>CM069864.1:88925111-90222611 GCA_036172795.1 Pelodytes ibericus
CAATTGGAGGTTATTTTTGTAGATTACTTATTTATAAAGTATTTTAGCAGGAAGAATCCATTGAGATTTCTCTTATTTTGAAGTATGTCCTGGGTCGATAACAAAAAAAAAAACGTTATTCCTGGTTTTGCAGTCTGTAGTTTTTTTTTTTGCTATTTTTTTAAAATATCTCTGAATCCATTCTTTGCTGTTTGTGCTCAGTTCTTCTGAGCAACTGAACATGACCTGGGGGGGGGGGGGGGGGTTGGGACCAAGACTCCTAGTGCGGCCAAATCTGTGGAATTTTTACTGACTCCACTATAAATTTGGTGTCTGTTTGGCATAAAGTTTAGGTGAAAACGTTCAAAAAAGTCCCTTTAAATCCGATCTTTAAAGGGACTGTCTGGTGCCTAAATTGCATCCCCGAAATGTTAATGTGCTTTCAAAGTACTTTAAAATGCATGTTTTACATTTTGCATTGCTTCAAATTTAAAACCTAGATGCATGTGAAAAAATACCGCAGTTTGCAAGAAACCAGGACAGCCCACACTAGCTGAGTAAAAGTCAATTTCCTTTTTTGTTGTTGTTGTAGAGAATAAAAAATGACTGTTAGCCAAACTGCAAGAAAATGCCTAAATTAGGAGAAAAATGTGCCTGGGGAGTCTCCTGTTTATGACATCATCTGTGGCTTGATATGCAAATGACACATTTCCCATTGAAAAGCAGATCATTTTCATACCGTGATGTCATACGCAGGAGACTCCATTTTAAACACATTTTTCTCCAAATTTAGGCATTTGCTTGCAATTTTGCTAACGCAATTTATAGATCTTTTTCAATTATTTTTTTTATTCTTTACATTCACAGCATAGACAATGATTAGGGGATACTGTCCCTGTTAATGTTTGTTTTTGCAGTAAGGCTTTTACTTGAAAAATAAAAAAAAAGGCAATAATAACAGACAAAACCTAGTGATAAGTATGTCTTAATGCTCGTGCCCCTTTAAGATATCTTAATTGGGTGCATCATAGCCGCTTCCACACCGATATCGGCCGAAATTCATCAAAACTAATGGTAGCTTCAATCCTCCCTATAGACTTCTACTACTCCCATAGTGTAATCCAACAAAAATCATTAAAAACAAATTCAGTGAACAGATAATAAAACATTTTTTTTTATTAAAATTCAAAAATGCTTATATTAATGTAAATATATTATAATATATAACATTAATATTTTATAATTGTATATAAATATTTTTGTGTTTAAGATATGTCTACTTTACGCCTTCTACACTTTTCTCTTCAATTCGCCAACAAAAATTGATATGGGCGAATGCGAAACTGTCTCAACCCGAATGCTTCGGTTTCAGAACAGCTTGAAAAGCCGATTCGGACCCGAATACAGGGATATTTAGTAGCCAGCTTTGGTCTGTATGGAGCTTTGACTGTATCAAAAGCCACACCACCACCAGGAGCAGGAATTACCATCTCAAAGGATGGTTGTTGGGTTTTTGTTTTTGTTTTGGAAAGAAATTGTGCCTGTGAACTAAAAGTTTGTAAATATTGAAACGTTGTAGAAGGTCACTGGGGAGGAGGGGAAAGGGGGAAGTGTTTTGTTTTTATTCTTCATCTGTTTTTATTTTTTACATTAAAACGATAAGTGCTTCGTCGTGTAATATCTCACGGTAGGCTAAAGGTATTAACAATATAGAAAAATATTTTTATCAGTGTTGAGCGAACTCGAACCGCACTGTTCGGGTTCGTACCGAACATTACGTTTTTTGGACCCCGGATGTTCGTGTTGGAGTTCGGGGTTCGGCGATTACATTGAGAACATAAGAATTTCTTTTTGAATGGGGACTCTATTTCAGTTTATAGAAAGCCAATAGTGTTACATGTATTCTATTAACCGAAAGTCTATAAACCAAATGTCTTTCGGTTTATAGACTTTCGGTTTATGGGATACATGTAATGCTATTGGCTTTCTTACATTGAGAACATAAGAATTTCTTTTTGAATGGGGACTCTATTTCAGTTTATAGAAAGCCAATAGTGTTACATGTATTCTATTAACCGAAAGTCTATAAACCAAATGTCTTTCGGTTTATAGACTTTCGGTTTATGGGATACATGTAATGCTATTGGCTTTCTATAAACCGAAATAGAGTCCCCATTCATACGAATAGGTCAATTGACCTATTCGTATGAATGGGGACACTCACCCACATTTTACTTCATTTTGCAGCCCTCTAGCCCTTTCCAGGACTTTTTTAGAGGCATTTTAGTGGCCAAAAGTTCGGGTCCCCATTGACTTCAATCGGGTTCGGGGTCAAGTTCGGGGTCAAGTTCGAGCCCGAACCCGGACTTTTTTCCGAAGTTCGGCCGAACCTGCCGAACATTCAGGTGTCCGCTCAACTCTAATTTTTATTAATCTTGATCTGGCCTTTTTATTTATATTTTTACTTTTACTCCCACATCAACAGGTATACAGGTTTGAGGGCCTCTTTAAAAAAAAAAAAAAATCCAGAAAGGTGGGGGGCCACTATGGGATGACCATCGTCAACATTGTGCGTTGAATTAAATGAAAACTAGGGCTTTCTTGAATAAATCAGAATATTTTCAGATTTTTCTAGCCCTTTAATGCCAGACTGAGATCCTCTGAGTCAAGATAAATAAAAGGAATAGCCCACCACAAAATCTGCTTCCTGTGCACACATGGCCAGTGTTTGATCACTTTTAGCAAGCTTTAGTGAGTTGATTTCTTCCGCATGTATCCCCTTTTGAAAGCTTTTCCATATGTAAAATGTTTTGTTTACGTCACATATTTTCATTTTTATCACAAGGCTACGGACCTGGGAGTGTTAATGTACATATCTGGGGATTGGAAGATGATGCTGTTTTACAGTTGGTGATTATGTGCTGCCTTGGGGCACCATTATTTTAAACTTAAACGCAGAAGAATTAATCAGTCACATGTTTTACATCAAATGGGTTTTGAGGCGGAGGGGGTTGGGGGGCTCTGTTCAAGTTCAGGATCTGGAAATAACTTCCCAATGTAGTTTGTTTGTTGTGGAAGCTATACTACGCAAGGCAGACTTGGCAAATTGAGTATACTATTGATATGGTTCATTTGCATCCAGGGACATGTTGCATCACATCAGTTTTGGACTTACCTGGACTGTACAGGTTTTTTTTGGGGGGGGGGGGGGGGGTCCTGTCCCATCAAATTTGGGGCTTCCCCAGTATTACTGTCAATGCGTTAAGTTACATGTGCCGGGGAGGCAGCATCTCATTGTCGGATTGCCCAGTGTCCACCTTTAGAAGTAGTCCACAAGCAAGACATGACACACAAGGGATCTCTGATCTTGCATGCCGCCTGGTGATGATGCATACGATCACTGGGCAGCATGCAGGAGGAGGAAAACATTTTTTGTCTGTGGAGTCTCATGTTTATGACATCACCTTGAGGCTTGATATGCAAATTATAGATTTCAGATTGAAAGTTGTTAATTTGCATTTCAAGCTGCAGGTGATGTCATAAGCAGGAGACTCCACAGCCAGGGCCAGCCCTTTAATGGGGCAGACTGGGGCAGCTGCCCCCAGGCTGCACCCTGGCAGAAGAAGCACTTATGCAGCGATATTTTTTCTTTTTTTTTCCTGCGGGAGCTTGATAGAAGGAGGTCAGTGTGTGTGTCAGTGTGAGTGAGTGTGTGTGTGTGTCAGTGTGAGTGTGTGTGTGTCAGTGTGAGTGAGTGTGTGTGTGTGTCAGTGTGAGTGTGTGTGTGTCAGTGTGAGTGTGTGTGTGTGTCAGTGTGAGTGTGTGTGTGTCAGTGTGAGTGAGTGTGTGTGTGTGTGAGTGTGTGTGTGTCAGTGTGTGTCAGTGTGAGTGTGTGTGTGTGTCAGTGTGTGTGAGTGTGTGTGTCAGTGTGAGTGTGTGTGTCAGTGTGAGTGAGTGTGTGTGTGTGTCAGTGTGAGTGTGTGTGTGTCAGTGTGAGTGAGTGTGTGTGTGTCAGTGTGAGTGTGTGTGTGTGTCAGTGTGAGTGTGTGTCAGTGTGAGTGAGTGTGTGTGTGTGTCAGTGTGAGTGTGTGTGTCAGTGTGAGTGAGTGTGTGTGTGTGTCAGTGTGAGTGTGTGTGTGTGTCAGTGTGAGTGTGTGTGTCAGTGTGAGTGAGTGTGTGTGTGTGTGTCAGTGTGAGTGAGTGTGTGTGTGTGTCAGTGTGAGTGTGTGTGTGTCAGTGTGAGTGAGTGTGTGTGTGTGTCAGTGTGAGTGTGTGTGTGTCAGTGTGAGTGTGTGTGTCAGTGTGAGTGAGTGTGTGTGTGTGTGTCAGTGTGAGTGAGTGTGTGTGTGTGTCAGTGTGAGTGTGTGTGTGTCAGTGTGAGTGAGTGTGTGTGTGTGTCAGTGTGAGTGTGTGTGTGTCAGTGTGAGTGAGTGTGTGTGTCAGTGTGAGTGTGTGTGTGTCAGTGTGAGTGTGTGTGTGTCAGTGTGAGTGAGTGTGTGTGTCAGTGTGAGTGTGTGTGTGTCAGTGTGAGTGAGTGTGTGTGTGTGTGTGTCAGTGTGAGTGTGTGTGTGTCAGTGTGAGTGAGTGTGTGTGTCAGTGTGAGTGAGTGTGTGTGTGTGTCAGTGTGAGTGTGTGTGTGTCAGTGTGAGTGAGTGTGTGTGTGTGTCAGTGTGAGTGTGTGTGTGTCAGTGTGAGTGAGTGTGTGTGTGTGTCAGTGTGAGTGTGTGTCAGTGTGAGTGAGTGTGTGTGTCAGTGTGAGTGTGTGTGTGTCAGTGTGAGTGAGTGTGTGTGTCAGTGTGAATAAGAGTGTGTGTGTGTAAGTCATGTGGTTACACAAACATTTTTATGAAAATAGTCTGTGCAATCCCCCAAAATCCCCCATATTATGTGACCACTGACCTATAACATGACTCAAATATTGTACATTAAGTGTAAAAATGCTCAAACATTTAGGGTACACATATCATATCATGGCCAGCCTATCATTTAGCACATAGAAAGGTGCTCTCGCATTAAATTATCACGTCCAGATAAGTTTCATTTTAGTTTGAATTATCATGACTGGGGGCTTGTTGGGGGTGGGGGGACGACAGGGGGCAGCATTTCGTTTTTCGCCCCAGGCAGCACAATGTCTTGGGCCGGCCCTGACCACAGAACACATTTCTCTTAATCTCTGCATTCGCTTGCAGTTCTTCTACCACAATAGACCATTTTGGATCCTGTTTTATTCTCCATATTCAGAGCATAAACAATGTTTAGGTGATAAAGTCCTTTTAAACTGTATGGAAATTGTGGGCACTGTCTATAAAAATGTCGATCCAAATAATGATAATACATTGATGTGTTTTATTCAGTTTTTCTATATTCTTATTAATACTGTTTTTTCCCCATTATTAATATTATTAAAGTACTGTTTTTTCCCCCAAAATGTTATCCCTCTCCTGTAGGCAGCGGACAGGTGCTGGTTGTTTTTTTTTTTAAAGAATATCTTTCATTATAACATCGGTACCAATCTTAAAATTCATTTGGTGACTTGTATCATTGAATAAAAAGGGGGATGCTACTGTGAGAGTGTTGGGGAGTCACAGCTCATCTAGGAGCCACCACTACTCCCCCCAGTGCTAGTACTTCCCTGAAATTAATTAAACCACCTGATTTCAAGCAGGCATGCCCTTTAAATCTGGATCGCTATGCTCTAAAGCTTACCTACCAGGATCTAGACCTAGTGTGCCTCTTTACTGAATACATATCAAATGTGGCACATGCTATCTTATAACATATGGTTACCAAAAATCATGAAATCCCTGGTAGTTCCTTGTTGCATAATAAAATGTACATTGTGTATACTTTAAATAGTGTACTATGAGTGCATCCCACACTCTACAAGGGTTGCCTGCTTCCCTAACCCACAAAGCTAACACTCTAATGCCATGGCTTGCATATAAATCTTCCAAACCCCCACAACCATTTACAAAATCTGCAGTCAGATAATACATTGGCATTTGCCTTAACTCCTCCAGTGCCAGTGGGCTGTCGTCGCCTCTCTAGTACTGAAGAGGTTAAAACCAAACAAACCCTCCTTTTTCCCCAGATCCCATCATCTAGTCCAACGGACGGTCTCCTGCATAATAGACACAAACCAAATGCTTGAGAGAGAAAAAGGCTGCTGCAGAACCTCTTGGGAACTGGTCTCTCTTATTGATGGCACTGCTTTTAACTATTTGAGTGCCAGGCCTGAGAGCAGTGAAGGAAGGGAAGGTACACAGCTTACATTTTGCCATTTTCCCAAATCTACTTGGATAAGTAGACTGGTGGGATCTCTGGTCATGTATACATTCCAGCTAACTGTAACTATAGAAAAATGGCATTTATTATCCCCAATTATTATTAAACACACACACACACATACACACACACACACATTTATAATCTACCTATCTATCTATCTATCTATCTATCTATCTATCTATCTAACTATCTCTATCTATTTATTTTACTGCCAAAATGTTAGTTACTTGGTCGCTTATATCAGAAGGCATTCGATCGAAAAATTATTTTGGTTCGTTCTTTATCGGCAGAAATTCAAACATTATTTTCGTTTCGGGAATTCCATTCGGACGATTGTAACTGCTCAGAAGTTGTTATGTTAGGATCAGGGAATTCGGATGAAAGAGCCAAATTTCGGCCGAAAAGCAATAAGCGAGTGTGGTTAGGGGATGGCTGTACTTGTGAGTGAGAGTGTGTGTTCATATGAGTAGTGAGTGAGAGTGTGTGTTCGCATGAGTAGTGAGTGAGAGTGTGTGTTCGCATTAGTAGTGAGTGAGAGTGTGTGTTCGCATGAGTAGTGAGTGAGTGCGTGTGTTCGCATGAGTAGTGAGTGAGAGTGTGTGTTCGCATTAGTAGTGAGTGAGAGTGTGTGTTCGCATGAGTAGTGAGTGAGAGTGTGTGTTCGCATGAGTAGTGAGTGAGTGCGTGTGTTCGCATGAGTAGTGAGAGTGTGTGTTCGCATGAGTAGTGAGTGAGAGTGTGTGTTCGCATGAGTAGTGAGTGAGTGTGTTCCCATGAGTAATGAGTGAGAGTGTGTGTTCGCATTAGTAGTAAGTGAGAGTGTGTGTTCACATGAGTAGTGAGTGAGAGTGTGTGTTCACATGAGTAGTGAGTGAGAGTGTGTGTTCACATGAGTAGTGAGTGAGAGTGTGTGTTCACATGAGTAGTGAGTGAGAGTGTGTGTTCACATGAGTAGTGAGTGAGAGTGTGTGTTCGCATGAGTAGTGAGTGAGTGTGTGTTCGCATGAGTAGTGAGTGAGTGTGTGTTCGCATGAGTAGTGAGTGAGAGTGTGTGTTAGCATGAGTAGTGAGTGAGTGTGTGTTCGCATGAGTAGTGAGTGAGAGTGTGTGTTCGCATGAGTAGTGAGTGAGAGTGTGTGTTCGCATTAGTAGTAAGTGAGAGTGTGTGTTCGCATTAGTAGTGAGTGAGAGTGTGTGTTCGCATGAGTAGTGAGTGAGAGTGTGTTCGCATGAGTAGTGAGTGAGAGTGTGTGTTCGCATTAGTAGTAAGTGAGAGTGTGTGTTCACATGAGTAGTGAGTGAGTGTGTGTTCCCATGAGTAGTGAGTGAGAGTGTGTGTTCCCATGAGTAGTGAGTGAGAGTGTGTGTTCGTATGAGTAGTGAGTGAGAGTGTGTGTTCCCATGAGTAGTGAGTGAGAGTGTGTGTTCGTATGAGTAGTGAGTGAGTGTGTGTTCGCATTAGTAGTGAGTGAGAGTGTGTGTTCCCATGAGTAGTGAGTGAGAGTGTGTGTTCCCATGAGTAGTGAGTGAGAGTGTGTGTTCACATGAGTAGTGAGTGAGAGTGTGTGTTCGCATTAGTAGTGAGTGAGAGTGTGTGTTCGCATGAGTAGTGAGTGAGTGTGTGTTCGCATGAGTAGTGAGTGAGTGTGTGTTCGCATGAGTAGTGAGTGAGAGTGTGTGTTAGCATGAGTAGTGAGTGAGTGTGTGTTCGCATGAGTAGTGAGTGAGAGTGTGTGTTCGCATGAGTAGTGAGTGAGAGTGTGTGTTCGCATTAGTAGTAAGTGAGAGTGTGTGTTCGCATTAGTAGTGAGTGAGAGTGTGTGTTCGCATGAGTAGTGAGTGAGAGTGTGTTCGCATGAGTAGTGAGTGAGAGTGTGTGTTCGCATTAGTAGTAAGTGAGAGTGTGTGTTCACATGAGTAGTGAGTGAGTGTGTGTTCCCATGAGTAGTGAGTGAGAGTGTGTGTTCCCATGAGTAGTGAGTGAGAGTGTGTGTTCGTATGAGTAGTGAGTGAGAGTGTGTGTTCCCATGAGTAGTGAGTGAGAGTGTGTGTTCGTATGAGTAGTGAGTGAGTGTGTGTTCGCATTAGTAGTGAGTGAGAGTGTGTGTTCCCATGAGTAGTGAGTGAGAGTGTGTGTTCCCATGAGTAGTGAGTGAGAGTGTGTGTTCACATGAGTAGTGAGTGAGAGTGTGTGTTCGCATTAGTAGTGAGTGAGAGTGTGTGTTCGCATGAGTAGTGAGTGAGAGTGTGTGTTCCCATGAGTAGTGAGTGAGAGTGTGTGTTCCCATGAGTAGTGAGTGAGAGTGTGTGTTCACATGAGTAGTGAGTGAGAGTGTGTGTTCGCATTAGTAGTGAGTGAGAGTGTGTGTTCGCATTAGTAGTGAGTGAGAGTGTGTGTTCGCATGAGTAGTGAGTGAGAGTGTGTGTTCCCATGAGTAGTGAGTGAGAGTGTGTGTTCGCATGAGTAGTGAGTGAGAGTGTGTGTTCGCATTAGTAGTGAGTGAGAGTGTGTGTTCGCATGAGTAGTGAGTGAGAGTGTGTGTTCGCATTAGTAGTGAGTGAGAGTGTGTGTTCGCATTAGTAGTGAGTGAGAGTGTGTGTTCGCATGAGTAGTGAGTGAGAGTGTGTGTTCCCATGAGTAATGAGTGAGAGTGTGTGTTCGCATGAGTAGTGAGTGAGAGTGTGTGTTCGCATGAGTAGTAAGTGAGAGTGTGTGTTCACATGAGTAGTGAGTGAGTGTGTGTTCGCATGAGTAGTGAGTGAGAGTGTGTGTTCACATGAGTAGTGAGTGAGAGTGTGTGTTCACATGAGTAGTGAGTGAGAGTGTGTGTTCGCATGAGTAGTGAGTGAGAGTGTGTGTTCACATGAGTAGTGAGTGAGAGTGTGTGTTCGCATGAGTAGTGAGTGAGAGTGTGATGTGTACAGCATCCGAACGGACGAATGTACAGATGCCATTTTCGTTCGTTACCCTTTTCGCTCCGCATCGTATGCGGAATTCGGACGAATGGACGACAGAGATGATTTTTCATCCTAAAACGAATTAGTCCGAAAGCGAGTGGCGAAGTCTAGTAGAGGTTTGTGATTCCTCCATTCGTCATATGAGTCCTGCTCTCCCCTACTCTCTATGACAGTGAATGACAGTGAATGACAGTGAATGTCTCTGTCGGCTGGTGAACAGATTCTGATTTCCAGGCAGTTTTTGGAAACTTTGTGTGGGTGTTTGTATTTTTTTCCAGGACTCTCCGATCCCCCCCTCCCCCCCCTGTCAGATTGTGCACTGCCTGTCCTAATAACACAGTCTGTCTTTTGGGGTCTTTAACCCCAGCCATGCATAATAATACAGACCCCTATCCAAACCGAATTATTTTAAATTTCCCTGCTAAAAATCAACGCCTGCACTGCAAGAGTTAACCTATTAACCCTTTACGTCTGAGCCTCCTAGTCCTATAGGGGCTCAAAAGTTTTTAAGGGGGGGGGTAATGTGTAACCCTTTCAGGGGCTTGTTGTTACGCAATGCACCGTGCTACCCTCTGATCATGAAAGGGTTAAATATTACCCCCCCCCCCTATATTGAATAAAACATTTTAAACTTGTAATTTGCAGATATTTTTTCTCCATGCATCCCCCCCAACCCCCCCCCCCCCCCCCCCCAGCACTGACATTTTTAACCCTTCAGGTGGCCATTGATTCAGTTTTATGTCCCTGGATGCACTATAAAACCCCCACCACACTCATACCATACATCCCCCCCCCCCCCCCCACATCCCCCCCCCCCATACCTTTGTATCTCGAAGCTGCAGCCTTTCCTCAGCAGAGCTGCCCTCTTCCTCATGATAGAAGATTTATCCTTGCCCATGTAGGAATCAACTTGGCAATGCATGATGGATCAGAGAATGTGCTGACCTCCCCACCACACCACTCTCTTCCCTTTTTTTTTTTTTAGAGGAGATCCTGCTGTGGACCAGCAAACTGAAGTGTATGTCCCAAGCTCTGGGCTGAGTTTCTTTCAGATCCAGGTCTAGCAGCAGAAGAAGACTGGCATCCTCTGTCTAAGCTGCAAGATCCCATGTCCTTCTCATTGCAGCCTGAGAATTGTGTACTGTGGAGGAGGTGCTCCTGTACTATACACCCTCCCCTCCATTGTACAATGCCTCTCTCCCTGCTCCCAGGCTGGAGGTACACATGCACCAGTCTTGCAGCTTGTCCTAGTTATAAGGCACAGGAGACAGGGAATCTGTAATAGAGCTGGCTATCATATTATATTGGTGGCACATTATCTCCCCCCACCCTCCCACCCTTAAGGTTTACTACCATCCCTTACACAGTGTACAGGCAGTACAGACAGCAGTCTGATTTTGCAAAAACTGTAAAAGACTGAATTATAATCTCATCCAGTGCAAGTAATGGCTAACCTCTGGCACCGATGCTCAACCAGCTCCTGTCTGTCTGCAGAACTATTAAGGCAGCTTAGACAGTCAGTGGATGTTAAAGAGTTAATAGTACTAGCTATAATGAGATTTTTATCTAAGCTATTATTAAATACTGTCTGCCATTCATTTCGGATTATGTATGTGGCGTTATGAAGTCTGACTCTGTGAAGCAGAGATGTAAATGGCAGGAAGAGGTTCTGCAGCAGTCTTGGTACAGATCTCAGTTGTTATTCTATAACTTCACATTTGGTACTTGCTATACTCTCACAATCTCCCTCTATCTCCCCAAACGTGCAGGTAACCCAGGCTCAATAGAGGTGTCTGCAGCCAAAGAATTGTTCAGACTTACTTTGCAGGTCAGGCTTGTTACAGTATTCATATACTAGCAGACTAAATCTGATCCAAGAACACTTTGTCATTAGGAAGACACATCCGAGCAGATCGCTAGATGCCCCACACACTGCTTAGTGCAAAAAGAACTGCCCAGGGAAAAATGACTTACATTTAAATTTCTTAAATGAAAACTTTTAAGCTGACTAAAATTCTGTTTGAATTTTGTTCCTATGATTTATAATTGCTGAGATATTAAACTTTTACTGCAGAGTTTTCTTCTCCCTGAAAGGCTTCCTTGGACAGATTTGACAGCTGTGCATTGTGAATAGAGTCCGTGTTTCTCTCCCAGTGACCTTTCCATGTGTCAGAATTCACTACTACAGCCGGTGGCACATTGAAAAACAAATAGGTATTACTTACAAAGCACCAAAGTTTTTAGTGCACTGAATGGATTGCAAAAACAAGTTGGAGTCTATTCACTAAAAGGTGAAATCAATGTTTCATCTCAAGGATTGAACTGTGCGGGGAGAAACCTGGTGAGTTTCTCCTGATTTGATGAGTTGATAATGTGGATTTCTGCTTTGGCACAAGCACACTGCTGTCTGCACTGTCTCGTCTCTGTGTGCTCTAATCTTCCTGGAGTAATGTGAAAAGGTCGATCAGAGAGTCAGGGGGGAATGCCTCACTACTTGGAGTACTGCTTGGCAAAGAAAAGGTCAATTTATTGCCAGACATGCACTTTAATAATGCCAGCTATTGAATTATTGAAACTATTGTACGATATTACCGTGTGCTGCAAACCAGACGGCAGAAATATCCTCGGCTCCATGGAGATTTCCAAACTGTCGGGATGTGTACAATTTGGAAAATATTTTATTATAATTTTAATATATCGTATGAACTCCTTCTTAAGTCTATTCCCCCAGGATGGGGATACTGACCCTGTCAGCCAGACAGTTTCGATATAACGCGTACAGATTAGCTATAGATTGCAGATTAGCAAGAGGATGCATGGATCGAGATGAAAAATTATCATTTTAATTTCTTGGCAATCTGCAATTCCTGGTAGTCTTTTTGGTGAGGGAGAAGGGGTAGGGAATGGACACCTATCATTTAAAGGCACTGTCTAGTGCCCTAAAGGCATCTTCCAAATATTAATGCAAAGTACTTTCAAATGCATGTCTTACATGTCGCATTGCTTAAAATATAAAATACTTACAGCTAGAAGAAATTGTGAAATTACAGCAGTTTGCAAGAAACAAGGACTGCCCACACTAGATGAGTAAAAGTTATTTTCTTTTTTTTTTTTGCTGCCCGAAACCAATGAGAATAATGCCATTCAAATGAATGGAATAGCCTTTCTCTCTAGTGATGTCATCAGACAATGTGTTGCACTGATAAGAGATCCTACTGTGTACAAGAGCAAGGTCACTCATAGGCCACACAATAGATTCAATTTGAGGAGGACAGGAAGTGACTATATGAAACAAAACTTTATACACTCAGTGTCTATAGAATCAGTGCTGCCGCACCTGCAGTAAACATGCAGAGTAATCACTGGGGAGGGCTTGAGTCAAATATTAAAAATGTGATTTATACAGAATGCCTGCATCAAATCATACAGGGATAAAAGCCTGTGCGGTATACAAGCAGTGATCTTCATCTTGCACCAAAGTGATTTTGGGGATAAGACTGTCCCTTTAAGGGTCTACCCTCTATCGCTCCCTCTCTCTCCCCCTCTCTCTCCCTAATTTTGTGAGGTCACCATACGTTCTAACATGGTAAACTATTCACTTCTCGATAGATAATTTGCTTATGGGATAATAGTGTGAGGTAACAATCAGACTCTATATCCTTTTTCTTTTCTTTTAATCTAGTCTAATCTAAAGAAACCGCATGCCACACCGCAAAGGGGTTCTCTTCATGCGCAAATATATAGTTGGAAATTATACACCAGCAGGGAAATAAGCCATGCCTGACGCGTTTTGCGCCATTTCAGCAATGCCTAGGAGTAAGCTCTGATTTGGTCCGAAACGCGCGAGGTGTGGCGTGTTTCATTGTTATTGTACGCTGGACGTTCTGACAAATTTATAAGGCGATGCGTAGGAGTGCTGATTTGGCGCGAAATGCGTAAGGCATCGTTTCACTGCTACAGATCAGGTTATATTCAAATGACTAGAAAACGCTGCAACTCTTGCTATCTCCATATGACATCATCTATGCGGTTACAGTGTGTTTATATACCAAAAAGCAACATAAAAACAAGATTAGAGGCTGGGGCCTAAACAAAGACTTCCAATAAAGAAATAGCAGGTATGAAAAAAAACAGCACTCCAGACCTCGCGTGTCCCAGCCATCTCTCATCTTATTATTTGTACATAGCACACGTGTAACCTGATCTCTACATCCCTTTTCTCACGGACGCTACAATTTGAACAAATTATACAAACCTTTTTTCTTTTTTTTTTAAATAATTGTATTTTCAGATTTGTCCTTTTCTCACTGAAAATTTGTGGCAAGGAAGAAAAATATTTACTGTTTTTATGTTTTAGCAGAGCATTTACTGTGTCATTTTCGAACGCAGCTTGCTAACACGCTGATACTTGCAGCCTCCAGCGGATAATTATAGATGAGCGGATAATTATTCCTTGTACTTGGGCGGTTTTTTGGGTTTTTTTTGGTCATTCTGTCAGAAATTGGAAGAAAAATAAAATCAGCTGTGGGGGGGGGGGGAGGTTATTTTTTTTCTATTTCTAGCTAAATACGAATATTTAATTGGCAAAAGCAATGTAAAAATCATCTCTGTGGGTCTTCAGGCCGACCTGAGAGGTGACGGTCCAACTGATTATGTTCTGCTCCTTTCGCACAAAGGACTCGCCGAGATCCAAGTAAAATACATTGTTACCGGATGCGTTTTTTTTTTTTTCAAAATGTTCAAACTAACGGTTTGCAACGCGTACGGGAAAGCAGGCCATTAATTCTGTGAGACGCCATGCCAAAGGGAATGTAACAAAGAAACCAATTAGAAAACAAAATGGCAGACAATACGGTTGTTATTTCTCGGCGTGTTAAATGTTACATACTGAGTTTTACCCCAATAGCCAGAGACTTAAAATAGTGCTGGAGATTTCGGCGGTAGTGTGTGTGTGTGTGGGGGGGGGGGGGGGGGGGGGGTACGCAGCAAGTTTGTGGCAAAATTCAATAGCTGTAAGAAGCAGCGGGAACACTGTATTGGTTTCCTCGGTGACTGCTCCACTTTTTTAC
Organism: Pelodytes ibericus; assembly: GCA_036172795.1. Taxonomy (NCBI): domain Eukaryota; kingdom Metazoa; phylum Chordata; class Amphibia; order Anura; family Pelodytidae; genus Pelodytes; species Pelodytes ibericus. The sequence goes on from CM069864.1 coordinate 88,939,406, forward strand.
AACTTTGCCCCAAAAATGGCTCTTTGCATTTTCTTCCTCCTGTGGTCGGTGGTGGGATGAGACTGGATGATTGCATGGACACAAGTATTGGGGCATCTGACTATTACACCAACGGAGACTTTTATGGCATTGCAATCTAAATACAAAGACATTAATATGTATTTTATTTGTGTCTGCCATGTCTCCCGCTTATGACATCACGGGAAAGGTGTCATTTGCATATCAAGCCACACCGTGCTGTCATAAGCAGGAGACTCCACATATGTATTTAAAACATATATTTCTCTTATTTTTATGCATCTGCTTGCAGTTTTTTTAACACAATGCATAAATTAGACATGTGCAAAACTAAAATTTTCGTTTTCGACCATTCGGACGAAAATGTTATTTATTTCGTCTAAAACTAATTTCGTTCATTACTGCATTCGTTTCAGACGAAATTCGTTCATTATTTTCGTTTCGTTTTATTCGTTCGTACGAATCAATTGACCTACACATTCCATAAACCGAAAGTCTATAAACCGAACATCGTTCGGTTTATAGACTTTCGGCTTATGGAATACATGTAATGCTGTTGGCTTTCTATAAACCGAACTAGAGTCCAGAGAAATTCTTATGAATGTGGACTCTATTTCGGTTTATAGAATGCGTTCGTTTGGCTTTCGTTAGTTTAGCATTTTCGTTATTCGTTTTTCGGACGAATGGACGAAAATGCTATTTTCGGACGAAAATGCATTAGTCCGAAAGCGAATGCACATGTCTAGTATAAATCATTATTTTTTTTTAAATTCTCTCCATTCACACTATAAGGCCCACAGTAAGAGTTCCTTTATATATCTTTGGGTGGCCATGTTATTTGTGCAGTACGCAGATGCTTTTGATCTCTCCAGGTGCCGTGCAGTTGGAACCTCATGTACTGTGAAATACCTGTAAAGACAAACAGGTAGCTTTGTGTGCCCAGGTGTGTTTGACTCCGTACCTGCCAGTAATTACCAGGCGCACTGCCAACTCTTTGTTTGTTTCAGCCATCCTTGTTGCAGGGTTAATCGGCCCGAGGGCTGGACGATGATGAAATTCGGAGTTTGGAAGCTGGCGGTGCTTACAAATGATGGTCTGGTCTCAAATCTCCTTCCGAATCGGTGGAACTTGAAGAAACAGATGAATAATCAGCACTTTACAGGATTCAAGGCATGCAGGTAAGGAAATGATTTGACTTTATGACCCGTTTCAAGTGCCATTTGGCCTAAACAACAATATAAACTACGTAACTAGTGAGATTAGGTGAAGTGGGTGAACTAGAGGCACAAATTGCTTTATTTTCAAATATAGACTGTCTTGGGAAAAAAAAGAAGCTTTGGGTTTATTAAGACTGGGAATTATTTATAACGCTTAATTCTGGGCACTTCTAAAAGTGGAATAATCAGCAGGAACATTCTATTGGTTTCCGTGGTGATATCAGCAGGAACATTCTATTGGTTTCCATGGTGATATCAGCAGGAACATTATATTGGTTTCCGTGGTGATATCAGCAGGAACAGTATATTGGTTTCCATGGTGATATCAGCAGGAACATTATATTGGTTTCCATGGTGATATCAACAGGGACATTATATTGGTTTCCACGGTGATATCAGCAGGAACATTATATTGGTTTCCATGGTGATATCAGCAGGAACAGTATATTGGTTTCCGTGGTGATATCACCAGGAACATTATATTGGTTTCCACGGTGATATCAGCAGGAACAGTATATTGGTTTCCGTGGTGATATCAGCAGGAACATTCTATTGGTTTCCGTGGTGATATCAGCAGGAACAGTATATTGGTTTCCATGGTGATATCAGCAGGAACAGTATATTGGTTTCCATGGTGATATCAGCAGGAACAGTATATTGGTTTCCGTGGTGATATCAGCAGGAACAGTATATTGGTTTCCACGGTGATATCAGCAGGAACATTATATTGGTTTCCATGGTGATATCAGCAGGAACAGTATATTGGTTTCCGTGGCGATATCAACAGGAACATTCTATTGGTTTCCATGGTGATATCAGCAGGAACATTATATTGGTTTCCGTGGTGATTTCAGCAGGAACAGTATATTGGTTTCCATGGTGATATCGGCAGGAACAGTATATTGGTTTCCGTGGTGATATCAGCAGGAACAGTATATTGGTTTCCGTGGTGATATCGGCAGGAACAGTATATTGGTTTCCGTGGTGATATCAGCAGGAACAGTATATTGGTTTCCATGGTGATATCAGCAGGAACAGTATATTGGTTTCCGTGGTGATATCAGCAGGAACAGTATATTGGTTTCCGTGGTGATATCAGCAGGAACATTCTATTGGTTTCCGTGGTGATATCAGCAGGAACAGTATATTGGTTTCCATGGTGATATCAGCAGGAACATTATATTGGTTTCCGTGGTGATATCAGCAGGAACAGTATATTGGTTTCCACGGTGATATCAGCAGGAACATTATATTGGTTTCCATGGTGATATCAGCAGGAACAGTATATTGGTTTCCGTGGTGATATCGGCAGGAACAGTATATTGGTTTCCGTGGTGATATCAGCAGGAACAGTATATTGGTTTCCGTGGTGATATCATCAGGAACAGTATATTGGTTTCCGTGGTGATATCAGCAGGAACATTCTATTGGTTTCCATGGTGATATCAGCAGGAACAGTATATTGGTTTCCGTGGTGATATCAGCAGGAACAGTATATTGGTTTCCATGGTGACTGCTGAATGCCTAAATGTGTCTGGTGACTCTCCAATTTATGACATCACCTGTGCCTTAATATGCAAATGACACATTTCCCTTTAAAAAAGTCACAGGTGATGTCATAAACAGAGAGACTCCCCAAATTCAGGCATTTCCTTGCAGTTTTGCTTATACAATGTATAGATCATTTTTAATCCTTGTCTTATTCTCTACATGCACAGTAAACACAATGTTTAGGTGATACAGCCCTTTTAAGGTACACTGGGATAACAGTATTGGCTTAGAATTTTTTTCCTGCACCCCTGACATTAACCCCTTGTGTAGCTTATTGCAGAATACAGAGTGGGCGGGAGCTGATGCCGGTTGTGTTGGTGAGATCTGTCCAACGAGAGGTACGGATCTCTGCTCCAGTGTGTTTAAGTTATTGCCCATTGAGCTGCCTCACTAAGGGGGGAGGGATCTAAACTGAAGCCCGCGTTTGCACTTTCATTGATTTAGCACAATCCACCGATCAGGTATCTTCCGAGGCTGCTGATTTATTGTCCAATCACATAGCGGGACTGGATCTCACCTTTTTTCCTGCAGGCATTATCTGGAATCTGTACCGCAATGCTGCGCTGATGTAACTGCCGTCTTGACAAATACTTTTTTTTTTATTAACTGACTTATTTAAGGGCGTAAAAAGGATAAATGGTTGGGTTGACCCTGCCTGGAATTGAACCTGCATTAGACAGGTACTAAAGTTGGCACAGCACACGCAGTGAGATGTAGCACGCAGTTTCACCAAATACGTAAAAGTTTGACTTTTCACATGACTTTGACATGATCACATGTTCTGGATCGTCTGAGACAGATCTGCACTGAAAGATCAACTCCCCCCTGTCCTGGGCATTTATTACACAGAGGGAAGGGCAGGGCAGTTAGTCTCAGCAGACCTAGAGAGTCTAACTTTAGCATGCTCTCATTACTTACTTCAAGTATGCTATCTAATAGGAAAGTTCCAACCCTGGAATCTGCAGGTTCTGAATGTACAGCTGTACACAGTATCATCATGCTGAAAACACACACTGGGCATTCCCTACTCGTTTATAAGGGAGACCTCATATTGACTCCATTCAGGTACCTGGGGGCCGGAAAGGAAATGTGGTCCCCCGACGGCTGTCAAGATACCTGGAAGAGTCAGTGACCCATCCACTTGACTTCTCATTTAGAAGTAGAACTATCTCTTCAATATCTTGTATTCTACCGCAGTTGTGGGATAAAGTTCTAAAAGTGGAGCAGTCACCATGGCAACCCAAATTGACTTTAAAAAAAAATATATCCTTAAAGGACAACTCAATCAGTAAAAAATATAAATTCTGTTTAACTGAAAGTTTGAATCAAGTGTATACATTATAACTTTAAAATACGATCATAAAAAGAATAGAATAGAGTAGCTAATTGATCTCTTTCTCTCTGCCTATACAGCTCTATCAGGGAGCAGACATGTTCTTTAAAATTTGAATGAAGAAAGATCTGACCCAAGATGTCTGCCCACTGATAGAGCTATGCAGAGTCAAGATGGCTAAATAAGGTGCTTTATTTGTGTTCTTTCATCAAATCATTGCTATGTAAAAGACCTTCATTTGATGCAATCTTTCATTTATTTATTTTTGCTGACAGTCATCCTTTAATCATTTTATCTACATGTTTTATTCCACTTCTAGATAAAAACCTGCACTGAGGTCATGAACACCTGCCATCCAATGGTTAAATAATGTATGTTCCCCCCCCCCCCCCCCCCCCCTATAAATCTTGATTGATCTTTATTCTTGGCGGTTTGAGCCTTTCCAGTAACGCTGAAACGGATGGATTTGTACAGAATCCGTGGCGGGTTCAGCTGGCTGTGGCTTTATATTCCAGCTCTGTGACGGTAGAGGAGAAAAAGTTCAGGCAGTTCAATCTAAGCTTCCCAAAGGAAGGTGATCAATCCACGATATCTATCCTGCATCCCGAGGATAACAATGTATCAGTCACAATCCAATTCTGTACCCAATCTATATCATCTATGGGGTTGTGTTGTTGTTTATTATTACATGTCCCACCAATCACTGCTGTCACATGGAGGCAGTTAATGAACATGCCCGGGGAAAGTGGATCAGTTCAGCTGCATTGATTCTCTTGCAATTATTACATTTGTTTATAAAACAGGGCTAGAACAGGAAAAACAGCAAAACACCTGTACAATGTGCAGGGTATACACTACCAGGTACATCAAACTTGATTTGGAGCATCCCATTTCAATGAGTGTCCTTTCCTTTATTGGATTATAATTTTCATCCTTCCCACCTTTTGCCGGGATAAAGATCCCCATCATCCTTCGGTAACCAGGCTGTGCATAATGGGAACGGTTCCAGGGATATTGGTATCTATGTTTGAGTATAAAGATGTCAAGAATAGCTGGAGAACTGCGTTGACGAGTCATTCACTCACCACCTTCCCCCATGCATTTTAATTCGAGTGCAAAAAAAAAAAAAAATTCCTAATTGACCGAAAGAGTTCTGGGAAGCCATATGTTCCTGTAATTAGTTTGCTAAATGACGCATTTGGCTGGGTTAGAAATAAAACCAATTCTTAAAGTAGATCTGCGTGCCAGAGGGCAGTGATTTAACCCTTTCAGTGCTGGGAGGGGTGTTGTTCCCCAGCTGGCAGGGTTCTAGAATAAGTATCGCCTCCCCAATATGACATATTGCAGCTGCTTTCTTTTACTAGAAAATGTAATCCTGTTTAAAGTGAACGGAAATTAATAAAATTACCCTGCTCTTGGAATTGGTGCACAGTCAGGAGCAGATGCCAATATTGGTGGTGGTGGTGGGATTTTGGAGGAACCCTTTCCATTAGTACATTGGACTGGACCCACCAATAAAAGAGGTACGGTCCTGAAGTGATGAGCAAGGTTCTTGTTGCCCGAGGGTCTCAGCATCCACAAACATACATTTTGACCTTAAATGACCTTAGGATCCATGCCATGCCGTGTGGTTTGTGGGGAGTCGAAGAATGAAGGTTTTTGAGACTAGCTAAAAGCGTATCTGCACACCTGTGGTTATGGAAAGGGTCTTGCCCGGCATTTCTGGAGACGGCTGCCTCTATTGGGGAACACATAAATGCAAAGCTTTCCTCCATAATGGAATAACAGGGGTCCCGAGCATACCCAATTATGTAAGTGTTCGGACTCCGCTTGCGCGAGATCTAGGTTTTGTGAATCTCTTTGAGAGACCACATGCGCAAGCTGTATCTAGATCTAATTTGCTTCTGGTTTTAACGGCTAATTATCGGAAATATGCTACATTCCTCCGGCACTTTGGACTCAACCGATCACCATAAGATAACGTCGCTGCCAGGGGAAGTGGAGAAAGGATCTCTCGGCTTACTGACCTACCAGCTTGGCTCGAACTGGTATTTATGGAGGATACTGCAGGATTGTTGCTTTTGCCTCACTAGTTGGTCGTGTAAAATGTTCCACCGACTGATCTGAAAGGATGTATTTGCCTAACATTTGATGTATGTGCTGTTCTCAAAGATTATTTGTTTTTCACAAGCTATTGTTCCATAACCAGGTGACTGGAATGGACAAGACCTCACCAGAAGAAAGCTTTGACTTCGTAAGGTCATTCCCATCGAACAGCCAAATTGTGTATCCCCCCCCCCCTCCTCCTCCCCGCCTATGCACACCAACTGTTTGCTCTCGTGTGTGCTTTCTAAATAATCTTGAGAGATGTATTAGGAATAATGGAAAGTGATGGCAGAACAGCTGTGGTGTTGAATGAAATGTTGGTGCTTGCGGAAGTTTACATAGTTATACTGTGTATAGTATAGGAGCAACTGTATGTTATAGGCATGTTATATAATGACATCTATTTTTTTTTCTTGAGATCCAAGAAATTTGGGCATGAATTGTGTTGTTTCTCCCTGCCCTATTTGGCGGTCTGGTCGCCTCACCCTTACACTTACCCTGCTAATTCTATCTCTCCGCCCTCCTAGCGGGCCTAGTTACTTCCTCCTCACTTTCCCAGTTATCCTAGTCTCTTCCCCCCTCACTCTCGTCGGCCTAGTCTCTCGCCATCAACAGTGTCTTTTCCCTCTTGCCAGTGTTATAGTAAATACAGTAACCCAAGAAAGAAGACACACGGAGGTGTAGTGGTGGAATTTAAATAGGCCATGGTGTGTATTAAAACAGAAACAAGTGTAAACACTGTGACAATAAACTGTAAAAAAAACACGTAAGGCCTGATCCATGGGGACTTACCCAAGCTTGGTGTAAAACATACAAACAAAGACCCCAGAAAAATGTCCAAGGCATATAGGACTGCTCCAATGGCACATTAGCCGATATGGACATCTACTAGCGTCTGGCCGGGGAGCCCAACTCCTGTAGCTATCTTGGCTACAAATCCCTAGTGGCTGTACCACCAACAGTCTCTTCCACACAATGCCATACCGTCGGGACCCCCCGCCATGACCAACATGAGTTGGTCCCTCATGCTCATGGTTGGTCCCTCGATAATGCTGCAGCCCTCTCGATACCGTTCTGGATATCGAGATTCCACAATTTAGTTAAGGTGCACCCCCTCCTCTCTGTAGAGGCTCACCTCAACACTTTCCAACTCCACCTCTATTGAACACTACAAATCTAGTTGCCGAAACATATTCAAACCGAATACATCCATTCCAGTCCCATATGTAGACCTTGGCCTAAATATTCCGGTGATTTTGTATTTAGGAATGCGTTGGGGAGGGGGGGGTATAACAGTAAAGCTGAAAGCATCTGCTCTGGTTTGGGCTACAAGTTTAGTTTCCAAATGCAAAGTGTATTTACTTCAAAGTCAACAAGACACTTAGATATGGGACATAGTAATGTGAGTGTTTTTTTTTACATTTCAGACATTGTTGAATTGCTATTTTTGTGGAAGCGCTGAAGATAAATGCAGAGTAAATATGAAATTATAGAAACAATAACTGCCGGAGATTAAATACAAAGTGTTTGGTTTTTTTCCAACCTCCACAAACCGTAATTTCTCTTTTCCCCTCATATTCCACTCTCGCCGAGCAGATGTGTTAGCAGGACTCATTAATCTTCTTTTTCACCAGTCATAACAGAACTTGACTTTTTCCTGTCACCTCCATTATAACTGAGGGTGAAAAATACACTGTCTGTAATGCTAATTCCACCAGCCAGGTTGATAATTCTTTATTAGAATAGAAAAAAAAAAAAAACAGTTTGGTTGCTGGCTTTGCAAAGCATTTAAAGTCACAGAATGCAGGCATTCAGCATAAATCACATTTTTAATATTTGACTCAAGCCCTCCCCCATTGATTACTCTGCATGTTTACTGCAGGTGCAGTAGCACTGATTATATAGATACTGAGCATATAAAGTTTTGTTTCATTTTTTTCACTTCCTGTGCTCCTGGAATAAAACACATTGTGTGGACTGTAATAGACTTGCTCTTGTGCACAGTAGGATCTCTTTACAGTGCAACACACTGTCTGATGACATCACTAGAGAAACGGGATATTCCATTGGTTTTGAATGAAATTATTCTCATTGGTTCCTGCAGGGAAAAAAAAAAGAAATTACTTTTACTCAGCTAGTATGGGCTGTCCTGGTTTCTTGCAAACTGCTGTAATTTCAAAGTTTCATCTAGCTGTAAGTATTTTATATTTTAGCTATGCAAAATGTAAAACATGCATTTTAAAGTATTGTGAAAGCACATTAATATGCATTAATATTTGGAAGATGCATATGGGGCACCAAACAGTCCCTTTAAGGTTGACTGTAGATGACAAATACATGTTTGCCTTCCTTGTGGCTTAACCAAAAGTGATAAAAACCCAGCTTATCTGCTTACAATTTCCTGTACCTCTTGAGTCAATAGAAAGGAGGTGTCTTTATTTAAAAATGTATATTGTAAACCTTGAACATAAGAGCTTTGTGGAGCTGGTCAGACAGGTGATTATATGTCTGTGTCTCACTGTTTAAATTAATATATATTTATATGTAGCAGGAAAGGTTACGTGACTTGCAAAATGACTGCAGCCGACAATCTAAAATGACACTAATTAACCATTCAAAGTTTAATGATCATATACCTAAATTAAAGTATGTTTATTTTTATTTTATTACTGACTGATTTTGTCCACTTTGTGTACCTTTGCCCAGGGCCCAACATCAGTAGAAGCCTGCGCACCAAGTATGGTAGATGGTGTTAGAGTAATGGGAGCCAACCTAACCTGCAAACAACAACTACATTGATGGCCAAGCTGCAGCAGAATTGCAAAGCATCATGGATATTGAAATTCCACAACAGCTACAAAGCTACTTGTTGGTTACCCAGAGATTAATTTGCCACTGGATGAAGGGGACAATAAGCCACAGCTCTAGTCAGTGGTATTTTAGGGTAAATGGTGGTGTTTTTTTTTTTTTTTTTTTAAAACACATTTTTAAAGTCTGGTCTCCAGTGACCTGTTCATTAACAGAAATATACAAAGAACCCCGAGACTGGAAGAGCAAAGATTTCATAGACCGCAAAGGAAGGGATTCTTTACGGCAAGGACAATAAAGTTATGGAACTCACTGCCAAGAGAGGTGGTGCTATCAAATACAACAGATGCAATCAAAACGGGTCTGGATACTTTTTTTTAGAAAAGCAGGACATACATTCTTTATTAATCATAGAATCAGCATTAATAATAGAGCTTACTGATCCAAGGAGAAATCTGATCGCCTTTTGGAGTCAAGAAGGAATCACCCCCCCCCCCCCCCCCCCCCCTTCCTAGGAGGCATAATTCGAAATAGCTTCCATAGGGGGGTTTTGCCTTCTTTTGGATCAAAAGATGGAATGATAGGTAGAAGGGTTGAACTTGAGGAACATAAGTATTTTTTTCAACCTAAATTACAATGTTACTATCCTGTCTCTCTGGATTCAATTCACTTGCAGGTGAGATGAACTCACTGAATGTCAAGTTTCTCCTGCTCGAAGAGTTTAGCTGGCCATGGATAATGCAGAGTTCTTCTAGCAGGAGAAATGCGTCAGGATCATGCCCGCACAATGGTTATTGAAGTCAGCGTGATTAAATGTTCATTGCAACTCCCCTGACTGGGGCATTTAAAAGAGAAAAGAGGGACAGCCCATTGAGAGAGATTAGAGAGCAGCCTAAAGGAGGAGGTGGGAGGTGGGCAGTTGCCCACCTGCCTCCTATGCCAGCCCTCCCCTGGTAGTCAGTATTTCTTTTATTGTTTTCTGGTAATTTTTCCCATAAAGTATGGAAATCTGACATCCAGCAGGTGATAATCTCCATCCCTTGTATTTTTTTTTTTTACAAACCATCTAAACATATGTGGAACTTGCTAATCACTTTTATAAATTTTGTTGTTCATTTTCTTTTATTAATAATTTTTTTTCTTCTGGAAAAAAATACATTGGTTTATAAGAGAAATAAAATTAACTTCAGATTTTTCAGTTAATATTAATACTTGAAGACAGTAAAAGAAAAATAAACAGGTTCCGGTTCCAATAAAACCTATAACTAGAGGGGCAACGATTTAAAAGTAATATCAGGAAGTATTACTTTACTGAGAGGGTAGTGGATGCATGGAATAGTCTTCCAGTGGAAGTGGTAGAGGTTAATACAGTGAAGGAGTTTAAGCAGGCATGGGATAGGTATAAGGCTATCCTAGATATAAGATAAGGTCAGGGACTAATGAAAGTATTACATTACTGAGACGGTAGTGGATGTATGGAATAGCCTTCCAGTAGAAGTGGTAGAGGTTAATACAGTGAAGGAGTTTAAGCATGCGTGGGATAGGTATAAGGCTATCCTAGATATAAGATAAGGCCAGGGACTAATGAAAGTATTACTTTACTGAGAGGGTAGTGGATGCATGGAATAGTCTTCCAGTAGAAGTGGTAGAGGTTAATACAGTGAAGGAGTTTAAGCATGCATGGGATAGGTATAAGGCTATCCTAGATATAAGATAAGGCCAGGGACTAATGAAAGTATTACTTTACTGAGAGGGTAGTGGATGTATAGAATAGCCTTTCAGTAGAAGTGGTAGAGGTAAACACAGTGAAAGAGTTTAAGCATGCATGGGATAGGTATAAGGCTATCCTAGATATAAGATAAGGCCAGGGACTAATGAGAGTATTACTCTACTGAGAGGGTAGTGGATGTATGGAATAGTCTTCCAGTAGAAGTGGTAGAGGTTAACACAGTGAAGGAGTTTAAGCATGCATGGGATAGGTATAAGGCTATCCTAGATATAAGATAAGACCAGGGACTAATGAAAGTATTACATTACTGAGAGGGTAGTGGATGTATGGAATAGTCTTCCAGTAGAAGTGGTAGAGGTTAATACAGTGAAGGAGTTTAAGCAAGCGTGGGATAGGTATAAGGCTATCCTAGATATAAGATAAGGTCAGAGACTAATGAAAGTATTACTTTACTGAGAGGGTAGTGGATGTATGGAATAGTCTTTCAGTAGAAGTGGTAGAGGTTAACACAGTGAAGGAGTTTAAGCATGCATGGGATAGGTATAAGGCTATCCTAGATATAAGATAAGACCAGGGACTAATGAAAGTATTACATTACTGAGAGGGTAGTGGATGTATGGAATAGTCTTCCAGTAGAAGTGGTAGAGGTTAATACAGTGAAGGAGTTTAAGCAAGCGTGGGATAGGTATAAGGCTATCCTAGATATAAGATAAGGTCAGAGACTAATGAAAGTATTACTTTACTGAGAGGGTAGTGGATGTATGGAATAGTCTTTCAGTAGAAGTGGTAGAGGTTAACACAGTGAAGGAGTTTAAGCATGCATGGGATAGGTATAAGGCTATCCTAGATATAAGATAGGGCCAGGGACTAATGAAAGTATTACATTACTGAGAGGGTAGTGGATGCATGGATAGTCTTCCAGCAGAAGTGGTAGAGGTAAACACAGTGAAGGAGTTTAAGCATGTGTGGGATAGGTATAAGGCTATCCTAGATATAAGATAGGGAACTGGGGACTAATAAAAGTATTTAGTAAATTGGGCAGACTAGATGGACGGAATGGTTCTTATCTGCCGACACATTCTATGTTTCTATAATAAGATAGAAATGCAGAATGAGAGCAGATGAGAACCATTTGGCCCAGCTAGTCTGCCCACATAAAAGGAAATTGGAGCATCTTTGTAATAAAACATTCATCACATAGCAGGATATCTAGGTGGTTCCAGTCACCCACCTCTGTATATAATCTTGGTTCTGAAATTAACTTTACATTTTCTTCCAATTATCTGTAAATTGGAGGGGAAATCCATTTTTCTATTCTCTTTTGTCTCTCTTTTTGTTTTTAAACCTCAAATACTTTTTTCAGCCTGTTGTCAATTAGTACCATATTTAGTGCTTTGGGGAGCTAAGATCTGCCGTTTGATTAAGAAATAAGCGAGTCATTGAATATTAAATTAAACACTGTGTTTGTTATTTTAGTTTGGATTTTCTCCCCTTCATTCCCCTCCCCAAGACTTCCTTATAAGACAAAAAAACCCTTGTGCCTCTCCTATTTTGGATAAATGCAATTCACCTTTAATACTCTGGTAACAAGATCTGAAGGTATGAAAAAATGACGCAATATCCATTCCATGGAAGCAAGGGATTCTGGGTAGTAGCATGCCATATCGTACTATATATGTTATGCTTTATATGTATGAACCAGTAGTGTATCTTCCACAAGGCACTCGCCTAGGGCGGCACTTTGCCAGAGGGTGTTAAAGCACTCTTCTGGTGCTTCAAACATTTTCGCTCCCTCTCCCACCATTCAGCAAGCTTGAGCTCCTTCCAATTAATCGGGGTGATGGGGGCATGTAATGGATGGGACGTGGTGGGGGTATGTAATGAGAGTGATGGTGGAATGTAATGGGGGTGATGGGGCATTTATTGTGTATGAAATGTGGGTGATGGAGGCATGTAATGGGGTGATTGGGCATTTAATGTGTGTGCCATGTGGGTGATTGGCATGTAATGGGGTGATGGGGCATGTCGTAGGTGTGCAACGTGGGGGGGGGGGAGGTGGTGCCTGAATTTTGTCTGCCAAAACCAAGATACACCACTGGTATTAGCAGTATCGATGGATCTTAATTGGGTATAGTAAACATTTATGACAATGGTCATGTTTTTTTTCAGGCAAGTGTTGTTTTGAAGAATAGTATAAATAAAAATGTATCCCCCGCTCCAAAATCACATAAAAAACCAGCACCAATCTCCTGAGACTCCCTATTTCTGTAAGAGAGGGATGTGTGCCACTTTTGCATGTGCAAATGATTTACCTACATTTTACAAGCACTATTTTCACCGGTCAGCCATAATATTATGACCACCACGGCCCAATATTGTATAGGTCCCATGTTTGCTGCCAAAACAGCCCTGACCCGTCGAGGCATGGACTCCACTAGACCTCTGAAGTGGTGCTGGGGTAACTGGCACCAAGACGTTAGCAGCAGATCCTCTAAGTCCTGTAAGTTGCGAGGTGGGGCCTCCATGGATCGGACTTGTTTGTCCAGCACATCACGCAGATGCTCGATTGGATTGAGATCTGGGGAATTTGGAGGCCAAGTCAACAAAACAATAAAATAGTGATAAAGTAATAAAATAATACAAACACAATGTATTGTACAGGGCTTGACATATCCCAGGAGCAATGGCTCCCAAAATCCATAATGCTGGCTCCCAAATAATAATAACGTAATACATTATTTGACGTAGAATCTATGGAAGTAACTTTTCCTGGCTGCTATAAGTACTACGTTGGCTCCTGAACTGGTCATTTTTTTTGGCTGCAAACAACGATTGTCAAGCCCTATAAAAAGTATTCTTCAATAAAACAGCTTGCGGAGTAGGACTCTGGTTCCATAAATGAATTTGTGATAATATGGTGTGGATTACCTGTTCCACTAAACCAATTCACTCCATTATTTCTGATTAAACCTGAATAACTCCTCAAATGTAGCAGACATTTTTATTTATTTATTTATTTTATCTTATTTTCCTACATTTGGAATATGTTTTTGTTTATTATGGACCGTGTCCCCGAAGCTGTCTAGATAATGAATTCCGATTATAGCCGCGTGATATTCGCAACTTGAATCTGAATGTTGCTTACCCATGATCTGTAATTATGGCGTATCTTTTGGAAAAAAAATGATAAAGAAAATGAATTTTCCTGTGCAGAGCTTTTAAATACATTTTGTTTTACCTCCTGTTTTTTTTGTGTTTGTGTGTGTGTGATCTCGCTGCCCTTCTGTAAATTGGAATGAGGCGCAGAGGCTGAAAAAACTGTTTTTAGATTTTTTATTTCCTGAACATAACGTATTTTTGCCTTTCTCAACCAAGAACTCTGCACTGAGGCTGCAACACTCTACCTTGAGGAATTTGGATTTAATAGTTTAATTTAATAGATTCATGTAATTGTGTGTGGACCACATAGAACTGCTATAGGTAGAGAATATTCAGTACTCTTTTAGACACAAACATAGAAATATCTCCTGTTTTAATGATTATTGGAATCTAAAAATCTGTGAATTGTCTAGACTTACAAACAATTTTTATTATTAAACATATTATTTATAACCAAACGTGTAGTGATCCGAACAGTGTTTGACATGGAAGTAGCAGTCCAAGAGTCCTGTTTCAGTAATGGATGTCTATCAAACATGAATATATGCTCCCCTCTAAGAAAGGGCTCATTACGGTGGAATCAGCCTCTCTTGTTTCTGTTTCTTGGTTTAACGCAGCTGTTATAAGCGTTTATCGTGGAAAGGGGTGTGGTTTCATCAAGCTCTGTGTGCTGTGATGTAACAGAAGAACGGGGGAGCCAGACTATTACAACAGCAGTACCTCTATTAAACTTGATATTCAGTTTTTAGACAAGGTAGACTGGCGACAAAACTGTAAAAAAAAAAATCTGTTTTTCCTTTACATTACATATATTATAATTTTTTGGGACACTGTAAATCAAACTGCACTTTTAATTAGGTATTTTAAGCTTTTGCCTGCCTTTAAATAGCTGGTATTTTTTGAAGTCCCTTGGCATGGTATGCATTAATCTTTTTAGGGATGTGTTCACTATTAGACAATATATGTTTAAATGGTGCCGGATTTTTTTTTTTTCTTTCAACCCAATAACCTTTTTGAACTGAATGCCTGCTGAGATCAGGTCTGTTCCCTGTTTTTTTTTTAATTTTTATTCCTTATCTATTTTTGGGACGTTACATTTTTGAGATTAAATCTGCCTGTTCAGCCTCCTTTCCCATCTGCTCGGTCACATGGTACGTGAATAGAGACTGGGATAGGCATATCTGTCATTGCCGCCGTAGGAACATTAGAACTTTTTTTGCGGGATTAGTAGACTTGGAAGGGGCCATTCTCTACAGCCCCTAAAGGCCAGCAAAGCATTATGGGAGATATCATCCCAAACTCTCGGCATGTCTGAAGATTCCGATCCGGGCCTATGCATCCTATGCATTATGTAGACAATAAAAAAAGTCAGGCTAGACAATAGTAGAGTAGACAATAAAAAGTCAGGTTCCCCAGAGATCCCTAAGGGGAGCAAGAGCTTCACATGACTAATTAATGCCTTTCATTCATCTATCGCTGACCAAAGTTTACATATCTTGTGAATATAATTAAAAATGAATGAGGCTGGTTAAGGTAGCGGGTGGTTTCCAGTAGCCTGACATCCTAATGGAAGCAGCCGCTGTCAAAATCACATTATCAAAATATACGCGATTACTCTGCATGGACTTCTGTTTACTCCCAGCTTAATCATGGAGACCACTGCCGCTGTAATGGAACGGATTTTTAATTGAAATATTGCATCAAATGTAGAGGTTTTAAATAGAAATTCTTTCATGTGAAAATAAAACGAAGTACCTTGTATTGAGGCCTCCCTGCTCCATATGTCAGGGGGCAGACATGTTTAGAATCTTCAGACAGATGGAGGAAGTCTGACCCAAGATTCTAAACAACATGTCTGCTCCCTGTTAGAGCTAACAGGAGCAAAGCAAAACCCTGTAGAATAATCGTATTATTACTTTAAAACCATATACACTTAATTAAAACTTATAATTAAACAGAAGTTTGTTTTTTTTTGCTACATTTGTCCTTTAACTATGGACATTAAAAAGTAAGTATTTTTTTTATTTTTTTATTGTACTTATTTTTTTCATAACTCAATGTCTTTTTTTGTTGAACCAAAGCGAACATATGAAGTAACCGCGGGCGACCTGACCAGCTGAGATTTCAGGAATATTGGCCGATGCGTTGGAAACTCACTGGAGCGTGTCTGAAATGTGACAAATTTGACATTTTCTACAACACAGTCCTGTAGTTGTAGAGTTAAAATCCAGTTCCAGTATTTTAACACCGTGTAATAAAAGATTTATTGCATCGCGTATGAAGTTGACAAATCCACAGGAAGGTGACATATTCTTGAGTGTCAGACAGTTGTGCAAATCATTGTCATTCACGCTTTTGGTAATGGGAAGTGTGAGGTTACCACCCTATAAGGGGTCTGTTTATCCACAAATTCAAGTTTTACATTCACAAAATCAAAGTATTTTGACATGGTTTTATTTCATGTATATTTTTTTAAATCTTTCTAGTTGAAATTCTCTGCCCCTATAGATTTAATGTTGTGTCTTTAAGACACATGGGGGGTGGGGGATGCAACACAGACACAAATAAGTATCTGAAAAGAAAGGACCAGTGTAATTGCAGTGATTGTATATCGGCAAATACATCTTTTTTATGCTTTCAAGCACAGGCAGAAAAGATGAAGAAATTAAGAATAGTAGATGTAAGCAGCTACGCAGTGGTGTATCTTGGTTTTGTGCTGCCCTAGGCAGACAAAATTCGGGCACCCCCCTCCCCCCCCACCCACGTTGCACACCTACAACATGCCCCATCACCCTATTACATGCCCCATCACCCACGTTGTACAACCACAACATGCCCCATCACCCCAATTACATGCCACATCACCCCCATTAAATGCCACCATCACCCACATTTAATACCCCCACCACATCCATTACATGCCACCATCACCCTCATCACATGCCCCTATCACCCCGATTAATTGGAAGGAGCTAACGCTTGTAGAATTGTGGGGGAGGGAGCGAAAATGTTTGAAGCACCAGAAGTGGGCTTTAACACCCTCTGGCAAAGTGCCGCCCTCTGGCAAAGTGCCGCCCTAGGCGAGTGCCTTGTTTGCCTTGTGGAAGATACACTACTGCAGCTACGGACACTAATGGACGGTTCACAAATGTTTTTTAGAAATAAGCGGATAACATAGAATGAAATTACATATTCAAACAGTAAAAAAAATATATTTTTTTATAATAATCTATCATTTCACATAATACGACCATCAATAAAATGCAAATGGGAATTATTAAACACCGGTCTAAAAATGGTGTTACACACAATGGGAAAAGACCTGACGCGTTTCGCAAGGAGTGGCGAGAGATTCTAAGTGCAATGGTATTCTATCTACTAACTTTCGCACGTATTTGTTTATTTATCCTTTTAATAATGGGAGCACGGTAGCAGTACGGCCATTCAGAACCTTTGTTGGGAGTTACTTATGCCGCGGCAGGGATTTTATCCCTATTTTTCTATATTTCTGCATGTACCATTTTCATCGAAAGGATCATTTAAAAACTGTGCATAGGCCTGGCGATTCTTGGATTACGACCCTTAAACTGGGACCTAAGGGGGTTAGATTTACCACCGGTCATTTTCTTAGAGAGACAGCTTCTCCTTTATCAGTGGTTTATTGGGGCCCTTACACCTCTTTGCCTGGGCTTCCCTCGTTCACTGCTTATACTGTGAATGTAAACAATAAATACTGATCAAAAATGATCTATACATTGTGTCAGCCAAATACCAAGAAAGGCATAAGAGAAATGTACGCTTTAAATGTGTCTGTGGTTTATGACATCACCACTGAAAATGAGTTCGTTTGCATATCAAGCCCAGTGCTGCCTAGGGCGGCAAATTTTGGGGGGCGGCAGCGCCCCCCAGCACTGAAAAAAAAAACCCCCAAAAAAACCCGGCCCTTTAAAAAAAAAAAAAAGACCGCGCTTGCAGGCAGAGACGGAGGTGAGAGGGGATCGGAAGATCCCCCCTCACCATCGCTGTGCCTGCCAGGCTGCACGGGGAGCCGAACAGGCTGCACAGAGAAACCTCTGTGCAGTGTGACACGGAAGTACTGGGAGTACTGGGTGTACTGGGAGTCAGAGTGTGTGTGATGGGAGACAGTGTGTGTGACTGAGTGTGATGGGAGTCGGAGTGTGTGTGACTGAGTGTGATGGGAGTCAGAGTGTGTGTGATGGGAGACAGTGTGTGTGATGGGAGTCAGTGTGTGTGACTGAGTGTGATGGGAGTAGGAGTGTGTGACTGAGTGTGATGGGAGTAGGAGTGTGTGTGTGATGGGAGTATGAGCTTGATGTGAGTCTGAATGTTATGTGTGATGTGGGGTCATGAAATGGAGGTGATGAGGCATGTCTTAGGTGTGTAACGTGGGTGTGCAGCTTGGGTAGGGGGGTGCCCGGATTTTGTCTGCCTAGGGCAGCACAAAATCAAGATACACCACTGATCAAGCCACAGATGATGTCATAAGCAGGGGACTCCATTTCATGCATTTTGATGTAATTCTGCTCACACAGAATGTATAGATAATTTTTCATGATTTTTTTTTAATTCTTCACAGTCACAGCATAAGCCATGTTTATGTCCCTTTAATGTACACCCGTGCGTGATGTGTCACACTCCGTGTGATGTTACATTTCTGGACTCTCTGGCTGTACCTAGGGTTGCCCCCTTTTCCTCCCCCCCCCCCAAAAAAAATACCTGCCTTGGTACTGTCTCCATAGACTTAACGTTGGCCTGATGCCAATTTTTTTACCGGCCTGTTAGGAAAAAAATACCGGCCAGGTGGCAACCCTAGCTGTACACGAACTTTGTAGTATAAAAGTAATAAATAATCTGTTACTAAAAGTTATTTAAAAGATTTAACAGTCAATAGGATAATCTAGCATTAAATCTACTACGTGGCCAATGTGTACAGTTCAAACTAGCAGTACCTTAATGCTACATTAATTAAGATCTAGAGCATCCATTTACTTTAGATAACTTACTTGGCAAGTTAACTTGATAAGAAACTAAAAGCCTAATGGTTCAACGTGTAATGTTTGGTCCACTAACTCTACAAATATTTCAATTACATCTCATCAAACGATGCCGCTGGACAAATATTGATCATCGGATTTACAAATGAAAGTGGCGTTCCTTTTGATATTTTTTTTTATCACTGTATAAAATTATTTAATACAATTTAAGCTATTAATTAGTTTTTGTCGCATTGGTAACAAAACAAAAAAAAAGTATATATATTCAGATTTTCAGTCTGTTTTTTTTTCTTTTGTATAATTTATTTTTTTGTATACTGAATTTTAACATGTTTATTTTTTTTGTATACTGAATTTTAACATATTTTTTTTTTGTATACTGAATGTTTTGAATACCAAACGTAGCATGATTTCTTCTGAAAATTTTAATATTTTAACATGTGCAGGACCAAATAAACTGGACAGATATTGGCCCCTGCTAAAAACAAACTCACAAGATAAAAACAGGAAAATGCAAAAAAGTCCACTATCGGGGATCGCTGGGACTTGGATACAACCGCAACCTGGAATCAGAAAAACGACCGAGTCAACAAATTGGACCAGAGAGAAAACCTTCAGCCTCCGGTATCTTGTCTCAGAGCATTCTGGAGAGTGCTTCAGAAGGCTGCGTTTATGTGTGGTAACGCAAGTATTGTTATTACACCATTTTGCACCTTGTTTTAATTACACAAATCACTTCTCTTTTGCACTAATAAAGAAACCTTTACAGAGACTTTTCTAGCAAATAATATTAGCTGTGTGACTCAAGTATTTTTTTTACATCTTATTTTTGTATTTCTTTTGGAGGATAGATGGGTCTATGTTTGCTACCAGTTTAAATGTCAAAAACTGAAAAGTCTATAAACCGGAAGACATTCTGTTCATAGACTTTCTTTTTATAGAACAGCAATAGCATTACATGTATTCTATAAAACGAAAGTCTATAAACCGAATGTCTTTCGGTTTATAGACTTTCGGTTTATAGCCGAACCCCGAACTCCAGCACGGACATACAGTGAAATGTCCGTGTTGGGGTCCGGGGTCTGAAGACCGTAATGTTCGGTACGAACCCGAACAGTGCGGTTCGGGTTCACTCAACACTACTCCCCAGCAATAAATCTTACAATAAATTGTTTGTTTTTTTAAATTAGTTTGGGGAAATACAATACTGATACTAATAATAATCAAATCAAAGTACATAAATAGATACCAACTGGCCATAAAGTCACTGGTAATGCCCCACCCACAGCCATGATTTCGGCCACTCCCACATTTAATTTTACTAAGTAAATACATTCTTTCCCTTATAGATATCTGATCCCTCCACTTACTATAACATGCATCAATTTCCTGAAACAGTTTTGATCTCAGGGACTAAGGACAGGTCTTTTTTTCTTTCCTTCTCTCCTCTTCTTCTCTCCTTCTATCCTCCTCCCCCCTCCATCCCTCCCTCCCTCCTCTCTAGCTCTCTTTCTCCTCTCCTCATCTCTTCTCCTCTCCATCTCTCCTCTTCATCTCTCCTCTCCATCTCTCTTCTCCTCCCCTTCTCTCCATCTCTCAGTCGCTCTTGTCCTCTCCTTTTCTCCCTTCCTCTCCATCTCTCCTTCTCTTCTCTCCATCTCTCCTCTCCTCTCCATCTCTCCTTCTCTCCCTTCCTCTCCATCTCTCCTTCTCTTCTCTCCATCTCTCCTCTCCATCTCTCTTCTCCTCCCCTACTCTCCATCTCTCAGTCACTCTTCTCCTCTCCTTCTCTCCCTTCCTCTCCATCTCTCCTTCTCCTCTCCTCTCCATCTCTCCTTCTCTTCTCTCCATCTCTCTTCTCCTCCCCTACTCTCCATCTCTCAGTCACTCTTCTCCTCTCCTTCTCTCCCTTCCTCTCCATCTCTCCTTCTCCTCTCCTCTCCATCTCTCCTTCTCTTCTCTCCATCTCTCCTCTCCTCTTCATCTCTCCTCTCCTCCTCCCTTTTCTTTCTCTTTGTTATAAGCGACGGGGTATTGTAGAACAGGTCGTTATTTTGCTTGTGGATAGACACAGATTTGTCCTTGATTTTTGTATTATTTTTTTAGCTTGCTTTTTCATTATTCCTCACAAAGATTATACTCTTTAGAGCTCTTTGTATACGTGAAATGCAAACCGTGAACCATTGAGATCTACGATTATATGATCCATAAAAGTTAGAAAATAAAGCAGCGTGAAGCTGTGCTCTCTTTCAATGGACACTACGGGCATCAAACGAACTTTGATGTTTCTGGTAGTGTTTAACCTATATATTGTACAGTTTTTTTTTTTCATATAGATGTATGTAGGGAATCCTTTGGAACCTCTTTCAAAGTTGCTTGCTCTAAGTGCTCATTTATTATTTTTACATTTACTTTTGTTTACATTGTAAGAGGATCAGTGCAGAGGAACTAGATCCTCTTGCTCTGAACTTGTACAGGCTGGTTCCTGCCCTATATATATATGCCAATTTTGTGGGGGGAAAAACAGTGGATGTGATTGTGGGACAGCTCAACCACAGAAAAAAAAGTTTTTTTTTAAAGGTACATGTTAAAAGGGATTAAACCCTAAAAATAACAATTTGCCATATCTAAGTCTTCCCTTAATGCTCACCTTTTATTGTGGTCTAATGTGTTGGAACAGACAACTTACCTATAAATTCTCAGCATGCTCTGTGCGCCCTCTAATACTACAGTGCCGACATCTTGTGTCTGTCTCACTGTCTGCCTGCTCCCTCCTACTGCAATGTCCTTCTTCCTAACTCTTCACATCAGTATTAGCATACATGTTCAGCTTTTCATTCACATTTTTATTCACACATACTTTCCTCCCTCACATCTTATATCGGTCGCTGGGCCGTCTCAGTGAACCTGCAGCTTATTTCCCATAAGCCTTCTCTTTTGTTTTGACACGGACTATATATTTTGAATAGAAATATTATAAAAAATGATGCAAACATGGGAGAAAGGGCCTTTTATATATATATATATATATATATATATATATATATATATATATATATATGAATATAAATTATTGGGCGGGGGGGGGGTTGCTCCCTCTTTAAGTATTGCAAAAATACACAGATAAAAAAGCATGTATATTTTTAAAGTGGTTACTTTAATATACATTTCTTCAACCAGGTATTTTTTTTGCAGACTGGAGTGATAGCTGAAGGACCCAATTGGCAGCCACATATTCAGTCAGCCATGAGATGTCTTAGCCGAAGTTGGCAATGTTTGATGACATATGGAATGACAGCGTGGAACAGTGTGGCTGGCAAGGGCAGAGTTTTAAACCTTTTCGTTGGTCACAAACAGAATAAAATAAAAAGACACAACCATTAAGATCCCCCGGTGGAGAAACTGTTTATTGACCAAAATGTTTCTCCCGTTGGAGCTTTTTGTCTGTCGTGGACCCCATCTAATGGACCGGCCTGGGTGCATAACCCCTACTGATCCACCCCTTACTGAAACTGGGCTATTTATACGAGATCGAGTTCGGCCAGTAAAAATCATTGTGAGATGCATCTCCCAGGCACAAACGCTTTCACCCCACTTCATTACACAGATTAGTGAAAGAGGGCGCCGGATGGCCAGGAGGATGAGGCATGGTTGCCAATAGTTGTTTTTTTGTGAGGCGTATGTAAAGTAATTCAGCGTCAATACTTGTCAAGGAGGCCGGAGCTTAATTCAACGAAGGTCACACTACATCACGTGATGTCTTGTAACCCCGCCCCATTTATGCTCCACCCATACGGTGTCCCAGGACCATGCTCCACCCATAGGGTGTCCCAGGACTCTGCCCTAGAATGTTGGCAAGCATCCTGGCCCCTTTTGTGCTTTAAACAACTGGTATGTTTGCCTATGACTGGACGACCAGTGAGCTACGACTGGACTGCCCATCTTACAGGGAACACATTGCCCACCGGAGAGGTAACACACTATGCTCCTTTTCCAGAACAGAAGACTTTTTTTTTTAAGTCCATTTTATTTTTCATTTTTTAGCATTTCTCGGGTGATATAAGATTCCAGACCCAGTTTTTTTTTCTCAGAGAGGTATCTGGATTCCCAGCATTTAAGGCTATATTTTGCATAATTAAGGAAGACGGCTCTGCAAGGAGTCTTCCTCGTCAGCCAAGGAACCGAGAGACAATTAACTTTGATCATGGTTTCACCTTCTATTATAAGACACGCAGGTTCTATGCACGGCAGTCAGCCGTGCTCTCTTGACTTTTTGAACCCGCTTGGCTTTCTGCGGATAATTTAAACTTCTCTAAATCTCAGCGATGGGGGATAAAGGGTGTCTAATTACGGAACATTTTAACAATAGGGTTGAAAACACCGGATTTTAAAAATAGCGGGTTAGAGCGAGAGCCTGAATAAATTACTGGAAAAATAAAGTGAATATAAAATTATGTCTTCAAAGAGTTTTTTTTTTTCCCTCTGTATCAAAAAAATATATTTATAACTCTGCCAAATATTACTGCTTTATTACTAAGCTGTACAGGTACATTTTGGAATGTCTAGAATTAATCTGACCATCATTTTTTGTTTTGTTTTGCCCTACTCCTTATTTTTCTCGGGTCTGGTTAAATCTAGTCTGCAGTCATATGACACAGCAGACCACTGTTTGATTGGAAGAGCTTTGTTGTTATAGTAACAAGGGAGAAAAAATAAGCTTTGTTAAGGTCGTATGTGTGTGTTTTAAACCACCGAGGATCGATTGCAATGATTTATCTGCCTATAGGAAAAAGTGGTTATAAACCCTGGAAAAAAAAATTATTTGCAGCCAACACATGCTACTTTTATTAATATATTGTGTGTAACCTCCCTGGTGTTGTCGCTGATTGCTGATCTATTCACGACCTATTTCTCGTACGCGGACTCTGAAATTGCCTTCCTTTCACATATAAACTGCTATTAATGGTCACTTTATCTCCAGGCCTTTGGTATTATTCGCTGAGCCAAAGCGTATGCCTTTCTCAAAGATCTTATTTACATGGCGTATGGGGGAGAAACCTTTTGTGTTGGGCCTCCGCATGGGTCTTATCTGAGACTAATCAGGCAGATTAATGAGATGGAAATTAGACTCCACTTGATCTTTTTGTTGTTTGTTTGTTTAAAGAGTTTTATTGAAGTCCCCAGGCAAATGCTTTAACCATACAATCAGTGATAGAACGCATTAATTGCACCAAAACATTATTATCTGGCATAAAATAGATTGTTGAGTTATGCCCACTGGGTATAATGTTGTATGAAACGCAACAAAAGACTCTTGAGACTATAATGTCTTGCTTTGAATGGTTATTTTTATTTTATGTTGAGTAGTTGAGGACCCCTCTCCCGGACCCATGCAAAAATGAGGGTCTCTTTCTGTACTAGCCAGTGTTAATTTTGACAACAAGTTTTGATTTAGTTTTAGTCATAGTCTTTTGACTAAAATGCCGTTTTAGTTTAGTCGTATTTTAGTCATCTTATTTGTTTTAGGTTTAGTCTGGTTTTAGTCGACTAATAATTTGCTAGGGAGATGGGAGGGAGCAGGTCTGAGAAGGCTGTTACATAGTGTTAAGTTAGCTTGCTAGGGAGATGGGAGGGAACAGGTCTGAGAAGGCTGTTACATAGTGTTAAGTTAACTTGCTAGGGAGATGGGAGGGAACAGGTCTGAGAAGGCTGTTACACAGTGTTAAGTTAACTTGCTAGGGAGATGGGAGGGAACAGGTCTGAGAAGGCTGTTACATAGTGTTAAGTTAGCTTGCTAGGGAGATGGGAGGGAACAGGTCTGAGAAGGCTGTTACAGAGTGTCAAGTTAACTTGCTAGGGAGATGGGAGGGAACAGGTCTGAGAAGGCTGTTACATAGTGTTAAGTTAGCTTGCTAGGGAGATGGGAGGGAACAGGTCTGAGAAGGCTGTTACATAGTGTTAAGTTAACTTGCTAGGGAGATCGGAGGGAGCAGGTCTGAGAAGGCTGTTACAGAGTGTTAAGTTAGCTTGCTAGGGAGATGGGAGGGAACAGGTCTGAGAAGGCTGTTACTCAGTGTTAAGTTAACTTGCTAGGGAGATGGGAGGGAACAGGTCTGAGAAGGCTGTTACTCAGTGTTAAGTTAACTTGCTAGGGAGATGGGAGGGAACAGGTCTGAGAAGGCTGTTACATAGTGTTAAGTTGCAATGAATATTAAATCATAGTTTTAGTCCTATTAACTTAGTTTTTTTATTGAGTTATTGTTTAGTTTTCATCACTGAAAATATGCAGCTGATGAAAACTATATGACAAAAATGTTTAGTCTATGAAATTAAAGAGCCGGTCGCCGACCCGATCGGGCTGCCTACTTCCCAGCATGGCAGCTGCCGTTTAGAGGATAAATCATGCCATGTGTTATCAAAAATACCTTCCAGTTTAGCCATACACAACTACTTTTTCCTTTCATGCATCTATAGACGCACAATTGAAAAACAAAGTTTCGTTTTCCTCTAATGATGTTCTCTGGATCGTCACGGACACTTGGCCCGCCCCTGATTTTATTAAATAGCTGCTAATGAGTTCCTCTCGCACATTTTTGTTTGTTGTGTGCACTGGCAGATCAGCTTGGAAACTGACCGAGAAATGATGGCAAACTATATGACTCCGCTACGAGCAAATAAATGAGCCATTCCCTAATATGGCATCACGTCCGCTAACTACCTAAGTGGTAATCATTGATCTGTAATAGCCATGGAGCCTGTGTACATCTGCTAACTATACTGAGAGAGCAATCAGGTCAAAGCATCCAACTTCAAAGCCTTTGCGTTATATTCTACCCAATAATTCCGTTTGGAAGTTTGAGAATCAATACCGTGTTTTTCTGTAAATTGAAAATCACTCAACTGTGTGGTTTGTCGACTGTTTGTGCCGACACGAATGGGGTGTAGAACATTCAGATTATTTAAATCGTTCAAGCACCATTATCAGTAGATTTTCCACGACCAATTACACCGGATACCTGCTGTTTGCCTTCAAATACTGTTAAAAAAAAAAAGGTTTTGAAGTAGCCGTTAATTCAGCAGTAATTAGGAAAATACTAATGGCTTTCACAATCTGCAGCCTGAGAGTGTTTGGGATTGGAAGTTTCCTGGGTGGAGCAGTCACCTTGAAAACCAGTGGAATGACCTCTGTGGATGGGTGGCATTGCAACAGGCATAGATCGAAACGTAGACTCTTTCAAAATGGACCGTTACAAAGTTTGCTTGACATGGGCAATGTCAGATTTTCCAGCCCCTTAAAAAAACAACAATAAAAAAAAACAAAATCCCAGTAATACATGGACCCCAACATAAAATGTGATAATATGGCCACAGCTTATATAATATAAAAAAATAATATTATAAATAACATAACAAATGTCATTGCCCACCATACATAGACCCACTAATAACATAATAAAAGTGACCCCATGCAAAAAAAAAACATTTTGTAACAATAACATTAAAGTGCAAATATTCCTGAATGAACCATTGTAGGAGCTTACTGAGATGCCCCTACACCCCCAGGTTCTGAGCCCAGGGCCAGCTCAAAGCCCATTTAATAACCAACCATCCTGACCCCCCAAGTGTCATCCTTGTTGAACCCCACAATTTGCGTGGGAGAGTCCTGATTTGGCGGGCCAGCGGAATTAAGGCCCACATTCTCCGTCTAGGACAGCGGGATCCGACTTATTGGGGGAGAAATGTTGGGGGGTATGAACCATCAAACCACAGAGCCTACTTAATAATCGCCAATGAATAGGACATTCCACCACCCCCCCATCTACCTTGTAAGCCCCCACTGCTGTGACTAAATTGAACCAAGAGGGTCTATAAATACAGACTTCTCCCCCTGCTGTGATCTACCAGTACAATCAAGGCCCACGCCACTTAAATTGTAGGCAAGATATTACCTTATGTTTAATTGAAAGATTGCTCCAGGTGGAAGCATTTTAAATAGTTATGCGTTAATTCAACATCTCAATGAGCCCATTTTGCTCTGTATAGGGGGTGGACATGTTGGAATACGAAATGGTGAAACCACCACAGGTGCAGTAATTAAACAAATAGATGAACATACTCTCCTTAACGTAGCTGAAGCGCACAAATAAGTACTTCTCAGTGAATGCTTTGTCAGAATATGGAGAGAAAAAAAAAACACAAGCATAGTGCAATATTGCAACACAAAATAAATAGTATGTTAGTCCTCTGAGGTCTTTGCTACTTTGTGGACCACTTGTTTGGACTTTGCTGGTCTGCGTTTGGGTTTTTTTGAGTGCTGTTTTACATTTATTTGGTGTGCCATCAAATCCTGTAAGTGCCTTGCTATTCCCCTTTATATTTGAGCGGTGATATTGCGTACTATGCTGTGGAGTTATAAAAAATGTTATATCTGATGAGCCTACTTGACTAACATCTTTGTGAGTGCATATCAACTAACTCCCACATACCATTTACTCTGTGTTACAATATTGCACTATGTATGTATGTTTTTGTTTCTTCTCCACATATGTACCTGTCCGCTAGGTGGACATGTTGGTTCAAATCTTGAAGGATTCAAGATTCATCTGACCCAAGATTCCAAATAACATGTCCGCCCCCTGATGCAATTTTTTTTTTTATATATATATATATTAAAATAACACTGATCTAAAATCTTGGAAAGAAAAAGGGATAAACATTCTTCGAGATATAGCCCCAAAAGGATCACGCCTGCCATTTCCAAAGATAAAAGTCAAATTTGATGTTGAAAACACAGAACTTGCTAAATATTTACAAAATTCGCCACCTACTACAATCAGACCGATACTTCCTTGACAGTCGTACAAAAAAATGGTTCTAAACTATATAGCTCGTTGCTTCCAAACTCAACCGTTACAAAAAACTTTATCCATATGTTACCACTCTATTTTGACACATAACTTGCCGGACAAACTACCTTGTATGCTAAATTGGGAAGCAGTTCTTACTGAGCTGCATGGCTCCCCACAGCAGACACCACTCTGCAGACCTCGCACCTGGTGAGATCCACCCCCTCCCAGGCTGCTCCATAGTGGCCGTGTAGAGGGCTGGCGAGGGGAGATCATCTCCCCAGCCAGTGCCTCTACCGGCATTTTTATTTTCCTCCAGGACTGGCGCCCCCGTCGCTGCAGCGCCCTAAGGCTGCCGACGTAGTAGCCTTACGGTGGTGCCGGCCCTGGGTGGTATTTAGTACCAGCAAAACTGTCTCATATGTTCAAATCCACATCCAATTTATGTTGGAGAAATTACACATAATTCTACCCACTGTTTTATCATCAACCCTTACCCTCACCCACCCCACACCCCATTATCTTCTATACTATTTATATGTTCCTTTTCTTCCTTCCTTCCCACCTCTACTAGGCTGTTTAAATTCTATATAGAATCTTACATACCTGTTTTTGTTCTAAATTACGAAATGTTAACAACTGCATTTTACTCTTCAATATTGTCGATACCTACTTTAGAATTTATTGTATGAAGATGCTTCAAGACAAACAATACGCTTTGCCTTGTACCCCCCCCCCCTTCTTTTTTCTGTACCCTTTTCTTTTGAATCATATATTACACTAATAAAAACTATATGAAAAAAAAAAATACATTTTATACCAGAATTTTTTATTTTAGCTTATGATTGGCTGGTGGCATTAAACCTTTTATTAGTGACTCTCTCTAAGATGGTTGTCTTAAAATCTGTGGTGCAATGCCAAAATGGCCGCCACCTCCCTGCAAAACTAGAAAACTATTACCTTAAGATGAATTCAGTGATCACAGTTACATTTACTACAGCCGAGTTAGAGGACAATCCGCGGGAACTTAATATAAAAACAATTTTTCAGGTGGCAGAATAGCTTTATCATCTGGAAAATTGTCTGTCATCCTCGCTTGAACCTTTTTTTGAAGGCGTAGTAAAGAAGCTTCAAGAGAAATATAAGGGGAATGAACCTAAACAGCGAGAGAGCAAAGAGAGCTATTCATAAGTAGGTGTTAGCCATAAAACAAGTGACGTCAAGAGGTTTGAGAGGGAAATGAATAACAAAATAATGTAATTATTTACTTGTTTTGAGTTGTGGACTAGCGATGGCTGCAGGCTGCCTCTGAATTCTAAGATAATTGAAACACAGAGTAAAGAAATATTGGAACATGGGGATTTATCAACATCTTCCCTATCTCTGTATTATCTTTTAAAACAATCTTCCATCACAGCTATAGTCTAATATTGAACCAGAGCAGGGAAACAAATCACATGTATAAATACATTCTTTTGAATCTGTTGATATTTTTATTTTTTGTTGTTTTATAATTGTATAGTTTTATCATGCTCGTGTTATGTTTTGTAGGCTCAGTGTGTTGTTTTGTTTTTATTCTCGTTTTAGTCTGTGGTTGGTTTTTTTTAGGTATTTTTTGTTGTTGTCACACAGACTTATAAATACCATATTTGCTAGAAAATTAGACAAGGTTTTTTTTCAGAGTAAACGATCTGAAAAAGTCTCCCAAAAGTCGTTTATTCAAAGCCGTCTTATAATCAGACCTCAAATAAGTTGGGGGGGACCTGGATCCTCCTCGCACCGGGCGCTGACATCCTCCGATGCTGCCTAGCACTTCTTGACCGCTTTGATGGAACGTCTGGGTCACGTGACCTCTCGGCATTCAGTCTTGGAAGTGTCGGGCAGCATCGGAGGGTGTTTGCGTACAGACATCCACCGGCTGACCCCCCCCCACCGAATATTGACAGTTATGTGTATATATATAAAGCTGTCATTGGCATCCCAGCTTGCCATAAAGCTTGCCATATAGCCAGTGGTGTATCTTGGTTTTGTGCTGCCCTATGCAGACAAATTTTGGGCACCCCCCTACCCACGATATGACCCATAACCCACGTTGCACACCAAGGACATGCCCCATCACCCCATTTACATGCCTCCATCACCCCATTACATACACATTGCCAATATTATTTGCCATTAATATGCCCCTGCCAATTTGCCCAATAATATGCCAGTGATATTTGCCATCAATAAGCCCCAGCCAATGTGCTCAATAATATGCCAGTGTTATTTGCCATTTAATATGCCCCTGCCAATTTGCCCAATAATATGCCAGTGTTATTTGCCATTTAATATGCCCCTGCCAATTTGCCCAATAATATGCCAGTGTTATTTGCCATTTAATATGCCCCAACCAATTTGCCCAATAATATGCCAGTGTTATTTGCCATTTAATATGCCCCTGCCAATTTGCCCAATAATATGCCAGTGTTATTTGCCATTTAATATGCCCCTGCCAATTTTCCCAATAATATGCCTGTGTTATTTGCCATTTAATATGCCCCTGCCAATTTGCCCAATAATATGCCAGTGTTATTTGCCATTTAATATGCCCCTGCCAATTTCCCCAATAATATGCCTGTGTTATTTGCCATTTAATATGCCCCAGCCAATTTGCCCAATAATATGCCAGTGTTATTTGCCATTTAATATGCCCCTGCCAATTTGCCCAATAATATGCCAGTGTTATTTGCCATTTAATATGCCCCTGCCAATTTTCCCAATAATATGCCTGTGTTATTTGCCATTTAATATGCCCCTGCCAATTTGCCCAATAATATGCCAGTGTTATTTGCCATTTAATATGCCCCTGCCAATTTCCCCAATAATATGCCTGTGTTATTTGCCATTTAATATGCCCCAGCCAATTTGCCCAATAATATGCCAGTGTTATTTGCCATTTAATATGCCCCAGCCAATTTGCCCAATAATATGCCAGTGTTATTTGCCATTTAATATGCCCCAGCCAATTTGCCCAATAATATGCCAGTGTTATTTGCCATTTAATAAGCCCCCGCCAATGTGCCCAAATCCCCCCATCTCCCCAGCACTTACCTTTTTCCCTGGTGGCTAGTGGCAGGCAGCATGGTCTCCTCCATGCTGCCTGTTCAGCTCCCAGGCGGTTGTGCCGACAGGTCACGTGACCCGGCGCGCGTATGACGTCAGCGCACCGGTCACGTGACTGTCGGCACTTTTGTGTCACACTGCACGGGGAGCCGAACAGGCAGCATGGAGGTTTCTCTGTGCTGCCTGTTCGGCTCCCCGTGCAGCCTTCCGATCCCTTCTCACCTCCCTCTCTGCCTGCAAGCGCGTTTTTTTTGTTTTGTTTTAAAGGGGCGGATTTTTTTGTTTTTAATTTTTTTTTTCAGTGCGGGGGGGGGGGGGGCGCCCCCCAAAATTTGCCACCCTAGGCATCCGCCTAGGATGCCTCGCGGTAAATACAGCACTGCATATAGCTGTCAATCTACACCCGTTTCACACACACAAAAAAATAATAATAATTTTCCAACACGTCCATTTTGCAGTTCAGTTTACCACACTTCATTGCATTATGAAGATTTTTTTTTTAATTATTTCCGCACCCAGTTCCAAAAAAACACTATTTATTTGCAGCCCTACAGCGTACTGTCTTTCCACAATTATTGGTCTATCCGTGCCGAAAAAGCTTGCAGCTGGCCACAGCCATACAGAAATTCATTCAACAACAATAGCTTAGAAATAAAATGAGCAGGGCAGACAAAAAATAAAAATTATTTACAGAGGTCACTCGTTTCAGCAGAACCCAATATTTTGGAAAAAGAATAAGTGTAATAATAAAACACGGTATAAAATTTAATCATTGATTTCATGGGACTGGAAATGTATTAAATCAAGCCTATTAAAGTGAGTCTCCAGAGAAGATGATTCCCCCCCCCCTCGTTACTGTCACAATCTCTGAGAAAATTAGGGTGTAAAAATCCCGCAAGGCAAACAGATGCGTTTTTTAGATTTTTGCGATTTATTCTTGCGTGACCTCAATAGGCTGATCAGAGACATATTCCACCAATGGCCCTCGGGGTTTTAAAGTGACCTATCTCCAACGGGAGTTTTCTACTCCTTGGGATTGTCGATTACTTGCTAGTTTTTGACAGTGCAGATCAACAAGATACTGAGGGAGAAAGATGACATATGTTTCATGCTTTTCTTGGAATTCAATGAAACCTGCGTGGGGGAAAAAAAAAATCAATGGATCAGTAGTTCAGAGACTTCCTTGGTCAATACACTCTGTGAAAAGAAAGCATTCGTGTAAGACCATCTATTTTTATATATATATAGGTCACAAGGGTTTCGTATATGTCCTTTTCATTGTGTGAACATGTCTATTAATGCTTAATTCTGGGCACTTTTATAAGCTTAGAAATATAATTAAAATGTGTTCGAAATTTTTTGATGAAATGTCAAGCCATTGGGTTTTTTTTTGTCCCCCCCCCTCCTGAAGACCAAATCAGTTAAAACTCGGACATGGGAAGACCTATCGGGTGACATCTTGCTGAATCTTGTTGTTTCTTGTGTGTGTTAGGTTGTTAAGCGTAAGGCAAGGCAAAGGGTGGTATTTTGAGGGATCCAAGGCTTAGGGAGCACCTTTTAAGTTGATCTGACCCGTATTAAAGATGACCTGATTTGGACATTTTGTGCACTGGGTGTTGATTTGTATCTCCTTGTAGGGTTTGTGTGAAGCCCGCTGTAAGTAGTACAGCTGTATTGTTCGTTATGCGTAAAGATCCGTTGTGGGACAAGGTTCTAAAAGCGGAATATTGTGCAAGAGCAGTTCATTGGTTCCCACGGTGACTGCTCCTCCGTTAGAACATTTTATAAATGGTCTCCTTTGTGCCAGTGATGGACCCACACAACGTCTGGTTAATTCGTATTTTGCCTAATGTCAAATCAGGTGCTGAAAATAGATAGATATCCTTTCTCTGCTCCGTCACCTACACTCCGGACAGGTTCATCCCCACAGTATAGATAAAACGCCTTTGTCAGGAGCTAATATATATCCAACACTGGCCATAGACGACATGGCATAATTATATAATCAGTGACAATCGCGGTAATAACTTGTTCATCCATCAGTTTCATATCGATATCTTTACAAGCCAGTATAAAACGAAACAGCTTGTGTGCTAGCTCTTTACAGAAAAAAATGTGTTTTGGTGTCGGTTGGAGAATCAAACGTAAGCAGTCATCCCACATCTGTTTCATTTATTTCATTTACTATTAGTATTTTTTTTAATTTTTTTTTTAGTTTTCTATAACTGAAATTCATGATGACTTCTCTGGGGGGCAGTGGGGGGACAGGAGGGGGTCTCCTGCCATTCTGTGACCTGAGTCCAAGCAAATCTCTATCAGCTTTGACAACAAGTGACACGTAGAGGAGAGAAATAAACCCATGTATGCAAATCTCAGTGTGGTCTGCAGAACAGAACAATATGTTCTCGCTTAGTATATGAGAGAGAGAGGGGGCGGGTGGGAAGTGTTGCATTTTTATGAGTTGGATGCGAATATCCTGTTTTTTCGCCAAAAACATTGACACAATTAACAAATCCTTACAGGGTTCAGTCTTGTCTCTGTTGCTTTATTTGTTTGTTTATTTATTTTTTTTGGGTTATTTTTTTTTCTTGGTTTTGGCCAAACTTTCCCATTTTTATGCTGGATATGTCTTGTTTCTGGACCATTGTCCCTCAGTTGTTCCGTCATCATCGTGAGCCTTGATTCTCTGGTACACTGGTGGAAAATTAATTCTGTATAAGAGAAGTTAGGTTGACACGGCTGTAGCGCTAGCACCTTCCAAGCCACGCTCCACCCCCCTGAGAAGCCAGAGTCCCTGGTGGGAGGGTTTCATAGGTCGTTTTCTAGGTTACGATACCCTTGGCAGAAGACTAGGTGGGTCTAACGACCAATAGAAAACCAATGAGGTTTGGTCAATTGGACTAGACCTATAGATTTAGAGAATTAGGTCAATTAGGAGTGGGGCATAGCCAACGCAACGTTTCCCAGAACTTACATCCTCTTTAGGAGCAGACGCTACTCTGTCATCGAAGCTGGTGGACAAATCTAAAAAGGAAGATAAGGGAGTTTGTTTTAAAGGGGCATTTCGACCTACAGCATGGGGGGATTTTTTTTTTTTTTAAATTTTACTGCATCGTGTAAAGCAAAATAAAAAAACAAAATACAAAAAAAAAAGAGAGAGAGAAACAAATCTACCTCATCAATACCTATCTTATACAAACTGCCTATAAAGTGTAATAGAGGTATTACTGTTGATATAGCAACAGTTCTACTTATCTCGCCACTCTCTCTGTATTGGATCTCACAGAATTCCCTGGTGAAATCACTTTAAAGGTAAAGCTACAGGAGAATGGTTAATATTTTTAAAATAAAAAATCAAGGCGCTTTACATATTTTCTATATATTTTCTATATGTGTGTTTAATACAAGCCTCATTGGCTGCTTTTTTTTTTTTTATATCTGGAATGGTCTGATATAGACCGAGGCCCACCAGGACCCCCATTAGGAAGGGTTATGGATTAGAAATGAGCAGTAGTGAAGATTATAGTTTATATTCAGATGATTTGACTCCTGGGGCTCCACCACCGTCACTCAATTTGAGCATCACCGATTACGGAGTATAGATTCCGCGAGCACTACCTGGATCACCTGCTTCTAATGATATATCCAGTGAGTATGCAGATCTCCCAAGCCAGAGAGGATGCTTTGGGACAAATGGCTGCTGGGGGCGTCTATTGTGGAATATATGAAGGTTTATTAGGAGAAGACAACCCTGAGTACAGCCAATAATGTAGTGATGTTACAACAATAAAGTTTTCTTTCTTTTAAAAAATCCAAGCTTTGGATTCTAATTTGAGAAACACTTTTATTGGAAGCCTAGTGATGGGAGAATAGTTTTCTTAGCATTATCTCAACACAGTAAAAAAAGAAAAAAAAAAAAGTACCGTATTTATCGGCGTATAACACGCACTTTCCCCCCTGAAAATAGGGGGAAAATGATGTGTGCGTGTTATACGCCGATATAACGAAGAACAAAAAAAAAATCTAAAACTTACCTCGTTCCTGCTCCGTCTCCCGGTGCTCTGAAGGTGCGTGGCAGTGAGGGAAGCGTTGTGCGCTCCCCTCCAGCCGCGCGGTCAACAAAGTGTGTTTTTTTTAAACACACTTTATTGTTCCGCGCAGCTGGAGGGGAGCTCACAACGCTTCCCTCACAGCCACGGACCTTCAGAGCACCGGGGGACAGAGGAGGAACGAGGTAAGTACTGGGGTCTGGGGAAGGGGGGGAGGAGGGTGGCATAACGAGCATACTAAGGGGCAATATCCTGGCATATTGGGGGCAATATCATGGCATATTAAATGGCATATTGGGGGCAATATCTGGCATATTAAAATGGCATATTGGGGGCAATATCCTGGCATATTAAAATGGCATATTGGGCTTCAAAGTTCTTTATTTGAAATTTAAGTTTTTTTTCCTGAAATTTCCTTCTTAAAATGAGGTGCGTGTTATACGCTGGCGCGTGTTATACGCCGATAAATACGGTACTTCTCTTTGTTCATGCATAATATACATTCTGTTGGGTGACTGTCACATACAAGTTGCGATATGTACAGACTCTACCTGTCAAGGCAAAGGAAAGTATCATCTAGATCACATGAATCTACAGTTGGTGCGTTAGCCTCCTGAGCTAATTCATGGGAAAGGGGGAGAAGGGAAAGGTAAACAAGCGACATGGCGTAATAAAATGGCAGCTGAGCGTCACGCGGCGTCCATCTTCTCAATAGGAATTCGCAAAATGCATAGACATTTTTCAAAGTTAATTCATCTGTATTTTTCTGTTTGTATTCCGGGGACAGATTTGCCTTCATTGGAGTCACAGGCCAATAGGTTAAGCTAAGAAAAGGAATAAATTGTGTTCTAATGGAAATCCTGGACGCCGTCCAAGCTCTGAGATCGTTACACATCGACGCATTGAACGCCTATTGATTGCTCGCTGTCAGTCCTCCACCAGAGTGACCATTAACGGGATCAGCCGAAAACCCTTTTCAAAACGATATGCAAATTCCAATGCAGGGAGCGCAATTATCTACCACTGCTTCTCCAAAAAAGCAGCTCGCTCTAAAAGTGGCCTCGAAATCCAGACCATTTCACGCCTAGCCCTGCGGGTTGCAGGTTTTGTTCCTGGCAGGGTGAGCCGTTCAGCCTTCCGAGCTTACACCATTAACGGAATGTTGGGAAATAGTTTGTTGCTCCATAGAGAGAGCGTGTTGAGCGCCCATCTCTCTCCATCATTGGTGCGTGAAAGTCGGGGGTGGTCAAAGTGTTCATATGTTTGAACATGTTTCTATGACATCACGTGACTATGGGGGGGGGGAAGGGTTCCCCAAGAGTGAACAGACAAGTGAACTGCAGAATCCAGACATTGATAGCGGAGTTGGAAAAGAGAGGCAAAAATGGAGGCTTTTTCAAGGTCAGCTAGTAATGTCTGCTTTTTGCCCTTCCTTGGTCAGTTCAGTTAGTGATCAGCGTCCCCTCTGTGGCTCCTGTGAGATGGACACGCATGCTACTAATCAGTCTGAATGCACACAGCGTTCCAGATCTTCGGAACCCATATAAATATTTACAGTCTCCCAAGACAGCAGCTTAAAGTGTCCCCCTGATTTAGGGTGGTCTTAAAAAGCTTATACGGTGGATAAGGTCGGATAGAGCCACGCAGACGGAGAGATCGTGCATGCAAAAAAAAAAAAAAACCCCGTAAATGAATAAATTGCAGTAAAGAATGCCATCTGACCACACTGGGATTGTCTGCTAAAGCTTCATTCATTGCTGCTGCTACAATTTTTAATTTATAGAAACCTTCGTAGAGAGGCTTCTGATGGAGCATAGTTAAAATTTGGGGTTTGGGGAGGGTTAAAGAAAAACAAACAGATTTGTCTTAACAGATTTTTTTTTTTTCCTATTACAAATATACAAATGCAAATAAAGTTGGAGAATTATTTAATGTTATTGTAGCAACAGTCCTGCCCATCTCTCCAAGACCCTCCTTCTTGGAATGTCAATTATTTTCAGTGTAAAACTGCAGAAGTGTAAAGGGTTTTTAAAGTAAAATAAGTACATTTTACATCTATTAAACACACGTACAACACACAGAAAATAAACTAAGTGGAACTGCCCCTTTAAAACGCCCACATTCCCACATTCAGCAATACCTAGTGATGTTGTATTTATAGCTCCCCCTGCTGGTCACCATATTGTACTGTACATGGCTGCAACTAGAGACCTGAAAAAAAAAACTGTCCAATAAACAGTGACTTTTCCAGACACATAGACCTAGAAGTTTGACCAAGAATTGCTCTTTATAAATAGCTCTCTGTTATCTCTTCTGCTCAGGAGTGTCGGGGGGGCTGGGGTATCATGGATACACCCCCCTATTGTCCGTCACCGCGAGTGATCCACTGCCTCATACCACTAGTAAACCTCTGCCCCCACCATGATCCCCTCCACATCATTCTCTCATCTCTTTCAATCAATTTACAGAATGAAAGTTCTGGAAGTGGTCCACGGTCTCATTATTTTAAGGTTTAATCTCACTTCAAAGGACAACTGCCAGCCCCCCAAAATGTTCTGTTTAATTGAAAGATTTCATCAAATGTAGATATTTTAAACAGAAATGCTTTAATGAAATAATCCAAATAAAGCACCCAATTGAGCTCCATCTTGTAAAGCGGACATGTTGTTTAAAATCTTTACTCTGTATAGCTCTATCAGGGGGCAGACATGTTGTTTAGAATCTTTTCTCTGTATAGCTCTATCAGGGGGCGGACATGTTGTTTATAATCTTTGCTCTGTATAGCTCTATCAGGGGATGGACATGTTGTTTAGAATCTTTGCTCTGTATAACTCTACCAAGGGACGGACATGTTGTTTAGAATCTTTGCTCTTTGTAGCTCTATCACAGGGCGGACATGTTGTTTAGAATCTTTTCTCTGTATAGCTCTATCAGGGGGCGGACATGTTGCTCAGAATCTTTGCTCTGTATAATTCTACCAAGGGACGGACATGTTGTTTAGAATCTTTGCTCTGTATAGCTCTATCAGGGGTGGGCATGTTGTTTAGAATCCTTGGTCTGTATAGCTCTATCAGGGGGCTGACATGTTGCTTAGAATCTTTGCTCTGTATAGCTCTATCAGGGGGCAGACATGTTGTTTAGAATCTTTGCTCTTTGTAGCTCTATCACAGGGCGGACATGTTGTTGAGAATATTTGCTCTGTATAGCTCTATCAGGGGGGCGGACATGTTTCTTAGAACTTTGCTCTGTATAATTCTACCAGGGGACGGACATGTTGTTTAGAATCTCTGCTCTGTATAGCTCTATCAGGGGTGGGCATGTTGTTTAGAATCCTTGCTCTGTATAGCTCTATCAGGGGGCGGACATGCTGTTTAGAATCTTTGCTCTGTATAGCTCTATCAGGGGGCGGACATGTTGTTTATAATCTTTGCTCTGTATAGCTCTATCATGGGGCGGACATGTTGTTTAGAATCTTTACTCTGTATAATTCTACCAGGGGACGGACATGTTGTTTAGAATCTCTGCTCTGTATAGCTCTATCAGGGGTGGGCATGTTGTTTAGAATCCTTGCTCTGTATAGCTCTATCAGGGGGCGGACATGTTGTTTAGAATCTTTGCTCTGTATAGCTGTATCAGGGGGCGGACATGTTGTTTAGAATCTTTGCTCTGTATAACTCTACCAGGGGACGGACATGTTGTTTAGAATCTTTGCTCTGTATAGCTCTATCAGGGGGCGGACATGTTGTTTAGAATCTTTGCTCTGTATAGCTCTATCAGGGGGCGGACATGTTATTTAGAATCTTTGCTCTGTATAGCTCTATCAGGGGACAGACATGTTGTTTAGAATCTTTGCTCTGTATAGCTCTATCAGGGGGCGGACATGTTGTTTAGAATCTTATGACAGATGAAATAAGATCCGACCCAAGATGTCTGCCCCCTATGTGCTATAGTGCTAGCAGAGAGGGCTCAATAAGGTGCTATTTTTCCTTTAAACTTTCACATGTCCCAGTTTTTATGTCGGGTGCTGAGAGAGGAGATAATAAAGAAAGGCCAGAGGAATAGAGTTTGAACCTAACACATGACAAGTTACACGTAGCGGGATATGTCTGAGCAGGTAAAAAGAGAAGGGAGCTCTGTTGAGCCGGCACTGTGAATGAGAGACGTAAATCTGGCAGGAATTTATTTGGAAAAGGAATGAATATATAAGTATAAGCGAAATCTAAACGCCGGGGACTGGCTGCACTGCAGAAATAACTTCGTAGCAATCCCCTCCGGCCTGAAATGGATTAGAGCAGAAAATAATCCACCGCAACAGCCGCTCTAAGTGTTTATCCCGACTCCCAGCTGTTGGTCCGCATATATTCCAGCCATTTGTATTCGAGTGGCGTTCTCACCATGACACAGGAGAGGAAAGCAAGGCAGAGCCGGTCCTAAGCCCATTAACAAAAGCCTGATGGCAGGTCTGCAGATAATACGAAGGAAGAGGAGCCTGTGTGGTTTCCAGAGACTCTTTGCTGCTGGCATTCACACCTTGGCTGGTCTCTAGGTGCCCATAACCCTGCACAGCAGTAAAAATCAATAATAATAAAAACCTCTGGAGGATTTAAAATGACCATGTCACCTAAGCAGTGTCCGCTTAGAGTGTCGGGCTGCATCTCATTTACCAGCAGGGGAATTGAGCTCCCATATAGCCCTTTATTAGATATATTTGTTTTCCCAGCTCTGCTGCTTTTGGCTACTTTTTGCAACTCGCTTTCAAAGATTCTAAACAACATGTCCGCCCCCTGATAGAGCTATACAGAGCAAAAATTCTAAACAACATAACTGCCCCCTGATAGAGCTATACAGAGCAAAGATTCTAAACCACATGTCCGCCCCCTGATAGAGCAATACAGAGTAACTATGTATTCTTTCATTAACCCCTTCATGACGTTAGGATGGCATAGCACGTCCTGCATGTGCACTATTCAAAACCGGCTTCTCAGTAACCAGACACTGCCTGGCCACTTTGGCAGTGTCCCAGCCGTGAATCGCCATCTTCACAGCCATGTGATAGCGGTGATTCGCCAAATACCGCGATCACATGGTTCACCAATACCCCGCCCCGTGTTGGCTGCTAAAACGGACAGCGTGCTTTCTGCACAGTGTTCAAGCAGCTTGCTGATAACCGGAGACTGCCTATTCTCCCAGCAGTGCATCCCGAGATCACATGGCTAACATCAATACCCCGCCCCCTGTGTGCTGCTTGACCAGCTTGTCGGGAACTAGAGACGCCCTAACAACATAGACAGTCTCCCATCGTCAAATTCGCATGTTCCTGGTCATGTGATCACGGTGATTGGCGAATCACCGCGATCAAAGTGATCACATGGCTAAGTCAAGGTGTAGAATCACTGACACTGTATCCCTCTCACTCACTGATCGAGAGGTGCAGAGATTGACAGATCAGAGATACTGAGTGTTCCACAGTGATATTCAGAGGTTCTTGATAATTTTAATACAAATTAACCCCTTATTTCCCTGCCTGTTCACAGTACATAACTGTGATCATCCCAGCGTGGTGATCATTTTTACCCCCAATTATTTATTTTTTAACAATAATTACTTTTTATTATTTTCTAACGTTTTTTTTTTAATAATACACACAATTTTAACCATTTTTGCCTGTTACTGATCAAAGTCTATCACTGTAATAAATTTAATATTAACCCTTTGTTCCACTTCTAAATTCTCTGTTTTAACCAGGCACCCCCAAGGACATTCACATTCAGGCCGATAGAGCTGATCGATGTTCGATGATAGGGCTTTATTCTAGTGGTAACTGAGACTAATATTTAACATTGTTAATTACGTTTGGGGAAATTTTAAAAAGTTTTTATTAATACAAAAAAAAAAAATTTTTTAACCCTTTCGGCCACTTGCTGATCACAGTTCATCACTGCGGCCGGTCTACGCAGTCCACTGCGGTTTTTTTTTCTATTCTTTTGGGCGGTGTGAATTTTTTGCAGGTACTTTTTTAACTACTTAAAAAAATGTCCCAAATGTACTCCTGGCGTCAGACTCAGATTGTGAGACCCTAACCGCATCAGATGTAGAGCCCATGTCTGACACATCAAGTGACATGGCTGATAGTCCACAGCCTCCTTTAAAAAATAAATACTAATCCTGTGCCTTTTTCCAAATTCAGTAGCTCCAGAAATCCCCCCATTCACAGCCTCCCCTGTCATTACCTGCAATGCTGATGATTTTGAGCCATATCAATATTTTTCACTTTTTAGTAGAAGACAGCTTGTTTGAGGACATTGTCACACAAACAAATCTGTCCGCCATTTGCATTTTCGCAGCTTACGCCAACTCTATAAACCCCAAAGTTTATAGACGCAATCTCTGGCAACCCACTAACCTGTTGGAAATAAAACAATTCTTTGCCTTGATCTTTGCAATGGGGATAATAAAAAAAACAACAATTCGGTCCTACCGGGCTAAGCACCCAGTTCTGACTACCCCACTATTTCCAGCGATCATGTCCAGACCGGAGTTCGAACTCCTCTTGCGTTTTCTACATTTTACCGATAATACTATGTGTCCCCCTTAAACTGATCCACAATATGACAGGCTGTATAAGCTAAGACCTGTGCTGAGATCTTTATGTCCCAGAAAAAAATATATGTATCGATGATGTCGTTAATGAAATGAAAGCGGAGACTGCTTTCCAAGAAGTAACATTCCAACTAAGCGCTCAACCTATGGAATACAATTCTACAAGTTGTGTGAGAGGGGCTCAAGCTATACGTTTGAATTCAGAATCTATGAGGGGAAACACTCAAAAGTGTGCCCTGAGTCCATTGGTATCAGTCGAAAAATAGTGTGGGACCTTCTCCTCCCTTTGCTAAATAAAGGTTACCACTTGTACGTTGACAACTATCATACGAGCATAGAACTTTTTGAAAATGTAGACTGCTTTGAGACGGTTTAATGTGGGGCCCTTAGACAATATCGGAAGAATTTTCCCAAGCAGATTGCGGAGCCCAAACATAGCTGTGGAACAACCCCGGCTTGACGTCACAAGGAGCTACTTGCTGTCAGATATGTGGACAAAAAACGACGTGTTTATGTTAAATACAATACACGACGAAAGCACAATGTCAGTGCGTGTGAGAGGGACAAGTGAGCACGCTAGAAAACCACACTGCATAGTGCAATACAATAGGCACATGGGGGGAGTGGACTTAGCGGACCAATGCCTTGTTCCATACTTTGCACAAAGAAAGACATGGTACAAAAAGGTAGCCATATACCTTTTACAAATGGCAATACACAATGCACAATGCCTATGTGTTGTACACAAAAAGCTGCGCAGAAAAGAAATACACTTTCCTGGCGTTCCAGATACAAAAAATTCCAACATTTGGTTTTGAGCAGTCTGCAATCCCAGAAACCTTACAATCTGAAAATGTCATGAGACTCAGCCATTTCCCTTGCAGGATCCCCCCCCCCTACTGCCTGCAAAAATGCACCACAGAAACGCTGCCGCTTGTGCACAAAAAAGGGCATAAGAAAGGATTCAAGCTACCACTGCCCATCCTGCCCTTCTCCGCCAGACCTTGGCATAAACTGCTTCGGTGACTACCACAGTCTAATGGAAAATTGGTAGATAACATTGCTGTGTGCCACAAACTGCACCAGTTGTTTGAAAATTCAAATCACCTTGTCACCAGTTAGTTTTAAGTAGTTTAAAGTTTTTTGCTTTCTTTTCAAAAATATATACTATTATGGGGAGATTTTGGAATGGGGTACTGCAATAGTACTCCAATTGTAATATGGTCCTGCCAAATCAATCTGTGAAAATTCCACTTTTCGAAACCACAATTTGCAGGTTATGGTTTTTGCCCTCTAACTTCCAAAAAGCATGGGGCACCAATTAATGTGGGGTATTTCTGTAATCAGGAAAAGTCGGTGAACATGTTTAAGGTTTTTTTTTTTCTGTAGCTGCACCTGACCTGAGGAAGAAATCCTAAACAAAACAGCAGCGTTTCAA
Organism: Pelodytes ibericus; assembly: GCA_036172795.1. Taxonomy (NCBI): domain Eukaryota; kingdom Metazoa; phylum Chordata; class Amphibia; order Anura; family Pelodytidae; genus Pelodytes; species Pelodytes ibericus. Next base: position 88,982,380 of record CM069864.1, read on the forward strand.
AAAAAAAAAAAAAAATTAACTACCCCTAAATTTGTTAAACAAATTGTGGCACAATGGCTGCATGAAACATCTATAACTACCCCTAATGAGAAACCCCATGTTGTCTGCTTTCCAAAAATATATGTCTTTCTGGTAGGTTATAGAATATTTGATCATCTTTGACACCAAAGACACAGCATACAATTTTACCTTTAAATATTTACCCTATAAGTGCTAAAACATATTACAATTCTTACCATCTAAAATATTTTCTAAACCAGTAGACATAGCTAGATATATTTTGGTATATTCTATTTCTTTAACTTTACTAAATGTCTTGCAAATTATTAGAAGGAAAACTTTTTTTTTCAATATTACATTTTCTTTATTGTTTAAAAATGTATTGTACAGTAACAAAAAAAAAAAAAAAAGCCCTATCTGTCCTTTAAAAAACAATATAGAATTTGTGTGGGTACAATAAATATCACAGAGGGGAACCATGGCTGAATGAACATATGTTTAAAATGACAAAAAGGCTCCACGTCAAGATGGGGTTAAAGAATGTAAAATTACTACACTTGATAAATCTTTCAAATAAACATAACTTCATTTTTTATTTTTTTACTGACAGTCATCCTTTAAAAGCACGTGTTTCTAAGTACAGTAGCTCTAGTATGGAGGACATAATAACATAACAGGGGTGGGGGGGTTTAATGGCTCCATAAGTAGGGTTAGGATTACATGATTTAGGGTGATCTGTAGTAAAAATGTAATCTCTGTGGTTTAATTTTAAGGATTTTGGAGATGCACGCACCATCTGGACATCAATTAAAATGGATAGGATCCTAATAGGCAATACAGTATTCAAAAAAAGCAGCAGTAATTATAGTATTTCATGTTGCTACATTAAAATCAGATCATGCCAGATTAGTGTCATCAGCTAGCAATATGGTCATGGGTTAGAATTTCTTTTAATACATAAAAAAAAAGAGATGAAGACTTCAATCAGTACAGTTTGTTTTTTTTTGGAAGCTGTTCTATGTTAGATGTATTTGGTTCTAGATTCTCCCAGGGCTCTACACATCTTAAAACTTCATTTTATGAAGGATATGAGTTGGCAGTCTGCTAGGATGGAAAGGGGGGGGACCTTTTTCAAGGTTGGCCTGACCTTGAGCTCTATTCTGCAGCTCGGTTAGATTAGCCTTTATCAGGGCAAGATGTAGGGTTGCCACCTGGCCGGTATTTTACCGGCAGGCCGGTAAAAAATTGGCATCATGCCAATGTTAAGTCTATGAAGACAGTACCAAGGCCGGTATTTTTTTTTGGAAGAAAAGGTGGCAACCCTAGCAAGATAGGAGGTGACCAAAGGTGGATTTTTACCAGAGGTTATTTTTATTGACATAATGTGGAAAGAGTGTATTTCTTTTATAGCTCCCAATTTGCAGGATAGGGTGCTGGGACGCGATGGGTGGAGCCAAAAGGGCGCAGGTTTACAATACTGCCTTCTCGGGAAAGTTACCCACAAAATTAAAATAAACCCAGAGCGTCGATCTAAATCAGGATGTTGACTTTTGACCTAATACCCACCAGTTTTATCCAAACAATAATTACATTTATCCATATTCATGATGTGCAAATAAACATAAATATAGGAGAGGTAATCTCTAGTACACACAATTTGTGATTACCGTCTGAAGCTATTGTCCCATGGGGCCGACGCTCTGTATCGTGGCACTACTGGGTCATGGGGGTGGGAGTTGATGTATTGATTTGGAAACTATTCAGCCTGCAAGATTATTAATGAATTTAACGAGGCTGCTAGATTGTCTATTTATAAAAATAATTGCACTTCTCCCTTGTAATAATAGCTGTTTATATATGACAGGTCATCTGTCTTGACACATATTAGATATGGAAGGGGGGCTGAGGGGGCATGAAAAATTCAGATAGGAACAGGGTTTTTCCAAAGCCGCCTTTTTCTGGCAAATTGGAAAAAGTGGGACAAAAAAAGTTGAATATGGAATACGTTAAGTCAGGATGATGTCATATGTATGTAATATGGTAGTTATTCAATCCCTTAGTGAAAGAGTTTATTTTTACATGTCTGTTGTGTTTGTGTCTAGCTATAATGTTCATCTCTTGCTCCTAGAAGAGATCATATATGCCAAGAATCCAGCTTTATTTTTCAAACGGGTGTAATTTTGGCTGCAAAGAATCACACAAACTGCGCAATAATAAGTTAGAACACTTTTTTTTTTTTATTGATTTCTTTTTTCATTTTTAAAGTTACTGTGCAATATAGCCATCTTTTTCCTAATTAAATATATCCGTAGTAGACTAATTCTAACAATACAGTTTCCATTCTGCTTACAAATAGGCATCAAATCGACATTTCTGTACAGTACATACAATTAGAGAGGGGGTGACAGGGCGTCTGTGTATGACCAGACACACCCCTTTATAGTGTTTGGATCAGGGTCATTCTGATTGGCCCACAATTATCTACCTTTGTATTTAAACCTTTAGTGTTAAAGGCACAGAACCAGATAAACACCCACATTAAAAGTATTATATACCTTCATTAAAGTTCATGTAAATGTGCTTGTTATGGGGTTTTTCATTTAAAGAAACCATGTTTATTTTACCAATACAGTGGTCCGTTAAGAATATATAGGTGATGTCATAAACAGCAGACACATTTTAAACACCTCCTTCCCTCTACATTTATTCTCAAATGATTCTGCTAATACACTCCCTGGGTCTATTTTATTAATTGTGACATTCTCTACATTCACAGTATCAATAAGGTAGATTTTTTTTTTCCAATGTAGTTCTGCAGGATATAGTTATATATAGTCCTTCTTAAAGGGACAGTCTCATTTCCCTTGATATTTTGAACGGCCTATGTACCAACTCAATTTAGTTAGCTATGGACTCTGGCCATAGAAACATAGCCTTTTATATTTAAAGGGAAAAAATTGCTTATACAGTATATGTAGAGAATAAAAAATTATTGAAAATTACCTATACATTGTGTTAGCAAAGTTGCAGGCAAATCCCTAAAATGGGTTTTAAATGTGTCTGTAGAGTCTCCTGCTTATGACATCACCTGTGGCGCGGTATGCAAATTACAGATTTCCCACTGAAAACCAATTCATTTGCATACCGTGCCACAGGTGATGTCATAAACAGGAGACTCCACAAACACAATTAGAACACACTTTCTTTTCTCCTAATTTAGGCCTTCGCTTGCCATTTTGCTAACACAGTGCGAAGATTATTTTGAACCATTTTCTATCATCTCCATGCACAGAAAAAAAGAATGTTTAGGTGATACTGTCCCTTTAACGCACGCTCTTTTTGACATAAGGTAACATTCCCCACTTTGCTTCACAACCATTTCCATGAATCATACTGACCACCTCCAAATCCATCTTTTATTAATCCCAACCAAATACCTTCTTCATACAAATAACATTTAACGTTCAACCCACCAACTTGCACATGTCCTTTCCTCCTTCTCCAAACTACGGAATAAATTACCCTTAAACCTTCTCCACAAGACAGTCTGGTAAAAGGATTATATGTATTTATTTATTATTTAAATAAAGATTTACTAGTGGAGCAGTTGCCATGGTAACAAACGGAATGTTTCCTCTGTTCCATTTTTAGAATTTGCCCCAGATCTGCTCTTGCACAGTTAACCCCCAGTGAGATTTTGAAATTTAGACTTTAGATATTTAATCCTTTTGGGCTCAACCACACATGCTTTAGTTACACCATCTCTTCGCAGGGGAGAAGGATGATCATATTTCCAATAATACATTGGCGTGCTGTGTGTGCAGTGCATTATGGGTAACATGTATTGCAGCTGGCTAAAAAAAAATAAAAAAATTCACAGTTTTGATGTAAATATGGACAATGGACAGTCTTGAACCTGAGTCATTAATAGAAGCGGGGGGGGGGGGGGGGGTGTTAACGGTCAGTGGATGCGGCAGAATAAGCAGTATTTTTATACATAACCTTCCACGCCGATGTATAACAAACCATAGCACTGCAGATGTTTGGGAAGTATATGCCTTATGACTGACCGGAAATCAGCAGTGCCAAGGTTAGCCATCACTGTCCCATGTATTTTTACTCTCATCCATGAAGATAATTGGACAGAGCAGAGCTGATTTCAGTTAATTTAAGGCAGAAACCAGCCCAATCCCACACATATACTATTCAAATAAAAAATATATGCTTTGTTTATGGCCAATGCAAAATATATCTATATAACATTTTCTCATATACCCATCTTTCTATAAACACCGTTTTAATACCCCACTCATTTTCAAGTTGTTTTTTTTTTTTTGTTTTTTTTAGTTTTTCTTCAAAATATTGGTTTTGGAGGGTACACGAGCAATACTATATTAAAAACAACCTATATATATTAAAAAACAAAACTATTTTTTACTTTAATCCAAATCTGATATCTTACAAGCTATTCACTATATCTTCATTGAATTTCAGGCCTTGACAAACAAAAAGTTAGGAGCCAGCAGTAGGGATATTTAGGAGCCCTGGCTCCTGGATTTCTTAAACCCTGATATCAACACATTGTATGGGATCAAACACTAGTATTTGACAAGTATGTGTCTGTAGTAATACTAATGGGTGATATTTCTCTGAATTTTGGTGTATTAAATCCCAGCAGACCCTGCCTATTTGTGAATATAATGTAGTGCTCTATGGATTCACATTTTTAAGTAATAAATATATAAGTGAAATGTAGGAGCTAATAAAAATATATTTCTTATAGTATTTAGGATAAAGGACCATTTCAATTTTAAAAATAACTTTTGCCTCTTCCGAGGGAGAAGAGGCATGTGCTATAGGAAGGAGCATGCTGCTTCTACCTCTGTTCCTGTCAGCACAAAGCCAGCTTGTATAGCTCTAACAGGAAGCAGGCATGTTGTTTAGAATCTTGGGTCACATGACCCAAGATGGAGGAAGATCTGACCCAAGGTTCTAAACAACATGTCTGCCCCTCAATAGCATTATCCAAAGCAAAAAGGGCTCAATCAGTTACTTTATTTGGATTCTTTCGTCAAAGCATTTCTATTTAAAATGGCTACTCTTGATTTTAATTAAACAAAACTTAATTTGTGGCAGACAGTTGCAAGGTCTGTGTAAGAGTGAAATACAACACGTTTCTAAAACCTTTGGGAGTAAGCGATCAATCTGTGACAGACAACATACAGATCTGGGAATGACTGTGACCATTTCCCATAATCTCCTTTACCTGCTGGGAATATAATTTATTGTGTCTCGACAGGAAACTTTGCAGCCTAAATGGAAAAAAAAGACTTAACGCATGCTGAGCCCAATTAAACAGGCAACTCTCCGTGTAACGTTTTTGATATTTGAAGCTCAGCAGGTTATTCCCGAGACAAGAGTCTACTATTAACACCTATTATCTTTTTTTTTTTTTGTCTCTGACAACGGAATCATTGAAGTTCCGAAGATACCGCTCTAGACACTGTAGTGGTCGCAGGTCATCAGTTTCCGTTTTTGATCAAGCGCCACTGCTTTGGTGGCCCAACGTGATCATCCGAATCAACGTCAGGAAAATCGTCCTCGGAGAAACTGATGTGCAGACAAGTGTCGTTTGCCGTGGAGAACGGTAAGGTGCTGTCCATGCCCATCTGCTTGACCAGACCATTGCAAACCGGGGTGTCTGGTATAATGGTTGGGGTGTCCTCCAGGTTATCGTAGCTGCTCGTGATGGAATGGTAGGTGCCATTCTCCTCCACGGACTCCCGGTGAAAAGACAAACGAGACACTTCCTTGACGGGGGACAGTTCTGCATTTTCAAAACAAGGGAAGTAAGAGTTTTTGAACGAGGGACTCACGTCGTCTGGCTCAAACCCCGAAGGCGTGATCGAACATGAAGTTATGGTGGTGAAACTTGTGAGGTTGACGCTGGTGGGCGTGGTCTGGGTGACACTCTCTGTTGACCTTGAATCGGCTACTTGGCCGGGCAGCATCTTTGTTGACCTCTTTCTGGTGATCGGAGGCGGTGGGATCAGTTTTGGAAAAGCTTGTAGAAGCCTTAAAAAGAAAGAAACAAAAGGAAATGGATACCAGTTTAATTCAATGAAATCTGTGCCTGTCGAGGATTCGGAAACAAAAGGACCTTTAGAAATAATAAACCTTTTACAATTGGCGATGGACACGAGGCTCAAAATCTCAAAATCTGATCTAGACGCATGGAGAGCAGGTATAATAACACTAGTTAAAAGAAAGGACAGCCTGTACTCCCTGATGTTGGTGACCTTTCCGAAACAAAAGCACAGAACATGCTTTGGAGCCAATACAAATGTTGCCAGGTTATAGACCACACATTAACAAACAAGGCTTATCACTTGGCTGGAAAAAAAATAAATACATGGCAATCTCCTGAAGAAGAAGAACAAAATACCAGAACATCTCAAGTGATAAATGCTTGGCTTTTATTGGGTCTAAGTACTAAGTACCTAGGGTCCCAACAGAGGCCCTTCAGCGGTTCCTGGACTACCATCATTCACGCCCATTCTAGAAAGATTCTAGTTCAGCCGTAGCTGAAGGGCCACAGTTGGACGCCTAGATCTTAGCAAAAACGTGTAAGTCAAATGCAGTAGTGGAAAAAAGGGGAATGGGCACGTCTGAACAGAGGTACATGGAGTAGCAAAACAACAACTGTACAAATTATATCAATATAGTCTGACTACAGCTCAGTGCTGGATTGCGCTGTCCCTAGTGGGCAGATTTAGCAATACACGATGTACAAAGAGCTTTCATTGCATCGATTTTAGTGAAATAATTCACAGTAAAGGTTGTTGTCATTATAAAACACACCAAAATGAAATGAATTTTTTTTTACAAAAGGTACAGATAAAAATGGCAGTGGCTAGTAATTTACTATTCAAAAGGGAATTATGGTATTTATTTTTAAACACATTTAGAAAACTGTGCACAGCTACTTGATTTGCATGTCTGAATTAACAATACCACGTGTTACATAGGTGATATTAAGGCACAGGGGAATCTTGTGATGACTGCACTGTGCTTTACCTTCTAAACTTCCCAGGGAGACTAGGCTTTCTGGAAACCTTCTATATTTCCCAGAAAGACTAGGTCTTCTGGGAACGTTCTATATTTCCCAGGGAGACTAGGCCTTCTGGGAACCTTCTAAACTTCCCAGGGAGACTAGGCCTTATGGGAACCTTCTCAACTTCCCAGGGAGACTAGGCCTTATGGGAACCTTCTCAACTTCCCAGGGAGACTAGGCCTTCTGGGAACGTTCCGAACTTCCCAGGGAGACTAGGCCTTCTGGGAATGTTCCGAACTTCCCAGGGTGACTAGGCCTTCTGGGAACGTTCCGAACTTCCCAGGGAGACTAGGCCTTCTGGGAACGTTCCGAACTTCCCAGGGAGACTAGGCCTTCTGGGAACGTTCCGAACTTCCCAGGGAGACTAGGCCTTCTGGGAACGTTTCGAAGTTCCCAGGGAGACTGGGCCTTCTCGGAATGTTCTGAAGTTCCCAAGGCTTCTCGGAATGTGGAGATTCCCAAACACTAATCAGGTTTCATGCTCACACAAGAGAGGGTTCTGGCTAAACAAACTACCCATGAGCCCTAGCTATGCTAATAGATCACATATGTCCACAGCAGAAAATCCAGGTCTTGCATCTAATTAAAAATGGAACCTACTTTGCATCTTCCGATCTTGGGCTGAGCTCTTCGTTCTTGGACGGCTCCATGTTCTCTGCAAGAACAGTGATGACTTCTGATCCTTCCACCTTCCTGCTGCCCACTTCCTTAACACTCGTGGGGGCTGTGTGTTTGTTGGTGCCCCCCTTGTCCAGGTTCAGGAGATTGAGGTAAGACTCCCCTATGTTCTTCCCATTCATGGTGTGTGTAGAGAGAGTGGTGGTGCTCTGAAGGCTTGCTGGTGTTGAGGTGGAGGGGAGATTGATTTCCAAGCTGTACAAGTTCTTTAAGTTAAGGGACAAGGACTGGGCAATGGCCAGTTTGTGTAAAGACCTTTTGTCGGCTGTGGGTAGGAACAGTTACAAAATATTATTACCACCATACAATATTTAACACATGTCCAGGACATACTGTATATATTAAACTTTGTGGCCCAAAAATTAAAGACTTTGCTCTACTCTCGGAGACCAATTTATTGGCTTTATTCATGAACGAGGGAATGGAGATGGGAATTTCAAACTCAAGGCCAAAGTAGCAGAGTTGGAAAAAATGATCCAATGCAGCAGAATGGGAGAAATTTTCCAAATCGGCTCCTTTTGGCCACAAGTTTGAAATTCCCTTTTTCATTAATAAAGCCTTTAAATATACTCTGATTTGTTGAAAACCACCAATGGCTCGCACTTTTTCCAGTCCAATAGGTGAAATTCTTTTGAAAATCCCACTTTTATTAGTTAGGATCAAAATTCATGCCCCCCCCCCCCCCCCCAACCACGTTGCACACCTACGACATGCCCCATCACCCTATTACATGCCCCAGCACCCCACTGCATACACACTAAATGCCCCATCACCCCCATTACATGCCACCATCACCCTCATTACATACCCCCACCACATCCATTACATGCCCCCATCACCCTTAATTGGAAGGAGCTAAAGCTTGCTGAACGGTGGGGGGAGGGAGTGAAAATGTTTGAAGCACCAGAAGTGTGCTTTAACACCCTCTGGCAAAGTGCCGCCCTCTGGCAAAGTGCCGCCCTAGGCTAATGTCTTGTTTGCCTTGTGGAAGATACACTGCTGGTCCTCAGTGGTGTGGGGGCTACACAACTAATGTCCAGTGTTCATCTCCCAACCGAGAACTGACCTGTGGGAAACCATGTTGAGATAATCTGTGTTGAATTTATCTTCTACCTTAATTCACAGGCAAGACTATAGACTGTAGTAGAATTATATAAACTGTTAAGGAGCAATATCAGAATCCTACGCCTGACGGAATGTTCACCCGCATTGTTTCACTTTTAGAACTTTGTCCCAGTATTCCGAACCAAGTAACATTCCACTGGAATACACCTGAGAACAAGTCTCTGTACATCCTGGTACTTACAGGCCAGCTTTGGGTCACTCCTGACCTCCAGTTCCTTTAGCTGTTTCACCAGCAGCGAGATATGCTGTAACAAGTCCCTGTTGGTTAGCAGAAGCTGCCTGACGCGTGCCTGCGATTCAATGCGGCCAGCCGTTTCTGCAGCCAGCTGGTCTTTCAGCAACTGCACCTGCAGGATTTAAAGGAGGGGGAGTTTAATTTTAAACTATATAATGAATAAAGCTTGACCAATATTTAATAAGACTAGTTACTGAGTGGAAAAACGCAGCCTGAAGATAAATAACTTTGTCTATATGTAACTGGACCATGTTTTAAATGGCAAATGCATGATAATACAAAAGGAACCGTGTAGCGCTCCCATGCGTTCTGTTATGTGTACTACACTGGCTAAATTGCTCAGCTTACAGATCCTTGAGGATTTTGTAACTACTTATAAAGAATTACAACTGAAATTACCAGGGTTGACATTGAAAGGTTTAAACCAGTTTCCAAAATTAGCCAATTTACTAAAACATGTCTAGAAATCTTTTTATCGAGTAATGTTCTCCCATTCAGCTGCATTTAAGAATTTTTCCAACTTGACTACTTTGGCTTCAAGCTTGAAACTCCTGTCTCACTTCCCTCGATCATGAATAAAGCATGCGATAATTAGCTATATAATAAAACCATTATTTGCAAACATTTGGTCCGCTCTGTATCATACCAGATCTAAGTATGTTACTTGACATGGAGATGTATCATACTTTTACAATAGGGGAGATGTTCCTCAAATGATCTGGAGGGTAACAGTTTAAATGCTAGATAATCGGCATCAAATGCTTCACCTGGGGAATTTCATAATGATCTAATTATTTCATAACAATGATAATGAAAATATCCACACTTCCGTGCTATCAAGAAAGAAGCCACTAGGGGGCAGCCCACCTTAATATTCCATTATTACTGTGTCTTTGCTCAGATCAATACAGAATGATTGTCTGTTACTATGGTCCATTTATAACCATCATTTTAAGGGATTAGAAAATAATGGATGATCTTTTTCTCAGATTTTGTTTAATTCTCTAAACCCTAAGGGAGTTTGAAATTCCCAGTTTGAGGAAGAAAGCCCTTAGTGGTGGAAGACTAGCATTGAGCAGCCCCCTGACAGCGGCAGAGTATAGCTCTGTCTTTATGTACCGGTTTGATGCAGGGGGGTGTGTACCTGTGCGACAGCCACCTGGGTCTGCTGCTGCTGTTGTAGGAGCTGGTGTTGCAGGAGTTGCAGGCGATGCTGCGAGGCCAGTGGTGTCAGGGCAGAGAGGGAGCAGGAGCCGGTGGGGGTCCGCATGCTGGGAGATACAGATGAATAGAGGGAGATGTTCTCTATATCCTGGAAAACACAGTAAGAGCCACGTATGTATGAGTATTAGTGAATATCTAAATTAATACTCTGTCTTTTAAGCTCAAGATCCACGGAATAAACAGATCTGAGCGCAAATAAACGCGGGGTTATCTATAAAGGGGGCGCCATTTATTAATGTCCGCTCCTGAGAGTGGGGGACGAAGTGCTCTGTGCACTGGTGCACAATTCCTGGTTGCTCCAGCTCACTTCGCACCAGTGCAACCCATGTGATACCTTCCAACATCCCTAGCCCAAGTCCCAGGATGTGTTTAGAGTGGTGCAAAAAGTGGGCGGGGTTATGTGACATCACGAGATTGAACTCCGAGCTGCGCATTCAGACACCGGGCGGAGTCTCATAGATCTGTGTTTAAACACAATACCACAGAGCACAGTCACACGCCAACCCCCTACCACAGACATAGACAAGGGGAGGGAGGGAGGTGGGAGACATAGACAAGGGGAGGGAGGGAGGTGGGAGACATAGACAAGGGGAGGGAGGGAGGGGGGAGACATTTAGAACACATTTTTCTTTTATTTTATGTGTTTGCTGCAATTCTGCTCCCATAATGTATATATTTTATCACCGCCATACGTTATATTTATATACTGCACTAATACCCCTATCTATAATAGCACAGGATGTATTTATTTATTTTTCTTCTGCAATAGGCAGGGATTCGCCACAAGGTGGCGCCACACGACCGGTGAAATTTCATTTATTTATTCTTTAAAAATAATTATTCTTGAAGCGGACAATTGCAGGGCCTCGATTAAAACCACAGGCTCTTCCTATAAAAACGCCTTCCAAATTACAGAGAAACGCTGGCCTCGTATAGGGGGCAATTCACAGAACTGCAGAACGACCATTCCAGAGTTTATGATCTGGAAAGCCGGCCTTTTTTTGGATCATTATCCATTTTACCTGTCTATTTGGAAAACGAGACGTGTAATATCCCCCTAGACATTGATTATAAGGTGCCTGGGAAGAGAGCCATCTCTTTAAAACATTAGATTATCACCATGCAGTTGTGTTTATAGGAGATGTAACGCCCATTAGGGTTTGGTTTTCACCCATCGGGGTGTGTGATCAGAGCATGCTTCCATTAAACTACCTTCTCATATTCTTACAGCTCATCGGAGAGGCCTCCTGAGTCTGCTTACAAACAAAGCATCTTCTGGATAGCCTTATACATATCCCCAGGCATTCTAGAATTCCTTCGGTGCTAGCCTTGAATGCTTCCACGGGAAGGTGAAGCCCCTTCACAATTTATGGTACTTTAATCGGAAAAAGACGGACTCGCCAAAATCCCCGTTTTCGGTAGCCAGGGACACAGTGGCAGAGACACACGATCAGGGTCTTAATAGCCCCAGTGGATCCCTGCCAAAAAGTTGCAAGACTTTGTGATGTCACGGAGGTGTGTCCGATCCTGGGAGCTCAGGGGCAGAGCATGTTAGTACAATGTAGCAGGCGCTCAGCTCGAGAGTCGGCTATATTTTCCCTGTCGGACTGAGGTCTATCATCCGACAGGCGGGATACCGCTGCAGGGGGAACAGCGATGAGTTAAGGATGTTCTATGCCATCCTACTGTCCTATATTCCCATCACCATGTTTTGTATTTATTCCTTACAGTTTATATACAATACATATATACTGCGTATCCTATTTTTTTGCTTTTTTACGCTGGCTACTTTTAATCAAATTGCGCCATGACATGTTTAGAATCATGTTTAGAATCTTGGCTGGATGAAGGTGGAGCTAATAGGTCTGATCCAATATTCTAAACAACATGTCCACCCTTTGACACAGCTATTTAGAGGACATAGGGCTCAAACTACTTTATTTGTATTCTTTCATTAAAGCTTTTCTATTTTTTTTACAAGATAGTATCAAATATAGACTTAAAAAAAAAAAAAAGAGTGAGTGTGCTTTGGAAAAAAGAAAAAAAAATCAATAATAGTGTATTACATTTTTTTTTTTAATGGTATTTTTATTGGTCAGATTGATTGTACGTGCTTGTCGATTCAGTCATATAGGCTCAGGAAATTAACTGCACTTACGTCTTCCTTGTTTATAGACTTATAAAGAGAGATTGCCAAGGGAGGCACATAGTGCGAGGAAAGCTTTCTAGGAATGCAGTAACGTAATCTCGGCTCTGAATAGGCTGAACAATATAATGGACAATTCAATCACCGAGGCCTGGAGTGGGGGGGGGGGGGGGGGGGGGATGGAGGATGCTCTATGAATGATTATTTATAATGAGTGAGGTCACCAGCTTCATCCAAAGCAGTATGGGAAGGCCACTACAGAGAATGTGTCTGTTTTCTGATCTCGGCAATGGGAAAAGTCTATTAGTAAATCCCACCTCCCAACATTTCCCCTGGAAGTGTAGGATGCCAGGAGGTGTGGCTTCGGAGAGTGTCTGCACTATGTATGCGCAGTCTTCCTTCTCCAGTGCGCTAGACATCAGAGAACGGAAATTTGGGGTGATCCGCATCAGGGCTATCCCATTTTAAAGTGGGACAGTCGAACATATGTATAGTGGGGCAGTCTGTGATGCCACAGACCTTTTTTTTTTTTTTTTAGGAAATTTCACAACTGCTGTTAGATGTGCAACGTTAGCGCTCTAAAAACAGATTGTTTGTAGAGCAGAGAACCCCACTCTCAAATAGCTCCCCCACCCCCACCCCACCCCCACGCATTTGCTGAATATTTTTCCTAGATTAATGTCTGTAAAATTTGCAGGCCTTGACTGTGTAGGTCGACCTCGTCTTACCTGCACGCGCTGGTCCTTCAGAACTTGCACACATTGGATGATTCCCAAGTCGGACACCGCGGAGAGTCGGTCACAGCTCCCCCTATCTTGGAGGACCACTCTCTTGAGATTGGCTTCAGGATCTTTTGCCTCTTTAGTCCCCTCTCCTGTCAGCTGTTGCTCTGATAAGGACAAGAAAGCAAAAAAAAAAAAAAAAAACCATGTTGGGTTTTGATAAATCACCTCGCCGCCTTGCATAGCAATTAGCACCATGCTAAATTTGCATCTCATTTGCATACGCTTTGTATCCAATTAGACAACATATCAGCCATCTCACTAGATATTAGGGAACGTTCCAGTATATCTAAAGCTTTGCACGTCTGCAATTAACAATGTCAGTGCCGTGGCGCACCACTCGGCTAAAAAGCATTGATATGAGCAATTACCCGCAGACGAGGAGCGTACAGTTCATTTGCATATAAATAGTCAACTTTGTTGTCCGCAGCCAATGTGCATGAGATCCTCATTTAGATCATTTTGCTGCTACAACGAACCTCAAGTCCTGGATTACTGTACCTTCCAAGTGCTGCTCTTCCAGAGATTTGTCGCTGGCTCCATCTGCAGTTTGCTGGGCATGTTGGAGACTCATTTTGTGGCACACTTCAAAAGCTTGGCCAACTGTCCGCACAATCTGCATCGCTTGGCTCTGGGTGAAGGGGGGGGAAACAAAAACCACACTTGATATAGATTCCCATCCTCTTACTACAGCTGGCTCTAATGAGAGACCCCCATCAAGGGGAAGGCATTTTAAAAGAAATAGGCGATCCTAAAACTACACTGGAACCCAAGCTGGCTTTGGTTGGCATCTGTAAGACTTGAATCTTGCACTGAAGCCGCTTCTGTCAGCTCTCTGCTTACTGTACAGAACTCATTCAACAAGCCCATTCCGAGGAAGAAACAGGAAGGGAAAGCTTCCCGTTCAGCGTTTCTGATTGAAAACGCGACGGGTAACGTAGAAAAGGAGGTACACGCGAAAATAGCTCAAAATATTTCTAGGGCAATTGTGCTAGAATTGGCCCATTTTTTTCCCCCCTCCCCAGCCCCAAAGCAAGAATTTTAGGCTTAAACGAAACCCCCAAAACGCGTTGGCTGACATTTCAAACGCTTGTGGGCTCCGTGCAAGGGGTCGGAGGTTGGCTGTAATGAGGTGAATTTCGGGAAGCACACAGATAAATGCAGCTTCTATTTCATCTCCAGCAAAAATGCTCTTTCATATTCAGGCTTGGGCACATTTTATGCTTGAGACTTCTTTAAATGACTTCTTAAATAGAAGCCATTACTGGAAGAAGAAAAAAAAGAAAATCTTTCATGTGCCTATTCTAGTTTCTGAATGGATTAATTTAAAAAAAAAAAATGATGGGAAGCTATCAATAGAGTTAATCTTCCATTACAATGCAGTGACCAGTTTCATGAAATTAGTATTTTTTTTCGGGGGGGGGGGGGGGGGGGGATGAATGTATCAATATAAGCAGCACCAAAAGGTTTTGTAGAGCAAAAGCAATAACATTTTAAAATTGGGTTTGTTTTTTTTTTAAAGCAAAAATTAAAAGATTAATAGCTCTAAACTCCATCAATTTGTAATATAGCCCTGAATAATGTTTTTAAACTAAAGCATTTTCAGTAAAAGTACAACTCCATCTACAATGTCCAGTATCATTGAAAACAAATAAACAGATCTGTTTTTATTACAATCTCTGATAAAAGAGAGAGACTTTGGGGTCAAATGGTCACTGTAGGTGAAATTGTTGGAGAGAAAAAAAAAAAAACACTACCTTAGTTATTGCCCTATAACTTGCATAAAAAGAAACATGTGGACATGGTGCATTAAACACAGGCCTAATATTAGAAACCATTTAACGGGGATCTTTTTTTTTTTTTTTTACCATTTGTCTGTGTAAAAGATTCTCCAGGTAAAATTTAGGAAGAATTTGTTTATTTTTTTTCTATTTTTTTTTCAGATTTAAAATAAAACAATGGCATCTTTTAACAAAAATTCCTTCTTATGGCGATAAAAACACTATATAATAAGTTTGTGTTTAGTTTTAACATTTATTGTACCCAAACACAGCAGAAGTGTACAAACAGCCTTGGTCACTAAGGGGGTTAAAACAAAAAGATTATCTTAATGAAAACAATCACTAGGTAAGAACCGAGTACCTAAGTAACTTGGAGATAAATACAACCTAAAAGTAAAACGGTTTCTTTGATCAAAAAGTTAGGGTTAGGGTTTACTTATAGGGTTAGTATCTGGGTTAGGGGTTACTTAAAGGGTTAGTATCTGGGTTAGGGGTTACTTATAGGGTTAGTATCTGGGTTAGGGGTTACTTATAGGGTTAGTATCTGGGTTAGGGGTTACTTAAAGGGTTAGTATCTGGGTTAGGGGTTACTTATAGGGTTAGTATCTGGGTTAGGGGTTACTTATAGGGTTAGTATCTGGGTTAGGGGTTACTTATAGGGTTAGTATCTGGGTTAGGGGTTACTTATAGGGTTAGTATCTGGGTTAGGGGTTACTTAAAGGGTTAGTATCTGGGTTAGGGGTTACTTATAGGGTTAATATCTGGGTTAGGGGTTACTTAAAGGGTTAGTATCTGGGTTAGGGGTTACTTAAAGGGTTAGTATCTGGGTTAGGGGTTACTTATAGGGTTAGTATCTGGGTTAGGGGTTACTTATAGGGTTAGTATCTGGGTTAGGGGTTACTTATAGGGTTAGTATCTGGGTTAGGGGTTACTTATAGGGTTAGTATCTGGGTTAGGGGTTACTTATAGGGTTAGTATCTGGGTTAGGGGTTACTTATAGGGTTAGTATCTGGGTTAGGGGTTACTTATAGGGTTAGTATCTGGGTTAGGGGTTACTTAAAGGGTTAGTATCTGGGTTAGGGTTTACTTATAGGGTTAGTATCTGGGTTAGGGGTTACTTATAGGGTTAGTATCTGGGTTAGGGGTTACTTATAGGGTTAGTATCTGGGTTAGGGGTTACTTATAGGGTTAGTATCTGGGTTAGGGGTTACTTATAGGGTTAGTATCTGGGTTAGGGGTTACTTATAGGGTTAGTATCTGGGTTAGGTGTCCACAGTGTTGGACTTACCTTCTTTTTCGACTTAAAGACGTTACATTTGAAGGAGTTACTGGATCCGTCTCGGGCGATGTAGCTGAATATCTTCAAGTCCTGAGAGTCGTGCGACACATAAAATATTCTGAGGACAGAAGACACATGGGTATCGATTTTTAGAATAAATTGTCCCAGCAATTACTCCTGCTAAATAAAAAAATAAAAAAGAAGCAAATGATGGCGCTCCATGAATATTCAACGCCACTTGGAAGAGAAACGCGGGAATTAAACATTCATTATAGCTCTTGGCCACGCTGGAAATGGAGAGACGAGAGGCAGGAAAACTGAATATTATAGGATTGTGGGTTTGTGCGAAATGAGGCTGGCACGGAATACCAAATCAGCCTGCCAATGATTTAATGCAAATAGCCAGCCATAACTTTCACTTTCTTACATATAATCTCTTACATTTATAGATGTTCTGTCAGGGGTTTTTTTTTTTAATTTTTTTATTTGGCGATTTATTCTTTTTTTTTTTTTTCTTGGTTATTGAGTGAACCTTTAAATTTCAGAAGGGAAGCGAAACAAAGTTACATTTTCTGTAAAAATAATTACTTTTGGTTTGTTTTCAATACAAATAGTATAGTGTTTAAATACATTTTCAGCCTCCTTTAGGTATTAACATTTTTATCAGACTATATTATTAGAACAAAAAGAATGTCAGGAGATACACATGGACTCGAGTTTACTTTGGGTATCCAATCTGGAGAAGCCTCTGATTAAGATCAAGCTGTAGTTTTGGCAGAGAAGAGGCAGGCAAATTTCATGTGGATATTTTGGCACAAAAAAAAAAAAAAACCCTGAAAATGGGAAAAAACACCTCAAGTGTGCATAGGCTTTTCTTACAAAACCCCCAAACTATTATAGCAAACTATTACACCTACCCTTATGCCTTATCAGTTATTTCCTACACACATCCAATCTCTTAAGAACGGTGAATAAAGTGTAACAGTGTTAGACTGTTGCCTATCTTTCCAAGCCCCACCTTATTGGAATTTGGAAGCCCCGGTGAAATTATTTTCAAAGTAAAACTACAGGAGAATTGTAAATAGTTTTAAAGACACATGCACAACATACAACGGCTCCTTTAAAGAGGTCTTGTTTGCTCGAATGTGAGAGGTTCCGTCTCCTCCGTTCATTTCAAGCTCCGTGACTCTGAATACCGCGATGTCACATCACACACGCACACACAGGGCCGAACGAGTGATAAGAAGGACCCAGAAGAGCAATCTAGTGAGATGTTTGGAGCAGGAGAGAATTACTTTACGTGTTTCTCGGCCTATTTGCAAAGAGCATCTCATCTAGAGCCTAGTGAGACACATAACTCAACGCAAGAGGTCAGAGCGAAGTAGCAGCAAGCAGACTGAAGTCAAACAAAAAAACAACATTGCAAATACATCACTTTATTCTAAAACTTTCCCTTTTATCACCCGGGATCTGCCAGTTTATCGCCCAGGATCTGCCAGTTTATCACCCAGGATCTGCCAGTTTTTCGCCCAGGATCTGCCAGTTTATCGCCCAGGATCTGCCAGTTTATCGCCCAGGATCTGCTAGTTTATCGCCCAGGATCTGCCAGTTTTTCGCCCAGGATCTACCAGTTTTTCGCCCAGGATCTGCTAGTTTTTCGCCCAGGATCTGCTAGTTTTTCGCCCAGGATCTGTCAGTTTTCCACCAGCTTGGCACTGTTTACCTCTCGCTGCAGCTACAGTCCATTAAATTATTTTCCAACATGCATTAACACAGCGGGCACAGTGTGCTAGATTACATCTGTTGCTGTGGCAGCTTGTAGAAGAACAGAATGCTTGAAGAATTTAGGAGACAACCTGACAATTTTTAGGAGCTAGAGGGAAGGGGGGGGGGGATGTACATAGAACCTTAAAACCCGTATGGAGACAATAATAACTTTTTTAGGAGCTGTGGTTGCCGGTATATGGGAAGTCCTAATATAACCCATACTTGCCAACAGCCCTGGATTTACCAGAACAGTCTGCTTATTCTGTGAATGCATAAGTCGGAGATGAAAATTGAACTTTAAGTAGTTAATTTACATATCAATCCACAAGGTGATGTCATAGGCAGGGGACAGGACAGGTGGATTTAAAAACATTTCTTTTTCCTACGGATATTGCACATTATGTGATCATGGAGTCAAACTCCATAATATGTGTAAGAATATTACCAGTAGACATGTGTATGTGCCAGTAACACGTGTGCCAGTAACACGTGTAATTCATTGCGGCAATGAAAAAGATCTGCAAACTTTATGATGAGAATATTCGGTGTTTGGCTTATAACGATGAATGAGCAGCTCAATAGTGGTGAACTATTTGTGAATACGTTTTGCTTAGATCAATTTTTATTCTATAAAAACAAAAAGTATCTGATGGTGCCGTCCCTTTAAGAGAAAAATATAATAGTTTAAAATGGGTCTGTGCCATGCCTCACCCAGCTGTCCGGCTTTGCACGGGACCGTACGGATTTTGAGAGGCGGTCCTGCCGCGCTCTACCTCTGGCCTGCTTTTTTTTCGGGACAGGGGTCGAGCTCAGTGGGACAGCCACTGTCGCCGATTACAAAAATGGAGTCCACCAGTGTCTGAGACACCAGGGAATGTTTTACTGCACAGGTCATACTCAAAGTAGTTCATTTGCATATCAAGCCCCAAGGTGATGTCATATGAAGGAGACACATTTAAAAAGCACTTTACTAATGATTTATCCATTGGCTTGCAATGTATAGATTGTTTTCATTATTTTCTCTCCCTGTTCCCAGTATGAGTTTAGGTGATATTTATTTATTCAATTAGTTATTATGATGTTCCTTTCCTGCATGCTTGATCTTCTATATATACATATATATAGTATAGAAACCCCCCACCCCAGATTTTGCAGGGTATATACCGGTATATATTGGAGAGCCTGTGACAGCGGAAGCCTTAGAAAAGTCTTGCAAATATTTTTAGACCCATTTTAATTTTGTAAGAAGCACTCTCGCTCAGGGCTGATTGACTGCTCTTGGAAACCTTTCAAACACGGACTTATGTACCAGCCAGGAATAAAGCAAGGACAAACTAAAACAGTGCTTGTATACTGTGAATGCAGAGACGAACAAATGATATATACATTGTGTCAAAAAAATAATAATTTGCGAGCAAATGCATAAAATAAAATAAGTATAGGTTTTTAAATGCGTCTGTGGCGTCCCCTTGTGGCTAGATATGCAAATTACACTTTTCCTTTCGAGAATATGTTCATTTGCATATCAGGCCATAAGGTGATGTCATAAGCAGGAGACTCCACACATTTAAAACATATAGTGGGTCATGTACTAAACAAGGGCAGTGGGAAAAAAGTAGGTAAAACACGAGTAAGGAGCAATTTGCGACTATTTGTAACATTCTGCGTTTTTTTCCCCCGATTTGCGCCTCTTCCGTTTATTTTTATCTAGCGTGCATTTTTCTGGTTGCGCTAATAAATTGCGATCATATTTGTGCCCGCTAAAGAGCTTTGCGAATATTTTGTGAAAAATAATTCTTATTTGCGTGCGAAAATTACACCGGCTTTTAGCGAGCGCTATCAAAAGAGGTAGGAAAAATATTCGCAAAATTGCCTGTTTTTATTCTCAATTTTGAGTGTTATACGTTTAGTACATTGCAAAAGGAGCAAAAAGCAAAAATAGTTTTGCACATAAAATATATCTATACGTAGTTTTTATTAGCAAAATTGCGGCAGACGCAAAAATAATCTATAGATCATTTTTCATTCTCTGTTTAGCTTGACAAGGTCCCATTAAATGTCCAAAACGGTCAAAATTACACCATAAGACGATAAAACCAGAAGTGGATTAAATAGCCGCAGCAATCATATAATAAAAATGTACAGGGTTGAGTGTGCATGTGAACATTCTGTAGAATATGGTGATTAATAAAGTATTTTTGTAATCACACTACTCTTGTGCACTTGTCTGCTTAATAATCATATACTCAATTAAAACATAGCTTTGTTTTTTTGTAGTTTAATACAATGTTTTATTTGAAAAGATTGCATCAAGTGTTAGTATTTTAGATAGCAATGTTTCAATGACAGACTATAACCGAAGCACCGGTATTGAGGCCTCTGTGCATGCGTAGCTCTATCAGGGGGCCTGATAGAGCTACACGAAGCAAAGAGAGAGTTCATGAAGTTGCTTTGTGTGTATTATTACATTCAAGCATTTCTAGCTAAAATATTTACACTTAATGCAATCTGTTGATTAAGCAGAACTTTATTATAATATTAATATAACAAAGTGGTTATATTAAGGGGTTAAATTTGCTCTTATTATCCCATCTATCTCACATATAGATGATATCAGCACCTTTAAATCAACCCATGGAGAGCATTGATCTCCTCCATAAGTGACACATCAATGGATTACAACCTATGCTACAAATGCCAATAGCGCCACCACTGAGAGTAAAGGCCATAAAGGGTACTGCACTCAGATTTTTTTTTTTTTTAGCCCATACCCAATTAAATAACGACCTACCTGTATACAGGATCGTTCATCACCAGCATCTTGCTTTCGTCCCACGTCCATGCCTTTCTCTAGGGGAGGAAACACAAATAGGGTACACATTGTTAAAAAAAAAATTCATATTGATCAGGGATGGATCTTTAGTTTCATGTTGCACCACGACTCCCATTTCCCTCAGCTCGGTTTTGGGCAAGCCAAGAAGCTGCCACTGCACTACAACTCCCATTGGATGGCGAGGAGTGGTGTCACATGGCGTTTAAATAGGACAGTACTTATTTTCTGTATGTTGTATGTGTGATTAATACATGTGAAATGCAATGATTTTTACTTTAAAACAATGTAAAGTTCTCCTGTAGTTTTCAACCTATGCTACAAAACCGAACGGCGACACCACAAAAACAAAAGCCTGTGAAGTATACTGCGTCCAGATGCTTTTTTAAAAACACACAAAAATATATATATATATATTTAATATGTGCACAAAATAAATATTTTATCAATGCAGACACATAAAAGATTAGTGATTAGTTATACCTTCAGTCGTCCGCTCCCTCCCCCCCTTAGTGTCTTTAATCTATTACTCATGAAAGGTTTACATATAAGATTTTTTGTTCTCACCTTCAAACAGATCCATTCATCTCCCACTCTCTATAGATCAGCTTTGATATCACAGTGAACCCCTAATCACCATCGGGGGGGGGGGGGGGGGGGGAATTTTGACTGACACCTCTGTGGTTAAATAAGGATCATCCTTAATTCCCGATTTGTTAATAACCATTGAGGACAGGGATCACGGGTCGCCAAGAGCGACGCAGGTAGTGGACAGTACCACGTGTGGGAGAAACTTTAATTAATTATATTAGATAGAACCCTAATAAAAACAGCTACTGTAAATCTGAAATTTTTGATTACTACAAAGGCCAGGCATGGACTGGTTGGTATCAGGGGGGGTTGTCCAAAGCTATTTAATATGGGACAACAGAGGCAAAGTAATATATTCATGTTATCCGAGTGTCTTCCTCGGGCTTTCTAAAACATAGCTTTCTTGATTTTATGATCATAGTGTCGGGCTGGAAAAGTTGTATCTGCATACGATCAGAAATACTTTTAAAACATAAGGTCATTAAAGAGGGAATGAACTTCCAAAATGAGTCCGGAAAAAAAAAAAAAAGGTCACTTCTGTCTGATAAAAAGGTCTTTTGAATGCTGTTGCTGCTATAATGCACTGTTCCAAAGATATTAAGGTTTAATCCGAATGTAAAACTCAGACTTTTGAGGAGAGACTCTCTCACGGAGCCACAGCTCAGAAACATAATGTCCCTTTAATCGCTTTGCTAGCATGCCAATGAGCTTCCAGAGGCTTGAATTTTTACTTTTTTTTTGTCTCCTGCTTTTCTCTCGTGTTGTTTTCCATTTTTTTTTTCCATTTGAGAATGGTTTCTGAGAGTCCGTCATGTACCAATACGCTGTATACAACTTGTAGCTCGGAGCATGCATTGCGTCCGTATATGACTGATGGGGTCCAGTTGGCTACAGCCTCCATATTAGAGTTGCACGCCTGGATTATTCTACTATATCTTGCAGCTGGTGTTTTAATCAAGCAAAATGTATAGATGCATGGGATCTCCGCATGCATGAAGGGCTGGGAATATATATCGTACTGTTCCAACTGTCCCTTTTTTTGTGCAGTCCTGCCCTGTCAAATTTCTGCATGTTCTGGTACGACTGCCCCCTATGTACAGAAACTCAATCTGGCAGGGTCACAAACAGACAGGTAACCCCACCTCCCCTTGGCTCCACCTCTGATGCATCAATGGGAGCAGACAATTATTAAGAGAAGCTGAGGACACCTGTTTCTTTTCTCCCCCCCCCCCCCCACCCTCAACAAAAAAAAATCTTCAGAAAAATAATAATTAACTATAAATGGATTTTATTGTAAAAGTGTCTGCTTCAAAAAGGAGTGGTCCTCCACAGATCTGGAACTCATTTCAATGTTCTTGAGTGGCCTGGGGGAATCATTCTACAGTTGCGCGCCTCACGGGACGCGGTGCGTTCCAGCAGCCTCTAGCACAGGAAGTGCTCTTCAGAGCAAGTATGGTGGGAATGAATTATGGTCTGCGGGAAACGGCAAGGTGATCTCATCAATCTGAAGCTCCGTCAAGCGATATTGAATGCCTGTATCCAGATCGGTAATTGCCATAAAATATTCTTTTGTGCGAGACCAGCTCGTATTTTACCCAGAGTGCTCCTTTAAGTGCGCATAAATCAAGGTGCGGCATGATCTGCCAGCGTTCTGCACAGCGTAAAACATTTATTATAATTAATGAGCCGATCACAGGAATCAGACGATCGGGAATCAGCCATCCACAACCGCCTCTTTCCTGGAGTCTTGGGAGATTTTCGAGATGCAGATATTTTAATCAGCCGTTTCCATATTTCTAGAGATTTCTTTCCTTCTGCAAATTTATAATTTAATCTATAATTAAATTTTTAATTATAGGAGCAGAAAATCTCACGCCTTAAATTAGAAAACAAATATTTTTCTAAAAAAATCTCCAAATGCATTGAGGCAACTCGCATGAGTTTTTTTAATTTTATTTGAGATTAAAAAATACATTGAATCATTTTGTTTCCCCCCCGAGATAAATTGGAATTCGAACTCAGGAACAAAATAAAACCTGGTTTGAAGTTAGTGGGTAGAAGTTCAATGGGTATTGTGGGAAAATATTTAAAGAAATGCTTGTAGATACCAGGAAAAGCCTTCCAGGGGAAGAAGTACATCCAATAAAAAAATAAAAACACACCTATTCTACAATGCCTTACATTACACCTAAAAAACCACAAATGACAGGGGAAAAATGTTTGAAAAAAGAAAAAAAACGCTACATGTAGTTATGGCCCTATAACTTGCAAAAAAGCAACTGAAATCATCGTTGCTTAGTTTTTGTTTTTTTTTAATTGTGTCTGAAGTGCTTCCATATTATGATTTGCATATGAAGCCATAAGATGATGTCATCATCCAGAGACAACAGACACTTGCAATCCTTCTGTCGTTTAATTTGTTCTACAGTTCACAGTACAAGCAATGTTTACAGCAAAAAGAAGCAAGAAAAGGGGTTAGAGTCAGTGGTATCTGGGCAGGGGCTCTCTCGCTTACCTTTTGCTTTTTTCTCGCCACGACTTTCACGCCATCCACCGACACGCTGATGCCAACTTTTTTTTTCTTTATATTCTTTGCTTTAAATTCATACTGCAGGGGGAATAAAATAAAAAGTTTCGGTAAATCGAGGAAGTATAAAACAAAATCAAATATTAAACTATTTCTCATTTTAGATGGAGGGCAAAAAATTACACTGATTACTTTGGCTGGGGTAGAGTTTAATTAGTTTGGGCATAAAGAGGTCACCTGTACAGCAAGAACGCGATTAAACCTCCTGGGAGGGGGAACTGTCAGTAGTCCCTGCTCTACCACAGGTTGCCGGAGACACAGAATGTCAATTCACTGCTTTTAACAAGCTGTGCTGCAGCCAAAAGCTTTTCAATGTGGCCTGTGGTCATCCTGCTTGTATAGAGGGACACAATGACCAGTAAGAGGTCTTCGACTCCGCCAATATTCTTTATTAGTTTGAAACAAAAGAAACAATGGGAAACTTTTTTTTTTTTTACAAATGGTGCATTGTGAAATGATAAAGGTCCGTTCTAGTGCAAAATTCTTAAAAGGTGAAACATTTAGCAGTCACGTTCCATTGGTTTCCAGTGCTTCACTTTTAGAACATTTGCACCATAATAACTGACATTTCTAAATCATCTCTATTATCTTAAAAGAGTATATATATATAAATCTTTTATTTTGAAAACATTTTTAAGATTGTTTTAATAATGCAAGCAAACTTATCATGAGGGTCCGAGAGCCATTGTTCATATGTCATAAACTAGTTTAAACCAACATTAACACATTTGTTTCGCTCTAATTTAAAGCTGTAATTACAATTTTCATGACTGGTTTCGGGGTCCTGGCCACTTTGTCGTTTAGTAGAGAGAAACGCGTTGGGCTGCTTGTCCTCTCCTTGATGGGTCCAGTTTCTAACCATCTCGGCCAATAAAATATTGGACTTCCTTTATAGACGAGCAGCAGTGATGCCGTTTATTTGGAAGTATGTGAGGTCACTACCCACATGGCATCCATCCTACATGTGTAGGTTCCTTTGAAGATGGACAGTATTTGTAGTTGAATTTAGGGGTAATTTGTTTAATAGTGTTATTTAGCTTGCTGAAATGTTTGAAGCACCAGAAGTGTGCTTTACCACCCTCTGGCAAAGTGCCGCCCTAGGCGAGTGCCTTGTTTGCCTTGTGGAAAATACACTACTGGTCTTGTCCCGTCAAATCCAGGTCTGTCCCAGTATGGCTATTGCCGATGCACAACACTTTGCACATGTGCCATTGCATTTAATATATAAGCCTAAATAAAGAAGAACTGAGCTCCGGAGATCTGTGCCGCGAGGCTGGAATCCAATATCACATTATGCGCCGCGTCAAAGGACTCTTTTCGGATCAGCTCTCACCGCACACATGGATCACATGGACACAGAGACCACATTTAAAAAATATATATATATATATTTTTGTAATTGCTCTAGTCGCGAATCAGGACCTATAATGCTGAGAACTAAGGGAGAACTTATAACCCCCCCCTCACCCGCCACGTGCCTTTTCAAAAATATGTATTCAACTATATATTTTTTTTAAATGATCAACAGGTAAAGTTGTTTTAAAAGTGGTGAAACTGGGAGCAAAATTCTGAGAACAGGGTCACATTAAATACGAATTATTATTATTTCTTTGCAAAGTAAGGATTTTTACATATAACAGGGACAGGCTGCTGGTAAAGGAAACTCTTGAAATCATCTGTGATGGATGAGGAACATAATGATCGTGCAGTCGGATCGGCATTTGGACAGAGATCACGGACGTGAAGCAGGGATGCACCTGGGGCACACTGTGTCCATGGGAGGCAAAGGAAATTCATTTAATAAAAATAATAACTTTGTAACAAAAGGACGGAAATCTGTGACAGCAAGGAGGGGGGGAGGTTGGCCACAGAGGACACAGATAAGTAACTTGTGCTGGCTGCTCTCCAATGCAGGACAGAAGGCATTACAATGTAACTGGGTGAAGCAGGCATAAACTGTTCCTCAACAACTTTTTTGAGCTGACAGAAGCCCGCTGGTGTCTATTTAAAAGGACTTTTGAACCACGCGCCCCAGGGGAGAACCATTCAGATGTAATAAAATCTTGGCGCTGCCACTTCACGGAGCTGCAGCTCAACAAGACTTCCAGTGTGGCTGGTGTCCCGTGTTTGGTGCACCTTGCATCAGTAGTGGTGGTGGGGGTGGGGGGTTATCTTCTCCCCAGCTATTGGTGGGGTGTGGCATGATTGCTGCACACTCACACCACTGGTGGAGAACGCTGGTCACTCAACCGCCACTCTCTCTACCATCATGGAATGATGCTCCATCCAATGTCATATCAAGGTCATTGCTGGGGCAAAGTTCTAAAAGTGATGTAATTGGAGCATTCCATTGGTTTCCATGGTGACCAATGGAATGTTCCAATATCTTTGGAACAGTCCACAATACGTGCACCATTCAAGAGGAGAGTTGGGTTTAGTCACTTTTTAAAGAGCACAGGCCTCCAAAAACAAAAAACAAAAAAACCCCACCAACATAAACTTGATATCATCTCAGAAAGCTTAAAAAAAAAAAAAAAATAATCTATAGGTTAGCATTTTGTTAAGGTGTTTAAAAAAAATGTTCAAAAAAGGAATGAAAACACACATTTGGACTTGACTGTAGCGCTGAGAATGTTCCCATCATGCACTTTTGTGCGAAGCGGGGGTTTCACAGGTTTGCCATCACTCTGAATTCCATGCAAATCCGGCAGGGATGTATTATTAAAACTGTCTGACAAAGTGGCGTAAAAGTTTATTTTAATATTGGTACAAGAGGGAATCATTCCCTTTTACGCTCTATTTATTTATGTCAAATATTCCTGGGCGACAGGTACAAAATGGGCAGCAGTTTTAGAAATCACATAATGGAAGGACAGTGGTGTATTTAAGACTCTGGATAGGGCTGCAAAATGGGGGGGGGGGGGGGGGGGGGGGTTGGGGGTTGGAGAAGGGGGCACGGCAAATCTGCACTTGCTGGGCCTCCAGATGAAGCTCTTGTTGGTGGAGTGGCATGTAACTGACTATTCCCTCCCAAGTGATCCTCCTTTTCCTGGCAGGTTCAGCACAATAAACCCACAGTGTACAAGAAAATACTTTTAGATAAGTTCTGCGTCATGTGAAGAAAATAAAAATATATTTTTAATTTATGGGGTGATAGATGTTTCTATCACTCAATTGCACTCTAAAGCACTTTAAACAACAGAGTTCCACAGAGTTCCACAGAGTGAGAGAGAGAGGCTGATTCCACAGTAATGGCTTAATGACCGCACTTTTGTCAAAGGGGAGTAGGAAAACTTCTGCAGAGGAAGAAAGCCCATCTCCTGTGTACTCCGCTCTCGCTAAGGTCACTGAAATTATTTTCAATGTAAGAACTACGGGACATACTTCAATATGTTTTAAAGTAAAATAAGGAATTTACCAATACACTGCCCTCTGAGGCTGGCTCCTTATAGGTTTAGATCCTTCCTGCCTCCTCTCAACCAAAACAGTCTCCTTACTCTCCCAATGAGAGAATGTGATCTGGCCCTAGGGATTAAGATTCAAGCATTCGGTTGCCTCCCACAATGCACTGTTTTATCAGACTGCTAGTTTTCAGCTCTATCCAAAACATTACCTAAGCCGCCATCAAAGAAGCATCAAATTTGATGAAAATCTGCATACATTTTTGATGTATAGTTTTTTTTAGGGTCAGTTTTTGACGTATAGATATAAAAAAAACTAACAGTCTTCGCCTTCGTGCATAATGCATGTGATAAATTTGAAGATCAAAGCGCACAGAGTATGCAGAGAGTTTGACTTTTGCTTTGTGTTTGGATTTTGAGGAAGGGGGAAAAAAATAATAATTAACATTGCAAAGGATGAGCTGAAAGATGGGCGTCTGATCCAGAATGAAACGAAAACTGTATCGTGACACTTAACCACTTTCTAAAATGTCTCTGTGCTCACAAGTTAATTTGAGATTAAAAAAACAAACAAACTAAGATGCAAGCAGTAAGTGACGTTCCTTTCTAGGTTAAGCTCTGTTAATTTACTAGCAAGTGAATATGAATACATTAACTATTGGTGTGTTATTTAGCAAAAACATTTTTTTACATTTGATTCACTGAAAGATGGCATCAAGTATAGGAATTTCATAAAGAAATACTTTAATGAAAGAATACAATAAAGTACATTATTGAGCCCTCTTTGTTCTGTAAAGCTCTATCAGGGGATGACACGTTGTTTAGAATCTTTGCTCTGTATAGCTCTATCAGGGGGCAGACATGTTGTTTAGAATCTTTGCTCTGTATAGCTCTATCAGGGGTGGACATGTTGTTTAGAATCTTTGCTCTGTATAGCTCTATCAGGGAGCAGACATGTTGTTTAGAATCTTTGCTCTGTATAGCTCTATCAGGGGGCGCACATGTTGTTTAGAATCTTGGATCTTTGGATGTATTATATTGTATTGGAGATGGGTTAATACAATGTTTGTGTGTGTTTGTATAAGGTTTTTTTTGTGAGAGCGACGGAGTGTGTGCGTGTGAGAGACTGAGTGTGTGTGTATGTGTGAGAGAGACTGTGTGTGAGAGAGAGAGTGTGTGTGTGTGTGTGTGACAGGGCTCATCTGGGCTCTAGCCCCAGATCATTTGGAGACCTAGCATGCGTGAGACAACTCTGATCTACATCCTGTTATGGAATCCACAGTCATTCTGGCATTTAACATGTTAACAGCCCCACCTTCCAAAAATCGTTCTGACTTTCACGCTTCCTCAAGCACAGCTACAGCTACAGGCAGGTTTCTGAAGTTAAAAGGTAGATCACCTTTTTACTGTGTGAGCTAGTCGGAGGTGGCGGGGGGGCGGCAGGGCCTGTGGCAAGCCTGTGACCTAATTATATGCACCATTGAGTCCAGAATTTAGAAGGTGCTCGGATAGAAAGCCCGAGGGGTAAATAAAGGACGTGTAATTATCAGGTACAAAGCCAGGGTGAAGAAGACTTCATACTGAGGTAGATTTGTTTTGGACTGGAGGGGCATATTCGTGCTGGTAAAATTTGACTGAGCGCTAGTGCACTCTTGCTGACCTCGGCTGTGAACTCACATAAAGTTCCTGCATGAACTCGGGTGAAGCTATCCTTGGGGAGCAAGATTGGTGTGCCACCTCACAGACATTCACAATCAATTATCTGGTTGCCCGACAAAACTTTCTGTTGGGATGCCACCCCTGTAGTGGACGTGAAAGGAGAGGCCAGGAGCATTCTGGGTAAAAAACAAAAAAAAACAATGCAAGACATTCCCCACAGATATTCCCCACCAGTGGGCTGGGGAGAGGGGTGGCAGATCTAATTTGGAGGATAGCCAAACGTCTCGATTACCAGTGGATTATGGCAAGAAACTGATAATCCTCTCATGGACAAACCAGTCTCCTAGTGTAGGTATGTCATTCGACATGTCCTACCTGGTGAACCATTCAAAAACACAATAAACTTACAGAAGACACGCCGTCTTCTACACAAACTAGAAATGTCAACTCTTTACCCCCCTCTCTCTCGCTCTTCTAACTACAACCAGCTATTGTTATCGTCTATTGCCACAAACACCTCCTGGATATCCCTTCTGTGGCCCGTAAATATTTAAGTAAACAAGATAATGTACTTATCTTTTTTAGCGAGCGCACTAGGTGGGATGTTGGCGTCCAGTGCGCTTTGCTTTTTAGGTATAAATAATGAAGGCGTGAGTCATTGTTTGCATTACGGAACAGGAGCGGTGGCGAATTTTCTGGGGGCCATTCAACATGTTGGGCTCTAAATATTTAGAGTTTTTATGATGGTCCCTACAATGTTTTAAAATAACAATAAGGATGTTCAGCATGACTTCTTCGTGTACAGTGGAGAATATCATCTTGGAATAAGCCGAAAAACTGATGTTTTTGTTTACAGAAAGTTAGGCAGTGCTCTACTTTTTGGCCTACTTGTGTAGCGGAGAAGATTCGCGGCCTTGCGATCATTCGTTTATTCTTCCTTCTTCGGGGCAGGAAGTGTAGCAGAAGCCGTGGCCAGCTATAATAATGGTCATACAGAGTTAAAATCTTGAAAAGGGGTGTCCTAAGCACCATGTCACATCAGGTGACTAGGCCAGGAAAATATTTTTGGGAAAAATTGGAAAAGGATACATACACCGTTAAAAATCTGTGCCGCGCAGAATGGTTGACGGCTCGACCCCCAGAGAAACACATTTTTGCGTCAACAAGTAATTGCAGCTCCTTCTGGAACCGTTGGCTGATTAAATCTCACAAAAGAAAAAACAATAGCCTGTGCAGAGACAGGTGAAACCCTACACAATGCATTTTTCATAGGGAGTCTTTTTTTTGGGGGGGGGGGGGGGGGGGAGTTTAGGACTACTTGACTGAATAAATGTATAAATGACGGTAACACAAGGATGCTCGGGCGTTGGTCTTCTCTCGGACACTCCAGGGGTTAAATAAATGATTGACACAGAATCTGGGAATTATGTAGAACTTTCAATTGCACCCACATCTTTCGTCTGTGGTAGACGAGCGAAACATCCGAGAGAATGGCTGGATTGGCCTTGTGTACTTTCCTGCCAGATGATAAATGAATTGCATTGTATTCTGTAGAAGACCTTCATCTCAATAAAATGATTTATGACAGTGTATGGAATTGTGATTTATTCCAGATCCCAGAACTGGGTCGGGAAGGGGGCGGCGGATGATAGCAACGATCGGACCAAACCCGCTCGCTGAAATATTCCTTTAATTTCCTGTCATATGTTAAAAAACAAAACAAAATGATATTATGGCAATGAAAGCCGAAACAAATGCAGTGATAGCCTTAGATGTTCGGAACAAGAAAAGGGGGACAAATCCTTTATACCAAGGACTTTTTCTTTTAAACAAATTTGTTTTTTAAATTTCAATAAGAGGATAAAGAATTGACTTACATTTCAAATCTTGCTCGGGGGGGGGGGGGGGGGGGATCCAATTAGCTCATAGTTGTAGTTGGAACAAAAAAATATTAGATTAAAATATTAGAAAGAGGCAGCTGGTGGTTTAGTCCTCTACAAAGAATATTTTAGGTTCATCTTTTTTTGTCTCCCTTTACCTGGACCTGAGGTTTCCCACACCTATCATCCCATTTCAAGGAGTTGACTATTTCTGTGGTTATCGCTTAGGATAACGATGACCCAGATATTTTGATTTGTTTTACCGCCTGCGACGGGACCCCTGTTGAACTGATTTGCATGGGGAATTGCCCCCCCCCCCCAACCTTTACACCCCTTGTTTTCTTATGTACCCTTCCCCGCGACCCTCCCTATTCCTTCAATGTGTTTATTTAAAACCAATTTCAATTTTAAAAAAAACGTTTTTACAAAAAAAAAAAAAAGATGAATATTTTAGATTCCCAAAATCAGTCCCGACGAACCCAAAGAGTACAAGATTAAAGTATTTCTCGAGGTACAATGGTAGGGTTGTTGGTTGACTCTTTAGGGCAGAAGCTGGAGATTGAAGGGAACCCAGGAAAAATCCAGAAAACACTGGCGTAGACTTCAAATGGGGGTCCTGGAAGTCTTCTGGAATTAACCAGGTTTGGAGTCGAGGTGCCTAGAGAGGTCGGGAGAGCGAAGCCAAAGGCCCGAGGTTAGGCGAGATCAACATAGTAGAGGGACAAGGCCAAGGTCGTGGAACATCGTAAATGGGGCAGGAACACAAATCACACCCAGATCTTGTAAGACAAATCATGGACACTGGAAAGTGATGGACCAAAAATGGTTTCCGGTGCCCAAAATTAAAGGCAGCATCAAAAAAATGACAGCACAGTAGGTGGTGGGTTGCTTCAACGATCAGGGGCGAGGTTAGAAAAGAAGGTGTTGCCAAAAAGAGTGTGACGAACTAAGCGCACCCCTGAGGATGGTGCAGACGTTGCAGCTGGCACAACATAGTCTAGGGACCTGCGGCCTGAGTAAGGATGTGACCGTAGATAAAAAAAAAAATCAGTGGCACTTTCTTTTTGCAAATTCACCTTTGATGGGATTTTATTTTGCTTGTTTATTTGTTTCCTGATAGTATTAATTACATTACCCTCAACATGGTTTTTTGCATGAAAAAAAAAAAAACGATGAGAGGCAGCCGCCATGTTTAAAACTCCCAAATTCTAGCGGTCAGACAGATCCCCCCCCCTCCCCCCCCATGTTTCTGGCCCATAATAAAATTGCCGTTTTCAGCAAGCTTTAATTGGTTTTAGTAAATGACTAAAAAGGCTCATAGGGACATAACCCATGCTGTGTAATGCATACAGCTCATTACTTCTTGGAATGGAAAATACAGTCATTGTTGGGTTTGTTTAAAAGATGACATCATCGGCTTTTTCTTTGAAGGTGGCTCATTAAAAAAAAAAAAAATAATATATATATATATATTTCTCAGTCGATGTAAAAACAGTTTAGGGAAAGGGAAATTCCCCTAGCGAACCTTTCTTTAACAGCGCCTTCCAACTTCTGTAGATAAAACACTTTGTAGCACTATATCTAGGTAGCAAGTTGACGCTCTCGATTGTGCAGGCGCATCCAACGTATATTGGTTTTTCAATTCTTATAGCAAAAGGAAGAAAAAAACTCATTCAAGTTTCTTTCACAGCAAATTAACAAAGAAAAAAAAAAGCGTCCGGCCCGAACCCCCCAACCGACCCCTCCCCCCTCCCCCACTAAAAGCTTTGCAGCCTGAGCCAAGCTCTCTAAAACAAAGGCCACTGACGCCTTTTGAGGGAAAGTCTTTCATCAGCCTGATAGTGATGAAAACCTTCGTCCGACTTTTAGCAACTGCCAAAAACGGCTCAAACTCAGCTGCCATCAGTTCTTAAATAATGGGGGGGGAAGGGGGGGGGGGTTTATTGAGTGTAAATGAGGAGCTGTTCTGAAAATGTGTGGAGTGGTCCAGGGATTAGGTCGCAGCAGGCATTGTCTTAGGAGTGACGGACAGTTAGTGCACCATCCAAATTACACAGTTAGGGAGGCAAAAGTGTGCTCCTGTTTCACTCTAGCGGTTACTTCTTTATGAATGTACTTGGGACAATCTAAAAAAAAAAAAAAAGTTTTGGGGACGAGTCCCCCCCTTAAATCCCAAATTAAAAAGCTTTGCTAATACTCTGAATTTAAATATTCCGGAAATACCTGGTAATATATTTAAATCGTCCATCATGGAAAATAGTTTGGTTGCTTTACAAAAAAAAAAAAAAATATTAAAACTGATTACATATCTTGGAGAACATCCGGTCATCTCACACAACTATAGCGCAGTCGCTTTATAGACATAATTAATAACGTATATATATATATATTTAAATAAATCTCGAGTGTCCGAATTCTCCCAATTCCCCCATATGCAATAAAAGTTGGCAGCGATTCATGCGTAATGCTAGGGTTGCCACTTAATTTTTCCCAGAAAAATACTGGCCATGATATTGCCTTCATAGACTTCACACTAGTCTGGAGCCAATTTGTTACCGACCTGCCGGTAATATATCGCCTGCATAGCAAAACTAGATTAAACTAATTCCATTCTTGGGTAAAATGGGTTGTTTAGGGGATTGAGTAACACATTGGGGGTTTATTATTAAACTCAAGGTTGTAAAACTGGTCCAAGTCAACAAAGAAACCAATGGAATGTTTCCTATTCATTTTTTTATAACCAAATCTCCCAGCGGCTTGTCCTGGTGAGAAATGTACATGGGTTCGGATTTAGATGCCCTTTCAGTATGATTTCCACAAACTAAGGAATAAATTGTGTGGAGGGGAGGGGGAGGGGGGATAGAAATATCTTTCTAATGAATAAATATATATATTATGTATATTATTTAAACAAACTCATGTACTACAGTTTAAAAAACAAACTCATATCATTAGAAGTTTTATTGCTCTAGAGCTTAATAATACACTCATACAAACTAAACATTTCTGAGCCCCCAGAAAAGAGGGACAATAGAGGAGGGACAGGGGGATTTTGGGTGCAATTTAGGGACACTTGGGAGACATGCTTTAGTAAATACATAATATATACACTGCCTGACATTCTCTCGGAGCAGAAAACCTGCTCTGTGGCCGGATATCAGCTAAGGATGCAATGGGTGCAAATGAGAGCTCTCTCTAATCAAAGTGCAACCAGTGAAAAAAAAATTCTTGGAATCCAGAGCAGCCGATGAGCAAATGAAAACAAAACAAAACAAACAAAAAAATGAAAAATAAATAAATAAAACCGAGGATCTATGCAGGGCTAAAACAGACTTGTAAAGATTAATAGGATGATCTTAGTCTCTCTGGAAACCAATAAACATATGCTCTGCACATTTAATGCAGAGCTGGGTATTAACTGCTATAAGTCCTATAATTACACCTGCTGGGCGAGAGAATGGACTGATTATGTCTGTTTTACGGCACTGCTAGACTGTAATAAACAGCGAAAGATCACAGCGCTGTTCGTCTAATGAAACGAAACCGGCCTAATGCAGCGAAACAGACCTTAACCACATGTCTGGGGGCTTTAAAAATAATGAAAAGAAAAGTGTTTTGTTTTTTTAACGAGCTACGTCAAAGTGACATGATCGTTAAATTGTGTGCTGATAAAATCATCCCTTTATATACAGTAAATTTTACATTATGTACTTTCTCGTGTTACTGTATTGTGTGAATCATGGGTTCCAGTTTTGTAAAAAAACTTTACCAGGCAGAATGCCCGTTTCCCCCACCCGTAAGTTGCACAGCTAGGGTATAGTTGCCAACTGCCCGTTTTTAACTGGACAGTCCCTGATTTTGGTAGCATGTCACGGCTCCTTAAGTTTGCCAGGAAATGGCCAAGAAATACAGAGGTTGCGGGGTCGAGTGCGGCGTCATCGCGCAACGCCATGTGACCCCCTACCTGCGCAAGTCTGCCACTCATACAGATCGGGGCAATTGTTTGTAACTGTGCTAGGGTTGTCGCATCGGACATGTTCTATTGCTGCAAATAGAAAAAAAGTGAAGTGTTCTTCTTCTCAGACATTCCACGAAGAGATATAGAATAAAGACAAGACAGATGAGAGACAAGTCATAGAAAAGGTACTGGCCGAGTATCTAATACTCTGTCCAATCAAATATCCCTCATTCGCCCACCGCCCAAAACAAACTGCGTTACCACTGAAAGCAGAAAGTGATTAAATAAGTGCATTCAAAAATAAAATATATAAAAATATATAAATATCATATATATCCGCTGTCTGGCGGAAGCGCTCCAGCAGCAAGCAGACAACAATAATGTCGAACAAGCTAAGCCTAACAAAGCAGCCCCACCAATGACAAGAACATAAATAAAAAGAGATTTCTGAAGCTCAAGACAGCAAAAGAAAATCAACTCTGAACACAGCCTGACGAACGTGGGCTGTTACGCACGCATCTTAAACAATCAACTTGTTTGTCTGGTTATAGTTCTAACGGAACTTCCAACTCCCACTTTAAAAAACTACCGCAGACAGCAAATGACTAAAATTCAGTACAGTGTTCTCCGGCTATTTTACAACAAGCCACAGAGGTGTTGCACACTTTCCAGAGGAGAAGGATATTGACTGAGCATAAAAAAAACCCCAAAAAACAGGTCATACAAATAGTTTTTTTTTTTTATCTCAAGGCAAATGTTAAGTAAAAAAAATAAAATAATTAAGAGGCGGCTCTCGCCTTAATTAATTCCACCAGGCGAAACCCAGGCCTCATAGCGAGCGTTTTTATTATATTGTCTGGATTGGTAGTTTGTGTCCGTAAGGGTTACCCTCCAGCGGTCGCCGAGTCGGAAAGATAGGCCAGGGATCGGAACTACTGCAAGTTCTGTTTTACGGTACTCATGTTAAAGGGCATGAAGGATTCCCAATATCTATATAAAGAAAGAAGGGTGTGACTGGTTATGATAAAATAAAAAACTCTACACTAGGTAGGAGGGGTTCTAGGCTTTTGGGGCCCTACTTGTCCGTCAGTGGGGCCAACTAAGCAACTGAGGGCACTTCCAGCCGTGTTAGGCAGAGAAGCGTATTAGGATGTGCGCGGGCATTGGGGGCTAGGAAAAAAGACAGGAGGGGGTAGAACAAGAAAGAAAGAAACTGATGATCTTAAAGAGACACTACAGAACCTATTTTCACTTCCTACTACATGCTCCCCAGGTGTCCCACTTTAAATGTGGGACGGTCACAATAGGGGACCACAATCCAGTGGCCCTGATTTTTATTCTCCAGTGTTGGGAGCAGAGTGCCGGCACATGCGCAGTAACTCCCGTCAGTTTGAGTGAAAGTGCTGCATGCACTCGGCCTCCCAAGCTCCACCCCCAGCATCCCGAATAGCCTGGGGACAGAAGTTGGGAGGTAGGTACCTATGATTAAAAGTCTTCAGGGACTTGTAAAAGATGCATTTTTTTTGTAGGCACAAACCATTTTCCATTTACCAAAAAACAAACAAACTTGATCTTTATATAAACTTTGCCTAAATGATTTGGGGTAACATTCTTGCAAGTGGTCCAGTAACGCTCAAATGTTTGAGTACAGACAAGCATTACCCCCAACCATCCTGTTTTAAGCTGGCCAGTCCCGATTCCTTCTCTGGAACATGATGTGCATCAGCGCTGAGACTCCTCCTCCCGCCGTGCATGTGGTACAAGTTATTCTCCCTTCAAATTGTTACCCTTTAAGTTAGCGCATGTCCTGACAACCGAGCATCCACGGCAGACATGTCTGGCACCAGTCTGCTCAGCGGAAAGCTTACAGTCTTCCAGCGGAAATGTCTGGTGCATGCAAGCGAGCAATGAATGGTCATTCAGAAGGCTGCTTACCGCGTCTCTCACAGAAAGAGTTAACCAGCCGGCATGTAATCTACCTCCACGAGAAGTAGCGAACAATTTCAAAAAATGCGGATATCTTTCCAAACAGATGTCAAATTGTGAGAGACATTAGGAATGTTTGACAACTTGATACAAGCCTGAGGGTTTTCAGCTGATATCTAATCCAGCATGTGTCAAGAAAAAAATAATATCAAATTCTTCCATCTCTAGAATACAGAGTAACAAAAGAAGAGAGAAATATTACAAGTTATCCAGTCCTTTTTTTGAAAAAAGGAGATATACTATTGCGCAGATAAAACACTGTGAGCAGTGGCAATATTTAAAAAAAAATGCATAATGAATCGACCTTGGTTTGCGGAGTCCATCACTTTTTAAATGATCTTTCCATCTCTTTTCGTTTATAAGATATGTCTGATTAACTCTTGGAGAAGCTAAGCACTAGGTCACGCACTTTCCTCCAGTCAATGCCTGTGGAAGTGCTTCCCTCCTACCGCCAGACCAATCAGGATTGTTTGTGGCTTACAGATCATGATAACAGAAACACCCTTAAAACAAGTATGTGCCCTAGTGCTGGATTTCACCCATACTTTAAACTAGTGGTCAGAGTATGAACATGGTTTTTTTGCATTCTGTAAAATCTTAAAACAATGATTGTTTTTCGGATAACTTTGCTTACATTTTTTTTAAAAAGCACAAAACTAAAAAATGCAAAAATATATTATGTTTACCTGTGTTTTATAAGCCATTACCATATTAAAGATGAACTTAAATAAAAACTAAAAGCATACAATAACTGCTTTCAAACTACCACAACTGTGCTCTGCTACAGAACCAAGATGGCCGCCCCGGGGGATCATTTTCCGACTGTTTAATCTATTGCTACAGCACACAACAGAAATATTGAAGATGTGGCACATTTTATTACTCCTGAACTTTTCTTTAGCTGTACTTTCTCCAATAATCCTTTAAGTGACAGAAGGCCAGCCACTGTGCCAGCAAACTAGCATTTCGACGTCTGCAGACACAGTGGGATCTTCTATTTTCAAAGCCTTGCACAGTAACAGGCTTTGCTACAATGGGCTTTGGGATGATCTTGAATACCTAGTGACAGCAGATACTGCATACAATGCCAGTTTGTTATTGTCAGTAGGAATCCTGAAGAGCGGCAGAAGTAAAGGGATGATCTGAAAAACTCGGCAAATGCTGATCTCTAGACCGGTCAGGGTGAAGGGAGAAACTGAAAGACCTTCTCGCTAGTAGCTTGTACCTGCCTCGGAATTAAAATTCTCTTTCCCCTCAATTAAAAGCAAAAAACAGTCTGAGAAAAATTAAAATACTAGTCAAATAAATGTGAATTAAAGGCATTATGTAAAAGATCACACAACTGTTCTGCCACTCAATTCATTGCAGTAATACAAAAAAAAAAAAACTGGAAAGCACTTATTAGGATCTTGAACGAAGTTGTCTCTTGCTCATAAACTTGCGACCCAGTGCATCTGCACTGATCTTCTTGCAAGCAAGTAAAAGCAAAGAAAGAGCAAGAGCAGGAAACGGTCCAATAGTATGCGTAAAAACCTGGTACAATGTGCAGGTTAAACACTAGAAGAACTGAATGTTTGTATCTAGAACTCAAAATCTTAATAAGGAAAGATACGTGCCAGGAAAATTAAGATACTTTTTTGATTTTAAGTACAAACTGGGGTGTACTGGTATTGTCCAACATCCAGATGATGTAGCCATTCCTCAATTTAATGGCACTCTTTTTATCTATCTCAAAACCATAAAGAGCTGACGTGACCCGGCCATGAATCGAACCTGCAGCTTGGTGGATTGAGCAGATTCCCCACAGTTGATTCATTAACCCACTGAGATATCTCACTGGTCATTTTTTTCCCTTCACGGACAACCAAAGTGGTGTATTTGTGTATTTAATAATAATTATTATTAAATATAACATAAATAATTTATAATTATAATTGCAAAGTTCCCAAAGGTGCTGCTTTGGCGGAGACAGTCTTAGCTTTATGTTCTGGGTACAACATTTTTTACGGAATACTTAAATAAATAATAATAAGATAATCAGGTTGCAGGTCTGTTATACTGATTTTTACACACCCATATATAAAACCCAATTGCACAGATGATTTATATGGGTTAAACATCTGCTAGCCAAAATGGGTATTGGACGTGTTATATGTGTAATTATATCACATCCCAGGCCAAATATAGCTGCTTAAATTACACAAGCCTTTCGGAAGTACTCTGAAATCAACATGACAAATGTGTGCAAGCCGGGAAAAGATGCACTGCATAGAGCAGCCGTGAGGATGCATACATTAGGAGATGTTCCAGGGCTTCAAACCTTGGGTCTATCAACTTCACACTGTCATCAGCAAGAGTCTTCCTCAGTATACACTCATTCTTATGCAAAAAATAAAAAAAAATCTGCACAGGTCGGGAAAAGAGAAGCCTGGATGATGGGAGGTGTGGCCCATACAGCAGCTGAAGGTTCACTGTCGCACGTATTCTGAACAGCTAGCTTGTTTGCTGACTCAGTGAGTCCACAATAAAATTTTGATCTCCGGATCATGTATAAATGGAGTTGATAAAGTGCTCTGAAGAAGACAAATCTCTGAAGGTCCCCTTGAGTTGTGGCAGTCCTGGAAGGGAGAGCAACCCATCTCCGTGCCTTATCTCCACAGATCGGTTACGCTTCTAAGAGGGACCAGGTAGAAATTGCATTCTGGGTCAAGGATCAGCAGCTTGTGTTTTTTGGAAGACGGAGGAGAGAATATTTCTCATTTAAAAGATATGCGGAAAAGTGAAGATAAAAAGAAAAGAAGAGGGGAAAAAAAAGTCAAAAAAAAATAAAAAACAAAACCAATAATTTTTTTTTTTAGTAAATTAAATTATGATGAAGATAATGGTGTCTAAACAAAGCCCTTCTTATGGTGATGAAAACAACATAATTATCCAGTAAATGAGAAAGAAGTCATGGCGAAAAATTCATGTCACTAAGGGGTTAACACCTCCCAGTAAAATCTCCCCAAGTACAGTTGTCTGTCCCGAAAGTGAGCAGTATAGGAGAAGCCAGTTATCCAAGTTCCTGTTGCCGTAATTGATTGGGGATGATTTTGTTTTTTGTTTTTGGACAAGAAATATTTTAAAAGACCCACAGACATCTGTCATTGTAAGGCAGGAAAAAAATATATATATCTCCAGCTTTTCTCCCCAGATAATAAGCACCACAGCCTGACTTAAATGATTAGTCCGAGACAAGATGACAAACTGACAGAATACACAGAAGACAGATCCCTCGCTAAGCCCAATTTCGCATGGCTGGAGCAAAAAAAAAAAAGTGACTTGTCACTTCTTTGCAGAGGGTTTCAAGACACAAACTAGGTTTCATCCCATAATCCTCTGCTGCTGCTGCTGCCCCCTACCAGAGCCTCCAACTGTCCACAGTGTGGTCTGAGCTGGTGAATTCCCCACGCATTTTCATAATTCTGTATATGGACAGCTGGCAGCTTTTGTCTGGCTGACTTAAAAGGCTGGGATGTATAGATTCCTAATTATAAGCCCAAAAGCCTAAAAGGGGTTTTATTATGTCTAGCAAATTTCCCCCCCCCTGCCAGGAATTGTGCCTGCGAGCGTGTCTGCCATCCAGTTGGCGAAGCACAGCTTAGGCACAGCTTTACAGAAGTGCATGCCTGCCCAAAATCCTTTACTGTGAGGAGCAGCAAAAAAAAAAAAAAAAATTCTCACCTCCGCACAGATGGAAGATTTTAAAAGGACCAGTTCAATATCATTTGGTCATCATAATCTAACAAATCAGGGGCTTATAGATGCACTGATTTTTTGATTCCACCCACTCATTTGGTAGAACATGGCAGTTTTGCAGAATGGAGTATGAAGGGGGTTAAGCTCCACCAAGTACCATTTTTTTTTGTTTGTTTAGAAGTAGGAGGGTACAGGCGTACACACTGAATTGTGCATGCCGAGTGCTTCCCCCATTGCATCTTTTGGCGAAACGTTCAAAAGATAAGACCGGTTGGGCCAAGGTAAATTTGGTTTATTTGGAGACTATCAGGATTAGTGAACCTGAAATGTGGGGTCGTCCGAGGAGGGAAGTGAGACTAAATTTGTACAAATAGAAATTATTATTAGGACAGAGGAGCTTGTGGGATCATTGAAACTGTGCCGGGGGTTATAAATGCTGTACTGTATATCCCAGAACCCCCCCCCCCCCCCCCCCCCCAAAAAAAGAGGCAAATCCAGAGACGGGAAACACTTAACCCCAATCTTCTTCAAATAAACTCCCAGCAAAATCTCAAATGCTTACAAAAAATAGACATTACCACAGCTAAAAAAGGCAATGAGCATTTCATGCTGCTCTATTGCATTGCCTTCCTACGGTACCTTCAATTTCAGAGGACTTAAAGGTAGGTAGGCAATGCAATAGAGCAGCAGGAAATGCTAGCAGAATGCTTGGTTGTATAGGGAGAGGTATTAGCAGAATGCTTGGTTGTATAAGGAGAGGTATAAGCTGAATGCTTGGTTGTATAGGGAGAGGTATTAGCAGAATGCTTGGTTGTATAGGGAGTGGTATTAGCAGAATGCTTGGTTGTATAGGGAGAGGTATTAGCAGAATGCCTGGTTGTATAGGGAGAGGTATTAGCAGAATGCTTGGTTGTATAGGGAGAGGTATTAGCAGAATGCTTGGTTGTATAGGGAGTGGTATTAGCAGAATGCTTGGTTGTATAGGGAGAGGTATTAGCAGAATGCCTGGTTGTATAGGGAGAGGTATTAGCAGAATGCTTGGTTGTATAAGGAGAGGTATTAGCAGAATGCTTGGTTGTATAGGGAGAGGTATTAGCAGAATGCTTGGTTGTATAAGGAGAGGTATTAGCAGAATGCTTGGTTGTATAAGGAGAGGTATTAGCAGAATGCTTGGTTGTATAAGGAGAGGTATTAGCAGAATGCTTGGTTGCATAGGGAGAGGTATTAGCAGAATGCTTGGTTGTATAGGGAGAGGTATTAGCAGAATGCTTGGTTGTATAGGGAGAGGTATTAGCAGAATGCTTGGTTGTATAGGGAGAGGTATTAGCAGAATGCTTGGTTGTATAGGGAGAGGTATTAGCAGAATGCTTGGTTGTATAGGGAGAGGTATTAGCAGAATGCTTGGTTGCGTAGGGAGAGGTATTAGCAGAATGCTTGGTTGCATAGGGAGAGGTATTAGCAGAATGCTTGGTTGCATAGGGAGAGGTATTAGCAGAATGCTTGGTTGCATAGGGAGAGGTATTAGCAGAATGCTTGGTTGCATAGGGAGAGGTATTAGCAGAATGCTTGGTTGCATAGGGAGAGGTATTAGCAGAATGCTTGGTTGTATAGGGAGAGGTATTAGCAGAATGCTTGGTTGTATAGGGAGAGGTATTAGCAGAATGCTTGGTTGTATAGGGAGAGGTATTAGCAGAATGCTTGGTTGTATAGGGAGAGGTATTAGCAGAATGCTTGGTTGTATAGGGAGAGGTATTAGCAGAATGCTTGGTTGTATAGGGAGAGGTATTAGCAGAATGCTTGGTTGTATAGGGAGAGGTATTAGCAGAATGCTTGGTTGTATAGGGAGAGGTATTAGCAGAATGCTTGGTTGCATAGGGAGAGGTATTAGCAGAATGCTTGGTTGTATAGGGAGAGGTATTAGCAGAATGCTTGGTTGTATAGGTAGAGGTATTGGCAGAATGCATGGTTGCATAGGGAGAGGTATTAGCAGAATGCTTGGTTGTACAGGGAGAGGTATTAGCAGAATGCTTGGTTGTATAGGGAGAGGTATTAGCAGAATGCTTGGTTGTATAGGGAGAGGTATTAGCAGAATGCTTGGTTGTATAGGTAGAGGTATTGGCAGAATGCTTGGTTGCATAGGGAGAGGTATTAGCAGAATGCTTGGTTGTACAGGGAGAGGTATTAGCAGAATGCTTGGTTGCATAGGGAGAGGTATTAGCAGAATGCTTGGTTGTACAGGGAGAGGTATTAGCAGAATGCTTGGTTGCATAGGGAGAGGTATTAGCAGGAGGCTTGGTTGTACAGGGAGAGGTATTAGCAGAATGCTTGGTTGTATAGGTAGAGGTATTGGCAGAATGCTTGGTTGCATAGGGAGAGGTATTAGCAGAATGCTTGGTTGTACAGGGAGAGGTATTAGCAGAATGCTTGGTTGCATAGGGAGAGGTATTAGCAGAATGCTTGGTTGTATAGGGAGAGGTATTGGCTGAATGCTTGGTTGTATAGGGAGAGGTATTAGCAGAATGCTTGGTTGTACAGGGAGAGGTATTAGCAGAATGCTTGGTTGCATAGGGAGAGGTATTAGCAGTAGGAAGAGGGAAGTGCTCATGCCATTGTACAGAGCACTGGTGAGACCTCGCTTGGAGTATTGTACGCAGTACTGGAGACCGTATCTCCAGAAGGATATTGATACTTTGGAGAGAGTTCAGAGAAGAGCTACTAAACTGGTTCATGGGCTGAAGGAAAAAAAACTTACCAGGAAAGGTTAAAGCATCTTAACATGTATAGCTTGGAGGAAAGACGTAACAGGGGGGATATGATAGAAACATTTAAATACATAAAGGGAATCAACACAGTAAAGGAAGAGAGTATATTTAAAAGAAGAAAAACTACCACAACTAGAGGACATAGTCTTAAATTAGAGGGGCAACGATTTAAAAGTAATATCAGGAAGTATTACTTTACTGAGAGGGTAGTGGATGTATGGAATAGCCTTCCAGCAGAAGTGGTAGAGGTAAACACAGTCAAGGATTTTAAGCATGCGTGGGATAGACACAAGGCTATCCTAGCTATAAGACCGGGAACGGGGGACTAATAAAAGTACTAAAAAAAAATAAAATTGTGCAGACTAGATGGACCGAATGGTTCTTATCTGCCGACACATTCTATGTTTCTATGTAACAAAAAGCGATGT
Source organism: Pelodytes ibericus (assembly GCA_036172795.1). NCBI lineage: Eukaryota > Metazoa > Chordata > Amphibia > Anura > Pelodytidae > Pelodytes > Pelodytes ibericus. Next base: position 89,026,331 of record CM069864.1, read on the forward strand.
TTAGCCGCCCCCCTAACGCATTTCGCGTCAACAGCATATATTCATAGGTCAAATCTGCCAACTTTGCACCAACAGTGGGTTTGTGTTGGGGTAGAGTTTGGGAAAGCGATGAAATACAATGAGCCAAAAGCTTGGTGTGGATAAAAAGTAAGATTTTACAAGTCTAAATGTTCCTTCCAATATGAATCAGTAGAAGGAGCCCTGGAGGGGGGACAGTGAAGCGGAGAGAGCTTTATATCCAGCTAGATTCAATGTACAGTTATTCAGAAACAGATGGTTCCATTGAATCCATTATATACAGTTGCTTATGTTGAACGGATGAGCTATTTTTTTCAGTGTAGAATATAGATCGTGGGGTAATGTGGAGGTTTCTGGGAGAGAAGAGAAGGCAGAAATAGTGGGGGAAAGAGCAGAAATGAAACAAGCTGGTATGGGGGCAGATGACACAAGGGCAATGTGGTAGAGGGAAAGGCCACGTGAGAGAATTATAATAGCAGGATAAAGATTGTTGGGAGGAGAAAAGCCCTTAGGAAGAGGGCAGGGTCAGAGTGCAGTATGGAATGATGTGATGGACAACATGGGAAAACTGAGGAGTGAAGGGCGGAATGGAGGAAAGCTGGGGAGTGAGGGGCAGAATTGAGGAAAGCTGGGGACTGAGGGGCAGAATGGAGGAAAGCTTGGGAGTGAGGGGCAGAATGGAGGAAAGCTTGGGAGTGAGGGGCAGAATTGAGGAAAGCTGGGGACTGAGGGGCAGAATGGAGGAAAGCTTGGGAGTGAGGGGCAGAATGGAGGAAAGCTTGGGAGTGAGGGGCAGAATGGAGGAAAGCTTGGGAGTGAGGGGCAGAATGGAGGAAAGCTGGGGAGTGAGGGGCAGAATGGAGGAAAGCTGGGGAGTGTGCGGCAGAGTGGAGAAAAGTTACGGAAGAGATGGGCAGAATGGAGGAAAGCTGGGGAGAGACAGGCAGAATGGAGGAAATAGACCAAGTATTAATGGTCTATGAAGAGGGCTATGACCCTTGTGCCCTCCTTGCCAGGCCTTGCCTGCTTGAGTCAAAGTGTCTCTCAAGACACTCTCCCCCACCCAAATGCTGTAACATTCCCGGCTGTTGCCCCAATCCCCTACCTTTGTCATTTGTATTTGCTGAAAAACAAATGAACATTTGAATTTACTAGAAAATAACTAAAAACACAATACTTGTATAGAAAACAAACCTTATAAAATAAAAAAAATAAAAAATGTATATATATTTGATAGTAGTTTCACCTTTGCTTTGCTCCCCACTTAAATGTAATTTACAGGACAACAGCAATATCTATTATCCTTTATTTGCGGTTTTCAGGAGATGGGAGAAGACAGACCTGATTATTTTTCCTGACTTTGCATGATGACTATTTAAGTATAAATATTTTTGTATAATTCCTGACCCAACGCGTTCCTGGCTCGAAACACAAACACAGAAAAAAAAAAAAAAAGAAAGAAGGGCTGCTAAAAAAAAGAAAGAATACCATGTTTTAAAGGGTCAGTGATCGGTCAATGATCAAGTTACTTTAGTAGACATTATTTGCGATCCAAATCTGTGACCATGAAACTCATTTCGATCAGGAAGGATCGGTGTTGGATTTCAAGATAAAACCTATTCCTGGGGAATCAAGATTTAGGATGAACTAATCCCCACGGATACTCTGTTACAGTCTAGCAAATCAACGCTTGGCAGAAATCCCCAAGTTCACGGGTTGATCAGAGTAACCGGTTGTGACACAAAACCTTTTTTTAATAGGGGATACAGCCTGGACATAAAACCCTGCATCACATCCCGTGCCCATCGAATACAGAAAGAACCAGACAATGGTCAGAGAATTCACTGTGCGGACCTCTGCAAACCAACGCATCGGGCGGTGATGATCTAATAAATCCATAAAAATAAGGGAGGGGGAGATTGTAAGACTTTTTATTTTCATCTAGCCAGTTTTATACAAGACTCTTGCATTGGTTTGTTTGTTATTTTATCATTTTTATTGGGTGTGTTTATTTTTACTCCATCCCCGACTCCCGGACCTGCATTTCACCATTGTGATCATTGTTATTTTGCCTTTGGACTTGGTGGCCACTGATACTGAAGGGCCCATCTATTCTACCTCGTAGCAGTTCCCCGAGTGATCTTCAAGTGGATCCTACACATCTCTGATTCATTACACTGTCGCTACTACAATTATGGAGCAGGAACATTTACACTAAGGTTCTAGATATTATTCTATAAACATGTACCCATTCAACGTCTATACATAGAGAGTAAAACAAGGGACTTACCTGGCTAGTGAAAGGGTTTATTACTTCAGTGAGAGAAAACAGATTATGCCTCAAATGGGAGGGGGGGGGGGGTATATTTGATGCAATACACCCCCTGTGCCCAACAATCATAATCTGCACACATTCACAACATAGCACTGTACCAACCAAGTTTGCATGTACAGTTTAGTTGGTTAATCAGATTTCCCATGTTCACACTGGTTGGATATGCACAGAACAGGCATACTTGGAGGGGTATAGGGGTGTGCCTGGAGTATAGAGGCGCGCTTGGATGGGTATAAGGGTGTGTCTGGAGGGGTATAGGGGCATGCTTGGAGGGGTAGAGGGGTGTGCCTGGAGGAGTATATGGCCGCGCTTGGAAGGGTATGGGGGGGTGCCTGGAGGAGTAAAGGGGCACGCTTGGAGGGGTATAGGGGTGTGCCTGGAGGAGTATAGGGGCATGCTTGGAGGAGTATAGGGGTGTGCCTGGATGAGTATATGGCCGCGCTTGGAAGGGTATGGGGGTGTGCCTGGAGGAGTATAGGGGTGCGCTTGGAAGGGTATGGGGGTGTGCCTGGAGGAGTATAGGGGTGCGCTTGGAGGGGTATAGGTGTGTGCCTGGAGGTTATAGGGGCGCACTTTGAGGGGTATAAGGGTGTGCCTGGAGGAGTCTAGGGGCGTGCTTGGAAGGGTATGTGGGTGTCCCTGGAGGAGAATAGGGGTGCGCTTGGAAGAGTATGGGGGTGTGCCTGGAGGAGTATACGGGCATGCTTTGAAGAGTATGGGGTTTGTGCCTGGAGGAGTATAGGGGCGCGCTTGGAAGAGTATGGGGTTTGTGCCAGGAGGAGTATAGGGGCGCGCTTGGAAGAGTATAGGGGTGTGCCTGGAGGAGTATAGGGGCGCGCTTGGAAGTGTATGGGGGTGTGTCTGGAGGAGTATAGGGGCGCGCTTGGAAGTGTATGGGGGTGTGCCTGGAGGAGTATAGGGGCGCGCTTGGAAGTGTATGGGGGTGTGCCTGGAGGAGTATAGGGGCGCGCTGGAAGTGTATGGGGGTGTGTCTGGAGGAGTATAGGGGCGCGCTTGGAAGTGTATGGGGGTGTGTCTGGAGGAGTATAGGGGCGCGCTTGGAAGTGTATGGGGGTGTGTCTGGAGGAGTATAGGGGCGCGCTTGGAAGGGTATGGGGGTGTGTCTGGAGGAGTATAGGGGCGCGCTTGGAAGTGTATGGGGGTGTGCCTGGAGGAGTATAGGGGCGCGCTTGGAAGTGTATGGGGGTGTGTCTGGAGGAGTATAGGGGCGCGCTTGGAAGTGTATGGGGGTGTGCCTGGAGGAGTATAGGGGCGCGCTTGGAAGTGTATGGGGGTGTGTCTGGAGGAGTATAGGGGCGCGCTTGGAAGGGTATGGGGGTGCGCCTGGAGGAGTATAGGGGCGCGCTTGGAAGGGTATGGGGGTGCGCCTGGATGGACTGCTTTGCCAGCAGAGAACATATCTTATTCTCTCTTTCTTCTGCCGTGGAGTCGAGCTTTGCATGTTTGTTCCTCTAACTAATCAAACTTTCTAGATTGGTTTTTCTATAGTACAGGATGAAACACAAGAAAAAAAAGTCTGTCAGATCAAAGTTTTATTGACAGACGTAGACCAAACGGCACAAATCAATTCTTGGTGGGATTAAATACGGACAGGATGGTTTGATGTAAGGAATCCGGAACCGTGGGTTGAATTTAAATAAATACAAAATGCAGCTGGAGAGAGAGGGTGTCAACATCCCCAATATTAGGGGGTCAGTCAGGGGCCAAGTTAGGTTTGTTCCTTTTTGTCATTAACTATTTCAATATTGGATAGAAATGTAACAAACAAAACCAAAAAACTCAGACATGATTACTGTAGTGATTCGATTAATCAACTTAAAACAATATTGTCGACAGATTGATACCGTTTTTCATCTAATTAGTGTGAATTTAGATCTGATTACCATGTGACCAGAGATGGGCAAAATGGCGCTGATTACCATGTGACCAGAGATGGGCAAAATGGCGCTGATTACCATGTGACCAGAGATGGGCAAAATGGCGCTGATTACCATGTGACCAGAGAAATGGCCGTACATGGACACTAGCACCAGTGAAGGTTACACAGAACATCATTAGAATGGCCGTCCAGTAACTCTCCCCCATAAACCATTCAGGTTCCTGCCCCTGTACGTGATGGCATTCGGTATAGAGGTGTTCGTTTTGGAATTGCATCATCGTTTTTTAGACCCTAGCCTGGGACAGTTGTGTAAAAACATAACCCAAATCCGAACCTGTGCTTTCTTCAGGCTAGTCGAATGCTTCCAGCATCCCAAGGGGGGGGGGTAAAATGATGCAAACTGCCCGCTGTGCACACAGAAATGGGTAATGTAGGTTTACTAGAGGCCAAACAAAGAAAAATAAATAACTGTGGCCATTTAAATGGTACATCTTCTGTTTGTTGCTTCTCAATACCCTTTGAGTGGTTTATATTACCAGAGGAGATCCTTTTTTCTCTCCGAGCAATGTCCACTTCAGGGTAAAGAGATCAATACAGAATCTAGCTTTGCAATAGAAAAAAAGAAAAATGACTAAAAAGATTTTTGTCTGCAAGTAAGGAAGATGAAAGTATGTTTGATTTGCCCGTGGATGCAGGGGTTAATAAATACATTTGTAAGGATAGGAAAACACTTGGTTTTTAATTAACATTTTGAAGGGTTTATTGCACCAGAGAGTAGAAACTCAATATGAAGTGTATAAAACAGAAAATGCAACAAAAAAAGTTAAAAATCACAAAAGTATCTTATTTTATATTCATTACCTGTAACTTAATATGCAGATTTTCCCATTATAAACCAGTTAATTTGCATATCAGGCCACAGGTGATGTCATCAACAGGAGACTCCACAGACGCACTTGCTGTAAATATATTTATTTCCTGGCAATTCTGCTAGCACCACGTATAGATTATGTTTTGGTTACTTCTGTTATTCTCTACATTCAATAATGTCTAAACAATGTTTCAGTAAATTAGTTAAAAAAATAAAAACACACAACAAAATTGCTAAAACAGATATTAGGATGGCCACGGACAGATAGAGGAGGTTTTACAGCTCTCTATCACAGTGCAAAGTTCATTTTTGATCTTGTGTCCGCGAGTCTAGAAATCCGCGATTGATCGTTTTGCAGAAGTGGAGACAGAATACAGATGTAAAAGAATAAGATCCAGGAGTTTTAATGGTGCCAGCGCTGGGAAGCTGACAAATAGACCCAATTATTTTAAGCAATAGTCAAATCCCACCAGCGGTTTGCAGCAGATTAGACATGTCGAGTTGGGACTCTGTGAGGAATATAATCCTGTCTGACAGACAGATGGTTCATATCTTGCCGTCATTGTCTAGAGAGAAGTGGGCAATTGGCTGGTTCTTGGATCGTTCTCACATCTCGTTACGTTTGTGAGATTCAGCTGGAGAATGGGTTTATCTGTCTGCAAAGCTTTTTTTTTTCTTTTTTTAACATTTTAAACAAAGAGTTGTTTTTTTAACCAATCTAAACTGGACTGCCAGATGATAACCCAAATATTGACGTATTTTTGTTCTTTTTTCTTTACCTAGTCGTTTCTGGACTTCCTGAGAAGTTACTTATTTAATGATTGCTGATGAGATAACTCAGCTGCAAAATGCTGAATCTGTAGTAACCTCAGGGTGAAAAGATTTCTTCCTGGCAGGGTCACACCAATCCTGCATGCTTTTTGCGGTCGATAAAATGAGAACCATTTTGTTTGGTAATATCCATTATCAGCCGTACTAAAAACATTGTACAGTCAAGGTAGAGAATACAAAATGATCAAAAATGATCTATATAATTCCTCCATAGGCTTAACGTTGGCCGTTAGCTAGTTTTCTACTGGTCTGCTGGTATTGGCTACTGGTTGGGTGGCAATCCTACGCAGCCGTGTTTGACTGGGATAATTAGATCATGGAGATCAAGCCGTGTCGGTTGACGAGAGGCCTGGCACTTGGGTTCTTGCAGTCAGCCGCGACACGCGCCAACTGATGAGTTATTTTTTCACACTCTGCTGAATGTATAGTAAATTAGTCATCGGAGTACTTTGATCTCAAGAAACAACTTTCTGCAAATCGTATTAAACAATTCTTTTTCAAGAACATCAAAAGGAGACATCCACCTTGAAGTCTTGTACGACACCCACAGTACCTTCCCAGCAAAGCTTGGAAACATGGTTCACAAAGTGGGGTTAAAAAAAAATAATACAGAAAATAAATAAAATACTAAAAGGTAATGGTCATGTACAGTAATTTAGCGGCAAACTGATTTCTATACACTGGGGTCTATTCAAACCTTGCCGCAGGCTGCATCATTTCAGAGATCCAAATGGCCCTTTAAAATCTCCAAAACGATCCCGAAAGGGCATTCGGTCGAATTCAGGGCGGACATTATGGCCAGTATACACTATTCAGACATGAAATGATGGGTATCTGGAGAGAGGGCAAGTTGGGGAAGAGATATGAGCCTGTTTTGTAATAATAATAATAATAAAAAAAAATCTTCTCCAACTAGCCCAGCAACGTCCTCACCGCGAAGGGGTTTAAAAAGATCTTCACCTGACACAACCTTTCTATTAAACGTAAGTTAATCTTGGCTACAGTTGTACTTTAAAGAAACAGTGCACTTTATTTTTTTTCGGAGTAAGGTTAGCCAATCCCTGAAGTGCTGAAGGTCTGCACAAGGGCAGCAAACTGGAGGGAGGGGGCATCAACAGACTTAAGGGGGCCACAGCAGATGCAGCACTACCATTGTTGCACAGATATCCGGCTGCCCCCAATTACATCACCATGGAGCAATATGGTGCAGTGGAAAGGGATGCGGCAGCAATGTGGCACTGGCGTAAAGAATGTGGGAGCAAGGTGGCACTGGCGTAAAGAATGTGGGAGCAAGGTGGCACTGGGGGAAAGAATGTGGGAGCAAGGTGGAACTGGCGTAAAGAATGTAGAAGCAAGGTGGCACTGGTGTAAAGAATGTGGGAGCAAGGTGGCACTGGGGGAAAGAATGTGGGAGCAAGGTGGCACTGGCGTAAAGAATGTGGAAGCAAGGTGGCACTGGCGTAAAGAATGTGGGAGCAAGGTGGCACTGGCGTAAAGAATGTGGGAGCAAGGTGGCACTGGCGTAAAGAATGTGGGAGCAAGGTGGCACTGGCGTAAAGAATGTGGAAGCAAGGTGGCACTGGCGTAAAGAATGTGGGAGCAAGGTGGCACTGGCGTAAAGAATGTGGGAGCAAGGTGGCACTGGCGTAAAGAATGTGGGAGCAAGGTGGCACTGGCGTAAAGAATGTGGGAGCAAGGTGGCACTGGCGTAAAGAATGTGGGAGCAAGGTGGCACTGGCATAAAGAATGTGGGAGCAAGGTGGCACTGGTGTAAAGAATGTGGGAGCAAGGTGGCAGTGGAGTAAAGGATTTGGGAGCAAGGTGGCAGTGGAGTAAAGGATGTGGGAGCAATGTGGCACTAGAGTAAAGGATGTGGGAGCAAGGTGGCACTAGAGTAAAGAATGTGGGAGCAATGTGGCACTGTCAAAGAATGTGGGAGCAAGGTGGCACTGGTGTAAAGAATGTGGGAGCAAGGTGGCAGTAGAGTAAAGGATTTGGGAGCAAGGTGGCAGTGGAGTAAAGGATGTGGGAGCAATGTGGCACTAGACTAAAGGAAGTGGGGGAAATCTAGCATTGGAGTAAAGGATGTGGGGGAAATCTAGTATTGGAGTAAAGGATGTGGGGGAAATCTAGTATTGGAGTAAAGGATGTGGCGATAATTTGTTGTAGTGGAAAGATTATGCAAGAAAGGGATACAATCTGGAGAGGAAGGGATGTGACAAATGACTGCCGGTGGTACCAGAGTTTAGTCAGGCCTCAGGCAGCACAAAAGCCATATATACCACAGGGCCGCAGTGAACTACAACTCCCATCATCACAGTGGGCCACGTTTCCTCCTCTGTTGCATTTCTGAGCACATTCAGATGCATCACTCCTTCTGTGAAACGTTCGTGTATACCCTGCACTGAACAAGGCAATCGTATTCCCAAGCAACATATTTGACAGCAGTCGTTTTGTAGAGGTTTTTAAACAGATGTCAAATCGTTGGAGACCTGGGCTTGCCCAGTGTCTGTGGCTCCGGAAGATATCTGGTTCATTTGCATATCTGGAAGAGACACAGACGGCACAATGGCCCCTACTGCACCACCAGGAATCTGCCTTCCTGATCCCACAATAAAAATGGTTATTTTAATTTTTATTAAATATTTCTAAGTCCGCCCATGCATGTAATGCCCAATTATCCATGCACTACAGAGAGAACAGAAGCTAAACAGTCAGGACGTTCCTTGCTGGAACTTTAATCATTGTTTTGATGTTGTAGACTGCCACTGGTCCTGGGAAGTTAATTTGTCACCTGCATTGGAATTCTAAATCATTGTTCTCTATATTTTTCCACCCAAGAAAAAAAAACAAAAACACAAATCTATACACATAATATTTACAACTCCATTAAAACAAGGGATAAAAAAAAGAAAGAAGAAAACTACCTTGGCTGACAAGGCAATTTAATATACAAAAAGTAATCATGAACCATTTTCAGCGTGAAGACATTCTCATTATCCAAAGCTTTAAATAAAAATAAAAAATGTGCATCTAGCACCTGAATAGAGATCAGAACAATGACTATTAATGAGAAGATTTTTATTTTGAAAGAGAATTTTTTTTTTCTTTTTTCTTTTTGCTGGAGATCGAAGAATGCTGGCTTAAAAAAAAAAAACTTTATACCTACATAGACAGGCCTTACAATATTTTGAATTTCGGGGTAATAAATAATTCATGGGTGCTCATCCATCGACTCTACGTGATGTAATGCGTTCTCGTAAGAGACTTAATAGAATGCGCGATTTAAATAATGGCGTATCCGTGGCAACATGGAGGAAGACTAGAGAAATATTGGGCACTCAAAAAAGAAAGGTTTAGCCGGCCAAGGCCTGGAGAGAGGTATGCTTCACTGGAAGGGAAACTATGGCCAAAAAACAATGTGAGATACAAAAAAAGTACATTTTTGAAACTTCTTTGCTTTCATAGCTCTACCAGGGGGCGGACATCTTGGGTTTGGTTTGAGGGTGATGTTAAGTCTAAGGAGGAAATAGCAATGTCTGGGGACAACCCTAGTCAGATGGGTGACGGGTCACATATTGCTTTTGCTCACGCAAGATTCTAAACAAGATGTCTGCCCCCTGGTAGAACTATACAGAGCAAAAAGGGCACAATAAAAAGGTGCTTTACTTGAATTATTTCATTAGAGCGTTTCTTTTTAATGAGGTCCTCACCACACACAACCTTTAAATTAAACATAAGTTAATATCTTGGCTACTTTAAAGAAACAGTGCACTTTATTTATTTTTTTTCGGAGTAGGGTTAGCCAATCCCTGAACTGCTGAAGGTCTGCAGCAGTGTTATATTTCTGCCTAGAGTGGCAAACTGGAGGGGGGGCATCAACAGACTTAAGGGGGCCACAGCAGACGCAGCACTACTGTTGTTAGTGGTAGAGTCTCCCTCACCGCATGCACAGATATTCGGGCTGCCCCCATTATATTACCAGGGAGCAGTAAGGTGAAGTGCAAAGGGAACTTCCAGGAGGGAGCAACCTGGAACTGGAGTAAAGACTGTGGGGACAATGTGGCACTATACTAAAGAATGTGGTAGCAATGTGGCACTGAAGTAAAGGATGTGGGGGCAATGTGGCACTGAAGTAAAGGATGTGGGGGCAAGCTGGCACTGAAGTAAAGGATGTGGGGGCAAGCTGGCACTTGAGTAAAGGATGTGGGGGCAAGCTGGCACTGGAATAAAGGATGTGGGGGCAATCTGGCACTGGAATAAAGGATGTGGTGGCAATCTGGCACTGGAGTAAAGGATGTGGGGGCAATCTGGCACTGGATTAAAGGAGGTGGGGGCAATCTGGCACTGGAGTAAAGGATGTTGGGACAATCTGGCACTGGAGTAAAGAATGTGTGGCCAATCTGGCACTGTAATAAAGGATGTGGTGGCAATCTTGCACTGTAGTAAAGGATGTGGTGGCAGTATGGCACTGTAGTAAAGGATGTGGTGGCAGTCTGGCACTGTAGTAAAGGATGTGGTGGCAGTCTGGTGGGTAATTTGTTGTAGTGGAAAGATTATGCAAGAAAGGGATACAGTCTGGAGAGGAAGGGATGTGACAATTGAATGCCGGTGGTACCCGAGTTTAGTCAGGCCTCAGGCAGCACAAAAACGAAATACACCTCAGGGCTGCAGTGAACTACAACTCCCATCATTGTCTACCATTGAAGGGTTATAGCTAGGGGATGTGGGAGTTGTAGTCCATCAAAAGCTGGAGGGATGCAGTTTGAGCTTTGAATCTTCCTTCCAGGATCTCTGCCGTTAGAGCTGAGATAGATGGGGGAAGTAACTTGTTACACTGGGACATAGCAGTGATATCCTTTACAAAACATATGTCATACCAAGTCTCTCCGTGCTTGCTGGAGAAATGCTGCTGACTCCAGAAGGCTTGTTGCTTCCAAATAAAAATAAAAAAAAGATTTCAAGAGTCTGCATCTGCTTCACTGGGCCAATCCCAGCATCCTTTATTTTAATGATTCCCTCTTCCCGCTGGGGGGTTTGAAGCTGATGCGCACAGGGCACGCTGCCATTTGGAAATAGATCCATTTAATTTGCAGCAAAAGAAATAAATAATAAAATAAAACATTCTAATTAACTTATTTTTTTTATTTTTTATAGCTCTTCGGAAGAATAAATATAGCACTGACCTTGGGGAGAGCGAATAGCGAGGGTGAGGGGTCTGGGCGCACGCAGATATGACAGCATGCAACCCTGAAATAAAGATTCTGGTGAGCAGAATGTCTGGCTGAGCCTGATGGGAATTATAGTGAAGATGTTGGCTGTGAACATCAGGTCCCATACTATGTTAACTATATACTGATGGGAGGGCTGCTCCTCCACCATTAATATCTGGTTAACTATATACTGATGGGAGGGATGCTCCTCCACCATTAATATCTGGTTAACTATATGTTGATGGGAGGGCTGCTCCTCCACCATTAATATCTGGTTAACTATATACTGATGGGAGGGATGCTCCTCCACCATTAATATCTGGTTAACTATATACTGATGGGAGGGATGCTCCTCCACCATGAATATCTGGTTAACTATATGTTGATGGGAGGGCTGCTCCTCCACCATTAATATCTGGTTAACTATATGCTGATGGGAGGGCTGCTCCTCCACCATTAATATCTGGTTAACTATATACTGATGGGAGGGCTGCTCCTCCACCATTAATATCTGGTTAACTATATACTGATGGGAGGGATGCTCCTCCACCATTAATATCTGGTTAACTATATACTGATGGGAGGGCTGCTCCTCCACCATTAATATCTGGTTAACTATATACTGATGGGAGGGCTGCTCCTCCACCATTAATATCTGGTTAACTATATACTGATGGGAGGAATGCTCCTCCACCATTAATATCTGGTTAACTATATACTGATGGGAGGGCTGCTCCTCCACCATTAATATCTGGTTAACTACATACTTATGGCAGCTTCACACTATCACCATCTACGTCCAGCTACTTATATACCGTACTAATGGGAGCTATACTTCACCACCCTGGCTAACTATAAACTAACAGAAGCTACTATATCTGGCTCACAGGGGAGTTTACAGTATCATTCATGATCTGTACAGCTATTTATTTTACTTACAGGATTGTAGTACCCTGTGTCACTGAGCACTGTGGGTAGACTTCTGCCGGATGCAAACCGTGTTTAGGGTTTTATCCTAAATGGGGGGACGATTGGCGTACACATACAGCTCTGCCCACTCAAACAATAAATAGTATCCACCAATCCCAAGCAGCTGATATAAAGCCTGCCTTGTTCTGCCTTTACTTTCAGTAAAACGAGAGAGAGTGGACATGCATAAAAAGCAGCCTGCTTATCCAGGACACTGAAGGTCAAATACATTAATGCTGAACAATGTATAAAAAAAAAGCTACTAAATAGGCTGTTTTGAATAAGATTATGGCAGAGGAAAAAAAAACCCAGTGCTAAGCATGTGCTTCTCAAGATGACCAGTCTATTTTTGTCACAGCGCACCCAGTCGGAAAAAAAAATATTTAAATGTAAAAGGGAAAGGCTCCTGACATTCAGAAAGATTTGCCATCGAATGAAAAGAGGACTGCTGGCAGAGTCGGAGGATCGAACGAAAGGATGAAAAAGGGGGACGTCACTGCCTGTCTCGTGAAGTTCACACAATTAAGAGAGCCGGGGATAGCAGCTGTTATCCTTTATGGAGAGAAGGCGATGTGTAATTGAGGCATTTGGATGCTTCGGTCCATCTGTGAAAAAGAAACCAGTGGCCCATTGCCGAGATCTCTGGGTAATCAATGGTTTCACACCTGGTGCACACACACACACACACACACACACACACACAAAAAAAAAACTCAACCCCCCCCCCCCCCCTTACTTCCAAAAAATATATACACCGATCATCCATAACATTATGACCACCTGCCTAATATTGTGTACATCCCCTTTTGACGCCTAAATAGCCTTGATCCGTTAAGGCATGGACTACACTAGACCACTGAAGGTGTGCTGGGGTAACTGGCACCAAGATGTGGTACTTTTAATTATTTTTTTTTGCATCTCCGTATCACGGGCTATTGGCGAGTGATCTTTTGCATGGTAATGTGTATTGATTACCAACCGATGAGCAGTTGGGGGACTGTATCCAATTAACATACATTCCATCAGTCTACAGAAAGGCTGAAGGGTGAATTATAAGACAAACTACACAGGAATGTTAGGTAAATAATAATGTTGATGGCCGGAGCCCTAGTTTAAAGCCAGGACTGGATTAATGCCCAACTGCTGCCCTAAGCACAGCCCAACAGTACCATATTGACAGGACCGTGGACATGAACTCCACTAGACCTCTGAAGGTGTGCTGGGGTAACTTGCACCAAGACGTTAGCAGCAGATCCTTTAAGTCTTGTAAGTTGTGAGGTGGGGCCTCCATGGATCAGACTTGTTTGTCCAGCACATCCCACAGATGCTCGATTGGATTGAGATCTGGGGAATTTGGAGGCCAAGTCAACATCTTGAACTCGTTGTTGTGTTCCTCAAACCATTCCTGAACCATGTTTGCTTTGTGGCAGGGAGCATTATCCTGCTGAAAGAGGTCAATGCCATCAGGGAATCCATGAAAGGGTGTACATGGCCTGTAACAATGCTTAGGTACAGCATTGTACAGCTGTACTTTCCGAATTCTCAAATCTGAGCCAGTGGGTGGAGCATGCCTACAATTACACAAAAAAATGAAAAATTTAAGAAATAGGGAATGCTTAATGCTGTACCAAATTTAAAAAAAAAATACTGACTGGAATGGACCTTCAAAAGGAAAACGTAAACCCCAAAGTATGGCCCTTTTCATATAAAATACTGCACAGATATCTTCTTGGCTTCTCTCCCCTTTCACGCTCTGGGGATTTGAGTTCTGTGACTGTGGCGGTTTAGTGCTTGGTCAGTATTTATTACAGAATGAAAATCAGAGACAGAGGTAAATACACCCAGAGAACAAGCAATACACTCACAGGGAGAGAGAAAAAAACTACATTGGAGTGAATTGTGACTCAGTGCAAAGCAGGGATGCATTATTCATTAGACTGATAGAAAAGGAGGACAGAGAATCAGTGGATGGGGACAGATCACTGTCTTGCGGATTATCTTTGAAAATAGATCATTAATCAATGGATTTACTCAGCCAGGGCTGGATTAATCATTAAGCAAAATAATAAGGGAAAGGGGCACTAAAAAACAAAACAAAACAACACACACATATACAACAATATTAGTAGTAATACAATAATATTATACATATCCACCGATCAGCCATAACATTATTATACATATCCACCGATCAGCCATAACATTATTATACATATCCACCGATCAGCCATAACATTATTATACATATCTACCGATCAGCCATAACATTATTATACATATCCACCGATCAGCCATAACATTATTATACATATCCACCGATCAGCCATAACATTATTATACATATCCACCGATCAGCCATAACATTATTATACATATCCACCGATCAGCCATAACATTATTATACATATCCACCGATCAGCCATAACATTATTATACATATCAACCGATCAGCCATAACATTATTATACATATCCACCGATCAGCCATAACATTATTATACATATCTACCGATCAGCCATAACATTATTATACATATCCACCGATCAGCCATAACATTATTATACATATCCACCGATCAGCCATAACATTATTATACATATCCACCGATCAGCCATAACATTATTATACATATCCACCGATCAGCCATAACATTATTATACATATCCACCGATCAGCCATAACATTATGACTACTGACAGATGGCAAGCCAGCGGAGGCAGTGTGATGCTTTGGACTGACAGGTGGTAAGCCGGTGGAGGCAGTGTGATGCTTTGGGCTGACAGGTGGTAAGCCGGTGGAGGCAGTGTGATGCTTTGGGTAATGTTCGGCTAGGAAACCTTGGGTCCTGCCATTCATGTGGATGTTACTTTGACACATACCACCTAAGCATTGTTACAGACCATGTACAGCCTTTCATGGAAACGGTATACCCTGATGGCAATGGCCTCTTTCAGCAAAAATGGTTCAGGAATGGTTTGAGGAACACAACAACGAGTTCAAGGTGGTTGACTTGGCCTCCAAATTCCCCAGATCTCAATCCAATGGAGCATCTGTGGGATGTGCTGGACAAACAAGTCCGATCCATGGAGGCCCCACGTCGTAACTTATAGGACTTAAAGGATCTGCTGCTAACGTCTTGGTGCCAGTTACCCCAGCACACCTTCAGAGGTCTAGTGGAGTTCATGTCCATGGTCTTGTCAGTTCGGCAAAGGAAGGGTGTACTGTTGGGTTGTGCTTAGGGCATCAGTTGGGCAAAAAAACGGTTCTGCCCTCAGCTAGGGTTGCCACCTGGCCGGTAAAAAATTTACATCAGGGCAATGTTAAATTTGCTTTAAACTGGGGCCATTAACGCTGGTAAAAGCATTATTATTTACCTAATATGAACATGTAGTTGGTCTTATAATTCACCCTTCAGCCTTTCTAAAGGCTGATGGAATGTATGTTAATTGGATACACTCCCCCAACTGCTCATCGGTTGGTAATCAATACACATTACCATGCAGAAGATCACTCGCCAATAGCCTGTGATACGGAGACGCAAAAACGAAAATTGGTGAAACAGCATCAAACGAATTAAAGTACTACTAAAACAGCTCTGATCGGCTATTCGGGATTTGGGCACTGCAAATATGCTAGGAATAAACCCAAATGTATATTTTGAAAGGAAGATGGGGTCAGTAACAAAATCAAGTATTGTCAGCTTGTGTGTGTTTGAAAAGGATCACTTCAGTCTGGCAAAAATAACTGAACAAATTAATGCATATTAATACTAACACTTTAAGAAGACCTATGCATCAATTTGTTCCAGTTTTTGGGGGGGGTTTATTTTTATTTTCTTCAAACTTAACGTGGAAACAATCCTTTTGCAGGGTCTGTCCTGGGGAATGGATGTCCCACCATTGACTTGTCAAAGAAGAATAAAAACAAAAAAAGATTCTGAATGAAGCGGTTTCTGCACACGCTCAGTATAAGAGAACCCAGTTCATCTGCACTGATCCTCTTGCAATGTTTACATTTGCTTTTATTTATAAACAGAGCAGGAGATCTTAAGAGGCAATCACACGTATTTCCTCAATTAACCTGTATGCAAAAAACAAATGTACAAATGAAACACTACCCAATGCATCAAAATTTATTTAATTTACTCCTGTTAATTTGCTGAACACAGTCAACCATATAACACAGCAAACACTTAGCTAAATGAACTATAACATGCATCAATCCAGAAAATAGCTATAAGCACTAGAATAGTCTCTGTACCTGCATGTCAGTGTTCCGAATCAGAACACTGTGCAGCCAATGAAAACCAGGCAGAACATAGAATCAGTCTCCCATTGGTGGGTCATAGGTTGCCTGTCTGAAGCTTCTGTAGCTCTCATGCCAGGTTTTGCCATGAGCATGCTATTGTGGTTAACCCACACTGCAGTGGAGAGATTCAGGTATGTAGATACATTATTAGAAGACTTTGTATCTACATGGAAGATGCCAACACAACTGTTTTACACATTGTGTCTTTCTAAAAAGATATTAATTGCCAGAGATCAATGTAGCATCACACTTCCCCGTGTCTTTACAACTTTGTGAGCCAATGGCCTATAACAGGGTTGGGGAACATGCGGCCCTCAAAATTCTGCAGCCCTACATTTCCCATACTCCTCTCCCAGCCTCTTAGACTGATGGAATGATACATAGTGGAATAAACATCTCTTTCTTTCTGCCCTTTGCTTCAAACACTTCCTCTTTGGCCATTTAAATACTGAGCGGTACGATGATTTAACATGTTGCCTTCAATGATTCAGTCCAAGGACCAGAACTGGAAAA
Source organism: Pelodytes ibericus (assembly GCA_036172795.1). Taxonomy (NCBI): domain Eukaryota; kingdom Metazoa; phylum Chordata; class Amphibia; order Anura; family Pelodytidae; genus Pelodytes; species Pelodytes ibericus. The sequence continues at coordinate 89,043,289 of CM069864.1, forward strand.
GAAGACCTATAATCGGCCAAATCTCTATGCTTCCTTCACTACACCAGAAGAAAGACAGGCACCTTGGGGATAGGGTCAGATGCACCCACTATCTCAGGAACCGTGTAGCACAGATGGAGTGGAACCCACATATCAAAAAAGGCCACGGATTGCAGTCCCTCTGATGAAGAAAAAAAACAATTTATCCTTCTCTGTCTGGGAGCAGAATAATATAAAAACAAGAAAATCTTTATCTCTAGAAGCCTGGGATGCAAGCTGAAGACTCTGCATTAGACAGTGATTCACTCGGAGACTGTGTCTGTGTCTATTGTCCACAGGATATAAGTCTGATCAAGAGCAAGGAGCTGTGAACATGTTCTTCCTCTGCCAGCCCGCAGTATACAAATCGGGGGGGGGGGGGGGGGGGGATGCAGGAGGTGGCTGACCCCCGCAGTGTGAGCTGAGAGGTGGATATATCGTTAGATGGTGGGAATCTTCCGTTTTTAGAAAGCAGGAGTCAGCAAACTTAATCAACGGAGGCTTTTCAAACATGAAATGGATCTGATGCTGGTCTTTGTTACCAAACTGAAATATGTTTTGTTACAAACAAAACAGTCCAGCACTAGAGAGAGGAGAATACTCTGTGCAGAGAGAGAGAGAGCTCCTTCTACATTCTACTGTTTGCCAATGAAAAAGAAAAGCTCTGCCCATTGGAAGTCCTCTTAACTCATACACCCATGCAGGATTAAATCAGAGTAACATTGCACAGGACAGTTCCAATTTGTGACACCTGACATATCCACTGTAGCCTCCGGTGCCCCACTTCTCTACGGTACCCCTTACTAACTTGCCCCACCTTGGGCTGTGAAGAGTCAGGACAGAACCGATGATCCTCATGCAAGTCACCAAAAGCCAGTTTCAGAAAGAGCCGGATTCTTTTGCAAGAGGTTTCTGAAGAATGTATAAAAACAAAAACAAAAAAAAACTTGTACAATGTACAGGTTAAACACAAACAGTTGGTCTGCTGCCTGGAGTGTCCCCTTTAACCCAGCTCAGCCCTCATGTGGTTATAGAAACCAAGTTATGGTAATTCAAAAGTGATGTATGCTGAAGCAATGTAATGGTTAAACACACAGCACACGTGCATCTCTGTAACAAGCTTTCTGCGTCATGAGTCATCGCCGTGTGCTAGAGACTCGAACATACATGTCACAAGCTGCAAATCTGAAGCGTGCTGTAAAAAAACACGGTCTGGCTCAGGGTGATTAATAAATAAGTGATAGATAGATAGATAGATAGATAGAGAGAGAGAGATAGAGATAATAAGGTTTAAGGTTTCTGGGAACAGTCTGAGCGTAAAGTAATGATGTTCTTTTCCTAATCTAGGTATTAATATCATGGGTGGACATCACCAGTGACGAATGTATTGATAATTGTAATATATGGATCTTAGGAGCCAAACATAACAATTTTAGAGCCAGTTTCTTTGTTTCTACTGTTTTATTTAAAAAATAAATAAATAAAAATCATAGGAGCAAGAACTGGGGATTTTTTTTTTGCTTGGGTGGGTGCTGTAGGTAAGTTACTTATGGATTTGTGCCTTATACAGCTGTATAGGAAGTGCCCCCTCCAACGCCATCATGCCTACAGTGTACAGATACCAGCACCCAGACATGTTGTATGAAAGGCAGCCCACCCCAGTGACTCACATAAAACTGAGCCACCTGCTACCCAGAGGGATTATTATTACATTAACATATTTATAACTTAACAGATTCTGAACAAAACCAAATCAAGAGGAATAGACATGCTTGTAACATTCTTAATAACCAGACTGACATCGGATGTGGGGAGGCTTGCTCACGGGAGGAAGGGAAGAAAGAAAAGAAAGTAAATAAGTGAGCAAAGAAAGAGCAAAGAAAGAAAGAAGGCAAAGAAACAAAGAAGGCAAAGAAACAAAGAAGGCAAAGAAACAATGAAAGAGCAAAAAAAGAAAGAAAGAGCAAAAAAAGAAAGAAAGAGCAAAAAAAGAAAGAAAGAGCAAAAAAAGAAAGAAAGAAAGCAAAAAAAGAAAGAATGAAAGAAAGAGCAAAGAAAGAGCAAAGAAAGAATGAAAGAAACAAAGAAAGAAACAAACAAACAAACAAAGAAACAAACAAACAAACAAACAAAGAAACAAACAAAGAAAGAGAGCAAAAAAAGAAAGAAAGAAAGAAAGAAAGATGCACAAACGCACACTCTCATTATGAGGGCAGAAATGATCGTTAGAAGAGGTCACTGGCTGATTATATAATTCGTGAAGCCGTCACCGTGATTGATGGCCTTGTTTAACATGTAGACAGCTTATAAAACACGTCTCTCGGAGAGGAGGAAACCGTCACCCTCCATTATCCTGTCGCAGCGTCTGCCGTACTTTCGCTTACCCTGGGTGGAACTGCGATGACAACGCGTTTCGGGCTCCCTGCGCCGGTTTTATTCAGGAAGGGATTGCAGGGAATTGAGAAGATAACTGCAAACTTTAAGGCCAAAATCAGCAGGGTGGGAGAAATTCTCCCATTCAGCAAAACTCTTAATGAAGACAGGGGAATGAAAAATGAAGCCGTTTTTATTTTTTTTCCCGGGTCGCATTTATTCCAGATGGTAATCATGTGACAGAAGAAAGGGCTGTGAATGGCTGATTTGCTACTCTGCATAAACCGTAAGGTAGTTTTAGCTTCCTTTGCCTAAAACACTAGGGGTGCTAGTGAGCCTGCCCCCCCCCCCAGTTTTTTGTCACTGCCTGCAGGATACTGGCATTACTGGGAAATCTCCCAACCAAGAACTGTGCCTTTTTATATCTTTACCGACACTTTGCGGAGCAGGAGTTTTTATACATTGCCCCCCCTCCCCCTCCTAAGCATCTGCCCCCCCTCCCCCTCCTAAGCATCTGCCCCCCCTCCCCCTCCTAAGCATCTGCCCCCCCCCCACCCCCCAAGCATCTGAATGTGTTTTTTTTTATAACGCGAGTTGTTGGTTGGCTCTATCCAATGTTAGGTGATCTGTACATATTTTAACCTGCTACCAAGTCAAGTGAGATGAGTGGTAGGTCATTATGGAAGGATCAATCCCTGGAAGAAACTCTGCAAAAAGTATAGGTTTTTCAACGTAAATATAGCGCGCACACACACACACACAAACACACACACACACACACACACACACACACAAACACAAACACACAAAAAAAAGATTAAAATTAAAAATTCAGGATTTTTTGTAGTTGCAAAGTGTCAGCTTCCACACTCATTATATTTACTCCTCACTCCTCGGTTCAGCGTTCTCCCAAATGCATTACATCCATCACCTCCTACCTGGCTGACCATTCAGGAGCAAGATTGGGTACATTTGCATTGTTTGCCAGCTATGATCCCTTACTGGGATATTTAATGCCTGGCATAGCCTTTTATAGCTCTATGGAACATGATAAAACCCAATCGTATTAAATCTCTTTTCTCCCTGGTGATAGCATGAAGCCTGGATCTAGCCAGTTTCCCTTTCAATTTGATTTACTAATAGTACAAACCATCTTACACGTGGCTTGGTTTGTGCACAGAGAATCCTTGGAGTAAAGCCTCACAAACACATCATTGCTACAGGCAACGGTAGTCCTGACAGCAGAGAATAGGGGAGGGAAGAAAAAAAAATGTTCAGACAGCAGATATTTTGCAAGCCAAGGTTTCATACAGTTATAGATGATGTTTAGAATAATGCTGTTAAATACCTTGAATGAGAAAACTCCCGCTGTGGGGCTGTCAACACAGTGGGATTACAAACGGATTGCAAGCTCTTTAGATCAGACAGTGGGAGCAAAAATGAATTGCAAGCTCTTTAGATCAGACAGTAGGACCAAAAATGAATTGCAAGCTCTTTAGATCAGACAGTGGGAGCAAAAATGAATTGCAAGCTCTTTAGATCAGACAGTGGGACCAAAAATGAATTGCAAGCTCATTAGAACAGACGTTGGGATTACAGACAGACTGAAAGTGCTTTAGAACAGAATGCAGGGCCAGACGCTGATTGCAAGCTCTTTAGAACTGAATGCAGGGCCAGAAGCAGATTGCACGCTCTTTAGAACAGAATGCAGCACCAGAAGCAGATTGCAAGCTCTTTAGAACAGAATGCAGCACCAGAAGCAGATTACAAGCTCTTTAAAACAGAATGCAGCACCAGAAGCAGATTGCAAGCTCTTTAGAACAGAATACCCCTCTGCCTTTACTTGCCAGTGTCACCGGGGCTAGAGAGCTACCCTACTTGCCTCTGACATACGGTTTAAATAAAATCACAACTAATCAATTCACGAAACCTCTCAGATCAAACCGTACAGAAGGATCAACTGTACCACTGTCAGTCTATGCATGCCCTCGGTGAATGGCACACAGCGGCCCAGACAGTAAAATTAACTTAAATAATCCCCAGTGAATTATTTTGGTTAATCCTTGTAGGCCCGGTGGCATCCAAGAATGTGTCTGACTGCACATAACTGCCATTCTTTGTCCCCACAGCCCAATTAGCTCAGAAATCAGGGGGACAGTAGATTAGACCTGTATCAGGTAACAAATCCCTCAATGCTAAAGTGGACCAGATACCAGAAGAAAACAGAAAATAGCAACTTTATACTAACTGCAACAGTATAAAAAGACAAAACAAAAACTATATGTTGTGTTCATTTAAAAAAAAAAAAAACCTTAATGATGAACATATTATCCAATTTCTTGTTCTTTTCTAATATTTCCCAGAATGCACCTGACCTCAGCCTCCTGACTGGCGTCTCATTTGCCAAACTGTTGAGTCAGATTATTTTTTAAAGGAGTATGTGCTCGGCCAACTCCCCCCCTATCTGCTAGATTACTTCTCCTAGCATGGTCTTTCCCAATGAAACTCCAGCCCATTGCCCCGCCACCCACTCCGAGCGCTGGGTTTTCTTGCGACACCCAGTGCTCTGGCTTTCTTGCCAGTGGCGAGAGGGTGAAACAGGTGGTCTGTGCAGATATATATGCTCACGTGCTGCGCTCCGAGCTTGTACAGGATGGCGGTAATTTGCGATAGACCCACCCAGGTCCACAGTCAGGCAAGCTCAGGTGCTCCTTCTATTACAGCGCCGACATCTTGTGCAGCTCCTCTGAGGCTCTGACTGCCACCTCTTTGCTCCCTCCTACTTCACATTCATCCTTTCTTACTGTTCACGTTAGCATTCACATACATGTTCATATTCCCATTCACAAATACTTTCCTCCCTCCCAATTTTCACGATCGACACACAAACACACGACTGGGAACAACTGCTGCCCTCCTGAATCTTAACTTTTTGTGTACTGTAAGAGAGTCATGGGAAGGTGGGGGGGGGGTAAGGCACACCTCTGGCACCTGAATGTCGAACAATCCAATAATATTGAAACAAATGAAGAAGCATAATAAATACATGCCGTGTTACAAAAATAAATAGGTATATTCCTTGTTTAGACACCAATTATTCGAACACACTGACAATAAGTCACAGTATAAGGTGCCAGTATATTAATTTTTCTCACATATTAAGGTTTTTTTTTTTTTTTTGTTACTGGAAGCGGCTCCCCTCCTAATTGCGCTCCTGATAAATGACTCGGTACAAGAGGATTGGGTCGTGCAGAAGGCCAGGCGAGACTGCAGGAGAGAGCAGGAATTTGTGACCAAAAAATAATAAATATATCTCCTTACAAGAAATTCATCTTTTTAAAATGACCTGCTCAACTCGAGCAAAGCTGGAAATTTCCACTGTTCCCTTGAGGAGTGTGAGAATCTACTAGAAGCACGTAAAGCCGATAACTTGGTTTATTGGGAACAGGATCGAAAATGGTCAGTGTTGATAATAAATTGTCCAGTACTTTTTTTTTTGCACTTGCCTCGTCGGTAGATTACACAATATTAAGAGTAGAGTTGAGCGGACACCAAGATGTTCGGGTTCGGCCGAACTTCGAAAAAATGTCCGGGTCCGTGCTCGAAATTGACCCCGAACCCCATTGAAGTCAATGGGGACACAAACTTTTGGCCACTAAAATGCCTCTAAAAAAGTCGTGGAAAGGACTAGAGGGCTGCAAAATTAAGTAAAATCTGGGTGAGTGTCCCCATTCATACGAATAGGTCAATTGACCTATTCGTATGAATGGGGACTCTATTTCGGTTTATAGAAAGCCCATAGCATTACATACAATGTATATGTATGTAATGCTATGGGCTTTCTGATTGGCTGCCCTGCAGCCTTTCAAATGCGTCATCAGTACAGACTTTAGCAGCCCTGACTTCTGCGGATAGTTAGGGGGTAATGATGAAGATTAAAAGGCTTACCCGAATTCTTCTCATTGCGGCCACAATTTCCACCCTACTGTTCGGCCTTGGGACATCCAGACTCCCGATGTACTAAATTTAAATGGCAGAGAGACAGAAGTGAGGATCAGGCCTGTATTATCATTATATCCTGTGTAACATGCACACCATCACGGTCTGTAGTTAGCACTGGAGCATTCTAGACATAACATTCGGATTAAAGAGCCAGTACAAAAATACATATATTGGGAGATGTACTCTGTATAAGGCATGCAACATATTCAGCATGATAAATAGGATATACCCCATAACATATCTGTCTACTCTGCTATACACTGAACAATGCAAATCAAGGTACCCCATTTAAAAGGATATGGGATGCACAATGATTAAATAAATGTCTGAGCATGTAAACCAAAAAATAGACAGGATTTTAAGTCCCAAGAGATGTCAGGGGCACACAATATGAACCAGAGGAGGGTCTCCTGTAGAGAGCCTGCAAAATATAACTTTTTTGAAAATATAAGAAGAAGAAAAAAACAAAGTGAAAAAAAAAAAAGTGAAAAATAAGTGATGTTTAACTAATTAAGATTGTATGTAAGATTCTAAGTGAAGCATTTTAAATAAATAGAAATGCTATACATAAAAGCACATTGTTGATCCCTCTCTGTTTGTATAGCTCAGGAGGCAGGCATCTTGTTTAGGATCTTGGGGGAGATGAAGGATGGTCTGACCAAAAGATGTCCGCTCCCTAACAGAGGGCTCACTAAGGTACTTTACTTTCACTGAAGCATTTCTATTTAAACACCTACATGGGATGTACATTTTTCAATTAAACCAAATTTTTCCAGACATTTGTCCTTTAAATAATATTCGTATTTAGAAAGTACCTCTGCTCAGGTATTGACAAAGGGAAAGACCAATTGAGGACCAACAGAACAAAATCATAGGTAAGGGAAAACACAAAGAAAAGGAATGGAACAAAGGCAAACAAGAGAAGCAAACAAAAAAGGTAGGGAGTGAAAAGGGCTCCTTACCATTTAAAAAAAAAAAAAAAAAAACGATCAGTGCAGCCTTTGGCCATGGGGTAATCCAGCCGGTGCTCAAATAAGGTCTTTCAATGGGCCGTTATTATCTTTTACCAAAGCTCTCGAAAAAAAAAAAAAAAAAAATTTCAATCGCTGCGCAGTTAGCGAAAACATCTTAAACATTGCTCCACTGTCGGCCGACGTTACAGCTCTATCATTCACCGGCAATGAGAGAGTGAGAGGCGGCGGAGGACAGGATGCTCTAAATAGAAAAGCTCTTATAGTTTACTATATACTGTCGTCCGACGGTAAACACTGCAAAATACACATCTTCAGGGGGACGTTGCGGCCTGCCGACAGCATGCTGCTAAATTGGCTCCGTTTATCTAGTCTTGTGTCAACCATTCATCTTCATGGAGGATGCTCTCTCACACGCCCTGTACGCCAGATCTATCCTGCGCTCATAATGCCACAGACAGACGCAAGATGCATGGTCCTTAATATGCGCTCTGTGGTCATTTTAAAAATGAACCTATAAATTGTTTCTATCACTGTGAATATAGAGAATAAAACACGCCCTAGCTATTGTGTTAGCAGAATTGCATAGATTAGTAGAGAAACACGAGTCTGCGATGTTTAAAGGGACTGTCTGGTGTATGCATCTTACAAATATTAATGCCTATTAATGTGCTTTCAAAGTACTATAAAATGCATGTCTTACATTTCGCATTGCTTAAAATATAAAATACTTACAGCTAGAAGAAATTGTGAAATTACAGCAGTTTGCAAGAAACCAGGGCTGCCCACACTAACTGAGTGAAAGTCATTTCCTTTTTTTTTTTTTTTCCCCGCTGTAGGAACCAATGAGAATAAAGCCATTCAAATGAATGGAATATCCTGTCTCTAGTGATGTCATCAGACAATGTGTTGCACTGTTAAGAGATCCTTCTGTGTTCAAGAGCAAGGTCACACAAAGGCCACACAATGTATTGAATTTGAGGAGCACCGGAAGTGACTAAATGAAACAAAACGTTATATCCTCAGTGTCTCAGTGCTGCCGCATTTGCAGTAAACATGCAGAGTAATCACTGAGGGAGGGCTTGAGTCAAATATAAAAAAAATGTGATTTATACAGAATGCCTGCATCAAATCATACAGGGATAAAAGCCTGTGCATTATACAAGCAGTGATCTTCATCTTGCACCAAAGTGAGTTTGGGGACTAGACTGTCCCTTTAAGACACCACTGCGGCTTTCTAGCACCTAACATATTTTGCCAATTTATTTGCATATCAAGCCGCACCGTGATGTCATAATCAAGAGACCTTTAAAACACATTTTTTTATTCTCATAACCTGTACATTTGCACAATGTATAAAAAAAAACAATTTTCTTCTAAAACATGTCATTTAGGTAAGTGTCCCTTTAAATAAAAGGCAGCTAGTGGATTTGGAAGTGCAGAGCACAATATCTGCCTGTCGTGACTTGGACCTGGAATATCTTGCTGCCTCAACATAATCCTCTTTTAATTAATATGTTTGGCTCCAGCCTGAAAATTTCAGCATCTGCGGGTAATATATAGGTTATAAATGTATTATGCGTACACCAAAGGGCAACTTGTCATAGGAGAAAGGAATATTTATCAGGGCTGGAAGGGAGAAGCAGGAAACATTGCCAAGTCAAAGAAGAAAGATGTTGTACAAAATGTTATATTACAGGTGCAACAAAATGCATTACATAGTATTATTTATTTTGTTTGGTTTTTATGCATCAAAGAAAAAAATGCTACTAAAAAAAAAAAACAACAACACAAGGTTTCTGGCACGGAGATTGCTTCACAGGCCAAAAATAAAAAAAGAATGTGCAGACTGGATAGTAATGAATATAAAAAGTGTTGTGCAATAAAAAATGATACTTATCAGAATAACTTAGCAAAGGTGGGTCAATAATTGTAGTACATAGAAAAGAGAAAAATCAAACATGTGTGAACCTGAAACAATAATAAATATAAATATGAGGATAGCCGGAAGGGGGGGTTAGACAGTATTTGTACTGAATTTTATGGAATTCATTTCATTGACCTCAGAAGAGTTGAGACCTCCCTGCCAGGAGTCAAACCTGCAACCCTGAGGCTAAAACAGATTCCATAGTTGGTCTTCCCAGCAATCCCAGCAATGTAATCATACATGGTGATTACATTTCTACCAACTTCTTGAAGATCTTTTCATCGTTCGAGGCTTTAAGTGAACAACCCTACGACCTATAAATAAATGTATAGATTTGTCAGCCAAATGTTTAACCCTTTATGGCTCTGAAGGCTGGATCACAAAACATAAAACTGGTGGTTTGCAATGGAATCTGTTCGTTTACACACACCAAAGGGGGCATACCATGGGTCTCTGAGTGAACAGATGTTCATCTCCGTATCTTTTATTTATTATCTAATAAAAGTACAGTAAAGATGATTCCTTTATAGATTATCTAGGTTCCCTTCTTCAGGTGGGATAAGATATCAGTTTAACTCTGGTTGTTGCTTAAATGTATGTGTATTTAGTTTTTAATAATAATATAATGGCTTAAGGCAAAATAAGGTAATAAAAACACTAAATCAGGCTATAAGAATGGGGTCTATACATGAACATGTGAGCTGAGATGAACTATACAGCCGGTGCTCAAATAATGTCTTTCAATTGGCCATTATTATCCTTTACCAAAGCTCTCGAAAAAACAAAACAAATGAAATCGCCTGGTGAGTTTCTCCTGCTAGAAGAACAGAGTTGGCCCTGTATAATGCATGGTTATAAAGTGACAGTGTGTAAAGATGTAACTCTGCATTATCCATGGCCAGCTGAGCTCTTCTATATATACATGGTGCAGGGTCTGGTGAGTTTCTCCTGCTAGAAGAACAGAGTTGGCCCTGTATAATGCATTGTTATAAAGGGACAGTGTGTAAAGATGTAACTCTGCATTATCCATGGCCAGCTGAGCTCTTCTATATATACATGGTGCAGGGTCTGGTGAGTTTCTCCTGCTAGAAGAACAGAGTTGGCCCTGTATAATGCATTGTTATAAAGTGACAGTGTGTAAAGATGTAACTCTGCATTATCCATGGCCAGCTGAGCTCTTCTATATATACATGGTGCAGGGCCTGGTGAGTTTCTCCTGCTAGAAGAACAGAGTTGGCCCTGTATAATGCATTGTTATAAAGTGACAGTGTGTAAAGATGTAACTCTGCATTATCCATGGCCAGCTGAGCTCTTCTATATATACATGGTGCAGGGTCTGGTGACTTTCTCCTGCTAGAAGAACAGAGTTGGTCCTGTATAATGCATTGTTATAAAGTGACAGTGTGTAAAGATGTAACTCTGCATTATCCATGGCCAGCTGAGCTCCTCTATATATACATGGTGCAGGGCCTGGTGAGTTTCTCCTGCTAGAAGAACAGAGTTGGTCCTGTATAATGCATTGTTATAAAGTGACAGTGTGTAAAGATGTAACTCTGCATTATCCATGGCCAGCTGAGTTCTTCTGTATATTCTTCTATATATACATGGTGCAGGGTCTGGTGAGTTTCTCCTGCTAGAAGAACAGAGTTGGCCCTGTATAATGCATTGTTATAAAGTGACAGTGTGTAAAGATGTAACTCTGCATTATCCATGGCCAGCTGAGCTCTTCTATATTTACATTGTGCAGGGTCTGGTGAGTTTCTCCTGCTAGAAGAACAGAGTTGGTCCTGTATAATGCATTGTTATAAAGTGACAGTGTGTAAAGATGTAACTCTGCATTATCCATGGCCAGCTGAGCTCCTCTATATATACACATGGTGCAGGGCCTGGTGAGTTTCTCCTGCTAGAAGAACAGAGTTGGTCCTGTATAATGCATTGTTATAAAGTGACAGTGTGTAAAGATGTAACTCTGCATTATCCATGGCCAGCTGAGCTCCTCTATATATACACATGGTGCAGGGCCTGGTGAGTTTCTCCTGCTAGAAGAACAGAGTTGGTCCTGTATAATGCATTGTTATAAAGTGACAGTGTGTAAAGATGTAACTCTGCATTATCCATGGCCAGCTGAGCTCTTCTATATATACATTGTGCAGGGTCTGGTGAGTTTCTCCTGCTAGAAGAACAGAGTTGGTCCTGTATAATGCATTGTTATAAAGTGACAGTGTGTAAAGATGTAACTCTGCATTATCCATGGCCAGCTGAGCTCTTCTATATATATACATGGTGCAGGGTCTGGTGACTTTCTCCTGCTAGAAGAACAGAGTTGGTCCTGTATAATGCATTGTTATAAAGTGACAGTGTGTAAAGATGTAACTCTGCATTATCCATGGCCAGCTGAGCTCTTCTATATATACATGGTGCAGGGCCTGGTGAGTTTCTCCTGCTAGAAGAACAGAGTTGGTCCTGTATAATGCATTGTTATAAAGTGACAGTGTGTAAAGATGTAACTCTGCATTATCCATGGCCAGCTGAGCTCTTCTATATATTCTTCTATACATTGTGCAGGGTCTGGTGAGTTTCTCCTGCTAGAAGAACAGAGTTGGTCCTGTATAATGCATTGTTATAAAGTGACAGTGTGTAAAGATGTAACTCTGCATTATCCATGGCCAGCTGAGCTCTTCTATATATACATGGTGCAGGGCCTGGTGAGTTTCTCCTGCTAGAAGAACAGAGTTGGTCCTGTATAATGCATTGTTATAAAGTGACAGTGTGTAAAGATGTAACTCTGCATTATCCATGGCCAGCTGAGCTCTTCTATACATACATTGTGCAGGGTCTGGTGAGTTTCTCCTTCTAGAAGAACAGAGTTGGTCCTGTATAATGCATTTTTATATAGTGACAGTGTGTAAAAATGTAACTCTGCATTATCCATGGCCAGCTGAGTGCTAGCGATCCCTCACGTCAAAAAAAAAGGAAACAGGTGGAGGAGAGTTCTCTGTCAGAGCTCCTCAATGTGGAATTAGCCTCCCGGATTCTGCAAAATCTTCTTCTGATCTAAAATCCCTGAAAATGAGTCTCACAGTATATACTGTACATGTTTATTATAAACTCCTATATTTCCACGTACCCTACAAGATTATTTGTATCAATATTTACCCTGTATGTTCTCTTCCCAACTTTCCTGTATACATATATGTAGGCATGTATGTGTGAATGAATGTATTTAATTTTTTAATCTGCAGTCAAAAGTGAAACATTGTCTAATACTATTTGCACTTGGTCCTCGGGACTTGAACATGAAAGAAAATACTTTCTAAATAAATGAAAAAAAATTAATTCTGCTAGAAAGAAAACCCCCAAAAAAACCAACAAGGCTCAAAGTAGCAGTATTTGGAAACATGAAACAGTATCGCTCACGTGGCAGACAGGAATACAAGCGATGGCTACCTGGATGGGACATTCCACTATGTGGGTCCACCAAGCTCTTTCCCATCCTCTCTCACCTCTACATTATTGTTTCACTCGCCCCCTCTATTTTTTGACTCCTTCCAGACTGTCTCCATCCTACTTCCAAGCATCTGCTCTCTATTTGCATTACTGTGGAAAGCACGTGGCCTGCTGCTCTGTAGAGTTATTAGCTTGGTGCATCTTGCCTATTAAGCAGGGTTGTTATTCTGAATTGACGATCACACACATGCGGTTACAGCTCCGACTGCACATGCCAAGTATATGACAGTGATGACTTTGCCTCTGCAAGTGGCAAATCTCCCAATACGGAGTGCAGCGGAGGGGTTTGCTAGCCCCCACAGCGGCACTGCAGAGCTAGAGTGACAGATGGGCAACAGCAATGGAGAAGCTGAGATGTGTTATGAGGGAGATGAGAAGTGAGGTTTCTGCGATTGCACTCTAGCAGGAATTCTGGGGCAAGGTTCTATACAGCAGCATAACATTCCGACTGGTTCCCATGGAGATTGCTCCACTCTTAGCCCAAGAATTGTCTCTATACCTAACATAATAAACAGCCTTACCGTACTTTGCGGCCTCGGTTACAATGGTAATTAGAGAGAGATTACCAATGAAAAAATAAATGCAACTTAAAAACAAAAAAAGTTTGCAATTTTTTTTTTTTAAATCTTAAATGTAATATTTAAAAAAAAATATGCAATTTTATATTTTTAAAAAGACTGCATTTTTTTTTTAAATAAAAAGCCTGTAATTAAAAAAAAAAAGTCAGCAATTAAAAAAAGTTTGCAATTAAAAAAAGTCTGCAATTAAAAACAAAATAAAATAAAAAAGTCTGCAATCCAGCTGTCAACAGGTTAAAAAACGAATTCCCTGGCACAAAGCGACATTCTGGATTTCTGATTAGATTTCTAGCGTGATTTTTTTTAATGCAGATGAACAGATGAAATGTCAGTCTGACCTCATGCGAAGACCGCGTTGAAATCAGTCTCTCTTTAAGATGTGATTTAATCTCATCACTGGGACCCCAAGTGAATCCCATTCTCCCCAGTGGTGTCTGCACATGACCAGCCATGTCTTTCTGCAGATATTTTCCTGGCCCTGAGTGTTTCATCTTGAACTATGCAGAGGGCCCGATAGGAAAATGAACCTGCGGCTTTGTGATATTGAAAAGCAATACATGATTGGGGAGGGGGTGGGGGGGGTGCGCGAGGCATGGAGCCCAAATTTGATCCGTTTTCAGCCTTTGAAGGTTTGATCTAAGATTTAAACTATTTAATTCAGTTTATATTCTCAAGAGATCCAATTCTGCTACTGTTTACAGCGATGTAACAAATTACCAATAAAAAAGGAGAAATATCCTCTCTCAAAAAATGCACACAGACCAAGAAACCCGAGTAGGAAAATATTAATTTTCATCCAGGTGTTGAGGCATGCTGTGGAGTTCTGTGATGCAGTCACACACTGTACATTACATTCTATATTGCTGTGGAGTTCTGTGATACAGTCACACACTCTACATTACTGTGAGTGTTATTGCTGTGGAGTTCTGTGGTGCAGTCACACACTGTACATTACTGTGAGTGTTATTGCTGTGGAGTTCTGTGGTGCAGTCACACACTGTACATTACATATTGCTGTGGAGTTCTGTGATACAGTCACACACTGTACATTACATTCTATGTTGCTGTGGAGTTCTGTGATACAGTCACACACTGTACATTGCTGTGAGTGTTATTGCTGTGGAGTTCTGTGGTGCAGTCACACACTGTACATTACTGTGAGTTTTGTTGCTGTGGAGCTTTGTGATACAGTCACACACTGTACATTACTGTGAGTTTTATTGCTGTGGAGCTTTGTGATACAGTCGCACACTGTACATTACATTCTATATTGCTGTGGAGCTTTGTGATACAGTCACACACTGTACATTACATTATATATTGCTGTGGAGCTTTGTGATACAGTCGCACACTGTACATTACATTCTATATTGCTGTGGAGCTTTGTGATACAGTCACACACTGTACATTACATTCTATATTGCTGTGGAGCTTTGTGATACAGTCACACACTGTACATTACTGTGGAGTTCTATATTGCTGTGGAGTTCTGTGATACAGTCACACACTGCACATTACTGTGGAGTTCTGTGATACAGTCACACACTGTACATTACATTATATATTGCTGTGGAGCTTTGTGATACAGTCACACACTGTACATTACATTCTATATTGCTGTGGAGTTCTGTGATACAGTCACACACTGTACATTACATTCTATATTGCTGTGGAGTTCTGTGATACAGTCACACACTGTACATTACATTCTATGTTGCTGTGGAGTTCTGTGATACAGTCACACATTGTACATTGCTGTGGGCGTTATTGCTGTGGAGTTCTGTGGTGCAGTCACACACTGTACATTACTGTGAGTTTTATTGCTGTGGAGCTTTGTGATACAGTCACACACTGTACATTACTGTGAGTTTTATTGCTGTGGAGCTTTGTGATACAGTCGCACACTGTACATTACATTCTATATTGCTGTGGAGCTTTGTGATACAGTCACACACTGTACATTACATTCTATATTGCTGTGGAGTTCTGTGATACAGTCACACACTGTATATTACATTCTATATTGCCGTGGAGTCTGTGATACAGTCACACACTGTACATTATTGTGAGTGTTATTGCTGTGGAGTCTGTGATACACTCACACACTGCACATTACTGTGAGTGTTATTGCTGTGGAGTCTGTGATACACTCACACACCGCACGTTACTGTGAGTGTTATTGCTGTGGAGTCTGTGATACACACACACACACTGCACGTTACTGTGAGTGTTATTGCTGTGGAGTTCTGTGATACACACACACACTGCACGTTACTGTGAGTGTTATTGCTGTGGAGTTCTGTGATACACTCACACACTGCACGTTACTGTGAGTGTTATTGCTGTGGAGTTCTGTGATACACTCACACACTGTACATTATTGTGAGTGTTATTGCCGAGTTCTAAGACAACTGTCCCTTTTCAGCAGGACAATCCTGATTGTAATTCTCTACATTTGGGACACGAGTACTACATATCCCATGATTCTCTGTTAGCCTTCAAGGAGACGGAGTATCATGGGTAAGCAACAACTTTATTCATAGCGGATATTTACTGGGCAATTTAATCACTGCCACGGTGAGAATCATGGGATATGTAGTTCCCAAACATCGGCAGTGCCAAGGTTAGCCATCACTGCTCTAAACCCATATCCACAAACTGCACTGAAAGCTGCACAGACGGGCACAATACTTCGGGTACTGGTTGTACAATTAACAACGTGTCCTTGGACGCTTAATCCTCTCCATTGTAAGCCTCTCGAACAATACAGGAGTAGATCAGCATTTATGTTTACAGCAGTGAGGAGCGGCTAGGACATAATGATGCTTGAGAGGAGGGGACAGGGAACAAAAAACGGGGGGGTTACTGGAAAACAACAAAGTGATTGATTGAGCCACTTGCTCGCAGAAGAGCTGACGCTTCTGGTCGGTTAGCGGCCTTTAAACTCTCTGGCATTCAAATGGTAAATAGCGATCTCCGTGTTAGACAGAGACAAGACTGGCGTATTTACAGGAGCTCAAATCAGATAGATTAATGAGATGGAATTTTAACAGTCTGGTCCCCAAACTCACTTTGGTGCAAGATGAAGATCACTGCTTGTATAGAGCACAGGCTTTTTTCCCCAGTGTGATTTGATGCAGGCATTCTGTATAAATCACATTTTTAAGAATTAAATCAAGCCCTCCCCCAGTGATTACTCTGCATGTATACTACAGGTGCGGCAGCACTGATTATATAGACACTGAGCAGATAAAGTTTTGTTTCCTTTAGTCATTTTCTGTGCTGCTGGAATAGAATATACTGTGTGGACTCTACATGACCTTGCTCTTGTACACAGTAGGATCTCTTAACAGTGCAACACATTGTCTGATCACATCACTAGAGAATGAGGATTTTCCATTCATTTGAATGAAATTATTCTCATGGGTTCCTGCAGTAAAAAAAATAAAAAAAGGAAACTGACTTTTACTCATCTAGTGTGGGCAGTCCTGGTTTCTTGCAAACTGCTGTAATTTAACAAAATACATCTACCTGCACTTTTTTTTTTTTTTTTTATATATATTTTAAGCAATGCAAAATGAAAACTCATTAATATTTGATGCATTTAATGTGCCCTCTTGCTGATCCTGTGCAAAAATAAGGGTCTCTCTCAGCGCAAGCAAAGAGAACCTGTCGCTGACCAGACCGTGCTGCTTGCTCCCTATGGAAGCATGGCAGCTGCCTTTCAGGGGATAAACTGGCGTGTACTGTCAAAAGTACCAGCCAGACTATCTTCATACTAGGGACAAGTTACCTTTCAGTTTCACTACATTAGAAGGACAAGTGGAAAAACAAAAAAGCTTACAGTCCCTTTAAAGACTGGCTGAATGTGACAAGTGACTGGCCGGAGAGTGCGATTCCTCTTGGCTTATTTTCCGTATGTTGTACGCATCCAATAGATGTGAAATGCACTTATTTTTAAACAAAACGATTTGCGAGTTTCCTGTAGTTTTACGTCGAAAATCATTTAACCGGGGCTGCTAAATTCATTGACCTTCCAATAAGGAGTGGCTTGGAGAGATGGGCGGGGCCGTTAGGTGCCGTTTTTAGGTTAGGGCAGAGAGAGAAAAAATAAAACAGGATTAATTTTTTTCCTTTACATAACGCAGCTATTTCCTATTAAATCAGTCTTTGTACGGTACTTAAATCGAAGACGCTATCAGCAGACAAGAGTGTGGAGATCCCCAACGCGCCTCCTTCATAAACAAAGTTGTGGATATCCTAAAAAAAATTGTCTGCACCAGAAAAAGAGAGACTTCTAGTAATAATATAAAACTTTAATTTTGATGTTTATAGGAATTTCCAATAGAAAAAAAAAAAAAAACACTTTCAAACAGTACCAGCTACCACCAGAGCACTGCCTTCTTTACTGCACTGCAAAGTGTCACTGCATTATTATTTATTGTCAAGGTTTGGGAACATGTGTAAAATGGCCCACTTATCCCGTCACTTCCCAGGTGTCCGAGTGATATGTCTTCGGAATACTGTTTAGAAGCCATGGCCAATTCTACCTCACCACCGCACCATCCCATTTCACTCTATACAATGGGGGGGAGGTACAGTCTAAAAAGGATACAGAGTCTTGTTACACCAAAAAACTGAAATGATATTGTCAAAAGCATGACATTTTTTGCAAATAAGAACCTCTGTTAAACAGAGAGCTGCACTACACCACTCAAATCAGTGTTTAATGCCTTCAGGGCAAGAGCTTTTATGTGATTTTTTTTGTTTGTTTGTTCTGTGTGTACTCATTTAGTGTACTCAAGCTATATATTGCATGTCTTTCTTTTGATATCCTTAAGGAGTTAAAGTCAAATAGGCTCTGAAAAAAAAATTTTTAAAAAAAGAAGAAATTTGATGATAGATACTATAATCTGTAGAAATATGAATATGCCATCTGCATATTGAATGTGAGTATCTACACAAAGGGAGGTTATTAAGATTTAATGATGTCTGGATTTTGATTTTTACCAGTCACCACCACATTCTCTGCTTCGGGAGACTAGAATGGATTTGTAACGGTCAGGGGTGGGGAGAATCTTCAAAGATTTTTTTTTAAAAAAGAAGAAGAGATTGCTGGTGTAATATATATTTATATATATTTTTATATGGCTTTTTTTTTTTTTTTTCAGTTTTCATTTTCAATTATAAACAAAACATTCAATATATTCAAAAAAGTACAAAACACATAGTTTAAGGATTAATAATTATTTTTTTTTTTTTTAAATGAAGAATTCCCCTGTATGACCCTTTATCTTATTGTGTAATTGTCTTCACCTTAGTAGGGCTGGTGTAATATTCTAAAAATAAAACTACATGACAAAACTGTTTAGTGTAGTAAATAATCTATAACAACAGCCTATAAAATACATTGTTACACATAGCAACAGTTGTATCCAAAAGTTGCCAGTTGTTGTTATTGCATGTGCTGGTAATTGTAGCTAAATATAAAAATAAAATAAAAAGAACAGTAAGGGTTTTATACAAAAAGCTATTTCGAAAGGCAACATTCTAAAAGTGATGCAACATTCTACATGTTTCCACGGTGACCGGACCACTTTCTTTTGCCAGAGAGAGGGGAGGCAGGAAGATCATATCTCCCTCCCTTTATGTGCATCAGCATTTTTAGGATTTAAGCATGAAAGAGGGAATTGACAAGGGAATTGCAAACTTAAGGCCAAAACACCCCGATAATAAACATGTTCTCCATACAAAAGAAAGGGGATTGCTAATGTGTATAGCATGGGAGTGCTTTGATTGGCTCCTTGCAGATGCTAGAGACTTCTGTTTCAGAGAGACAATTCCTGGGAGAAACCAGGCAAAAAGGTGAATTCAAGCTAAATATTGGGGGGATTGATCTAAATTTGTTAAGATATCTAAACCTTCACATAAGCGACCCTGGCAGCAGTACCATAGAGGGCCGCTCCTATATGCTGGTCTCACCTTCTTGGCAGGTATACCAGGCTGCTTGCATTCCATACTAGACTTTACAAGTTAGAAATAAGATTCCCCACTGTGTACCCTTTTCTGGCTTAAAATGGACCATTTGTTTAAAAAAAAAAAAAAAACACAGCAATAAATGTGGAGATCTGGGACTGATAGTAAAATAGTCTCCTGTGCTACTGGAATAGACAAGCCCATAGTACATTCTAACCAGCTAGCAAGTTATTTAAAAAAAAAAAAAAAAGGATCAAGCTATAGTTTGTAATAGTGAGGAAGCAGACACTGGCCACATGATAATTTTTCAGGCATGCTATATATAAAATGTAGCACAAGAATCTACACATCTACAAAGTTGTATGGAAATTAGAAGAATAAATGTGTCTATAGTGTCTAATTATTGATTAAGTTAAGTAATTACAAACCTCTATTTTATTGATTTGACGGGTTTTTTTTTCTTCCTTTCATTAATATTAAGTTGTATATCTGATATCATATACTTTGTAAATAATTCTGATAAATTCTGTAATCTGTTCAACAATAAAATAAATGACACAATGTAATATTTAGAAGATAAGATAATAACCTAATAAATCCAAATAAAGATATATAGTATAATAAAATTTTTCAAAAAGTCACATAAACATAGAGGTGTATAGCCTGTGTAGACTTTACATAAAACAAGACAGAAATTCGCTTTTCTGGGTCCAGAGGAGTCAAATGTTTGTTATTAATTGATACTTTATTTCCATAACTTTTTATTTTTTGGGGGGGATACAGTGACAAGGGTCTGGCATAGCTGCCCTGTAGGGACTATCTATGAAGATCTCTAGTGACACATTTAAAAACACATTTTTTTCTCCTAATTTCTGCATTTGTTTGCAGTTTCACTCACACAATGTATACATCATATGGTTTATTCTCTATATTCACAGGGGTAAGAGGACAGGGGTCCATTAAATCTACTTGGGAAGTTAAATAAAACCAATGAGCATGAAAAACCAGACAGAATAATAATAATAATGCACAGTCACAGACTCCAGTGGGCTACCAAGGAGCTCAGTCCAATCAAGAAGTGAAATAGTCAGACAGTCTGAGATTCCTGCATGGGAAATATAGCTGGTTTTAGTTACATCAGTGATACCCCACATCTCCCACTTGTGGTCTCTGCACATCAAACTAATCTGTCAGCTGGAACCACATGCATTTTACATAGTACATTTATACTACTGGAAAATGAACCGTTTAGCATTTTGATTAAAACCAAGTCTGCTTGTAACTGAAAAAAAAAAAAAAAAAAAATGCAGAACCCTATATTTGCATAATCCAGAAGCAGACAGTAAATAAAACATTACATTTTTTTTATTACATATATATTTGGACATTCATGACCAAAAGGGTCTAGTGCAAGCATGTTCCATTCAATAAGGCAATTATTATGCAGTAGTACAAATAATAGCCAGTTGATCTAATGTATTTAACACAAATAGTCGTTTCTGAGAAGACATACTCCAGTGACAATGAACTGCGCCCCCCCCCCAGCACTCTGCACAGCCCCTGCCTGTCCCCCCCCCCCCAGCACTCTGCACAGCCCCTGCCTGTCCCCCCCCCCCCCAGCACTCTGCACAGCCCCTGCCTGCCCCCCCCCCCAGCACTCTGCACAGCCCCTGGCTGCCCCCCCCCCCCCAGCACTTTGCACAGCCCCTGGCTGTCCCCCCCCCCCCAGCACTCTGCACAGCCCCTGGCTGCCCCCCCCCCAGCACTCTGCACAGCCCCTGCCTGTCGCCCCCCCCCAGCACTCTGCACAGCCCCTGCCTGTCCCCCCCCCCCCAGCACTCTGCACAGCCCCTGCCTGTCCCCCCCCCCCCAGCACTCTGCACAGCCCCTGCCTGTCCCCCCCCCCCAGCACTCTGCACAGCCCCTGCCTGTCCCCCCCCCCCCCAGCACTCTGCACAGCCCCTGCCTGTCCCCCCCCCCACAGCACTCTGCACAGCCCCTGCCTGTCCCCCCCCCCAGCACTCTGCACAGCCCCTGCCTGTCCCCCCCCCCAGCACTCTGCACAGCCCCTGCCTGTCCCCCCCCCCAGCACTCTGCACAGCCCCTGCCTGTCCCCCCCCCAGCACTCTGCACAGCCCCTGCCTGTCCCCCCCCCCCAGCACTCTGCACAGCCCCTGCCTGTCCCCCCCCCCCAGCACTCTGCACAGCCCCTGCCTGTCCCCCCCCCCCCAGCACTCTGCACAGCCCCTGCCTGTCCCCCCCCCCAGCACTCTGCACAGCCCCTGCCTGTCCCCCCCCCAGCACTCTGCACAGCCCCTGCCTGTCCCCCCCCCCCCCAGCACTCTGCACAGCCCCTGGCTGTCCCCCCCCCCCCAGCACTCTGCACAGCCCCTGGCTGCCCCCCCCCCCCAGCACTCTGCACAGCCCCTGGCTGTCCCCCCCCCCCCCCAGCACTCTGCACAGCCCCTGGCTGTCCCCACCCCCAGCACAGCCCCTGCCTGTCCCCCCCAGCACTCTGCACAGCCCCTGCCTGTCCCCCCCAGCACTCTGCACAGCCCCTGCCTGTCCCCCCACCAGCACTCTGCACAGCCCCTGCCTGTCCCCCCACCAGCACTCTGCACAGCCCCTGCCTGTCCCCCCACCAGCACTCTGCACCGCCCCTGCCTGTCCCCCCACCAGCACTCTGCACCGCCCCTGCCTGTCCCCCCACCAGCACTCTGCACCGCCCCTGCCTGTCCCCCCACCAGCACTCTGCACCGCCCCTGCCTGTCCCCCCACCAGCACTCTGCACCGCCCCTGCCTGTCCCCCCACCAGCACTCTGCACCGCCCCTGCCTGTCCCCCCACCAGCACTCTGCACCGCCCCTGCCTGTCCCCCCACCAGCACTCTGCACCGCCCCTGCCTGTCCCCCCACCAGCACTCTGCACCGCCCCTGCCTGTCCCCCCACCAGCACTCTGCACCGCCCCTGCCTGTCCCCCCACCAGCACTCTGCACAGCCCCTGGCTGTCCCCCCCCCAGCACTCTGCACAGCCCCTGGCTGTCCCCCCCCCCAGCACTCTGCACAGCCCCTGGCTGTCCCCCCCCCCCCCCAGCACTCTGCACAGCCCCTGGCTGTCCCCCCCCCCAGCACTCTGCACAGCCCCTGGCTGTCCCCACCCCCAGCACTCTGCACAGCCCCTGGCTGTCCCCACCCCCAGCACAGCCCCAGGCTGTCCTCCCCAGCACTCTGCACAGCCCCTGCCTGTCCCCCCCAGCACTCTGCACAGCCCCTGCCTGTCCCCCCACCAGCACTCTGCACCGCCCCTGCCTGTCCCCCCACCAGCACTCTGCACCGCCCCTGCCTGTCCCCCCACCAGCACTCTGCACCGCCCCTGCCTGTCCCCCCACCAGCACTCTGCACCGCCCCTGCCTGTCCCCCCACCAGCACTCTGCACCGCCCCTGCCTGTCCCCCCACCAGCACTCTGCACCGCCCCTGCCTGTCCCCCCACCAGCACTCTGCACCGCCCCTGCCTGTCCCCCCACCAGCACTCTGCACCGCCCCTGCCTGTCCCCCCACCAGCACTCTGCACCGCCCCTGCCTGTCCCCCCACCAGCACTCTGCACAGCCCCTGGCTGTCCCCCCACCAGCACTCTGCACAGCCCCTGGCTGTCCCCCCCCCCCCCCCCAGCACTCTGCACAGCCCCTGGCTGTCCCCCCCCCCCCCCAGCACTCTGCACAGCCCCTGGCTGTCCCCCCCCCCCCCCAGCACTCTGCACAGCCCCTGGCTGTCCCCCCCCCCACCAGCACTCTGCACCGCCCCTGCCTGTCCCCCCACCAGCACTCTGCACCGCCCCTGCCTGTCCCCCCACCAGCACTCTGCACCGCCCCTGCCTGTCCCCCCACCAGCACTCTGCACCGCCCCTGCCTGTCCCCCCACCAGCACTCTGCACCGCCCCTGGCTGTCCCCCCACCAGCACTCTGCACCGCCCCTGGCTGTCCCCCCACCAGCACTCTGCACCGCCCCTGGCTGTCCCCCTCCCCCCCCCAGCACTCTGCACAGCCCCTGGCTGTCCCCCCCCCCCCCCCAGCACTCTGCACAGCCCCTGGCTGTCCCCCCCCCCCCAGCACTCTGCACAGCCCCTGGCTGTCCCCCCCCCAGCACTCTGCACAGCCCCTGGCTGTCCCCCCCCCCCCCCCAGCACTCTGCACAGCCCCTGGCTGTCGTCCCCCCCCCCCCCAGCACTCTGCACAGCCCCTGGCTGTCCCCCCCAGCATTCTGCACAGCCCCTGGCTGTCCGCTCCCAGCACACTGCACAGCCCCTGCCTGTCCCCCTCCCAGCACTCTGCACACCCCCTGCCTGTCCCCCTCCCAGCACTCTGCACACCCCCTGCCTGTCCCCCCCCGCACTCTGCACAGCCCCTGGCTGTCCCCCCCCCCCCCCCCCCCCCAGCACTCTGCACAGCCCCTGGCTGTCCCCCCACCAGCACTCTGCACCGCCCCTGCCTGTCCCCCCACCAGCACTCTGCACCGCCCCTGCCTGTCCCCCCACCAGCACTCTGCACCGCCCCTGCCTGTCCCCCCACCAGCACTCTGCACAGCCCCTGGCTGTCCCCCCCCCAGCACTCTGCACAGCCCCTGGCTGTCCCCCCCCCCAGCACTCTGCACAGCCCCTGGCTGTCCCCCCCCCCAGCACTCTGCACAGCCCCTGGCTGTCCCCACCCCCAGCACTCTGCACAGCCCCTGGCTGTCCCCACCCCCAGCACAGCCCCAGGCTGTCCTCCCCAGCACTCTGCACAGCCCCTGCCTGTCCCCCCCAGCACTCTGCACAGCCCCTGCCTGTCCCCCCACCAGCACTCTGCACAGCCCCTGCCTGTCCCCCCACCAGCACTCTGCACAGCCCCTGCCTGTCCCCCCACCAGCACTCTGCACAGCCCCTGCCTGTCCCCCCACCAGCACTCTGCACAGACCCTGCCTGTCCCCCCACCAGCACTCTGCACAGCCCCTGCCTGTCCCCCCACCAGCACTCTGCACAGCCCCTGCCTGTCCCCCCACCAGCACTCTGCACAGCCCCTGCCTGTCCCCCCACCAGCACTCTGCACCGCCCCTGCCTGTCCCCCCACCAGCACTCTGCACCGCCCCTGCCTGTCCCCCCACCAGCACTCTGCACCGCCCCTGCCTGTCCCCCCACCAGCACTCTGCACCGCCCCTGCCTGTCCCCCCACCAGCACTCTGCACCGCCCCTGCCTGTCCCCCCACCAGCACTCTGCACCGCCCCTGCCTGTCCCCCCACCAGCACTCTGCACCGCCCCTGCCTGTCCCCCCACCAGCACTCTGCACCGCCCCTGCCTGTCCCCCCACCAGCACTCTGCACCGCCCCTGCCTGTCCCCCCACCAGCACTCTGCACCGCCCCTGCCTGTCCCCCCACCAGCACTCTGCACCGCCCCTGCCTGTCCCCCCACCAGCACTCTGCACCGCCCCTGCCTGTCCCCCCACCAGCACTCTGCACAGCCCCTGGCTGTCCCCCCACCAGCACTCTGCACAGCCCCTGGCTGTCCCCCCCCCCCCCCCCCCCAGCACTCTGCACAGCCCCTGGCTGTCCCCCCCCCCCCCCAGCACTCTGCACAGCCCCTGGCTGTCCCCCCCCCCCCAGCACTCTGCACAGCCCCTGGCTGTCCCCCCCCCCACCAGCACTCTGCACCGCCCCTGCCTGTCCCCCCACCAGCACTCTGCACCGCCCCTGGCTGTCCCCCCACCAGCACTCTGCACCGCCCCTGGCTGTCCCCCTCCCCCCCCCAGCACTCTGCACAGCCCCTGGCTGTCCCCCCCCCCCCCCCAGCACTCTGCACAGCCCCTGGCTGTCCCCCCCCCCCCCCAGCACTCTGCACAGCCCCTGGCTGTCCCCCCCCCAGCACTCTGCACAGCCCCTGGCTGTCCCCCCCCCCCCCCCCCCCCCAGCACTCTGCACAGCCCCTGGCTGTCGTCCCCCCCCCCCCCAGCACTCTGCACAGCCCCTGGCTGTCCCCCCCAGCATTCTGCACAGCCCCTGGCTGTCCGCTCCCAGCACACTGCACAGCCCCTGCCTGTCCCCCTCCCAGCACTCTGCACACCCCCTGCCTGTCCCCCTCCCAGCACTCTGCACACCCCCTGCCTGTCCCCCCCCCGCACTCTGCACAGCCCCTGGCTGTCCCCCCCCCCCCAGCACTCTGCACAGCCCCTGGCTGTCCCCCCCCCCCAGCACTCTGCACAGCCCCTGCCTGTCCCCCCCAGCACTCTGCACACCCCCTGCCTGTCCCCCCCCCAGCACTCTGCACAGTAGAGATCCAGGTGTTGTGCTCACCTTAGCCTGGAAGTGGATGCCATGCTGAAAGGCTTCCTCATTGTGCAGGGGGACCCGGGAATCACAGGCATCATCCACCAGATTGTACCTGCTCCTCACAGGCATCTTCCCAGCAATCAGTGCCCCCGAGGGCTGTGAGGTCAGTATGGCTGGCACCCCCAGGGCTAGGAGGGGAGGTACACGTAACACCCTCAGGGAGTCCAAGGAGGTGGGCGGGGTGGGGTCAGTGTAGTTACCACCCCCGGGGTAATACTGGGGAGGGGGCAGTATTACAGGGGGAGTCAGGCCAGCTCGTTCCCCCCGGGGATAAGAGGCACAGCCAGGGCATGGTTCCAGTGGTATGAGGTGGAGGGGAGGGGAGAGAGGATGCCCGCCGTGCCCGCTGCTCCGGCTACTGCGGTTTGAATAAGAATCCCCAGCTCATCCACTGGAAGCCCGAGCTGCACGGCCTCCTGCCATTGGAGCAAAGTTCGATCACATGACGCGCGAGGACCAATCAGTGGCTGAGCAGTGTAACCAGATGGCTCAAACTGACACAATGTATCCCAATGGCACATTCTGCTGGAGTTTGATCCTTACCCAGCCTGAGACATAGTGACAGGTCCTCCTGGCTGTATACAGAGGTATACTCAGTGCTTTACAGGGGCAGTACATTATGGATAATATCTGTCTGCACAAATACACTGTCTGATATACAGATATGTGACTTCCCAACATACAGCTCCATGTAATATACAGAAACTGCACTTATATACAGCTCCCTGTAATATACAGAAACTGCACTTATATACAGCTCCCTGTAATATACAGAAACTGCACTTATATACAGCTCCCTGTAATATACAGAAACTGCACTTATATACAGCTCCCTGTAATATACAGAAACTGCACTTATATACAGCTCCCTGTAATATACAGAAACTGCACTTATATACAGCTCCCTGTAATATACAGAAACTGCACTTATATACAGCTCCCTGTAATATACAGAAACTGCACTTATATACAGCTCCCTGTAATATACAGAAACTGCACTTATATACAGCTCCCTGTAATATACAGAAACTGCACTTATATACAGCTCCCTGTAATATACAGAAACTGCACTTATATACAGCTCCCTGTAATATACAGAAACTGCACTTATATACAACTCCCTGTAATATACAGAAACTGCTCTTATATACAGCTCCCTGTGTTATAGAGGTTGCTCTTCTCTTATATACAGCTCCCTGTGTTATACAGAGGTTGCTCTTCTCTTATATACAGCTCCCTGTGTTATACAAAGGTTGCTTTTCTCTTATATACAGCTCCCTGTGTTATACAGAGGTTGCTCTTCTCTTATATACAGCTCCCTGTGTCATACATCCAGCCCTTTATTCAGTTTTCCTCCACCTGCAGAATGCATCATGTCCTCTGTCCTGTGCTACATTCAAACTAGCCAACAAGCGTCGAGCTTTGTCCCTTTGTCCCATTTAATTTCCCCCCCCCCCCCCCCCCCCCCCCCTCTCAGGACACAGCCCTGCTCTTCCTGGGACACAACAGAGACAGCAATGTGTGAGAGTAACCTCATACCACTGGGAGTGCACACACTACCTGGTAACACTGAAAGCAGAGTACAGTGTAGAAATGTTCTCTTCATTAGGTAACAAGTGTCTTTGATAATGAGTGGACCCTGGGCAAGTATTTGCTTGGGCCCCCTGGACCCTGCCCCCCTCCCTCCATCACAATATTGGCCTAGCAAAAACACACAAAAATAAGCACACACACAATTTGACTTTTATTGCAGTGAGTACAATGTGTACAATGTATAATAAGTGTATAATTGCAGTGTAAAAATTTCTTGTTTCTATTCCCTTTTTCATGCACCTATATTGCACCCACAGCACTTGGCTTGCACCTATATTGCACCCACAGCACTTGTCATGCACCTATATTGCACCCACAGCACTTGTCATGCACCTATATTGCACCCACAGCACTTGTCATGCACCTATATTGCACCCACAGCACTTGGCTTGCACTCATATTGCACCCACACAATTTGGTATGCCACAGTGTAAATTTGCCCCACAGAACATACCACAGTGTCACTTTTTCCAACAGAACTGACCCTGCAGAACAAGCCACATTGTCACTTTCCCCCATAGTACATGTTTTTTTGCCCCATAGAACATGCCACAGCATCACTTTGCCAAGTAATTGCCACTGTCAGGTACCAATTACCATTCCACAGTCACTTTGTCATTAACATATGCAACAGAAAGTTTGACTATTAAAATATGCCACCGTTTGTCCATTAAATATGCCACAGTTTTCTCATTCCTATGCCACAGCCAATTTGCCCACTAGTATGCCACATCCAATTTGCCCATTAATATGCCAGTATTATTGTGCCACAGCCAATTTGCCCATTAAGATGCCAGTATTATTGTGCCATTAAGATGCCACAGCCAACTTGACCATTAATATAACAGTATTATTGTGCCATTAAGATGCCACAGCCAATTTGCCCATTAAGATGCCAGAATTATTGTGCCATTAAGATGCCACAGCCAATTTGACCATTAAGATGCCAATATTATTGTGCCATTAAGATGCCACAGGCAATTTGACAATTAAGATGCCAGTATAATTGTGACGTTCGGATTGGCAACTGATATGACGTACTGTCTTATGGTGGCAGTGATTTTGTATAAAACATTTTTTCCCAAAAAAAATATCAGCACCACAAAGCACTGCAAAGAGGACACACAATGGCAGGGGGCCCATGGGGCAGCTGCTTTGGGCCCCCCAAGAGTAACTGGGCCCAGGGCAGCTGCCCCGTTTGCCCCACGTTAAAGAAGGCCCTGTACCTTATCACTGACAACCACTTGGCTATCAGTTCACTCCTTAATAGAGGGGGACTTTATTCCTGAAAGAAAGAATTGCAGGGAGTTAAGAAGGGAATGTCAAACTTATGGCTAAACTAGCTGAGTTGGACAAATGGGAGAATTTTTGCCTACTACTTTGGCCTTAAGTTTGAAATTGCCTTCTCAATTCCCTGCACTTCTCTCTTTCATGACTGAAGCCCTTGGTTAGGGTCGCTCGTTAAACTCTCCTTTTCAAATCCTAAATTTGTGTTCATTCACGGAATCCATGACAGGTGAGGAATCAGGCGGCTAAACCATTCTGCATACACACACACACACACAATAGTGTACTGTTCCTTTAAAAACATAAATTATACCATTAAAGAACCACACAGAGGGAGACATGATCTCAGCTTCCACATGCCATTAGCCTGATTACACCAACAAAGCAGTGCGGATTTCTTCCTGGTCTGATAGTTACACAGTACAAGCAATCAGACATAAAGCTATCCCTTTCAGCAATAAATTACAAATACAGGCTTTATTTCTATGATCGCATCTATAATGGCTTCTTCCTGCGCTGTTTATTCCCACTTTCAAATGATTGGACTCCCTTCAGTAAAAGTGCTGTTGATATCAGTCTTCCTCCATGTTGAATTATTGCATATATTGTTATAACTCAGAATCCATTTATCCTGTAATCAATACACGAGGCAGAGGTCACACGATGGCGGAGGCTGCCTTCACCTTGCGCCACGTTGAGTTATCGCTGATATCCACATGCTATTTCAAAGCACACTTTCATTACTTTGATTCTCGTTACCTAGTTTTAAACTAGGCCTTAAATCTAGAATCTCAGGTTTTAGATCAATATCTTTTATTCTTCACACCTATTTTTTTTTTGTTTTGTTTTGTTACCGGTTTCCGGTATTTGCTTTTGTTTTGTTCTAGTTTGGAAGTTTTTTGCACTGTATCAATCTGTAAGGCATCTTAGTTAAACAAATACTAGAAACAAATACAGTTAAAGGGACTGTATCACCTAATCATTGTTTTTACTGAAAAAATTAAATAATCAAACAATCTCTGTAAAATTGCAAGTAAATGCCTAAATTAGGAGAAAAATGTGTTCTAAATGTGCCTACGGAGTCTCCTGCTTATGACATCACCTGTGACTTGATATGCAAATAAACTGTTTTTCAGTGGGAAATGTGTAACCATAGGTGATGTCACAAGCAGGAGACCCACAGACTCATAGAAAACACATTGTTCTCCTAATTTAGGCATTTGTTTGCAGTTTTGCTAATACAATGTATAGCTCATTTTCATTCATTTTTTTTTTTGATTCTCTACATTCACAGTAAACCAATGTTTAGCTGATACAGTCCTTTTAAAGGACAAATGATGACAAAAAATAATTTATGCTTAATTGAAATTTGCTTCAAGTGGAGACGTTTTAAAATATTTAGAAAATATTTAATGAAAGAATACCAATAAAGTAACTTCCTGAGCCCTCTTTGTTTTGTATAGCTCTATCAGTGGGCAGACATGTTGGTTGGAATCTTGGGTCAGAACTTCCTTCATCTGACCCATGATGTCAGTTCCCATACTGATATACAAACAAATTTGCTGGAGTTTAAATACACATTTTTCTTGGGCCATAGGCCTGCTGTAGGGGACAATGACTGTATGGATTGCTGCCTGGGGACTGCACAAAGTAAGAGGCACAAAGCAAAGAGCCAAATGACTGGAACAGTCAGATTATGAGGACCAGGAGTTGAGGATGAAGGACATTAATGGAGGTCATTCTCAACCTTTCATGCTTCCAACACTGAGGTTCCATTGGATCATCTCCTTCCTCATGTAATGGAAGCAGAGGGATTAGATGTGAGCCATTATATTATCTAAAGACACAGGAAATACAAAGGGGGTTATGTATGAAGAGCAAATTATGACCAAGGCTCGGAAACCAGCAGAATGTTCTTGCTGATTGTTCCATGTTTAGAACATTACCCCAGCTTTGCTCTTCACCATGGAAACCATCGGAACGATCCTGCTGATTGTTCCATGTTTAGAACACTTCCCCAACTTTGTTCTTCACCACGACAACCAACTGAATGTTCCTGCTGATTGTTCCATGTTTAGAATATTGCCCCATCTTTGCTCTTCACCGCGGAAAACAACGGAATGATCCTGCTGATTGTTCCATGTTTAGAACACTTCCCCAACTTTGTTCTTCACCACGACAACCAACTGAATGTTCCTGCTGATTGTTCCATGTTTAGAACATTGCCCCCAGCTTCTCCAAGGAAACATAATGTCTCGGCTGGCTGAGTATTTTGGGATTAGTAATCTACTCCAACAGAAGAGCCAGAGGTCCCCGATCTCCGCTCACAGCTCTCTGGTACACACTGTGTCCTTAGCTAACTCGTATATAATTCAAATTTCTAACCCATAAAATGTAATTGGAAATGTCTTCTGAAACAGATCATCTTCCCTCCTGCCTGCTCTCTTCTAAGTTTGACATAACGGTGATGACATCTTCATTAATCTGAAAAGATTCCACTGTTTAATCCTATTATATTCTTTACTAATTATCTTTAATGAAATACAATGGGATTAGCAGGTCTGTTAATGTGAATTGTTACACCGAGGAATAAGCAAAACTCTAAAAAGATCATTTTGGTGTAAAATTACTGAAAGGTCCAAAAACATCCATACTAACTAACGTTAAAATAAATGTAAAAAATCCAAAGCCCATGAGAAACTCGCCAAATGGTCCGACTTTGAAGGGGTCCATCAAATGATCAATACATTGTGTTGGCAGAACTGCAAGAAAATGTATAGATTAAGAGACAAATGTGTTTTAAATGTGTCTGTGGAGACTCCTGTTTATGACA
Source organism: Pelodytes ibericus (assembly GCA_036172795.1). NCBI lineage: Eukaryota > Metazoa > Chordata > Amphibia > Anura > Pelodytidae > Pelodytes > Pelodytes ibericus. Next base: position 89,074,711 of record CM069864.1, read on the forward strand.
TCACCTGTGGTTTTATATGCAAATTACACATTTCCCACTAAAAAACAGCTCATTTGCATATCATACAGGTGATGTCATAAACATGAAACCAAACTGACACATTTATTACACAGTGTACAAATAATTTAAAATCATTTTTTTATACTCTACAGTAGAGGTCAGCAACCTTTTTCTCTGCACCCACATTGTACCTAAAGGACTTCGCATAGCACTATGTTGTACCCACAGCACTTGGCATGCAATCATATTGCACCACCATGATTTGGCGTGCCACAGTGTTATTGTGTCCCACAGATCATGCCACAGTGTCAATTTGCCCCCACAGAACATACCACAGTGTCACTTTGACACATAGTACAAGTTATTTTGCCCAAAGAACATGCCACCACATCACTTTTCCCATTATAATATGTCACTGTTTGTTTGCCCATCAAATATGCCACAGTCTGTCCATTCATATATTCCCCAGCCAGGTACCCATTAAAATATGAATAGGCCACTTTTAGTTTGTACTGAATATGCCAGTTTGACCATTAACATATTCCCCAGCCAGGTGCCCATTAAAATATGTCACAGCAAGTTTGCCCAGTAAATATGCCACAGTTTGCCCATTATCATAATCCCCAGCCAGGTGCCCATTAAAATATGACACTTAGTTTGCCCACAGAATATGCCACAGTTTGCCCATTATCATAATCCCCAGCCAGGTGCCCATTAAAATATGACACTTAGTTTGCCCACAGAATATGCCACAGTTTGCCCATTAACATATTCCTAAGCTAGGTGCCCATTAAAATATGACACTTAGTTTGCCCACAGAATATGCCACAGTTTGCCCATTATCATAATCCCCAGCTAGGTGCCCATTAAAATATGACACTTAGTTTGCCCACAGAATATGCCAGTTTGCCCATTATCATAATCCCCAGCTAGGTGCCCATTAAAATATGACACTTAGTTTGCCCACAGAATATGCCACAGTTTGCCCATTATCATAATCCCCAGCTAGGTGCCCATTAAAATATGACACTTAGTTTGCCCACAGAATATGCCACAGTTTGCCCATTATCATAATCCCCAGCTAGGTGCCCATTAAAATATGACACTTAGTTTGCCCACAGAATATGCCACAGTTTGCCCATTATCATAATCCCCAGCTAGGTGCCCATTCAAATATGACACTTAGTTTGCCCACAGAATATGCCACAGTTTGCCCATTATCATAATCCCCAGCTAGGTGCCCATTAAAATATGACACTTAGTTTGCCCACAGAATATGCCACAGTTTGCCCATTATCATAATCCCCAGCTAGGTGCCCATTAAAATATGACACTTAGTTTGCCCACAGAATATGCCACAGTTTGCCCAACCAAATGCCCTGGAAAAACGTAACACCCCCTTCCCCACTACTCACATGGCTGCTCGTTCTACCGTGCTGGCGGCCGCCTTTTTTTTTTTACTGTTAAGCTTTGCGATATTCCCTCCGGTACGCAGTGTGCAGGAAGTGGTTAAAAGCCACCACATTGGCTGCTCCACCAGTAGCATCGCGGGAATGTGGGCTGGGTAATTTTGGTCTGTAGGCCGGAGTTGGCCTATGGGCCATAGTTTGCCGACCCGTGCTCTACAGTCACAGTAAAAACAATGTTTGGGTGATATAGTCCCTTTAACTGTTACATACTTACTAGGTTCTAAGCTAATTCTATTGTTCAGGAAGTGCTCTTGAGAGCCGGTGCAGCGACTAATTGCTTCCCTCAACAAGTCAATATATTATTTAAAATTTCTTGATTTCTGTGTAGATATGAAAACTGCTGACATCTACAGCTTTGTCGGTGTTACCGAACGCCAGTAGGAACATTTTGCTTAGTGCTAAGATCTCCTTTAATGCACACCTGCAGTGAGATTGAATCTGGCCATTATCTGTGTACAGCAGAGAGAGAGATGGGATATAGAGAGCTCTTATTGACTGTAATAACTTCTATTGAACCTCCATGAAAAGTCTTGGCAGCAAATAGTACAATGGAAGCTGTAAAAGGAATTCATTGAATTTCATAGACTTTCTCAGCGAAACCCATTTCTTAAAAGACGATTACACAGCCCCTGTGTGAGTTCCAACTAACAAAATATACATTTATCAGAAAATTCACAGGGATTTATCAGTATCAAAAAATATTTGTATACAATAACATTTGTTTCTGGTCTTCTGGAATTCATGTAATGAGGGCTTGGGAGGCATCACCAACTGGGGGGCATGCAATGTCAGCACTGGCAATGATTGGTAATGGGCAGGAGGGAGAGGGTTCAATTTAGATTGAAATAGGGGGCAGGAGGCGGATATAAGAAGGGGTAATAACTTGTTTTTCTTCAATCGATAGCTGCTCATCGGTACCTTAAAGTGCCCCTGGCTGAACGACACTGTATGTATCCACAGATGGACGGATCCCAAATCTCCAGGGGGTACAGCCAGGTCAAATCTGTCTTACTAGTGTGGTTGTGTTATTGCATCCTAACTCTGAGGACAGATTAGGGGTTAAACCTGTGACATCACGAGAAGGAATTTAGTTTTAACCATATCTAGACATCCGAAAGAATCATCTTGCTCGCTCCAAGCCTACAGCAAAGATTTTAGCTACATGGAGGAACACTGAGACATTTAAATATCCTCACGGGAGGAGAACCGTTCCAAAATATGTTATCCATGAAGAAGACAGGGTCCATGCATCCGAACATGTTAGACAGTCAGCTCTTGGGCATTTTGTCACGCTCCACATACGTGTCATTGAACCCATTTTATTTGTGTCCCATGTTTTAATGCACAGATCTTCACTTCTGGGCTCCTTTCATTTGTCTTGGATACAGATCTCCCTTCCTAGCTCCTTTATTCTCTTGCTCTCTGACAGTTTAGGGAAATGATGTCATGTTGTAGAGGCTCAAATGGGAATAAGTAAAATAACTCTACGTTGTCTGGTCGAAACATGTTCCAAAACAAATAAAAATGAAAAAGAAAAAACTAAAAATGTGTAAAAAAGAATGCAGAGTTATTTGATTATTTGCATATCCAGAATTGGCTGAAGCCCTACTGGCGGTGCGGGGAGTAAGGTGAAAAAACAAAGACGGGGCTAAAATAATCAGAGGATGTAACAGTTTGATTCGCTCTATAATTTTCTAATGTATCACAGTAAATACATTGGCCCATAGAGAGATCTCAACTCCTGTATTTTAAAGAATGATTTGGCTGTGGACCATAAGACTGAGAGGTAATACATAGCGCCATCTAGAGTCTGAATACGGCATAGCATGCGGCGCAACAAAGTAAATATGGATAATATTAAGATAATAAGTGTTACATTTTTTTCTCTTATTGGGGGCTTTATTTTGGGTTCCATCCTTTGCGCAGGGGTTCGCCTTTTTTTTTAAATTTAAAACATAGTACTGGCAGCTTTTTAAATCACTGTTTGTTGGTATTTAATTACAAATTGTTGACAAGATCTTTTTAAATCAACTGAAAAAAATAAATATTGACAGTCTGAACACAAGTTTACCCCTTAGTAAATAAACAGAATTGGTAAATTAAAATAGATTGTTATTAACATTGTATCTTAGTAATAACTAGGGTTTCTGCCTGCTCTTTAAGCCATCATTTTTTTTTTTTTACCAGCCTGCCGGTATAATCCTGTACCGGTTTGATGGCAACCTTAAGTAACAAGTAGGAATCTATAATTTAATGGAGTTAGACTTTCCCTTCGGCAACTGAGGAGTTAACCACAACCAACCTTAAATGCGGCGTATAATCCAGGCACTATATTCCGTTTTTTTTTTTATATCTGTCTCCTATTTAATTCCCCCGGCCTTTAGTTTATCGGAGAGATCCCCATTCTCTTTTATCACATTACACAGATGGTTCCAATTAGTCGATGTAATCAGAATTCTGGCGTTTGATGTAAAAGAGAAGTATTGAAGGGACATGGGGGGTGGGGGGGTGGGGAGAATAAAAGACAGAATTTGACTAAGGCGAAATCAGTTACTCCAGACGCTTCACCCAGAGACATTTTGAACAGTTTAAAAGACAGTCAAATATTTACTGGAGGAGAGATGGGTGATGTGGCTCACATCACGGGAGAGTTCCTGCCAATCTGCACATAGCGGAGAGATGACCTGTCAGGAGAAACATGTTTTAAATGTGCCTGCGGAGTCTCCTGCTTATGACATCACTTGTGGCCTGATATGCAAATGAATTGGTTTTCAGTGGGAAATGTGTAATTTGCATTCCGTGCCACTGGTGATGTCATAAGCAGGAGACTGCCACAGACACGTTTATAACAAGTTTCTTCTAATTTAGGCATTTGTTTGCAATTCTGCTATCGCAATATTTAGATCATTTACAGTCGTTTTGTATTCTCTACATGCACAGTACGAGCAATGTTTACGTTCATGTGTAATGGGTTCCACGCTCCTCTTCAGGTCGCTGGATAAAATAGCAATTGGGTTATAAGTATTTCCTCGATTTATCGATGAGATCAGTCTTATACACAGACACACACACTGTATCTGAAAACAACACAGCGTTTTATAAAGAGAAACCACATAATTACAACATAATCGATTTAACTGAACACAACGCTATCCGTCATTTAAATTGCTGCCCACAACGGTGGCACCAATCGGAATAGGGCCAGTGCGAAGAGTGACCAATCACTGATGGAGAGGGAGTGGTCAACAGTCCGAATACTGCCTTTTTTTAAAACTTGGCAGCCAATAGAATGGGGAGGGACCAGGCCATCCATATATGGACATCTGGAGGCGCGGACGTATCGACCAATGAGAGGAGTAACTACGACCCCAATCCATATATGGGGCTGGGGGCTTGGTCCAAGTGACCAATGGCTGAGACACCTACCTTTTGAACTAGAGAACGTCCCAGCAGCCTGGCTTAGCCTTTATGGTGAGACGGGTGCTGAGGCAACGTTCGGAGGGGGAAACATTATACAGTGAATATGGCCATTTGCACAGTGACGGGGGAAGAGCAGGGGGAGCGGGGAACCACAAATCTCTGGCCACGGATGGTACCAAGACAGCATGTCTTACAAACATACACAGTTTGAACCTTTTGCCGCAGACACAAAATTGATATGGCCAGAGTCCAAAAAACAGGACTATGCCATCAACCGCTGGTGGCCAGCAGCTTGACACCTATGGTTTAATCTCTAACCAGTCCTCATACTCCCCCCCCCCCCCCCCCCACAACAACCCAGGATCTAGGGATTACCGTATTTGCTCGAATATAAGACGATCCTGATTATAAGACGACCCCCCAAACTTTGTATATTCCTTTAGGAAAAAAACTAAAAGCCTGAATATAAGACTACCCTATAGGGGAAAAAAAGTTTAACTTGTATATATGTAAATTGCTTTTTAATATTTAATTAAAACTTGATATTAAACAAATGCATTTCTTGTTTTTATTTCCTTTTATGTGCCAATGCTGCCTCTCTCCCCCTCCCCCAGCTGTCTCTCCCCCCCCCCCCAGCATTGTCTCTCTCTCCCTCCCCCAAAATTCTCTCTCTCTCCACCTCCCTCCCCCTCGTCTCCATCCCCCCTCCCCTTGTCTCTCTCTATCCCCCCTCCCCTTGTCTCTCTCTATCCCCCCCTACACCTTGTCTCTCTCTATCCCCCCCTCCCCTTGTCTATGTCTCCCCCCTCCCTCCCTCCCCTTCACCTTGTCTCACTTTCCCTGGTGGCTAGTGGGGGCAGCCGGGGGATGTCTGCACGATATGTGCAGACATCCACCTGCTGTTAGAGAGGGGGATCCAGATCCCCTGCAGCTCTGCGGGGGACCTGGATCCCAGTCTTATAGTCTGACCTCGATTTGAGGTCAGATTATAAGACGACCTCGAATGTAAGACGAGGGGTCTTTTTCAGAGCATTTGCTGTGCAAATACGGTACCCAGTGCTGTTTAATACCTAGTATGGTGTTGGTTCTTGAGGACTGGTAAGGGAACCACACCAGGTGTGATACATATTCCTACGGAAACACAACTGACTAAGTCCTGTTGGTGGGGCTGTGAGTACTGGTCTGAGAATGACTGGTTTGGTGAATAACCCATCTTTTGTTTAATTTTTATTTATGAATTTATTATCACCGGAGAATGTAACAAAAAAAAAAAAAAAATATTTTCAATTCATTCCAACTCCATTAACAGCCCTATCGGATTTCCAATTCTCTTGTCCTGCTTTTCACCCCCCCCCCCCCGCCCCTTCCCTAAAAGTATCGCCCATATTCTCCGTAATGAAGCATAAAAAGTCTTTCCGCACCAAGAGCCAATTGGAAGCGGCAACATCATCGGCCGGGGAAAGTCCAACGCAGAATGTGAACCAAAAATGTTAAATACTTTGGCGAGCTCTGCAAACCTGACATCAGCACAGCCATCTGGCTAAAACGCCGATAAATTAAAATATCTTGGAGCCCCCAGGCTGAGATTATACTGTGAACAGGAGGGGAACATAAGATGGTACAAAATGTCATGATATTTTCTCATGGTAGAGGGTTTTATTTTATGAACATGGCCGGAGAAACTATTTATAACAAGCAGATAAGGATCGGTTCTCCAATGAGTTTATCTGACAAGGGATTATGCTGCCATATTCCCATACACAGGGATCTGATCCCCCAATGAGAAGAGTGAGACGACAGGGGGAGCCAGAGCCTCAGAGGAGAAGGCTAGCTCAGAAGCACTGAGGGGCCACATAGAGCCTGCAAGAGGAGAACCATAAAGTTATAATGGGGAACTAAGATGAGAGGGGCATTAAATACACCTCCACATCGTTCAAAACCACAAGGGTGCAGAGTTACAGACCCCTTTGAAATTCTTAATAAAGAGCTAATTGTTGGGAATTTTAAACGTAAGGTCAAAGTAGACAAGCTCGAAAAAAAATCCCCAGTAGCTGATATTACCATCTCAATTCCCTGCAGTTCTCTCTTCATTGAGCAGAACCTTCATTTTGGTCACAACATTCCGGCTTTTCAGACCGTGGGCTTCGTTCATGAAGGAAAACAAAATCTATCAAAAAAGCAGACATGCACACTGGTAATGTAAAAGCAAAATATATTTATTGACAATGTAGTAATGTAACGACAATCAAAGTAGATGTGAGTAGGAGAAATATGACAGTATATAATGTAATACTGAAAAAATAAGAACAAAAAAATAGAAAAAAAAAAATAGAAAAAAGCAGGAGGCTTAAAAAGCTATGTAGACAGAATATATGAGCAGCGAAATAAAAAAATAAACAAAATAGGAAAATGTAGACAAATATATACAGAATGAAAAAAATGAGAAAAAAAAATGAAGGAACTGCAGGGAATTGGCAAGGGACATGCAAATTTAAAGCCAACGTCGGACACGTTCTTTTCAAGGACTCGTTGTCCATTAATTCCACTTTGAAAGTACAAAAAATTAAATAAACATGCTTTTATTAGATCACTTTCACTGAATTAAAAGTCAGCAACGTGTCATTTTTTTTCTCCCACTGTCGTTATGTCACTGAGAAAAATACAAATACGTTTTTTTCTATCCTTAAAACTGAAAGAGAATACATAATAATTAATTACATTTTCTTTGAGATATTTGGAAGACTCAACTACGCCATCCAGTGGTAAAAATACAAACACCTCTTGGCTTTTTTTTCTCCCAGAGTATTTTGCAAGTATACCGGAATTTAAAGTATCATTTATAAGACTGGGGGGACTGGTAACCTTTATCAAAATGTGAATTATGGTCTGGGCGCAATAGAAAAGTCTAAAATTTACAACCAAACTTTATATAATGACAAAATTGCTGAGAGAGAGCTAAAGAATATTATATAGGAATATATTTACGGTATATATAATTCTAGCCAGTATATCACATCCAGGAGGAATAATCCATAAAAGAATTCTAATGGGCAAGCAAAACATCTCAGCAAGCACAAGGATAAAATAAACAGCCAAACAAGAACGAATCTCTGTTATTAATCAAGAAAAAGTGAATTGCAAACTTAAAGGGACAGTCTGGTCCCCAAACTCACTTTGGTGCAAGATGATCACTGCTGGTATAGTGCACAGGCTTTTATCCCTGTGTGATTTGATGCAGGCATTCTGTATAAATCACATTTTTAATATTTGACTCAAGCCCTCCCCCAGTGATTACTCTGCATGTTTACTGCAGGTGCGGCAGCACTGATTATATAGACACTGAGGATATAAAGTTTTGTTTCCTTTAGTCACTTCGCGTGTTGAATTGAATAAATTGTGTGGATTCTAAGTGACCTTGGTCTTGTACACAGTAGAATCTCTTAACAGTGCAACTCATTGTCTGATGACATCACTAGAGAGACAGGAAATTCTATTCCTTTGAATGACATTATTCTGATTGGTTCCTGCGCAAAAAAAATAAACAAAAAAAGGAAATTGACTTTTACTCGGCTAGAGTGGGCAGTCCTGGCTGCTTGCAAACTAAGTCCACTAATTGTGAGGACTTGTCCATTGGTGCTGAAACAAGACTTGTTCAATGCAGACGGTTCAAGTTTGTGTTTGTATACTCAGGAGCAGTGGGCACAAATCTGAACAAGGGAAGAGGCATTTATACATACCCTCTATCTAATTTATAAACATGTCAATAAATTGAAGACATTTTTGACCAGATTTGAGCAATCACCATGGAAACGTATGCTCCTGCCCAATGCAAAAATCAGAATGTCTCCAGTTTATCTGCTATAACGAGAGACTGATGTCTTTGTAATGCCAGTGTCTCTAACACAACTAAGAAAATGAGTAAATAAAAAACAATCTACTCTCGATTAAAACACTGCATCATCCAGCACAATCCGAGAGTCTTTAAACATCTGATCCCAGACATTTCAGTCATTGTCCAGAAAAAAGGGACATAAAATATTATGGGGTAATTAGGAAAATGATTACTGTGGTTTTACAGAGTGAGTGATGCTGGGTGTAATATCATTAGTGGGAGTGATGCTGGGTGTAATATCATTACAGGGAGTGATGCTGGGTGTAATATCATTACAGGGAGTGATGCTGGGTGTAATATCATTACAGGGAGTGATGCTGGGTGTAATATCATTACAGGGAGTGATGTTGGGTGTAATATCATTACAGTGAGTGATGCTGGGTGTAATATCATTACAGTGAGTGATGCTGGGTGTAATATCATTACAGGGAGTGCTGCTGGGTGTGATATCATTACAGTGAGTGATGCTGGGTGTAATATCATTAGTGGGAGTGATGCCGGGTGTAATATCATTACAGGGAGTGATGCCGGGTGTAATATCATTACAGGGAGTGATGCCGGGTGTAATATCATTACAGGGAGTGATGCTAGGTGTAATATCATTACAGGGAGTGATGCTGGGTGTAATATCATTACAGGGAGTGATGCCGGGTGTAATATCATTACAGGGAGTGATGCCGGGTGTAATATCATTACAGTGCATGATGCCGGGTGTGATATCATTACAGGGAGTGATGCTGGGTGTAATATCATTAGTGGGAGTGATGCTGGGTGTGATATCATTACAGGGAGTGATGCTGGGTGTAATATCATTACAGGGAGTGATGCTGGGTGTGATATCATTACAGGGAGTGATGCCGGGTGTAATATCATTACAGGGAGTGATGCCGGGTGTAATATCATTAGTGGGAGTGATGCTGGGTGTGATATCATTACAGGGAGTGATGCTGGGTGTAATATCATTACAGGGAGTGATGCTAGGTGTAATATCATTACAGGGAATGATGCTGGGTGTAATATCATTACAGGGAGTGATGCCGGGTGTAATATCATTACAGTGCATGATGCCGGGTGTGATATCATTACAGGGAGTGATGCTGGGTGTAATATCATTAGTGGGAGTGATGCCGGGTGTAATATCATTACAGGGAGTGATGCCGGGTGTAATATCATTACAGGGAGTGATGCCGGGTGTGATATCATTACAGTGAGTGATGCTGGGTGTAATATCATTACAGGGAGTGATGCTGGGTGTGATATCATTACAGGGAGTGATGCTGGGTGTAATATCATTACAGGGAGTGATGCTAGGTGTAATATCATTACAGGGAGTGATGCTGGGTGTAATATCATTACAGGGAGTGATGCCGGGTGTAATATCATTACAGTGCATGATGCCGGGTGTGATATCATTACAGGGAGTGATGCTGGGTGTAATATCATTAGTGGGAGTGATGCTGGGTGTGATATCATTACAGGGAGTGATGCTGGGTGTAATATCATTACAGGGAGTGATGCTGGGTGTGATATCATTACAGGGAGTGATGCCGGGTGTAATATCATTACAGGGAGTGATGCCGGGTGTAATATCATTAGTGGGAGTGATGCTGGGTGTGATATCATTACAGGGAGTGATGCTGGGTGTGATATCATTACAGGGAGTGATGCTGGGTGTAATATCATTACAGGGAGTGATGCTGGGTGTGATATCATTACAGGGAGTGATGCTGGGTGTAATATCATTACAGGGAGTGATGCTGGGTGTAATATCATTACAGGGAGTGATGCTGGGTGTAATATCATTACAGGGAGTGATGCTGGGTGTAATATCATTACAGGGAGTGATGCTGGGTGTGATATCATTACAGGGAGTGATGCTGGGTGTGATATCATTACAGGGAGTGATGCTGGGTGTAATATCATTACAGGGAGTGATGCTGGGTGTAATATCATTACAGGGAGTGATGCTGGGTGTAATATCATTACAGGGAGTGATGCTGGGTGTGATATCATTACAGTGAGTGATGCTGGGTGTAATATCATTACAGGGAGTGCTGCTGGGTGTGATATCATTACAGTGAGTGATGCTGGGTGTAATATCATTACAGTGAGTGATGCTGGGTGTAATATCATTACAGTAAGTGATGCTGGGTGTAATATCATTGAGTGATGCTGGGTGTGATATCATTACAGTGAGTGATGCTGGGTGTAATATCATTGAGTGATGCTGGGTGTAATATCATTACAGTGAGTGATGCTGGGTGTAATATCATTGAGTGATGCTGGGTGTGATATCATTACAGTGAGTGATGCTGGTGTAATATCATTGAGTGATGCTGGGTGTAATATCATTGAGTGATGCTGGGTGTAATATCATTACAGGGAGTGATGCTAGGTGTAATATCATTACAGGGAGTGATGCTGGTGTAATACCATTGAGTGATGCTGTCAGTGATGCTGGGGTAATACCATTGAATGATGCTGCGGGGTGATATCACTGAGTGATGCTGGCTGTTCCATTCCTGAGCGCTTTCCCCTCTGCTTTGGATCCGTCCGGCTCCCGTCCGGTTGCTGCTGTCAACCAGACCCAAACAATCCGGCGTGTGAGGGAAGGAGGGAGGTGCGGGCTCTCCCCCCCCCCCGGCCTGGAGACACCGAGGCACCGCCCGCGGCCCCCGGACATGAACCTTCCCCGGGCCACGGCAGACACCCAGCGGGGAGGGCTGGAGGCAGAGGACGCCCCAGGGAGGGGAGGGGCGCTGGGTCTGGCAAGAGGGGCAATAAAGGAGCCAGGGGTGGGAGGAGGGGCAATAAAGGAACCAGGGGCGCAGGGGGTGACAAGAAGGGCAGTAGTGGATTCTGAGGGACTGGGCATTACAAGGGAGGCAATAAAGGAGTCAGGGGGCAGAGGAGGGGCACTAGGGGGGACAGGAGGGGCAGTGCATGGAGCATTAGGAGAGGGTATGGCATCCTCAGAGCTGGGGGTAGGAGCAGGGGTAAGGCATGACCTATTGGGGCAGGAGGGCCTGGCAAGCTCAATGCATGGGGTAACAGGGCAGTTGGTGACAGGAGGGGCAGAACAAGGGGTGGCAGCAGGATTGGTGCAGCTAGGAGCAGAGTGGGAGTTGACAGCATTAGGTGGAGATATAGGGGCAGATTGTATTTCGGGGCCATGGGCAAGACCTGAAGGGGCAAAACAGGTGACACAAGAGCCATTAGTGCATGGTACTCAAATTTGGACAGGAAGGTTAAGGGCAGTTGGTGTAGGGCAAGAAGTGGGATCAAAGCAGCAGAGGGCAAAAGAAGTTATTGCACCTGGGGCAGGTGAGAGGCTTTCCATCAAGGTAAAGCAAGACAAGTTAGAATTGGGCACAGTCAGTGGCGGGGATCCAGAGATTAGAGGGTCTGCGATGGCCGGTTGCAAAGCCTCTGGTCAAGGCGAAGCCAAGACCAGCATCAAACCTAAGTGCCGGAGTCGACGAGAAGAATCTGAGGACAGACAAGGGCAGAAGGTCAGGCTCGGAGGCGCTCATCCTGAGAGCAGTCTATCTCCTTCTGCATCCCGTGGGGCTAGCTGCCACGGCGATACCCGGGAAAAGACCGACCATAAGCTGCCGAGACCCTCCAACCGGATGGGGCCCCAGCTGGAAAACAAAGGGGTCCCAAAAAAAGCAGACGGAAGGAGACTGAAGAAGCTGGTCACTGTGGACAGCTCCAAAGCCAAAACCTCATTGGAGGCCCTGAAGATCAGCATCAAACAGCTGAGGTGGAAAGAAGTGAGTGGCTTCCTCCAAATACCATCAGGGGCCAGCCTAATTTAAATGTGCTGGTCATAACTCACAACTATTCAGCGCGCAACCAAAATTCAACGCATTAGGCTTAGATAGCGCAGACCAGTATTTGGGGGCAATCTGCGTGTGCGCCATGTATATACATGACCCCTCAATGTCCACCAAAACTCTAATGCTTCGCGGAATGGGCAGCTAGCCCTTATAGCCTAATGTTGGCCCATTGATTGATTAATTGAAGACTAGAGTTGAGCGGACACCTGGATGTTCGGGTTCGAGATAATAATTATGAATGGGGACTCTATTTCGGTTTATAGAATAGCAATAGCATTACATGTATTCTATGACTTTCGGCTTATAGGCGAACCTCGAACTCCATCACGGACATACAGTGAAGTGTTCGGGTTCGTGGCACGGACACCCTAATATCCGGTACGAACCCGAATAGTGCGTCCGGGTTCGCTCAACACTATTGAAGACGTGTCATTGCGTGTAGACGCTCCAGTCTGTTGATGATATTTGGAATGTGCAGCAATAACAATGTAGCAATGAGACAACAGTGCATGTAATAAGGATACCTGTGGTGGGTTCACTTTGAGCAGCAATGACCACATTTCTTGGCCTATTGAGTTATTCCCCCCCCCCCCCCCCCGCCCCGTAGAGAATCGTAAAGTCTTCTCAGTGGGACTTGGGGGCTTCTTTGCACGGACATTAGGTCCTGTCGAAACATTTTGAGGAAGTTGAAATATTTCCCTTTGTTTAGGCCACCCACAAACACAGTCTATGTTTGGAAAATATATTTATTTATAGTTTTGATGTTGCTCTGTTATATTGTTTAGAGTAGAAGAGTGGGCTTTGTTTCTGCTAATGTATGGATTCGCTTACAGTATTACATAGTTACACTATACAGCCAGAAAACCAGGGCCCAAGAGACACCTGAGAGTATCTCCTAATATTAATTAGGGTAAGTCCTTCCTTCCTTTTTTTTTTTTCTTTCCCCCTTTTCTCCAAACCGGTGCCAGCACTCGTATGAATTCCGTGCATGCGCGAGATAGATTTGTCTTCCTTGTAAGATGATAGAGGAGACATTGCTCCTATTCACTGGGCTCGGCTGTAGGAGGTCTGAGCAGTAAAGGATATGGTCATACATCAGCCCCCCCACAGACTTTTTCTCTCTTGTCCATTTCCAAGACTTTTCAGAGCTAATGGCAATCTTGGCAAGATCTTAATACAGAAGAATAGACGGTCATGGGAGTTTTAACCTCGCTTTCTGACTTCAGAGTCTCACCGCTCATAGAGAGTTATAACAAAAGAGATTGCTTGCCTAAAAAAAATAAATTCAATAATAACATAATTATTCCCCCCCCCCCCCCCTACAGTCACAGTATATAAATACAAATAATAAATGTAGGTGATGGCATCCCTTTAATCTGCACATCTCTAAAAATGCTTTAGAATTCGATTTTTTTTAAATTTGAGGTTGTTCGAAACATAGATTTTTTTTTTTTAAATGTGCCGTTATTTTTGTAAGATATAACCAGGTCGATGATTCGCATATACCTTAAGCCAATGGTAGGAGAACGCAAACATTTATGGAAACGAACTCCCTACATAGTAATGTCAGCCCCCTAATACAGGAAAATATATTATAAAATAACACCATAGCACTATAAAACGTAATGAAACTCAAATAATGGCTTATCTTTATAAAACATTCATGCTACGGCCTGCAATTAAATACGGTATATCTGCAGGGGAACAAAGGTAACATGGCTGCAATCTATGATCTCCTATATTGGTCTATAATTGTCTTCCAGCATGGGATAAAATGTATGTATAATATGACAAGTTCGTATTGCTAAGGTTCAATCCCTCTTTAATATGGCATACAATTCTGTGTGAAAACTTAAAAAAAAAATACATATGAACTGAATGTAAACATTGCACAGGCATAATAGTGTCAGATCAACATCTTAAGTACCCACTCCCTGTACCTTTCAGCTTGTTATCTATGTGTCCTGGTTATAAAATATTATACATAATATTTTTCATTTAAAGTAAGTCTACCTGACCCATCTTGGCCTTGGCCGACTCTGTTTGTAATAGATACAGAACTTCCTCCACTTTAATCAGGCCGATCGATACATTTTAAATATCCACGCACCTTCTTAAATAAGTCTGGTACCTCCATTACAGTGATGAAAAGGTACACCAGGCAATCGATCTACAGCACTGAGGCCTTCCAAAATTACAAATCATTGCAGAGTAAACAAGAGGGGGTCAGTTAAAGGTCTTCCTAGCCTCAAGAAGCTCAATAATAATAATAAAAAAAAAAGACATTTGACGGATAGACAGCAAACCAGTAAGGCTTGAAATTTCCAAAGATTAGAAAACCTGTCTCTAGTTGAAGGTCTTAAAGAGAAATGTTCATTACAAATGGTTTAGCACCTGATTACCCCCCACCCCCCATAACTGCAGGTTCAATTCCTATTGCAAAGGATTCTGGGTAAGGCTGTGCAAACAAAGATCACAAGTTGTTGCCGTTTGCCTCTAATATACATTTTTATAACTCATCCCTTGGAACATCAGCCTTTTAAACATAGCCCATAGACAGAGATGTCGCTTGACCAGGTTATATTTTCATTAAAAGAGGTATATTTTTATTGTGGGGGAAAAGTGACTATGTTAAGGGGAGTGCACAAAAAAAAAAAAGGTTTTGTTAATATAAATACTGTATAGAATAATGTTGCAAAAATAATGATTTTGTTGGCAGTTCATAATGTAGTCTTCCTCTTCTGTGTGCCTGCTTCCCCTCTGCTAAAAACTACAGCTTATGTATTTTTTTTTTTTGGGCTTTGGCTTTCACAGATCTCAATAAGCCAGGAGGTGATACATACACGTCACACATCATCAGTGAGATAAGATTTGACGGGGTATTGGTCCAAGTGCTCAAGAGAGAGGATAGATATTACAAAGTACCAGGCAGATAGATAAAGTGATACAAATGAGCAATTTAATTAAACAATTGATCTAAAAAAAAAAAAATCCAGTATATAAAATGCTGGATATTATAACGCAAAAATGGGCACCATTAAAAATGGCGTAAGTGCGGCGCGGTAGCCATGACGCGTTTCGCCATCAGGCTTCCTCTCGGGGTCCCTGTTGCTTGTCTGTTGAAAGGAGAAAACTTAGATAATGTATTGTGGATTATGGATGTTAGCAGAGCGGAATTTACACCTTATTTGGCCAGGTAACAATGTTCCCTTGCTGGGGGGATTATTGGGGTTTTCTTTGAGGGTTACGGAGCCCTATCTGTAGGAAGAACGCGTGAGATAAGATTTGAATAGATCTGGAACTTCACAGCTCTGAATAAAATGTCATTTGTGTTTGTCCCTCAGTTGCCCCTTGGACGCCGCAGACCCTGTGACATCTACTGGCATGGAGTTTCTTTCCACGAAAGTGAGAATATTTTGTCTGGGCAGGTCAACAAGTTTCCAGGTAACATTATCGATTCGTAACATTTCTTAATGTAGGTTTGTGTGTAGGTGCTTTAGGGTACAGGAGAGAGACACACTCTGGTCCAGGCTAACTTGGATTGGTGTCTGAGTGGTTGCAGCATGGTCTGCTTGTATAGCTCTATCAGGGAGCGGACATATTGGATCAGATCTTCCTTCTTCTGACCCAAGATTCTAAACAACATGTCCGCCCCCTGATAGAGCTATACAGAGCGAAGATTGTAAACAATGTGTCTGCCCCCTGATAGAGCTATACAGAGCAAAGATTCTAAACAACATGTGTTCCCCCAGATAGAGCTATGCAAAGCAAAGATTCTAAACAACATGTCCGCCCCCTGATAGAGCTATACAGAGCGAAGATTCTAAACAACGTGTCTGCCCCCTGATAGAGCTATACAGAGCAAAGATTCTAAACAACATGTCCGCCCCCTGATAGAGCTATACAGAGCAAAGATTCTAAACAACGTGTCTGCCCCCTGATAGAGCTATACAGAGCAAAGATTCTAAACAACGTGTCTGCCCCCTGATAGAGCTATACAGAGCAAAGATTCTAAACAACATGTCCGCCCCCTGATAGAGCTATACAGAGCAAAGATTCTAAACAACATGTCTGCCCCCTGATAGAGCTATACAGAGCAAAGATTCTAAACAACATGTCCACCCCCTGATAGTGCTATACAGAGCAAAGATTCTAAACAACATGTCCGCCCCCTGATAGAGCTATACAGAGCAAAGATTCTAAACAACATGTCTGCCCCCTGATAGAGCTATACAGAGCAAAGATTCTAAACAACATGTCCCCCCTCTGATAGAGCTGTACAGAGCAAAGATTCTAAACAACATGTCCCGCCTCTTAATTTGTGTGGAAGCATTTCTATTATAAATATGCCTACACATGGTGTAATCTTTCAGTTAAACATAGATTATTTTACTTTCCTGACAGTTGTCCTGTAAGATCATTAGCTTATTACTCAACAATGATAATGGCTTTTTACTACAGGAAAGTTAAATGAGCAAATTAATAACCAGACCTGATTTTCATCTGGATAGTAACGAAGCCCATTAATGTAAAGGTCTACAACTCAAGATAAAAGTCCAAAGACATTATATTAACATATTCCCTACAAGATCTATCTGCATAGCTGACCTAGGCAAAGCATGAATTTCTAATTTACTTGGACTGCATGCTAATTTAAATTTTTAATTACCTCTGCATTTTTAATAACCTTTACACAAACCTTATTTCATAGCAGAGTAGTTGAGAATTAAAATTCTTTATGGGAAATTTATATTGGGGGGGAGGAGGGGATGGGTCCCCCCTCCCCCCAACCTCTAGAAATAAGGGCATTCTGTAACCAGCCCCCATCATATTATGAAAGTATATACGGCGCACTGCACTTACTAACCAGGCTGACCAACAGAAATTTTGGGGCCCTTTACAGAACAAATGGTCTGGATCACCCCCATAAATATAACCCCCACTCCCAATGCTCATTCCCTGGTGGTCTAGGATGCTGCTAATTTGTAGAAGACTTGCACTTGCACCGCCAAGGAGACATTGCTGTGCTTAGCATCGTATACAGCCAGGCTCCTGGACTCTTGCAGGGATACAGCCAGGCTCCGGGCCTCTTGCAGGGATACAGCCAGGCTCCGGGGCTCTTGCAGGGATACAGACAGGCTCCGGGGCTCTTGCAGGGATACAGACAGGCTCCGGGATCTTGCAGGGATACAGGCAGGCTCCGGGGCTCTTGCAGGGATACAGGCAGGCTCCAAGGCTCTTTCAGGGATACAGGCAGGCTCCGGGGCTCTTGCAGGGATACAAGCAGGCTCCAAGGCTCTTGCAGGGATACAGGCAGGCTCCGGGGCTCTTGCAGGGATACAGCCTGGCTAAGGGGCTCTTGCAGGGATACAGCCTGGCTAAGGGGCTCTTGCAGGGATACAGGCAGGCTCCGGGGCTCTTGCAGGGATACAGGCAGGCTCCGGGGCTCTTGCAGGGATACAGACAGGCTCCGGGCTCTTGCAGGGATACAGGCTCGCTCCGGGGCTCTTGCAGGGATACAGGCAGGCTCCGGGGCTCTTGCAGGGATACAGCCTGGCTAAGGGGCTCTTGCAGGGATACAGGCAGGCTCCGGAGCTCTTGCAGGGAAACAGGCAGGCTCCGGGGCTCTTGCAGGGATACAGGCTCGCTCCGGGGCTCTTGCAGGGATACAGCCTGGCTAAGGGGCTCTTGCAGGGATACAGCCTGGCTAAGGGGCTCTTGCAGGGATACAGGCAGGCTCCGGAGCTCTTGCAGGGAAACAGGCAGGCTCCGGGGCTTTTGCAGGGATACAGGCAGGCTCCAGGGCTTTTGCAGGGATAGTAGTGCCGGTTGCTTGGCCTGCACCACATAATGAACCCCCCCAAAACATGCCATATTTGCTTGAAAATAAGGCCACCATAATTATACAGAACGCAAATGCTTGTAATTCAAGGCCCACAGAGCACAGTTACCCCCAGGACAGCAGGGCATCTTACTGGGGTACTGACTGTACCCCTTCCCGATGGTAGCCCTGCTTACTAATATCACCTATGACATTTTAGCATTGATTTTTAAGAATGGGTGAGAGACCACATAGGCTGTGTTACCCCTTACCTAACTGAGTGCAGGTCCCTTAGGACAGGTGGACTCTCCCGTGTCTGACATGTTTACACATGTGTTTGAACTTGTAACATGGTAATGTGCATGCTCCCTAGGGCATTCTGTGAAAAGGAGAGACATATGTTTTTTTAATAAATAAATAAAATTGTTGTGAATTAAAGCGATCTGTGGTAACTTTCCTTAATATCGCCCATCAGTATTCCCCTTGGATGTGATTGTGATGTCATTAATACACGTTTAAAGCGTGCACAAGAGAGTGACTGCGTGTGTGTCTTCTTTTGAGGGATGACCGAGATGGTGCGGAAGATCAACCTCAGTAGAGCCATGAGGACGATGCAGGAGCTCTTTCCAGAGGAGTATAACTTTTACCCCCAGTCCTGGATCCTCCCTGAAGAATTTCCAATCTTCGCTGCTCAGGTGGGTGATGTGTAAGCTGTTTTAGCACATCTGGGACGGCTCCCAAATATCCAATCATTTTCAGCAAATTCCTGCCCCATTAAAGGGACAGTCTAGTCCCCAAACTCACTTTGGTGCAAGATGTGGATTACTGTTTGTATAATGCACAGGCTTTTTTTCCAGTGCGATTTGATGCAGTCATTCTGTATAAATTACTGCAGGTGCGGCAGCACTGATTCTATAGACACTGAGGATATAAAGTTTTGTTTCATATAGTCACTTCCTGTCCTCCTCAAATTGAGTATATTGAGTGGCCTATGAGTGACCTTGCTCTTGTACACAGTAGGATCTCTTAACAGTGCAACACACTGTCTGATGACATCCCTAGAGAGACAGGAAATTCCATTCATTTGAATGGCATTATTCTCATTGGTTCCTGCAGCAAAAAAAAAAGAAAAGGAAATGACCTTTACTCGTGTGGGCAGTCCTGGTTTCTTGCAAACTGCTGTAATTTCATCTAGCTGTAAATATTTTATAGTTCAAGCAATGCAAAATGTAAGACATGCATTTTAAAGTACTTAGAAAGCACATTAATATGCATTAATATATGGAAGATGCACCAGACAGTCCCGTTAAGATGAACTCAGAAGCCATTTACCATTTCAAGTGCAGCTATTGTGCAATAATCACTTTTACTTTGCTCGAATAAAAATAGTTTTCGCGATGCCTCTGGGGAGAAGCGGTATAATCCCCTTCTCCCTCAGCACCTGTCATAGCTGGTCAGGGGCATTACTGATGCTGTCAGCACGCCACCATCAGCCAATCAGCTGCTACTCTCAGTGTGCATTCCGATAGCAACATTCTGGGTGATCCCTAAATCCTGGACTGTTGGGTGGGCCTTGAGGACTGGGTTGGGAAACAGTGGTACAGAGGAAGTAACATTGTGCTCTGCATCAAGATAACAGAAATGGTACATTGTGAAGAGAGACGGAGGTGGGGAGGGCACAGCAGGTCGAGGCCTTCTCTCACGCAAACCTTTAAAAGAAACTGCCAGACTTTGGTTTTCCCGTCAGAGGCTTGTTTTTCCATACAAAGAACAAGATACAAACATTGCTCAAGAAGCTGTTTCACCCTTTAGCCTGGGGAACGATACCTCAAAATATAAAGCCGCCTGGAGCTATTTCCTACTTTAATGCAGCCCCATAGTGCTTTTTAAACACTGCCATATTACTCGGCTCTTGACATACAGGAGTGTATCTTGGCCTAGGGCGGCACTGTGCAGGGGGCGGCATAAAAATCCCCCACCTACCTGCAGCATAAACAAAATTGCAGTCAAAGCCACTAACTAACTAACCCCCCCGGTCCCCTTCTCACACAGTATTGCTCTGTGCCAGCAAATCTGACTTTCTCCGTCATTGGTGTGTGCCTGTGTCAATCTTACAGCACCCAGCCAATAGCTGTAGAGGAGACAATTGATTAAAGCCAGTTGACTACATATAAAGTAGTATAAAACAAGCTTTTTTTTTTGGGGGGGGGGGGGGGGGGGGACCATGTACGTTGAAATCCATTATTAACTTTTCTTAGAAAAAAAAGGGATGGGATTTGAAAGTTGCAAGACTAAGAGGAAAGTGTGTGAAAGTATCACGTTATGGAAAGAGTAGTAGATACCTGGAATAACCTTCCAGTCGAAGCGGTAACATCTAACACTGTAAAGGAAAGGAATTCAGGAACGCTTGTTTCGAATAAAGTGTACATTATGTTGCTGTCTAAATTATCCTTCTGTCTGGTTTTCCTACTCGAAATGAAACTGCTGGACCATTCTAATACCTTGAAATTCGGCGTACAAGGCTGCGTTTCACGCTCTGTAAACTAGCGGTTATCTCAGGTGAACGGTCCAGTAATGAGAAGCAGGATTAAAGATCTCTCCGAGGGGGGAAAGGGGCCACATTAAAACCCATTAACCCCGGTCACTTTTACAGGTTTATCTCTTCATTGTGATGCTTTAGTAAATGAAGCGAAAACCCAAGAACGGCTCCAGTCCACTGATACACGCACATCAATATCTAATGACATCAACCGTTAGACGGTAAACCCTGCATAGTGTGGTAGTGTGAGTACGCCTTGATACATAGATCGCAGCTTGCCTGCATTTCTCCAGCGACCTGTAGATGGCAGCACATGCACATGAATGTGGTTAATGTACAGCGAGTCTCCTTTGTAATTCTGGATACAGGGGGCATAGTTGCCAACATTGGCCATGTTTCCAGGGACACATATTTGTTCCTCATGCTGCAGAAAGAGCATGCAAAGTGCAGCCCGGCAGTATGTAGGAGGGATATACGCACAGACCCAATCCAGTTAATTAATCATGGTAGGTAGTATGAGATCTCCACCCTGATGAATTAATTGGATTGTGTCTGTGCGTATATCCATCCTACATACTGCCGGGCTGCACTTTGCATGCTCTTTCTGCAGCATGTGGAACAAATCTGTGTCCCGGGAAACATGGCCGATGTTGGCAACTATGGAGTTGTGATATGTAAGGTTTGGTGGTCAGACAATTTTCTCTCTTATTACAGAGTTTGAGAAATAAATCCACTGATTGAAATAATGTGCCAGAGACACCTGCGTTATTATTCAACAGAATGAGATGTCCCCAAAAACTGAATTTATTTTTAAAAACATTTTTTTATTCCCGTGTCAGTGGTGGCCTGCGACTGCAGGAAGTCCCGTCACGATATTGTAATGTGTGTATTAGCTGGTAACTTGCTGCCTGCGCAATTGGCGACTGACGTGGGCCAGTGTGACCCAGTCATGACATCACTTGGTTTTGATGTACCGCCTGGGAGCAGCCACATCTGCTGCTGCCTTGTGTAATTTAATTTGCGTAGCGTGTGACCGAGCGAATCCAGCAGTCGCCAACCACTTGTTTAAAACATGATATCTGCTGCGTTGCCCCCCATGCACCTGTTTTAGCTCTCCACTGATTGTAATATAGTCCAGGGTATGTATTGCGTCCAGTGCGCCTGCCTTAGCACCTCCCCGCTTATCAATAATATATATATATTTTTTTAGCCTGCTTGCAACAAAGTCTGTTCCGCACCTTGTCCATCGTTTAAAGCGTTAAACCTACCCTCTTTAATAACTTGGGGAAAGGCGGCTCCGACTTTCCTTAATGTTTTAAATTGCATTTCAATTTGAATAATTTATAATTTGCGTTTTTCAAATTTGATTGTTCCCCCCCACCCCCCATTTCAATTGCTACTTCTTAGAGATGCTATTTGTACCAACCCAAATTAAAAGTTTTAGGCAGAGAAAAATTACAATAATTATTTTCTCTAATTAGTATACGGAATGCATTTTTAATACCGTAATTACACATTATTATTATTTTTGTGGCCTAATTGTAATTATTGCTATTGAACACGGTAATTACTGTTGATGGTATTTTTTTTGTTTGCTAATTGATTACAATGACTTGGTACTTTACCCATTACGAATACATTGTAATGCATACAGCGTTTCAGAAAACTTTGGCATATTGAAAATGTTATTATTATTTTTTATTATTAATTTGTAAATGTTTGCTTTTCAAATCACAGGAAATTGAAGGTTATGACAAGTTTGTCTTGCTGGGCAATGCAAATAGTAAATCAGGAGGGTGAGTTTACATTCACGTAATCAAGGGTTTTTGATGAGTATACCTGGCGGCTCCTGTTTATGACATCACCTTGTGGCCCAGTATGCAAATTTGCACATTTCCCATTAAAATTTATTAATTTGCACGCTGGGCCACAATGTCTTAGTTTTATGTCTGATCTTCATACTTCTCCTCCTCCTCCTCCTCTTCGTCATCCTCAACAGCATAAGTAGCACTCAGCAGTCTTGTCTTGTTGCGTGGTTTCTTCAAGTTCCACCCATGTCCTCTTTATCTTCTTAGGATCCACCATAACCTCTAGAGTTCCTTGCAACCTTCATGTGCATCGCTCCGAGGCCTTCACACCTTCTAACTTGTTTCATGGTACATCCTTTCCCCCTCCGAGGAACCGATCCCACTACTTCTCAAGCACACTTAAATATTTGATCTCAGTCCTCCCGGAACGTAATCCATCAATTAGATTTATTCTCTGCTACGCTATCGTAACCTAATCCTTCAACTAAAACTGGTCTGGCTCTGCAAACCAGTATCGCTACATATGTAACATCATCACCAAAATCTAGGTCGACCATCACAATTTCTAAATCGAAAAAAGGAGACAATTTGGAGCTCTCTGTTTCGCCATTTATATCAGCAATGTAGTATATTGTGATCACTGAAATATAGACGCCAGATAGTCTAGTGAAGAAATGCTGCCAGTGACCTCCCACTCTCCCTCGGGGCTGGATTATATATACTGAACTTGACTGATTGACTCACTGGCCCAAACACCCCCACCGACCTCATCCAGGATTCAATTTTTTTTGTTGTTGTCAGGTAGCCGTAAAACTCATGTTTTATTAATAAACTATTTATCTGCATCTCCCAGGGCCATTTCATATGCAGAGAACAGACATACATACATCTGCGCGTTAGAAACGTCCACATGTATTTACTTGAATAATAATACACAGTATAGAAAATAAAGCACCTCCCGGTCAGGAGCCATTACTGTATCAATTTTGCTCTTCTTTCTTGATTAAGAATGCCATATCGTATTCACTTGGCTGCCTCGTAAATCCCTGCATCGTGTCTTCATCGTAATCCTTTTCTGGAAGGAGCCACCACATTTTTCCCAAGGGCTCAGCTGTTTTCAATGGTGTTGAAAAATTTGCCCGCAGATCACGCCCCAAGTTTGGGCCCATTAGGGCAATTTACGAGGATGGTGGTGTTTCTCGTTGACGGGGAAAAAAATGCACCTTCGAGTGGATCTACGTCTACAATCCGTTTTTATTATTATTATTTGTCTTTCCCCCTCCCCCCGCCTCTTTCCTTTTCCTCGCCTGCTCCCCTGTGTAAGTAAAGCATTATAGCAATCCATTGAACATTTGACAGGAATTGATTGCATGATAAAGCTTTGTGTCCAACGCAAATAAATATCTTCTAAAGCAGGCTCGATTTCCTTGGTGACTGCAAAAGACATTCTTCTCGAAGTTGGTGGTGTGGGTGGGATTGGGTTAAATTTGAGAGACTCTTTAATGTCTTGGAATTTAGATACCAAGAGATATGATAAACGTTCAATATTATGGAGAGTTTTCCCACATAATGTAAATATTCTATGGGGAAAAAAAACGCTCTGAATATAAAGCGTTCCTCGATCTTCTGCAGAGGTCTTTTTTATGGATCATCCAACCAAGAGGTGGAACGTGTGCCAACTTCATGTCCTCCATGCTTAACCCAATCCTACCAGACACATATCTCTCTCGTTGAATTTACGAGGTATGCCGGGCACACTGATCAGCCTAATATGGCATAGATATAACTCTTGCTTTGTGGGGGCTAGGTCTCCATGAGCCTCCGATTTAGCCGCGCGTGTCGGATTTGATATGGACCACCCTCCAATACTGAGAAATATAGACCCCAAGCGACCTCCATTTGCTTGAGACCCATATTATTCACCGTTCAGCTTCTGTATCGGGAACATCTGGAGTGGCAAATTTCCAGCTTTAATGGTGCAGAGAGCTGTGTTATTATTTTACCGCATCTCCCCAAAAAAATTCTTAACTTATTTGTTGACTAGTTTGTATCTTGGATCAGGAGAAAACCAAGCGTGTATTTCTTTTTTCTTCTTTTAACTTCTGTGTGGCACTTGCCCTCCAGCCCCCGATTCTTAAAGGTCGTTCTATTAATATGTCTTTCTCAAGGTCAAAGTTGGAAGATGTCCTAGAATTCAGCTGCCCCCATGGTCCTACAGCTGTCTCTGATGCCCTTTTACTGTCTGTCAAATGGAGATGGAAAGAGAACGCAATGAAGCAGAAATTTTTATTTTTGTAAAAGGATTTCAAGCTGTGGGATAGACGTAATGAAGGAAAACGTCTTGCAATCTTCTATCCCGCGGCCTGGTTTAAAGAGCTGGCAATCTTCTCGGTAGCGGAGGAGATTCTCTAAGGTTTACCAAGTCCTCACGCCCTTCGTGAATTTATCTCACGTCATTAAATACCATAGACGGCAATAGAAAAAATAAAATAATAATCAGTGATAAGTGATATTTTTGCATCACTGTGTATCTTCCAATATTTCTATAAAATTGAGCCCAAATATTTAAGACAATCCGACCAGGAAAGTTTGCCTGTGTTCAGTGGAGGTAGTCCTCCATTTTATTTCCTATATGGGCTGGTCCTGGAGCAACAATAAAGAATGAGATCAACGCATGTATATCACGATCTGCTGACCCCTGTCGGGAGTCAGCATTATACAATGGTGCACAGTAGTTCCACCATGTGGCACCCTTTCCACATGCCTCTATTTTATCCATCTCCCCCAGTGTGTTCGACTGTGATGCGATGCCACAGAGGAAGGTGTAATTACCAACATTAACCTTCGCCATTAATAGCATATCTCGTTTTCCAGCCCTTTTCTCTTACTGGCTGGGTCCTTACATCTTTACACTCGTCATGTCTGCCCATATTTTGCACCCAAAGGGGTTCAGCTACACCGAATGCATAATTAATATGCATTAGCAAGTGGCCTTCAAAGGTCGGATGAACCCCAAGATGCTAATGGTACTTGTTAGTCGGTAGCGTTGTCACATTGGTGATCTCATTTTTTCGTGATGGATGAGATGACTTGAATATCCAGCAGAGGAGAGAAAAATAAAATCCCATCTATCCCATTATGTCATCATGTAAGCCTTTCTATGCATCAGAGAGAGCATGCCAATTATCAAAGCCGTCTGGAGTGACTAGGTACGATTATGTTCTGTAATATTCTAATATTCTATTTTCCGTACTTACTTTTTAAAGAAATAACGAGTTTTTTTGGGGACGTACCTTCGGCCCAGTTTCATCCTTTCGTTCTTCATTCAGAATTCTCCAGTCTTCTCACCCCAAGGTGGCCGCAAAGTTTATCTTTAGTACTGCTGATTTTATTTTTAATAAATCAACCTAGCGATGGATAACTGCAGCATGCCTCACCCCTTCTCTAAGACTTGGCACAGAGTCAAGGCTCAGGCCGCCGACCGTCACACACAGAGCAAGCGATGTCTGCCTCCAAGTGTAAGTTTGACTCATCGATGAAAGGTTAATATCTTTTGAATGGTGCATCCTAGAAGCACAGTTGAAAAGACAAAATCAGACAAAAGTAGCTTTGTGCCTAGTTAAAACTGTTAAAATATTTTTGGTGTGTAATTCCAACACCTGTGAGGCCCAAACTTGTTCAAGTTGCTTTCCATATTCATCTTATTTTCTCATCCACAATCCTTTCTCTCTCACTGGGTATTAAAACTGAGGTGGCACTATGGGTGTGAATGCATCGCACCTCTATGATCTCCACTTTAGAGAGCCCCTCTAGGTAACAGTTCTGGTCAGCCCCCAGGGTTGCAAGTTCAATTCCGGGTGAGAACAACTGATCCTTTCATCCTTCCGAGTACCATTAAATTGGATAAGCATAACATGTTGAGTAAAAGCAACATATTCAAGATTGCCATAAAAACATAATTGAAATAAAATGCACAACCCCTATTGCAAATCAATTTTGATATATTATTTACTCGTTATTCTTGGACATTCTGGACTCAAAAACGAAGATGTGGGATCCCTCTCACCAAGAACGGGCAAAAGCTGAAATAGCTGGCCCTATAGGATGTAACCTTGTCGAGAGAGGAATCACCGTTTTTTGCTCGCTTGCACCATTACAGAGGAAACCTCTCCATTAACATATCAGACTGGTCCCATCCATAAGGGCAGTCCAGATCCAAACAGCCTCTCCTCTGCACGCGGAATACAGCAACCGCAGACGTACGTTTCAGCCTTCATTGGCCTCGTCGGTGTGGTACGGCTGGTATCCCTCTAGGTGCAGCGTTTAAGAAATGAATAATAATTTTATTTTTTAGCTTTTGTTTTTTTGTATCTTTTAGCGCAGATATATGCTTATTATTATTCCCAGGATGGGTCAAGGACCAGGGCGTTGTTGGCACTGGGTTGCAAACTGGAAGGTGCAATGTTTTGGCACATAACTACCTGGCATTTCCCACAGGTAATCTGCTGGCTGTCCCATAAGTAGTTGGACACAAAACTGCCACTCAATCCCAAGCTAATCTCTTGTTACCGGCTGCTCACCACTGTCCTCCCTCATGACAAGCCTCCAACCTTATCCAGAAACTATTGCCACAAGGGGAAGGTCTACCTAATTATAGGGCGCGTTTGCGAGTCAGTGCGCATACAAATCAAACCACGGCCATTTTGTAAAAACCATCAGTAGCCGATAGATACAAGTGCCGTCAGGAAATTGCCGCAGTTTCGAATAAAGCAAATTGGTACTTGTACTGGCGGCGACAGTACTGGCCCCCTACAGCACAGCGAGGTCAACAAGACAAAGGGGGGGACGGACGGACTAGGGACCGTATACTTTTCATCAAATACTAATCTAATTATATTTCACATGTTAAAAGGCCATTAATAGGTGTAGTTGGTAATTACGTGTATGTGTCCAAAGCTTTCAGGTCTAAGTAAGAGGGGCTCTCATTAATCCTTCTTTAAGACCATCTCGACCCTTTCTTAATGGACCCCAAAGATTGTCTTTTACGCACGAAACCCTCCGCCGAAATCTGCTTGCCCTGTTCGATTTGCTGAATCAGGTGTTATTCCCGTTCTAGGAAGTCTATAATTCTTGTTTTATAATTTGTTTGTGCTTGTTAAAAAAAATGTTTTTTTTTTTTTAAAAAAAAAAGTCTTTATTACAGTCACATACTTTAGTTTATGTTGATCGATGAAGCCAGCTGTGCATATTTTATCAATTTATGGAAAGAACAATATAAAAAAATAAATAAAAAAAATACAGCAATCTATGCCTCGCCTTTCAGGTTGTCGGAGAAGATTTTAGTGACATAATGTATTGTTTAATAAAAAAAAAAAGTACTTTGTAGTAGAGATCATTTCATTCATTGCGGCTTCCTGACTTACTGCATTTTTTTGATATGCATCATTATTTTTAGTGCACATGTATTTCGTTTTAATAACTGTTTTCTAAAAACTGATCTACCGGCGGGTCAAAAAAAAAAAAAATCTGCGCAAACCTGCTGACGTTGATGCAAAGCTTGCCGATCCATGTATTTAGAATTTTAATTCCTTCGCATCAACCATTCCTGTGCTTCGCCAGGGATAGCCGGCGAGCTGTAAAGAAAATAAATACAAATATTCGTCAAGTTGATAGAAAGCAAGGCAACGTCTCCACGTTAGGATCTCTAAGCCGATTTTGGTCATGGGGATTGAGGGCCAGTGGAAAGGGGACGAGAGATGAAAAGTTAAAAATGATGTATAGAAGAAAAAGATCCTGTAATCCGTAAATAGAAGTAATTATCTATCCATCAAAAGGATGATCTAATTTTTTTTTTTTTAAAATCAGTGTGGATCACCGGGTATTTTTAAACTAGACTAAACTAGAAAAACTAGCTAAACTAGAAAAATGGTCAGAGCAGTGGCAACTGACATTTAATGTGGACAAGTGCAAGATTATGCACCTTGGGCGTAAAAACCCAAAAGCAGAATATAGACTATTTGGTACAGTCCTAACCTCAACATCTGAGGAAAGGGATTTAGGAGTAATAATTTCAGAGGACTTGAAGGTAGGCAGGTAATGCAATAGAGCAGCAGGAAATGCTAGCAGAATGCTTGGTTGCATAGGGAGAGGTATTAGTAGTAGGAAGAGGGAAGTGCTCATGCCATTGTACAGAGCACTGGTGAGACCTCACTTGGAGTATTGTACGCAGTACTGGAGACCGTATCTCCAGAAGGATATTGATACTTTGGAGAGAGTTCAGAGAAGGGCTACTAAACTGGTTCATGGGTTGAAGGATAAAACTTACCAGGAAAGGTTAAAGCATCTTAACATGTATAGCTTGGAGGAAAGACGTAACAGGGGGGATATGATAGAAACATTTAAATACATAAAGGGAATCAACACAGTAAAGGAAGAGAGTATATTTAAAAGAAGAAAAACTACCACAACTAGAGGACATAGTCTTAAATTAGAGGGGCAACGATTTAAAAGTAATATCAGGAAGTATTACTTTACTGAGAGTGTAGTGGATGTATGGAATAGCCTTCCAGCAGAAGTGGTAGAGGTAAACACAGTCAAGGATTTTAAGCATGCATGGGATAGGCACAAGGCTATCCTAACTATAAGACCGGGAACGGGGGACTAATAAAAGTACTCCAAAAAAAAAATTGGTCAGACTAGATGGACCGAATGGTTCTTATCTGCCGACACATTCTATGTTTCTTTGTTAACTGTTGGCATCAATTACAGTATGTTTAATAGAAAGATTGCATCAAGTGTAGGCATTTTAAATAGAATTCATAATGAAAAAATGTAAATAAAGCACTTTATTGAGCCCTCTCTGTTTGCATAGCTCCACCTGGAGGCAGACATGTTGTTCAGAATCTTGGATCAGATGAAGGAAGATCCGACCAAAGATGTCTGCCCCCCTGATAAAGCTATAAGAGCACTCAATAACGTGCTTTGTTTATATTCTTTCATTAAAGAGTTTCTGTTTAAAATGACTGCACTTGATGCAATCTTTTAAATAAACATAAGTTTATCTGAAAATTCGGATTATGACCAAGCTGAAAGGGCTGTCTAGTGACAGTTGGTCCTTGAAGATGACCCCTAGCACCAAAAAAAAAGGCATATGGAGGTTCAAATTAATAGTCGTTTTATTAATAAATATAATAGTATACCTATTTTAATATAGATTACTTAAATGAGTTACCCTTGGAGGATTAGAGGTCACCTTGAAAAGGTGAACGGATATACAATCCATGACTTTGGCCAAGGAAGGTCCATGTGTCGACCAAAACCCTGGTCTCTGGGTCCTTCACAATTTGTTAAACATGTCGGCACTGGAAAATGCTTGCTCGCTCGCGATTCATTTGTATTCTATTTAAATACTTTGCTAAATCCTCCCTTAATCAGTGGAATTTTTGAAAAATGTTATTCTGTTGGGCTTATTAATGTTATAACATCTGCGGCTACAGTTGTTCTGGAACCTCTTACAATCTTGAATGACGACAATGTTGAGAACATACTTTGATTTCTCCATACTCTCTCTTGTCCTCCCCCCCCCCCCCCCCCCCTTCTCCAGACCAAAAAAAAGCATGATAAGAAGCTATCATTATTTTAAATAAAATTAACATGAAACATTACTGGCATTTGCCAACTCTGCAGCAAAAATATGTTCCTTTTCCCTTTTCATTTTTCATGCGGTCTCCCACTAAGCAGGGAAGGTAAGTTCTGACAGATTATTAATGAGTCATTTTTTTTTCTTACAGTGTCCTGTAGATCTACTTTTGCTCGGTATCATTATATATTTTTTTTTTTACATTTTCTAACCCACATCTTACAAAATGTGAATGTTTTTTATTTGTTTTATTTGTGAAAGTTAAAAACAATTTTTAAATATAATATAAAGTATAGTTCTAATATATTATTGCAACAATATAAACACATTCTACATTTTACTAGCTTATTTTCCATTTTCTGGAAATGTATAAGAAACAAAACTGGAACTTAGTTGGAATTCAGTTGATTGAAAACTATTATTATTTGGAATTTTTTTTTTTTTAATAAAAGAATATTCAGAATTATAATAATAATAACCATGATAATTTATAATAATAATAGTAATCAAAGTTTTTAACCAGAAAAGGTTCATGGAGATAAGGATATCTTAAAGGGCAATTAAAATGTAAACAAAAAATTTTATGTCCTGAGTCTCCTAACTAATCTCAACGTGGATTTCTTAATAGATAATTTGTACATTAGAAGCACAAGTGAAAAATAAAGTTTAGTTGTCCCTTTAAGGCCGGTTTATTGTAAATCTCCACTACTGCTGCTATAAAAAGACTACTTTGCGGGAAGGAAAGATGAACTTCAGTGCTTTCACTACTGTTCGATCTCGATAAACACAGAGAGATTGTTACACAGCCGACCTTGTTGACTGGCAGCAGGCGATAGAGCTTGCTTTTCAAGGTCATTGGTTCGAATCCATTTCCAGTCTGGAAAGCTGAAAATAATTACCTTCCGCCAGATGTGGCCTATTTGACTCAACCTGGTGGTCTTGGTCCAGTTCCTGGACGGCAGATGTCCGTTTCACATCTACTCATGTCATTGCAGTTCATAATCTTTTGTAGTGCGGCCACGAACAAAGCCAGCTGTTGAACAACTCGCCCCTCTTTTCAATGTCGGGCTTGTCGAACAGCTTTAGGCATTTCTGTCATTTTGTAGCTCTGAGAATTCGGATGAGGAGAGCATATTTTGAACCTGGTTTGTTCCCACCCAGCATCTGTTTGCATGTGTCGTTGTTGCAGTTGTTTGTTTGTTTATGCTTGCCTTTGTATGTAGCTGCTCGTACAGAACAAACCTGTAAAATGGTTGGATCTCCGCGAAATATTCATTCAAAGTGACACAACCAAGCAGTGGCTACCCAGCCATTTTAGCATAACGTGGGACATCCTTTAGTTGGGACATCATTACCAATATTACCACAATAAACAAGCAATATATGTATTCCGGGTACATAACTGACAACTTTGTATGTCGCGGTCCCGGTATGTAAAATGGGCGTGACCCACAGCATTAAGCTCCAGGCTTCCCAGTTACTGGGTGTCTGGCGCTCATTTCCCAGGTGTCTGGCGCTCATTTCCCAGGTGTCTGGTGCACATTTCCCAGGTGTCTGGTGCACATTTCCCAGGTGTCTGGTGCACATTTCCCAGGTGTCTGGTGCACATTTCCCAGGTGTCTGGCACTCATTTCCCAGGTGTCTGGAGCGCATTTCCCAGGTGTCTGAAGCTTCATTTCCCAGGTGTCTGGTGCACATTTCCCAGGTGTCTGGTGCACATTTCCCAGGTGTCTGGCGCTCATTTCCCAGGTGTCTGAAGCTTCATTTCCCAGGTGTCTGGTGCACATTTCCCAGGTGTCTGGTGCACATTTCCCAGGTGTCTGGTGCACATTTCCCAGGTGTCCCAGGTGTCTGGTGCACATTTCCCAGGTGTCTGGCTCTCATTTCCCAGGTGTCCCAGGTGTCTGGTGCTCATTTCCCAGGTGTCTGGAGCTCATTTCCCAGGTGTCCCAGGTGTCTGGAGCTCATTTCCCAGGTGTCTGGCTCTCATTTCCCAGGTGTCTGGAGCTCATTTCCCAGGTGTGTGGAGCTCATTTCCCAGGTGTCTGGCTCTCATTTCCCAGGTGTCTGGCGCTCATTTCCCAGATGTCTGGAGCTCATTTCCCAGGTGTCTGGCTCTCATTTCCCAGGTGTCTGGCTCTCATTTCCCAGATGTCTGGAGCTCATTTCCCAGGTGTCTGGCTCTCATTTCCCAGGTGTCTGGCTCTCATTTCCCAGATGTCTGGAGCTCATTTCCCAGGTGTCTGGCTCTCATTTCCCAGGTGTCTGGCTCTCATTACCCAGGTGTGTGGTGCACATTTCCCAGGTGTCCCAGGTGTCTGGCTCTCATTTCCCAGGTGTCTGGCTCTCATTTCCCAGGTGTCTGGTGCACATTTCCCAGGTGTCCCAGGTGTCTGGCTCTCATTTCCCAGGTGTCTGGCTCTCATTTCCCAGGTGTCTGGCTCTCATTTCCCAGGTGTCCCAGGTGTCTGGCTCTCATTTCCCAGGTGTCTGGCTCTCATTTCCCAGGTGTCTGGTGCTCATTTCCCAGGTGTCCCAGGTGTCTGGCTCTCATTTCCCAGGTGTCCCAGGTGTCTGGAGCTCATTTCCCAGGTGTCTGGCTCTCATTTCCCAGGTGTCTGGAGCTCATTACCCAGGTGTGTGTTGTGCACATTTCCCAGGTGTCCCAGGTGTCTGGCGCTCATTTCCCAGGTGTCTGGCGCACATTTCCCAGGTGTCTGGCGCACATTTCCCAGGTGTCTGGCTCTCATTTCCCAGGTGTCTGGCGCTCATTACCCAGGTGTCTGGCTCTCATTTCCCAGGTGTCTGGCTCTCATTTCCCAGGTGTCTGGCTCTCATTTCCCAGGTGTCTGGCGCTCATTACCCAGGTGTCTGGCTCTCATTTCCCAGGTGTCTGGCTCTCATTTCCCAGGTGTCTGGCTCTCATTTCCCAGGTGTCTGGTGCACATTTCCCAGGTGTCTGGCGCTCATTTCCCAGGTGTCTGGCGCTCATTTCCCAGGTGTCTGGCTCTCATTTCCCAGGTGTCTGGCGCTCATTTCCCAGGTGTCTGGCGCTCATTTCCCAGGTGTCTGGCTCTCATTTCCCAGGTGTCTGGAGCTCATTTCCCAGGTGTCTGGCGCACATTTCCCATGTGTCTGGAGCTCATTTCCCAGGTGTCTGGTGCTCATTTCCCAGGTGTCTGGAGCTCATTTCCCAGGTGTCCCAGGTGTCTGGCGCTCATTTCCCAGGTGTCTGGAGCTCATTACCCAGGTGTCTGGAGCTCATTTCCCAGGTGTCTGGAGCTCATTTCCCAGGTGTCTGGAGCTCATTTCCAAGGTGTCTGGCGCACATTTCCCAGGTGTCTGGAGCTCATTTCCCAGGTGTCCCAGGTGTCTGGCGCTCATTACCCAGGTGTGTGGTGCTCATTTCCCAGGTGTCTGGAGCTCATTTCCCAGGTGTCTGGCTCTCATTTCCCAGGTGTCTGGAGCTCATTTCCCAGGTGTCCCAGGTGTCTGGCGCTCATTACCCAGGTGTCTGGCGCTCATTACCCAGGTGTCTGGCGCTCATTACCCAGGTGTCTGGCGCTCATTTCCCAGGTGTCTGGAGCTCATTTCCCAGGTGTCCCAGGTGTCTGGCGCTCATTTCCCAGGTGTCTGGCTCTCATTTCCCAGGTGTCTGGCTCTCATTTCCCAGGTGTCTGGAGCTCATTTCCCAGGTGTCTGGAGCTCATTACCCAGGTGTGTGTTGTGCACATTTCCCAGGTGTCTGGCTCTCATTTCCCAGGTGTCTGGCGCTCATTTCCCAGGTGTCTGGCGCTCATTTCCCAGGTGTCTGGCGCTCATTTCCCAGGTGTCTGGCTCTCATTTCCCAGGTGTCTGGCGCTCATTTCCCAGGTGTCTGGCTCTCATTTCCCAGGTGTCTGGTGCTCATTTCCCAGGTGTCTGGCTCTCATTTCCCAGGTGTCCCAGGTGTCTGGTGCTCATTTCCCAGGTGTCTGGAGCTCATTTCCCAAGTGTCTGGAGCACATTTCCCAGTGTTTGCGCTGTACACGGGATTCTAGGCAACTTTTCTATTGAGAATCCACAGCACATTCCAATTGGGATATCTAGTCTGCCCATAACAAACGCGAATACACATCCTAATAGCCTCACAGATATCCCAGCCCTTCCTGAATTAATTTACTGTGTTTATTACTTCCACTGGAGAGAGTTACAGGTATCTGCTACTTTTAGAGTAACAAAGCTTTAACAAGGTATAATGTCCTGAAGACTTCAGTGGGGGAGCCATTATGGGAAAACCTTGGCTATTGCAGAGGTGGCTGAGGTCCTCCCATAGAGGTCAGTGGGAAGACTTCAGCTATAACCGAAATGGCCGAGGTCCTCCCGAAATGGCCCCAACTCCTCCTCATAGAAGGATATGGGGAGGACTGAGGCTTTCAGTTTGGCAATCAAACTCCGGGGGAATTCAGCTGCTGAAGTGTAGGCACGAAAATCGGCCACAGTGGCCAATTGGGTACGAAACCCGGAGTTTCCCGAGTCGACCCTCTTAATGAAAGGGTGAATGAACAAATGCCATTGTCGATCAATGTGCATTCATTCGTTCTGCTTGTCATTCGGAATTCGGATGAATGGATGAAGTGTCCATTGTTGTCCAAAACCAAATGTCCAACTCTATTAATCTCTGTCTCCAACCATCTCTAATACTGTTACTACCACCACCTTCCCTTTGACCTCTTCACTCACCGTATGTGTCTCACATCCCTCACTCCCTCTAGATTGTCAGCTTGCGAGCAGGGCTCTCTACCTCATTTATCAACCTTTTCTAATTCGACTAACTTATCATGCAGTCCCCCTCTGGGCTCTGTACCAAGCGCTACATAAATTGTTGTGTATAAATAAATGTCATAATTTTACCTTTGATATTACTTTCATCCCAAAATGTATATTTTATGTTAACAGCCATTTCTCCCTATTTAAAATTGTTTTTGAATGTTACTTCCATGAACGATTGTTCAATAGATATTTCCCATTTTTTTTTTTGCGTAGAAAACAAAGAATTGATAGAAATCAATTTGTGACCCGTTCAAGAGACGGTCGCCTAGCGGCACGCCTAGGGGTCGATCATGTAAGGTGGGAGGGAGGAAACTATTTCCAAATAAAAATGAACTTGCTAAGGAGAATGCAAATGAGAATAGAAAGGTGAAACTGTTAGGAAGAATTCCCCAAAGTAGGAGGGAACTGGCAGAGGAACGTGTAAAGAGGGGGAGCCAGAGACTCAGAGGAGTTGTACAAGATGTTGGCCCTAGAGTATAGAACATGCTGAAGATTCATAGGCAAGTTGTTTGTTCTAAATCTCCTTACAATACACTTGTTTTACAATGGCGATTGCTAGTTTGAACACTAGAGGGAGCTGTGTCACCTCCGGAAAATGGACCACTACCCACGGACGAGAAATAATTCAAGCTTAATCAAATGCCAAATAACTGTAAATTTTATAAGGTTTAGCAAAGTGCATCTGTAAGGAGTTCACTTACACTTCTTTAGATGTGTGCCTGACCTCTCAGATGTTTTAAAGATGTCTGAGTCACCGCTAAAAAAAAAAGAAAAATGCACAATTGGGCTGAATTCCTCCCATTTAGAATAATTTGCATAAAAAGGCTCTATTATGCTACCATCAATTGAAATCATTACCGGCACCTTTTTTTTCTTGGTCTTCATTTCCCCTCTTACTGGAAATGTTGAGGGTCAGTTCCATTATGTTAATGGAGAGGCAGGGGTTGCATTTGATGAACTGTACAGTCTAGCAGAGCAGCATGCGTGTTAAAGACCTGATAAGCTAAAGATTTTCACGCTTGCTTGTTTTTTTTTTTTTTTACCAGGATGGTCCCAGCCTTGTCCAAAAAAGCTGTTTCCCTTCCACAAAAAAAGTTTCTTTAATTAACAGTTAATTAACCAATTAATATAATGCTTTGTGAACACACCAGCAATAGGAATCGGACAGATAGACTGGTAACTATTTCACCATTTCCCCCTCCCCCCGAGGACTGATGCTGAAGAGCTAAGCAGTAAAAGCTGGATGTCGAAGAGCTACACGGCACTTGTATGCATTAATATAGGCTGATCCTTCGCCAAATAAGCTTTATACGTCGGTGGTTCTAGTAATCTCCATTTTAAAAAAACTTTAAGCATGCTACTATATTTTGATATATCTGGAAGTGTTTGCACCGTTGTCTAAAAGGTTTCTGGCAGTAAGACTGATGCATCTTACCACCCAGATTATATTAGTTATATTAATCGCACATTGTGGGCTATTCAATAAAAGCCAAGCCACGTGTGAGATGATCATTTCATCTCATCTAATTCATCTTTACAGAAACCTTGTGAGTTTTCCACACCAAGCAAACTCTCGGTGTTTTGTCCCTTTGCAATGTATGGCTGAAATCGTGAGATGTTCACCTCCCATGTAACTTACCTTTAACTCACCTTTTAGTGAATAGCCCCAAGACAAAAGCCCAAAAATCAAGTTCTGTCTCTGAATCCAATTTATATCTCCAATACCCTCGCAAAAAGGCGACTTTAGAAGCCCCCCCCCCCTTTTTTTTTTGTAGTGGTTCATGAGTTCGGGTGTGTTAAGGAACAAACCTCACTAGATAATATAACATAACTCCCAAAATATTTTACAAATTAATGGCACCATTCAGCAGCTTGTAATTGATATTGCACCCTAAGCAACCTAATGCCAATGGTCGAACCTTGCCGTAAAAGACTGGAGTCACCTTTGCATTTAACTCCACCCCAGTGCCTTCAATGACAGGCCTAGAAGTTTTTTGTTCACTTGGTAATGTCTCTTGTTGATGTCGTTCCTGAGAAGCCTTGGTACAATGCCTTGTAGCCGACGTTCTAGGTCGGTTCTCTGTGCCTCTTCCATCCTGGTTCCATGGGGCGGCACTTCTTTCATTTGTGTTGTTTGGACCAACCATACTCCACATCTTGTGTTCAATGATTCTCCCTCTTGATATTGTATTTAAATGTGGGGAATTGAGACTTTAGTACCTCCAAACAAGATACATTCCTGGTTTTTGTTTTGCTTGTTTTTTACAGGTCCGCATGGCAAAAGAAAAGGACCCCTTGTGGAAGCCCACGTTCATTGTGAAACCTGATGGAGGATGCCAAGGTGATGGCATCTACCTTGTGAAGGAACCCAACGATATCCGCGCCATGGGGAGCATGCAGAACAGACCGGCAGTGGTCCAAGAGTACATCAGCAGACCACTTCTTATGGACAAGCTAAAATTCGACATTCGCCTCTACGTCGTATTAAGGTCTCTAGAACCACTGGAAATTCATGTAGCCAAAGAGGGCCTCTCAAGGTTTTGCACAGAGCCATATCAAGAACCTCACCATAAAAACCTTCACCAAGTGTTCATGCACCTTACAAACTACTCGCTCAATATCCATAGCGGGAATTTCATCCATTCGGATTGTGCCCACACTGGCAGCAAGAGGACTTTTTCCAGCATCCTGTATAGACTTTCAGCCAAAGGGGTCGATACCAAGAAAGTGTGGTTGGAAATCATTACACTGGTGATTAAGACCATCATTGCACTAACGCCAGAACTCAAAGTCTACTACCAGGCCGACATACCTCCAGGGAAGCCCGGGCCTACATGCTTCCAGGTAAGTCGCGTTTCACTTCAGAATGAAGAGCTGTAGTAATTGCTACTGAGGAGATTCACTAATAGGTCATAGGTTTGGTGGATCCAAAACCAAGCCCTACATTTGTCCATGGGACCTACTCTGGTGCTCCCATGTTGTCGTCCTTTTGGTTTTAATATTCCTACGGTTAGTACATTTGGGAACTTTCCAAATGAGCGTATGCTAAGGCCTTTCAGAATATTAACACTTTTTTGTAGATGACCAGAAAGGCTCTGTAGGCCATCGCCGACTACGGTAAGCCATCTGTTCTTGTGGGCTCTCCTAACTGGGTAATATTAACTTAATTGAGAGATTGAAAAACTCGTCTGATCAGGTTAGAAGATATAAAGAAGCAAGGTGCAGACTGACCCTGAGAATCTGCTCATCGAACCCCCACATCCGAACATTGAAAAGATGAGCCGAGAAGCAGAACGTCCCCAGGTCTATAGATTGCTCAAACGCTCGTTATGTTCTGTTTTGCCGACTTGATTGGGAAATTGCATATATTTCCATAATGGATACTCTCCATGCACCTGTCATGCAAATGCGGCAGGGTATCACTTTGTGGATAATATTATTACTTCGCATTAAGCGAGAGAAGTTGAGAAGTTGCCAGCCAACTTATAAAAAAAAAAATAATATGTTGATGCCTATAACGTAGACGTAAAAAGTACCTGTGTGAAGCAGTACAAACATGGCTTCCAAATACGCGTCTGAATTGGTGGGTGTGATGGCCATATTGATGTAGATGAAAGAAAGCGTCATGTGATTATCCTCATTATAATCGGATGGCCAATAAGGAAAGGGAAAAATGTGCTCAGCGCAGCCTGTGTGCTAGCATTGCTCAGCGCGGCCCGTGTGCTAGCATTGCTCAGCGCGGCCCGTGTGCTAGCATTGCTCAGCGCGGCCCGTGTGCTAGCATTGCTCAGCGCGGCCCGTGTGCTAGCATTGCTCAGCGCGGCCCGTGTGCTAGCATTGCTCAGCGCCGCCCGTGTGCTTGCATTGCTCAGCGGTGCCCGTGTGCTAGCATTGCTCAGCGCTGCCCGTGTGCTAGCATTGCTCAGCGCGGCCCGTGTTCTAGCATTGCTCAGCGCTGCCCGTGTGCTAGCATTGCTCAGCGGTGCCCGTGTGCTAGCATTGCTCAGCGCGGCCCGTGTGCTAGCATTGCTCAGCGCGGCCCGTGTGCTAGCATTGCTCAGCGCCGCCCGTGTGCTAGCATTGCTCAGCGCCGCCCGTGTGCTAGCATTGCTCAGCGCCGCCCGTGTGCTAGCATTGCTCAGCGCTGCCCGTGTGCTAGCATTGCTCAGCGCGGCCCGTGTTCTAGCATTGCTCAGCGGTGCCCGTGTGCTAGCATTGCTCAGCGGTGCCCGTGTGCTAGCATTGCTCAGCGGTGCCCGTGTGCTAGCATTGCTCAGCGCGGCCCGTGTGCTAGCATTGCTCAGCGCGGGCCGTGTGCTAGCATTGCTCAGCACGGCCCGTGTGCTAGCATTGCTCAGCGCTGCTCGTGTGCTAGCATTGCTCAGCGCAGCCCGTGTGCTAGCATTGCTCAGCGCGGCCTATATTAGAAGCACAAGTGAAAAATAACCTTAGTGTCCATTTAATTAACAACACGCTTTCTTTCTGCCCAGCTAACAGGTTTACAAGCTAAGGCACATTTTTTCCATCTTCTGTAAGTGCTGGCAAGCTTACTGGGGTGAAGGTTTAAGCTAGCAGATATAGAATGGGTGCAATTACGCGTCCTAGACATTGTGGGAAATAGTGGATTGACTGCAGGCTCTCCCACATTATAGCGAGCATTCAGGAACGTAGTCTGCAGCTTTGCAATTGGATCCGGCATAAAGAACAGAAAGGTTGAAGGGTTTCTGTGCTGATGTACTTGTATTAGCAATTAATGGATGTGGAATTATGTCACAGGATCACAAGGTCACATCGCTGTTTAAGTTTTTTTTCAGAGAAGTATTTATGCCGGCCAATTTAGTCCGAAGGCAATCTGCGACCGCTCTGGATATATCAGGTTAAAGGTTATGGGGACAATAGTCCCGTTAGCTTCATAATTGATCTGATGGGTTGTAGAATATATTGCATCGTTAAAGTACATTGCATATATAAATTTAGAGAGAAGAAGGAGTACTGATCTAATATAATCACACATAATCTCCATTACAATGCTGTGCATATTTTACTCGAGCTCTGCCAGTAAGCGCATTAGCTTTTCATTTTGTTTTACTTTGTATTTTTTTTTTTTAGTTTGTTTTCCCCCTTTTATTGAGCCTTCTTTGTGTTGTATAGCTCTATCAGGGGGCGGACATGTTTTTAGAATCTTTGGGCCAGCTGAAGGAAGATCTGACCAATCCGCTGCAAGATTCCGAATAACATGCCCTTTGCTTTATGGGGGGAAAGATGGCACAATAAGTTACTGTATTTGTAAACCTTTTATTGAAGCTTTTCTTTTAAAAAATGTCTGCACTTTTCAATTAAACACAAATTAATAGATTACTTATAGTTGTCCTTTAAACCTTTTTGGGAAATTATAACAAGCAGCATCCATTAGAACGTTGATATTCAACTGGCGGACGGTATGTGGCCCTCGTGGGTTTTCGCGTGGCCCCTATCCTGGCTCAGAAGCCTAGAGGTTCTAATGTATAATGGCGGGGGCATACCCGGCAGGCGTCTGCCGGGTATGCACCCGCCACAAAAGGTTGGAGACAACATAGAGTTAGATTATCCTCTAAGACAACAATTTTGATGTTGTATTGTGTCATGACGTTTGGCTTCCAGTGGGGTTGGCTTATGCACCAATCCTGTTGCAGGTTCACTTCCAGGCAGGGTTAGCTCAGCCTTTCAACTTTCAGAGACTGTTAAAATGAGTACCACTAAGTTGGTTCATTCTCAACACCCTCAGAATATACTTCTATATGAGGAAATATTAATGTTTCATTCCTGGTATTTATATTTATTATACCAGGAACAGTACAAAGTAGTGGTCTAAAAGTAACTAGACCTTATCTCAATCATTTTAACAACCATTTTTTTTTAAATTGTACGAAAGAGAGATACAGTTACCATACTCTAAAGGGGAGAGAAGTTATATTTATTTAAGGACTATTATATAATATATTATATTCCTTATAATTATACTCACCCCTGCTACGCAAATCATTTTCATTTTCTTTTTTTGCATTCTGTCATTGTACACGATGTACATTTCTTACTTTGTTCAGGTCCTGGGATAAATGGGACATTACTTGTATTTCTATATCTTCCTTTCTAAATCAAGATGCTTCTCTTTAAAGTGTATCAGTGTTGTTCCCACTAAAAGTCTAAGTAATGAGAATTTTGGAAAAATGCCCATCACTAAGTGTCTGAATAAAGGGCTGAAGAAGGTTCATTTATCATCTGCACCTTTTTTTTTTTGTTTGTTTGTTTTGTTCCTCTCTCCAAAAGATTTTAGGATTTGACATCCTCCTTACGAAAAGCCTGAAACCTGTGTTACTTGAAGTGAATGCAAATCCCAGTATGAAGATAGAACACGAACAAGAGGTAAAATCATAGTCGTTTTTATTCTCTTTCATTGCAACACCTGATATATTCAACAATAAGACTTAATGGTGGAGAATGATCCCATTTTCACAGAACCAACAGTGGTTCTTACATCCGTAACAACTTTCCCCACTTAGCTTGGGAGAGACCCGACTTAGGTTAGACCATTAATGCAGTGAGACCAGGTGTCCATAGAGCTGGTGGATCACCTTGAATACACTTGTAGGTTCGTGCACGAATCCTGAAGTTGACCCAACTGGACCGTGGACATCGAGGTTCACAGCTGAAAACTTAGTACCGTGGTAAATTAGCCATGTCTGGCCACGGACCCAACTGTGGCCAGGGGTAATTGCACAGACAGCTCCCCCAGTCAAAGGACAACTGCCAGCAAAAAGTTTCGTTTCACTGGAAGTTTGGATCAAGTGTAGGCATTTTATGTTCGAAAGAATACCAGTAAAGTACGCTATTGAGCCCTCTTTGCTCTGTACAGTTTTATCAGGGGGCGGACATGTTGTTTAGAATCTTTGCTCTGTATAGCTCTATCAGGGGGCAGACAAGTTGTTTAGAATCTTTGCTCTGTATAGCTATATCAGGGGGCCGAGATGTTGGTTAGAATATTTGCTCTGTATAGCATAACTCTATCAGGTGGCGGACATGTTGTTTAGAATCTTTTCTCTGTATAGCTCTATCAGGGAGCAGACAAGTTGTTTAGAATCTTTGCTCTGTATAGCTCTATCAGGGTATGGACATGTTGTTTAGAATGTTTGCTCTGTATAGCTCTATCAGGGGGAGGAGCATGTTGTGTAGAATCAGATGAATGAAGGTCTGACCCATCTGACCCAAGATGTATGCTCCCTGATAGAGCTATACAAGCAGAGCTCTCTGTGGTCCAAATAGCTGTAACAGGGGGCGGACATGTTCTCTTGGCTCACATCGGTCAGGTCTTACTTCATCTGAACCAAGGTGAGTGGAGAACTGCCCCAAGATTCTAAACATCATGTCTACCCCCTGATAGAGCTTTACAAAGAGTGCTCCGTAACATACTTTATTTGTATCCTTTTATTAAAGCATTTATATGTACAATTCCCCACAACATGAACTCCTGATAAAAGACAACTGGGGCCCAATTTCGGTCAAATCAGGGGTGGAAGTTAAAGGACAACTGTAGCAAAAACTTAAGTTCTGTTTAATTGAAAGGTGGCATTAAGTTGAGGCATTTTAAATAAAAATGCTTT
The DNA here is from genome assembly GCA_036172795.1 of Pelodytes ibericus. Taxonomy (NCBI): domain Eukaryota; kingdom Metazoa; phylum Chordata; class Amphibia; order Anura; family Pelodytidae; genus Pelodytes; species Pelodytes ibericus. Next base: position 89,117,590 of record CM069864.1, read on the forward strand.
AATGAAAGAATACAAATAAAGAACGTTACTGAGCCCTCTTTGTAAAGCTCTATCAGGGGGCAGACATGATGTTTAGAATCTTGGGGCAGTTCTCCACTCACCTTGGTTCAGATGAAGTAAGACCTGACCGATGTGAGCCAAGAGAACATGTCCGCCCCCTGTTACATCTATTTGGACCACAGAGAGCTCAAGGTACATTAATTGTATTCTTTTAGTAACAATTTTCTATGCAAACTATCTACACTTAATGCAATCTTTCAATGAAAGATAACTTATTTTTTTGCTACAGTTGTCCTCTAATGTAAATTCACATAGCAGCACTTGACAACCCTGATTGGTCGGACACCATAAGAGAATGAATTCTGTGTGTGCTACGGCCAACCCTAAAATGCAACCTCTCAAGCCACGCCCCAAGTGTCTTCCATCATCATTGGGGCATGTTGAAAGGCGTACCATTCGGTGATTCAGTCCTTTTAAGCATTTAATAAGCATGGGGCATCCGAAACTGGTAAATTCCTAATAAGTTACACCGATCAGCCATACCATTATTATATATATCCACCGATCAGCCATACCATTATTATATATATATCCACCGATCAGCCATAACATTATTATACATATCCGCCGATCTGCCACAATATTATTATACATATACACCGATCTGCCATAACATTATTATACATATATCCACCGATCAGCCATAACATTATTATACATATACACCGATCAGCCTTAACATTATTATATATATATCCACCGATCAGCCATAACATTATTATATATATATCCACCGATCAGCCATAATATTATTATATATATATCCACCGATCAACCATAACATTATTATACATATCCGCCGATCTGCCACTACATTATTATACATATACACCGATCTTCCATAACATTATTATACAAATACACCAGCCATAACATTGTGACCACTGACAGGTGGAAAGCCAACGAAGGCAGTGTGATGCCTTGGGCTGATAGGTTGCAAGCCAGCGGAGGCACTGTGATGCTTTGGGCTGACAGGTGGCAAGCGGGCGGAGGCAGTGTGAAGCTTTGGGCGATGTTCTGCTGGGAAACCTTGGCTCCTGCCATTCATGTGTATGTTACTTTGACACGTACCACCTACCTAAGCATTGTTACAGACCATGTACACCCTTTCATGGAAACGGTATTCCCTGATGGCATTGGCCTCTTTTAGCAGGATAATGCTCCCTGCCACAAAGCAAAAATGGTTCAGGAATGGTTTGAGGAACACAAGAACGAGTTCAAGGTGTTGACTTGGCCTCCAAATTCCCCAGATCTCAATCTAATCGAGCATCTGTGGGATGTGCTGGACAAACAAGTCCGATCCATGGTGGCCCCACCTCACAACTTACAGGACTTAAAGGATCTGCTGCTAACGTCTTGGTGCCAGTTACCCCAGCACACCTTCAGAGGTCTAGTGGTGTCCATGCCTCGATGGGTCGGGGCTGTTTTAGCGTCAAAATGGGACCTACACAATATTAGGCAGGTGGTCATAATGTTATCACTGATCAGAGAATATACCCCTTTAAAGCCAGACTAATTGACAGTGTTAATTTATGGATTAAAGTATTTATTTTTCATTTTATTCGGGAGAAGGTTCTCTGCTACATCTTAACATCCTCATTCAAGCTGTAATATTAATAACACAAAACACATCTGCAAAATAGCTTGTGGGCCTTTTCTGTTTTAAATAACAGAGCTAAATGCTAGCTGCTGTTAATAAATTGTTTCTAATTAAGTATGCTAATCTGTAAGGTTTCACACAATATCTATAACGAGCAAAAAAAAAAAAAAAAACCCTCTATTTCCTGCCTGATCTTGTAATTTTTTTTTTTTTTTCTTCCAATACTAAAAGCTCGTTCCAGGAGTATACGAAAATGTTCAAAGTCTGGTGGACGAAGAGGTGAAAATCGCTGTCATCAGGGACACTCTGCGCCTCGTAGATCCAGCCAAGAGGAAGAACAGCCATAGCCCGTGAGTTCTATCATTTAAGTTTCTCCTGACTAAAGAGATGGGATACAGTTTGCTTATTTTCTATAATTATTTTTAATATAGATGAAATTCACTTATTTTTACTTTGAAACTATTTATATTTCTCCTGTAGTTGTGCATTGAAAATAATTTCACCGGGGCTTTTGAATTCAGGGGCATTCCAGTAAGGAGGGGCATGGTGACATAGGATTGTTGCTATGTATCACTCTTTTATTTGCAATTATGAAGACAAACTGATAAAACATGTATCTGTTAGGACCGTCCCAATTTAAGACCCTTGTCCCCCAGTAGTGGTTTCACCCCCTGGCTTCCTGATCCTTTTGGACACCAGAAAGGCAAAAGAGTTCTACGCATTTGCTGTGCAGTGATTAATCAGCATCTATCTGTCAACGTAACTGTTTCATGACCACCTGATCACACACCCCCATACCAGGAACACTATCCCTCACGGTGTCTTTATAAGTGTCACAACTACCCATTAATAAAAGCATTAGTTCTAAAGTAAGATTTACAGTTGGGGCTAAAAGGTCACTGTAGGAGAAAATGGTTAGGGAAAAAGCAGTACGCTACTTTAAGTTATTGCCCTATAACTTGTAAACATGTAAAGACTGGCTATTTATAAACTCAGGACAAATATTAAAATCTATTTACTAGTAAAATAGTAGGATTCTTGGGCTATGGTAGGATTACCCCACCGTGTTTAATATTATTTTGGGTTAACCTATTGTCCTTTTTTTCCTCTATAATTCCAGAACACCTTGTATCTAATACTTGGGTATTTTGTTTTTGCTGAATACCTTCTATACCTACAATTTACATTGGTTTTTAAACACAGCAGTCCCCCGGTGCAGATTCTGCATGCATGATTTAACAAAGGATAGCAAAGAAGTGTTTGTTATGCTCTTTTGTTTGGACCGGGAGTGCTGCAAGCAGAAAGGATTTGTTCGGTCCTTCTGATAGATCTTCCCTAGGGTCATTTTGAACACTAACGAAAGGTACATAATTTCCTAAATTTACCATTGAGTTACCCTTGTCCCTTCATGTCTTACTTTAAGACACAACAGCCACTAACTGATCCCAGCTGTATTTCATTACGTTATATTTATTTATTTTCCAATGCAAAATGAGGATCTACGTGCATTCTTTGTAGACAGGGTAAATATACATAGATAAAGTGCCATTTAAAGCCGAATGACATGTACATGATCTGAAATCTCACCAGATTGGCTCTACAGAGAGATGAGACAGACACAACAAACTAAACAGGCTTTGTTTTTTTTTCATCCTGTCTGGTGATAAATTAATTGGAAACAAAAGTGATTTTTTTTCCCCCCTTAAAGACCTAAAATAAGATGTCACTCTTGTTATTTAGGAAAAGTGTAAAGACTTGTTAGCTGTTAAATTATGTTTTCTATATATATATATTTGTTTAACACTTAGATACGATGTAACTAGATTACCTGTGCATTTAAAACAAACACATATATAAAACATTGGCCACTGTTTTTTTTTTCTATGTTTGAATTAATTGCATATAAAAGTAAAAAAAAAAATGATGTGTTTATCTCCCGCATCCATTTTGAGAATTGTACCCATGATGCAACAGTCTCCAAAATCTTCCAGCCAGTCTCACTTTACAACTGTGGCCAGACCCTGCATGATGATGTCATAAGATGCTCGCCTGCTCTCTTACTGGCTCCCGTGTATCATAGTGGGCAGGACTAGATGGCGGTATACACCTTTTTTTATTACCTGCCTTCTAACACAAAGATAGGAGAAGATTGCACGTCTATGATCAGAATTCTGACTTATAGACTGCATTCTGTATCCACAGCCCCACAGTGAGATACTAGTGCTGTAAAGTCACTAGGGGGTGGCACCCAAAAACACTGTATTTCGCAAAATGGCGGCGCCCATGTCTACAAATACAGTGTAAAGATAGAGCTCACCCGAGCCTGTACTGGTGGCACAAGGAGAATCACTGTACAGTACTATATTATAGCGTAGTCTCAGTAGAGACGCCGCCACCTCATTAAAATCGAAATACTAGCGTCTGTAAACGGGAATGGTTGCGCTGTAACGATGTCCTTACTCACAAATCTCCTTAAAGAGGGGGGGGTATGTCTGTACTTGCCTGTAAAACTTGTCTTCTGGGGCTTCTGTTCCATGCCAATCTGCTAGATATGTATGTGGGGACTTCATATGTGCATCACAGGGCTGACTTAAGTATGTTCTTAATACAGACCTTGAACATTTCGTTACATAAATCAGTTTATCCCTCTTTTAAATTGGACCCGTCATCCCAAGCACTATTATATAGAACTTTAAAACAGAGTAAACGATTTCTGTATTTCTGGTAAGATAGCCCAGTCATTCACCAGCTGTATTAGCCAGGATGAACCGAACACTTACATGTTCAGTTCCTGGCAAGGTCAGCTCGGCCTTTTATCTTTCCGAGACGGAATAAATGAGAATAATGTTTCATTGGGTACTAATTACATCTATTAACAACTGCCATAACCCCCCGGAGGAGATACATTATTTCAAATTTCTTTAAATTGTATTTATGTTTCTGATGATGCACAGGAGGCATGTTGCATCATTATTCCCTTGGCATGCTGAGAGCGGTCTGATCGGACTGCCATGATGCTGTGCCAGTGTAGCCCCCCCTCCACAAATCAGGGATCACTACATTAGCTTCGTTAGATGAAAGATTATATTAATTAATTATGTTTGAAACTGATTTGTGTAAAAAAAAAACTTTGCCCAACCCATGTAATAATACTTCATCAAGTCACGTTACCTTCTTTTATAACCTGAGGTTCCATATCAGTAAAAATATTGTCTTTAAATTTGCAAGATATCAAGTAGCACCATGGGCCACTAAAGTGTATTAGTCCGTCCTTCCCCCTCGTCCAACCCCCCCCCCCCCCCCCAATATTAGTCCCCCAGTCTTATAGCTAGGATAGCCTTGTGTCTATCCCATGCATGCTTAAACTCCTTCACTGTATTAACCTCTACCACTTCTACTGGAAGACTATTCCATATATCCACTACCCTCCCAGTAAAGTAATACTTTCATTAGTCCCTGGCCTTATCTTATATCTAGGATAGCCTTATACCTATCCCACGCAGGCTTAAACTCCTTCACTGTATTAACCTCTACCACTTCTACTGGAAGACTATTCCATTCATCTACTACCTTCTCAGTAAAGTAATACTTTCATTAGTCCCTGGCCTTATCTTATATCTAGGATAACCTTATACCTATCCCATGCATGCTTAAACTCCTTCACTGTATTAACCTCTACCACTTCTACTGGAAGACTATTCCATACATCCACTACCCTCTCAGTAATGTAATACTTTCATTAGTCCCTGGCCTTATCTTATATCTAGGATAGCCTTATACCTATCCCATGCATGCTTAAACTCCTTCACTGTATTAACCTCTACCACTTCTACTAGAAGACTATTCCATGCATCCACTACCCTCTCAGTAAAGTAATACTTTCATTAGTCCCTGGCAATCTCTTATATCTAGGATAGCCTTATACCTATCCCATGCATGCTTAAACTCCTTCACTGTATTAACCTCTACCACTTCTACTGGAAGACTATTCCATGCATCCACTACCCTCTCAGTAAAATAATACTTTCATTAGTCCCTGGCCATCTCTTATATCTAGGATAGCCTTATACCTATCCCGTGCATGCTTAAACTCCTTCACTGTATTAACCTCTACCACTTCTACTGGAAGACTATTCCATACATCCACTACCCTCTCAGTAAAGTAATACTTTCATTAGTCCCTGGCTTTATCTTATATCTAGGATAGCCTTATACCTATCCCACGCATGCTTAAACTCCTTCACTGTATTAACCTTTACCACTTCTGCTGGAAGGCTATTCCATACATCCACTACCCTCTCAGTAAAGTAATACTTTCATTAGTCCCTGGCCTTATCTTATATCTAGGATAGCCTTATACCTATCCCAGGCATGCTTAAACTCCTTCACTGTATTAACCTCTACCACTTCTACTGGAAGGCTATTCCATGCATCCACTACCCTCTCAGTAAAGTAATACTTTCATTAGTCCCTGGCCTTATGTTATATCTAGGATAGCCTTATACCTATCCCACGCATGCTTAAACTCCTTCACTCTATTAACCTCTACCACTTCTACTGGAAGACTATTCCATGCATCCACTACCCTCTCAGTAAAGTAATACTTCCTGATATTACTTTTAAATCGTTGCCCCTCTAATTTAAGACTATGTCCTCTAGTTGTGGTAGTTTTTCTTCTTTTAAATATACTCTCTTCCTTTACTGTGTTGATTCCCTTTATGTATATAAATGTTTCTATCATATCCCCCCTGTTACGTCTTTCCTCCAAGCTATACATGTTAAGATGCTTTAACCTTTCCTGGTAAGTTTTATCCTTCAACCCATGAACCAGTTTAGTAGCCCTTCTCTGAACTCTCTCCAAAGTATCAATATCCTTCTGGAGATACGGTCTCCAGTACTGCGTACAATACTACTTTATACATAAACAAGAACATGACAATCATACATTTTATAAAATAGAATTGAATAATGGATAATACAAAGATAAAATTAAAAATGTATATTTGAATTACAATAATTCTTAAACAGTCTTATCTATAGTAACTTTTAGATTTCAAAGTTAATATAAGGTTTTTTTAATAGCAAAAAAAACATGTTGTTATTCTTATTGTATACTTTCTTTTTCTCATTATCCCGTGTATAATGCCCCTCTCCCCCCTCCTGCATCTTCATTTTCTTTCTGATTCTTGTAACGGGTATTGAAATCACTGCCGGCAAAAAGCGATAATGTCATTTGAGCATCAACTCTTTTAACCAGCAACCCAGCTTGTGAGAAGGGAGCTGGGTACAAATAGTCACAGAATATAATTGGCTGATCTCAAAGAAAACCTTCGTCAGCCATCTAGCTGGGAAAGTTGATTAAAAAAATATCATTTCTGAGAGGGGCCACATCTCACCTAAATATTATATACCGTAGCTAGTAAGACATTTAAAAGGAACGAAAATAAATACTTCCAATAAACAGATGTTTGGGGCCAATTAGTAGAGAATAAAAATGAACGATGAATGGAAAGTACTTGTTATTCGTCGGGACAGGATGTTTTGTTTGTTGGTTTAATATTGTTTTTGGATTCCTATACGGAAAACAGTGAATCAGTATTTTAAAGTAAGATGGTAACCAGTTATAATTTAGTGGTCCATTAAATAATACATAAAAGTTTAAGGAAGTTTAAAAGGGGGTCTGGAGTAATCGTCCGTATCATATATATATATATATATATATATATATATATATATATATATATATATATATATATATATATATATATATATATATTATAGGCAATTGCCTTATTTATTTTACCATTTATCAAACACTGTACATATGTGTCTTTAAAGGACAAGCAAATACTAAGTTTTTGTTTAATTGAAAGATTGCATCGAATGTAAGCATTTTAAATAAAAAATGCTTTTAATGAAAGAATGTAAATAAAGTATTTTATTGCGCCCTCTCTGGCTGTATAGCTCCATCAGGGGGCAGACATTTTTCTTTAGAATCTTGGGATTGCAGAATTCCGGGAGCGAAATAATCTTGAAAGGTTGTCTAGTATTATAATATTATGTGCAAGATCCTTTTCTAATACATTACGTTATTATAACAAGATGTGTTGTTTAATTAAGAGGTTTTAGCATGAATCGGTCGAATTCTAGGCAGTCAACAACTGTATATTAACAGGCTGGCCCCTTGAAATGAAACATACGTTCTGTGCTAACATAAACATTTACACCGTAACCGAGAAAGAAATTGCACTTATTTAGAGGCAGCTTAAGTGGGTGAGAGATATAAAAAAAAAAACAAGAATGTGACAAAATGGAGAAATAACGGCTTAAAACAATTCTTCAACTGTCAGATGAAGGAAGATCTGATCCATGATGGCTGTACAAGCAGAGAGGTAAAAAGGTACTGTGATACGGAATCCTAGAGCAGCCTCTCCCCTTGGTGTATCGTCCTGAAGGGGAATATTGCTGAGACCAGGGGTCAAGTCAGTGACCCCCCCCCCCCCAGGATGCTGGTCTCAGTAGTGGAACTTTGCTACGTGAGGCTGAAGGGGTGATAGCTGGTAGCTAGGGCAATCACAGAGTCCTCTGCCCGCTGGAGAGGGAGGCAGGTATCGGCCCCTCTGGCTCCAAGCGCAGCTTTTACAAAGGCTGCCGAGTAGTCAGCTCAATACCGAAGACTGCCACAGGAATGGACATACAGCAAACTCTTGGGGAAGACTTCTCACTTTATTTCAAAACTGACCGACTTATATACAGGGAAACTACACAAAGTTAACATAAGTCAATTAACGGAGGATAAATGCAACACCATGAGAGTTCATAGTTCACACCACAATAAAAAAAAAAGTAAGACATCACATCAACAAAATGACATTACAAACAGGAAGACAACTAATAACATTTCTTAACACCTTCAAATTGTACACAACCTCTTAAGCATACTCCTTCACAGGAACATTAAAACAAAGTCTCCTTTTCCTGTGTCATGATGTCATCTGCTGCTTAGTCTTGGGGAGAGGGAAGGTTGGTCTGGGCTGATCACCCAATGAAACACAGGAACCCGAAATCTGTATCCAAACCCAGTCTCCAGAGTCCCTAGTACTTGGAGTTACATGTCACAACGGTACTTGGGGGGGAAGCAGTCAAAACAGATCCCCTGTACCACCCTCCACAAAGCAGAACCCCTAGCACGGCCAGGGCCCATAGTCTGTAGGAAGGAGATAAGCATTTAGTTCTCTCCAGGACCCCCAGTAATGGAGGGTTCTGTCACAGGTACTTTTATTTATATTCTTTCATTAATGCATTTCTATTTAAATTGCTACATTTAATGTAATATTTTCTATTAAACAGAACTTCCTCCCCGACGGCTATCCTTCAATGTAACACTTTGAACACTTTGAAACCTTCAACAAGCACATGATGCAAAACAAATAACATATAACTGCAGAGACAAACAAGCAAGGCGCCAGAGAGAGAGAGAGAGAGCGATAAAGCCCCCCCCCCCCCACTCCCAGAATCCTTTGCAGAATGCAGTCTGGGCTAAAGAAAAACCTTTAAGATAAGTTTTGGCTGCAAGATCACACATAATGAGATTATCTTTTGATGAGGTAAACCATTCTTTTTCCTGTCACAGTAGAAATTCAGTGGTTATAGATCTTGTCAGAGCATAATCTGGTTTACTATGATTTTATTACAATGAGCCAGGGTATCTGCTCCACAGGGTAGAGTGTTCATGACAGTGATTTCTCTACACAGATTGCTTTCTAGAAATCCAGTTTGCAATTATTTCCGATAAGGATATTATGATATACTATATAGTATTTCGTTGGCGCCGCCAAATCATCGCTTTGGGGCAGGTTGCAAAAGGTTAAAAAATAATAATAATAAATGGCAGGCTAATCTGATATCGCGGCTGCCGTAAGGATTTTTAACCCCTGGTTGGACAAATAAGTATATAGGGGCGATAATTTGCAGGCTGATGAAGAAGTGCTAGCTTGTTGGTCCACAAAGCACTCAATGTAGGAACATAGACCGTATCACCTGCAGATAAGAACAATTTGGCCCATTTAGTCTGCCCAATTATCTGCATACTTTCATTAGTCTCTGGCCTTATGTTATATCTAGGATAGCCTTATACCTTTCCCATGCATGCTTAAACTCCTTCACTGTATTAACCTCTACCACTTCCACTGGAAGACTATTCCATACATCCACTACCCTCTCAGTAATGTAATACTTTCATTAGTCCCTGGCCTTATCTTATATCTAGGATAGCCTTATACCTATCCCATGCATGCTTAAACTCCTTCACTGTATTAACCTCTACCACTTCTACTGGAAGACTATTCCATGCATCCACTACCCTCTCAGTAAAGTAATACTTTCATTAGTCCCTGGCCATCTCTTATATCTAGGATAGCCTTATACCTATCCCACGCATGCTTAAACTCCTTCACTGTATTAACCTTTACCACTTCTGCTGGAAGTCTATTCCATACATCCACTACCCTCTCAGTAAAGTAATACTTCCTGATATTACATTTAAATCTTTGCCCCTCTAATTTAAGACAATGTCCTCTTGTTGTGGTAGTTTTTCTTCTTTTAAATATACCGTATTTTCCGGCGGATAAGACGACTTTTTAACCACTGAAAATCTTCTCAAAAGTTGGGGGGTCGTCTTATACGCCGGGTACTGGGATTTACTTACCTACTTTCTGCTCTGTCTCCTCTCCCGCTGTTAAGCCGGTCCGTGGCTGTGAGGGAAGCGTTGTGCGCTCCCCTCCAGCCACGCGGCTTCAATAAAGTTTGTTTAAACTTTTTTTTTAAACAAACTTTATTGACCGCGCGGCTGGAGGGGAGCTCACAACGCCTCCCTCACAGCCACGGACCGGCTTAACAGCGGAAGACAGAGCAGAAAGTAGGTAAGTATTGGGGATTGGGGAAGGTGGGAGGAGGGGGGAAAACGCCCAGTCGTCTTATACGCCGGAAAATACGGTACTCTCCTCCTCCATCCCATTACTTCTCTCTAAATATATGTATTTTCAACAACAAATAATGAGTTGTCTTGCAGGCCTACCCTTTAAAATGACAGTCACCTACATAGTGTTTAAAGTGTAAACATAGAGCGTAGAAAGAAATGTTTTTATTTGAGCATGCTGCCTGTTATGTTCAACTTCATGTACCTACAAAATGTGGAATGTGATGTTTGTTTTAGAGTATAATTAGAGCAAGCAAAAAAATAAATATTTTACACGGTTTTTATTACCTGTAATCAGCCATCCATCCCTCTCAGTCCTACTTTCTGAATTGCTACTGTTTTCTTGCTCTTAATCTGAATACATTTTACCTGAATCCTTCTATGATTCATCATAAACAGCTGCATAGTTACCAACAATCCCGGATTTTATTTTTTGAGTCCTGTCCCTGCCAGTTCGGGCAGTTACCTTGTGAAGACAGATTTGCGTCTAAATGAAAAGACAATACACCGTGCAAATGCCAGTAACTGAGCTGCAGACCCCTAGTATCTGTAGTGAGAAGCCTGGAGCTCAATGCTACGGTGATGACACGCCGGTTCGCGTAACTCCGCCCATTCATGTGGAGGGGTAGGAAGAAAAGTCGCGAAGTATTGCTCGGTCGATTAACAGTGTTAAGGTCATTGTACCCCATTTATCCCAAAATAATTTTGATTCAAGCAGCAATTAAAAGTCAATAAAGTAAGTTATTGTACTCAAAATGTGCATCACCCATAAAAATAGAGGCCCTTCGCGGACTGTAGTGCGCGCCCTTCGCCTGACCTTTGCTGCCCAAACCATCAGACAAACGCTGTGTTACAGTGCGTATAGATGAACAGCTTCCATCTCTTCATTTCACAGAACCAATATACGTGGTCCCAGGCATGCCAAAGATTATTTATCCTTTTTATTACTTCCATATAATTGCCAAATTGCCTTCTAATGCCTGTAATTAGTTGCTGCAAATTATACTGTGTTTCTCCATTAGCAGAAACCATTAGTCGCTTGCCCTGCTCCTATGGACTGTTTTCGAAAATATGGTATTCAGGACTCTGGCATCTACACACCAGTTGTTGTTAATTTATTGCTTAGTTACAGCACACAGCAAACTAAAAAAAAATTAAATAAAAAATGCACAGCCGTTCCAAAAATATTTTATGCCCAGTTTAAAACCCCAGGACAATTTATTTGGGTTCTCACAAAAATAAACTGTTTGCTAAGCCCCCCTTAGGGCTGATGTCTCTCTGTCAACTTGTATTAGGAAGTGTGGCTGTAACAGAAAGATGTAGCAAACAACATTATCATCCGATTATATTGAAAATGTTCTTTCATTTTTTTAATGTTATAGTATTTATAGCTTTTTTTTTTCTTTTGTAGTTTTTTTTTTCCCTAACTAATTAATGTCTGGAGAAAATTAAGATTTAAGAGTAGGCATTTTAAATAGAAGTGCTTTAATCTGAGTGTCAGGGGGCTGACATGTTTAGAATTTTGGGGTCAGATCTTTATGTGACCCAAGATTCTAAACAACATGTCCGCCCCCTGATAGAGCTATACAGAGCAAAGATTCTAAAGAACATGACCGCCCCTGATAGAGCTATACAGAGCAAAGATTCCAAACAACGTCTGCCCTTGATAGAGCTATACAGAGCATAGATTCTAAACATCATGTCCGCCCCTGAGAGAGCTATTAAGCACACAGGCCTCAATACGGTACTTTAATTGTATTATTTCATTAAAGCATTTCTAATTAAAATGCCTACACATGATGCAATCTGTCAATTGGACTTCCAGGAGGCTACTTGAGGAGCAACACAGTGCATAGCTAGATATTGGTTATCCATGCCTTGTCTTCTAGTTTTTCCATAGTCTCCTCTACTCAGAACATCCACAGTCAAATCGTTAAACCACGTAAACGTGTTCTAAAGAAGGAAATCGTGGCTTCCCCCACAGGGAAGTCCAACCTGGAACACCTTTTTTTTTTTCCTGTTTTGCATTCCAGAGCTTCATCTTCTTGGTGACAGTCACCCAGGGATGACCGTCCTTTCTGTATTTGTAGCTGGTTCAGTGCTTTTATTCTCATGACTCATTTCTGAAGACCGTCTATTACATTTTAGATCGCGCGTAGGAGTATCACTGACTCGTTCGTCCGTGCTCTGAAAAATACAAACTCGATGTTCTCCTGTTCCTTTTTGTCGGTGAGCGGTATCTCGTGTCGGAGATGATGGAATCCCAGTGGATGCACTTGGGTGTTTTTAAGTTAGTGCACGCCGGCATTTGAGAGAACTGGTTCAGAACATTTTGCTGAAGGCTTGATCCAGGAATCCCATTCATTTAGCTAACTTGTGATTTATTTCTTGTGGAATGGCGCCTGAACGGAAGACAGCTCGAAAGTTTATGAAGCGGAATATCTTGCTAAACTAATAATTTGATTCACTTCAGGGCATCAAGTTCTCTAGTCGACTTGTTTCCACCCCACTGAGCCATACTGTCCAATAATTGGGTCATCTGCACAGAAATAAATACCGTCTACACCAAAAAGGTGGTGGCACCTTTCGAAACATTTCATAAATCTATGGTGGCATGTCCTTAGATCTACCTGCAGTATTTCAGATCAAGGTCTTATGTCTTGAATATATCTGGGTCAGATTGATGTTTAACTGGTTCACGGGTGGATTATTTTCTCTTCATGTTCTTTATCTATGCTCTGTCTGTTTGGGTCTCCTGTGGATTTCCTGGTAACAGAGGATGTAGTACTGTTTTTTGTGAATCAATCCTGATTTACATTTCTTTTCTTTAAATTCCCATGAATTGAGATGGTCAGACATATCGGCCCAGCTCCTCTTCTTGCTTGATAAAGCCACTCATGTGAAAGTCTTTACCAGTGTATTATCGGTCTTAATAACTGGGACTCACTGGGTCACCGTGTGGACGATCGGGGGGCTGCCACATACCGACTTGCTGCCATGGTGGTCGAAAACCTGCTACTTCAGTTTACTCTTGACCCTGCCTGCTGCCAGTCCTGTTTTTGGTCTTTAAGCCAAAAATAATTTAATTTCCGAAACATTATAATTTATTCCGGAAAACAATTTGTTACACTTTTATGATGCCTGTACCTCTTGGAGTTCTCGTTGAACATACCCCATGTTTTTTTCTGCATAGGTTGAGTGTTTGGCGTCTCTTAGTGGCACTTTAGCTTCGATGGCTTCATGCTTTCAGTAGCCAGTGTTTTGCTACACAAAACACACTACGGTTTCTGTCCGTCTCATCTTCATAAGTAAAATGATATTTTAATTTAATTTGTCGCATTATGTTTGGAGGCCATGTTGACCGAGGAGCTCTACTTTAACTCTGTGAACTGCTGTGACAACGTTGGCTTAGTTTCATGTGATCTTTAGTTCCGTAAACAAATATATGTATAAAAATGTATGATCTTTGGACAAAGACGAAGCACACGTCTTCGACTCACTCTACACCAGCTCACGGACCACTTTTGGTGGATTTAGCGAGATACACTGCTCTACAGAAACTTTGAATACTGAATTCTCTTCATAAAAAGTCTTTTGAGAAACCAACTAATATTTATGTAAATGTGAACCAAGGAGAAGAGATTTCAGTCTGAAAATAGCAGGTGTTGTACATTAGGTATTCAATGTCTTTATCTGACTAGTAGATAGTAAATGTTCATTACAGGTTGAGTATCAATTATCCAAAATGCTTGGGACCAGAAGTCGGAGAGTAGTATCAATACAAACACTGTATAGAGCAAAGAAATCTCTCTTACTGTGATGTAGCTGTGATGTGAGGCATTGTCGGGAATCTGCCGTTGGCGTGTCAGGTCTGCACACGTCATTGTATTACCCTTTGTGGGCGTGGGGGAATCCGAGCATGCATGGAAAGGCTATATCACAGCTTAAAGGAACAATAAACATTATTTTTCTCGCATGTGAGACACAGCAGATAGTAAACCCGCATGTATCTATTAATATATATGTCGGGTTTACTTAATTCTACCGGGACATGGTTTACTGTTTCTAAGGGGGCTGGACCCTGAATAAACTGTTGTGCGTTTGCATTCTGATAGGTGTGTGTCGAATTTGCAACCTGGGGCAAAATCCTAAATATTTTTTTGGATAACGGATCGTTCTGGATAGGGGATGCTCAACCTGTATTTTTAATGTATATTGTGATCAGTCAGTAACAAAATGGTGAGACAAACCCAACTGTAGTGTATTGTACTGATGGGAGTTTTATAATGCACAGGCCTTTGGTTACTCCTGTGGGGACACATGACCAGCTACTTTTAAGGCAGGATAGAATAACCCCCAGGCAGATTGTCTCCAGTCCTTGGGAAATCAGCAGCAAACCAATGGGTGATTGCCACTGCAGGAGTAGGATTGGCGCCTCTGGTATCCAGGAAGGGGGAGGAGCTGTGCCAATTCTCATCCTCCTCTGTATAGAGGGATGGAGGAGAACTTTTGTTAAAACGTAGATCGCTCACGCAGCACTCCTCGAACGCATGGTATCCAGAGCGCCTGGGCACCGGTTCATGCAGTGGATCTGCCTAGACAAGGCTCTGGCGGCACCACCCCAAGTCGGGGGATGGAACAGTTCATCGCGGCTGTATTAATGCAGCCGCTTCACCGTCCCCTCTCGTGCGATGGCCAGTTCATCGCAGGACAGTTCATCACAGGATCGCTATAGGTTAGTATTATTAATAGGGGTTAATTTTAGTATTAGGGTTTGTGGGGGCAGTGTTCGGTATTAGGGTTCGGGGGTAGCATTAGTATTAGGGTTAATTTTAGTATTAGGGTTCAGGGAGGTTAATTTTAGTATTAGGGTTCAGGGGGGTTAATTTAAGTATTCAGCTTTGGGGGGTTAATTTTTGTATTGGGGTGGCGGGGTTTATTTTAGTATTAGGGTTCAGGGAGGTGAATTCTAGTATTAGGGTTCAGGGGGGTTAATTTTAGTATTCGGGTTCGGGGGGTTAATTTTTGTATTAGAGTGGCGGGGTTAATTTTAGTATTAGGGTTCAGGGGGGTTAATTTTAGTATTCGGGTTCGGGGGGTTAATTTTTGTATTAGGGTTCAGGGGGGTTAATTCTAGTACTAGGGTTCAGGGGGGTTAATTTTAGTATTCGGGTTCGGGGGGTTAATTTTTGTATTGGGGTGGCGGGGTTTATTTTAGTATTAGGGTTTAGGGAGGTTAATTTTAGTATTAGGGTTCAGGGAGGTTAATTCTAGTATTAGGGTTCAGGGGGGGTAATTTTAGTATTCGGGTTCGGGGGGTTAATTTTTATATTGGGGTGGCAGGGTTTATTTTAGTATTGGGGTTTAGGGAGGTTAATTTTAGTATTAGGGTTCAAGGGGGTTAATTCTAGTACTAGGGTTCAGGGGGGTTAATTTTAGTATTCGGGTTCGGGGGGTTAATTTTTGTATTGGGGTGGCAGGGTTTATTTTAGTATTAGGGTTTAGGGAGGTTAATTTTAGTATTAGGGTTCAGGGAGGTTAATTCTAGTATTAGGGTTCAGGGGGGTTAATTGTAGTATTATCAATCGGGGGGGGGGGGGTAATTTTTGTTAAGCATCCCCCTAGTTATGCCACTAATTGTACCCTCTCTGGAAAAACTTCTGTAGTCACCCATGTAGCCCTGTACTTCTTTTTATAGTTTATCTTCTGTATCTATTACAGATAATAACTAAGGACCTTCCTGATCAAATTCCACAGACAGCCCCAAATTTCACCCATCGATCAGCCTCTCAGGCGCGACTTGCAATTTTAGTTGCTCTTTCAATGGAATGCAAGCCATTGATTATTCAAAATGGAGCTCACGGGTAGCAAAATCATCTCGGCTCCATTCATACTGACAATACACAACACCCATAGTCTCGCTTCCATTCCCTTTCAAGGTAAAGAAAGCAATTTGATCTCAGGAAATGTTACCATTAAACTTAAATTCACGGTTTAATGACGCTGATATCATATGATAAGAATACATCAACTGAAATAAAAATCAAAATACAAAAGTTAGCTTATACTTTTATTATTATGTATTTATTTAACATATGTCTGTATTTTTTACACTTGTTTATCTTTGTTTGGTTTTGATGCACTAACAGGGTCATCTAGAATTTAATGTTTAACAAATAACGACTTCATAATTACACGCGCTATGTTTTTTTTTTTTTTCTCGTCTCTCTGTGTGTTTTCTTTTTTCTTTTTCTTTTTTAAATAGACTTTTGCAGGCGGAAATTTAAAATCAAGTTGTAAATTGGGCAAAATTCACTCTCGGATATTAAGCCGAGCATCATTCCGCTGCTTCTTAATTGCAAATCATGTCTATTATCCAGGGTTTTATCCATTTTAAATGTCTTTTTTTGAAGATCGTTGCGACTCAGCACTAATAATTTGGTTTCCCGTTGTGCAGAATGGAAAATATACAAGTCCCTGTTCAATATTGCTAATTAGCCCAGTTTAAAAAAACAAAAAATTACAATAGCTAAACAATCTGTGGATGTTTTTTTTTTTTCTTGATAAGGGGAAGAATGTTGGTTACATTAAAAGACAGTTTTTTATTTATTTTTATTTTTATATATTTTTTTCCTAATGAGAATTTGATTTTTTTTTTTTAATGTGGAAATACAGATTTTCTGCTTTTTCTTGTCCCTTCCCTAGTAGATTATGTCTCGGAGCCCACTTGCCTTTCATTAAGTATAATATTATATCTATATAATATTTTTTTCCCCTACTTGTTTTATAATAATAGGCTGTTGTTATTTGTGTTCCTTTTAACAGTGGCTTAAACCAACGCCACCATCTTAAAACATATGTATTTAACAAATGTTAAATTGTTCTATTTGCTCACCTGTTTATGACATCACTTTGTGGCTTGATATGCAAATGACACCTTTCCCATTTTAAATGTTCGTTTGCATTCTGGGCCGCAAGATGATGTCATGAGCAGGAGACAACTCATGTTTAAAGCGGGACTTACTCACCCCTGTAAGTTTTTTAGTCTGGCAGAAGACCTCCTGAAGAGCTATTAGTATTTTTTGGGAAGTCACTGTAAGGCCGGCGATGTGACCGAACGGCTCTGATATTTGCAGTGTATGCATTCTGGATTAGAGGAGATCCTGATCCCCACAACTAATGGTTATGTGTGGTGCTATTGATACACAGCAGGGAAGGATAGAGCTAGACAATCCACCCAGGCACTACTCTTGGAAATGGCAGACCCTTTACTTTTGTCAAGACTATCTGTGAATATGTTTTGTACGGTTCACAGTAGCAGCACGTGGGGGTAAAAAATCATGGTCGCAACTGCGACCGGGTCTGTCCCTCTAGGGGGCCTAAGCTACCCCTGCGACTGCCCCTTTAAGTACGAAGAGTGTAGAGTTCATTGGCACATGGAGGCTGTTTGGGAGGCTTGGAAGTCACATGGTGGCAGTTTGGGTGGTTCGGATAGCACAGAGTGGCTGTTTGGGGGCACAGATGGCACAGAGTGGCTATTTGAGGTGCCAAGATGGCACAGATGGTTGTTTGGGGGCTAAGATGGGAAAGAGAGGCTGATTGGGGCTAAGCTCGGAGGGATAGACTGGCTACGATGGCACAGAGAGGCTGTTTGAGGGGCTAAAATGGCACAGAAAGGCTGTTTGGGGGGTTAAGATGGCACAGAAAGGTCATTTGGCGGCTACGTTGACACGAGTGTGTTTTGGGGGGGGGGGGCTAATATGGCATAGTGGCGTAGAAAAGTTGAACAAAATATACGCCTTTGTGGTGTGTGTTGCCAATCTTCCCAAAACCTATTTCCTTCCTGTTTATTTACCTGTCTTGAGACCCCTGTCCTATCTGTTCATTTTTATCTCCAAAAAAAGGGTGTCCCTATGACCTTTTTCGGAATCTTTTGCCGACCATCGACGGCAATCGGGCATCTCTCCCGGATGGCAATGAGGTCACCAACCCAAGCACACAACTGTCCCACCCCAGTCACTGCTGACAGAGACAGTGACCAGCTTGAATAAACTGTGGTCTCTGCACATGCACAGAGCTTTTCTTCTCTAGCAACTCCCCCCATTTGTTTGTGTGTACGTTGCATGGAAGAGACTCTGCATGCATTTGTATGTAAACAAAACCAATGTACAGGTTGAACACTACCAGGTACCTCAACTTTTACATCAGCAATGATATCCGCAACCCCAAATCAATTCTTAGGGGTAAAGGAAGCCCTATCCATTATTCACACTTAGCCTCTTCATCCCTAATTTGAAAATTTGTTATTAATATAAAATCGAGTCACAAAAAGGGGAAAATGTCTGCCTCATTCTTGGATCAGATATCGTTTTATTGAAAATATTTTGTCAAAACTTATGGCCAAGCTTCCCACTCAAAACAAGGACCCAGGAGGGATAAAATAATCACTTGAAATGTAATTAAACATGTCAATGCAAGTTTAATGTTTCATCCTCTTTACAGTTCTGTCAATCGCTGTTCTTCAAGTGCGTCTAGCAAGACGTGCAATTTGTCGAGATTAGATCAGCATAAAAAGATGGAGCAGAGCAGACCTCGGCGTCTTGCACACGAAAGGATTTCAATTTACAGTTTTTTTTTTTTTATGTACAGCTAAACCCCGTTGTAGCAGTATTTGTAGCACGATTTCGCTTATAACATGGTTCTCCGATAGAACCCATGGAACCATCGCGGCACCTGGATCTCACAAAAAAAATTTCCACAATAAAGAGGAAGTTTGGTGAAATCTCACTTTAAAACTTCCTCAGTAATGCAAAAGAATAGTGAGATCTCGGGACCAATATCTCGATCCCGCTTAGATCACAGTGTTAGCCTGTGGATCCAAAGCCCCGCGTTAGGATTCGGTTTACATGTAGTTTTCCAACTGCATTATACAGACTGATCCTACAATTTTTTGGTTCAGCTGGTAATTACGCTAACTAGCTCCCAAATATTGATTTCCTCTAAAAAAAAAAACGTTTCTTATTGGAGCTGGGTTACAAGGGTTCATGGTGCTCTAACGCTGGGCACGCACAACCTTCCACTTGGAGGTTGCAGGTGAGTCAACGCTCGTACAATAGTCCGGTCAAGCTAAATTCAAATTAGAGGCTGACTGATTTACAGCTGTGCCAAGTTCGTACCCAATAAAACCCAAATCAGTGGAAAGGGCATGAAAACTCTTTTGGTAGCGAGTTCTTACTGTGATCAGTTATGTACACTTCCTACTGAACCGAGGAACCAGAAAAGACCTGAATCTCGATGTCCGTGATATAGCAGAGTTGGTAAATGTGCTAGTACTTGTTCGAACCTCAAGATCGAACTTGATGATTCCCGGTAGGATCAACTTCTGCTCCTTTATGTTTCGGAGGTCGATAAAATGGGTCCAATAAACTTGAGTAACAATATGAATTATCAGCTACTGACTCTGTTAAAGAAGATCTTCCCACCTAATAAAAACACCTCCGTCCGATTAACTTGGGTTTTGAACAATGCTCATGAAGAAGACCACACAAGAGTGATTTCTATTCGTGCGTAGAGTTTTTCTCCGTTGTAATTACACAAACATAGTAATTGGGCTCACACTCACCAAGCACCATTTCACCACTGGAATAAGTTATGCAGGAGCTTAAAGATCAGCTGTGCGGGTCAACTTTCCACCAGATCCGTCCTTAAATCCACCAGCAGGCCATGGACGCTTATCACACCGAACTATTTACATGAAAGAGCTTGTGACTCTCAACGGGTACAAGGCAATATTTCTTCCCAAAATATTTATATTTATTTACGAAAAATAAGGTGCCAATGTGCATGGGGGGTACAGGAAAATAATTAAGCAGCCAACCTTACGCGTTTCGCGCTATGGTAGCGCTAATCCATAGGCCGTTCCTCCGTTGTACCCTAGTTCTCAAAAAAAAAAACGTCCTAGGGGACAATTGTCTGTTAATAACTAGCAGATCCAAAAAGCTTGATTTTTTTCCCTAGACTTAAAGAGATTAAAGATCATGTGCCATTTTAGGAATTGGGGTGACGGATTTATTGTTAATTATAGAATAGAAGTAGCCCTTTTATAACACAAGTATTTATTGTCAGAGTTAGTGGCCTGGATTTTGTCACGGTTGTCTTGGCTTTTCCCGGAATGACGGGGCCTCTGTGTATATCGACTATGATGGAAAGATGAAGATTCTTAAAGATTTTCCGAGTGCCGAATTTAATTGGCCCCGAGGATAGATCTGCTTGCTTCACTAATTGGGTATTCGCAAATGCCCCTGGCTCTCTGATTTTACTGTATGTTGTATTTTAACCAATCAGTCACACAACAAAGATCAGGCATTTTATTTCTACCTCATCTCTGTGAAAAGTAAACATTTTTTGTCTATCTCTTAGGTCTAAAAAAAATTAAAATAAATAAATTAACGAAGCCCTTTTAATGATAAAGATAAACTATGAAAGCCTGTGAAAAAGGCTTCATTTTGCCTACATCAGGGAAGAAGCAGGGTTAAGCTCTAGGTACCGTCTCTGGTATAACATTGTACTTATAGTTTGAGCAGTGACAGATGTTGGATTGACTTAACCTTTCGGTTTTTCGAGTCACAATGTGACCCAGCCAGCGCCTGAGTTCTATCGAGCGGGTTTTACTTCCTCGCGGATTCTTCTGAATACAAGGGCATTGGAGCTTTGGTAAGAGCATCGGTATAGCTACAATTGAAAAAGAAAGCCTGGCTATCGGTTTCCCTGGCCCTTTGCCCAGAAGAAAGTAAAAAAAAAAAAAAAATGTATTAACGACAGATTTAGCAGGAAGTTACAATACTTGTTACACTTGGTCGTTTGCCCAGAATTATGTTGAAACAATGTAAAGTAAAGTAAATTCGTGGTTCAATTTGGTGGGATTCCCAGACTGCAAAAGACAGCCCCTTTAACTGGAATTGTAATGCCCTTTATTTATTAATGCTTTACTAAAAACAGGGGCTAGAACGACAGTGGCCGCAGAAGGTCCACCATTATAAGGGCACTGCATTACGTTATGGGACTAGATCCATGTGTTGGAACCCCCACGGGAAGAACAATTAGTCTCTTTCCCAAGCCGGTCAGCTGAGTTGGGAAGTGCTCTAAACCTTAGGATCGCAGGTTCGAATCATGTCTGGGTCAACTCAGCTGGTCATCCAGCTGAGGTTGATAAACGAGGACCATAAAGTTGGATAAAAATAACATCTATTACTGAGCTGCCCATTCAGTTAATTTCAACCCAACTTGGAGTCCCATTAGTATAAAGCCCATAACGCGGTAAAGCTTTTAATTTTCTATAATATTTGAAATTTGCCAATAATGTTAAAACTGTATGCATATTTATTTATTTCCGAAATGTTTTACCGGGAAAGATATATCGTTTTCAATACCTTCCCCTTGTCTCGGGTGCATGATATGTTTATTATCCTACACTTTATTGTATTATGCATTGTATTACACACTTTATATGTATTATTACTAAAAAAAATAAATGCATGGGACCCACAGCTTAAATATTACAGTACTATTTGGCTTAAATAAATTTAACTTCTGTTATCGTCGAGGACAAACGCCATACCGAGGGTGATCCTCGAAACTGGAGACAGATATTGACCTCTGTGTCCCTTTCTCATCCGACCCTTATCGCTTGAAACGTAGAGTTAATTAATAACAGGATTATGTGGAATTAGTATTTTCATTTGGAATTAGTCATCAGCACACTGATTATCCCTTTTTTTCCCCATCTTGTTTGAACAATCCCTGTGTTGTACCCTGCCAGTCCTTTCTGCACCAGAATATATATCTCCATCTGTATGTCATTTCTTTCCAGTCCTCCAGATGTCTTCCGGGAATAAAACTCATTTACCTTCCTTCTTCTCACTCTCTGAAAATATTCTGACCTGACCTCATTTGTTTCTCCTTCACAACACTAGATAACAATCTATTAGGGGAGTTCAGAAACATCTGTACTAGCCGGCTCGTCGTCTTTCAGACTACCATCATTTAAAAAAAAAACCTCTCCGAGTGCCGTCTTTGTCGCAGCATGCTCTTCGGACATCATTTTACCCGTCTGTTCTTCAGCAAAGGCCACAGGCTTTAAAACTAAAAGAGTCTTATCGCCATGTTAAAACTTGGTCCCGAGGCATAGGAGGTGCTCTTGGGTATGGGAAAAAGCCAGAGAATTGTTGCTGTGAATTTTTTCCGAAACATTCTTGGACCTAACTAGAGGTGTTTGATGCCACCATGGTATATAAAAGGGAAACTTATTTATCTGTTGTCTGTCTGACGATCGTAGGAATGATCCTTTAAGTTGCTATATAGCTTTGGACCAAACTGAGCCAGATTGGTGAAGCCCACTGAAAGCTGTTCCAAGCAACTATGATGGAATAGGACCCAAATTGCTCATTGGGTATCTCCATATTTTCATACTAATATACATTGGATCTCCCAGCTGGTCGATTTGGGACTTTTATTTAATTTCCTCCAAAACCAAGCTTTCTTCCAACCACAGCTAATCCTTCGTTCTGTTCTTACAGCCATGACAAACATTAATTGGTAGGACAGTAGGCAAAGAGAGCCATCAAAGGAAGGATATGATTTCATGAAGGAAGCTCAGCGGGTTACACATAAGAACCATTCCAAATTAATTACGCAGGATAGCTTTGTACCTGCCATCCAGCACCAGAAAACTTTAAATAGCTCTATGTTATTCTAGCAGTACGTTCGCTAGAGGATACCTAAAGTGATTTAAAAAAATTGTATACATTCATTAGACACGCACTGTGTGAGGGCGTTAATCAGGCCGGAAGAAGGGGCGGTTATTGTTTGGTAGAACGTAAAGATTTGTGTAAACGGAACCATGAGTTGAAGGCCATTGATTGGTTGAAATACTGCACATCCGTCATGATCTACAATTAAGATGGTCTGTAAATAGGTAAGATTTACGAGGCCGTATTTTTGTTCGTCTTTTGACAAGCGGAATTATTTTTGCCTGCCCTCCTTTCACTGTCGTCTTAGTTTATTGAACACCTATTCAATGTGCAATGGACCCTGTTTTCTTTTTATGTCTCTGTATCGCTGTCGTCGTAACAAGCTGTCGGTAGCCTGCAGGTCTGAAACACACGAGCAGTGAGACGGCATCAGTTCTCTTTAAAGCAAGTAACATTTATTTTTCTTACTAGTTTGTGCACTTTTTTTTTTACGGTTCTTCTGCTTCCTGGAGACCTGGAGGACTTGCTGTTTTCTGTGCCCAACAGAAAACGCTATTAAGTATCATAGAGTTCCATGACGTAGGGTACATCTCTATGATTTCTCTATGGTGCTTTCTGTTAGGGATCGAAACACTGGAATTCCGTAAAACAAGATGTTGTGGTCTATAGCCTAGGAAATTGCAGCACAAACCAGATCTATTTGGCTAACGGAGAAACACAAGATCTAGCATAAAAAGAAAGTGCCGACGAACTGGACGAGGCTTGTTCCATTTGATTCAAAGGTTTGTGCATTCGGAGTGCCATTAGAATCCATAGAAAAATTTCAGCACATGGTACTTGGTAACAGAAAGCGGAACGCAAATAAATACATTAAAAATGCATTTGTTATTATAAACCCAGACAGGCACTGCAATTGGTATTCCTAATTTGATTTTTCTGTTCCTTTCCATCTTTTTTTTTTTGGAGTACAGTGAGCCATTTTTAATTAGTTGTAAGAGCGGAGAGATAGATGCTAATGATATTATTGAGAACGGTTGTTTCTTTTTTTCTCTCTGGGGGATGTTCGCTTTTCTGTACAGCACCAGCCCCTTTCATTGTAGAGCACTGTAAATTAGCATTCACCCTCCTCGGTTTGGTTTTCAATTCATCAATTTTAATTCTCTTCAAACCCTCCGTGATACTAAACGGGTCAAGACAAGTATTCATGAGGTTACTGACTAATGGTTAGATATGGCCGTAACAAGCCTGTTTATCTGAAACCTGCTACTCAGTGGGAGAAGCCAGGCACTGTACCGTAGCTTTAATTCTGACAGACAGATAATAATAATAAAAAAGAGCTCTCGGGCTATTGAATCAATGTATTGTCACATATCTACTGCCCTTCCAAGCAGGTAAAGGGCGATCCTGAGATCAGGATAGAAATACTATTTAAAAGCCCCAGTTTGAGCGTAGCTTTCTGTGGATCCGAGAAACCCTACTGGATATGAGTCCTTGATGGACTCAAGCAGGGCTGATATTATACGACCAGGTTTAACACGCTCAGAGAAAATATTATTAGTAGCCGTATCCGTATTCTTAGTGTAGATAAAAGTCTTGGTTCTGTACCAGCGGCCCTTAATGGGATTATTCCATCTGTAGGCTGAAAGATTTGTGTGTTTAACACACAATAGCCCACAGCCAAAGTTACAGCTTGGAAAGCACACAGAAAGAGCTCAGCCTTCGACCCCTTAGTCTTGGACCTACCGATACTGGTATGGCAGAAAGACCCATGCACACATAGTTGGGAGAAAGGAATTGCAAAGTGTCTGAAGCTTTTGTTCAATGCTCTCCCTATCCATGACGGAGCAACAATTAAATAGGTGGTGCTTTCTCTCTGCAATATAGGGGGTTATGTATTAAAAACTCCCGCACCGCGATGTGTCGGGAGTTTTATAAATAGGCGATTGCGCTCTCTTATCACTCCTGACACTTTGCAGTACGGCAAAGGGACTTGGGTCATACTGTGTTTGCCGGAGTTTCCCCGAAACAAATCAGGAGTTTATTTCAGTGCCTGATATTTTTTTTATACATAGGTTTCGGTGGTGCAACGAGAGCCACCCCAACAAAATCTATAAATTCGGCTTAGATAACGCATAATCCCGAACTTGAAACATCCCCCTTTATGGCCACAAAACAAATTGCTCTACTCACTGTAAATGGCAAAGATGTACTATACCCCCAGGGAGATTTAGAACAAGACACCCAAATTGCTGGGAAGAATTATATTTCACTGAAGGCTCTGTATATATATAAAGTTTTAAAAAAGCGATTTTTTTTGTTTGTTTTTTGTTAGTATGATTCAGTTATCATTCCCAGCCCCCTGGGGAGGGTACTCCGTTGATTATTATTTTTTCCTTTTTAATTTGCATCCAGTTAACCATCTGATCCTTATTCTGGGAACGTTGACACCTGCAGGTTCGTTTGCCTTCCAAGTTCGCATTTCGGCATCCAAATCAGCCCCATTGGAAACCCACATGCAGATCTTCATTACGAGCGCATTAGAAGAAAGATTCTCAGATTATTGCATGCGTATCGCTTAATTATGGCTTGTCAGGCAGGTTTATTAATTTGCGTGCGGTTAATTCAGAGAGGGGCAAAAGGTAAATGGATGCCCAGCATTGTGTCATCCTAGCAGTAATCTAATGCTTCAAATGTACGAAAGCTGCTTTGGGCTGAATTCGCGAGCCAAATGGTTCTGTGTTTATTTGGCTCTGTTAATCTCACGTCCAGTTAGTTTATTGACAGTCATCGGTTGCCCCGCTGTATTTTTCTGCGGCCAACCAGAACAACTGATAACTTGGGCCGGCGGGAGCACAGGGTCGATTGCGATTATGACTGCTGCGAAACGTGTCAAGATTTTCTAAATGTTTGCCATTAGCCCTTTTCTCTAATTTGTTGCCAATTAACACATTACTTTTAACACATGAATGTACTTGAGCATCAAAAGGCCTTTACTGGGAGTCCCCCTTGGATACAATAAAACACTACTGGCTATTAACACCAAAATAATTAGCAGGTGTCCACAATTTCTTGATGCTCTTTGATTGAATATCCTGCAGTCAATTTCCAGTTTTGTCTTCTCCTCAAAAGACCCTATTTGCCTCACCATTAAGTTATCGTCGCAATCTCCCATTGCACAACCCTGGGCCTATATTTACTCGTAGTGCGCGGAAAAGAGAGTGCCGTGTACATTTCCGAAGCAATTTTCACAATCTTATTGTTGCGATTCGCCAAGCCAGTGCAGATTTTCTGGAATTTGTCCATTTGTGCCCAGGTAATTCAACCAGCCACCCCTTCAGAAAGTTCAGGGTGAACCTGAACTGTTGGGGGGCTCACCGAACCACAGAGGCACTACGTTTGGTAGCTGCCTGCCATCACTGCGAGTCAATCCTTTTCAGACACGTCCATTGACAGTGGGACCACCCACTTTTCTAGACTCCTCCTCTTTTTTCATTTTTCCGTCTGGCCTCTTTTCGTGGCTGCCATTGTCTTCTTCTGACCAGGAAGCGCAGCCCACTTCTTGACTACAGGCAAAGGGGAAGATCTCCATGCCTCTGTGTACTTTAGGTCTTTACTAGCATAGAGTCATTAGACTAATCCAGCGGACAGGAAGACCATAAAACGATCGTCATTGTCATTGTTATTTTAACGCCTTCTCGTTTTCTAAAACGTTTTTTTTTTTTTTTCTTATTTTGCTGTCGCTACTTGACATTTTCCCTTTCTCGCTGGTAACAAGGCGTCACAACCAAACCCCATGCTAAGATCGACAAACCATTACTTACAGGCGCTCGGCTGTTTTCAAACCCGCCAGCATATTAGGCATATATATAATTGCCGGGAAGGGAAAAACAGCTTTTGGACACACAGCTCAGTTATTAAGGAAGGGATTTGACACGAAATAGCCAACACTGTGTTTTTTAATGAGGACTCCAGAAAGCTTTTATCTCGGTAGCAGAAATTAAGACTTTCAGATACCATCCAGTTAACATTTTTTTGCTAAACTTTTTTTTATATTTTAGTCCATTTAACTGTTCGATTTCAGCACAGTCTGAATCCCGACCTCTAAGCTTATATTGTATTTTATTCTTCTATCTTCGACAAAAAAAACCCGTGAACAAAGAATTCCTCTAAATGAACCAATCTGCAAAATAACATTATTATTTTTTTATTTGCTTGTTGTTTTGTTTTTTTATAATTACTTTTGCCTCCCATACAGCCACAATAATAATACATTAAAGCCTAGAGAAGATATATAGACCGTGTTTAATTTGAGGTATTAAAGATCCCGTTCCCCAGGGTGAAATTAGGTCTGCTTTGACTGTGCACAACTGACGTTGCGTTAGACATACATAGTCTAAACACACAAGAAATGAACTCCAGACAGCGAGGTAGGCTGGGGTGCACTGCTGTGGGGTCATACAGACTTTGCATAACTGCGCCCCTTTTAGCTCCACCTTCACTTTCGTAGCAGGACCAGGTTCCATGATGTTGGGAGGCATGCTACCTTTTGAATGCAGGGGGCTGTGTACTCAAAACGTAAGTTGGGGGTGCTAGAATCTACAAGATTTTGGGTCATAATAAGAGCCAAAGCAGCCATGTTGGAAAAAGTCAATTCCCTTTTCTTCCTTTAATAAATAAAGCCCATAAGGATATATTTTTTTTGTAGGTAGTTTTTAGTTTTATACATATAGAAAGAGCCACTGTTTCACAGTTTGTTTGTTTTTTGTTATTTTTGTTATTTTTTTATTTATTTTTTTATAATATAACTTCTGTACATATATTTGCTGGAAAATAATACAATCCGTAAAACAAGTGAATTATGATTTCCGAGAACATGCTTTACTTTGCTTCGCTTCTTCTGATTTAGTCTGTTTAGAGACCCGACGGAAATGCCAACAGCCCCGCCTTTATGAATTCTAAAATGAGATTTAAATCCCGGAAACGGATGGTACAGAACCGTCAATATGTTGAATTCGTGGCCAGGAATCAAATACAATTAAAAACAAATATCATTGTGTTAATGGAAAGTAGTAAATAGTCTTAAATAATTTTTTGGGGGGGGTTTTGGCATTAAATACTTCAGATAATTCAGAACTCAACCTTTGGAACGGAATTCCACGAAAGACAGAATTAAAATTATGTGAGTTAAAATAAATAATTGGCCATGTTCCACCGATTTAAATTATCTGTTTTAACGCCTTCTCGTTTTCTAAAACGTTTTTTTTTAAATAAATAAATAATTGGCCATGTTCCACCGATTTAAATTATCTATTTTAACGCCTTCTCGTTTTCTAAAACGTTTTTTTTTTTTTTTTTCTTATTTTGCTGTCGCTACTTGACATCTTCCCTTTCTCGCTGGTAACAAGGCGTCACAACCAAACCCCATGTGTTTCTTTTAGAAGATATCGCTGGTAACCTAGTGGAGAAAACAAGCAGTAGGAGATTTTCTGAGATTCGGGGGGGGGGGGGGGTGGTCTGTTTAGGCGTGGTCTATCCTCTTGAAAAAAACACGTCTGTGCTAATTCCTTATTGGCCTATCAAACTGTCAGTCCAACAGACCAGTATGGGAGCTCCTGCACAGACCACGCCCATCAGCAGACTATATTGCGTGTCCTAGTGCTTGATTTTGTTTCCTAGTGTATCAGTGATATCTTACAAACAAAAGATAATTTATAGAGTCAGCAAAACAGAGCCAAGTTGTTGTTCGCTCTCTGTTTAAGAAATATTGGTTTTACCTGTCCACAAACCTCGCAATCATTACCGTGTTTTTTGTCCCTACAAACTTCTTTAAGAGGATGCAACTAAATTTATCTTCCTGTTCTGCTATGATACAGTATTATTCTTTCTTTTTGTTTTGTTTTTTTGCTTCAAATTAATTTAAATTTTTTTTTTTTTACCTAAAGGGCATAAAAAAAAATGCATAGAATAATCCAGGAAAACAAAAAATTAAAAAGAGCCCTTCTGGGGTTTGTGAAATAAAACAAACACTTTGATTGCGCCTGGCACAGAATATGACTACTGCGCAAGTCTTCTAACACACCCGCTTTGGAAATATCCTTCTTGTGTCAGTTCTACTTACCCTTCATCGCATCAATCACAGCCCAGCTCAAGGCTTCAGAAAAACATCGTCACGGGCAGATGTTGAACCTGTCTAGGGATTAGAAATATCTGTTTCCATTAAGTATAAATTAACTTAATCACCAGGTAGGAAAGATAAGAGGCATAAACATCATTCCCCGCAGCTTTCATTAAAATTAAAATTCTATTTAAAAACCAGGCTTATATTTCCTAAGACTTGATTTGGCTTTGAAAGAGATTATATCGGTTGTAAATTTGTGACAGTGACAGAGAAACAGACCTAAACTATACCGGGGACAGTGATGTACTATATAATTTAACTTCTGCTCCATATCCTTTTTTTTTTCCCCAAATGATGTTATCTCAACACTTTCAACAATAATTAGTCTCTGACATTGAACAATTTTGCATTCCACAAACTCGAGGCCAGAAAAAAAAAATAATAGGCCTTGTGTTTGAAAGTGATAGAGTCTCTACTATTGAGAGTAGGAAATGTAATTTAGTGGGGCTTTGTCTGATATATAACTTTTTTTTTTTAACGCTATTACCAAGCTCGTTAAGTAAGACGACCATTAGTCAATTTTAAATTCCAGTGCTAAATGCTGCTGAAGTAAATTGATGCTGTAGGATTTTTTTTTTTTTTTTTTGTAATTTTATTGTATACCAAACACAAATGACTCCTTACTTAGAAGTGGATAATAATATATTGGTAGTTAAAAATTAAAAGAACGGTAATCTATAGAGCCAGTCCATCATTATGTCCTCCTGTAATGAAGTTTTAGATATACGGATGAAGATCAGAAAGTGCAGTTAGTTTCTTAGTCACTTCTCCTCTGGCTAGATCTTAGCTGTGTTTTGATTTGGAGCAATGACTCCTGGTCCTATTGATGGCAGTTTACACCTGTCCCCAACCGTCCCGTAATCCTGATTATAATTTTTCCGTTGCTCATAGTAGGGCTGACAGTCCTCCTTCCCAAGCCACACCCACTGGTGTCCCACATTCTCCGGGAGGTTGGTGAATATATAAATTTACCGATTTGTTTTATTTTTTTTACCAGTGTAAATCGGATTCATTTTCTGTGTGCACCCATTGCGTGTTGTAAGACGCCCCCAATGTATTTGATCCAGCACCCCAAGTTGACCCCTACATGAACCGTCATCCCAAAAAAAAACGATCTGCCAAAAAAAAAAGCCACTTTAACCCTGGGGATTTTTTTATGGCCGGGGAATGGTTGATAGTTACACTAGAGACACAGAGACTTTTAAAAGAGCTAGGATAACTTTGTATACATATATAAAGGTTTAATATAAATCTCAGGGGAGGTGTTCATTACCAAGGATATGAATACTTCCATTAAAACAAGCAGAAAGGAGATAACACCTAGAGCGACGGCAAGGGTTAGAACATTAAGGATTTAGAACTGGGTTATTCTACCAGAATAAATTGAAAAGCAGAGTTTTGCAGAGATAAAAAATAATCCTAACTTAGAACCCATTTAATGATCAAAGATACAAAGTACAGAAACTTTCTGGAAGCAAATGAAAATGGTAAATATAATGATACTAAAATGTAGCAGCTGGTACAGGAAACATCAAAATAAATAATATGTTTTTAGTGTAATGGAAATGTTTTGTTTTTCATTCTTTGTATAACAAAGTCTCTTTCTTACATAAAACATTAAAAGGATTCTTACCGCGTTGCAAACTCCAAAGATGGTGGAAGATTAACCGGGTTCCTTGTTATTACTCCCATCGCTTTCCTAGGCGTTAATTTGTGCATCCAGATAATAAAGTGAGGGGGCACCGACTGGGAGATTATTAGTTGTAGAAATTATTATTTGTTCAAACCCAGAGGATTTAATCCCTTATTGGATAGTGAATTACATTTTGACACTTGTTATGCTGGGATTTAATTCACTGTGCAATAGTCAGAGGAGCTGGATGAAAAGGGCCAAATGGAGTTATAATTGTGGATGTTTACTCTTCTTAAAGTGGCCGTTGGGTGTCCGCGACTGTCTCTCACCTCTCCGACAGACGTCAACTTAGACCCCGCTCAAGATGTAGATGCCTTGGTGCTCATCCATTGTTTCTGTCCTACATAGGAGCTGGATTTGTGTTTGGTTCCTTTTTAATACCTCCCGTTGGACTCCGAGGTTTCGTTGGTAATTGCCCATTTAATGAGCTAGTTCGCTTATGCTAGGTGTGTTATTACTTCGTATTACTTGATGCTGACCTTGACTAGTATCATGACTTTGATAATATTCCTGATAGGACCGCGGCTTTTTATTGATTTTGAACTTGCATCGGCCTGCCCTAACTATGTTGCCTGTCCATGACTAGGTTGCTCATCATCCCGGATTGTGTTGCTCATCAAGTATCCGTTCTCTAAACCCCACCGTTTCAGGGTCCCATTAACCTCCCCTTTGCATTTCAGGGTTCCCTTCTGCCCTAGCAGCTAAAGAAGTGTTCCCCTGAGATGGTTATGTCCCCTTGCTTGTATGGTTTCGTCCAGTAGGGATGTGATTAGCTTGAGTGACTTGCTTTTTAGGAGGATGATCCTGAAGAAGGCGGTGGGAGAGTACCCCCAAAAGTGGCATTAAGCGTTACGAGAAATCTAGTTCACACAGCTAACATGCATAGGTTATCCATCACTCGTAGTAAGGAATATTATTTGTGGATCAGGGGAGAAAATTATGTGATGGGTGGATACCCTTTAACCGTGCATTTAAAATGCTTACAATATTAGGTTATTAAGATGATTGGTCGTCAGAAGGGGGCATCAATTTTAAAACCCTGTACTTCTTTAACCCAAGTCCTCTGTCTATCCTGTTTTCTGCGGTCTACCAAACCCAGTCAACGAAGCCAGGTCACTTTTCAGCAATGTGTTTAAATGTCTAATGCAATACATTATATGTATATTTATTTATTTTTCTTTTGGGCAAGAAATTGATTTTGGTTCTGAAAAAAGCAATCCAACTAATTAACACAGATTAATTAGTACAACAAGCATTCCATAAATGTGTTTTTTTTTTTTTTTTGTATATTATGAGAGATGAAAAAAAAAAAAATGTAATTATTTCCGATAGATGCAGAAATTAGTTACACAGCATGCTATTAAAATGAGAAATTGAGGTTTTGGCCCCAGATCTAGGTTGTTACTGCTTGCCGAGATTACTGTCTTAAGATCTTCATGTGGTGTAGCGCATAAACATTCGCCTGTTGATGTCTGAATCGGTACATGGCGGGACTGTGAGTCGTTATGTCATCCCAATAATACAAGCTATAAGAATCTACAGACCATCAGTGAAGACGTGTAACTACAGAGCTACTGACACAGTCCAAAGGGGTGGGGTAGTTTGTGTGCCCCCCCCCATTTCCTGTCCTTGTAATTTAGTGGTATTGATGTGTCTTTAGTCGCATAGTTCCTTTCCCCTGTTCCCTTTCCAGTCTGATTTGGCAGTGATTGGTGGCGCAGGTATACGACATCACAACCTCAGTTGCTGAGACTGCGTAGCATGCAAGGGAACAGTGAAACAGATTCCCGAGGCTCAGGATCTCCAAGTAGCTTCGCAGGGAAAATCTCTGGTCTCCCCTCACTCTGAATAACAAACACGAGTACCCATGGGGTATCAGATAAGCTCGGGGATTGTTTTTATTTTCTTGGCCTGGACTGCTTGCTCCTTTGTCGCTCAACAAATTATTGTTGAGAACCAGTTGGCCATACGTTGGATGTTGTTTCTAGATATGGAATGCATACAGGGTTATTGTGCGTGAAAGTAGTTGAGTCAAGTTCTTCTGCACCAAACTCATCCAACCATGGATCTTTACGGACCTTCCTTTGTGCACTGGGGCGCAGTCATGCTGTAATAGAAAAGAGCCTTCTCCAAACTATTCCCACAAAGTTGGAAGCATAGCATTGTCCAAAATGTCTTGGTATGCTGAAGAATTAATATTTCCCTTCACTGAAAGCCCAACCACGAAAAAACCGCCCCATGCCATTATCCCTCCTCCACCAAACTGAGATGTTGCAGTTCCTAAACGCTTCCACTTTCAATAATACCACTTACAGTTGACCGTGGAATATCTATCAGGGATGATATGGCACAAACTAACTTATTGCAAAGGCGTCAGCATCCTATCACAGTACCACGCTCAAATTCACAGAGGCCTTCAGAACGACCCATTTCCCCCCACAAATGTTTAAAAGGCAGACTGCATGGCTGCTTTTATACACCTGTGACAATGGGTCTTAAGGACCAATACACCACTGGGCATGAAAGGGTTAAGGAGAAGGGGGGGGGAGCTGTGTAGTGCTGCCCCGTTTTTATGACAAAAGGAAAAGGGTTGGCAAAAATTAGGTTATATTTAATTGAAAGATTGGATCGGTTGTAGGCATTTTTAATAGAAATGCTTTAATGAAAGAATAGAAACATTACAGAGCCCTCTTTACTCTGTATACCTCTGTCAGAAGGCAGACATTTTGTTCAGAATCTTGGAATCTGATTCGTCCTTTATTTGACCCAACATTCTAAGCAACATGTCAGCCCCTTGATAGAGCAAAGAGTACTCGACAAGGTACCTTATTATAGGATCTTTAAATCTAAAAATAAATAATTTTGTTGCCGACAGTTGTCCTTTCACGAGTTTGACTTATCACGTATTTTATGCCAGGCTCGGCTTTTTGGGGGGGATGAAAGATGAGACTGTTTGACATGCCTTATATCTCTATTTCATGCCTTTTTTATTTTTTTATTTTATTATTGTTTGTTCGACAGAAAATTATACATCAATTCCGGATTGTTAATCTCTGGTTCTCTGTAATGCACGGCGTATTAAAAATGAATAATTTAATACGAGAATGATTTATGGGGAGAATTCTGACTTTGAGAATAATAATATTCCCTGAGTAAGCTGTTTGCCAACAAAATGTGTTTCCGCAAAATTAACTAAGACAAACTTTGTTTCTTACAAATGCACATCAAATATGTGCCTCAAATTATTATTCTGTAACATTTCTGCTTTTAAATGGGCAGCTAACAGGGAATCTAGCTCGAGCAGAAATAATTGATCAATGCTATAGATGTTACATATCCCAATTAATTTTTGTTTGCACTGTATTTTTTTTAAAATGTGTTTTTTTTGTTCTTTGAAAAAAAGTATTTGTGTCCAATTCAAGCAGAGATACAGTTATTCCATCGTGTAACCTAGAAAATTGGAAAGATATTCATGTGAATTAATAATGGGAATTAGAGTCTGTGTTACTGTTTGGGGAATTGATCTTGTAAAATAAACTGTGGAGGTTTTTACATACGCTGAACCCAAAGGTAGCATAGTAAATGTACGGGCCAATGGTAACAGTGGTACCTATGTAAAAGAATTTTCACCATAGGAGCCGCTGTCTCCTCAGGTTGCCCTTTGGTACAGGTCACTGGCGGCACTTACGGCTGGTGCTTCGCAACAGCCAAGGTACCGTAAGGGGGCGAGGCAGAACAGAGGTCAATATACCATCCAAGAGGTTAGAGGTCGTAGCATGATGCGTAGTCCATGTATGGTCTAGGTCAGGACCACCAAGGAATTGAGAGTCCAACATACAGACACAAGCTATTTGCACAGCTATACTTCAATATAGGAAGCGGTATTTACAGGGTTGCATGATTAGGAGCGCCTCCAATACTAATATTGTGACAGATTATGTTCTGCTCTCCCTACCACCGCTATTGGCATTTAAAATGCTTCTTCCGGAAGGGGCTCAGTCACCTCTCGAAGGGGTTCAGTCACCTCTTAAAGGGGCTCAGTCACGTATACATTGCTTATACTGTGAATGTAGAGAATTTAAATAATGTGGAAAAATTATCCATACATTGTTTTAGCAGGCACATGCTGTTTAAAAAGTGACTCTAAGCTGCGCCATTTTTACAAAAAACAAACCTATAGAAAATGTTCCGTTATTTACATGTCATGGCTGCCATCTTGTCTCCTACCTCGGGTCAGGTCTCTAGATCTTGACCCAAGCACCTTGCGGTCCCACCTCTCCGCTCCATGTAGCTCCGCCCCCAGAGTATGTGCGCCCCCCCTAATGAGATCTCGGTTCATTTAAGACTGTGCACATTGCACAGCTTGTATACTGGTAACAGGGCTGCAGGGAGATCCTGTATACTGGGATATTGTATGAACAGTGATCTTGCGAGGAGGCGGGGCCGCCTGAAATTGGGCGGTGGAGCTAATATGTGTTACGGTTAAGGTGCTTGGGTCAAGAGCCAAAGATCTGACCCAAGCGAGGAAGCAAGATGGCAGCCATTACAAGTGCGGAACGTCCTAAAAAATGAACGGCATGACAGTTATCCTTTAATCCACAAGGTGATGTCATAAGACACATTTAAAACATATGTTTTATATGTATATTACCAGGAAAGGTTAAAGCATCTTAACATGTATAGCTTGGAGGAAAGACGTAACAGGGGGGATATGATAGAAACATTTATATACATAAAGGGAATCAACACAGTGAAGGAAGAGAGTATTTTTAAAAGAAGAAAAACTACCACAACTAGAGGACATAGTCTTAAATTAGAGGGGCAACGATTTAAAAGTAATATCAGGAAGTATTACTTTACTGAGAGGGTAGTGGATGTATGGAATAGCCTGCCAGCAGAAGTGGTAGAGGTAAACACAGTCAAGGATTTTAAGCATGCGTGGGATAGACACAAGGCTATCCTAGCTATAAGACCGGGAACGGGGGACTAATAAAAGTACTCAAAAAAAAAAAATTGGGCAGACTAGATGGACCGAATGGTTCTTATCTGCCGACACATTCTATGTTTCTATGTTTCTCTTGTTGATGCATTTGCATGCAATTCTGTTAACACAATGTATAGATCATTTATCATATTGTGCTCTCTACATTCACGGTATTAGCAATGTTTAGTTTGATAGCTCAGTTTAATGGCCTGAAATAATTATTATGTTGTTGTCTAGCTCGTTACCTATATCAGCTGAATTGGAAGTTTGTTTGTTTTTCCAACTCGGCTACTTTGTCTGAAATTCCCTTGTAAATTCCCAATAAAGCCCTTACTTGTAGAACACACGCCTTTTAGGAGTAACAGCTGTCCAATAGTAACATGTGTTGTTTGCACTTACCGTAGTGATTTGTTATTCGTGTTACCTGTCACAGCATATCATTCCCAGTGTATTACTAGAACCCGACAGCTACCTTCTTTAAAACGAACAAATTCAGCTCTAAATTCACTGAGATCTACCAACTGTTCTCCGAGTTCATACAACGGCGAAAATTGTAGATAAACTAGCAGCCACCTGTTCAGGGAAGAGATAGAAACAAAGAATGCGTCGGCAGATAAGAACCATTCGGCCCATCTAGTCTGCCCAGTTTTCCAAATACTTTTATTAGACATTGGCCTCCTTTTATAGCTAGGATAGCTTTATACCTATCCCACGCATGCTTAAACTCCTTCACTGTATTAACCTCTACCACTTCTGCTGGAAGACTATTCCATGCATCCACTACCCTCTCAGTAATGCAATACTTTCATTAGTCCCTGGCCTTATCTTATATCTAGGATAGCCTTATACCTATCCCACGCATGCTTAAACTCCTTCACTGTATTAACCTCTACCACTCCTACTGGAAGACTATTCCATGCATCCACTACCCTCTCAGTAAAGTAATACTTTCATTAGTCCCTGACCTTATCTTATATCTAGGATAACCTTATACCTATCCCATGCAGCTTAAACTCCTTCACTGTATTAACCACTACCACTTCTACTGGAAGACTATTCCATACATCCACTACCCTCTCAGTAATGTAATATTTTCATTAGTCCCTGGCCTTATCTTATATCTAGGATAGCCTTATACCTATCCCATGCATGCTTAAACGTCTTCACTAAATTACCCTCTACCACTTCTGCTGGAAGGCTATTACATGTATCCACTACCCTCTCTGTAATATTTCCTGTGATTACTTTCAAATTTGTGAACCCTCTAATTTAAGATGATGTCCTCTTGTTGTGGTAGTTTCTCTTTTAAATATACTCCCGTCCTACTGTGCTGATCCATTTAAATGTTTTAGTATACTTTATTTAAAGGGACACTCCAGTCAGTAAACTAAGTTAACTTCTGTTTATCTGCTAGTGTTGCATACAAGTGCATGCAGATGTTCCGTCGGAATCTCCCTCTTCTGCTGTTGCTTACTTGCAAGTAGATCAGTGCAGTTACGCTGGGTCATCTCTTCAGTGGCATGTGCAGTAACAAGTAGCAGAATGAGACTTTGTTGAAAATTGGAAGGGGGCATGGTCTCCAAAAACTCCCGATCAACACACAAAAAATAATCCGGTCAGGAGCTGAGTGATCCTTTAGCCATGTGTGTGCTATGACACACACCTGGTGTCATGGGTTTATCAGATTGGTCACCCTCAGCTGTTCCCATCTCTGATTTATTTCTCTATGCTCATTTCACACAGATTGTGTCAACCTGACATTGCGCTGGATGCAGAGAAAGATCTACACGTAGGAGCAGCGGACCGAGCAACGCCAGAGATGAGCCAGAGCTCAGAAACCAATTTACCAGCACTTTGTCTCAAGCAAGTGTTTCCAAAATACTCCAAACAGTTCAATTACCTAAGAGTCGTGGAAAGAATGTCTTCGGTATTTATACGTTTCCTCGGTATCAAGGGTACAATGAAGCTGGGACCGACGGGCTTCCGAACATTTATCAGGTCAGTAATTTCCCAAATCCTGGAGAATTGCTTTGCGTGTTGTTTCAATCTCTGAGCAGAAAGACTTTCTTTATAAAGTATTTTTTTTAACCAGGAAGGATATATTGAGATGTATCTCCTTTTCAAGTACGGCCTGGGTGCCCCGAACATTGCAATGTTACAATAGGTTACAAGATAATATTACAAACATAAAAATTGAACAACAGAAAGCAGACAGGTAAGAAATTATAATCAACCAAGATTTCAGGTGCAATCTGTACTGAGATTCCACCTACACAAATCTATTCCTTGTACATGTTTTAATATATGTTTAAAAAAATTGCAGCTAGAAACATAGAATGTGTCAGCATATAGGAACCATTCGGTCCATCTAGTTTACCCAATTTTCTAAATACTTTTATTAGCCCCCAGTTCCCCATCTTATATCGAGGATAGCCTTTTATCTATCCCATGCATGCTTAAAATCCTTGACTGTGTTTACCTCTGGAAGGCTATTTCATACATCCACTACCCTCTCAGTAAAGTAATACTTCCTAATATTACTTTTAAATCGTTGCCCCTCTAATTTAAGACTATGTCCTCTAGTTGTGTTAGTTTTTCTTCTTTTAAATATACTCTCTTCCTTTACTGTGTTGATTCCCTTTATGTATTTAAATGTTTGTATCATATCCCCCCTGTTACGTCTTTCCTCCAAGCTATACATGTTAAGATGCTTCAACCTTTCCTGGTCCAGATCTCCTATAATTTTATATTGACAATAATTTCATCTGGGCCATTCAATTTTTAGGTACACACGCCCTCTTTGCTGGCTCCATTTCTAGCGATTGTAATGCCCCTTCTTAAGCCAGTGCTCCCTTCTAACCATTACTGTGGAATCAGCCTCTCTCAGCCTGGAGGAGGTCAGCAGTAACTTTATTAAAAGTTGGAATTATTATCCCATTCAGCTACACTTCAAACTCTTTGCTGTTTGAGCCCTAAGTGTCTCCTTTTCAATGACCTCTGTCATGACTGAAGTCCTAAATGGTTCTATCATTGACTTCCAGATGAGGAGAGCAAAGGGGACATCTTCCTGACCCTGCTAGCCAGCCCAACATTATCGCGAGAGTGGGCAAGCTTTGTGCCTTTTGCGCACAGGAGGGCGTGGCTTGGGAGAGGGTGTGTACATGTGACTGCGCAGGCGGGACTGTCCCATGTAAAGGCCAATCGCTGGCTATTACGGGCACCTATCGTGAAATAATTATAGAGAGGAAATCCAGCATCAGAGTTTGCTAATCCGCCCATCCACCCCAATGCTGTAATTAAAACCCTCAAATTATGCCTCCGGCCCCCATGTGTTCTCCCAGTATGCTGGAGTGACTTCTACTGCTCCCCCAGTCCTCTGACTGTAATGTAAGTAATTGGTTTATAACTGCAAATTGAATAATTCCCTTTTTTTCTATCTTTTTAGATCAATATCCAATTTGTGGCTTTGCTTCTTTTAGAAAAGAGCATAGCTTCTAAAACATTTATTTAACACTGTTTATCACCATCCATACTTTATGAAAGATTAATTTCCCTGGAACAGATGGGACCCCCTCAGCTCATTTTTCCCTTTAATGACACATACTGTTTATCTAATTTGAAAATGTGCGAACATATTTCAGGGGGGGGATAAAAAAGATACCAGTTCTTGAAAAAGCTGTGTTTTTAATTGACCAAATGAGAATTATTCACATATTAGTAATGAAGATGTATTAGTAAATTAATTAAACCTTTCAATCCTTTATTGATGTATTGGGGTGGGGGGGAGGTGGCCCCCTACATGTTAATAATTCTGCACACGTTGCAACCCTCTCTATATGCAATACATTCACTCAACAGTCAACTCAAAACTTAGTTCCAAAACTCAGGGCATGGTAGGTAGGTTTTAAAGAGTAACTATAGGCAAAACTTTTTTTGCAAGCTTTGTACTTTATATTTTTATTCTGTCAGCAAAAAGTTTAATTATGTTTGTATCAAGTGTATAAGCTTTAAATTAAAAATACTTCAATAAAAACATCCAAATAAAGTATTGTGTTGCATGTTCTAGCTCTATTAGGGGGTGGACATATTGTTTAGAATCTTGGTTGAAGACCTGTCAGGCGTTCCTTAATCTGATCCAAGATGTCCGCCCATGATAGGCCTATAAAAAAAAAGCAAAGAGGCCTCAATAAGGTACTTTAATTGCAGCATGGCTTCTGACTCAGGTAGCCACCATTTCCTCAGTGAATTACCAGCGATCGTACCAAAGATGAAGGCAGGTCTAATCCAAGATTCTAAACAACATGTCTGCCCCCGTGATAACCAAGTTGTGATTTGAAAAGAAAAAAGCCAGAGTTTTCCAGTGGTAAATAGTTTCCAGCTAATAACTCTGAGTTAAAGTTTAAAACTTTACATTTCAGAAGGTTAATTTAAAGGGAGAGGCCACTCTGTTCTCAAAATATTTATTCAAACTGATAGCAGGGAAACGTATCCCCCCCTCCCCCCCCCCTCCCCCCCCCCTCCCCCCCTGAAAAAGCATCCTTCCATAGTTAGCTATAATTCAATCACGGAAACAATATTTACTGATTTAATGTGCTGGGCCAGAGATTCCAATAATTCACATAACCGTATAATCTACTTCTGTTTATTTTTTCTTTGTGTGTACCGAGGCCTCCCCATTCAGAGGGCTCTGAAAATGGATTTATGCAAATGTCCCGTCGTAGATAAAGACGAGAGCAATTTCTCGGATCCCCCCTTATCTTGGCGTAAGGAAGCCTCATTTCGGACTTGTGAAAAGTCCATTGGAAAAAAAAAATCAAACATGCTGCCGTCTCTGTGAGGGGTTCTTGATTTTTGCAGACTAGGCGAGAGGGCGCTGGCAAGTTTGTTAAAATATTTAAAGCTGGGCGGAAATGCAAGAGCCTATTACTATTAAGAAATTGAAAATACAACGTGTCGGTTTCCCTTTTGCTATATCATACTGTATTAAAGTTCTATTAAAGGGACGGGGGTCACATAAACATTGTTTTTACTGTGAATAAAGAGAATGGAAAATGATTGAAAATGATCTATACATTGTGTTACAAAACTGCAAGCAAATTAGGAGAAAATGGGTTTTACATGTGTCTGTAGAGTCTCCTGCTTATGACATCACCTGCGGCACGGTATGCAAATGAACTGGTTTCCAATGGAAAAGTGGTCATTTGCATACCGTGCCACAGGTGATGTCATAAGCAGGAGACTGCCACAGACACATTTAAAGCACATTTTTCTTTTAATTTAGGCATGCTCTACATTTATAGTATAATCTATATAATGTTCAGGTGAGACCGTTGCTTTAAAACAGAGTAAAAAATAAATATGTAGGGTATGTTAAAAAAAAAAAACCCACACTGCAAAGGGTCGGGAGATTTATTTTTTTTAAACATCAATCGCTGTTTGTTATGTATAACGCCGATTGCGTGTTTTTTTTTAATTTTTTTATAACTGACGACACTGTGCAGTGCGGGAGAGAAGGACCTCTTTCAAACTGTGTTTGGCGGAGGACCCCCGAAACAAATCAGGCACTTTTCAGTGACTGAAACAACCTAAATCTACGCGTTCGGCATAGATAGCGCAGATTCCTGTTTATACATGCCCCCCATTGTCTTTTTATGCCATGATTATTAAAAAAAAGTTTAAAAAAAAACTAAGCATCCTTTCCCTGGTTTATATTGTCTTTTTTTTTTTTTTTTCAAAGTGGTTATTTCCTAAGAATCTATACATCCCCGTCATTTTAAAGTTAATACTCATGGTACCTAGAAAAACCAATATTGGCTGCCTGGATCAATATGTTTCTTCCCATCTACTAGGCTGTGATTGAGTGTATCTTCAAACTGATTCAATTAAGACGCTAAAGCTCCCAAGAAATGCTGAGATGAATATACACTTCTATCTATAGTCTCTAGTTTAAGAGAAATATTAGAACTATCCCTGTCTCTCTCTCTCAGCAGGGCTACAGTGGTTAGATTGCTGGCTCCTCGGACAGACCCTTCAGTTTGTATTTCTATCTTTACGTCCAAGTACATTTAACTAATTGATGCTTTGTATAGTAAATGTAAAGAGCTTAAAGAGATACGCTTTATACAAAATTCAGAATGATTTGATACGTTTTAATACATTAATTTTATAAAATATAAACCTATGATTCAGAATTTTTTTAAAAATGTCTCTTCAAAATAAAAGATTAAAAGAAAACAAATACCGTAATTGACAATACATTCTGTTGTTGTTTTGTTAGAGATCAGCGTTGTCCAACTGTTTTAAGGAAGCGTATTACTCATCCCACTAGAAGACCCGTTAGTTAATCCCAATCCCACCCAGCTCTCACTGTTCTCAAACACTGTCAGGATTATACTGTTACTACCACTGCCTTCCCTTTGACCTCTTCACTCACCTTATGTGTCTCGCTTCCCTCACTCCCTCTAGATTGTAAGCTTGCGAGCAGGCCTCTCTACCTCATGTACCAGTCTGATCTTGTTCAAATAACTTAGTATGTAGTCCCTCTCTATGCTCTGTACCAAGCGCTATGCAAATTGTTGGCACTAAATAAATAAACTTTAATCTAATATGGAGGGTCACATGTCATGTAGAACCTTAAATTGGGGGTGGCAGACATGATTAATTTCATGAGTCTTATAAGTCTTAGGTCTTACAAGATCCTCAGCCATGTTAGTGGGCAAACCCAAAAAACCTTGAGGATCACATCACATTATCTTGACATAAGTCAAGCCAAGAACTACTGGATCCATATTTTGAGTTTTTTAATAAAATTCACCTTCAAGACCTCTGTATACTACAGTGTTTATACCATATATTGTGCCTTTTTTGTATTCCTTCCAATGATACAAGTACCAACACTGTGCTCTCCACTTAATATCCCCCATGTGTATTTGTTTTTCTTTTTTAAGTGGACTTAATTTTTTAATAAATCGGTAAACAAAGTACAGGAAATGTGTGAAATATTTTTTTGGGGGAGGTTGACAGCTCAGAACAAAGATAGATGTTCGGACCAAGGTAATGATTTACTGCCCTTAAAGGTACTAAAGAAAGGAACGATTCTCCTGCAACAATAATTTACCCTTAATGAATGTCTCTCTAGTCCGTTAGTGAAGATTTATTGTTCGTTATCTTTGTATCACTTGGAGGATGAGCAGACCAATTGGCCCACTTTATTCTCAGCTGCCG
Organism: Pelodytes ibericus; assembly: GCA_036172795.1. Classification (NCBI taxonomy): domain Eukaryota; kingdom Metazoa; phylum Chordata; class Amphibia; order Anura; family Pelodytidae; genus Pelodytes; species Pelodytes ibericus. The sequence goes on from CM069864.1 coordinate 89,161,055, forward strand.
TCAGGTTTCATTGGACCTCTGAGTTTATTAGGGGAACTGAGCTCTGTAGGAAATCCAGTATCTAGCCCAAACTTTTTCATTATCATATAGACATATTGTAGGATTCTTATGACTTTTTATGGCCCTCGGGATCTTCAACGGACTCAACCCACCACTGGGATCTGTTCATTAATAGGTAAGTTGAAATGAATATGATGTAGCCTCAACTTAAGTATGCATTTTGCCAAACCTGGTCATTGACATGGGTATTTTGAAAAAATTCTCACTTTTTAACAATGCTTTATGCCAACACTGTTCTTCTAGCCAGAGAACTATCACAGTAACCATCACACAGAGTGCTTAGCGAGACAGGAATATTTCCAGTAGCCCTTGAACTAGATATATATATATATTTTATACTTGGAGCTCTAGTGTCCTAATTGAGTTCATCCCTTCACGATACAGTGTTCATCCCACCTCAACTCACCTGTAATGTTTAGTGAATAGACGCCACTGTCTCTGCCTACTGTGAGGTCCGCAATACTTGGAGATATTCTCTGGTAGCCTCATGTACTTGTAAACAGAAGCTCGGACACAGTGAATCAACTGCAAACAGTATAACATTGCAATGCTGGATACACAACGTTGCACAATATTCACACACAAGGGCAAGAAGATGTACTAATGGATGAAAATAATTATTATTCATTCACCGAGGCACGTTTTGGTGTCTTTCTGCTCTGAAGCCCACACTCTCTCCACTGTTTATCTGTTTTTCCTTGTCTCGATTTCTTGGTTCTAAGGTGATATCAACCCTGACCCAAGACCGCCTGTGACCTTGAAACTTCTGACCTTGACTTTTCTTAAACCCTTTTGGATCTCAACCCTAGACTACATTTCCGTGGCTTTCCCATCGTCCGCTGTCATGCTCACAGTGCGAGTGTCCCCTACCCCCAAAGTAGCACTGACTGACCAGCCCCTGGGATCCAATCACGCTAATAAATTCAGCATTGTAATTCAAGTGGAATCATTTGCTCGCAGTCTAGAGTTAAAGCGTAGACGTTGAATCGCAGAGGTGCAGAGATATTTCGTCTGGGAGGTTGTTCCGACTTTTGCTGTTTGCTGTGGACCTCCCGCTACTAGCATATCGGCCCAGGGGTCTGTTTGCATTCAGCATCCGTAGACGGGGGAAAAAAATAAATTTAAATCATTATGTTATGTGCTTTAAAGTAAAGTGTTATGCCAAGCCTCAAAAGAGCCCAGCGGGAGAGCTGGTTGTGTTTGAAGTGGGTCCTGAATGAGCCTAAACATTCCTCATTTCTAATGCTGTGAAACTCGCATTCCCTCCACAGTTCTCCAGCGACCCATACAAAAAGCAAAATAAAACAGAGGTAATATTGCATTTAGTTAACATCGTTGCTTTTAATCTGTTTTACTGAAAAGCCGTGCTGACTGCAAAGAAAGGGGAAACGAAACCCGCGTGAATTATTCACTGTACGTTTTGCTTATCAGAGAGATGGAAGGTTAAAACAAACAGCAGCCATTTCCTTTTTTCTTATGGATATTTAGAAGCCTAAAGACGGGACTAGGGATGGCCCCCCCCCCCCCCCAGCTGCTTTTTCCAGGCCGGTAAATAATTGGCTTGGGGCCAGTGTGTGGCCTATGGAGGCAATAGCATGGCCAAACCTAGTCAGGACGTATACAGGCCCGATGTTGTCAGATTGATAAGTGGACTACGGGATGTGATTGTAAGGAAATTGTAACGATTATGTGTACGCCATCTTGGATAATTCCATTCTCAAAAAAAAATGTCTTCCCCTCACTGGTCAGTAGCTTGTGCCTTGTATCATAGCGGGTGCTGTGCTCCACCGTAAGAAACAAAAAGGTATGGGCCAACACCAAAAACAAGGACAAGATATCCATTTAAATCTTCATAAATATATTCAATCCGCGCTTTGGCGGACAGCTGTATGAAAGCCGCCACCACCCAGGCAGATCGGAACACCTCACGCATTCCGCGCCTCGCTCTGGGGCTTAATCATAGGCATCCAATGTTGGCCAACCCCTGTATTGAATGGATTTCCATTAGGAAGGTTTGTGACCATACGACATGTTTTCCTGGCCTCCAATTCAGGGGGGACAGGGGTGGTGTAATATATGTATCCTTGTAATTATACATATGGCCACATGGTGTCTAATACGAAATAGATCCAGGTCTTCACGCAGTGTGACCACCATGCCTGGATCCGTTTTGTGCTCTGTTGTGTGCAATTCCTTCAGGTTAGCGGTAATATGCATTGATCATTTAGCAAAGTACACTGTCTGGCTTATGTATAGAGCGGCCACTTGTGTGGCAAGGATCTCTGCTGACTCTTCCACTTTTAGAACTACCCCTGTTGCTCTTCACACATAAGGGTCTCCACAATAAAGAGAGAATTGCAGGGAATGGAGGCGGGAATTTTAAACTTTAGGCCAATGTAGCCGAGCTGCAAAAATTCTCCAATGTGGCTGAATGGGAGATTTTTTCCAACTCAGCTACTATGGCCTTAAAGGGAGTGTCCAAAATGCATCTTCCAAAATATTCATGCATATTAATGTGCTTTCAAAGTACTTTAAAATGCATGCTTTACATTTTGCATTGCTTAAAATATATAATACTTACAGCTATAAGAAATAGTGAAATTACAGCAGTTTGCAAGAAACAAGGACTGCCCACACTAGCTGAGTAAAAGTAATTTCCTTTTTTTTTTTTTTTGCTGCAGGAACCAATGGAATAATGCCATTCAAATGAATGGAATATCCTGTCTCTAGTGATGTCATCAGACAATGTGTTGCACTGTTAAGAGATCCTACTGTGTACAAGAGCAAGGTCACTCATAGGCCACACAATAGATTACATTTGAGGAGGACAGGAAGTGACTATATGAAACAAAACTTTATATTCTCAGTGTCTATATATAATCAGTGCTGCCACACCTGCATTAAACATGCAGAGTAATCACTGGGGAGGTCTTGAGTCAAATATTAAACATGTGATTTATACAGAATGCCTGCATCAAATCACACTGGGATAAAAGCCTGTGCATTATACAAGCAGTGATCTTCATCTTGCTCCAAAGTGAGTTTGGGGACTAGACTGTCCTTCTAAGTTTGAAATTCCTGTCTCAATCCCTGCCTTTCTCTCTCTGTCAAGTAGATCTTATAATGTTCATAGTCTCCAATTAGATGACGGTGATCGAATCTGGATGATTAGACTTATATTAATTCACATCTGTGCCGATGTTGATAAATTAAAAGGTTTGTGCAGATTAGTATTAATATAATCTGCTCATAGAAGAGTAAAAAAAAAAAAAAATGTATATATATTATTGCAGGGACTTGTAATTGTATAATGTTATGCAAATGGATAATCTGATTTATGGAGTGAAAAAAAAAACACATGAAAAGGTGTAAATAACATTTATAAAAATTGTAACCGGAAGACGAAAGCTGCTTCATCTGTTTTGTCAAAACAGCTTCACTTGTACAAAAAGGTTTATTAGCTGCTTTTAGTATGTTTTAGAAATAATTCTCTTAACATCTGGAATGCTTTGCCTCTTACAAGAGCACCCAGGCCACCTAAGATGATGTTACAATTAAGCAAAAGAAAGAAAGAAAAGGATTTATGGCCCAGAATGTCCCCCCCAAAAAATTGCAGCGAAAAGACAGATAATCTGGCACAAAATGACATGGGGAAAAAACAGCTATTTTATGATTACAACACAAAGGAGGGGGAGGGGGGGGGGGGAATGGCTCCATCCAAATATGTTACAAATAAAAGCTGAAATTTAGGCAAAGCCTAATAAATAGCAAGAGCCCAAAACACAGGCAGCTTACTGAGAAATGTGTGAGACTTTCTTATTTTTTTCCTCAATCCACCCCCTACTTGATTATTCTCCGTGTTAAATCAGTCTAAAGCTTGTTGATCTCATATTGTGAATTTAACGGCTCTACTGGATTTCAAGTAGCTGTGATTAAGCAGTGATGTCATGTGAAACGCGTGAGTCCTCTTCCCTGATATAACGTCCTGGACTTTGAGATATTTCTTGTTGTCTGCTTCCCCTCTGGCAATGGTTCCTCGCAAGCACTTCCAGTTTGCAGAGACATGGGCGAAATAATTCTAATTAATAAACTGTCGCGGGGGGGGGTTCGGGGCATATGATTTCAAAAGAAAATGTCTGTCTACACATATATATATATATTTTTTTTTTTTACAAACTGAAATGAGCACCCATGTATTTCTTCCAACGCATTTTATCTTAATTTTATTGAAATTATTTGGGGGGCGAATACAATTTGCGTTAGGGACAGAATTTATAACTTCCATCTCCTTCTGTGAATTTCTAATAATCTCCTACAAAAAAAAAACACAGACTTTAACATCTATTTAAAATACACAGGCACAAGAAATACAATTACAACTCTTTACATTTTGAAGGTTAAAAGAATAAGTTCCAAGTCCGTCTTTCTTTTCAAATTCCAATTTTCTTCTCTCTCTCTCTTTTTAGTGAATAAACACCCACCAGCAAGCCAGCTTCTTACTAAGATCAATGAACAAGCCCCGGAAACACACTTCTTGAACTTTCAAAGTATTAATTTCTGTCTAGAAAAGAAAAAAAATGTAGAAAAAAAAAAGTTTTTATAGTTTTCTTTTTTCTCCCCCCCATCTGCAGGAGCTGTAAACTGAGTTCCAGTCATTTTTCAATGGCATCAGTAGACATTCTGTATATTGATATAACAAGGAGGTGGAACAGCATGGGGCCAGACCAAAGAGAATCAGGTAATTTTATGTTCTGACTGTATTTCCATTTTTATTCTATTCCAGTGAGTTATTTCTTCGTATAGTTCCCCCAGCCATGCAAAGCTTCATTTTCTCCAGCAATGAAGAACGCTCGACTGCAATCTTAGCAGGGTTTTTTTTCCTGCTAGATACGGGATCAGAATATTATCAGGATCCAGGGGGGACTTTCTTTGTAAAATGTCATTTATTAGAGGACTCAAAAGCTGTAGTTGTGATATATATAGTATGTCTGGAGTTATCCGTTCTGAACGAGATCAGCAGGAAAATTCCACCTTAGACATCTGAGGTCATCTGTAAATATCTTGAATATTTAACTCTCATCCGGCACTGTAATGGCAGCCCCTATAGGTGTCGTATGAAATTCAATGCCAAGCCAGGTTCTGACCCAGTCAGATCAGTCATATTAACCCCTTCGTGACACAGCCTGTTTTTACACTTCTGCGGTGTTTGTGTTTAGCCGTAATTTTCCTCTTTCTCGTTCAACGTACCCACGCATATTATATACTGTTTTTGATTATTTCTTTTCATCAGATCTTTAACTATTAAAAAAAAAAAATCATAAAATATGATGAAAAATGTAAAAAAATAAAAACTTTTTCGAACTTTTTCCTGGAAAACCTTTTCCACATTTACAAACGGTGAAAAAAAGACGCCGTCTAAATAGTTTCGAAATTTTGTAATGAGTTTATAAATGTAAAAAGAAAAGATAGGAGACTCAGCACACCGTTTAAGGGAGTTTAATCCACCAAAAAAATAACGACGTTTCAGCCCAGCACTGAGCTTTTTTCAAGTGACTTGAAAAAAGCTCAGTGCTGGGCTGAAACGTTGTTATTTTTTTGGTGGATTAAACTCCCTTAAACGGTGTGCTGACTCTCCTATCTTATCTTTTTGCTTTACGTTCGTGAATGACGCTCCCTTGTGGCACCCGATACTTTTAAGTGTGCAGACCCATTCATACTTTTCACGAGTTTATAAATGGGCCATGAACACATGTTTTTCTGTTGTTGATTTTTTTTGTTTTAAGTTATAGGGTAAAAACCTAAAGTAGCTTTTTTTCCCCCCCTAACTATTTTCCCCTACAGTGACTTTTTTTCACTCCAACTCCGATGATCAGCTTAACCCTAACTCTAAAGAGAACCTTATTCCTGACCCAGTCAGATCTGGCTGCTAAAATATGTCAAGCGGATCAATGAAGCTTAGTAGACGTCCAGAGATGATAGTTAATTACAATCGCACATATGTTCCCATCTAAGTATATGGCTATAAATATTGATAACTGCACATATCCAAGCGGATGTCAGTCCGACAAGTCTGTATTTATATAGCAATATATCATTTTTATGTTTTTACGTCTACACCCACTCTATAGGCAAACATATGGTCATAGTGCTATAGAGGGATTACGAAAAGAAATACATAATGATTAGTTTACCAATGTATTGTAGTATTTGCATTTTCTTGAAGGGATAGCAAAAAAATCCATATCGGATTTTACGATTATTACTTTGTGCCCACCAAAAACATGGTTTAACGCGGCAAGGATTGTCAACAGAAGCTGGCAGATCTGTGATTATTTTGCTTGGCAAAAGCCACAGTCGTTTGTTATCTCGCTATAGATAGATCACCAGCGGTGCTATCAACTGTTCTGCGGCTGTTTTAATTCTTACGCCAGATAATGTAAAACCTATTTGCAAGGCGCGGGCGAGATTATGAAATTGGATAGCAAATTATCCTGGAAAGGAGCCTGGATTCGAAATTGATAGCGCGCATCTGCCGAAAAAAAGCCCTCTATGAAAGTATTTACCATCCAGAAGCCTTTGTGTTTCCGATCGAACAAGGCAGTTTTATTTTATTTTATTTTTTTGTGCATTTTCAGGGTTACCGGTAAAATAATGCACAGTTTATCATGCTGTGGTTATACGGGACTCTATCACCCAAAGAGGGTTTATACTGAAATGCATACCTCCCAACTCCCCATCTCCACCGCCAAATCGGCGGTGGAAAATGCCACAAAGACCGTGGGATTGCAGTCCTATCTCTGTCCCAAAAAGTGCGACAGACGTCTAAATCGGGACTGTCCCGCATTAAATAAAAAAGTTATGTATAATTTGCAGCCCCGATCAGATGAGCGGGTCAAACCCCTGCTCAGATTGGCTGTGCGGCATTGACACTGCATGCGCCAACCTTCACACCTGTGTCTCAGCCGTGAGGCACAGCAGAGGGTAAACCCATGTGTATATATTAACCCCTTCGTGACACAGGCTGCTTTTACACTTCTGCTGTGTTTATGCTGAGCTGTAATTTTCCTCTTTCTCGTTTAATGTACGCACACATATTATATACTGTTTTTGATTATTTATTTTCATCAGATCTTAGAATTTACTGTAAAAATCATAAATGTGATGAAAAATGTAAAAAAAAAAAACTAAACACTTTTTCAAACTTTGTCCTGGAAAACCTTTTCCACATTTACAAACGGTGAAAAAGACGCCGTCTAAATAGATTCAAAATTTTGTAATGAGTTTATAAATGTGCCATGAACACAGGTTTTTCTGTTGTTGATTTTTTGTGTGTAAGTTATAGGGTAAAAACCTAAAGTAGCTTTTTCTTTCCCCCTAACTATTTTCCCCTACAGTGACTTTTTGACCCCAACCCCGATGATCAGCTTAACCCTAACTCTAAAGATAACCTTACTCCAACGCTAACCCTTATTCTGACTCTACGTTTATGCTAACCCTTAAACCAACCCTAACTCTATAGCTCAACCCTATTGTTTTATTTTGTTGTTGTAATATTGGAGACTGCCACTAGGGGCAGTCTAGTAACTACAACAGAGCGACAGAACCCGCGGTATTTCCGCCTCCGAAGCTCTTGCCCACAACAGGGCAGCATTTCCGATATGGCGCTGCTCTTTCGGTGTGGCGCATATTTTCGCTCGTAGCAGCGATCGTATGTGTGCATGAGGAGCTTTTTCGGTGTTGCGTGATGCCTCTTGATGGAGGCATCATGGCAACACAGTCTGATAGAATCGCCTCCGACGGTCTTAAAGACACAGGACGTGCATGTACGTCCTAGCGTCATGAAGGGGTTAAGATACGTGTCAGCTTTACTTAGAAGAAACAGGACATGTATTTTAACCCTTGCTACCTTTAAGGGAAATAAAAAACATTTAATTGTCCTTAACGCCATAGATTTCTTAACATACCTGGACATGTCAGCAACTGGGTCAATTAAAGGGACTGTATCACCTAAACATTGTTTTTACTGTGTATGTAGAGCATGAAAAATGCTAGAAAAGGATCTATGCATTGTGTTAGCAAAACGACCAGTCTCCTGCTTATGACATCACCTGGGGCTTGATATGCAAATTACACATTTCCAGCTGAAAGCCAGTTCATTTGCATATCAAGCCACAGGTGATGTCATAAGCAGGGGACTCCACAGACACAACTGAAACACACTTGCTTGCAGTTTTGCTAACACAATGTATAAATCATTTTTAGTCATTTTCCATGCTCTTCATCCGCAGTAAAAACAATGTTCAGGTGATACTGTCCCTTTAAGTGCTCTATCATTTATAATGTGCCTGTGATAGCAAATAAAATAAAAAAATGTACAGAATTAAAGACCTGCCAGTGACCTTTAAAATCCTGCTTATTGCCATCACTCTCCTGCCTAATATTGATGCAGCATTTCTAATATCCTATCCAGATGGTGTTATAACTGTAAACCGTTCAAGTGATCCGTATCCGATTTTTAAGGCACAGGAGGGGGGGGGGGGGGAGCTTTAAACTCTGCTTGCCTTAAATTCATTCCTATACCCATGAGATGAATATTCTACTAAATTCCCTCACAAAATATGTATTCATGCACCGCCGGACGGGTTTTCCTTGAATAAAAATCACAATGTCTCTATTAAAATCTAATGTTTCTCAATTTCCGCGTGGCTTGGCAGGAGACCGTTTTTTTATTTTTTTTTAATCCGTCGATTGTCACTGCTTCATTTGTCGCATTCGCGAGTCATTTACGGACTTCAGTAGCCACGCGAGAGCCATGCATTTGAAATTACATTTGGTATGTAAACATTGATTAAGCGGCTTACAAGATAGCTGAGCGCCTGTACCGTGATTTATAAAGAACTCGATTCCCAGATAAGTTTATGTACAAACGTGAGTCAATTTTCACTCCGTAAGGTCTGTCACTCGTAGATTTGTTTGTGGGGAAACAAAGTAAACAAGGAGTAAATAAATATTTTATTAGTTACTAACGTTTTCATAGAACCCATTAGTCCAACTGTAGCTTAATTGATCAGCAATGCATATCCATTCAGAATAATATCGGAGTATCTTGCACGCTGCCAGTGTCACTCAAGGAGATATCGTTCGTGGTTAGATGGCGGGGGGGGGGGGGGGTAGTTAGGTTGGGCGTTTTTTTTCCTGTCCAATATTCAGGGTTATGTATTTGGACCAGGTAAGGTTATCTCTAAAGATCCAAGTGGATTTTCTTGTAGGAGTATTGATAGAAAAGTGGCAGCCCCTGGGGCCTGCTACTACCTTCCACTGGGGGTCCCCATGTACACTTTGGAATGCTAACACTGCCCCCCCCCCCCTTCATCCTAGCCAATCCCCCTACGGTATCACGTCACTTATGGAGCATGGTGGGAGACATGTTGGTGAATACATCTGCAACAATAGCCCTTTCCTGCTTACAAAGGATATACTATAGTTGGTTGGAGTTGATGATATCTGATGATGTATATAGTGCTGATGTTCGGTAGGTGGAGATATGTCTACATTGTTTCCCAAGGATCAACCTACTCTTGGTTAAATGCCGTCCCTCTCCCTGACTGACTCTTATTTTGCTGTCTTCCCTCTTGGTAGAGCCTTTTGCTTCTTATTCCCATCACAAATTGGCACATTTTATAGTTTTCCTCCAGTAAAACCTGATCGCCACAGCTATTTGTTTGCCCCTAGCACCGTAATGTACTCCCTGAGACTCTACAACTCGGTCATCCTTACTAACAATCGGTCCTCTCAATCATAAGCGACTATTAAATCTTAGTAGGATTCCTTAGCAACTATTGATAGATGGAAAAAAAATGGGAAACCGATCCTTTTTAGGTTCCGTTTTGTATTCCCCTACTCCCGTTTTGTACTCTGGCTCATTTCCTTCTTAGACCCTATGCTTGGCACATGCTACAAGAAGACCAAGTATACGATTACGTGTGTATAGATCAGCTCATTAAAGAAATAGATCCAACCCATGGCTGGATATTTTAATATCCCCCCCCCCCCCCCCCCCGTAACGTTTGCAAGATATTCATAATCTCTTTTACTTAGGAACTAATCTTCTCTACATGCTTCTAACCTAGTTTCTGGTTTTTATTCGAAGGTATGTGTCTCCAGGCATTTGTAGAAGCTTTCTTTTACCTGGCTCAGAGACGGTTTAAAGGTCTACCCCTGCAGAAGCAAGTGGAGTCCCTGATAAACCTATGTGAAAGTCACCTGGAATCTCTGGATGAGAAGAGGACCCTTGGTGGCAGAAGACTGGCGGAGAGGAAAACTGAACTAAATGGCTGCCGGCAGAGTGCCCTACATGTCCCGTCGTATGCTCCCCGCTTAAATCGCACTAGCACTTCCTATAAGCTCACAGATTACAAGCTGCAGCACTCTTGAACGCACCAATGACTTTGGGGCTATGAAGTCCAACAATGGCTGTCTAAATTAACTGGTTACTCATTTCCATATCATTCAAAAGGGACTAGACACCCTTACATTGTTCGAGTGATCTACAGTCACAGTGATATGGCTGGCAGAAGACCATGGAAGGTGGGTCGAAGGGTTTTTCCGACCTTGGTCAAGGCCCTAATGACTAAGCCTCGAGTCAATATGTTCTAGCTGTAATAACTCATTCTTGACAGGGATTGCCAATGTCTACCATAGACGTGTTAAAATCGACAGAGAATTTCATGGATCCATTGGAATGTAGCCAATGGAAGATGGCGCCTCTGCCCCGCTGGTCTCCCATTGGCTGCCTGGTCATTTAAATAGAATTTTCGCATGCAGATAGAGATTCTTCCGATTGTGCATAGATGTTCGATTTTTATTTCGGTAGGATCAATTTGAGAGAGATACGTTGGTTTTTTTTTTATTGACACAGCAGTGAAGACTCAGGGAATGTACAGTAAGACTCGATTACTATACATCCACAATAATGTTTCTTGTTCAATAATAGATTTCATCTGGAATTATCCACCATTGTCTGCATATTGTAATGGGATACACATAATAGTTCTTTTACAAAAGGCTACAAAGAAAAGGGATAACATAGTCAGAAAGAAAACAGTAGAATTGGATTGTCTCTACACTGTAAAACATGATAACAGAACCGTTTGATTCTCCTGGTAATTGTCATAATTAACAAACACACAGGTGTGAAGCTACATGAAAGCCACAAGTATAATACACTCATGTTAAACATGATGCTTAATGCAATAGTTACAAAGCTACCAGCGAAATGGATTCAGCTTTTGTTGCACCTGTTTTATCAGTATTTTTTTCTTAAAGGAATAGTCAACCTGTTTATTATTATTTTATATATATATATATATATATATATATATATATATATATATATATATATAATTCTAGGCAGCTGTTGGGGTTTTTTTTTTTCTTCTGTTGTTTAAATGGTTTGTTTTCTTATGCTGTGGTGTTATTTTATAATACATTTCTATTGAACCCTGAGGGAGGAGCTTATATTCTGAGACAGGAAGTTAATTTCCAAAAGAGTCCCGGGACTCCTGAAGATTGTGAGAGAAGAATTAAACCACTCCCAGGAGTCCTAGACTATTTGGAAACTAACTTCCTGTCTGGGAATGTCAGCCCCTAGCATGATAAATAAAAAAATAGATCATAAAATAACACCACAGCACTACAAAAGAAAAGCATTTATAGCAAACAGCTATAAACCGCAGTCTATCATTATAAAAGAAATGGTAAAACGGTGGCCTGCTACTTTAATGGCTATAAGTTTACGTGTCCAGTTTTTGTGTGTGTTGGATGTATATTCATGCAGATGGCATTTTTTAATTGTGTTATTTTTGTGTTATTTTTCATGACCTCTCATGTTGCTTTACCTTTTTATTTAATGGTATTTACGTTCTGCCGAGCATAGTGAGCGTGGCCTCTGAGGGGGCGAGATGCACACTGTGTACTAGCAGGCTGATAGCAACCAACCGCGCACCAGCGGTTGCATTACCAAACAGCATCCACGATGCTGATTAACCACTGCGCATATGCTGCTACGCCCTCTGGTGTCCAGTAGGATCAGGTGGGCAGAATCGTAAGGGAGGTCAAATGTTACAAATCGTGAGTTGGGGGCATGATGCTGTCAAACATGACTACCTACCAACACAAGGCAATCAAAGGGAAGCGTAAATAAAATAAGCTACAGATAGAAAATAGGAATATTTTAAAGGAAAATGAATTATTCCCATGTAGCTTTCCTAAATAAACATGTAACTCAAAATGTAAATTAATAATTAAGTGATGTGCTCTATATAGAATCTAGCCGCGGCTATGTAAGAGCTGAAAGTTCAGCGCTGAACTGTCAGCTCTTACAAATGTAAAAGTAAAACTAAAATAACCCCCCCCCCTAATAAATGATTCCCAAACCCCAATACTAACACTAAACCCCAATACTAACACTAAAATTAACCCCAATACAAAAATTAACCCCCTAAACCCTAATAGTAACCCTAATACTAACCCCAGACCCCTAACACTAAAATTAACCCCCTAAACCCTAATACTAACCCTAATACTAACCACGAGCCCTAATACTAAAATTAACCCCCTAAACCCTAATACTAACCCTAATATTAACCCCCGAGCCCTAATACTAGAATTAACCCCCTAAACCCTAATACTAACCCCCAAGCCCTAATACTAAAATTAACCCCCTAAACCCTAATTCTAACCCCCTAAACCCTAATTCTAGCCAAACTAAAATAGCTAAAATACTTACCTTTAGCGATGAAATGTCCTGCGATGAAATCTCCAGCGACGATCTGTCTTGCTGTGTAGAGTCGCGGCTGCGCGGAAGCAGACGCGATGAAGACTCCCATCCCCTCGTGGAGATCTGCTAAACTTTTTTTTTTTTTATAAATACTTGTATTATTATTGCAATCTTTTCAGTTAGTGAATCTCCTTTTTTTCCTTTTCCATACTTTATATTTAAGGCCTTGGCAGCTGGGGATGGCTCCAGGTAGCTGCACCACAATTTTCTATATTATAATAATTTTTATTCTATAGAAATGGTCTAATAAACACATTACTTAAAATCACATTACTAGAAAATAAGTATTTATGTTAAAAGATACAATGGGGACAGTTTTAAAAAAATAAAATAATATTTGCAATTTAAAACAATTAGGTCAGTTTATTTAATAAACAAGGCTTTTTCTTTTCAGCCAGAAGATAAAGGATATAAGAGCATTATTTATAGCTGTTTATAGCAGCCGTATTAATGTGCAAGTAACTCAAAAATAATGTCATTTTTGGGAGGTTTTTGAATCTGCATCCTGGAAGAGACTTTGTGTACAGTCCATTTTTAACTATTTTACGTGTTCTCATTGGCCAATAAGTTACGTGTGAAACCAAAAATATATTAAGGACCCTCCTCAAGAATGAAAATACGGCCCTGGTTTGAGAAATTGACTGTTATAAACATTGTTCTAAGTGTATTACTGGTAATTAGAGGTGTCACAGGGTATAGGCCCTTAGAGGAAAGCTGCAGCAGAGGATTATGGGGGATGGAATGTAGTGGCAAACACTAAGATTGTCGTGGCATAGTAAGAGGGCGTGCTCTGGGCATAAAGGGGCGGTCCCAGCTGCCATGTAGGATTCACCTGTTGGTGGAGACAAATGCACCACTCCCCTTCTGGGAATTGTTTACTTTTTTTTTACATTTTTTTATTTTTATTTTTTATAAAACAGCAAAAAAAAATTAAATTGCACAGAATTACGAAACTTAAAGTTTACAAACAAAGTGCCTGTTGAATTATTTTCGTTTTTGCCGCGGCTCATGATCTGATTTCATATCAGGAGGTTTTTATGCAATTTTTGGGTCGGGGGAGAGGGGAACTCTGCTGCCTAAACATTGTTTGTATTGTGGGTCTGTTGTGTCTCCTGGTTATGACATCAACTCACAGCGACACGGTGATGTCATCAATCATTTTTCTCTTGGATTACTCAATGGCTGTTCACACATTATCTACATTCAAACCATGCTTAGGTGACTGAGTGCCTTTAATGGGGGCTGTGATAGGCCCGGTGTGTAACTTATTATATACAAACTACAATTCGGGGGCAAGCCACTAAAATTGGAACAATCAGCAACAGCGTGGCTAATGCATCCCTACTCCCACAATCATCATAATGTGGCATTTTTCAGTTTATATATTCAGATCGTAAGCCTGGAAATCTATAACACATGCGTTCTATACAACCTATTTATTTGTCATAGCTTTTTTTCCATTTGTATTTATTTGTTTTGCCGTGCACTTAGTTTGTTACAGTGCACCTTACGTGTCCATTCTTGCGACAGCAGTGGGCGGATATTGGGTAAGGTTTGTTACAGGGTATTTGGCTTTGCCATTTTTCGGTGGGGCTCAGTAAAATCAAGTTCCAAAAATTGACCTCCATGATCTCTCACGGGCCTAGTTACATGGTATATTGTTCACCAGATTAAATTAATGGGTCACACCTCCCAACATGCCGGGACGGTGCCACGGGCCACCAGGGGGCATGGTTTGGAATTGGCAGTGCTAGGGCAGATTCCTTCTCGTACACCAGATTTCCGTCTCCTCTTCCCCTGGGAATCGGGACACCGGAGGATGAATTCGGAACGGTGGCACTTGAAGTGGGATAGTGGAACGCCATGATACTCGTAGGGATTGAGGGAACTTTACTGGTGGTTACGAGAACTTGGCTTCTAATGTGCCACATCAATCTTATTTTATTTCTTTGCGTGCCACCAACGAGATCAATAGAGATTAGCCAATGTGGGCCCGTGAATGAGCTCCTTTTGTCTAATGAGATCAAATAGGGTGGGGGGGCTACGATGTCTTGTCATGCCCTGCGGGCTACCCTTTAATTCTAATTACCGCTAAAACAATGGACCTGTCACTTCTGCTGCCGATACAATCTGTTTGATATTCCATCCGCGCTTCCAACAGGTTTCATTCAAGACTTGCCGAAGTCACCTTGGTAAATAGTTGATATGGAGGTACAGCGCCCAGAATATTGATGTGGCAGAATGGGAAAACCATTGTACATGTTAAAGCTTATGAAGTAATCTCCCATCCTATACTTTTGCAACTCTTCTCTTTAAGCCTGGCCTGTATCAGATCCTAGAGGGCAATTTTTGGAACCATATGTTGCATTTGTAGCTAAAATCACATAATGCACTTAAAGGACCACAAAGGCCTTGGTGATTTATTTAGCAATGATCATGAGAGCAGATTTGTTCTATGTTGAAATTTTGTGTGGTAAAGAGTTTTGTTTTATCTTTATTATTCTGTTTGTATGTATGTTTTTGTTTTTTTTTTGCATGGGGTCTGCCTATGAGAGCGCTTTGGGGCTAAGGCTGAGCAAATCCCATAATAATTTAACTGAGCCAATAGACAAGAAACACAACAAGCACCAAGTTTGGTTGCTTTGACACGTAGGGGAAAAATCCACAATGTTACAGACTTTAAAGTATTAAAGGGACACTACACTGTTTGTGGTTGTGCTTCTAACATAGAAGAAAAAATGAGTTCCCCACGTATGAGGATAATCTGGCCTCTACGTCTGACAGTACATACCAGTCTGTCCTCTGACCGGCGGCTGCCATCTTTCCTTGGGAAGCAGACATCACGGTGTGGTTGGCAACAGTCTTCACTCTACAGAACACCGAACTCGTCCGACCCCCAATCAGACGAAGTTGAGGCGCTCTTGCCAGCCTCTCGACTGACTATGGACACACTTTTTGTCCATTGCCCAAAATTCAAAGTATTTCTGCTTTAGCACTAGAGTTGGCAATTGTTCATTCAAAGTTGGCAACTGTGAATTCCTCTGGACAATTCGAAAAAATGTACATTACCTATTGAATATTTTTAAAGCAACCACCTGTGGTCAAGTAAACAGAATCTGAAATCATACAAATTGGTGATTTCTTGCAAACCCTTTATTGATGAGCTATTGACATACAGAAGATGCACGTCTTTGTTCAATGTTGGTTGAGGTTGAATGTATAGGAAGCATAATAATATGAAAGCATCATGTTAATGTACTGTGTAAACAAATTCTCACTATATTGCATTATATGACCACCAATAAACACATGTTTGCTCACATAATCTTGATTCATTGTCACGGTCTTCGAATACCTTACTCTGGGAATGGGTCCAGTACAGAAAGCCAATAAAGTTGGATGACACTTTGCTTTGAAATAGCTTGGGTCGGTCACTTTATTAGTCAAATGCTTTTAGAAATGTATTTCTATCACTTACTAAACATTTACCGCAGAATTTTCTGTGATTTGGGTTGATTCATCTGCCAGTTGAGCCAGTATTGGAGAGACAGTATTGCTCTGTCAGTGACCACTGAATGTATCAAAGTTCACAACTGTAGCTAGTGCCACATACGCACCTGGAAAAAATACTGATGGATCAGTGCAGAATCACTAAGGAAATCATTGCAAGTCCAAAAATGGAAAGTCTTTAAATCCCATCTTCTAAGATCTCTCCAATGTCCTTTTTAAACAATCTTGTAGGTCAAAGAAATCTTTTCAACCAAGAATTGGGACCTGAAAAAATGTTACTAGGAGTAGGCACTCAAAATAATCATTGTCCACAGAAGAAAGAGAAGACCGTGGCATGATGATAAAGTTTTAAAAACAGAGAATTTTAAGAGCAAAAACATACTCACAAAAAATATGCTTAGTTACAAATGAAAGGACAGTGCGGTAAAAAAAAAGCATTTAGGAATATTGTGGACTCCATGGCTTTCGACCCAAAGCGTTTCGCTAATGTATCTTCCTCAAAGGCCACATTACGTGGCATCTAGAAGGATAAATTATTTTTTTATTATTATTATTATAGATACCTCCATACAGCTATTTGAGATGTAAATGTGCCTCTGAGCTGAAGATGTAAATATATACATTGTAAAATTTCACCGGGAAGGTCATGAAATACCCTATTCTAGCAATACTTTTTATTTTTTATGGGAGCTCTGAGGGAAAACAAGTGCTTAAATAAAAAGTGGAATATCGTGAGCAGGGTTAAAGAGTTTTCAAAAATCATTTTTATTCATCATGCTATAGGGTTTCCATCTGTAGAGTACAAAATATACTGCCCTTACGACATCAGTAGAACCTTTATTTTGTTTTTCCCAGAAGTAACCAACTTCCCTATTAATTCAGTGTTCGACTGCATCCCTCTGAATTTTCTCTGGCCTACAATCCCTACTATTCCCAGCAACCCTTGGGCGATGCCATTCATTCACAGCTGGATCACTGTGTTTTGACGCCTCTGTTTCAAATGAATAGACATTCTGATCATACAACAGTCTTAAACTACACAAATCCCCGTAACATGGACAACTAGTTCTACCTCTTGCCTATTTCATCATGTATTTTCATGTTTAGGAAACTCCCCCCCCAATAATCTATTACTTATCTTTCTTCAGTGAAAACCTGCTATTCATCAACAGCCAACCCATTGGGGTTTCTACCAGTTCTGCCGCAAATTCCGCATCTCTGATCTCGTTCCCGCCGGGAGCCCTTCGGAATGTTGGACAAATAGCTTCCATTAACATAATGCAAACTTTAATCAATAGAATAATGTCATGTACTGCTGTACAAAATGAATGGAATCAGCCTCTCCTCCTGCGGTAAACTCGTTGGGTCTGGTACCCCCCCCCCCCCACTCCTTTTCTTCAGGGCCACGACTGGATATTTAAATAGGAAGATAAAGCGTTGGCTTTGCCATCTGTCAAAGTAAATGAAGCCAAGCTGCTATATTTTCCATACTTTTCTATTGTAATACATCCAAAGACATTCACGAGTTGAAAAATGGTAAGTTCACGTAGTTTGGCACCTGACATTCATCTTGTGATTGGCACGGTGTTTCCAGAAAATGGCTTACAGTTCCTTTCAGGGGGTGATTGATGTGCTGGAAAGACACAGTCCTATAGTAGGTTTCGACTATTCAGTGCTGTGAATTTCAATGCCTTCTCTCGGATTTCTCAGGCGCCATCGTCGGAGGGAAAAAAAACTCTGGATTTTCTTCATCTTCATTTGAAATTTGTTCTTTGTTGTCTGGGAAAACAGAGAGAGAGCATTTTGGTAGCCTGCCTTCCCCGTTTGTATGGATGCCATTTATTGGGGCAGGGGGTTGGTTGGATATATCTATTTTCTTCTACTTAAATTGCCAACAGTATATCAGTCTTACATGGGATTTATGTAGGATGGATTTACGCACAGACACAATCTAATTAATTAATCAGAGTGGAGATCTCATCATTCATTAATTGGATTGTGTCTGTGCGTATATCCATCCTACATACTGCCGGGCTGCACTTTGCATGCTCTTTCTGCAGCATGTGGAACAAATACGTGTCCCTGGAAACATGGCCGATGTTGGCAACTATGCCATAAGTAAGCCACTGCTTTGTGGGAGCTTTAATCTGGGCATGTATTTTGTGTTCTCTACATTCACATAATAAACAGGTTATATACAATTTTACAGGTAAATGAACCCTTTAGTAACTTGTTGTGTCCATGCGTCAGGTATTGGGCATCAATAATGGACCAAACCTGGCGTTTGCACGGTTATGTATCTTAGCCAGACTATCAGAGATTTCGTAAATTCTACAAAGAACTTCATGAATCACGGCAGAACATCTAGCTTTGCAAGATGTTCATTTTCAGGTCGATTAATTTCCCCCTGCACAATGAATTGAGAAAAAAATCTGCAACCAATCTGTCCGATATTAATATATATATATATATATATATATATATATTATTCAGGAGTCACAAAGTTTACGGCCAGGGAAGTGGAGCTCTCCGCATAACACTGCTTAGTTAATCGGTGCCGTTGGTTTTTCAAACGTAGAAAGAGAATAAATGACCCAGCGCTCTTTCTCCAATGTCAGTGCCATGGGGAATGTTAATAGTTTGGATAACATATTTTCGAAATGGATTTAAATACACATTGCAGACAGTCCTGTTTTTTTGAACCTGTTCATTAACAGAAATGTACCTAGAACAAGAGGTCATCCCCTGAGACTGGAAGAGCAAAGATTTCATAGACAGCAAAGGAAGGGATTCTTTACGGTAAGGACAATAAAGTTATGGAACTCCCTGCCAAGAGAGGTGGTGCTATCAACCACAATAGATGCATTTAAACATGGAAAAGCAGAACATACAGGGCTATTAATAATAGAATAACCATTAATAATAGAGCTTATTGATCCAAGGGGAAATCTGACTGCCGTTTGGAGTCAAGAAGGAATTTTTCCCCCCAGGAGGCAAAATTCGAAATAGCTTCCTTAGGGTTTTTTTTGCCTTCTTTTGGATCAAAAGCTGGAATGATAGGTAGAAGGGTTGAACTTGATGGGCTTGTGTCTTTTTTCAACCTAAATTACTATGTTACTATGACTATGCACCCTTATTGCTGTCTATGCAACATTGAGCTCCAGACATCCATATCTCCTAATCCCAGCGAAACGGGACGCAGGGGGTGGAGCTTGCGTGGTTGTACTGTCACTCAGACTCTCTGGACTCGACGCATAAAGATAGACAGTCGTAAAGGTCTGGACACCTGATCCGTACACTTCGGTAAGGCTGGAACTAAATCCCGCGGGGAGTCGCGTAACTCCCTTTTGGCTCCACCCACTCCGCGTCCAAGGACATTCTTGCTTGCTCGCGCCATGTTACCGTATCTTAAAATAATGCCATGAAAATGGGGACTAATAGCTATTTATCCCAAAATGCACAATGCGGTGACCCTTATTTGTCTCTGTAGTTGGAAAGGGGTCTTTCAGGAAAGACCCAATTATTAAATCAATAAGGCCTGATGCTATTCTGTTGACAATGACCTTGATTAGAACTGTCCAAGGTCATATTTCCCCAGCAAAGATTTCTGTAGATTAATGCTAAAGGCATCCCTACATGACAGGCTTCACAATCTTCTAGACTTTTCATGTTGGTCCCGTACAATGGATTGTTTCTTGTCATATAAAACATCTGCTCACCTTCACCTTCTCCTTACATCGCTCTACAAAATGGGAAAAAAGATAGAATCGAGGGTTCCCAGAGATGTCATTTCAATCCTGCCTCAGGGAACAAGTCTTAGACTTAAAGGAAAATTGTCTTATTTTCAATCTTTTATTGTCCTCTAACACAGGATTAACCACGGCGATCTTGTTCGTTTCAAACACTGATTTATGATCTATTTAGGAAAGGGCTGGTTATGGACTGTATCACCTAAACATTGTTTGTGGTGTGAATGAAGAGAATTAAAAAAAAATGACTGAAAATAATCTACACATCGTATTAGCAAAATTGCCAACAAATACCTAAATTAGGAGAAAAAAAAAGTGTGTTTTAAACATGTCTGTGGAGTCTCCGGCTTATGACATCACCTGTGGCTTGAAATGCAAATTACATCTTTTTCCATTGATAGCAGTTAATTTGCATATCAGGCCACAGTCGATGTCATAAACTAGAGACACATTTAAAACACATTTTTGCTCCTAATTTAGGCATCTGCTTAGAATTTTGATAACGTAATGAGTAGATCATTTTCAATATTTTTTATTTTCTTCATTCACAGTATAAGCAAAGTTTTGGTGATACAGTACCCACTGGGAAATTTCATCAGCCCCCCCCCCCTTCTCATCAGACTTAGACACAGATAGCCAGGCAAGACAAATAAAGTACACAGGCTGATACACAAACAAGACAATTGGATAGAACGTTTGGCACACTGGCGGCCTGGGTTGCAATTGTATATTTAAAGTATCTTATTTTCAGGTAGGTACTCGGTGCACCAGAAATAAAACCTATGTTTGAGGTCTCTAGTAATGAAAGAGGGATTGAGATGGGAATTTCAAACTAAAAGCCAAAGTGGACAAGTTGGGGAAAAAGTCTCCCATTCCCTTGAATTGTGTTTTTTTTCCCCCTCACACCCGGCTATTTGGGTCTTACTATTGCAATTCCCTTCTCAACTCCTTGCCTCATTAATAAAGACCTAAGCGTGTGCCCTCTGCTGGCTGGCTGTCTACCCCAAGTATAGCCCCTTTTCTCTTCCCATAACTAAAAAAATAACACAAACCTTACAAAGTGTATCTGAAGCAGATTGCTACACTGCACTCAGTGCAGCCCCCCACAGGTGTCTCAAATCAGACAGCTCATTACAGTCACACAGACCCCACTGTGAGTGTCTCTCTATCTGCACCATGTATCCCCCCCCCTGGCAAGGTAAGAATGTATTATCACATTATCCAGTTTGCATGTTACTGTATGAAGCCAGAATAGGAGTGAATTATAGGCACTTTTCTGGTTAATAAAGTGTGGATTCCTAATGTTTAACATTCAGTTGTACACAATGTATGCAAAAGATGCCAGGGTTTGTTTAAAAACATTTTGATTCAATGTCTTTCACTTTTTTTTTTCATTTAAATGTATAATAGTAAATGTCTATCTGGTAGGGGGGCATGATAAATGTATAGTGCAAGAGAATTGGTTTAATTCTTTAGTCTGTGTATTTTTTTTTTGGTGTAGGGTAATACAATTAGGAGAGGCCATTGTGCTTTTAGAGTCTGTGTTGCATGAAGATCCCTCTTTTTATTTTTATATTTATTTTGCAGTGATTTGGGTGTTTTGCAATTCTTGTAGTATATTGCTGAGAAGGTGTATACAAACATTCCTAACATGTTGTACAAAATGTTCTATGGAGACTAAACAAAATGAGCTACACATGGTGTTCATCTATGGATTTGCTGTTAAAAAATGTATTTTTAAAGTGGTATAGTCTCCTGTTTATGACATCATAATGTTGTGCTGTATCTCAGGTAGGATTTACACAATTATGACACTACATTTTAATCTTGTGCACTGTAGATTTATGTTATGTTTGGACATGTATATTGTCTGCTACTTTTTATTTTATTTTTATTTACATTATTTTTTTTACATTTCCTATCTCATCCTGTGATGTGTTTTTTTGTGTGCTTATTTGTTCTATTTGTGGTTTAGCAGGTAATGCTACAAATGGTAACTTCTCTTTTGGTGTTGCAATAATATTTTAAATAATCATTTATTTAGCTTTTTTTAATGTTTGTGCAGGGATCAGTCTTTTTGTTTGTTAGACAGGAAGTTGATAACAGAGGTGCAAAATGGCTGACTTCGGAAAAGTTCTGTATTAATGGCAGTTATATTGGCTGAAAGGGACTGTATCACCTAAACATTGCTTTTAAGATGAATGTATAGAATAAACAAAATAACAAAATCCATAGACTGTGTTAGCAAAATTGCTTGCAAATAAAATAAGTGTGTGTTTGTGGAGTCTCATGTTGTGTGTGTTTGTGGAGTCTCATGTTGTGTGTGTGTGGAGTCTCATGTTTATGACATCACCTGTGGCTTGATTTGCAAATTAATTACGAATGGAACACCACTGACATATTTCTCTTAATAAATGCATTTGCAAGCAATTTTGCTAACACAATGTAATAATGGGAGGGCAATTGCACATTTAATTTTTTAAATGCCCCAGTCGGTAACACATTTTTTTGAATCTTTTTATCCAATTGTCTTGTCTGCCTGTCGCTCTCTGTACAAAGTCTTCCATGTCTATATCGGATGATATCAAGTGGGCTGATAAAGTGGCACCAAGGGCAATTGCATTGTTTTTTGCCCCATGGGCCAACATTTGCCAGCCCTCCCCTGAATCTATAGATTATTTTTTCATCATTTTTGCAGTCTCTAAATTTGCAGTGTAAGCAATATCAACCCAAACATTGCTTATAATGTGATTGTAGAGCTCATGATATCACCTTGTGGATTCAAACGCAAATTAAAAATCCATTTAATTGATCAGTTCCCATGCATGTTTTTTTATTTCAAGACCTTCAATAACCAGGATTGTATACAAGCTGATAACTTATTCTACATCTATTTCTTACACTGCACTCTACAAGGCGTTATTTATCTGTTGGTCTGGTTTCATCAATTCTTCTTGCTTATGGTTTATTTGTTTCTTTGGGGGCTGTATTACTATAAGTGAGATTAAATATTAAGGATTTGTACCTGATCGTGTTATCAAACTGCTACAGAAACTTCCCACTGGCAAACTATACACAGCAGAATCTTTGCACTTGCTTCCATACCAAACCATTGTCTACCAATGGGATGCCTCGGGGGGGGGGGGGGGGGGGAGCTGGGGAGGTTGAGCGGAAATGCTGCGCATGCTCAATATGCGTTCTCCGGTTTCCCGAATCCTGCCAAATTCTGTGCCAAAAAGCAGGAAAGAAACGGAGCTTGGCAGGACAGCGGGACTGTTTCCAAAAAAATCGTGACATTCGGAGGTATGACCTTGTTTCCCATTGGCTGCTCCGTGTTCTAACGAGGAACACTGCAGATCGGACTCTCTACGGTTTCCGCAGACATATAGATGTATTCTACGATTTGTGTCTGCCTAGGGCATGGAGGAGTTCATCCTCTCCAGGCAGGGCAGAGCTACGCGAAACGCGTTCACTTGGGGGATAATTGTAATTATGGCTTTCGACGGCAGGCCCCAAAAGCCCCAGCCGACGCGTTTCTCGCCGACGTCAGGATGAAGAGAGGCTAAAAACTGTCCCCAAAATAAGCCAGAGCTGCTGGGTCAACTGTCACAGAAGGTTTTTCATTGGTAGGGTACCCATAATGCCTGGCTTGGCTTTTATATTTATTTGATGAGACCGGACCCTCAAAAAAACGCGTCTCGTTGAATCCGGTGACCTGTACTGCGCTATGATGCGCAAAGCTGAGGGAGATGCCCCATCTATATATTACTCATGCCAATAGCCGCCATCTCTCATACCTCAACAATGTAACCGCTGTGCGGAAAGCAGGCCAGCCAAGCAGTATTTAGACGAGCCAAGTATCCCTGCCCCCCCTAGCCTCCCCCCCTCCACCTCCCCATCGCAGATTGTTGTGCTAATAGCCTGTGCCCAACGCATTCATCACAGTCACTCACTTCAGTAGGAGCAGAAAGTAACGAGCCCCCTATTGTGTGATGACTTTAACTTTGGAGAACAGATTGATCTGACAGACCGCTCACGCAGATCACCTATGTTTCTGTCCCGCGAATTCCCAGGAATAAGATCACAATGGAGTTGGAAGGCATCCAGCCTTTAAAAAAAAAAAAAAATGCGCAATACTTTTTTTTTTTTTTTTTTCTGGGAGACTTGGAAAGAGAGATTACTTTCCAATACGGAAAACCCCCCTGCACATCCTCTACACATTACTTTTTTTTTTTTTTTTTTTAGGGACACAGATATTACCTGTAACTATTGCTGGATAACTGGGCGTCTGTCTTCAGGCTGATCTGCAACATCTGCACTCCGACGCTTTGCTCGCTCAGTGCTCGCATGATTAATAATCCTTCCGCTAACAGCTGTATCGCAGGCATCCTGTGCGTGCAGGGAGTGGCCGTCTGCCAGCCACGCTCATTACAATTAACAAGACGCCTTTCACTCTCGCCACTCTGAGCCGGCACTCGGCAGCCGTGTGAGATGGCATGTTGGGGTAGACTGTGGGGGCTGTAAAGCCTGCGACCACCTAAAACCTGTGACCAGCAACACACAAGGAAAGGTATACACCTGATCTGTATACCTCATCCATGGCCAGTTTGGTGAGGCTTGACTAATCCGAAAATCCCTAATGCTGGTTCGTAAATTTTGAGTGTTTTTTGCATTGACCTCTACGAGAGAGAGACGGTCGCCGACCAGACCGGGCTGTCTACTTCCCATGGAAACATGGCAGCTGCCGGTCAGAGGATAGACTGGCGTGTACTATCAAATGTATATACTAAAGACAATTACTTTTTCACTTGTGCGTCTAGTATTAAACATTTAATGGACTATATAAACTGGGATAGTTTTTAGACAACTTAATTGCACATACAAATTCTCACTTACAACTTTTACCATGTTTAGATCATTTTCTTTTTAAAAATCTAAGAGGGGCATGTACTAAAAAAAAATGAAAGTATATTATATGTGCAAAACAATGTTTGCGCTTTGCACCTATTGCAATGTACTGAGTGCATTTAACACTCAGATAGTACATACGAGCAAATTGCGAATAAAAACAGGCATGTTTGCGAATATTTTTTCTACCTCTTTTGATAGCGCTCGCTAAAAGCTGGTGTAATTTTCGCACGCAAATAAGAATTATTTTTCACAAAATATTCGCAAAGCTCTTTAGCGCACGCAAATCTAATCGCAATTTATTAGCGCAACCGGAAAAATGCACGCTAAATAAAAATAAACGGAAGAGGCGCAAATCAGGGAAAAAAATGTTACAAATAGTCGCAAATTGCTCCTTACTCATGTTTTACCTACTTTTTCCCCACTGCCCTTGTTTAGTAGATGACCCCCTATGTGTGCGCATATATGGTCACGTTAATTGTACTTATTTATCACAAATAATAATATGTGGCTTTTTTATTATCATTTTCTTTGCAGGTTTTTTGAATTCTGGGACAAGGATATAATAGTAGAGCATTTTTTTCCTCCACTATTAATATGTTTTCCACTCGGTGCTTTTTTAAAGTTTATTATTTTTTTAAATATTTTATTATACTTATTTGTACTCAATTGTACTACAAAGGAAAAAATTGGAGGGGTGAAGCCAGAAGGAGGCATGGTCACATTTGAGCTCCAAACTACCCAGGAGCCCAGGTTCTGAAGCTCACTTCAGAGCTGGCACAGGAGGAGAGAGAGCTGTGCCATTGCAGCTCAGAATCTCACTGCTCCCTTGGGCTGGGCCACCAAGAGATTGTAGAGCTGGACCGTATCAAAGTGGGTGAAAAGCAGTCAAATCCTTCCAGACCACGTCTTGAAGGGATTGTCTGGTGCCCAGAATACATATTCCTAATATTAATACTTTAAATTGCATGTTTTACATTTTGCATTGTTTAAAATACAAAATACTTACAGCTAGATAAAATTGGGAAATTACAGCAGTTTGCAAGTAGCCAGGACTGCCCACACTAGCTGAGTAAAAGTAATTTCCATAATTTTTTTTTACAGCAGGAACCATTGAGAATAATTTCATTCAAATGCATGGAATTCCCTGTCTCTCCAGTGATGTCATCAGACAACGTGTTGCACTGTTAAGTACTGTGTACAATATTACAGTCCACACATTGTATTATGTTCCAGGAGCACAGGAAGTGAATAAACAAAACAAAACTTTATATCCTCAGTGTCTATATATAATTAGTGCTGCCGCACCTGCAGTAAACTACAGTAATCACTGAGGGAGGGCTTGAGTCAAATATAAAAAAATTTGATTTATACAGAATGTCTGCATCAAATCTCGCTGGAAAAAATGCCTGTGCACTATACAAGCAGTGATCTTCATCCTGCACCAAAGGGAGTTTGGGGACCAGACTGTCCCTTTAATGCACTTTTGGTTTGGGTATACTGTCCGACATCTATGCACTGATTGCTCTCCCATATGCCATAAGTACGCTAGCGGTAACGCCAGGCATATCATTTGTGGATTTGGGTTTCTGTTAGTACTTTCAATCTCCGTACGAAGCCTTCGCTGCCTGATTTCTCTTCCACGGGACGTGTGAATCTGTGTAATTACAGTTTGGGAAAGTAAACTTCAGCAGATGGGCCCACTGTATATATAATCCAGCAATCATCTGGCTCCGAGTGTTATTTATTTTGATTTACACTCTGATAATGACCCCTCTCCATGCCCACAGCTGCTCGGTAATTGTGAGAGAGGAGTTTGATAATTGGCCTTGAATATGGCAGGAGAGGAAATAAAATCCCAGCAAGGTGTACGCACTCTTTAAAGACTTGTAGAGACGTAATAACAGGGCGGATTTATGTGCTATTCAATGATCCAAATATCTGGACGGCTGAATAATTGGCCATCATTTTATAAGGCAACCCTATGGAAAAAAACGGTGTTTAAAAAAAAATAACTTCTAATTCAATATTTTATTTTATTACATAAATGTATTTATCCTGTGTTTTTCCTTCATTTGCTCTCTCCTTTTTTGGCCCAGATTACTTTCCACAGCACCAGATTGCCCACACATCACTTTCCACAATGCCATATGTGCATCCCCATCCAGCTAGCTTAGCTGTGTCTTCAGTAGTGAGAACACCAGGTCACGCTAGCTTTTTTTGTAAAACAGCCCTCAAAAATCTAGAACCACCCCCTTTTTGTGTGTGTATCCGTGTGGGAATAGAGTTGGTTAGTCTCTATATTATCTGCGGTCCTTAATAGCCACTAACCTTGGGGTAGGTCTCGAGCAGGGGTAAATAAAGTGCGGCAAGGTTTGTGCGAAGGTTCACTAACTTGTTTGCCACGCTCACCAATAAATTTCCACCTTTGAGTGATGTGGGTGCCGAACCCTGGTCCTGAGGACAACACTTCTAGAGTTCCATCTCCGAGTTCGACCTTCTCCATCCCGCGAGCTGCCCGGTGAATGAATATCTGGAATCTCGATGTTGAGCGTTTCGTTCTCCCAGAGGCAGACCTCACACCTCGTACACACGCTGGATGGTCTTGTTCCAACACCTAACATAAATCTTTAATGGCAATCTCACAGTCTCGTCTCCCCAGGCTTAAACGTCTTCTAGTAACCTTCCTCTGCAGTCGTTTTGATTCTGAGAGCTGCCTCGGCAAGTCTTTTTTTTTGTTTTGTTTGTTTTTGTTTTGTTTTGTTCTTCATTTTTACTGAAGAACAGAATATATTTTTAAAAGATGGAGAATAACATGTCTTATTTGTTAACACAAAGAGATGGCCCCAGAGTGAGTGTAATTGTAGGCCTTGTAACACGAGTCGAACTTTTAATGTGATGCTGACGAAAACTAACTTTTGAACAATCTTGCTTACCCCCCCCCCCCCCACCCCACAATTTATATTGACATTAACTTTAAGAAAGAGAAAAGAAGAAAAGTTTTTATTGAGGATGTATCAAGTGGAATAGACCAAGAGCCACATAAACAAATGTTAAGGTAATATAATAATGGAACGGTGACCTGACCCAACGCGTTTCGCATTAAGAATTATAACTCGTAAGATATATGAATACGCGTTGGTTCAAAAGCGAAGCGCGTTAAGTTTTCTACTGTCACCTTCCCATTAATTACATTAACATTTATTTATATAGCGGCAACAATTTACATAGCGCTTGGTACCGAGCATGAAGGAGGACTACAGACTATGTGAAACGAACAGGGACAGACTGATGCATGAGGTAGAGATCCCTGCTCACAGAGCTTACAATCTAATAGTGCACTTAAACGGGGTATAAAGGATTGTGCAGAGGATTATTCTTTCTTTTAAAGTTTTTTTTTTTTTCTGTGAATTCAGCTGGCTTATTACACCTGAAATATATCCTTGCTCATACAGGCATGGTAAGCCTCACATATATAAATTTGTTGGTTTTTAACAGCGCTAAACTTTTCAGAGGAGCTGTTTAATGTATAGGTGTTAAAAAGATACAATTTAACATTATTAGCATTTTACTAAAGGCGCGGTCGGGTCCCGCAGCTCCCGCCCCCCACTCAGTCGAGACCTACCTTGTCCTCACCCCTGCTCATGTAGCTCTTGTTTGTCCCCACCCATTCTATTTCCTCCTACACAAGCGCATTCTTCAGACCGCACGGAGACTTGACTCCGCCTGATCACTGTGGTGATGCAGACGCTGCTGAGGGGGCTGTCCTTTAACCCTCTATTAACCTGCTTCTTATTCTCCACCAGTGCGCATAGTGTCCGTGGCAAAGTTTGTGAAGGTCCATAGAACGTCTTTAGACAGACCCCCGAAAAATGCCCACTCTAAGCAATGTTGGTGCCCACTCCTGATTTTTGATGTACAGGACCTTAACTTGGACTAGACTTATCAATCGCAGCAATCAAAAGGATCTGAGTTGGAAGCTCGTAGAAGGAGCATAGTAAGGATCTAGCCACAGAAATGAGCGTCTTTAGTCACAGATGACCTTCAGTGGTCAAATGTGGTACAACCACATTGGTTGTACCACATTTGGGCAGACTAGATGGACCGAATGGTTCTTATCTGCCGACACATTCTATGTTTCTATGTAACCACTGGTCATCACCTTGCAAATTACATCAACCCTGTGTTGCCAATTACCCCCACCCACGGTGTTGTCTTCATATAGGTTTTTACAAATCTGCCCTGACTGGGGCATTTACACTGGAAGTTAATCACCAACCTCTAAATCCAATTTTTTTTTTTTTTTATGTAGCCAGAGCAGCACACTCTCGGTTAGTCCTCTTCAGGGCCATGCAGTAAAAATAGTTTACTGTGCAAAAAACAAAATTTGAGGGGAAAGTGACTTGGAGCCAAAGCTGGACCAATTAGCCAATACGTTTCGCTGTGTTGAAGGTCGTATAAGGGCACGTGAATTGGGTGCAATAATGCCTTTCTTTCGAATGTACAGAGATGTTTTAAAGTACGTTTTTAAAAATGCTCTGCATCTTCCTAGTTACTAACTAACTTCCCTCTATACAATTAATATAAAAAGCCGGCATCTCTTTCTCCAACAGTCACAGCTTATTGGCTGCTCGCAGGGTGCTGACGGCCTTTTACATCTTTCACTGCTCATCAGCCGCAATGGGTGCTGGGGGAGAAGTGGCATTTACCTCCAAGACTACATGACGCTTGTCCCCCTGAGTAGAAATCGTGCAAAATCTGTTCAAATAGTATCCCATAGTCTGTGTCCAAAAAAAAGACTTGGGAGAAAAGGTTTTGTGAAACTGCTGTTTCAAACACATACATCCCAACTCTTGCTCCCTACAAATTGAGCCCCTAGGGAGCGGAGCTTAGGTGGTCTAGTGTCAACTCGGAGACTTCCATTTTTGCTGGGGGACTGCAGTCTTAAATTCCACTGGGACAGAGGGACAGAGGTAGTGTTCAGATGGATTGCCTTCCAAAATGCTAATACGACAGTAGGTTGCTCTTATTGGTGTGACTGGCTGTGTCATGTAACTTCAAAGGGAATGACTGAGAAGGGGTTGCAGAGCCTCAGAAGCGTTGCACAAGATGTGTGTGCTGGAGTAGAAGAGGGAGCATAGACCCATGCTAATGATTCATAGATAAATTGTTTTGGGTTTTTTTCTGGCATGTTGGATCAGGACAAAAGTTCACCATTTGGTGAGCCCTTGTAATATGACATTATTATTTATTAAGATTAAGTTCCTCTTTAATGAGTTGCCTAAATTTTAGAGAAAAGGCTTATCCCTTTTCATAGCAAACATAAACATACAAAAAGAAACCAAACAGTTAACGAAAATAAAACTAATAAATATAAAACTCTCTATATATAATTTTTTAAAAATCTTTCTAAATCTTTTACTGTTCCTGTAAAGACAGGACCCATGGGCTCCTTCTCTAAACAGATCCCTGGGGTTGGGAACAGATGGGGAGGATGGGAGGAAGTCGTTTGTAAGAGGCATATTTCTCTACCAAGCCAGACAATGAGATGCAAAGAGGAATTCGTACAACAGCTGTGGTGCTTTTGTTGTTGGCTCCCGGTCCTTTCCCCTCCTGATACCCATGACAAGCTCCAGTATATTAATTTAAAACGTCCTAAGTGCTTTTTATTTTGAGGATTTGCTCGGTTTGCAGAGGTCCCTCCTAATAAGATTGTGTCGCCCTTTTGCGGGGATTCTATCCTGGGCTACATCAGGGGCATGTAATAGGCAGGTGCCCACTTGGGGCAGAGGTGAAGCAACGCCCAATAAGACATCTGGTGCAGGTTCACTGAAATTGAGAATTGTAAAGAGGGTCTTTAGAACTGGACAAGCGTAAAAGCGAGTATTTTACATTACGTCTTGAGTTGCAAAGCCCACTTCTCTGGGCCAAAGTGCTCTTGGTACCTGGATCTTCCATTTTTAATTTTTTTTTTTTATAAATAAGGTAGGTCAATAATTAAACCAACTCTAAGTAGAATAATTGCTAATTTTGCAGGCATCCCTATATAGAGTGTTTGTAGGTAAGTATCCTTTAGATCAGGGGCAGGCAACCTGCGGCCCCCCCAGATTTTGCAGGACTACATTTCCCATACTCCTCTGCCAGTCTCTTGGCTGAGAGAGCATTATGGGAGATGTAGTTCATCAACAGCTAGAGGCCCACTGCTTGCCTATCCCTCCTTTTAGATCATGTTGTAGCAGGCTGGACAAATTGGGGCACTTTAGCTATTGCCCATCTACAATTCCCATGATGTCAAATCGATCCTCCTGGCTCAAGCTGTGGTTAACCGATAGCTGGAGGGGCTCAATCTAACGATTCTGCACCACAGTCTACGGTGACCACGGCTAACGACCTTTCCCCGTACTCTGATTCAGCTCAGTGGCCCATAATGCTCCTACTGGCAGCGAGGAAGCTATTATTAGAAATACATTTTATCTTAATTGATTCCCCTTGACAAGTTCATTGTTCCGTTTACAGCCGAGCTCCAAATCATCAAATTCCTATAAATCCCTACAAAGCTTCCAATGTAAAACCTGAGCTGTAACACCTGGTAATATTGGAGGTTACCTTTTAATCATGTACATATCGCCTCGCTCTTCTCCCATAGCTTCTCCCATAGCTTCTCCCATAGCTTGGGGCCGACTTGGCTGTAGGAGTCCATTATCTTGCTAGTTTGTTTCTTCTGCCCTGATCTGACAACACCTTCCGAGCTACATCTGGTCTAGAGTTTTCCTTCCATAGCTGAATTTGGATTGTTTCCTCCCCAAGTCTTCCCTATAGTGTGACGCCATGCTTTTTCAGGGCACCTGTCTTTTTAATTTATTTTTCCCCTTTGGTAGAAATTGGTGTCCCAGAAAAAAAAGGGTAAGCCGAAAGGAGATGATCCCTAACTAATAAAAAGTATATACTAAGAAGGAATACATTAATTAATTAAGCGAAAACCAAATGACTTGCACATTCGTAAGGTAAGTATAACTCGAAAACCATATTGGAATTAAAGTTTGAACACAATCTTTAAGTATTGCCAAGGGTTAAAACACTGATATAGTTTGGCATGGTGTCATCTCGAATTTTGTCCAGTAGAACAGATCATTCTATCTATTCTGCTTCCTTCTGTGGCTTCTCGGGGATGTTGACTAAGGATGTTGTGTTATGATGTCATTATTTGCCTTTTTTTTTTTTAATCTGAAGCCCAGCGGATGCAGCGAGATCAAAGTCCGAAAATTTCTACAGGATTAAAACAACTGACAATGGGGAACGCAAGAATCAATGAAGTTCTTCTGACCTTTCTATGTTCGAGATGCGTGTAATTCTTTTTTTTTTTTTTTTTTTTTAACTATGTAGCTAAGTGCATCTTTAATCCTTGAAATACTTATTCTTCCTGCTTTATCCACAAGGTCATTCCCTTCAATAGAGAAAACCCCCAATCCAAATCTAAGCTTCCAAATATCACAGTTGTGTAGGGAGCTAACCTCTCAAAGTAGGCTGGCCGTTCAAGGAACTGATGATCCAACATTGGGTATGTAGAGTACCAAGTTTTAATGTACCCACCCATATTATATATTGGTTTTATTGGCATAAGAAGAACTTTCTTTGTTTATTATTTTCATCAGATCATATAATTTACTA
Source organism: Pelodytes ibericus (assembly GCA_036172795.1). Lineage (NCBI taxonomy): Eukaryota > Metazoa > Chordata > Amphibia > Anura > Pelodytidae > Pelodytes > Pelodytes ibericus. The sequence continues at coordinate 89,193,788 of CM069864.1, forward strand.
TGAAATATGAAAAACACTTTTTTTTTTTTTAAATAAACTTTACACATCTACAAATAATAATAAAAAAAGCTAAATAGATTCTAATATTTGTCCTGAGTTTACAAATACCCAACGTTTACAAGGTTTTCTGCTGTGTTTTTGTGTGTGTGCAAGTTATAGGGCAATAACTGAAAGTATCCCATTGCTGAACCATTAACTTAATCCTAGCCTAACCCTAACCCTTTTCACTTGGATGTTTCTGAATGCCACTAGAGGCAGTCAATCAACACCACCAGAGCGACATCATCTCTTCCAAAACTGCCTTTCAGTATGGAGAATGTGATCACTCCGGAGAGCAATCGCACGGCGCCCCTGGGATGGATTTTTGTGGAGAACGGACAACCATGTCAAGAATGTACTATAAAGTTGGTCAAAATAACTTTACGTGCCAGCCCACAGGGCACCTAAATGGGAACGCTTGGAGTCTCGGCTATACACGTGCATACAGCCAACCTCAACATGCGCGCATACAGCTACCCAAAAGGTTACTTTAAAATTGTTCATTAACGATAACTAGTCACATCATTTGCGTAATAGAAAAAAAAAATGTTTCGCCATCAAGGAAATTTGTTTAATTTCTTTCGATTTGCTGCTGTAATATAATTGCAACCAAGAAAGGTCAGGGTAATTAGATCGGAACGTGTCTTCATTTCCGCATTACTTGACTGGATCCTGATTTCAGACATGATCGTATTGCGTACATTTCAGCCCACGTACGAGCCTGCGGCCGGCTTGTTCCAGGGCAAGGTGGTAGAACGCAACTCTCTAACGTAATGGGAGCTGAAGTCTATAGCAGTAGAGAGGTTGCAAACTACAGTTCCCATGGTGCTCAGTGCTCAAGTTCTGGAGTTGAATTTCTCTATCTTTAAGCCTAGTTGTGGTAGTTAACTGGGAGAGCTGTAGTGGCACCACTGGTATGTAGGATTGTTTATGTTGTGCATGCATGCCTCATAACATTTATGTCCAGGGACTTGGGAAGCCAGAAACTTAGAGCCTAGAGTTGCCACGTTTTCTTCCCCGCCCCAAAAAAAAATACACTCCTTGGTATTGCGTCCATAGACTTAACATTGGCCTATAGCCATTTTTTTTTTTACCGGCCTGCCGTTAAAATGGCAGCTGGGTGTAAACCCTATTAGGCCCTCGGAGGAGACGTGTCAGTAACACACACGTGTGGCATTATTGACACTGGAGCGCCACCTGGCTGAACATCCACAGCTGAGTGGCTCGGAGGATGCCATCTTGGCTCGTTGCACATAGGCAGAATGTGTGATCTGCGCCGAACAGTTACGAGATCCGGTCTAGGACCAGAGGAGGTTGTCTCCAGAGCCATTAAAGGTTCCGGTGTGGTCCCGGTAATGGAAAAGTGTTTTTTTTTTTTTTTCTCTCCACCAAGGTTTACAGTGAATGAAAGATTGATGGCTGGTCTTTGTTTTCCGAGTCTATTTTTTCTTTTCTTTTTCTTATCCTTTTCACCAATGAGTCGCCTTCAGCGCTATAATCTGTATACCCAATGACAAACAACAAATTACCTCAACAGGAAGGCTGCTGTCACCACAAGTGTATTGTGTAGAGAAAATACTCCTGGAACCTGTTCGGCTTCATTAATTTAACGTGAAGTGGCAGCTTTCTTCCCCTGGATCGCAAAAAAAAAATAAAAAATGCAGATGAGAGACACAAAATAAGAAAGTTTCCTTTGATTGGCTGCTTCGGGGGGAAACGCAGAGGCCGCGGTGCATCCTACCGCTGTGGGTCTTGCGGGAACAGTATGATAATATGCTCACGACTCTTTGCAATAAAGGACAACTGTTGGGGGAAAATTAAGTTATGTTTATTGAGGGAGTACATCAAAAGTAAGTGTTTTAAGTAGAAATACCGTAGTAAAATAAGACAAAGCACCTTACTGAGCCCTGTTTGCTCCACAGAGCTCTATCAGGAGGGCGGACATATTGTTTAGAATCTTGAGTCAGATGAAGGAAAATATGACCCAAGATTCTAAACAATATGTCCGCCCTCCTGATAGAGCTCTGCGGAACAAACAGGGCTTAATAAGGTATTTTATGTGTATTAAAGATTTTATTTTCATTAAAGCATTTCTATTTAACATGTTTACACTTGATCATCTATTAATTTAACAGAACTTAAACTTTTTTTTACAATTTTTTTATTTGACAACCTTTGTATTTAATGTGTGCTAGGAGAAGGTACCTCTGCACTATTCATTGTCCCCCACACCAGAGAATAAAAGTCAAGATCTTGTGATAACCGTACCAAACCAGGAGATATCACTCATTGTGGAATCTGGGCAGGTAGGGACTGTGTCTTCCTGGCTCCCGGGATTTGCCAAATCCATGGTTAAAAGTATTCATTATCCAGTAGTGTATCTTGGCTTTGTGCTGCCCTAGGCAGACAAAATTCGGGCACCGCCTCACCCACGTTACACACCCTTGACATGCCCCATCACCCACAACATGCCCTATCACCCACGTTGCAATCATGTTAAATGCTCAATCACCCGATTACATGCCCCCATCATTCACATTGTATACACACTAAATGCCCCATCTCCCCCATTATATGCCACCATCACCCTCATTTCATACCCCCACCACGTCCATTACATTCCCCCATCACCCACATTGCATACACACTAAATGCCCCATCCCCCCCATTATATGCCACCATCACCCTCATTTCATACCCCCACCACGTCCATTACATTCCCCCATCACCCACATTGCATACACACTAAATGCCCCATCCCCCCCATTACATGCCACCATCACCCTCATTACATACCCCCACCACGTCCATTACATGCCCCCATCACCCCGATTAATTGGAAGGAGTTAAAGCTTGCTGAACGGTGGGGGAGGGAGCGAAAATGTTTGAAGCACCAGAAGTGTGCTTTAACACCCACTGGCAAAGTGCCGCCCTAGGCGAGTGCCTTGTTTGCCTTGTGGAAGATACACTTCTGGCATTATCGATGTGATAAAGCCATTTTGACTGATAGAGCGTAGTATTTGTACATATACAGGGCTCTCAAAACTCCTACTACTGCATCTTTGATTGTGTTACGTAGAACGCTACAGCCATTTCCATGGCTCCTATAAACAACAAGACTGGCTCCTCAATTGAGCTGCTTACCTTCTAAAGTCTATGAATATTTTGTTGTGTCTTAGGTTATATATACACATGATGTGATGTGGCTTTGTTAGTGGTCTCTTGAGCTCCAAACCTACCCATATTTTGAATATTTGTATTTATGTTGGTCCTGTTTCTGCCTAGTAATTAGAATCTACCATGTGCCCCATTCTGTTACTTCCATACTGCTGTGATCTTCTTTGATCTGTGGCAAATGGTCCTTGGAATTCGTTTTTTTTTTTATCAAATTGTGTTAGTTCAAACACTTATTCATCCACTGAACTAATCACAGCCATAAATAAATATTTTCCACCTTGTGTGTATTTTGCTTTGTTACTTTTGCAGCGTTAGAGAGCATATTATTGGTATCGCAGTCCAGTAGCGCTTGGGTTAACCAGTTTAGAGAGGGTTGCAAAAGAGAATTCAATCCCCGTGCAATCCTTTCTAGCCGTCTCTCTCTGTGTAGTTGTCACATGACAGATACGCATATTGCCTGCAGAATGATGGGCCAAGCAGATCATCTCTGGCCCCAGAGCCATTAATTTAATTTTCTCTTTGACATACGCACTCTGTATTGACCTTTTTTCCCCATTCTCCTAATATGCACTGTAGCATTTTAGCATTTAAATATTCTACATAACTAGACAAAAAAAAAAAAAATGTATTTTTTTATAGACAAAGAACAGGGCTTTATTATTTTCCCCACTTGTGATTAACTGACATTTTGCTTTTCCAGTCCTTGTTGCCTAAACAGTGGGCATTTTTTCATGCAGTCTTTGCAACCATGACTGTCAAGAGCTCGATAATGCTGAAGAGGTGACCTTGAGCGCACAACCAAGGTCACATTCTGAGAATCCAGCATTGGAATGGGGACATTTCAAGGTAACGCAATGTTCCGCCTGACAATAGGAGAGTTTTGTATGTATTCTCTCCGGCCTCCACGGGTAAATGTCGAATTTGTTAAACGAAAAATACAAAAGGGGCGCAAGGTCAATCTGTCCCTCACAGACATTGACAGTGACGCATTTTTACAAAGTTCGGCTTTTTTAAAATTTGTCTTGGACAAGAAGCACAGCACTGGTAGGATTATTTGCACCTCCCTGGGGTAATAGGATAAAAAGGTAATGGGAACTAATGCAGAACTTGGCTTCACAAAGAATGTATGGATGCGATGTCACAGCATGATGTCATTCTTTGGAGCTCCCAGTCCATGCATGGTTATCTGCACCAGAATCTAGCTCATTAACCAATGGCCAACCGGCCAAGAACACAAAATTCTTAAAATGTCCCTTTGGTTACTCTAATGATTCTTGAGTCACATTGCAAATTCGGTAACGTTTACAGGGACAATGTTTTGCCGACAGATAATTGCGGATTTATTTTCTTGTCCCTCTTTGAATTGTTAGGAATCGTGGCGGGAGATGGGGCGGTGGGTCGGTCGTTGTTTTTTTTAGTCCCTCTTTAAGCAAATGACACTATTGTGTTTCCAAGTCTGTTTATCTTTTAATGCAGAAAATCCATTATCTGAAAAGATGCAACTAGGAGAATAATTTCTGTTTTTTTTTTTAACGGAGTGTAATAGCCACCTCCTTGCTTCCACAATGTCCCACGTAATGATCTTCAGTATCGAAGCCAGATTGTTTGTTTGTTTTTCCATAATGGGATTGTCGTAACACAGGGCACGAGATCTGGTTTTACTTCTATCGCAATAAATACAATTAATTCTACAGCACTCTGCCAAGGAATGGTACCTGTTATGATAATGTGTGCTGACATCAACAGGCAATCACATCTCTCGTTCTTTGGGTCCTCCACCTGCCTTGTAACACGTAAGTGGTGTGATTTATGGGTGTGACGTTCACTTATGGTAGAGTAAGTGGGGAGTTCGATTTTAAGAGACTGTGAACTATTTCTATAGGCCTTGCTGTCGAGTCGCTGAGATTTCTGGTTCGTTCAGAATCTCTGCACAGCTCTCCTGTCTCTTTCCTGCTTCTTTCTTTGCGGGATTCTGTCTGGCACGTCCGTGTGCTTGCGAAACATTGCATGAACCATAACTGCCTATAGTTCTGTATTTGCCAATACTGTCCTGTTTTTTTGTGGTTTTTTTTTTGTGGCTCAAGACAAATTTATACCAGAATGCCAGTAACATACCAGTTGGGTGGTAAGTCTAGCTGGGTAGTTTTTTTTTTTTACATTTTATAAAGATTCAGATATTTTAAGACTTAAATAATTGACACAAGTTTACATTAAGCCCCGATGGGCCTGGTTCAAGTTCCTGCCAAGTGGTAGTCTGGTATTGTGGGACAATACTGCATCACGTGACCCCATGCTGGGTTGGCCATACCTCGGTCCACATTCTTTTCCAACAAGGGCAGCCACCTTTTTTTTCAATAAAATACAGGCCATGGAATTGCATCCATAGACTTATTGTTTGGGGGGGAAAAAAGGTATACAAGTGAATAAGTGTAGTACACTTACCAGTAGTGTAGCAAACACTAGAGTAATCCCAAACACACACACAAAAAATACAATAAATAAAAAGAGAAGTGTTGCACAGAGAATAATGTAAATAAAGGAGATACTTTTAAAAATACTTGATGTGGTCTCAATTGGATATATAAAACAGAAGAAGATACAAAGCAGAGAGATGGTGCACTATGTCAAAATAAAACATCTTTAAAAGGACTGTATCGCCTAAATATTGTTTTTGATATGACTGAAGAGCTAAAAAAAAGGACTGAAAATGTACATTGTGTTGGCAAAATTGCAAGCAAATGCCTTAATTAGGGGTATGCAAATTACACATCTCCCATTGAAAAGCAGTTCATTTGCATACCGCGCCACAGGTGATGTCATACACTGGAGACTCCACAGACGCATTTAAAACACATTTTTCTCCTAATTTAGGCATTTGCTGGCAGTTTTGCTAATACAATGTATAGATCATTTTCAATCATTTTTTATTCTCTGCATTCACGGTAACAAACAATATTCAGGTGATACTGTCCCTTTAATAGCCCCCAAATCTTAGGCTTACTTTAAAAAGGTAAAAAAAATGAACATATAACACAAATAAAAACCATTTGTGATAGCGCAGTCCATCTAGTCCGTCTGAACTCCTAGAGTGATCTTGACGGCGCTGGACAGGATCTCCTGGTGCATATAGGTCGGGTGGTCATAATGTTATGGCTGATCGGTGTGTGTGCGTATATATATATTTTGGGATGTACATATATACAGTGTTTTGAGATGAAAGCCATGAGATGAAGTCTAATTTGCTCTCCCCACGGTAGTTATTGAGGCCAATGGGATTTATGCAAATAATGTGACGCTCGCCTTATCTGCCGATGTACACTGGGGGCCGGTCAGACATGAATCCACCGGAATGTGCCAGCTCCACTTCTGGAGAGGATGAGCTCAAGAATTGTATAGATTTCTATAATCCCTAAGCACCTCTCATTGATGGGGAGGCTGTATGTGGTGTGATAATGCAGACTCAGACTTCTGGCATCAGTGTGAACTGTTGGTTTAATGGTTAGGTAGAAATCATCGTGCATTTATTTAAGGATTAGAGAGCTGGAGCAGGTTTTACTGTCAGTACTTCATTTTGGGGGCATGAGAGGTGAGCTTAAAAGACATCGGCACTCTCCTATACTAGAGAATAAAAGGTTCCGGTACTCTCCTATACTAGAGAATAAAAGGTTCCGGTACTCTCCTATACTAGAGAATATAAGGTTCCCGTACTCTCCTATACTAGGGAATAAAAGGTTCCGGTACTCTCCTATACTAGAGAATAAAAGGTTCCGGTACTCTCCTATACTAGGGAATAAAAGGTTCCGGTACTCTCCTATACTAGAGAATAAAAGGTTCCGGTACTCTCCTATACTAGGGAATAAAAGGTTCCCGTACTCTCCTATACTAGGGAATAAAAGGTTCCGGTACTCTCCTATACTAGAGAATAAAAGGTTCCGGTACTCTCCTACACTAGAGAATAAAAGGTTCTGGTACTCTCCTATACTAGGGAATAAAAGGTTCCGGTAATCTCCTATACTAGAGAATAAAAGGTTCCCGTACTCTCCTATACTAGAGAATAAAAGGTTCCGGTACTCTCCTATACTGGAGAATAAAAGGTTCTGGTACTCTCCTATACTAGGGAATAAAAGGTTCCGGTACTCTCCTATACTGGAGAATAAAAGGTTCTGGTACTCTCCTATACTAGGGAATAAAAGGTTCCGGTACTCTCCTATACTAGGGAATAAAAGGTTCCGGTACTCTCCTATACTAGAGAATAAAAGGTTCCCGTACTCTCCTATACTAGAGAATAAAAGGTTGCGGTACTCTCCTATACTAGAGAATAAAAGGTTCCCGTACTCTCCTATACTAGAGAATAAAAGGTTCCGGTACTCTCCTATACTAGATAATAAAAGGTTCCGGTACTCTCCTATACTAGAGAATAAAAGGTTCCGGTACTCTCCTATACTAGGGAATAAAAGGTTCCGGTAATCTCCTATACTAGAGAATAAAAGGTTCCCGTACTCTCCTATACTAGAGAATAAAAGGTTCCGGTACTCTCCTATACTAGAGAATAAAAGGTTCCGGTACTCTCCTATACTAGAGAATAAAAGGTTCCGGTACTCTCCTATACTGGAGAATAAAAGGTTCCCGTACTCTCCTATACTGGAGAATAAAAGGTTCCGGTACTCTCCTATACTAGAGAATAAAAGGTTCCCGTACTCTCCTATACTAGGGAATAAAAGGTTCCGGTACTCTCCTATACTAGAGAATAAAAGGTTCCCGTACTCTCCTATACTAGGGAATAAAAGGTTCCGGTACTCTCCTATACTAGAGAATAAAAGGTTCCCGTACTCTCCTATACTAGGGAATAAAAGGTTCCGGTACTCTCCTATACTAGGGAATAAAAGGTTGTGGTACTCTCCTATACTAGGGAATAAAAGGTTCCGGTACTCTCCTATACTAGGGAATAAAAGGTTCCGGTACTCTCCTATACTAGGGAATAAAAGGTTCCAGTACTCTCCTATACTAGGGAATAAAAGGGTCCGGTACTCTCCTATACTAGAGAATAAAAGGTTCCGGTACTCTCCTATACTAGAGAATAAAAGGTTCCGGTACTCTCCTATAATAGGGAATAAAAGGTTCCGGTACTCTCCTATGCTAGAGAATAAGAGGTTCTGGTACTATCCTATACTAGGGAATACAAGGTTCCGGTACTCTCCTATACTAGAGAATAAAAGGTTCCGGTACTCTCCTATACTAGAGAATAAGAGGTTCCGGTACTCTCCTATACTAGGGAATAAAAGGTTCCAGTACTCTCCTATACTAGGGAATATAAGGTTCCGGTACTCTCCTATACTAGAGAATAAAAGGTTGCGGTACTCTCCTACACTTTGGAATAAAAGGTTCCGTTACTCTCCTATACTAGGGAATAAAAGGTTCAGGTACTCTCCTATACTAGAGAATAAAAGGGTCCGGTACTCTCCTATACTAGAGAATAAAAGGTTCCGGTACTCTCCTATACTAGAGAATAAAAGGTTCGGTACTCTCCTATACTATAGAATAAAAGGTTCCGGTACTCTCCTATACTAGAGAATAAAAGGTTCCGGTACTCTCCTATACTAGGGAATAAAAGGGTCCGGTACTCTCCTATACTAGGGAATAAAAGGGTCCGGTACTCTCCTATACTAGAGAATAAAAGGTTCCGGTACTCTCCTATACTAGAGAATAAAAGGTTCCGGTACTCTCCTATACTAGGGAATAAAAGGGTCCGGTACTCTCCTATACTAGGGAATAAAAGGTTCCGGTACTCTCCTATACTAGGGAATAAAAGGTTCCGGTACTCTCCTATACTAGGGAATAAAAGGTTCCGGTACTCTCCTATACTAGGGAATAAAAGGTTCAGGTACTCTCCTACACTAGGGAATAAAAGGGTCCGGTACTCTCCTATACTAGAGAATAAAAGGGTCCGGTACTCTCCTATACTAGAGAATAAAAGGTTCCGGTACTCTCCTATACTAGGGAATAAAAGGTTCTGTACTCTCCTATACTAGGGAATAAAAGGTTCCGGTACTCTCCTATACTAGGGAATAAAAGGTTCCAGTACTCTCCTATACTAGGGAATAAAAGGGTCCGGTACTCTCCTATACTAGAGAATAAAAGGTTCCGGTACTCTCCTATAATAGGGAATAAAAGGTTCCGGTACTCTCCTATACTAGAGAATAAGAGGTTCTGGTACTATCCTATACTAGGGAATACAAGGTTCCGGTACTCTCCTATACTAGAGAATAAAAGGTTCCGGTACTCTCCTATACTAGAGAATAAGAGGTTCCGGTTCTCTCCTATACTAGGGAATAAAAGGTTCCAGTACTCTCCTATACTAGGGAATATAAGGTTCCGGTACTCTCCTATACTAGAGAATAAAAGGTTGCGGTACTCTCCTACACTTTGGAATAAAAGGTTCCGTTACTCTCCTATACTAGGGAATAAAAGGTTCAGGTACTCTCCTATACTAGAGAATAAAAGGGTCCGGTACTCTCCTATACTAGAGAATAAAAGGTTCCGGTACTCTCCTATACTAGAGAATAAAAGGTTCGGTACTCTCCTATACTATAGAATAAAAGGTTCCGGTACTCTCCTATACTAGAGAATAAAAGGTTCCGGTACTCTCCTATACTAGGGAATAAAAGGGTCCGGTACTCTCCTATACTAGGGAATAAAAGGGTCCGGTACTCTCCTATACTAGAGAATAAAAGGTTCCGGTACTCTCCTATACTAGGGAATAAAAGGTTCCGGTACTCTCCTATACTAGGGAATAAAAGGTTCCGGTACTCTCCTATACTAGGGAATAAAAGGTTCAGGTACTCTCCTACACTAGGGAATAAAAGGGTCCGGTACTCTCCTATACTAGAGAATAAAAGGGTCCGGTACTCTCCTATACTAGAGAATAAAAGGTTCCGGTACTCTCCTATACTAGGGAATAAAAGGTTCTGTACTCTCCTATACTAGGGAATAAAAGGTTCCGGTACTCTCCTATACTAGGGAATAAAAGGTTCCGGTACTCTCCTATACTAGGGAATAAAAGGTTCAGGTACTCTCCTACACTAGGGAATAAAAGGGTCCGGTACTCTCCTATACTAGAGAATAAAAGGGTCCGGTACTCTCCTATACTAGAGAATAAAAGGTTCCGGTACTCTTCTATACTAGAGAATAAAAGGTTCTGGTACTCTCCTATACTAGACAATAAAAGGTTCCGGTACTCTTCTATACTAGAGAATAAAAGGTTCCGGTACTCTCCTATACTAGGGAATAAAAGGTTCCGGTACTCTCCTATACTAGAGAATAAAAGGTTCCGGTACTCTCCTATACTAGAGAATAAAAGGTTCCCGTACTCTCCTATACTAGAGAATAAAAGGTTCCCGTACTCTCCTATACTAGAGAATAAAAGGTTCCCGTACTCTCCTATACTAGAGAATAAAAGGTTCTGGTACTCTCCTATACTAGGGAATAAAAGGTTCCCGTACTCTCCTATACTAGAGAATAAAAGGTTCTGGTACTCTCCTATACTAGGGAATAAAAGGTTCCCGTACTCTCCTATACTAGGGAATAAAAGGTTCCCGTACTCTCCTATACTAGGGAATAAAAGGTTCCGGTACTCTCCTATACTAGGGAATAAAAGGTTCCGGTACTCTCCTATACTAGAGAATAAAAGGTTCTGGTACTCTCCTATACTAGAGAATAAAAGGTTCCCGTACTCTCCTATACTAGAGAATAAAAGGTTCCGGTACTCTCCTATACTAGAGAATAAAAGGTTCCCGTACTCTCCTATACTAGAGAATAAAAGGTTCCCGTACTCTCCTATACTAGAGAATAAAAGGTTCCCGTACTCTCCTATACTAGAGAATAAAAGGTTCCCGTACTCTCCTATACTAGAGAATAAAAGGTTCCCGTACTCTCCTATACTAGAGAATAAAAGGATCCGGTACTCTCCTATACTAGAGAATAAAAGGTTCCCGTACTCTCCTATACTAGAGAATAAAAGGTTCCCGTACTCTCCTATACTAGAGAATAAAAGGTTCCGGTACTCTCCTATACTAGAGAATAAAAGGTTCCGGTACTCTCCTATACTAGAGAATAAAAGGTTCCGGTACTCTCCTATACTAGGGAATAAAAGGTTCCCGTACTCTCCTATACTAGAGAATAAAAGGTTCCCGTACTCTCCTATACTAGAGAATAAAAGGTTCCCGTACTCTCCTATACTAGGGGATATGTTTAATGTACTCCATAATATCAAGATTGCAAACTCTACTAACACTTCCTCTCACATTTGGCATGTGTCAGAGAGGAAAAAATCAGCAGTTAAAGTGTTTAAAGTTTAAAAAAAAAAATCAAAAATGGGGAACGTATTAATTAAACAAGTAGGGGATCCCAGAGGATAATATATGTTCACATTAAATATTGCAACAAGTAGTTCAACAGTAAAGATACAGTCATCAAAACATCAGAATTAATTCTATTTCATAAACTTTTCACACAAGGGTCAGCATCAAAAGCCTGGTACCTGTCTGTTATGTGTTTTTTTGTTTTTCTCTTCGTCTTTTAACATATTATACGAAGTGTTAAACGCTGTCTTGCTACAGCCAGTGTATGATTTTAGTCTTTTGATTGCCCTGCTCCTTTCTGATTAGATGCTTTCTGAAAGCTTTTACAGTTTGATGATCAGCCAGCTGTGGCCGATCATGTTTCCCAAGATGCTTAGCCAGCCATATTCCAGCAAATTAACAGAGCCAAAGGCAGTGCTGGTTAACATTTGGCAAACCCTACTGTTGGGGTTTACATCTGCTATTATACCCAGTCTAGGGATATACAAACTCAGGGTGGGATGCAGAGTCAAAAAGAAAAGTAATGTAAAACTAAAATAGTGCGATACAGTCATGAACCCGTGAATCGATGTGTATCGATACACTATTGCACTCCCAACCACAAAGTCAATAAGAAATCAGGATAATAGCTCTGATCTTCTACTAAACGGTTTAATGCTCCTGCATTTTGGATTTGTGTGGACTCGTATCCTGCGGCTTTTGTCATCCAGAGAAAGGGCCTCGTCCCTGGTGTCAATTTAAAATTAAAAATCCAATTTTTTTTTTTTTTTTGTCTCTCTGACACTCACCAGCTTTCTTTAACCTGCACAGCATTTTCTTTAAAAAAAAAAAAAAAAAAAAAAAAAACTTTTTAACATCCTTTCTAAAAGACAAAACAACTCCCGTATTTAAACTTCTCCTCTCACTGTGCTGTTACCATTTTTAAGGCTTTCGTTTGTTTTTGTTTCCACAAGTCGTTGGGTGTTTTTTTTTCTCACCTTTTATTAAAACTTTGAGAGATTTCGGAATGAATTGACGCCTGACACAACTGAACAACAGAATCCAGCAGCTGAAAATCTCTTAATTTACTTTTCTTGCACTTCAAGATCCGTATAAAAAATTAAAAAAATACAATGTATTCTCCAGATAACGAGGAATACATATCTTAAGGTCACATATTTCCGTTAAGCACTTTTTTTTACCTTCTTTCGTATACACCTTTTTTCTTAATATTTTTTTTAATTATTCATGCTGGCGTTGGGCTGTCTCCTTCCTCGAAGGGGCCTAATTAGTTTGGTTGTTAATTAGATGCAGGTGTTAATTCCTTTCTCTGTTTATTTGTTACGTTCCTGGTCTGATTCCTGTAAGCAGCCATGGATTAAGAACAAAAATGGAGTCTGGGAATCAATCAACCCGTACAGAGGACTCATTCACAAGTGAATCACTTTTTAAACAAGCATTTCGGAACAGAAACTCGGAATACACTTTACAATGCAGGATAGATATTTTGTAAACGTTAATTATTTTTAAGGTTTTTTGTTTTGATTTTTTTTGTTGAGATTCAGGGTAAATTTAATTACATTTTAGTTAAACTCTGACTGGAACATTGATAGAGCTACAGATAAAATGGAACGGAGGTGAAAAAGAGTCTCGGTAATCAATGGAATACTGAGCAAGCTTGCTTGATGGCTGGTGCAAACAGCGACCCCTGTCACCTATCTGTATTGATGTGCGACCGTGAGCAGAAGGCCTAAATAGGAAGAAAATATATATTAAGTTGCGTATTTAGCTTGCTGTAAAGTGCCATGCATATTCCACACATGCTTTTGGGTGGGTGTGTAGAGGTTGGGACTTTTGTTGTACAGGGGCATAGCTAGAAATCATACAGACATGGGGGTCCCTGACTTCACCAGGGAACATGTCACCCACCTCCCACACCGCCATCTTTGCATCCAAACTGCCTGCCAGTGCCATCTGTGCCCTCAAACAGTCTCTCTGTGCCACACAAACACGGCTGCATGAATATCCACACGGTCACACGTACACAACCCTGCAAGGTTGTAAAGGGGTATTATTGTAACAGAAGGTTATATACCCCAATATAGTTCTGATCAAAGAGTCCACTGCCCCTAGGGCAGCTGCAGCAATGCATGGTCTCAGCAGTGGTCGGCATATCTGTCAGCTTCCCCCCCACCAGTTGCGACCCCTGTGACCACAGTAATTACGCCACTTAACGTACAGAAAAACTTCACAGGTGTCTAATCTCCCTGCTTCTCTCTCTGTCATAGACTCATTTTGGGTGTTATGTATAAAAAGCAATTCTGGAGTAACGTTCAAAAAGTGGAACAATCAGCCAGAACATTCCGTTGGGTTCCATGGTAATATCGGCCGGGACATTCCGTAGGCTTCCATGGTGATATCAACAGGAACATTCCATTGGTTTCCATGGTAATATCAGCAGGAACATTCCATTGGCTTCCATGGTCATATCAGCCGGGACATTCCATTGGCTTCCATGGTCATATCAGCCGGGACATTCCGTTGGCTTCCATGGTGATATTATCAGGAACATTTCAATGGCTTTCATGGTGATATCAGCAGGAACATTCTGTTGGCTTCTATGGTGATATCAGCAGGAACATTCCGTTGGCTTCTATGGTGATATCGGCAGGAACATTCCGTTGGCTCCCATGGTGATATCGGCAGGAACATTCCGTTGGCTTCTATGGTGATATCAGCCGGGACATTCCGATGGCTTCCATGTTGACTAGTGCACTTTTAGAACTTTGTCCCAGAGTTGACCTTTATAAATAACCTTTATAGAAGTGAAGGCAGAGATTTGAGCACAGGAGTTTAGCTATAGACTCTTAAGGGCCACATCCATGCTGACTATGACAAGTCTGTAAGGTTTAAATATAGCTCTACACCCACCACTCTGGGATTACAGGTCACATCATAACTCAAATATTTATCCATTATTCTATGTTTGATGCTGGTCATAGCCTATGTTACTGTGTACGTTTTGGGAGGGGGCAATATGACGCCATGATACAGATCTCCTCACCCCGGCGCGGTTCATCCTATTCTCCCGAGCATTGTTATCTCTTCTAATTAAGAACGTGTTAAAGTAAGAGGCGTCTTTATTAAGCATGTGTGGTAAACGCATAATTAGTAACAATTAGAGGAGTGTAAAATGCCAAGAAATAAACAATAATAAACAAATAAAAAAAAACACTATACATTGTATTCCCATAGTAGATTTAACGAGCAGAAGGAACCTCTTGATACAATGACTCTCGTCGTTACTGGTGCGTGGATCCACCAATCACATCGCCCACAGCCAATAACAGGGGGTGGAAATCTAGTTTTCTCCCACCTGAAGGCATGTTTGCTGCCATGTTATAAAAACACATGTATGGATCATTATTAAAAAGCCCTGTTAATCTGGCATACATTGTTGAGGGGTTTAGCTCCATTTTAAGTTGATATAAGAAACTCTACCCCTTTAAACTCCACCCCATTTAAACTCCACCCCCTTCAATTAAATAAACTTTCTGAACAATGCATGTGTACGTGCCTTAGGTTATGTAGAACACGCCTCCAGTGGGAGAGGAGGTGATTTATGATTGGCTAGGTAGCGTGCGATTGACACACACATCCACCAATCACAGAGAGCCATGGTTGTAGGACCATGTCTGTCTGCGGTCATGGAGCTGAGGTCCGAGAGATAGAATCCCCCCCTAGTCTTTTTTAAGTGCACCATTCAATTCATTCATTCATTCATGAGAGGGGGGATTTTTGCGACTCGGCTGTTTGGGCCTTACGTTTGGACTTCCCTTCTCAATTCCCTCTGTAATAAAGCCCTAAGTCTAGTAGAGGGTTTTGCGGATCTCCTTTTAATGCGTAGTTGAGGAATCGGCATGGTCTATCCATCGAAGCTTGGTATCTACAGCCCGTGTATAATGCAGTGAGATTACACTCTCCGAGATGCAGCCACCAGCAGTACCCGAAAGATGTAGACGCTGTTACTTTAAAAACGTTTGAAATGTGCGAAACTCCTGCTTTTATTCAGGTGGGTGCACTCTCCATTAAAAATGCCTTGGCACGTACAAATGAAGAAGCCGCTTCATGCTCCATGATTTGTCAAAGTTTCATTTACTTTATAATTAAGAAAGTAGAATGTAAAAAAAAAAGCCATTTAATTCAGTGCACTGGAGCAGGTAATGATGGCTAATTTGTGCCGGACTTTGATTGGGTCCTGAATTCTCTGTTTCTTATTTATATTCGTTATTAGCAACATGATCGTGCTCTGAAAGAGGTGGACTGCGCCTTGACAGTTTACAAGAGCACAACTCTGGCTGATTTTACAGATAAAACCGGGGGGGGGGGGGGGGGGGGCTCGGGTGTTTGTTGCTCTAATTTCCCTTGAATGCCTTTAAAAAAAACAAAAAAACATTGCCAACTTTTTTGACAAGCTGGTGTCAATAATGGTGACATTTCCCCCCCTTGCCTTTTCTAAGAGGACTGCTTGAACAAGGAGCCAAACTCTTTACAGATGACAATAAGGTCATGTTTCCAGACTTGAAACCGAGTTCACAATGGCTTCCTTCCTGATTCCTTGGACTAAGCAGCCAGGCCTCGACGGTATCCAAGAGAGCGTACGCCTTCACACCAGGCCGCGCTCAGCCGACTGCCTCCCGGCAGGCCTCCTTAGCTCTCAGAGCCATTCGGTAACTGTAACGCGGCTCCTTCATTAGCCGGTACCAACAGAGAATCCGCTAAAGCTAATCTTCATCAGTTCTGCTTTGGCAGCTTCCTGACTCCAGCTGTATGCTCGGCCGCGACGCCCTATTTCAAACTCCGCAAGTAGAAGACCTAGCGACGGGCCCGAGCTCAGAAGACGTGTTTAATTTCTCATCTCAAGGATCTACACTTAAATAATAAAAAAATAAAAAAAAGAGAGAAATTTTTTATTTATTTTGCTTCTATAATGATGTGCAAGAAATAATTTGATTCATTAAATATTTATGCAATAGCCCCGGGTGCTATCATCTATAATTAACATAAGACGTACATTTAGGAAAAAAGGTATTGTCTCATCTACATCGCTAAGCAGGCCGTTAATGCATCCCACATAGAGCCAGCCAGGCAAGTAAATCAGAGATACTTAGGAAACGTCCATTATCATGAAATAGACCACGGTTCAAGTGGTTGCTGTGCCCTCCATACCTGACTGGTAATACCAAGGTAATTATCCTGCAGGGTAAGCTATCCGCAATCCCCGAGGGCCATCTTATCCTTGATGGTAGGTGGGTATGAATGCCCCCCCTGCTCCTAACGGCGCCCACCATTAAAAATGATAGGTTCTCCTGAGCAGTCCATCATGGGTAATGGCCACACAAACCTTGTCAAACCTTGTACAGTTGCGTGGCTCTGGGTTGTAGGGCACACAAGGTTTAAAGTAAAATGCTAAGACATCATGTTTCAGCGCCAGCAGTAAACATATAAGTAGAGCTGGGATAGGGGGCCATAAGATTTTCTGCTTCTCATACCAGACGTTGCGGGAGCTATTCACTAAGAGGGTGAGATTCTGTATCACTGACTTAATGCAGAGTTACAGCTTTACATACTGTCACTTTATAACAATGCATTATACAGGACCAACTCTGTTCTTCTAGCAGGAGAAACTCACCAGACCCTGCACAATGTATATATAGAAGAGCTCAGCTGGCCATGGATAATGCAGAGTTACATCTTTACACACTGTCTCTTTATAACAATGCATTATACAGGGCCAACTCTGTTCTTCTAGCAGGAGAAAGTCACCAGGCCCTGCACCATGTATATATAGAAGAGCTCAGCTGGCCATGGATAATGCAGAGTTACATCTTTACACACTGTCACTTTATAACAATGCATTATACAGGGCCAACTCTGTTCTTCTAGCAGGAGAAACTCACCGGGCCCTGCACCATGTATATATAGAAGAGCTCAGCTGGCCATGGATAATGCAGAGTTACATCTTTACACACCGTCACTTTATAACAATGCATTATACAGGACTAACTCTGTTCTTCTAGCAGGAGAAACTCACCAGACCCTGCACAATGTATATATAGAAGAGCTCAGCTGGCCATGGATAATGCAGAGTTACATCTTTACACACTGTCACTTTATAACAATGTATTATACAGGGCCAACTCTGTTCTTCTACCAGGAGAAACTCACCAGACCCTGCACAATGTATATATAGAAGAGCTCAGCTGGCCATGGATAATGCAGAGTTACATCTTTACACACCGTCACTTTATAACAATGCATTATACAGGGCCAACTCTGTTCTTCTAGCAGGAGAAACTCACCAGACCCTGCACAATGTATATATAGAAGAGCTCAGCTGGCCATGGATAATACAGAGTTACATCTTTACACACTGTCACTTTATAACAATGCATTATACAGGACTAACTCTGTTCTTCTAGCAGGAGAAACTCACCAGACCCTGCACCATGTATAGAATAATATATAGAAGAGCTCAGCTGGCCGTGGATAATGCAGAGTTACATCTTTACACACTGTCACTTTATAACAATGCATTATACAGGACTAACTCTGTTCTTCTAGCAGGAGAAACTCACCAGACCCTGCACAATGTATAGAATAATATATAGAAGAGCTCAGCTGGCCGTGGATAATGCAGAGTTACATCTTTACACACTGTCACTTTATAACAATGCATTATACAGGACTAACTCTGTTCTTCTAGCAGGAGAAACTCACCAGACCCTGCACCATGTATATATAGAAGAGCTCAGCTGGCCATGGATAATGCAGAGTTACATCTTTACACACTGTCACTTTATAACAATGCATTATACAGGACTAACTCTGTTCTTCTAGCAGGAGAAACTCACCAGACCCTGCACCATGTATAGAATAATATATAGAAGAGCTCAGCTGGCCGTGGATAATGCAGAGTTACATCTTTACACACTGTCACTTTATAACAATGCATTATACAGGACTAACTCTGTTCTTCTAGCAGGAGAAACTCACCAGACCCTGCACAATGTATAGAATAATATATAGAAGAGCTCAGCTGGCCGTGGATAATGCAGAGTTACATCTTTACACACTGTCACTTTATAACAATGCATTATACAGGACTAACTCTGTTCTTCTAGCAGGAGAAACTCACCAGACCCTGCACCATGTATATATAGAAGAGCTCAACTGGCCATGGATAATGCAGAGTTACATCTTTACACACTGTCACTTTATAACAATGCATTATACAGGACTAACTCTGTTCTTCTACCAGGAGAAACTCACCAGACCCTGCACAATGTATATATAGAAGAGCTCAGCTGGCCATGGATAATGCAGAGTTACATCTTTACACACTGTCACTTTATAACAATGCATTATACAGGGCCAACTCTGTTCTTCTAGCAGGAGAAACTCACCAGACCCTGCACCATGTATATATAGAAGAGCTCAGCTGGCCATGGATAATGTAGAGTTACATCTTTACACACTGTCACTTTATAACAATGCATTATACAGGGCCAACTCTGTTCTTCTAGCAGGAGAAACTCACCAGACCCTGCACCATGGATATATAGAAGAGCTCAGCTGGCCATGGATAATGCAGAGTTACATCTTTACACACTGTCACTTTATAACAATACATTATACAGGACCAACTCTGTTCTTCTACCAGGAGAAACTCACCAGACCCTGCACCATGTATATATAGAAGAGCTCAGCTGGCCATGGATAATGCAGAGTTACATCTTTACACACTGTCACTTTATAACAATGCATTATACAGGGCCAACTCTGTTCTTCGAGCAGGAGAAACTCACCAGACCCTGCACCATGTATATATAGAAGAGCTCAGCTGGCCATGGATAATGCAGAGTTACATCTTTACACACTGTCACTTTATAACAATGCATTATACAGGGCCAACTCTGTTCTTCTAGCAGGAGAAACTCACCAGGCCCTGCACCATGTATATATAGAAGAGCTCAGCTGGCCGTGGATAATGCAGAGTTACATCTTTACACACTGTCACTTTATAACAATGCATTATACAGGACCAACTCTGTTCTTCTAGCAGGAGAAACTCACCAGGCCCTGCACCATGTATATATAGAAGAGTTCACCAGGCCCTGCACCATGTATATATAGAAGAGTTCAGCTGGCCCTGCACCATGTATATATAGAAGAGTTCAGCTGGCCCTGCACCATGTATATATAGAAGAGTTCAGCTGGCCCTGTACTATATATAGTTAGGTCAGTGAGAGGAGTCATCTCTCCTCAGCTCCCCTGGACCTCACCTTTAGTGTATAGACCCCTGGGAGGTTAATATGGGAAGGTTTATGGTAATAATTGGGGTGTCCGTAAATGTAATCCTGTTGAAAATCCCAAACTGCATATATCAAGTATGGGTAATAAAAGGTCACTCTCCGGGCTTGTTGGACTTTGGCTGAGTGTGATGAGAGGTTTAGTCTGTTGCTTCTTCTCAAGGTTAATTGTATCGAGATCCAGACATGCGGAGTTGAGATCTTCTGTGTAGTTTCAAAGCGCTCTGACACTTTTTGTTAATCCGCTGACTTCACAAAACCCACCATTCAACAGGAGAGTGAGGAGGGGGGGGGGGGGGGGGGAGGAAGAGAGAGAGGGTAAGGGAGTGAATTAGATCATCTTGTCTTCAAACCCATTTCCAAAATGAAAATATTTATCAGCCAAATCTCATTTTCCAGCACAGAACAAGCCGCATCCACACAGATGTCAGCCCCCCCACTGTTCCTTCCACCCAAATGACTTTTCAATCTGTTTCATTATTATAGGGGATTTTTTTTTTCTTTTTTTTTTTTTTTTTTCTTTCTATCCAAGAGCTGAGGATTTGTCGAGACTTCAACATGTGCCAGGAAAAGTTAAATAGTAGCATCCCATATTGTTGTGGTTGTGATGGATGATAAGAGAAAATCCAGGTTCTGCCGCAGGGAGCTGAGAAGTGCTTGTAACAGCAGCGCTAAGATGTAATCAATACCTACGGCCTCGAGAGCCAATCAGAAAGTACTCTGACTGCGCCCGGTGGGGGGACCCTTAAAATAACCCCCCAACTGGCCATGCTGAGGGGTTGGGAAACACGGGCTTCCACGTCCTTCACCCCAGGGTTAAGCAAATGCAGTTTCTGAAGGTTAATAAAACTCGATAAAAAAAAAAAAAAAAAAATTGCAATAATTTTGTATCCACTTGAAATGTTCTGTTATAAAAATCCACATTCAGGCTGCGTGTCCTCTAGGTTATAGGCCAGTGCATTTTATGTGGAATTGCATAAAGCTGATTTGTGGGTCAAAATTCTGACAGTGATGTAATCAGCAGGGGCATTCCATGGGTTGCCATGGTGACTGCTCCACGTTTAGAATGTTGTGTCAGGATTGACCTTGACACATAACCCCCTATGTATTAGTAGCAGCTCTGGGGCAGTGTTCTATTTGTGGCACATTCTGTTTGTCTCCATGGTGACTACTCTACCTGTAGCACTTCACTTCTTCTTTTTTTTTTTTTTTTTTTTTTTACTTTTTTAAAATATTTCTGAGGGTGTGTGCAACAAGAAAAAAAAGAATACATAGCATGTTGGGTTCCCTCCTGGGTTTCTACCCATCTAAATGCCCTTCGTTTGAGAATTTGACCCAGTCATCCCATTGTCTCTATGCTTTTGCTGTTCTAAGGACAACTGTGGACAAAACATGAAGCTCTGTTTAATTGAAAGTTTACCTCGATTGTAGGCATTTTAAGTAGAAATGCTTTAATGAAAGGTTAACAAATGAAGTGTCTTATTGGGCCCTTTACACTTCTATAGCACCTAATGCGTTATGTAAGTTGGGTCGGAGCTTCCGTCATCTGACCCAAGATTCTAAACAACATGGCAGCCTCCCTGGAAGTGCTATACAGAGCAATGAGGACTCAATAAGGTACTTTATTTGTATTCTTTCATTAAAGGCATTCCTTTTTAAAATGGTAGCCCTCAATGCAGTCTTTCAATTACATATAACTTGATCTTTTTTAGTCCTTTAAGTTGCGCCCCCCCCCCCCCCCCAGCATGGAAACCATTAGACTAGTGCTGTGTCCGAGATGGTTCATTCTTCTTTCTGACTCCTGGTGTCGGCTCAGTGTGTGGGACCCCCAGAATAAACAGGGTCTAACTTTGAGTTGGTTTTTAAGGGAGCCATAGTTCTGCATAGTTACAGTTCTAACGCAACCTCTTCACCTTAAACAAAGACTAAAGGACGACATTTAGAAAGCCAAGTGGTCTGTTTGGCTGGCGAATTTCCGATGACATTTAAAGACGCCAATTATATTGTAGACGAAAGCCTTGAAGATGTTTAATGCACTCTGAAAATAATATTTTAGATTGTAAAGTTATATTGGCTTTGTATATAATGAAATATTTATGTGGCTCTTTTATGTGCGAATTGCATTGTATTTATCCATTATTTAAATGAAGAGTATTTTGCATTCCGTAAGATCATTAAAATTTTACAAGGCTTTTTCTTTTTCATTTTACTAATTTTTTTAATTTTTTTTTTTTTTACCATCGTCAAATTCTTGTTACAGTTGCGCTCGGGGTGTTAAATTGCCAAGATGGGTGTAAAGTGGAAGATGAGATTTGGCCTCTGCTTTGCAGCATTAAGTCAGTCAATGCAAATAGGATGAATTAAGCGAGTTTAGCAGAAAGGCGTAGGCAACAAGCCAGGTGAAGCTTTAAAAATCTGATGAGGTTTAAAAAAAAAAAAAAAAAAAGGGAAATCAAAGAGTCTTTGATCGGGCAATCAGATGTGAATTTTTGGGGAGAAAGAAGGGAGCAAAAGGAAGGATGCATGACCTTCAGGGGATACAGGGCAAAAGGGACATCTGCCCAGGGTCCACACCCTTCAGGGGTGTATCTTCCTATCTCCCCAGCCACCGTCTCTGCCTGCAAACGAGTGTTTTTTTTCGTAAAGGGGCGACATTCTTTTTTTTTTTGCCGCCCCCCAGGGTGGCAGACAAGGTAAGTGCTGCCCTAGGCATTTGCCTTGTTGGCCTCGCTCTAAATACATCGCTGGTCCAGACATGGTAGAGGGACCCACAGCAGCAGCCAATTGTATCGTGTATTTCACCTACTTTACTGTGCTGTCCAGTGAGTGACTAGGAAGCATTCTCTTCACACTCACAAAAGAGATTCTTCCCCTGTGACTGAAATTTCTGTCTTAGCTGGAGATCTGTTCCTGGTTCCACTCATTTTTGAAAGTTGGTCGGGAAACTTTACTGGTGGGGCAGCATCCATCGAGGCGTGTGTGTGATACCCTAAGATCTTGCAAATGAATGAATTAAAATAGCTGAAGCCCAAAGTAATTTTCTACTTTTGTAGGTGAAAATGTAGCATTATCTATCCTTTTACCTGACTGCCCAAGGACTTCACCGTAGACCCCCTACGGACGTTCTATCCCCGGGAATACATAGCTACACAAACCATCCTGGTAGTGTACCTAGAAACTCATTGATGGACCTGGAAAGGTTAGGGTAAGGTCTAGTGTTCTCAGGTAGGAAGTCCCTTCTGGAATACCGTGATGTGTATTGGGTACTTGATGGTTTTTCCCGACTCCCTTGAATTGAGGGCTTTGTCCGTTTCATTAAATGCCAGGTATGCTGTGGGTTTTTCACAGGGCACGGCAGTAGACATTTACTGGAATTTGATGGATAGTTTAATGATGCTCTATGTAACCTGCCGTGGACACGTACTGTCCTTGTACTGCCTATCACTGAACCTACACTTGGACCTCTTGTAGATGTGTCTGGCTAGACAGGCTGCCAATACTCCTACATACCCAAGACAGATGTGATACATGACTTTTCAGAAGTCCAGATCAATTGACCCGGAAGAACTTTAGCTTTACATACAAGACAAACGTTTTATTATTTGATTTATCTATGGTTTGTGTGAACACTAAACATACTGTGTAAACACCAAAAACTTCATTATAAGGTACATGTATGATTCCAGGCTGAAGCCTAAATCTGTTATATGTCTAAAATGTGTACTAGAAGACTTTTTGAGTGATATCCTGATAGAACGTATACAGGCAAAGGATGGCTATATTGAGGAAAGCAAGATTTATGGATACTTTTTAATGTTCTGGAACAATGTTTTAACATGGTTTTTTTTTTCTCCTTGGATATGTTGTAATACAGGTTGAGTATCTCTTATCCAAGATGCTTGGGACCAGAAGTATTTCGGATAACGGATCATTTTCACCAATAAGATGTATTAAAGCCTATTACTGTATAAAATACAGTAGAATCAATGTAAATACCGTATAGAGCAATAAATCACTGTTATTGTGATGTATCTGTGATGCGAGGCATCGTTGGGAACCTGCCGTTGGCGTGTCAGGTCTGCACACGTCATTGTCAGGTCTGAAAACGTCGATATATGGAAAGGCTATATTACAGCTTAAGGGGGCTTGCTGTCAAGCAGGCCCCCCGTTGTATGCCCCCCCCCCCCCCCCCCTGCAATATTGTCTTGTTTTCTATGAGAGTATTCATATTTTCTGGTACTGTGTTCCTAAGAGATTTACAAATTGGATTTCGGAGATGGTTGCTGCCCTTGTCTAGTGTCTGTATGTTGCAGGGCGATAGGTCATATCCGTGGGGGGTCCCACTGCTAAATTGTGCTGGATATGTGTCCTAAAAAAAAGGACATTATAACCTGGAGATAATATTTTGGAGAGGTTTCCATCTTAGGAGCCTGTGTATAAGTGAAAGCATTTGACCTTGGAGTGAAATCCTCATTGTCCGAGCTGTTAGTGTTGGTAATTGGCTCACTAGAGATCTCGTTGATGAACAACCTGTCGGCGAAACTGAGGGGGGAACTCCGCGTAATTTGCCCAAATTACTGTTAACTGTACCATGCTTTGGAAACGAGTCCCCCTGAAATTTATGATCTGTCACCTTCCATAAGGCAGCACCATCCTTTCTATCTAAAGCCATTAGGTGTCTACAGATCACGTAGAGGTGTCCTGCCCAGACGACAGATTCCCGGAGAAGCTGACTTGGGTAATAAGGGAATTGTAGTCCATCAAATGTTATTATTACTTTTAATGTAATTTGGTAAACTGTGATAGCCAGCAGGTGAGCTCACCATGGCAAAAAGTCAGAATTCAGCTGGGCACCGGCTTGCTAAGGGACAATTACAGATTAAGAACATTAGCTGAAGTGTTATCCGGTGCCATTGAAAAGATATTAAAGGACATATAAAAATATGAAGTTCTGTTTAACTGAAAGATTGTACCATATGTAGATATTTTTACATAGAAAAAGCTTTAATGAAAGAATACAAATTAAGTACCTTTTTATTGTGCCTTTTTTTTCTCTGTATAGCTCGGTCAGGAGGCGGGCATGTTTTTTAGAATCATGGGTAAGATTAATCCAATTCTGACTCTACATGTCCGCTCCCTGATAGAGCTATGTAAGCAGTTAGGGTTCCGTTTGTATTCTTTCATTAAAGCTATTCCGTTTGAAATGCCTAGACAATGGAAAAAGCTGGCACTCCCGAATGCTTCTAAAGTATAAGTCGTATTTATTAGTGTAAGGATCAATCCACAGGTGGGGATGGGACACTTCATCGCGGCTGCTTTACCGCCGACTCTGCACCACAAGACAGCTCGTCGCTGGAGATTTCATCGCAGGACATTTCATCGCTAAAGGTAAGTTTATTTCAGTATTTTAGCTATTTTAGTAAGGGTGGTTAGAATTAGGGTTTAGGGGGTTAGAATTAGGGTTCGGGGTTAGTATTAGGGTTTAAGGGGTTAGTATTAGGGTTTGGGGGGTTAATTTTAGTATTAGGGTTCGGGGGTTAGTATTAGGGTTTAGGGGGTTAGTATTAGGGTTTGGGGGGTTAATTTTAGTATTGGGGTTCGGTGGTTAGTATTGGGGTTTAGGGGGTTAGTATTAGGGTTTAGTATTAGGGTTCAGGGGTTAATTTTAGTATTGGGTTTGGGGGGCACTAGATGGAACTAATAACTTTATTGGGGGGGTATTTTCTTTTTACTTGTACATTTGTAAGAGCTGACCGTTCAGCGCTGAACTGTCAGCTCTTACATAGCCGCGTCCGCGATGAAACGGCCGCGTTATTCTTCATTGCTGACAGTTCAAGCGTTCTAACTGCCGCGCTGAACCGTCAGCGATGAAGATGCGGCGAAGAAGAGTCCTAGACCCTCCACAGGTATGTGCAAAATATGGAGAAGGACAGACTTAAGGAAAGCCTAATCATAAGATATATTGAAGCCTTTCAGCTCTCATGAAATCCAGGAATATCAGTGTAAATACTGTATAGAGCAAATAAATCACTGTTACTGTGATGTAGCTGCGATGTGAGGCATCGTTGGGAACCTGCCGTTGGCGTGTCAGGTCTGCACACGTGTCATTGTATGACTGTTTGTGGGCGTGGGGGAATCTGAGCATGCATGGAAAGGCTAGATCACAGCTTAAGGGAGTTGCACACTAGATAAACTGCTGTGCCCTTGCATTATGACAGGTGTGTGTGTGGAATTTGTAACTTGTGGCAAAAACCTGAAAATAATTTTGGATAACAGATAATCAACCTGTATCATTTTTGTCCTGCAGCCTGACAAGCATTATAAGTAGGTCAAGGGAACATTGCTCTCTTCTTCTGCCTTTATTAACCCATTATTTGGTTAGTATGACTAAAAACCCCAACTGTTTCAGTGTAAATAAAGTAAGCTACCTACGAAAGCAGGACTTGGCGTAGGCTGAAATAAGCAGCCAATGACAGACAAGGAAGCCAAAATAAAATAGCTAAATAAATCTTTAATATTTCTAATTGCAAATGTACATGAATCTGACAATCCCACATAATTGCCAACACTGACCTTTCTCTGTACATTATTAGACTTTGCAACATTTTGCCATTTTTCATACTTACATAAAAACCCGCAAATAACAGAGAAGTTGCATATAATATATAATCACTTGTTTTTTTACCGATCAGCCTCGACAGATACACCCCAGAAATAAAGCGGTGCATATCAGCGCACTGTGACGTGTAACCGTTATGCTGATTTTCGAAGCCCAGATCATTCTACCACTGGGGCAAATCTGCCCACTGTTTGCCCGGCTTCTCATAATTAAAAGCAGTGTTGCAGAATAACCCGTTCAGCTCACACAGGAAGGAAACATGGTGCTTTTTCAAAATAAATATTACATTTCAAATTCCCACCAACCCCCCCCCCCCCCCCCCATTTTTTTTTGAACTACATAATTCCCTTCCCTACACAATGGGCCAATTGTTAAAAATGTTATGATACTACATTCAGCGAGTCTATTGTAAGAAATTCCGTGGGGTACAGCTTTAAGTATCAAACCACCTTATCATGCCCGCCTCCCCCAACCTTTTCATTTAAAGCGATATACACATAAGAAAATAAAATGGGCAGATATGTACAACTTCAGTGTGTATACATAAAGCTTCACATCACAAATTTTACCAATGCACTTGTAGCCATTTATATATATATATATATATATATATATATATATATCACATTTGCCAGAGAAAAAGAATTGTGAAGATAGTATTCTGTAAAATGAAGCCCTTGTAATATGTAGAGTATTATTTTTAATTTCTTTATTCAATTAAATATTGAACTTGCCCGTTCAGGTTGGTGGTACCTTCTAAGATCAGCAGGGCTCAGTTTCTGGATGACCATCCTAACTTGGGTTCCCGTTATTTGATGGAGATGTTCCCTGGCAATGTACCATTAGAGGCCTCCACCATTATGATACATCATTTATACATTCATACATGCAGAACGTTTGGGCAGGGGTCCTGGTAGGACGCCCTTCGTAAACGCCCCTTAAAACTGGCCCAAACCACCCCACCTCCATCACAGAAAGACAAATTGGAGAAAAGGAGGCAGGTTTTCATTTATTTTATTCAGATCCTGTTTTTTTTTAATATCCGTGTTCCTCTTTTTAATACCTATTTACACAGAAAGTGCGTATTCAGGAATTCTTCTCGTTAAGTGGCCCAAAACAAAAAGGTTCATTGGTAGAAAATAAAACCCCCCAATGAACATATTGGCGAAGTCAGATGGAGAAATATTGGTCCACTATAGAGGGAAGAAATCCCAAGGTTTCCTGGGTATACACATCACTTCTATACAGCATAGCTCAGTTTTACGAGCTTGAACATTTTCTATAATTATATATATATATTTTTAAATAAATAAAACTCATCCAGTATCTGTACATTTATTAAAACGCGTAAAATGCAATCTCATTTCTCCAATCAGGAAGCCTCAAAATCCCAAATACTATATACGGTTTCTATAAAAAAAAAAAAAAAAAAAAAATGCAAAATAGTACAGCCGATTTCAACACCAAAAACATTGTACAAAAGAAACTTGCATTAAGTTACAAAACAGCTTCGCATTTACACAGGTTTATACGTTTTTTGTTGTTAGTTTGTTTTTAGGGAGATCCATCTGCCAGCAAAGCACCCAGGAAAAATTAAATATTGTTAGCACATATTTGGCAAATTCTAGCATCCGTTATCTAGTACCGCCATGTCTTGTCTGGCTTAGCATCATGGGGATTGTAGTCTGTAGTGGGTGGGCTCCCAAATTTGCAGATTGTTTAAAAAAAATAAAATAAATAGTGGTTATGTTTTGATACAAAAAAAATTATTTAACAATTTGCTCAAAGGGAAACACACATTGCCCAGAGTATTTTTTTTTTTTTTTTTTTTAAAAAGATCATATACGCTATATAAGAAGTACAGAATATCTAATCACTTAGTATAGGTGAAAGTTGGGGCTTATTTGGTATCTAATTCCCAGCACAACATTGAGAAATATTCTAAATTCCTATCTCACTTGTTGTTTTTTTGTAAATCAAACTCGTGAATTTACTTGTGTTGTTGATACTTTATATTATGTCGAGCGTTGGATGTGTCATCAACTTGTCCATTGGACTGCCTGAGGCGGTAGCTTATAGAATCGAAAATAATAAATAAATATGGAAGAGGGGCCCTCCAAAAAATATGCAGTCCATATACAATACGTGTAAGCGGAGCACCAACTCCGAGCGAATTGCTCAGAGAAAAGCAAAAACTTATAATAAAAAATACAAACAGGTAATTTAGAGATAGAAGGTGCATACACTAGTTAGTATAAAAAAATAATTGCTTAGATTTATTCC
Organism: Pelodytes ibericus; assembly: GCA_036172795.1. Taxonomy (NCBI): domain Eukaryota; kingdom Metazoa; phylum Chordata; class Amphibia; order Anura; family Pelodytidae; genus Pelodytes; species Pelodytes ibericus. The sequence continues at coordinate 89,222,614 of CM069864.1, forward strand.
AAATACTAAGATTCAGGCATCAATAAGACGTACATGTAAAAAGGCCTGGTACATACTCGTTGGGGTTCTCATGTGGTATTTCAGCTCTCTGGTCCCTTGGTTTGTTTTTGACTGCCTATACTTTGGTTATTTCATCATTTGTGAGTATTTGGAGTCAACCTAAGATATTTTTCATTAATGAGTGTGTTCACCTCCAATATCTCTATATTAGAAGCTATAGTACACTGCCCATTCAAGTCGGCCATGTCATCATGCAAGCCGGAAAGGGAAAAGACTGAGACGACTGCCAATAAATCTATGTAGGTTTTCCAAGACTAAATTCAGTTTCACCAGTCTAGGTGCAGCAGCCATATTGGCCCGGACTGAAATACGACATATATATATATTAATCCTTAATGGGTTAGAACATGTCCTCTTAACATACAAGGTCACCCATATATGATGCTAGAGAGAGAGGGAGTCGTTTTGTCTGAATAAATGTAAACCACTGTAACTGGCACACATCCTACCAGCCCATGCTCCATTCTGGGAGGACTTTCTAAAAAAGAAGCAGTCACCATAGAAACCAATAGACCGGTCATTCTAAGAGTTCCACTTTAAGAACTTTGACCCAGAAATGCCCTTAATATATAACCCCCCACTCCATGCATAGGTCCGTTTTGTAGTTACACCATAGAGGTGCCTTATTCTGTTATGTAGTGTACCACAAGATGGCAGCTATTTACAAACAATATCAACGTCCCTGTGGCTATTAAATTATATGTCTCCAAATATTATTTTGCACTTACATATTATTCAAAGAAAATAGACACTTTTTTTTAAAGAGACAGGTAAATAGTTTTTTTTGTACAACACAAAAGCCATGTGGGCTCTTTAAACACAAATACCCTTCCACTAGCCAATTTGAGATGTAAGCACTGGGACCAGCTGACATCTGACTTGTAAAATGATGACTTGTGTATATATTCCTATGTGAGTTGCTATTAGATGGGGGTGCCATCCGGTGTAACGTTTATGTGTCTGCCTTTGTAGACCTCTCAGGAGAAGCAGCTGCTCTTTGCAGGTCCACAGGACAGATCTTCTTCATACATTTCAATTGTATCTGGTAAGGTTTTTTAAATTTTTTTATTTTGTAGTAAATTTTGGATATCACTGGCATGAACACATTGCAGAATCACATTTGTGCCAAAACTTAGCTCCATCTAACTGTGACGTGAAAGACAGCCTTTTTAAATCCTAAATTTATTTTTATATATATATATATATATATATATATATATATATATATATATATATATATATATATATATATATATATATATATATATATATATAAAACATTTTTTTTTTTTTAAAGGTTATAGGGAAGCTTTTTTCGAGCCTTCGGTCATTTGATGGCTTTAAAGCTTCCTTGCTGGGTAGATATTATATCTCTGTTAGGAAAACTAAACTTTGGTTTTTTAACCCATCGTTTAAGACTGTACTAGCAGCGAGAGACTGTCTGGCGACAGTAGAAGCCATGATGCCTCCCTGAGAAACATCATGGCTGCTGTTTAGAGAATAAACGGGCAGCTACCGTAAAACAGACCCTGCCAGTTTATCATCATGAAAAGGCCTAACCTTTTTTTTTTTTTTTACATGTTTTTTATTTGTGCTTTTATATTAATTGGTACCCATTAAAGCGAAGAGACAGTCTGGACAGTGATTTAATAAACTGTAGTGGTTTGTTTTTGGCAAGGTCAGTGGGGAAAAAAAGACTGTTAGACATGGGGTCCAAGTGCAGTAATCGTTCCTGGGTCCCCCACTTTGCACCCCCCTAATGTTCTGCCCCATATATTGATATATTATTATTTGATTTATTCTCTCTCTCTCTCTCTCTCACTCACTCACTCACTCACTCACTCACTCACTCACTCACTCTCTCACTCTCCTTAAAAAAAGAACAGAAGGGTATCACTGCTACACAATAGCATACAGACCAAATAATAATAACTATACATCATTCATTTATTTATTTAAAGTTGTCTGCTCACTTAACATTATATTCAACTAATTATTAGAATTTGTGTTCATAATATAGCCTTTTAACCTGAATGTAATGCAGAAACCCCAATTTTGAACATTACCATTGGTATGGTGAAGATAAAATAGCTATTTATTTTACTCTAATTATCAGCAATTATAGGCCTGTGATTGGGTCTATGTTTCCCATATGATTTTAAAAAAAAAATCTATTTAATTATCCAAAAATTACTTATTTGCCTTCTAGTGTAGCTGCATTCCATACATATTAATCTCTAATCTGTTAATAGCAGATTTGTGTTTAAAAAATAACTAAATAAATAAACAATTGTTTTGTGTAGAATATATAAAATAGATTTTAATTACATCTGATTTATATTTCAAGTTATGCAAGCAAGTATTAATTAGAGGCGTTCTCATGTAATATTCTAGAGTTTAAAGGCATTGTATGTGAAAATATACTGCTTTATTTTATATATTTTATGTATCATTCTTGATAATATTTATTCCAGGTGCAGCTCACAAAATGCACTGATAAAAATAAATTTAATTGGTGCTTTTTCCAGAGAACGTCACATCTGTATATTAAAAAAAAAAAAATTCTACCTGGAGTAATTCAATAGTTAAAATGTCCATCTTATAACATTGTAATTTTTGTCATTATCCTATATGAAACTGGCTCCTTAGAGAAATCCATGTTTTTTTGGGTTCTCCATGATTATGGTCTGTTTGGCAGGAATATTTCCCTAGACCCAACTGGCTTGTGCATGATAGAATTTGCTTGGATTACATTCTACATTTATATTAATAAATTTGGGTTAGATATTTTTTTAAAACTTTTTGTATTTGGAAAAAATAAGCATGTGGATTTTTTTTGTATGCCTTGTAAATATTTTTTTTTTTTTTTGTCTTTTCTTGGACAGCTCTATGTATAAAACATATTTGGCTTAATATTTTTGTCCTTTTTGGTGTAACTTTGTAGACTCCTGTTGCCAATATCCAGCCTCACCCAACCTCAGGAGCTAGTACCGGGCCATATGAAGTATTTACATTACAAGTAAGTGCCTCCTTGTATACATCTCAAAGTCTGCATGAATGTAACCGTTGCAAGATAAAAATCAAACAATCAACTCAATTTAACAAGGGCTATAAATGTATGTGTTTTTAAGCAGAAACATTGACCCTATAAGGGTGAAAATGACACATTTATGAAGAAATAAACATTGCACCCAAACTCGATATATCACCGACCTTTTTCTTACAGTTTAATGGTACAAAACACAAACCACAGTTTGTTTTCACGGCAGAGTCCCTTTAATGGGATGGCATACATGTGCTCGTCATATGTACATGTATGGGACTGTGTAGTGTTTTGTGTATATATAATATACAGTGTGAAAACATATGTTACAATGTAAACATACGACTAGTTCTTTTTCCATGAATAGCAATGTAGCACATGTCAGTATAGTAGGCATCCCTTATTATTTAAAAAAAAAACTATCATCATTCTTAAATACAATGGAGCAGCACATTTCCAAATACATAATTTTTTTTCCTGAATCCCCAAATCTCACCCGTTTGGGTCCGTGGAAGTTGACAGCGCTCTGGTAAGCCTTGCGCCGGTGAAATAGCATCAGATATGTATGTATGGTCCATGGTATCTTTTTTTTTGTTTGTTTTGTTATTCAGCGTTAATAAATAGACTACAGTGTCCACGGGCCCCTCTGCAAGTAAAAAGGCCACCACAAGAGTTCAAAAGGTCTCCAAAATAAGTCCCAGTTCTCACAGCCGTCCATAGGGGTAAGGGTGGGGTACAATCCAAACTGGGAGCGCAAATGTTTTAAAGACCGGATAAGACAAACGTACAGTGCCAAGGACTATCATCGTAACTAACATGGAGCATATAATAATTTTTCTTTCTTAAAACAAACTCTAGCTAGTGCTTATTGTCAGACTCATTTCAATGGGCTGAATATGCATATTCCGTCGGGAAAAAAATATATATCACCCTCTATTGGGGCCTGCCCAGCCTTTCTGACAATGAAAAGGGAAAATGCTGGTATATCCTGGTGCTTCTGGTCACATTATTGATCATTTTACTTAGTCTTCCGTCTCTTTAAGATTCCAAGGAGTCCCATATATTAAGTGGGTAGTAATCCAGAATATTGGTTGGGATATTTTTTTCTAGGGAATACTGTGAAAAAAAAGAGATATCATTTACCTAATATAGAGTCGCCTTCCTTTTTTTTTTTTTTCTTTTAAAATAAAATTATTCCAATCAGCAAGTTTTCCCCAAAAAGTTTTGTAGGTTCCGATACTCGCCCCCCCCTTCTTGACCCCCGTAGACACAATGTCTACATCCCGCTGTATTATGTTGCTTTTCCCAAGGCCCAAAGTTTCGAAACCATCAAAGTTGCCCTTTTCTACTGCTACAAACATCCTCAAAATAATAATAAATTATAGTAATTTAAAATAGTAATATTTTATCTCAAATATGTTGAATATTTTTTGTTGTTGTTTTATAGGAATTTGGTAGTCCCCCCCACCCCTTTACAGTTCCCCTCCTCTTCACCCTACCATCCCCCTAGCCCCCCAATTACTTTTGGCTATTTTGTGATAAGTTTAATTTACCCAAATTTGAAAAGGAATACCCTATGTCAATTGAAATGAGTCCTTTCACCATAATTGGGGTAAAAAAAAAAAAAAAAAGGAAAAGGACGAGTGTAAAAAAATAAATAAAATACATATAACAAAATGGTGAAACATTTAAAGATATTGTTTTGTTATAAAGAAACAATATAAATAAAGATAACAACTCAGAATTTCCCCTATAATTACTGTTAAATACATGTCATGGGTATGAAGACACATATTGTAAAACATACACGTGTAAATATTTCTACATCCGAAAAGACGTCAAGAGAGGATTCTTTTTTTTTTTTATTTGCAATTTTCACTTAATGCTTTCTACATTTCTACTCAGGATTTTGTTCTTAAAGGGACGGTATCACCTATACATTACTTTTACTGTGAATGTAGAGGGAAAAAAATGATCTATCCGTTGTGCTAGCAAAACCGCAAGCAAATGACTATATTAGAACAACGATGGGGGTCATGAATCAAAACTGCACGTCAAAGTGTCAGGAGTTTTACAAAAAGGCGCCATCGCGGTTTGTTATGTATAATGGCGATTGCGCTTTTTTTTTTGTTTGCATCAGGCGCTTTTTCAGCGCCTGATTTTTTTTTTATACATGGGGTGTATAACCCAGATGTAGATTTCTGGCTGAGGAAGCACAAACTCCCAAAATTTGTGATAGCGCCACAATTTGCCGCTATCTGCATGTGCGCCATGATCATACACAACCCCCCAAATGTGTTTTAAGTGTGTCTGTGAAGTCTCCTGCTTATGACATCACCTGTGGCCTGATATGCAAATGAACTGCTTTTCAATAGCAAATTTGCATATCAGGCCCCAGGTGATGTCATAAGCAGGAGACTTCCACAGACACATTTTTGTCCTATTTTAGGCTTTTACTTGCAGTTTTGCCAATACAAGGTATAGCTAATTTTCAATCATCTTTCATTCCCTACAGTCACAGTATAAGCCATGTTTAGGTAATACAGCCCCTTTTAAAGGACAATTGTAGTAAGTGAATACACATTCCATATAAATGTTGCACATTTGCAGGTACACATATACAGACAAAGTTCTTAAAATCTCAGTAGGTCGACAACATGGTGTAAAAAGTACAGCCGGGTCAGCGCATTGTGGCAGACCTGCTCCCAAAAAGCTCCCTTTTTATCCCAGAATGCTTCATACTGGGAATTCTGCGGAGCAGTACTGAGAGTACTGGGAGTGGACGCATGTACTGTAAATTGTCAGCACCCAGGAAGCCGCTTTCAGAGAATCATATATCTCAATCTACATATTATCCGATAATTTTCCCCAGCAGATACACAGATTAAAGGAATAGTACCGTGAAGCTGTATTGTTATGATATAAACTGCTATGGATTATCAGAACATATATATTTTTTTTTTAACAAAACCAATGTCAGATTTTTTAAAGCTAGAACTTGTGATTTGTCATTAAATTAACCGGTTATTTATATCTAGCTATTGCTTTCACTTCTGCTAAGACAAGCCATTCAAATCATTTTTTATTTTTTTCTTGGTGTTCAAATAATTAACAAAAAGTTTTTTAAAAAAATGAATCATGGTACTGTCCCTTTAAAAAATGTATTACTTACCTAGATGGGACCATGGCAGGTTCACTGTAAGAGTGCGTAGGAAAGGGAACAACAATATCACATCTTGCTACGTAGGAACAGAGATCCGTGAATGCAGCAAACGCGCCACCAACCTCTGTTATATTCTCCTAGTTAATCACATCAGACACTAGCTCATTGGCAGAGTACTGTAATGAAGGAGTAGTTTGTTGCATACCTATATCATGTCAATTTCTTAACTTCAAAGAAATATGAGCCCGTTCTTCAAAAACCAGAGCTATAATGTCAAAACAATTTGGCAATAGATGTGACAGATCTGTGCCGCAGACTGCTTAGTCAGCGATTTCCTCTCCTCCCCGCTCTCTAAGTAGAGCTCCAAGTGACAGTTCTGTACAAATTGGAATCTTTATGGCTCAACCTAAAATGACTGCGATGTAACAATGCTGAAACCTTTTTTAAAGGACAACCGTCTGCAAAAAAAAAAAAAGTTTGCGTCGCATGTAGCCCCTTTAAATAGACAAGCTTTAAATTAAAAGATTCAGATAAACTACCTTATTGAGCGTTCTTTGCTCCCTATAGCTGTATCAGGGGGCGGCCATGATTAGAATGTTGGGTTGGATGAAGTAAGAAATTCGTATGAATGGGGACTCTTGTTCGGTTTATAGAAAGCCAATAGTATTACATGTATTCTATAAGCCGAAAGTCTATAAACCGAACGACGTTCGGTTTATAGACTTTCGGTTTACAGAATAGCAATAGCATTACATGTATTATATAAACCGAAAGTCTATAAACCGAATGTCGTTCGGTTTATAGATTTTTGGCTTATGGAATACATGTATTACTATTGGCTTTCTATAAACCGAAATGGAGTCCCCATTCATACAAATAGGTCAATTGACCTATTCGTATGAATGGGGACTCTATTTCGGTTTATAGAATAGCAATAGCATTACATGCATTCCATAAACCGAAAGTCGTTCATTATGTCGGTTTATGGAATGTATGTAATGCTATTGGTATTCTATAAACCGACTCTATTTCGGTTTATAGAATGCCAATAGCACGAATGGACGAATGATTTTCGTTTATTAACCAATCGTTCATTCGGCTTTCGTTAGTTTAGCATTTTCGTTATTCGTACGAATGGACGAAAATGATATTTTCGGACGAAAATGCATTCGTCCGAAAACGAATGCACATGTCTACTCTTGATGTCAACAAACCGCAATTTAAGATATTGCCAGCAGTCGTCCTTTCAGACCAACCTAAATAATTTTGATACAAGAGGTATTCTAGCTAAATATATTTTAGCATTAATATAATAAAATGACTGTGATTCTAGAACGGTTAATGCAAACTGTGCGTTTGTCTTAATTAAATGTTCGAATGCCTGATTAAAAATGGCGAGTCATGTCAATGAGTCAGACAGCTCAGTTGGCTGACCCATTCACTCAGTGTATGATCAAACAGACCCGCACCAATCCAGCATGTGGTTGTAGCTTGTGATCTGCCACAATGTTAATGTTTTTTTCTTAGCCGAGGGGCAGGGATAAACTAATCTTAACACAAGTTAACTGGAACTTTTTGAAATACATTGTCTTTGCAGCTGTACGAGATCAGATATCTGTGCTCCTTTCCAAGTTAAACTTGAATAAGATCATAATGTTAGCATCCCTCTAACCTCTCTCCTATTGTGTGTAGAAAATTAGAAACATGTTATAGCGGACAGCTCTAATCAGCCAGATGAAGGCGGCATTATATCATTATACACATGCTTCTTGCAGACAAAGCCAGGCTTTCACGCTTGGTGAATTTACTATTAATGCTTACCGGCGTAACGTTGCACATGAAAGAATTGCACAAACATCGGCAATTATTTTATCTGTTGCACAAGTGTACGCAAAACGAAACGGCGGTAGAGCATGCGTCATTTGCATATGGAACCGCACAGCGATGCGATGGGAAGATAGCGGCCAGTGCTCGGTTCCCCCCGGTTTATTATTTATACTTCTGATTTGCAATTCTGTTACATTCACACCAAAGAAAACCTTTGGCAGCCAAGTGATCCTATTAATAGCAATTGGGCTTACTTACGAAGTTTTGGATTTGCAGAAATGTTCCATAGCAGACACTCGTCACAGAAACCAGTGGCATTTTGTTGAGGTTTGTTCCAGTTTTAGAAATTTGCACCACTTCTGACTTTCCTACATAATGCCTATTGTGCATACATACCCCTGATAAAGCAAAAGGGTGAAAGATCATGGCCACTAATTTCCCTATTCTAAAAGCAGCATGTAACGTTATATATTTATATATATATATATATAATCTTTGTTAAAAAGATCCTGAATCTAGGTTTTTGGTTGTGTTGCATCTAGGGTTGCCACCTGGCCGGTATTTTACCGGCAGGCCGGTAAAAAATTGGCATCAGGCCAATGTTAAGGCCGGTATTTTTTTAAGGAAAAGGTGGCAACCCTAGTTGCATCTAGTTACATTCATCTATGTTGTTAGAGGTAACTATGCAGATTAATGTTTTCTGTCTCCTGTGGTTTGCACCAGTCCACAAATGGTTCTCTAGGTGGTGCAGACCACGTTTAGCCAGACCATTAATAGTAAAGGGGTCACCTTAAAAAAAAAAAAAGGACAAAAAAAAGAAACAGAAGGATATGAGGATATCCAATATCACGGGGGAGCAAGGACCTTGACTTCCTTGGTGTCACACCACCCCCTCAAGATCATTCAGCAGAATGGCAGCATGCTGGAAGATATAGAGCGAGTGGTATGGAACAAACCTGATTCTGATGGGGGCACAGAGCATTATTACCTCGCCACTGGATCACCAGGGAAGGGGAGATGAACCCATAGAAATTAGAGCTCCCGGGCCCTCCCACAGTATTGTTCCTCCACCAGCTCTGAAAGACTATTACGTCTTCATTTAATAAGCAAGGGTCAGTGATGCTCACCACTATTTGATATTCAAAGACTAATATTGTTTACTAACTTTAGCCAGATTAGTGTTGTACTTTTATTTGTTTCCTGTGGACTAGAAACATCACTTTGGCGTATGAAATTAGATACACATTCCCCATTTCTTTCTTATATCTGATCTACTTATTCGAGGTAGCTTCTCACTCGAATAGAAAGAGCCAATATTAAAAAAAGGTTTTGTGTGAGGTCTACACCATTTTCCCCCCATAATCCAGTGCATTATGTCAGTGCATAGCTGACAATGCAAAAAAAATAAATAAATCGCAGGCTCCACCCCCTGCAACCTTTTATGCAGAGTTTCGGTGTACAGCTGTACACGCAGAACTATGTATTCTGGTACAATGGTGGAAGCACTGGGCATTCGTAACAGTGACCTCACAAACGTGGATATGAAAACTTCTAATCTGCATGTGGGTGAACTACTGCAAAAACTAACGAGGGAAGAAAATTAATTACCTATTTATTGGCGAAAGTGTCAGCCTTAATATTTATTTTTCCCCTTTCGGAAAAGGTCATTGTAATGCCCTTTTCTTGCCGTTGAAAACTTGTAATTGGTTCATTTAATAATGCTGCTCATCCCCTTGTCCTATGTTTAGTAGTTTTTTGCAACTGGGCTAGATCAAAACCCTGCAGGAATTTTTTGTTCTGTTTGTGTGTTTTTAGTTTTCAATGATTTCCCTAGGTTTAGATTTTTGTCAACTAGAAGCAAGCCTGTCTAATTGTCTGCAAGATGTTGGTCCATGGTTTCAAAACACGGCTGTAATCTTTAATATTTAACATGTTTTTAAATATTCGTCACCCAGCTCCATCATGAACATTGCAGCCAAGGAATGAACACAATTGGAAAGCTTCCATGCTAGAACAAGGGTCCCCTTGTTGTTTTAGGAGCCTGACCTGCGAGGTAGGGTTTATCTTAAACCGTAAGTAACTAAGTCCAAAAGGTGGAGTTTAACATCGACACCTACATTCAGAAAATAATTGTTTTGACGGCTAGCTAAATACCAAAAAACAAACATCTTGGGAGTCTAGTCACGAGAAGGGTGAGTCGACATGAATATTTCATCTCCCCAACTTGACTGAACGATTTTACCCCACCGGTCAACTCGATAAACTCCCCATTTCAACAATGAATGTATGGAAGGTTGAGGAGAAACTCGACACATTGCATTGTTGGGTTGGCGAGACGGAATGCTCACCCGACTTAACTCACCCGTTCGAGACTAGACCTGTATATATCGCAAAGCACGTTAATTTGAGCAGATTTTCAAATCCTAGTGAACGTTTGTGGCGGCAGTTCCAATATGGATTGCTTCAGCTTTGATTCTTTTTACGTGTTCACTAATGTGAACCTCTATAATGGATTCTCCAAAAACATACTAAGGTCCTGAGAGTTAGAAACTATGGGCTTTTTTTTTTTTTTCTTACCCTTGATTTTCTTTAATGAGCTCTGATTTGCCACAGAGTTGCAAGATGCCTTGCGCCAGAGAAAAGGTATGCATGCCCCACATGGTGTTCTGCTAAGGGAGCAAGTGCATTGCTGACCCATGGGCCATAAACTAGGTCAATCTTAAATACCAGTAGTAATATGGAAGCATGTGTGTCTACTTAAATGGGCTTCTGGATATAGTTTATATCTATGTCTTGTGCAGTGGCAACCCCCCCCCCCCCCCCCCCCAAGAGTAGTCTGCCATAAAAATGGAACCTTAAAAGAGAACGAACTCCTACCCAACCGAGAACTACGGTGTATATATAGTTATTCAGTGTGTTTCATGTAAAAACATGTATAAATTTGGCTGAAAATATATATATTATATAATTATATATTTCTTTTTTTTTTTTTTTTTTTAAATCTTACGATATATATATATTTTTTATGCTATCTTGGATTTAACCTTTTGGATGTAATTTGGCAAAAGGATCTTGGTCAAGAAAAAAAATTAAAAATAATTAAATATAATAATAATAATAAGTCTTATTTAAACATTAAACATTGAAATAATCCACCAGCATTGACAGCAAATGATATAAAATATGTATTGTTATGACACATATTTTCTACAAGTTTGTTGTTGTTGTTGTTTTGTGTGTGTGTTTTTCTTTCTTTCTTTGTTTCTCTCTATTTTCCAATAGCACTGGCTTTTGGCCTATCTCCCAAAATGCATCAGTCAAAAAAGGCGCCGCTTCCGGCAAAAGTAAACCATCCTGCGTGGTGCTTCTGGCGACCTGGGTTCTTTACTGTCGGGAGTCCTTGCTGCCGTTTTTTTGTTTTGTTTTGTTTGTTTGTTTTTCCCCCGATTTTGTTAACAATTACTGCTGTTTCTGAACTCTCCGTTCTCTGTGATCTGTAACTTAGTTGGGTTTGTGGGTGAAATCCCGTTACGTGTCTGCATGCTGTACCTCTCTTTTAGCTGAGTGAGGGCGCTCATGAGTCTGGCGTTGGCTGCATCCAGAGAGGCGATACGCTTCTCCTGAAACGAGACAAAAAAAAACCCCCCAGTAGGTTATTGCTTATTACTACACACATATGTGCGGTTTATTTAGAGGAAGAGGAAGTGACATCACTGAACAAGAAGCATTTCACCATCGGTCCCATTTTACCATGGAGTATCCCACTTGGGAGGCTCTGTGTCCTATGCTCAAGTCTATTTAACCACTGTACTGTGCCCTTAAAAATTATCTGGGATTCCTGGAAGTGGCTTTACTATAGCAATAATAAACAGATTGACCAGCATGTTGTGTCTAATGGGGTTTATTCAGCAATAGGCAACGTTTCCACTCACAAGTGAGTTTTCTTCAAATCTTGTGAGTGGAAACGTTGCCTATTGCTGAAAAAAAAACACATTGGACACAGAGTGCATTGGTGGTTGGGGTGAGACTTTGGCTAGTCACCTTTTATAGTACGAGCGCGTATCCACTACATGCACCGCTTGCTGGAAATCCCAACCAATTTGCGCTCACAGCTATTCTGAGCGTTGAGAGAGGGGGGTACTCCTCCACCTCCAGAGAGGATACTAGTTAAGAATCTTAACGCCAAAGTTTCCCCGACTCAGAAAATGTATCCATACCATTACAAACGAGGCTGCTCACCCGGACAACTGTAATCTCCTAATAGGGGCTCATTGTTCTAATGTTTGCGATAATGTCCATTTAGGACAGTCGACAAATTACAATGCCGCTTATTAAATCTCTAGACGAGACCCATGAAATTATTCCAAGGGCACGTCGATGGGTCTTGGAACTTGCTCGGCGATTTGGAAATTATAATTAATGTTGGACATGAAGCAAATGATAACCGCTCTTATAATTTCATGCTTGTTACAATTTCATCGAGCGAGCTAGTGAAAGATAAGGGTTTGCATGCAACGAGGATAAGTTATTTTTAAGTGGCTGTTCAAGGCCGATGTCTAGGTATTTAATTATTTATCACTGAATAAGTAGCACCAATGTACTCTGACATAATGAGTAGTCCCAGTATGTGCTTTGGCAGGTCTTGTCTGAGGTTACAAAATTCACTAAACAACGGGTTTCCAATTTCCGTACAGAGGCAGCCATTTTCCTCCTTATCGAAACTTAATTGCGTTCTGTTCTCTTTCTTGGAAAACATTACATTCAAAAGTTAAAAGGAAGAAGTTCTTAATCCCCAATATTTTATGTAGACTTAACTCCTAAAAATATGTAACAAGACTTTCTGCCAGTCCATAGGCGGCAATCTGTGGCCAATCCAATGCTTGACCGTGAGAATGGCCAAGGAATATGGGTGTGGTAGTCAAGGAACAAGCAGGAGAGACGCAATTGGATGTCTAAGTATTACTACTCTTTAATACATTCCTAATGACTTACTCCCCTAGAGGTTCAAAACGTCTCTCTTTCCCTGTTGGTTTCTCTCCCACCGAGTCATCTGCTCGAACTGGATAACCTTCATCTCTGATGTCACTATCTTAATTCTTTTCCGATCACAACCTGCCCATTTAGGCCTTGTATCCCACCCTACAAATCAATATGGTGTTCCAAATCGACTAGTAATTAGCATTACTTGTTAATACATATGCAATTAATTTTCCAAACCTGAGCATCGATGATCTTCTGCTTGGAGTCCACAGCTGCCTGCATGTCCGCATGGTCTTTCTTTAGTTCCTCTTCTACAGACATCAACCTGGAGCAGGGGGCGTAATTAGTGTTAGATAGGTGAATTTGCCATTCCTCAGGTTCAGATAGAAGGTTCTTGGAATTTCAATAGGGACTATATTTTACAGCTAAAACAGCCTTCATTTGAATCCAACCCTTTGGGTCCAGACCCAGTTCCCATGGAGTTGTGTTCATGCCTTAGGATACCTAATTTGACAAACGTTAGGAGGATACTGGACATTCTAATCTGGTGCATTTCAGACATAAGAACTCCCATAGGACCTAAATGGATCTTCTTTAGTTGAGGAGGAGATTCCCCCCCCCCCCCTCATTGGACCACCAGGGACTGTATTATTGCCTTTTATGGCAATTGTAGAGATAGAAAACAATATTGGGGTTTAGAGGAGAGGGGGAATACGTGTAAAAGGGGCAGGTACCAACATTCATCATGGTGGACTTTGTGATGGACAATTTAATGCCAGACCTTCTATGGACCTCGTCATAGACACTGCTAGTATTCTTATTATCCGACATTTATGGATGAGCAATTTCTGTGTATACCCCCCCCCCCCCCCCCCCCCCCTCTGCCGGAGTGTACAGTCTACTACATCCTATAAACATTGCACAGACCAAAAGTCTTTTTCATGTAATAGCAGAGTTTGGTTCAGGAACAACCCTAATGGGCACTCATTTCGTAGCGGGCCAGTTTCCCTCTCTGCTTGGTGCCCAATAAGGCAAGGTGTGCATAATGGCTTGGATGGAAAAGTCACAGATTCGTTAGTTTCCCCGTAACAGGCTCCCATCCAACGCTCTGACAGTGACAAACTAGCGTGATGTGTGAAGTAAACCGGCCCTTGGTACAGCATGATGGATGATGCCCAAATAAACAGCTTTCACGGAGAGAGAAAAAGAGAGAGAACCTCTTCATAAAAAATAAAAAAAAAACCTTACAATTGGGATGGTTTCAAGTAAGAGAAACTACAGAGCCGGCAAGATTCTTTAATGGCATTTGAAGTCGGCAGGAAGATCAGGTGCTTTGAAAACCAAGGACCATAGATAATGAATACCCCAGCTGTTTTAATCTCCATTTAATGGTAAAACAATGAAATGACAGGGCAAAGAATTTCCCCAGAAGGCACACTTGCTTCCGATAGTATTACAATTAAGAAGCCGGTTGGTAAATTTTTACGTTTTTTGATTTTTAAGTAAGTCTTTTCTTGCAATATTACCCTTTTCATTATCATCCCCGCCTCCTGTAAAAAAAAAAAACCAAGCCTGGTATCGAAGATAATCACATTAATTTATTATTATGTGGGGAATAAAAAAAAAAGAGCCTTTTATTTTATATATTTTTTGCATTGCTTTAATGAAAATGTTACATTATTAGGCTTGTGCTCCATTTGGCAATGTGTTAAAATGGCCTCTTTTATTTGTGTCCAGACGCTTAGAATTTTAGGGTGCTGGAGTAATATTGAGGGAGTGGAATGCTGAGTCACCTATGAAATCTATGCCCACTGCACCAGCAATTGTCTTGGGCATAGAATGTTTCGGCAGATAAGAAGCATTCAGCCCATCTAGTCTGCCCAATTAGTAGACCGTGTGATAAAGGACATTTGGTAAGCAGAGGTTGTGGAACTTGTATGTGTAGTAAGCAAAAAGTATGGATCAGGGGCTCCTAATACAAGCTAGATGCTCAACTCAAACATCGTCAGTGGTAGCATCTTAGTACCTGCTTATAATTCCTTTCATCTGCATCTCCTTGTCATCCTGCTGCCTTCGAAGTCTCTCCTCACTCTCCTCCAGCCTTGCCTGGTATTCCAACAGGATCTTCTGGGTTTGCTCGTCCTGGTTCTTGCACCGGTTCTCATAGTCCTCCAGTTTCTTGTTTGAGAGTCTCAGTTTGTCTTGAAGCACCATGATCTCTTGTTGGTACTGTGGGAGGTAGGAAAAACAAATATCAAAATCCATCCAACCCCCAAAAGGAAGAATATACAGGCAATCTCTTCTCAACAGAGTGCTTTTGGAGATATGTCTCATACCAGTCCACTTCCTGATACACAGCGGTCTAGTATATTCAGAAAAACAATGACCACTTGACATTGACTGAAATGGCGCTCTTATGATACTTGACCGTTTCAACAACCTCTCACATTGCATTTTTTATCTTTACACACTGTCACTTTATAACAATGCATTATACAGGGCCAACTCTGTTCTTTTAGCAAGAGAAACTCACCAGGCCCTGCACCATGTATATATAGAAGAGCTCAGCTGGCCATGGATAATGCAGAGTTACATCTTTACTCACTGTCACTTTATAACAATGCATTATACAGGACCAACTCTGTTCTTCTAGCAGGAGAAACTCACCAGACCCTGCACAATGTATAGAAGAATATATAGAAGAGCTCAGCTGGCCATGGATAATGCAGAGTTACATCTTTACACACTGTCACTTTATAACAATGCATTATACAGGACCAACTCTGTTCTTCTAGCAGGAGAAACTCACCAGACCCTGCACCATGTATATATAGAAGAGCTCAGCTGGCCATGGATAATGCAGAGTTACATCTTTACACACTGTCACTTTATAACAATGCATTATACAGGACCAACTCTGTTCTTCTAGCAGGAGAAACTCACCAGACCCTGCACAATGTATAGAAGAATATATTGAAGAGCTCAGCTGGCCATGGATAATGCAGAGTTACATCTTTACACACTGTCACTTTATAACAATGCATTATACAGGGCCAACTCTGTTCTTCTAGCAGGAGAAACTCACCAGACCCTGCACCACGTATATATAGAAGAGCTCAGCTGGACATGGATAATGCAGAGTTACATCTTTACACACTGTCACTTTATAACAATGCATTATACAGGGCCAACTCTGTTCTTCTAGCAGGAGAAACTCACCAGGCCCTGCACCATGTATATATAGAAGAGCTCAGCTGGACATGGATAATGCAGAGTTACATCTTTACACACTGTCACTTTATAACAATGCATTATACAGGGCCAACTCTGTTCTTCTAGCAGGAGAAACTCACCAGGCCCTGCACAATGTATAGAAGAATATATAGAAGAGCTCAGCTGGCCATGGATAATGCAGAGTTACATCTTTTCACACGGTCACTTTATAACAATGCATTATACAGGGCCAACTCTGTTCTTCTAGCAGGAGAAACTCACCAGGCCCTGCACCATGTATATATAGAAGAGCTCAGCTGGCCATGGATAATGCATGGTTACATCTTTACACACTGTCACTTTATAACAATGCATTATACAGGGCCAACTCTGTTCTTCTAGCAGGAGAAACTCACCAGACCCTGCACAATGTATAGAGGAATATATAGAAGAGCTCAGCTGGCCATGGATAATGCAGAGTTACATCTTTACACACTGTCACTTTATAACAATGCATTATACAGGGCCAACTCTGTTCTTCTAGAAGGAGAAACTCACCAGACCCTGCACAATGTATAGAATATACAGAAGAGCTCAGCTGGCCATGGATAATGCAGCGTTACATCTTTACACACTGTCACTTTATAACCATGCATTATACAGGGCCAACTCTGTTCTTCTAGCAGGAGAAACTCACCAGTCCCTGCACCATGTATATATAGAAGAGCTCAGCTGGCCATGGATAATGCAGAGTTACATCTTTACACACTGTCACTTTATAACAATGCATTATACACGGCCAACTCTGTTCTTCTAGCAGGAGAAACTCCCCAGACCCTGCACAATGTATATATAGAAGAGCTCAGCTGGCCATGGATAATGCAGAGTTACATCTTTACACACTGTCACTTTATAACAATGCATTATACAGGGCCAACTCTGTTCTTCTAGCAGGAGAAACTCACCAGGTTTGTCTCTGCACAATGTATAGTTAAGTCAGTGAGATAAAATGTTCATTTCATCCCAGCATTTAGTGACTAGGACCCCATATTGGTCTTAAAATCTAGCACATATCATAGGACCACTACGTCGGCCCTCCAGATATTTTTCTAGAGCGGATGGTACAACATGTTAACCCCACCAGCCTTCCGACCCCTTCCTGGGAATGTCACAGGGATGGGTGAATGGGTCAAGGACTGGATCATATGCTCGTGTTGCCCACTAGAGCAACATAATTCTTTCTCCATAAGTTAAGTGATTTACTAAATCAAATAAGCAAAATCGAGGACTTTTAAAAGCGTACTTCGGGGTTTGATAAATATATGTAGACTTCAAGAACCAGGTAATGGAATTCCCATAGAATTCAGTGTTAAACAATAAAATAAAACTAGGAGCCAGCATTTCTTAGGCTCTGGCACACTGCAAAATGAGTATATTTATTAATAATGATATATAATAATTAATATACCCTCTTTTTTGCTTTTAAAACCAAGAAAGGACAAAAGACTCCCACCCATCCCCCGTTTCAATGTCTTTCTACTTTCACCTTCATGTGCATATTGTCTGAATACTGAATGTCACTCTTTATATCATATACACCTGGGGAATTTGAAAGCTGACCCACAGTGCACGTCACTGAAGAACCACAAGTGCTTTTCTGATAATAGACACTGACAATGATGGCAGATAAGGACATGCTACAATGTTACAGGGGGCGGACATGTTGCTTATGATCTTGGGTCAGATGCTTCAGAACTTCCTTTATCCGACCCAAGATGTCAGCCCCCTGATAGAGCAGAGCAATCAGGGCTCAATAATATTTATTTAAACTCTTTAATTAAAGCATTTCTGTGTAAAATGCCTACACTTGACACAATCTTTCCATTAAACATAACTATTTTGATGATAATTGTAATTTAAATCCATTTTGCAAAGAAGTGCTCCTTAGAAAAAAATACAAAAGCACAAAACAAACAATACAATATTCATTCACCTAGCAGTGCATGTGTGTAGTGATAAATGCAGTCTGTTTATTCCAGTGGTCTCCAACCCTGCCCTTAAGGCCTATTCAACAGTCCAGGATGTAGGTATTACCCAGTTAGTTTTAAGGTGATTAAAAACCACTGGAGTTTATTCAGTCTGCTCATTCACTGGTGCCATTGGCCAGTGCTTATTAATCATGTCCTCAAAGACCCAAAATGGTCCAGGATTTAGTTTGTGTTTAAATAAGAATATGTAGAACACCTGGTGTGGTTCCCTAGTGCTTAAGGAACCACACCGGGTGTTCTACATATTCCTTTTTTAAACACAACTGGGTAATCCCTAAATTACTGCCATGGGCAAGATCGGGGAATGGGGAACTGAGCTCCCAAAAGTCCATCAACAAAAAGTATAACAGTTCGTACACTGAAGCAAAATCGGGATTCGGGGTGGAGGAAACAAATGAGGTAAAGGTGGGTGAGAAAAGTACAAAAGGGTGAAGACAAAGGGAATAAAAATAATAATAAACAGAAACATATGTAGAGGTCAGATTGTAACGCTTAAATGTAGTGCCAAAATATCTGACAAGGTTTTTGTTTTCTGCTACAACATGGAACTCAGCGAGGGATAACTAATTTATTTTTCATATTTTTTGGGTGATGGCTCGACTACTTAGTTACAACAATCTGCTCATTCTCGTCTGAAGCCAACAGGTATAGTTTTTAAGTGAAACCGTTGTCCCACGTATATATGCGTGAGACTTTGTCCTGGCCAATTCCTGCTATACATCCCCCCCTACTTTCAGGGAAGACTCTGGTCCCCGTTTGAAGACCTGGGGAAGGACAATGGACAATGTAATGATGTTCTATGGAACAGATCTTGCCACGGACAATGGTGACCTTGGACATTTGCCTGTCCATGACTGACCACCATTGTCTTTTGGGGCTGGTCCCATCTCCTTCGTGATCTCAAAGTCACAGTGTTGCAAATGTTCCCAATTATGTGCCAGGAATTCACCCACCCAGCATGAATGATCCCTAGACATCAAGAAGAATGATAACCAAGCAGATAAACTGGTTTCTTATCCCTTCAAGGGTCTGAGGATGAGAGCAGACCAGTTTGACGCATGCAAACTAAAATCCAATAAAACAAATTCCTGCCTTTTCTATACACAAGGAAAAAAGTATTAATACAAATAATATATAATCTGATCAACACACACAAAACAGATTTGCTACATGGACAGAGGAAATAAAAAACACAAGGGCATAAAAATATTATTATTACTATTAGTAGACTTGTATAGTTTTGTTGAGCTTTATGATGTATGTAGGAAGTTGATTTATAGTCTTAACTTTTTGCGGTGCATAGTCACTCACAATTATTTTGTATTGTCTGCCCTGTGTATTTAAAGTTTACTTGGTAGGGGGGTGAAGATCCATCCCTTCCTAGCCGTTGAGTAACACTAAAAGATTCAGGCTTTTGTGTGCACATGCTCCAGGGCAAGCTGTCTACAGGAGTTTCTCTCCGAGGACAGCTCGCCAGTCTATTCCGCCGAGCCAATCCAACAGTGCCAAGAAGCCTGAGGGCAGTAGATTTAAGGGACACTTTCCTTCCTCTCTATGTTCATTTTTTTTAATGAGGTGCACGTGCAGAGATGTGCCCAGCTGCATATCTCTTCAGAAACAGTTACCCTTCGTAGCGCGCGATAAAAAAAAAAAAACCTTTACCAGCAAGAGAACTTTTTTTTTTTTTTTACATTTTTCTTTTCCCTTTTTTATTAGCCAAGCCATGCAAATTTTTCTCTGCTGTGTCATCCCATCTTCTAGCTTATCCAAATGCTTCGAGATGTCTCCTCGCTGCATTCATTTTCACCAGCCGATTTATTTTTTTAACCTGAGAAAGTGCATAACGTGCCATTTTTAAAAATTTTTTTTTTTTTTATCTTTCTCTAAGTGTCAATTATATGGATCTGGAGCAGAACAGGAGACAGAGGCTGAACTAGCATTTTAAGACAAAAAAAAAAAATAGATAAATTAAGAAGTCTAAATACAGTGTAGACTCTGAACCCAAAGTTTTTTTTTTTAAATAATATTTTAGAATTTTTAGAAAATATTGTAAATATCTTCACCTTTTTAATTTGTTTAAAGTTAATATTTTTAAGTAGACTCTTTCTAAAAGGTGTGTGGCAATGACTGTATAGGTGGAGTGTCATGAGTTTGTGGGGGGTGGGGGGGGGGTGAAGAAAGCCAACTTGAACGGACCTCAAGTGTCTTATATGTCTGCACTGCCTGTAGCCGGAGTAGAAGAGTCCTCCTTCACCATCCCGTCCCCTACTATTCCGTCTTTCATGAATTAGGCCGCTAGTGAAGAAGTACAAGAGTATTCCCTGGTACCACCAAGAATGGCCCGCGAACCCATTGATTTCCCTAAAAATGTTACAACTATTTATATAACGTCCATGTTCCCATGACCAACCATCTGTTGTTAAATGATCTTTCCTATCCTGTTTCTATTAGAGGATACCTCTACCTTTTATGTATGGTAGAAACCAAGCAGTAGGAGATGTGCTTCTCGGAGCATGTCCATGGAGGTGTGGCCGACAGATCTTTCACTTACTACCCTTGGCTAATAATTCCTTCGTTGGTCTGCTAGACTTTCTGTTTATACGAGAGCACCTCTTATAACAAGCAGGGACGGGTAAAATAACGCTCCTACTGATTGCTTTCCCCCCTTGCTATATGGGGGATGTCTCCGATTGGTTCCCCGGTGTTCTGAGTAAATCAGTAGGCATTCGGAATTCTGGTCGCTGACCACATTCTCAACAAACCGATGGCGGCCACCACGTTCCTTAAAATTTACGCTTATGGAACAATCATGTTTAAATCCTTTGTGTATTTGGAATTCTCTAAGTGGGGGTTCATTATAAGCTGCACTTTTAAGTAAAAAAAAATGTAGAGTCTGAGAAAATACAGTAAAACACTATTTATAATAATATGAGTGACCCTATCTATTGAAGGGTCTTTAAGTGAGGTCCATTGGGTAAGGCACAGGATGCTACAGAGAGGATCAAGGTGGGCTCTCCTTGAAAAGCTTGTTCTACCCCCGATTTAATGTTACCTTTTCTGTATGGGTGATCTCTTCCTTAATCCTGAGCTTATCCCTGTGCTTGGGATCTGGGTCAATGCAACCATCTTCTAAAAGCTGCGTATTCATATTCAACAACCAAGCAGCTGTTCGATCCAGGGCATTGGGGTTCACGGGTGAGGGGGCCTAAAAATAAAACATACATCCATAACAAAAGAAAAGAATGCAATAAAGGGGGAAAAAAAAAAAAAAAATAAAAACAAACCAAAAAAAAAAAAAAACCCCAAACAATAACAAAAAAAATGGAAAAAAATCATAATGTTCTACAAATGTCCCTTCCCACCCCCGGTATTAGGATGGACTAGTTTTGTCCTTAAAGCTGCACTTACATTAATTTTGCTACCAGGCAGTTCAACATGGCTATAACTGGCATTAGTCAGGGGGTCCCATACCACCAAGTGAAGGTAAGGCATAAAAAAGGATGACGCAAGAGGAAATAGTACCCAGAAATTATTGCAAGCTCTTCAGGCAAGACTTAAGCAAATAAAGAGAATTTACACCTTTCTTTTTCCCTCTAAAGACTCTTCTGAAGACTTGCAATCATTCACATATACTAGTATATATTTCAGAATATTATTATTAGCATTATGCACAATCGCTAGGTTTTATCTTGGGCCAATAAAGAAAATAGTAAATTTCCCATGTACGCAGAGTTAAATAGATTCCAAAATAATAATACAAAAATAATAATGAATGAATAGATGCATAGACGGCTGAGTATGCAAAATAAAATAATAACTGTCTGCTGTAACCAAATCATAATCTCTCCTTCTGGTCGATGAGATCTCTGGGGAAATCTATCCATGAATAGAGAACATTCAGCACATCAGAAAAAAAAATAAAAGAATACATGAGAAAGAGCGTCTAATGAAGAGCAAGGTGAAGTGGGGTATAGAACAGGCCTGAAGGGGGTATAGATTTGAAGACCACTCAGTGACCTAGATTACACTCAGGTTTCGCAAACACAATAGGTGGCCATAAGATGCCAGGAGAACAAAAGAAGGGTTATTGAACTAGAGGATCTGAATGTGTCTGGAAGAACTCGACATTGGTGAAGGAATAGTATTTCTTGCAAACGGTGATGCACTTAAAATGTTCTCATTTTATACATAGTTTGGGAGCAAAGCTCAGCTGTTATTTGTTTTTGTTTTTTTTGTTTTTCTTCTGATGCTCCATCACTCTCTTTTCTCTTAACGATTAGTGATCCCAAAGGAATCACTTGCATAGTTTTTTTGTACAATTTCCCTGCATGAACACAGGTGAGAGCATTTTTAAACTGTTGCAATTTGGAATAATTCCGATCATATTTTTCACATCTGCACTTTCTGGGAGCCACCACTAAAAGTGACATCCCCCCCCCCCCCCCACTCAACTATTAATACCTCCGTAGTTTCAGATCACTTGCCAGTGCACTTTAGTGGAGACCCCCCTATGATTATCCCAGTGCCCACACCATCAAATTAGTTTTTTTTTTTTTTTTTTTAAAGCGCCATTCTTTAAATTGAATACCTGCCAATCTCCTGCGACAGAGACTTGGGCTGCGGCAGAGGCGGTGCTTAAAGTGGTGGGGTCACGTGACATCCATCCTCCGCGCTACTGAGACCAGGAACTAATTTCTTAAACCAAACAGGCAAACCAGGACAGAAATTGGATGGGACAGAACCCCCAAAAATGGTATTTCCCCTGCAAATCCAGGACTGTTGGCATCTATGAAATAGGTTCTAGCCCAGTCCAGTCAATGACAAATAGGAGAAGGTAGCCATGTTATATTTGCCTGTAGGAAAGATTCCAGGAAGATTCAACGTATATCTATTTTTTTTTTAGTATATTTTACTATATTATTGTTTTTATATATATATATATATATATATATATATATATATATATATATATTTTTTTTTTTTTTTACAAGACCCAGTTTATTATATATTTGTTCTGTCTGTTATTGGGAAGCTTTCTTGCTCTCTGATAAGCATTGTGCATTTGGATCCTGCCGCGTGATCTATTCCTGACACGAGCGTTTTGGCAAAAGAGGCAGAATTGATTTTTCTCTATCAATATTTGAAGTATTATTTAATGCTGATACAAATTCATTACAGATTGCGAGGGGGAGCACAGCTTGCATACAGACCATTGCAGTCCGCTACCGGCTGACCTTGTATGACCTTCACGGCGCGGACAGACTGGTTGAATTTCCCACTTAGCCGTACCGAGGATGGTGGTTTGTGTTGAGCATCCAATACCCTCGCCCTCAAATCTATCAGCTGGGAGCTATTCACTAAAAGGTGAGCTGCAGGTGAACACTGTATTTAATCAGTTCAGCTGTACATGGAGCAGAGACAAACCTGCTGAGTTTGCTTGACAGGGGAAACGCGCCAGGTTTGTCCCTGCACAATGTATAGCTAAACTGGGGAGGGGAAATGTTCGGCTTCACCTTTTACAGAACAGGAACATAGAATGTGTCGGCAGATAAGAACCATTCAGTCCATCTAGTCTGCACAATGTTCTAAATACTTGTATTAGTCCCCAGTTCCCCATCTTATATCTAGGATAGCCTTATACCTATCCCACGCATGCTTAAACTCCTTCACTGTATTAACCTCTACCACTTCTACTGGAAGACTATTCCATACATCCACTACCCTCTCAGTAATGTAATACTTTCATTAGTCCCTGACCTTATCTTATATCTAGGATAGCCTTATACCTATCCCATGCATGCTTAAACTCCTTCACTGTATTAACCTCTACCACTTCTACTGGAAGACTATTCCATACATCCACTACCCTCTCAGTAATGTAATACTTTCATTAGTCCCTGGCATTATCTTATATCTAGGATAGCCTTATACCTATCCCACGCATGCTTAAACTGCTTCACTGTATTAACCTCTACCACTTCTACTGGAAGACTATTCCATACATCCACTACCCTCTCAGTAATGTAATACTTTCATTAGTCCCTGACCTTATCTTATATCTAGGATAGCCTTATACCTATCCCACACATGCTTAAACTCCTTCACTGTATTAACCTCTACCACTTCTACTGGAAGACTATTCCATACATCCACTACCCTCTCAGTAAAGTAATACTTTCATTAGTCCCTGGCCTTATCTTATATCTAGGATAGCCTTATACCTATCCCACGCATGCTTAAACTCCTTCACTGTATTAACCTCTACCACTTCTACTGGAAGACTATTCCATACATCCACTACCCTCTCAGTAATGTAATACTTTCATTAGTCCCTGGCCTTATCTTATATCTAGGATAGCCTTATACCTATCCCACGCATGCTTAAACTCCTTCACTGTATTAACCTCTACCACTTCCACTGGAAGGCTATTCCATACATTCACTACCCTCTCAGTAATGTAATACTTTCATTAGTACCTGGCCTTATCTTATATCTAGGATAGCCTTATACCTATCCCATGCATGCTTAAACTCCTTCACTGTATTAACCTCTACCACTTCCACTGGAAGGCTATTCCATACATCCACTACCCTCTCAGTAATGTACTACTTTCATTAGTCCCTGGCCTTATCTTATATCTAGGATAGCCTTATACCTATCCCACGCATGCTTAAACTCCTTCACTGTATTAACCTCTACCACTTCTACTGGAAGACTATTCCATACATCCACTACCCTCTCAGTAATGTAATACTGTCATTAGTCCTTGGCCCTATCTTATATCTAGGATAGCCTTATACCCATCCCATGCATGCTTAAACTCCTTCACTGTATTAACCTCTACCACTTCTACTGGAAGACTATTCCATACATCCACTACCCTCTCAGTAATGTAATACTGTCATTAGTCCCTGGGCTTATCTTATATCTAGGATAGCCTTGTGCCTATCCCACGCATGCTTAAACTCCTTCACTATATTAACCTCTACCACTTCTACTGGAAGACTATTCCATACATCCACTACCCTCTCAGTAATGTAATACTTTCATTAGTCCCTGGCCTTATCTTATATCTAGGATAGCCTTATACCTATCCCACGCATGCTTAAACTCCTTCACTATATTAACCTCTACCACTTCTACTGGAAGACTATTCCATACATCCACTACCCTCTCAGTAATGTA
Source organism: Pelodytes ibericus (assembly GCA_036172795.1). Taxonomy (NCBI): domain Eukaryota; kingdom Metazoa; phylum Chordata; class Amphibia; order Anura; family Pelodytidae; genus Pelodytes; species Pelodytes ibericus. The sequence continues at coordinate 89,248,134 of CM069864.1, forward strand.
ATACTTTCATTAGTCCCTGGCCTTATCTTATATCTAGGATAGCCTTATACCTATCCCATGCATGCTTAAACTCCTTCACTGTATTAACCTCTACCACTTCTACTGGAAGACTATTCCATACATCCACTACCCTCTCAGTAATGTAATACTTTCATTAGTCCCTGGCCTTATCTTATATCTAGGATAGCCTTATACCTATCCCATGTATGCTTAAACCCCTTCACTGTATTAACCTCTACCACATCTACTGGAAGACTATTCCATGCATCCACTACCCTCTCAGTAATGTAATACTTTCATTAGTCCCTGGCCTTATCTTATATCTAGGATAGCCTTATACCTATCCCACGCATGCTTAAACTCCTTCACTATATTAACCTCTACCACTTCCACTGGAAGACTATTCCATACATCCACTACCCTCTCAGTAATGTAATACTTTCATTAGTCCCTGGCCTTATCTTATATCTAGGATAGCCTTATACCTATCCCATGCATGCTTAAACCCCTTCACTGTATTAACTTCTACCACTTCTACTGGAAGATTATTCTATGCATCCACTACCCTCTCAGTAATGTAATACTTTCATTAGTCCCTGGTCTTATCTTATATCTAGGATAGCCTTATACCTATCCCATGTATGCTTAAACTCCTTCACTGTATTAACCTCTACCACTTCTACTGGAAGACTATTCCATGCATCCACTACCCTCTTAGTACAGTAATACTTTCATTAGTCCCTGGCCTTATCTTATATCTAGGATAGCCTTATACCTATCCCACACATGCTTAAACTCCTTCACTGTATTAACCTCTACCACTTCTACTGGAAGACTATTCCATGCATCCACTACCCTCTAAGTAATGTACTACTTTCATTAGTCCCTGGCCTTATCTTATATCTAGGATAGCCTTATACCTATCCCACGCTTGCTTAAACTCCTTCACTGTATTAACCTCTACCACTTCTACTGGAAGACTATTCCATACATCCACTACCCTCTCAGTAATGTAATACTTTCATTAGTCCCTGGCCTTATCTTATATCTAGGATAGCCTTATACCTATCCCATGTATTTTTAAACTCCTTCACTGTTTTAACCTCAAACACTTCTACTGGAAGTATATTCCATACATCCACTACCCTCTTAGTAAAGTAATACTTTCATTAGTCCCTGGCCTTATCTTATATCTAGGATAGCCTTATACCTATCCCACGCATGCTTAAACTCCTTCACTGTATTAACCTCTACCACTTCTACTGGAAGACTATTCCATACATCCACTACCCTCTCAGTAATGTAATACTTTCATTAGTCCCTGGCGTTATCTTATATCTAGGATAGCCTTATACCCATCCCATGCATGCTTAAACTCCTTCACTGTATTAACCTCTACCACTTCCACTGGAAGGCTATTCCATGCATCCACTACACTCTCAGTAATGTAATACTTTCATTAGTCCCTGGCCTTATCTTATATCTAGGATAACCTTATACCTATCCCATGCATGCTTAAACTCCTTCACTGTATTAACCTCTACCACTTTTACTGGAAGACTATTCCATACATCCACTACCCTCTCAGTAATGTAATACTTTCATTAGTCCCTGGCCTTATCTTATATCTAGGATAGCCTTATACCTATCCCACGCTTGCTTAAACTCCTTCACTGTATTAACCTCTACCACTTCTACTGGAAGACTATTCCATACATCCACTACCCTCTCAGTAATGTAATACTTTCATTAGTCCCTGGCCTTATCTTATATCTAGGATAGCCTTATACCTATCCCATGTATTTTTAAACTCCTTCACTGTTTTAACCTCTAACACTTCTACTGGAAGGCTATTCCATACATCCACTACCCTCTTAGTAAAGTAATACTTTCATTAGTACCTGGCCTTATCTTATATCTAGGATAGCCTTATACCTATCCCACGCATGCTTAAACTCCTTCACTGTATTAACCTCTACCACTTCTACTGGAAGACTATTCCATACATCCACTACCCTCTCAGTATAGTAATACTTTCATTAGTCCCTGGCCTTATCTTATATCTAGGATAGCCTTATACCTATCCCACGCATGCTTAAACTCCTTCACTGTATTAACCTCTAACACTTCTACTGGAAGACTATTCCATACATCCACTACCCTCTCAGTAATGTAATACTTTCATTAGTACCTGGCCTTATCTTATATCCAGGATAGCCTTGTGCCTATCCCACGAATGCTTAAACTCCTTCACTGTATTAACCTCTACCACTTCTACTGGAAGACTATTCCATATATCCACTACCCTCTCAGTAAAGTAATACTTCCTGACATTACTTTTAAATCGTTGCCCCTCTAATTTTAGACTATGTCCTCTTGTTGTGGTAGTTTTTCTTCTTTTAAGAATAGCTCCAGCTGTCTCCTCAAATCTGTATCCTCCTTGCCCAATATTAGCTTTCAGGGCAAAGTACAGCGACTTTTCCATTTTATAAATAGGCACCAGTCAAAGATAAGGGAACAGACGTTCAGACCGGTGCTGGCTAGAAAACATTATATCAAAATATTAAATGAAATACATTTCAAAATGGGAATAAAGCAGAAGTTGCCTCCTTTCCATTAAAAAATACCAGCTATGACTTTGCTGCCGTTGACTGAACACTGGCATCAAGCCGGCTTGGTGGGAACCGCCAGGGGCTTCAGATGCCTAAATATTGTGTATACTGTGAGCGTAACGAATAAATAAAAATATATATTTAAAAAATGGCTTTTACAGTGTGTTGTATACAAAGAATACAAATAAAGTACATTGTTGAGCCCTCTTTGCTGGCATAGCACTATCGGGGGCTGACATGTTTAGAATCTTGGGTCAGATCTTCCTTTATATGACCCAAGATGTCAGCCCCCAGATATTTTTTGCAATCTGTCCATAAAACAGAACTTAATGTATTTCCACGGTTATCCTTTGACGAAAAATAGGTTTTAAACTTGTCTGTGGGGTCTTCTGTTTATGACATCCCCCCTGTGGCTTGATTTATGAACTACGCATTTCCCATTATCAGCAATTTATTTGCATACCAGGCCACATGTGATGTCATGAATAGGAAGACCTATCTTTCCTCTTAATGTATGTTTTTTAAAATTTTTTATGTGCTTGTAATTCTGCAATTACAACGTATAGATCTCTAAAAGCTAGACGATCTGCAGAATATCCATGGCAAGCAAGGTTTTTCAGGATTTTGGGAGCTGCACGTCCCTTTTCATTGGCATTCATTCTGGGTTGCCAGGCAGCCAGATACTTTGCAAAAACAAAAAAACACACACAAAAAACCCATGGTCTTCAAAATTAGTATTGATCCCTACAGTAGGCGCACTGCTACATGTGCTAATGTCAACACTTGCAGAGTTATTACTCATGAATCAATAGCTGTATACTTTCTGATTGATAGCCTTTGATAAAATCCTTGATGAAGTGCTGCTAGCGGAAAGCTTATTAGCTGGCTACGGCTGTATTAATACAGACATCGCGGCTGCTAGAAAAGTATGTGCGGAAACTCATAAAACTAGAACAAGGAGAGTCAAAGTGGTGGTAGTGTGTCATTGGGTTTTTTTTTTTTACCTTGAAAGTACTTTATAGCAAGAAAATATTGCTTTTAAGCCTTCAGTGGCATAATTTGTCCATAGTGCTCCACTTTCTCCACTACAATACTATGGAACATCCATGGTATTATATAGCAATGTGTCCCCATTGGCAATGTTGGATGGCCCATAGGGTTACTGGTTTGGGAAAGGGCTACCACGTACAAATTATCTTTCTGTTCTGTTTCGTTTAGAAGATATCACTGATTATGTAGGGAAGAAACGCAAGCACTAGGAGAGTTCTTTCTTCTTCTTCTTGGAATCTGTCCAAGGAGAAGAATCACGTCTCATGTCAGACATTCCCCATCATAGGTCATAGCTAGTGTTGGGCGAACCCGGACCGCACTATTCGGGTTCGTACCGGATATTAGGGTGTCCGTGCCACGAACCCGGACATTTCACTGTATGTCCGTGATGGAGTTCGAGGTTCGCCTATAAACCGAAAGTCTTTAAACCGAAAGTCATTCGGTTTATAGACTTTCGGCTTATAGAAAGCCAATAGTATTGCATGTATTCTATAAACCGAAAGTCTATAAACCGAACGACCTTCGGTTTATAGACTTTTGGCTTATAGAATACATGTAATTCTATGCTATTGTATAAGCCGAAAGTCTATAAACCGAAGGTCGTTCGGTTTATAGACTTTCGGTTTATAGAAAGCCAATAGTATTGCATGTATTCTATAAACCGAAAGTCTATAAACCGAACGACCTTCGGTTTATAGACTTTCGGCTTATAGAATACATGTAATTCTATTAGCTTTCTATAAACCGAAATAGAGTCCCCATTCATGATTATGAATGGGGACTCTATTTCGGTTTATAGAAAGCCAATAGTACATGTATTCCATAAGCCGAACGTCGGGTCCTCTTTGATTTCAATGGGGTTCGGGGTCAAGTCCGGGATCAAGTTCGAGCACAGACCTGGACTTTTTCAGAAGTTCGGTCGAACCTCTCGAACCCGAACATCCAGGTGTACGCTCAACTCTAGTCATAACCGGTGCTAGATCCCTTAATGATGTAACCTGGCACATAAAGGAGCACAGGCCACACCCACGAGCTCTGGAGTCATTAAGTGTGCTAGTGCTTGGCTTCTCCACTACTCGATCAGTGATCACTTCTCAACAACACATGACAGAAAGATAATTAGAAAGGGGACAATGTCAGCCAAACTGGGCGAGTTAATTAACAGGAGTACAATTGTGGCCGCAGCTTGCTTTTTAAAGAGGATGTTAATGCCTCCTTGATATGCTGGGTTGCCCCTTTAAAGCATTGCCCATTCCCTGTACTGCTTCTTTAATATTCCGCTCGCCTGAGCGACTTCACTATGTTTTCGAATCTTGCAAAAACTATCTGAAATTGCAGGCCAAGCAAGGCAACTTTTTAGAAGGCCGTCTCAGCCCCCTTCCTCCCCGATTGAGCCTTACCGCCTGAATGACCTTGAATCAGAAAGTACCAGCTGACAAATTGCCATCTTCTCATGGGCCGCTCGTCCAAGGCCATTCATAACCTATATATTTATCTGTTCTCTCCTGACAAGCTGTAATGGGAATATACCCGCTTAACTGCAACATAATGGCCTGTGATGATACGTCTTCGTCGCCTCGTCGCTGCGGATCTGAATCTAGATACAACTTTCCTCCTTAACGATTACGAATATTGTGAACTACGAGCGCTCGGCGGCTAGAGTGGTCTTTAAGTGGCTGGCATCTTAAATTGAACTTGGCTTACAATTATTGTGCTTGAGGATAAATAAAATGTAGGCTGTATTTGACGGTGAGAGTATTTTTTTTAAATTCATTTTTTCCTTAAATCTGATAATAACACTATTAAAACAATACCGTTTAGAATTTTGAGTCATAGATAATCCCCCAAGATTCTAAAAATGGAGCAACTGCCAAGGAAACCATCAGAATGTTCCTGATTGTTCTACTCTTAGAACTTATCGGACAAATTGCTCTTGAAGCACAGACCCTGTAATACCTCCAAATCTTTCTGACTTCTGTTTTATAACCTATACAGAGACAGCAGCATAACAAAGCATCTCTTGAAAGTATCCTTTGAGAGTAATAATCTATAAAAAAATCCCCTGTGATAAATGCTATCGTTGGATGATCACATGGACTTGTCTGGATAATCCGTGGTTAATTTTCTTAATTATAGATTAGGAAACCCACTAGCTACGGGGGGATATTTGCCACTGATGGACTGGTATACCAAAGAGCTATTATGGTCAAGTGTCAACATGAAAGCCATAATGGGCACACCCACACCCCCAACAGCCAGCCCTGGAGTAGACTTACGTGCAGCAGTGAGCATCCAACATTACATAATCAGTGTAGGGCAATAAGAAGACACTTGTAGACTTGTGTAATCTTGGAAACCTGGCTTTTTAAACCCAAGTTCACATTAAGAACTTGGCTCTCATTTCCACTCTTAAGATGCCTGAAGCAGTTTTGCCAACTAACAAACTGTTACTTTAGCAGCGACGGATTAATAATTACCGGCCCGTCCTCGATCTCTTGCATGTTTGATTCAGCATCACAAGCGTTGCACTTCTAGTTTGTTTTTCGATTAAATGCTAAACCAATGAACCAAAGTTCAGATGAGCTCAATTACATGCCATTTATTTCTGCTCGATGCAACCTCACGAGTTTTTGAATTCTGCAAATTTGTACGCAGATCTAACCAAACACGCACACGGAATAGAAATTAGACGGCAGTAGGCTCATGTGAACCCGGTCTAGCTCTGCCTGAGAGGAATAGAAATTAGACTGTACGTGCTCTACAGCATGGTTTACCAATCCTTTTCCATCACATTACCACAAGTAACACATTATTCTATCAGAGTATCTCTCACGCCAGTATTTTGGCCAACAATTATCCCCAGTATTGCGGAAACATAGACTGTTGTCAACAGTTAAGAACCAATTGGATCTTTGACTTTGCCCATAATGGAAGCCTGGAGGTATTTGTTCTTCAGGATAGGCTCAAGGCACATATTAGGAATTCTAGAATTACATAAAGTGTTAGTTAGCAGTTAATACTTCCTTGTACACTTTTAGGGGCTAAATCGGAACGGACATCCTAACTGCAAAAACATATCCAACTCGACAATCTTTCCAACTCCACAATTAATACCTGAGATTTGCAGCTTACTTGTCATTTGCTTGGTTACATGTGAGTAAGCCCTCCTAGGCCCTATCAGAAGAACGCCTTGGCATAAACATACCATCGACAAACTGTACTTTAGAACAGTTATTTCTAACCCAGTCCTCAAGGCCCACCCAACAGTCCAGGAATTAGGTATTATCCAAGGCCCACCCAACAGTCCAGGAATTAGGGATTATCCAAGGCCCACCCAACAGTCCAGGAATTAGGGATTATCCAGTTGTGTCTATGGTATTATTATAATTTGTTTAAACACCTTGGACACAACTGGGTAAAACCCTAAACCCTGGACTGTTGGGATGGCCTTGCGGACTGGGTCGGGCACCAGTTCTTTCAAACATCCACATGTATGAAACATAGCTGGTTTCACTGTAGTGAATTCTGTTTCCCATTCTTTAGTTCACATACAAACATGCCAGTGGGCCGGTAGGAGGCCAATGAGAGCACCTATTAATTCAGCTTCTGCCAGAACAGCTGCCTGGAGGTCAACATTGATGAGACCTCCGTTGTATGAAAATAACGAGGCCTGTTACAAACATAACCAGAACAACTGAGCACTGTTGTAATAATCCCAGCAAGTCCCTGGACGATTTGACCCCCTTATTACCAAGCCCAGGCTTCATGCTGCGTATAGATCGTAACAATTGAGTCACATCTGTGACCCATTTACCGATAGGAAGAGATTACATTATCGTGTGTATCAACAAATCACAAAGAATATTAGTTCTTATTACAGCATACATATATATAACACAAGAGTAACGCAACAACTGTCTCAAAAAAATGTAGTTATGTTTTAATGGAAAAATTGCCTATTTATTTATTTTTAAACAGAATTGCTTCAAAGAAAGAAAACAAATGAAATACCTTACTGAACCCTCTTTGCTTGCATAGCTGTATCAGGGGGCGGACATGTTGTTTAGAATCTTGGGTGAGATGAATGAAGTTCTGACCATGATGTCTGCCCCCAGATAGAGTTATGTGGAGAAAAGTACTTTATTTATATTCTTTCCTTAAAACATTTCTGTTTAAAAAGCCTACACTTGATGCAATCTTTCAATGACACTGAAATTATTTTGTATTCTTAAAAAGAACTTCCAGTCCTAACACATTTTGGGGGAATTTTTGAAGAAGATCCCATACAAGACGCCATCGAAAAGACCCAACAAAGCTATCAGACTGGGAATAACCTATCCATATAAAAGTTAGAAGCCACACATTTTATACTCCGCATTATGTAAGATTTGAGGTAACCAACCTGTTTATGCACGGTTCTTTGTTTCATCTCTGGACTGTCACCCTTGGAGGATGAAGATTGTTGTCTCATCCTGGCTCCACTGCCTGGCCAGTCTGGAGAAGAAGACATCATGCTACCACTAGATGGCCTTGGGTAAGGTGTTGTGTTGAGTAACGTTGGTGGTGTCCTTCCCCTCGTCATCGGAGGTGGTGGTGGAGGAGGGGGTTGGTCTATTCGCCTCTGAGGGCCTGAACTGTTTTGACGCGGCATTGTAGGCTGTCCAGTTTTATCTGTCAATGATAGTTGCCTCCTAGACATGTCCCCAGCTCGCCTGCTGAAATCATCAGTGCCCCCAGGATTTACAAAGCAGTGCTTGCTCCCAGCTAAGTCCTCGCTGTTACTATGGGAGCTCAGTGAGCTATGACACTCTGACCCAGAGTCTCCTAATCCCCGTGGCGAAACTGGCAAACCTGCTGCCATTTGGTACACAGGGTTTTGGAATGATAAAGGTGCCAAAAGCTGTGGTCTACCCGGTGTGGTGTCCGCATTGGGCGTCGTGGGCGTCTGTCCCGTTCTTCTAGCAGTGGTCATCGTCATTATGTTGCCCTGCGGTGTTCTTGCCGTCCATATGGCTTGCAACTGGCTGAATGACGTCTGGCTATCATTTAAAGATTCCCCGATGCCTGAGGTGTTGGTGCCAATGTCCAAAACTCGATTATCTTGGAGATCAACCATTGACAGACTCTTGCTGCCGTTGGTTATCTGCACATCCGGCTCGTTGGCTTCCGAGTAGCTGGAACTTCGTGCCGGTGATGGCTGAACCCCAGCGGACCTTGTGACAAAAAATAAGTCCTTGTTTTCAGGAGTTGGTGATGGTAACCTTGTGAAATCTATTAGACTACGGGGAAATAAATAAACAGAGGGAAACGAGCTTTAAACGCTACACTGCGATTTGCGAAAAAAATAAAAATAACCATTTGTTAAACAAATTGGGCCTGACCCAAAGAGAGTAGATAGTAAAGATTATGGCCGTCCAATTACTTCCTTCGGCTCAACGACCAATGCTACGTGTAACCTGTAACAATTGTAAAAAATAAAAAAAAATAAAAAAAATCTCCCTCCCGCCACAAAAAACAATTACTTTTATATATATAAAAATATATATAATAATTGTAAAAAAAAAATCTCCCTCCCCCCAAATAAATAAATAAATATATATTTATTTATATATATATATATATATATATATTTATATATATATATACACTAAAAAAATATTTATTTGTTAACCTGCTCAAATAATAATATTATTATATAATAATTATTTTCCTCAATTTTTTTTTCTTCATTATGTTGTCTATTTATTCTATTGTAATATGCTCCACAAATGTTTAAACAATATCGTATTCTGCTCGCAAAAATCACGACGAAAAAAAAAAATAAAAAATAAGAAAAATATAAAATCGACCCATACCCAAAATACTACGTTTTTTTTTTTTTTCTTCTTCCTTTTTTTGGTTTTATTTAATTGACATTTTGAGCAAATCATTTCCCGGCCCACGCAGTGAGATCAAAGGCTTGTCGTTTGGTAAGGAAGGCCCGCCAACGTGCAGCGTTTTGTTTCTAAAGTGGCTCTAACCGGCGTGGAATTAAAATGGATTTTTTTTTTTTTAAACCGTTGTACCACATGCTGAGCGGAATTAAGGATAAAAGCTGCGATTATGGAGACAACTTTTTTGCTTCTAATTAAATTGTTAAATACAATGTAGCTTGCATGTACCGGCCCCCCTATTTTATCGTTCGTTTGATCGGTATAATTACATTTTATTAAGGGAAGGAAAGGGGGAGGGAGGTTCCTCCGTAGAGGTTTATTTTATTTAATTTTTTTTTTTTGCAGTAAGCGGTTTGTTTAATTTCTGGCCAATTATTGGCCCACAGGCATGGAATCAAAGAGGGGAAACAGGATGTGGGTAGAGGTATGATCACATGGCATTCCTATCCATCACATACCACAAGGACATGAAGATGAGCTTTAAGTTCTTACCCAGACAGCTCGTTCTCGATTACCATCCGCTGCAGTCCGACAGATATGCTGCTGCTGGTGTTTGGAGTAGTCGCAGATTGGTCACTTGTCAGTGAGCCTTGCACACTGGATGGGTTGCTAAGTGCAGTGTTCACATCCCTTAAAATGCGAGGAAGCGGTCCAAGTTTAGCTACTGTGCCCTGTAAAAAAAAAAAAAAAAAAACAACAAACAAAAACACAGAAGGTGAGAGATGGGCTTGATGGGCTTGTTCAATGCTCCCAGCATGATTTTGTTTTAAACACAGAAATGCATATTAAGTCTAGTCCCCAAACTCACTTTGGTGCAAGATGCTTTTTTCCCCAGTGTGATTTGATGCAGGTATTCTGCATAAATCACATTTTGTTTTATATTTGGCTCAAAAAAAAGGTTATTGACGTCTACTCAGCTAGTGTGGGCAGTCCTGGTTTCTTGCAAACTGCTGCAATTTAATCTAGCTATAAGTATTTTTATATTTTAAGCAATGCATTTGAAAGTACTGTGAATGCACATTAATATGCATTAACATTTGGAAGATGCGCTCTGGGCACCAGACAGTCCCTTTTAGGCGGATACCACATATATTTGTTTGTTTGTTTCTCTCTCCTGGGGATCAATCCTCCCACCATGTTTTGATTTGGAAGCTAATCAGAGGACTCCTTAAGAAATATATGAATCCAACTGTGTGTAACGTGACTTTAGCACATACGTTGCCTCCCCCCACCCGCGGGTGCAAGAAGTGTGGTACATGAGCAGCATGCTCGTCCCTACTCTAGATTAAGATGGCGGTTGTATTTCCAATCAATGACTAACAACTTCTTGATTGTCCAGTGTTAGTTAATATAAGCCCAGGAAGCTCATTTATAACGTGTAAGGAAAGAAATATGGATTGTAAACACATTTTACCTGATCATCTCATAAGCCTAGGTATAAAGAGGATTACAATTCTCCTTCAGCTCAATATCGGATCACAGTTTTTTAGTTCCCCTCCTTCTCGCTAATCTCATAGAGATACAACTAAATAATTGTGTCCCCTTCAATACTCAAACAATCATCGATATATCTTCATACCAAACTGGCTTAACGGGGGCTACAAACTGGCATGCACGATTCTTCTCTTTTTCACTTACAAATCTCCAGTGCTGTTAAATTAGAGGAACTATGTAGAACCCTGTTATCTGAAAGAGGCACATTATGTTTTTTGTATTATGGGCTCTAAGAATGTTCCAAATTATTCTCGGTGCCATTTGTAATTTAATTTTAGAGTTATGTTCTACTTGGGTGAAAAATGCATCATTAGCAACATTCATTTTCTCGTCAGCCTTTTATGGTTTAAATTGCTGTTTTGTTTTTTTTCTCTCTCTCTAATTCTACACAGTTATAGCATAATAGTAAGGGCCAAATTGCTTTCTTACTACTGTGCCCTCCAAGTCCGGCACTGAAACAGTTAAGAAAAAAAAACGTATTATAATAATAAAAGTGGCAGAGAGATAGAAGAGACTTGATGGGAACATGTGTTCGCAATGGGCCAATTTAATAGAACAAAGTCCTCTATTCTAAAATAAAATACTCTATTCTAAAAAAAATAAAAATAAAATAATTCTGGCTATTCATGCCTGCTAGCTAATTTTGACACCTGTTCCATAATTCACTGGCATCCCGATTCTTTGGGACACCGTAGGGCAGAATGCCTATACCCCATTCTGGGGTTGTGGTGTGTGGATGCATCGACTTGCTGCATGTAATGTATTATTGGTGCATATTGAGTGATAAGTGAGGTTGAAGCAATCTGTAGTTTAGCAGGTCTTGGAGTCAGTTTAATGCTCTGGGATGCGAATTACATGCTATAGAGAACTCCTAACACCAGGGGTTGCTGTAGGTATATTGAGTGCCTCAAAGGTTCAACACAAATGAGCACTATACAATGAGAGGACATTGTAGCCAGAAATAAAACCGATACATTTTATAGTGCTCGGTCGTTGAACAAGTCATTTAGTTGTGACTTGTTGATTAAATCCGCATATATCTTATAACACTTTTTCTGTTGAAAAACGCTAGCTGTACCTGATCCAGCTGCGAGATGACTTCCCAGAGCAGAGAGTGCAGTGTTGCTAGTTCTCGGCCCAGGTCGATGTAGCCTTCGAACCCAGCTGTGTTTGAAATGGTCTCAGGATTTGAGATCTCCAGCAGGAAACGCTGCATATTGGTCCATTCGTGCTCCAGGAACTGGTTCATGAATGACATGTATTCCTCCTTACTGCCAAACCTGCGGAGACAATGTGGAATTCAATTAGAACTACCCTTTGTACGATGTGTGTTCTAATGCACACTTCAGTAGCACTGCAAAGACGATAGGGTGTCTGGAACCATTTTCATTCTTTTATATCAGTTTTTTTTTTTTTCATTAGGATTTGCAGGTGAGTCAATAATTTTTCATTTCGGGTTAAAACATGAACAGAGTGGCAAAAATTAGCCATAGGTTAGGGTTAGATTTGAAAATTTTAGGAAACAAAAAAGAGACTACTTTCGGTTTTTGCCCTATAACTTGCAAAGAAACAACAGAAAAACATGTATTCATTGGTATTTCTAAACTCAGGACAAATATTAGAAACTATTGCACATCGAGGGGATCTTTTTTTACCGTTTTTGTAATTGTATTCAAGGTTTTTCAGGTCAAAATTAGAAAAAGTGTGTTAATTTCAATTTTTTATGATTTTTTTTATTTTTATAGTAAATTATAGGACTCTGAATGATGAAAATAATCGTATTTAAAGACATACCTTTTTAATGGTTGTAACAACAGAATATAATATTTGTGAGTACAATATATGAGAGAGGAAAAATACAGCTAAACACAAACACCACAGAAACGTTAAAACAGCCCAAAAGGGTTACAACATTTTAAAAAAAGGGTCCAGTCACGAAGGGGGTTAAGCCACAGTCAGAGTGAAGTAATTGCAAAGAATCAGGGCAGAAGTTGTGGCCAGACCCCATATTACTAAAGAGGGGCCAAAACTAACATCACAGACACTGCACAGCACTGCCAAACCATGGAGCAGGAATAAAGATACTTTTAGGGTCTGGGGTCGAGCTAAGTACCTCTTTAACCGTAAGCGGTTATCCTTTTTTTCTTACTTTGCATCGGGAACTAATCAGCAGACAATGTAACCATTCTAATTTACAGGGAACAAAGCTGGCTAATAATTTGTTTATTTCTTTCCTCTATTAATAAAGTCTTTAAACCCACGGCTATGGATTCATCCATTCATTACAAATCATAGGCTACTAAATAAAAACAAACACAACAAGAATAACCTTGTTGACATTTATGGCTTTAAAAAAAGATTACAGCTCATCAAATCCTACGCGCTACTGTATTTGTTCCATTGTTTGGGCCTTTGTCATCCTATACCCTAGTAAATAAACATAAACAGAGAAAGAAATATGGTCCGTATCAGAGCCCTTTTAATTAATTACAGAGCCCTTGGGGGCTGCAAAGTCCGCACAATCTTTAAGTTGATATAGAGGAGTCTGAATCGACGGAGCGAGCATACAATTTAAATTCAATACAACTGAAAGTCATTGTTTTGCCAGCTAATTGTTGGTCTTCATTGAGCGGAATACCAAACAGGAGGGATAGATTTCCCACAGGTAGGGGGGAGAGGCACTTACTTTGCAAAGTTGGCCAGGTTCTGGGTGACCTTGGCAATCAAGGTCAATGTCCGGGCCGTCCGGTCATCGGGATATTCCTGAAGAAGGTTGAATAACGAAGGGGACATGATGGCCGGACAGAGGAAGCGTAGAAACAAGGAAGCGCTGATCAGTCTTTCGCTGATATCTGGACGTCCTCGGCTGTTACACTCTTGTCTCCAAGATGCAAAGACCTCTTTAAGCTCTCTGGGGAACACGCTACAGAGAGAAGCATAAGCATCAGCAAACCATGAGGACCACACACTTCAATTACAGCAAAATAAGTCAAACTGCATATATCGATTTGACGGTTTCTCTGTACTATGGTAGGATCCCTTTTCATCTCGATTAACGTTCTTCCAAAATAGAATTTTGAAGAATACATTTTTCCGTGGTGTGTGCATTACAGTGACATCACAGGAGATTCTGAATGCTTCCCGTTACATTGTCTCAGCAACACCGCGAGGTCTGTTCGCTAAACAGTCAAGGTGAGGTGAACCGCGAAGAGAACTGGAAAAAAAATCAGGCCGCGGGGAGGGGACGTTCCACCTTAAAGTGTGTCCAAAAAATATCCCATTGTGTAAGGTAAAAAACAAAACAAAAAAACAGATCTGTAATACAATCACAGTCCTGTCCGTCTCCCCCAAGCCCCTCCATTTCGGACGATTCCTCCTTCTTTCTGCTTTAGCAAATGACTAGAATATCAGAATATCTTTTGAATGGTGCACAATTAGAGCGCCATTCAACATAGCTTTAATTACGAAAGAGGGAATCACAGGGAAGTGCAGGGGACTGACAAGGGAAATGTTAAACATAAGGCCAAAGTAGCAGAGCTGGAAAAATTCTCCAATTCAGCCATACTGCAAAGTGTCTAGGACAGTTCAGCGCGGCTGCTTCACCGCTGACAGTTTAGTGTGGCCGTTTGAACACTGAACTGTCAGCGGTGAATAGCAACGCTTCATCGCGGCAATGTAAGAGCTGACAGTTCAGCGCTGGATTGTCAGCGCTTACAAAAATACACTTTCCTAATAAATCAACCCCCCCAATAAATCAACCACACCCTAAAAGTGACCCTGAACCCCCATACTAACAATTCCCCGAACCCTAATACTAACAATCCCCCCGAACCCTAATACTACCCCCTGAACCCCAATACTAATAACTAACCCCCCGAACCCTAATACTAACATTAACCACCCAACCCAAACACTAAAACTACCCCCGAACCCTAATACTAATACCTAAACCCCCCAGACCCTAATACTAACATTAACCCCCCAAACCTCAATACTACCCTAATACTAATACCTAACACCTAATAATACCCACCTTCAGCGATCCCGTGATGACCTCTTGAGCAATGAACTGGCCATCGCGTTAGAGTTGATGGAGAAGCGGCTGCGTTCATGCAACCCGCGATGAATCGCCCCATCCCCACTGCATACTCGGCTCTTTTAGTCTTCAATACCCTGGCGTTCCCTCTTTTCTCGAATGAAGCCCTAAGCCCAGTAATGAGGCGGAAATACTCCTGGGAACATGCTATTGAAAGTTGCGTAGGGAGGAAACTGGCATTTGACCTCCTTTGTATGATGTTAGTACAAGTTCTACTACCTTGCTGATAAATAACCAAGTGGAACGAACTCATTCTCTACGATAGCAAAAGATCCCCGAGGAGTGTCGCTCGTACTGCTATCAGATAATAAAAGACTTTGGTCCAGGCTGTGTCTAGCCCTGATCTGTCAACTTTACCGAAATCACATACTTGTTTTGACTTCTCTCCCAAAACATGTCGTAACAGCCTTATCCACCCAAAGATTTACCCAGCTGGCTCGGAGAGTCACCTCATCACCCACATTAAATAAAAATAATTCAATGACTCTGGCGACAAACAGCAGAGCTTATTTTCTGTATGTGACAAGTGTGTCTTTATCCATGTGAAATCCACTTATTGTTACTTTAAAATATTCTAAAATCCACCTCTAGTTTTACACCGAAAGTAATTTTGTAGGGGCTTCTGAATTCAGCAACGTCAAATGGGGAGGGGCTTGGTGAGAGAGGCCGGGCTGTTGCTGTGGAAACAGCAGAAAACTCTACTGCACTTTATTTCAGTGTTTAGATTTAATATTTGTTCAATTTACCCCGTCAGGCTTCCCAAGACAGGCCTGTTTTTTTTTTTTTCTTTCTTGGTTTTACATGATACAGTACATTCCTAAAAAAATAAAAATACATACACTACAGGTGTGTCTTTTTTAATAAACGGTGCACATACTGTACAGAGAGCCTCCGTGCTTCAATGCAGGTAAAGAGGTGAGGGGGTGTGGGTTTTATTACACCAATTATGCGAATTTCTTAAAATCCCCCACTTTTTTTTAATTGACCCATTTCTGGTGTGATGTCGCTCTACATGATATTAAGTATGATAAAGAGATGCAAAGCTTGCTGGTGCGTTTACATCTTCCATTGCGAAGCATGGTTACCATGGCAATATACATTCAGATGAGATTTATAAATAGATTACTGCATGGTCCTCGTTATCCCTTCAGCGTTAAACTTCGAACCCTTCGGCTGCCGGAATCCCAGGTACCGCCACCGGATTGTACCGGCTCCAGGAATGAGATTATGGGTAATACAGATCATTAGCGGCTAATTGTCCGTCTACGCTCATGCATTTATTCAGTGACTGCCGACGGGGGGTGCAATGTCCGCCCCTCTCGCCCCCCTTTTTCATGGCAATAGAGCCAAATATATTAAGCCCTTTTTTTGTTCCAGGGCCAAAATAACACAGCCATTTCTTCATCTCGTTAAAAACAAGGAGACTTTTTTCTTTTTTTTCTTTTTTAGCTGTGTGTATATTATCGCAGATTTAATTCAAAAAGGGAATCTGAAAACTAGGTGGTTTAGAGCAATATAAAAACAGAGGAATAGGAAGAGATATGCAGCCTGACTTGAGACTCTCGGGACAGTCTTGGCGTGTCTATGGTAAGATTTTGGATGCTCCCCCATTTTGTCGCTGTGACATCACACCACTGCCGACGAGATCTTAACGTAAGGCCGTTACTTTCTACCAAATGAAGTTGCTATTGAGCACGTGCGAAAAAAACTGATAGGCCGGTGCCTCTGCAATGATCCTCTTGCAGGTCAGCAAGAGAAGTGGGAGGGGCTAAAAAAGGAATCTATGCAAGTGATTCCTAAGTAATGCCTGAATGCATTTATATGATACATTGTAGTTAAACCTGGTGTTGCTTTTAAGCATGTCTCTTGCACATTGAGTAGTACCAAAGCGGTGCAAAGTGCCAGCTATGAGGCTGGGTGAGCCAAGGTGAGAATTTAAGCCTAGTAAAGTCTTTCTGCTGTCCGGCGCTGGATCAGGATTACAGTAAAAACCTACCACAGCCTCGGAAATGTGGGCACAGCTGCCGCTGCACACTGTATCAGCCTTATTGGACCACGGAATCGCTCCGGACCTACAGGTCATCAATGCTAAATAGAGGATGCTTTGCAAAAACTCTGCTAACGATATAACACAGATTTTTTTATTTTTTATTTTTTTTAACAGGCAAAGTTTTAAAAAGTTGCCATTTGGTTTCCTTGGCGACTGCACTGATTTACCAATGTTTCACTCTCCTCCATTGTATGTAAGAAAGATATTCTGTATAGCACTTACCAAGCAGACATAGAAACATAGAATGTGTCACCAGCAGATAAGAACCATTCGGTCCATCTAGTCTGCACAATTATCAAAAATACTTTTATTAGTCCCTGACCTTATCTTATATCTAGGATAACCTTTTACCTATCCCATGCATGCTTAAACTCCTTCACTGTATTAACCTCTACCACTTCTACTGGAAGACTATTCCATACATCCACTACCCTCTCAGTAAAGTAATACTTTCATTAGTCCCTGGCCTTATCTTATATCTAGGATAGCCTTATACCTATCCCATGCATGCTTAAACTCCTTCACTGTATTACCCTCTACCACTTCTACTGGAAGAGTATTCCATGCATCCACTACCCTCTCAGTAAAGTAATACTTTCATTAGTCCCTGGCCTTATCTTATATCTAGGATAGCCTTATACCTATCCCATGCATGCTTAAACTCCTTCACTGTATTAACCTCTACCACTTCTACTGGAAGACTATTCCATACATCCACTGCCCTCTCAGTAAAGTAATACTTTCATTAGTCCCTGGCCTTATCTTATATCTAGGATAACCTTTTACCTATCCCATGCATGCTTAAACTCCTTCACTGTATTAACCTCTACCACTTCTACTGGAAGACTATTCCATACATCCACTACCCTCTCAGTAAAGTAATACTTTCATTAGTCCCTGGCCTTATCTTATATCTAGGATAGCCTTATACCTATCCCATGCATGCTTAAACTCCTTCACTGTATTAACCTCTACCACTTCTACTGGAAGACTATTCCATGCATCCACTACCCTCTCAGTAACGTAATACTTTCATTAGTCCCTGACCTTATATTATATCTAGGATAGCCTTATACCTATCCCACGCATGCTTAAACTCCTTCACTGTATTAACCTCTACCACTTCTACTGGAAGACTATTCCATACATCCACTACCCTCTCAGTAATGTAATACTTTCATTAGTCCCTGGCCTTATCTTATATCTAGGATAGCCTTATACCTATCCAACGCATGCTTAAACTGCTTCACTGTATTAACCTCTACCACTTCTACTGGAAGACTATTCCATACATCCACTACCCTCTCAGTAAAGTAATCCTTTCATTAGTCCCTGGCCTTATCTTATATCTAGGATAGCCTTATACCTATCCCACGCATGCTTAAACTCCTTCACTGTATTAACCTCTACCACTTCTACTGGAAGACTATCCCATGCATCCACTACCCTCTCAGTAATGTAATACTTTCATTAGTCCCTGGCCTTATCTTATATCTAGGATAGCCTTATACCTATCCAACGCATGCTTAAACTGCTTCACTGTATTAACCTCTACCACTTCTACTGGAAGACTATTCCATACATCCACTACCCTCTCAGTAAAGTAATCCTTTCATTAGTCCCTGGCCTTATCTTATATCTAGGATAGCCTTATACCTATCCCACGCATGCTTAAACTGCTTCACTGTATTAACCTCTACCACTTCTACTGGAAGACTATTCCATACATCCACTACCCTCTCAGTAAAGTAATACTCTCATTAGTCCCTGGTCTTATCTTATATCTAGGATAGCCTTATACCTATCCCATGCATGCTTAAACTCCTTCACTGTATTAACCTGTACCACTTCTACTGGAAGGCTATTCCATACATCCACTACCCTCTCAGTAATGTAATACTTTCATTAGTCCCTGGCCTTATCTTATATCTAGGATAGCCTTATACCTATCCCATGCATGCTTAAACTCCTTCACTGTATTAACCTGTACCACTTCTACTGGAAGGCTATTCCATACATCCACTACCCTCTCAGTAATGTAATACTTTCATTAGTTCCTGGCCTTATCTTATATCTAGGATAGCCTTATACCTATCCCATGCATGCTTAAACTCCTTCACTGTATTAACCTCTACCACTTCTACTGGAAGACTATTCCATACATCCACTACCCTCTCAGTAATGTAATACTTTCATTAGTCCCTGGCCTTATCTTATATTTAGGATAGCCTTATACCTATCCCACGCTTGCTTAAACTCCTTCACTGTATTAACCTCTACCACTTCTACTGGAAGACTATTCCATACATCCACTACCCTCACAGTAAAGTAATACTTTCATTAGTCCCTGACCTTATCTTATATCTAGGATAGCCTTATACCTATCCCATGCATGCTTAAACTCCTTCACTGTATTAACCTCTACCACTTCTACTGGTGGAAGTGATGATGGGAGTTGGAGTTCACTGGCAGCTGGAGTGATTCTTCACATCCCATGATCTGTGTTAAATCAGACAATCTTGTTCTGTCATCAGATTTTGTCTGTGATTCTTTATTTCGGCTCCGGTTAGATCCGTAGGGGGCTGTGGGCCAATAAATCCATTCGCACATGAAGGCCTAATGAAAAGGTGGGCTTCCCGAAACGGCTCTGCTCCGCTCATTGCCGCCAATTATTGCTGAGCGCGCACAACGACCAGATGTCCACATTGTGCGCTAATGACAGTCCGTCAATCCGCTGCTAAATATACGATTGTTAAGGGGGTCCCACAAAAGGCCCAACAACACAATAGTTTTTTTGTGATGAATGCACTCCTGCAAAACCTACCAATTACCACAAACATCATTACTTGGTAATAACGATTACGCGGCTCTCAGAGTGAGGATGAGTTTCAGTTCATTTTTGGATACGCAGCAGTTTAATGGCGGGGGGGGGGGGGGGGAGGGGTGAGGGTCCGGGGGGGTTGTCTATAAAAAAAGAACTATTTATAGTCTATAAAACTCCCCAGGTGCCTGTTCCTCCATCAGCTGGCTTAATTTAATGTCAATTAATGTTCTCTGCATTTTCTATAATGTATAATATAACCACCAAAGCTGCTGAGCAAGCAAGCCATTTCTAGAATTTTACCAACAAAACTCATCTAATATCCCCTCTGTCAATTAGCTTATAGAAACACTAGACTGAAAACGCGTTGGCATTTCTATTTGGATTTAAACACAGCCGTATGTATCGTAAAAATATCTTTCGTCAGAGCACATAAAATTTTACGTTTTAAAAAAAAAATTGCTTCCTTTACATATGACTTGTATTTAGACCTTGTTAGTCTGTTAACAGCATGTCTCCGCATCTCATCTTGCCGCGCTGGCGCAGACCGTTTATCGCTAGCGCCTGCCGAGCCACGCTTCAAGAGAGGTGCTTAATATGTCTGTGGAGAGCCAATAACCCATCATGGAAAGTCCCTGAAAAAGCCATGCCACTTGGTAGGATCAAGCTCAAGTTTTAAGCAGAGAGGAAGCAGGCACACATTGCAATGCATGGCTAGTATGCAAGTAATAGGAAAT
Organism: Pelodytes ibericus; assembly: GCA_036172795.1. Classification (NCBI taxonomy): domain Eukaryota; kingdom Metazoa; phylum Chordata; class Amphibia; order Anura; family Pelodytidae; genus Pelodytes; species Pelodytes ibericus. The sequence continues at coordinate 89,268,927 of CM069864.1, forward strand.
ATTTTTCTAACCCTAAAACACTTTTACTTTAGACCATTATTCTTCGCATGGAGTCCAATAATGTGGTCTCTATGCCTGACATCTCAAGCCTTATCTCCTAAATATCTTTGCATGGTACCACGGTAGATGAGAAGGGAGAGAGTGCGTACTGACCAGTAGGAGTTGATGATCTTACAAAACGCCAGCTCGCAGCACATTTTTAGGTTTCCCTGGTGCTCCATGAGGTCTGATGTGGAACATTTGTTGGGGTCCACTTCGCAATTCTCGTCCGATTCATACAAAGCCTTGATAAACTCCCCTGTGACAAGTAACGAGATGCATTAATGGATGGGGAAACGGAGAGAGAGAGAGAGAGAGATCAGTCCCTGGACCTCAAGGTCAACTTGAATATCAATTGGAAAACATGACAAAACATTTTTTTTAATTATGTATCACATAGTATGGTGCCCTGTAACAATTCCCACTAAGCTCTACTTCTGTCCCTTTTTTGCGGGACCGGGGTAGAGCTCAACGGGATTCCTTCCCCAGAATCTTGACCGTTGAGAAGGATGCATACACCACTAACAAACAGAGGCCCTCTGATAACCTTGTTAACGTACGCTGTAAACTTTCATTTATCAGAATTGGGGCTCTAGTTTATTTTGGTTTTGTTCTTGGTCGTTTCTAGACCAGGGCTTTGGAGGGGAAAAAAAAGGCCTTTTTTTTTTTTTTTTTTTTTTTTTTTAATGCTGTGGCCCTTTTATTCCTCCATAGCGCTGCGATGGCAGACAGCAGAACCGGTTCACAGCTTGTCTGTATGTTGATAATAATGAAAGCATACCTTCTGGGCACGAAAGGTTTCTAACGCAGAACAAGGAAACATTTAAAAGTCACAACTTAAGAGTCAGACTGGAAAATGAGTTGGTAATTACAGATCTGCTAATGAAGATCTTAAGACCTATAAATGTCCATTTTCAGCCCTGTTCAGCAAACAGCGCAAGAGACGGGATAAGCCGAGCCCTCCTGTCATTACGAGGATGCTTTCTTCCCTGCCATGTTTTGCAATTCATCCCTCTAGCCGGTAATTTCATACGCTATGTGCTTCAGTGAGATAAATTAGGGATGTCTACTGAAAGAATCCAAGGCCTGCTGATTACAGGAGGAAAAATTAAAAAACAGTGTATGAAAAATGGACTGTCCAGAAGATATCACCATTTCCCTGCTATAGATTATTCTACAAGAAAACAACAACATGTAGACTCCAGTAGGAATAGGTCTGGGAAGATGTGCCTCACTGGTTGATGGGAGCTTTAGAAGATATTCTCAGGATCAAGTGTTTAACTAGGATGAGTCCATTCAGATGGTCTATAGCTTAGGCGTCCGACTGCGGCTCTCCAGAATTAGAAACCCCATAATTCATCATTAGCTTCCTATAAAGGCAGGGAAGTATGGTAGTTGTAGTCCAGAGACAGCTGGAGGGCCACAGTTGGGCACCTAGTATTGTATTGTCCTGATGATGTTTTGTGTTTTTGGAAAAGCCTGTCTGGTCTTCTACTATTTTGGTTGGAAAAGACTGCATGCCAACAGACTCCTTGAGCTATAAAGAACAAGGAGAGTGAAGTGGAGAAGACAGACGTGTGCCCAGAATAGAGGAGAATTACTACTTTTAATTTAAAGCCAGACATATTGCCGAGATGCCACTGCCCGTCAAATCAATAGGGCCGTTTACAAATAAACTACATAACCTTATCATACATTCATCAACAACTCTTAAGATACACTTTTAGTAAACTCCATCACCATCCCTAAATAAAATTTCCCCTACAGCACCAATCAAATCAATGCCCCCCAAAAAGTTCTTAGGGGTATAAAAGTACAGATTTTTTTTGATTTTGGACTGTTAGAAGCCAGGTACCCCCATCAGCACACAGACCCAAAAAGCCTGGTACCCCCATCAGCACACAGACCCAAAAAGCCTGGTACCCCAATCAGCACACAGACCCAAGAACCCTGGTACCCCCATCATCAGCACACAGACCAAAGAGAGAGATTTAAAAGTAAGTGAATTACCTAAAGCATCCTGTAGATACTTCTGTCCTACTAGTTTCAGGTATTCCTCAATTGCCTTGGTGGCAAGAGTGTTCTCCCGAAATATAAGGTGCTCGTTATCACCACATCGGTCCACCTCAGACATCATTAAGTCGGTGAGGAAGTCCTAGAGAGAAGAGAAATAAAAACCTTCAGAAAACAAAAAACCCAACAAACATAATGATAATGACCTAAAAATGCTTGTCATCTCAAAATAAACTGCATCAAGCACAATGTGCGGATGACCTTCGTCACCAGAGTTTACTATCTGAAGAGGAATTAAGCCACGGACATATATGCGTCTGTTAAGACAACTGACAGACTTGTATTAATGAATATTTCTTGATATTTTTAAGTGTCAGATCAAGGAATAAAGAGAAACAAAGATCTATAAACGCGGTGAACAAAAAAAACAAATCTGTAAAATGGGCCTCACACCTAAAAACAACAAGATAAACCAAGAGGGTATTAAAGAGTAAGTATTGGGAGGCAAAAGGATCAAAGCGATGTTTGAGACTAAGTCAAATTCGGCAGCCGAGTTCTGTGTTTCTATAGGGGCAACAATTTAAAAGTAATATCAGGAAGTATTACTTTACTAAGAGAGTAGTGGATGTATGGAATAGCCTTCCAGCAGAAGTGGTAGAGGTTAATACAGTGAAGGAGTTTAAGCATGCATGGGATAGGTATAAGGCTATCCTAGATATAAGATAAGGTCAGGGACTAATGACAGTATTACATTACTGAGAGGGTAGTGGATGTATGGAATAGGCTTCCAGTAGAAGTGGTAGAGGTTAATACAGTGAAGGAGTTTAAGCATGCATGGGATAGGTATAAGGCTATCCTAGATATAAGATAAGGTCAGGGACTAATGAAAGTATTACTTTACTGAGAGGGTAGTGGATGTATGGAATAGTCTTCCAGTAGAAGTGGTAGAGGTTAATACAGTGAAGGAGTTTAAGCATGCGTGGGATAGGTATAAGGCTATCCTAGATATAAGATAAGGCCAGGGACTAATGAAAGTATTACTTTACTGAGAGGGTAGTGGATGTATGGACTAGTCTTTCAGTAGAAGTGGTAGAGGTTAATACAGTGAAGGAGTTTAAGCACGCATGGGATAGGTATAAGGCTATCCTAGATATAAGATAAGGCCAGGGACTAATGAAAGTATTACATTACTGAGAGGGTAGTGGATGTATGGAATAGTCTTCCAGTAGAAGTGGTAGAGGTTAATACAGTGATGGAGTTTAAGCATGCATTGGATAGGTATAAGGCTATCCTAGATATAAGATAAGGTCAGGGACTAATGAAAGTATTACTTTACTGAGAGAGTAGTGGATGTATGGAATAGTCTTCCAGCAGAAGTGGTAGAGGTTAATACAGTGAAGGAGTTTAAGCATGCATTGGATAGGTATAAGGCTATCCTAGATATAAGATAAGGACAGGGACTAATGAAAGTATTACATTACTGAGAGGGTAGTGGATGTATGGAATAGTCTTCCAGTAGAAGTGGTAGAGGTTAATACAGTGATGGAGTTTAAGCATGCATGGGATAGGTATAAGGCTATCCTAGATATAAGATAAGGCCAGGGACTAATGATAATATTACATTACTGAGAGGGTAGTGGATGTATGGAATAGTCTTCCAGTAGAAGTGGTTGAGGTTAATACAGTGAAGGAGTTTAAGCATGCATTGGATTGGCACAAGGCTATCCTAGATATAAGATAAGGCCAGGGACTAATGAAAGTATTACATTACTGAGAGAGTAGTGGATGTATGGAATAGTCTTCCAGTAGAAGTGGTAGAGGTTAATACAGTGAAGGAGTTTAAGCATGCATGGGATAGGTATAAGACTATCCTAGATATAAAATAGGGAACTGGGGACTAATAAAAGTATTTAGAAAATTGGGCAGACTAGATGGACTGAATGGTTCTTATCTGCCAGTGACACATTCTATGTTTCTATGTTTGATTTGGTTTCAAAAACAGCTTTGACTATTATTATTGAATAGACCAGAAGACCATGCACCTAACCTTAAGGCACTTTCGCAGACACATGTTTCTGTTAGGCCGCAGGGAAAATACTAGAGGGTTGTGAACAATCTGGTGTCTGTTTTGGGTGACAGAGCCATTCAGTGTTAAACCATCTAACTATAAAGGCAGATTAATGAGTGGTATAGATCACGCCAATGTAGTCATTTGGCCGGGACGTGTCTAATCACACTGTACTTTGCCAAACTTATTCATCATTATATATAGCTAGGGTTTGAACAAATAAAAAATAATAATACTCCACACAAAGTCAATAATGAAATGATGGAGCCAGTGCAGACAATGCATGATTGTAAATATTTTAAAAACCTATTAGGCGCTAGGGTACTTTTTTGCACTGATACACAATCTGTACTAGAAAGCCCTGCTTCAGGTACTCTGAACTAGAGTAGTATTTAAGTATTTTTTTTTTGTATTTTTATATAAACTGCCAAGTGTGGTCTGTTTTATTCAGTCCTTTTCGACACTCTCACTCCCGGGTTGATAACCGTTATAAACTGACCCTACTCAATTCTGGTAAATACTTGTACTTGTTAAGCGGACTTTGTGGGATGCCATTAGGAAAGGACGTGGACTTAGCCGAATACCCTTGGTAAGTGGCTACAAAAGTAACTCACTTGGACTAAGTTTAATATTAAACCTAGGGTGAGCTGTAAGGTTACGATGAGCGAAGCTGGAACTTGGCACTCCAGAAAATGGCAGTGGACTCCCTACCGCCGAAAAACTCAGTAGACCTTGAAGAATTAGTATTATTCTAACTGCAGAATTCTGCTCGAGTTCAAGGCTAAATAGCAACTGATTTTAACCAACCATTTCGAAATCGGTGGATTAACCAGAGCTGGTGCAGGTGGTGTAGACATGACCATGTGTGAAATCTCAATGTCCTAGTGGGTCTCCACCCTCAATGGTTCCACTCCCTCCCCGGTGGTCCCTAAACCTTGTCCACGGATATGACATCATACACAACTAGGAGAGAGCATTCCGTCACACTAGACCACCAGTGAAGAAGGTGCCTTGCAGAGGGACTGCTCCCCAACTCATTCTGCTTCGGTTTGCGTTGAACTCTCCCAGATGCCTTCACACTCATGGTGTGGACACAGGAAGGCTCTAAACAAATTCTGTGTTTATTTAGGACTAACAGATGTGACGCTGACCACATTTCTGGACTTACTAGGTTCCTGCTTTTGGCCTTGGCAGTGTGAATCTCTCTTTTCATGACATATCCCCCTATTGAACCGTTTAACCCTTCTAATACAGGTAAAACTGCTATAACGGTCCTGGCCGTGAACTGTAAAGAAGCCACCAGAACGTCACATCTTAATGGGGGGGCGGGGGGTCCTAATCCCCAGATCATACGTTGAAAAGAGAACTTTTTCTTTTTTTTTTTTTTACATTTCCTAAATGGTACTGTTGTGCATGCTTTGGAACTGTAACAATAATACAAATACGCATAGCAAAAAATAACAGACTCACAAGAATGTGTTTCCTGTTTATTATGGGAACCCAATATCAAATACTGAATTCAGCTGTGCTCCGGTTATTCGAGAGAATTAGTGGAACGCGTCTCCGGTTACTAATAAGATATAGCGCTGTATCCAGAAAATGCTTGAATCATTCTAAAGGGCAACTTGCAGGGTTGAGGTCAAGACAGCTCATTCTAAGCATTTCCTGCCTTAGGAGGTAATTATGTCCTAAATTAGTTATTTTAAAGGCAGTAATTAATGAATATCTTTAACATTAATGCTGCCGGCAACTCGGATTGCTCTGCTGCAAACGTAGAACCAGACACCCCCCCCCCATTTGAGGTTAACAGTCAAAAAAGATTAACTATGTATTTATAAATAACACACATACCTATATGAGCATAAAATGGAGCTATTCTCGAACGCCCATATATGATTGCTGGCATTCTAAACTAGAACACTGCCAGCCAATGACAAACAGACGGAAACGGGACTTCCGTCTCCTATTGGCTGCGTGCAATTTTGTCACTTTTCAAATATAATTAACCCTTTCTTTATCGTGGTCACCTTAAAACTGCTCTTTGAACATCAGCAAGGTACGTCTAAGATGGGTTCATCTAGGTAAATGGACCAATGCGGCCTAGTTTGGGAGTTTAGCATAGCCATACATGCTCACAATGACGGCTGCGAGAATTAGGATACAACAAAAATATGAATTAGCTCTGAGAACATAACTCCTCCCGCTTCTACAACAAACCGATATTAATCCTTCCACTTCCATGTAGAGGACTGAAAAGGGTTCTTTACGAGCCTCTGTCTACCGATCAGTCAAACAAATATAATTTTTTTGCAATACACATTGTGACATATTTTGCTTCTCATCATGCGATGAATTCTATTTATCCAGCAGTCAGGGGAACCTTCAAGATCTCTAGTAAAGGGAATTTCTTAGACACCTATACATCATTGCCATGGAAGAGTGTAGGATTATATTACATTACTTTAACATTTATACAGCTCCAACTATTTACATAGCAGTTGGTACAGAGCATACAAGGGAACTAACATACTACATTAGACTAGATACATTAGACTGATACATGAGGTAGAGGACCCTGCACGCAGAGCTTACAATCTAGAGATTACAGGAGATTTGATTTGTTTCCCTAACTACGACATTTTCAGTTCTTTTTAACCAAATATTCTCTTAATTTTAAAGCGACACTAAACTTTTTTTTCACTTGTGCTTCTATTATCGAAAGTACAAGTGAAAAGTTAGTTGTCCCTAGTATGAGGATAAACTGGTAGGTACTTTTGATAGTACATGCCAGTTTTTCCTCTGACCGACAGCTGCCATGTTTCCATAAGAAGCAGGAAGCCGTCTGGTCGGCGACCGGCTCTCTCGGCTAGCGCAGAGAGAGACCCTGGTTTTTGCATGGGATCAGCAGTATCCTTAACTAGTCCCCCCTGCTAATCCCATGCAAAAATAAGGGTCTCTCTCTGCACTAGCAGCGAGAGACCCTCACATTTGGCTGTCAGAGTGGGGCAAGCCCCCGCTCCGATTGGCTGTTCGCGTGCTGATAGATGTCAACCGGGAACTGCTTTGTCTCGCATGTGAGACACAGCAGATAGTCAACCTGCATGTATCTATGAAGAAACACATGGGGTTTACTTACAAGTCCCGGGACATGTTTTGTTTAACCCTGGCTTCCTTCAAGAAAGCAAAGGTTAAACAAGTTGGAATGTCCCTTTAAGGCCAAACAACATTTTACCAAAGTTTAAAAATCAATCTTATATAGAAAGTCTAATGTGTCTATTTTCTCCCCGAAGCACATAGAGAGTATGGAAAGAAACTTTAAAAGAGGGCATAATGTCTAAATGTTACACCATTCAATAAAATTGGCCTTTTTCTCCTGATTTAGTAACTTTATCAATACATTTCTTTATTAAATTTCATTTACAAGAGATCAGTTGTTATGAAGGGGAAAGACCAAGCAGTAGGAAGTTTTCTTCTTGGACCCCGTTGAGTGAGGCAACGTCTGTCTTGTTCCACAGTGGATAATTTTAAACAAATTATAATTGAGAAGTGTGGGGTTGTGGTCTTCTTGATCAAGCTTGAGAACTACAAAATGAACCAACCTTTGTTTAGTGCTCGCCACTGGTGTCATGTGACTCCGGGAAGCTTTTCAGTTTGTACCTTGGATATAAATCTTAGACTATCAAGAGCACTGCAAGCAATCCATGGCAACATCCTCCCCAACCAGCCAACCAAAACATTCAGGACTCTGAAAGTATCAAATTGTATTTAAGTCACGCGACTTTGGAATGTCTCCTGTAGAAGGTCACATGACCGCAATGGCGAGCGCTAAACAATTTTGAAGTTCTCGGTTGGCTTTCGAACCAGGCCAAGCTTGATTTAGAAGACCCCCAGCCCCACACTTCTCAATACTGTGTTTTCGTTTATAATTATCCAATGTGCAAGGTTCCTTGTGCCAGCATCAGACTTGTTACCCGTCTGTCAATCCGTTACATCTCCACCCCTCCTTCTCCTCTCCCTTAGTTGGCAAGTCTGTCTGATGTTCAGGACGATGCTCTTAATTAGGCCGTTTTTGACCTTACCTTGGCCAGCTTCTGGTTCCTGTCACTTTTGAAACATACCAATTACTGCACAGCCTCGTTTAAAGTCTCCCTTCCTGCATGAAGGGTGGTCTAGATTTAAGGTTTCACAAATATGGAAAGCTCCGTTCGCGGAAGATCTGCATTGCAAATATACCTGGGAGCTTCACATGGCAGAGAAGATACCGCCCCCTTCCGTAATATCCCTGCAATATTAACATTCGTTAGAATGCCTATTCCTCATCTGGTTTGCGCTCTGTATCAGTGTTAATTTTATCGGATAAACATTTTGGTCTTTTACATCAACTGCATGTTTTTAGTGACTAAAACGAATAACTAAATAAAAACTAAGTTAATAGGAAAGAAACTATGACTAAAACCCATTGCAATTTTTGTCAACCGTCAAAAATGTTAGTGAGGGACTATTACATTTAGCTATTTGGACTTCTGGTTGTGGCTTTCATAGATCTCTGCCAAATCCCAGACCCCTTACTCTATCTGCAGCAGGATTGGCTGAGACACAGGCTGCCTGTGGCCTGTCTGCCCCCTGGAACAATGCCTGCAAACTGCAGAGGAAGAGGATACTCTTCCTGCTAACGTGCTAACTTAACACTATGTAACAGCCTTCTCAGACCTGTTCCCTCCCATCTCCCTAGCAAGTTAACTTAACACTGTGTAATAGCCTTCTCAGACCTGTTCCCCTCCCATCTCCCTAGCAAGTTAACTTAACACTAGGTAACAGCCTTCTCAGACCTGTTCCCTCCCATCTCCCTAGCAAGTTAACTTAACACTCTGTAACAGCCTTCTCAGACCTGCTCCCTCCGATCTCCCTAGCAAGTTAACTTAACACTATGTAACAGCCTTCTCAGACCTGTTCCCTCCCATCTCCCTAGCAAGTTAACTTAACACTCTGTAACAGCCTTCTCAGACCTGCTCCCTCCGATCTCCCTAGCAAGTTAACTTAACACTATGTAACAGCCTTCTCAGACCTGTTCCCACCCATCTCCCTAGCAAGTTAACTTAACACTATGTAACAGCCTTCTCCATGCGCTTATTTTAAAAAAAAATTCTGTATTAGTTTGTGAGAGAGAGAGAGAGAGAGATGTCTCCTGTGAGTATTTTGGTGGAATAGGATTATAAGGACTATGTATGTGTGATATTTTATGCCTTTGTTCCAACAAATATTATTTTTCAAAGCTTTATATTTTTAGTTATTTTTTTTTTCTAAAAGCTAAAAGTCTATCTGTTCCCTCAAGGAACTGTATATATTTCTTGTAAATGCACTATAAAACTCCAAGGAATGCATCATGAGTGTAAGCAGATATTTATTTCAGGGGACCGGAGGCAAAACAAACAAACAAACAGCATCACAAGTTTGTATTCTCTTCCCTCCCCGACATCTCCCGTCCCGCTCCACTGTGCACCACAGAGCCTTGCTACTGAACGTGGGAGAGTAGGCGCTATTCCCTGGTTGACCCGAGGGAAGCAGTACTCTGTGCCTTCTCAATGATGATGCTGATTCAGAGATGTAGCTTGTAATAGCATGAAAGGGAGGAGGGGCGTTGGGGGTCTGTTGCCCCTCTTCCCTCCTTGACTGCCTTCCCCTGGGGTCTGAAAATCTAGGAGGAGAAGTGCCCCATCCCTGTAGATGTTCATGAAATGTATACATTTGCTTATGAAAAAACAAAGAGTACCATTTAGTAGGTTTGTTGAGGTTATTGTTCAAAAGATCAATATCAACAAATACTTCAAATCAAGACCAATATTGTAAATTCTCTTAGACCATTTGTCTTTATTGTTTTCATCTACGACAAGTCAGTATCGCTCATCGGCTGTAGGACTATTAATGCTTTCCGTCTGAGAGTTAGGGTTGCCACCTTTTTCTTCAAAAAAATACCGGTCTTAGTACTGTCTCCATAGACTTAACATTGGCCTGATGCCAATTTTTTAACCGGCCTGCCGGTAAAATACCGGCCAGGTGGCAACCCTACTGAGAGTATTAAATGGAAGCACTTCTGATTTGGATATGGTCAATTCAGGTAAATCTCTGATGATGGAGACACACACGCCAGCCTTTCACCGGCAAGGATGCCTTCTAATGCTTAAACCTGGGTAAAGAATGGATTGTGAGCTTAATATAGCTTTGCCTTTTAAAACACAGGTTGGTTAAATAATTTGAAACAGCTGGTTAGGATGCTGGCGAGAGACACGGGAGGGGGAGTTAGTCACTAAATGGTGAGTTGTGGTGAACATTCCATCTCACCGATGTATCTGTATGTTGTGGGAACCTGGTGAGTTTCTCCTGGTAGTAAATTTACTCTGCATGAGCTGAGCTGTCTTACCAAGTATCTCCCGGCACAATGCACTGTCTAATTAACTCTACGAGATTTAACTAAATGCACCTGCAACTCACCTTTTAGTGTATTGACCCCCAAGAACTTGTTGCCAAGAATCTTTACAGGAAAAATTAGTGAATAGACCCCCATTTACTCTGTAGTGGTGGACAATGCCCTCCTCTGCGATGAGAATTAAAACCAAAAATACAATTACAAAAATAATCTATTTCTAATTTCATTTATTTAGTTTATTTATTTATGATTGATCATTTATAAATAATAATAAAAGTGCAAAATACAATCTTTAGGGATTTGTAAGCAAATGTTTTCACAAACGTAAATGTTCATTCCAGCGGAATCGGGACTGTCTCACGTGAAGCGGAATAGTTGTCAGTTATGGTATTAACTACACCCACTTGAAAATTGCGATACGAGGAGAAACGGAGGCCAACTTCAAGAAACTCCTTGGAGGACTTACTCCCCGCGATCAATACCGGCCATCCCACTTGTTTCGAACGTACTCGTCGGATGAGTACTGTTCGCTCAATAAAAGCGCATTTTGCTTTATCAGTACAGCTTAGACTAGGATATTACTCTTAAGCAGACAAATTAAATAATAATAATAAAAAAATAATAATAATAATGAAGAAAAGCCGATTATCCCACAAGAGACTGTCCATAACCTTCGCAAGGAGATCATTTGCTTTTGCAATCAATAGTTCTGACACATCAAGCCCTCGGCAAATGCAATGGCACCAGAAGTATTCGGCTTAAGACCTACATGGGCCCCCCCGGAGAATGGGGAAGGTATTAAGAGATAATCAAATTCAGCATTCAGGAGGCCCGTGGAGCTTATAGATTCAGAGCAGAAAGCCGCTTCTGTGTTGGATTCAAGCTTCACCTGAGCAGAAGGGTGCACAAGCAAAACGCACAGAATGGAAATAGTAAATCCTCTCTCTTTCAGGGCAGCAATGATGAGAAAAATAAATCCATAATTTAAAGCAGCATTGTCATAAGAGTAACAAACAGTTTAACGGTAAAATGGTTTATTCATATATTCTCTGGTTTTCAAGAACATCCAAGTGTTGCTATTATTACCCAGTTTAATAGTAGTCCTTTTAACTTCCTTGGCAGGATGGAGGGCTTACCTCTAAATTCAATTATCACATTGAGAGGGAGTACACATGAGGCAAGCTGCTTCCCCTTTGCAGCATTTTTCATATCCACCTCTAAAAATAAAAAAAAATAAAAAAACGTGCAGCCATTACTGTGGAATCAGCCTCTTGCTGTTGAATGCAGATGGTTGGGTTCCATTATTGGTTGGGCTGAACACTTAGCCATTTTATTCAAGGTTAATCCAAGCACCAGGGCTGCATAAAGCAAAATAAAGATTAAAGACTATTACTGACTACAGCCCTGCCGCATACATTTATCAGTATGCGCCCCTTATACTTGCCTACTGGAGGTCCCCTGTCAAAACGTGGTGGAGTCTAAATGGGAAGAGAGACGTGATGCCGCCCCAGGCTACCCGGTACAGATACTGCCTCCTGAGCTATTTTCCCAGTGTTTAGGCTGTGTATATCTGCCAGACATATAGAGTTTAAATACTAGGACAGGCCCAAATTTGACGCCCCCCCCCCCCCCCCCAATAAAATGGGTCTCTTGGAAAGTGTAGTCCCTGGCTAAAAAGGCAATGCAGTCATCCTAATTATTGGACTGTAGATGGAAAGACCTGTTTTAAAGGTAGTGAAGTCAAAATGGCAGAGATCGATAACGGGAACACAACGATCAATTGCTTTGGCCTCCTTAAAGGCTAATTGGAGTTTCCATTACAAAAAAAGGATAAATTACACATTACGGCTTCACCCAACGAAGTGGTTCGGGCCCTACGACGTTATCACGATGTACTTGAGCAGATGGTGACCTTTAGGAAGAGCTAGACTGCATAGAAATTCATCCGAGTCTGTCAAAACCTCCATTTAGAAGGATTTAAGTGATAACATTTAATATGATTATTATCACCTGAAAAGTCTCCTTCCCCCCCCCCCCCCCCCCATCTCTTCTCATGGCCTAGATAAAGCAGACACAAAACAGGGAGATGATGAGGAATTTATCAGGGAGCTCTCCGAATTAAAGCAAGAATTCCCAGGGTCCTTCTGTACCTATCTGACTTCTCCTAGGCCTGGTTTAACCCGTTTGTAGCCTTTGGCCCCCCCAATGCCACAGAAAGTAATGAGCGCTGTGCGGCTAAATGACTCTTATTTTTCTAATGCGCTTTCCGATTGGTGGAAGGTTTTTAAAATTAGATTTTCGTACATATAAAAGCACGGCTTGACAAGTCCTAGGGGCCGGGAAAACATACCTCCCAAAATCTGTGTTGCTGGTCCCCATATTTTTTGATTGTTTTACATAGAACCCTATGAAAGTCGTAACCTTTCTGGCTCCGAAAGGGTAATAGCCTGGCTCCTGATTTGGTCTACAAACATCTGTCAAGCCCTGATAAAGAGTGTACATGAAAGTGCATGGCTACCTAACTATTAGTGTAGGTTGTAGCCTACAGGCTGCAGACACGGTAAAATATGTAGACTCATTATATATTTTAACACAGAAAAAAAATCCAATAAATAACAACAAAAAAAGAAAATATGTATAATATGAGTTAAGACTACAAAAGATAGAAACATAGAATCTGTCGGCAGATAAGAACCATTCGGCCCATCTAGTCTGCCCAATATTCTAAATACTTTTATTAGTCCCCAGTACCCTATCTTATATCTAGGATAGCCTTGTGCCTATCCCACGCATGCTTAAACTCCTTCACTGTATTAACCTCTACCACTTCTACTGGAAGACTATTCCATACATCCACTACCCTCTCAGTAATGTAATACTTTTATTAGTCCCTGGCCTTATCTTATATCTAGGATAGCCTTATACCTATCCCACGCATGCTTAAACTCCTTCACTGTATTAACCTCTACCACTTCTACTGGAAGACTATTCCATACATCCACTACCCTCTCAGTAAAGTAATACTATCATTAGTCCCTGACCTTATCTTATATCTAGGATTGCCTTATACCTATCCCACGCATGCTTAAACTCCTTGACTGTATTAACCTCTACCACTTCTACTGGAAGACTATTCCATGCATCCACTACCCTCTCAGTAAAGTAATACTTTCTTTAGTCCCAGGCCTTATCTTATATCTAGGATAGCCTTATACCTATCCCACGCATGCTTAAACTCCTTCACTGTATTAACCTCTACCACTTCTACTGGAAGGCTATTCCATGCATCCACTACCCTCTCAGTAAAGTAATACTTTCATTAGTCCCTGGCCTTATCTTATATCTAGGATAGCCTTATACCTATCCCACACATGCTTGAACTCCTTCACTGTATTAACCTCTACCACTTCTGCTGGAAGACTATTCCATGCATCCACTACCCTCTCAGTAAAGTAATACTTTCATTAGTCCCTGGCCTTATCTTATATCTAGGATAGCCTTATACCTATCCCAAGCATGCTTAAACGCCTTCACTGTATTAACCTCTACCACTTCTACTGGAAGACTATTCCATGTATCCACTATCCTCTCAGTAAAGTAATACTTTCATTAGTCCCTGACCTTATCTTATATCTAGGATAGCCTTATACCTATCCCATGCATGCTTAAACTCCTTCACTGTGTTTACCACTTAGATAACATGTTTAGACTGAAAAAAGACTCGAGCCTTATATTTGGGGGGAATGGGCTGGTATATGTAGAGATATTTAGAATACTTTTTTATCATTTTTTTTAGCACAAAAGTAACCAATACGGAGAAAAAAAAAAAATCTAAAAAATAAAAGCAGTGATTAAGCCATATTTACCCCCACGGCAAATCATTCAAACAGCCGCCAGCACAGTTTTTTTTTTTTTTTTAAAACTAAGAGAGAATCAAGTAAACCAGTGAATCCGTAAATGAGACCACTAGTTCGCAGAGCATAACAAGCTGTCAGTTAAACTCTTCCTTGATCCTGTCAGATACAAACACAGCCTGCTTATGTCTACGCAACACGTAATTATTACTTTGATTGAAAAGTATTCATATCAAACAGATTAGAGGCAGATTAGTCGTAATTACCTGGGCCTATTTGTGTATAAATATTGGGATAAGGAAGTCACGCAGGGAAGACTATCGTTCGCAGATTTGGCACTTGGGACGGGCAAATACACTCAATGGGCTACCACTTAAAATTAAGCATGTTATGTTAGGTACTTCTACGCTCCAAAATCCGCTTCTGTACCAAGTTGTAATAGTTTGGCATTTTAATTTTGTAATTACTTAAATCTACAGCAAAACATTTAGCCAGGTTTGAAAAAAACAAAACACAAAAAAGTATATAAATAATGCATACTTGTAAATCACCCCCAAAAATATTGAACAGCACATTAAATCCCACAAAAATTGGTCCAATTGCATTTTTTTTTTTTTAAATCTACCACTTTATATTCACTAATAATATCCCAATATTATATTTAATAAACCAGAAAAAAAAACATGCTTTAATTAAAAAAAAAAAAAAAAAAGCCATTGGAATTTTTTGTATCTTTTTTTAAAATATATTATTGAAATTGCCAAATATTGTATTACTGTACAAAAGATAAAGCACATAGATTAATACATAATATTTACACATTGTTATTGTGTTTTAACTATATTTTTAAGAATACTAAATATATATCATATTTTTTTTTTATCTGTACATTTATTTTAAATGTATCTTTTGTTGGTTGGAAAAATACTTGAAAATATAGGGTTAGGGTTATAAAAATCAACATTCGAAATATATTGTTAATTCTAAGTATTCAAGTTTTATTATTTGGAATCTACACAAAGATTTCTGAGCCTCAGATTAAATATATTATATATATTATATATATATATATATATATATATATATATATATATATATATATATATATTATCTGCGTGGACAGTCCTCGCTATGAGACACACAAATATATGAAAAAAAGAGTATCCTTCGATTTTCGAAAAGCACACCCTCCAGTTTCAAGTAAAGAATTTTGTCAAGTTAATACGATATACTTTTGACATTCAAATAGCCGTTGACTTTTACACTTCCTCCCTGGTTGGTTGAGAAATGGTTCACTGGTAAAACACTCAATATTTCACAGTCTTGGTTTATTCTGAGCACTTACAACATCTCCTTTGACTGCGGCATGAATACCAGTGCACAATTCCACAAATAACACTTTAGCTAAAGAGACCTTAAGCGATCTCCGATCGTTCTACCTCAAGAGCAGTACATGAATGTTGGTCTTGCACATCAAGCTGTCACTTTGTTTTAGATCATGTTGAGGTGGTTGCCTAAATAAACTTATCAGCTACAAAACAAAGTGCTGGGGTATTTTGGCAGAGCGCAATTCTCCGTCGGAACTGAAATGGATACGGGCAGAGAAGGTCGTCGGGAGTGGAAAGAGAAGTTCAAGATTCCGAGAACACTTAACTTTTCAAAAACTCTTCACTTTTTCGTGGCGAGTCTGAAAAGTGAATAGAAGAGCTTGTGAAAATCGGATGCTCACTTTTCTTACGTTAAAAGGACCCGGTCACATACCTGGGAGTGGGTTATGGGACATCCCGGGTGTTGGGTTAGGTGCTCACAATTTAGACTTTAAATGTCTCTGAGATGTATACAGCTTAAACACAATTCTACCTGTGCTCATTTGAGGCAGTAAAGCTGGGATGGCCCCAAATTTACAGAACAGTTACTGAAATATTTTTACTCTTGTAAGCCAGCTCTTAAATCCTGTAGTCTTTTTTTTTTTTTTTTTTTAGGACCAGACCTAAGACACGTTACAAAGATTATTAAAGATACAAAAAGGAGACGGCCAAGAGAAGGAGGCCAGCGCTATACTGGGTAACAAAAATATCTCCAAACATATCATCGGAAACGTGAACGGAAGAACATTATTTAAAATTTTATAGGGAAAAAAACAATAATCGATGAAAAGTTTTAAAAACAAATGTCAACGCTACCTATAGAAAATGTTTGAGGCTTGAGTGATTAATGTAAAAAAATAAATTGAGATTTAGGAATTTATTGAGAAGGAAAAATACTTTCCCCAACATTTGGTTTATGCCTCTTGCGTATTTTTCTCACACTGCATAATTTTTTCTTTCTTTTCTTATTCCCCCATTTGAGTAGTACATAGCTAAAGAAACACTTTATTCCTTCACGTTTTTTTGTTTTTTTGCAGTTATATTTAAATAGCAATTGTGCCATTTATATGCAATAAAATAGTCTAACGTATCCCAGTCAGCTTGTTTTATTACAGGACACAGCGTTCCATTGGTTCTGGTTCAAAACCGTAATTATGCTGATCTGAGCATTAGCGAATCCTAATTAGCAACGAAGATATTTTAAATTCAGCTCGGAGGCGTAGAAATTGGTTCTAGCGCGACCTTGTCTGTGTTTTAATTAGACTTTCCACCTGTTTCAGGATTCTCAACAGAAAGCATGCCTTAGCGGAAAAAAGGAATGAAGGGGGCAATGAAGAAGGAGGAGGGGCAGGGTCAATCCTAGCGACTAATGACCCATTAGAATGGGGTTTCAATGATTAATCATGATATTCATGCTGTGCTTTAGCGCTTCTTACAGTGTGGCACAGGACACAGTGTGCATAACATGGGTGGGATAACGCTTTTATTATATTTTTAATTCAGAATATTGGAAACGTAAGACATTTAGGTAAATATCTAAACTGGAACCATCAGCGGGAGCATTCTATTGGCTTCCATGTTGAAGATTTAGAACTTTGACCTTGACGGAATTGCTCTTTACACACAACAACTATGCCAAGCGGGGTATGGTTTGGGCAGAAGATTGGTGCAATTCGAAAAGGCCTTCACACCAGTAAACATGGAATAGTTATCTAGTGCCTCACTTAATATGCCTTTGTAGGCGAGTTTGGTTTCATCTTATGGATTACAAGTTAAGGTTGGTGTGACCATTTATATTAGAAACTGCAACCCCCCCCCCCCCCCCCCACAAAAAAAAAGATAGTTAAAATATGAGAAAGCTAATATATAAAGTGCCTGGAAGCTGACTGAGGTGGGCACCAGCATAGTGGACTTTTACTGGGGTCTGTCATAGACCCTGCAACAGACACTGGTGTTCATGCACAGACACTTAGCCTATCATTGGCTGGAAGACGGTTTTTTTTTTTGGAGGGCGTGGTGGGGGGGGGGGGGAGGATGATGGGGGGGTGGGGGACGAGCCCCTATCAAATGTGGATGCAACAATGAGTCAGGATTTAAGAGCTACACCTATTAAAACTTGACTGGGTGATACCCAAAATGTAGATTAACAACCACGTCCTTAAAAACAGTAAGTGACCTGTTTATTGTTTTCCCGGAGACCTTTCTGAGCATCGTCGGAAGGAAGGAATCTTGGGACTGTGACCACACCACCTCCTGTTGGGTGCGTATATCGCTTGATTCTGGATGCAGTCAATTTGCCGCACACAATGGGTTACATTTCATGGGTGCTGTCAACCACTAACGACACGCCGCTTTCCTAGTCTGATCTGAATTCTACAGGAAACATGCATGTGCCAGAGCTGACAAACCTTCTCTTAATGTGGTGCCAGGAGACGCCGGGAAGCACAGTCTGGCTTCGTGCTCTGCAATTAATGCCAAGATGAAGCTGATTGTTTATTCCCATAGAAGCTGAGGAGATCATTATCCAGCCCTGATGTTCCTTCCATAGGATTGTGGGTAGTATTCTAATAAAGACAATACATGAAGACCCTAAATATAGCCTCGCTCTGTGTATTTAAGTAATATCTTACATGCCGCGTAAAGCTCCCCATTTGGTAAAGTATTTGAAACCTTTGGACGTCCAGGGGACGGTGCGGACCCCGTAGACATGCTGAGTGCCGCCTCTTAGATCTCGGAGTGCCAGCACTAGCATGGGTACCATAGGTTGGCCATTCCCTGGTCTACTATATTTGTTGTTTCGACTTCATTTTAATGAAGGAAACTTAAAACAGAGAAATATTTATATTCAAACTGCAAAATCCTGATAAATTTTTCAACACATTCAGACTGTATTTTTTTTTAACTTCCTACAATTAGCAACTGATATTCTGACAGAGCATTGTCCCAATAGAGAATGTGCCGTGGAGATCCCATGTTGTATCTCTCTCTCTTTCTTTAATTATTCTGTGTAATAAAATAAATATGTGAAGATCAGTCAATCGTGGAAGGATTGACAATGATACTTTCCTACATGAGCATATCTCTCCCTCCCCGTCCCCCCGCCCCCTCCCCCCACAGTGCCAGCAGAGCAGACGTACTTGTTGAAACTAATTAAAAATCGAAAGTTGCAAATAATAACCAATACACTTTACACGTTGCAGTAGAATAGTCTTACTGCTCCATCCTGACCACGTCGTGTTCTGACATGATGTCCATCGCTTGATGCATCACATTGCGGTATTGCACATCACAAATGCTATATCATTTCCATCTATTTAGAACTAAAAGAGATCTCCTTGTTCTCCTTTCCTCTAATCATCGGGATTTTATTAACAGAAAAGGATGCTGAGGTTAGATTCACATTCACATTACTCAGGGGCAATCCTGGTGAATTTTTCCTGCTATTAGAACTCAAATGACCATGGATAAAGCATTGCTACATCTACTTTACAGACAATGTATTATGCAGGGCCAACTCTGTTCTTATAGTAGGAGGAGCTCACCAGGTTTGGCCCTGCACCATGCACAGCGGGGTCTATGAATGCAAATGCTCTCCTCACCACCCCTTTGATTGAAAATACCCCACTGCTGTCATGTCTGTAGACATCTGACAAAGTACTACCATCTGTTCTTGGGCTGCAAGCTTTGATAAACTAGTTTAAAGATTATTAGGACATTATGCCAATTCCATCTTGCTTGAATTATTTTGTTTTATAAAAAAAGCTCTCTGCCTCTTGGATTGTAAACCAATTACAAAATTGCCAAATATGAAACAAAGTTTTGCCACCTGCCCTGACCTTGGGATTGTCTATTGGATTACATGGAAACATTCATCCTAGATATAGGTATGGGCTCCAGCTTCCTTAGATCTCTGGTCCATCGAGGCTTGCCACCTGGCCGGTATTTTACCGGCAGGCTGGTAAAAAATTGGCATCAGGCTAATATTAAGTCAATGGAAACAGTACCAAGGCCGGTATTTTTTTGAAGAAAAGGTGGCAACCCTAGGTCCATCCCTGGCTCAACCTTTGTTATAATTATGGTTCATTATCAACGAACATCAAGGAAAAGATATTTAACAGACACGGGTGGTTTGTTTGTTTGTTTTTTTTACCAGGGAGGAGTGGTGCGGCTGCCATTTTTCCAGTCGCAGAATACTTTTGCCTCCCTCGGTGAGAACCTCGGCCACTTCTCACCCACAGTGCCGTAACAAAAAAAGTAGCAGCTTTAGCGGCTTGAGCCCTTGCCACCAAGAGAAGCCCTAGTCTAACCAGTGATGATAACCCTAAAGATCACAATATATTTCTGTGATGGTATCCGTACAACCCAAGGAGTCTACACAATATATCAACACATTCCTGTTCTAGAATAGAATCCAGGGTACATATTGTATCAAGCTGTGCCAGGATTGCTAACAAGACTGTGTAACAAAGGAGCGACTTGTGGGTAAGTGCCTGGTTGCAACCCAGAGTGCCACCGAACAGATAGGGAAGACAAGGCACTTGGGACCACTGCCAATCCAAAAATGACCATCGTAAATCTCTTGCAAGTTTTCCTTAATTTTCTCCCCAGGATCATGAAATCAACACGTTTGCTTTGCGGTCTGCAAATTACATTTTGACACGTGGAACAATATTTTGAATACTAATGGACTGGAAAATCAGGGACAAGCACTTTAGAAGAAGCATGTCATTTGTTAACCCCTTTTGTGATGCATGTTAGAGCAAGGGTGTGAAACTGTGCCACCCCAGCTGCTGAGGGTCCTACATTTACACATAATGCAGCGTCGGCTAAAAAAAAAAAACTGGTCTGGGGAGTATGGGAAATGTAGTTCTCGGACAGGCCACAAATTTTAACACTCCTGTTCCAGAGCAGAATCCCTCTAGAAGGCATGGAAACCCAGTGGTGTATCTTGGTTTCGTGCTGCCCTAGGCAGACACAATTCAGGCACCCACATTGCACACCCACGACATGCCCCATCACCCACGTTGCGCACCCACGACATGCCCCAATACCCACGTTGCACACCCACGACATGCCCCATCACCCACGTTGCACACCCACGACATGCCCCATCACCCATGTTGCACACCCACGACATGCCCCATCACCCACGTTGCACACCCACGACATGCCCCATCACCCACGTTGCACACCCACGACATGCCCCATCACCCATGTTGCACACCCACGACATGCCCCATCACCCACGTTGCACACCCACGACATGCCCCATCACCCACGTTGCACACCCGCGACATGCCCCATCACCCCATTACATGCCACCATGACCCTGATTTACTGACCCATTACATGACCCCAATCACCTCCAATACATGACCCCCATCACACATTACTTTCAGACTAACATCACGCTCATACAGCCATCACACTCAGTCACACACTCTGACTCCCATCACACTCAGTTGTTTTGACTCTGTACTGCACACTACTCATTAGACCTAACGGGCCATACCTGTTGAAGGATGGCTCTCGATCTTGTCAGCAAAATAGCTGTGGAGTTCAGCTGTGGGGCAAATTTCTAAAAAATGGAGCAGTCACTGTGGGCACCAGTGGAATGCTGCTTCCAGCTATTTGACTTTTAGAACCTTGGTCCGGAATGGATATTTATATATAATCCCTACATCTTTAAGGGGGGAGACCACATACCACTTGGGACATAGACCATAACAGCCCTCGACCAATCAGAATTACAAAATCCATCACCAGGAAAAATATATAATGAGATATGCCTGGGGATGTTATTATTACCCAACTTAATGGTACTCATTTTACTGAGCTCAGGAAGAATGAAAAGTTTACATTGACCTGGACAACTGCAACCCTGAGGATTGGACAGAACCTAGAGCTGATGCAGCAGCCCCCTTCAGCCCAATGAAGTCTAGAGTGCACGCTATAGAACATGTCAGGAATCTCATTTTACTAAAGGCTTTTGCAGGAGCATGCTGGCCTCACTGATCTCCCCAGGGTCTTACATGTGCCCTGGCAGATGAGGAGTTATAGAATAATGTGTTCAGATATTTTTCCTGTCCCCTCGTATTTTGTCCTTGGGTCTGTCTTGACCAGCGATGATTTAATGGCATATTACTGAAGATTAATCTCCCATCTCATATTTCTGCCGTCAAGGACAACGACACAGGATTATTTATCATAGAAACCATACCGCTACTCATTATTATTATTTTCGTACTCCTGATTTTTTAGGTAAATGAGAATCGCAGTGGAAAATGCCACATTTATTTAAGAATTAAGGTTGTGCATAATCACTGTGATGGGAATAATGAATAAAATAGGTGTTATACAAAACAGTCTTCCATCACACAGTATATCCCACTGGTGGATAGATATTCACTTGATCAGCCAGTCTCCGTATGATTGTGTTGTATGTTTTTTATTTCTGTATTGCTAAACAGTATGTTTTAAAAATAAATGGATACATTACATTTTTCGTTATACATATTTTGATATGAGAAATGCGTTGGAAACGCATCCCAATGTCTTAAAGAAAGAGGGTCGAGTCACAGGCCAGTAGAGTACCTAGGCCAGGAACTTTTCTTCCGCAGGGCTTGCAAAATAGACGACTGGACAGACAGGGATTGACGAATAAAATGGTTTATTGTTTCCGAGGTCATAATGACCAAACAGTGCGTTAGCACCACCTGACCTACAGGCTCCGCCTAACGCGTTTCACGCCTATTACAGTTTGGTAAACACTGCCTGCAATAAACCATTTTATTCGTCAATCCCCGTCTGTCCAGTCGTCTACTTTGGGAGCCCTGCGGATCCACACTTTTGTTTATTCCTGTATCTTTAATGATTTGTTGGTACTGGAGCAGAGAAGCGAGCACACCAGGTTTGCAAGCTGGATGTCACTTGGCCAGCACAGAGCACATCAATATTTTTTTCAAAACATGAGAATTAGCCTCAGCACCGGGTCAGAGAATGACATCCCAGCCTCTCTGCCCTTCTATATTCAGAGCAGTCACAGCAATTAACCTTTTTCATCCAAAATGTAAAGGACACTGCACTGGGCTCATGGTGACATGGCCTGTACATTAACTTCCAAGTCATGTACCACCTCCCTGATACATAGTGCAATTACAGCCACAACTCTGTGCACTTTATCCATGTAAGAGGAAACTGCAAGCTCAAGGCCAAAGTAACCGAGTTGGAAAAATCCTCCCTATGTGCTGTACTTCCAAATCTGCTACTTTGGCCTTACGTTCACAGTTCCCCTGCAACTCCCTCTTTCGTGAACTCAGCCGACATGTAAAACTGGGAATACATTTCTGTGCAGCTAACCCTTTCCTTGCCAGCATGAAGGTCAAACAGCCCAAATCCATCCAATCGAAACTGCACGGACTGCGCTTGCATCGTTCCGGGCCGCTGTCATGGCGGCTTGTTTAGTTCAGTGGTCCCATGGTGGGACTGGAGGGTGGGCTATGATTTTTTTGCACAGGGAAAGGTAGGGCATAATATTTAGTACTTTTATTTAACCTCCACCTGTAAATAGGTCTGCAGTCACCCACGGCACTGTTTAAGCCCTGAAAGAACTGATCGGGATCGGTCACAAAGAACAGTGCACCAAACACAGCTGATAATGTCAGAATAATCTAATACTGTCATTAATCATACATTATACAGCTTTTAATACTCTAACCATTATACAGCAACAATATTTGTTGGGAAGATTCTTCCCACAATTTCACTACAACGTCAAAAGGGAACTGTTACAAGGACGAGGCGAATGGGGCACCAGCCCCGGGGACACAAGATGAGGGAAGGCCCAGATAAGCACTATATAATAAAGGAACTCTTCTCTACACCACTAGACTCCAGACTTACTGCTGGGGCCCATTATGTTAAAGGCGTGGGGGGCTCAGAAAGGTAACGTACCTCCCAACCTCTTCCCTGGGTGGGCAGAGTTTGGAAGGTTGGAGTGTCAACGATTATTGCCACTCCAGGAGAATGAAACAGAGACTTTCCCGTGTCAAGCTGAATTAAGGGCGTACAGTGGGCAGCAAGAGAACAGTCAACCAGGTACTGGTACTGGACGTAAAAGGGGGCATCAGGGTAAAACTGGCAGGCTAAGGGACAGTGAAGGGGAACAATGAATGGGGCTGTGGGACACTTTCTATTATCTATTTTTCACTTGCCTGAGCTCTTGCAACAAAAGACCCCAGCTTTCACGATGATATTGCACTCACTTTACCATATACCCGCTAATAGAAAGTATTACGCTATCATTTCTACTCACTGATCATCACTGAACACAAACTGTGCAATTAGCCAGGGACAAGGCTTACAAGATGTAGGACAATCGGTCGGACATCGAGCTTTCATTCCAAGTCTAATTAATGTTGTGAATTATCCATGGCTCAAGAGCAAAAGCAAAAATAAAACAAAATATATAATAAAATACTCATTGGCAGCAACTATGTACTAATATGTGTCTTCCGACAGCTCAGCATGGGCAGGGATTGGTGCGGTCTAACTGGCAAAAAATAAAGTCATCACTTCAATATTAAAAGCAAACGTTATAGAAAAGAAGAAAAGCTACCACAACTAGAGGACATAGACTTAAATTAGGGGGGAACGATTTAAAGGTAATATCAGGACGTATTACTGTACTGAGAGGGTAGTGGATGTATAGAATAGCCTTCCAGCAGAAGTGGTACAGGTTAATACAGTGAAGGAGTTTAAGCATGCGTGGGATAGGTATAAGGCTATCCTAGATATAAGATAAGGTCAGGGACTAATGAAAGTATTACATTACTGAGAGGGTAGTGGATGTATGGAATAGCCTTCCAGTAGAGGTGGTAGAGGTTAATACAGTGAAGGAGTTTAATCATGCATGGGATAGGTATAAGGCTATCCTAGATATAAGATAAGGTCAGGGACTAATGAAAGTATTACATTACTGAGAGGGTAGTGGATGCATGGAATAGTCTTCCAGTAGAAGTGGTAGAGGTTAATACAGTGAAGGAGTTTAAGCATGTGTGGGATAGGTATAAGGCTATCCTAGATATAAGATAAGGTCAGGGACTAATGAAAGTATTACATTACTGAGAGGGTAGTGGATGCATGGAATAGTCTTCCAGTAGAAGTGGTAGAGGTTAATACAGGGAAGGAGTTTAATCATGCATGGGATAGATATAAGGCTATCCTAGATATAAGATAAGGTCAGGGACTAATGAAAGTATTACATTACTGAGAGGGTAGTGGATGCATGGAATAGTCTTCCAGTAGAAGTGGTAGAGGTTAATACAGGGAAGGAGTTTAAGCATGCATGGAATAGGTATAAGGCTATCCTAGATATAAGATAAGGTCAGGGACTAATGAAAGTATTACATTACTGAGAGGGTAGTGGATGCATGGAATAGTCTTCCAGTAGAAGTGGTAGAGGTTAATACAGTGAAGGAGTTTAAGCATGTGTGGGATAGGTATAAGGCTATCCTAGATATAAGATAAGGCCAGGGACTAATGAGAGTATTACGTTACTGAGAGGGTAGTGGATGTATGGAATAGTCTTCCAGTAGAAGTGGTAGAGGTTAATACAGTGAAGGAGTTTAAGCATGCGTGGGATAGGTATAAGGCTATCCTAGATATAAGATAAGGCCAGGGACTAATGAAAGTATTACATTACTGAGAGGGTAGTGGATGTATGGAATAGTCTTCCAGTAGAAGTGGTAGAGGTTAACACAGTGAAGGAGTTTAAGCATGCGTGGGATAGGTATAAGGCTATCCTAGATATAAGATAAGGCCAGGGACTAATGAAAGTATTACATTACTGAGAGGGTAGTGGATGTATGGAATAGTCTTCCAGTAGAAGTGGTAGAAGTTAATACAGTGAAGGAGTTTAAGCATGCATGGGATAGGTATAAGGCTATCCTAGATATAAGATAAGGCCAGGGACTAATGAAAGTATTACTTTAGTGAGAGGGTAGTGGATGTATGGAATAGTCTCCCAGTAGAAGTGGTAGAGGTTAATACAGTGAAGGAGTTTAAGCATGCATGGGATAGGTATAAGGCTATCCTAGATATAAGATAAGGCCAGGGACTAATGAAAATATACAGGAAATTGGGCAGACTAGATGGTGTAATGGTTCTTATCTGCAGGTCACACATTCTATGACTGTATTTTATACAAATCTCCCACTAATCATATGTTTCCTCTTTTGAAACAATAATAAAAGCTAATGAACCCTAGGTTTGTGGCAGAGCCTGTTTAGTCCATTTCCAGGATAATATCATTGCGTTGGACTGTGATACACAGCAGCAGCACAAGTCTGTGGTACAATGACTGGAAACCAGGCGGATTTCCTGATTGGCAATATGTAGCATCATATAATTAGACATGATCTGTACATCTGAGATCGCTCCACACCATCTGTCTTAATAACAGCATCAACAACAAGCTATTCCACTGGCAGGTTTCATCAGCAAATCTCCCCACGTGTCTTCACATACACATGTCAGACTCTTAAACCAACATGGGTTTCAGAACGAAAATCATATTTTATAAATGTATATATTGTGTTTGTGTGTGTCATATAAGGTTCTACTGAATATAGAGATAACGGCAGGGAATTGAGACAGGAATTTCAAACTTCAGGCCAAAGTAGCCGAGGTTGGAAAAATTTTCCCATTCAGCTGCGTTGGAGAATCATAATGTTCCATGTCAATTAATGGTCTGTCCCTTTAAGACGTCTCTTCCAGTCCAATCTGAGACACAGGGAATTGTCAATAGATTGTCAGTGCTTGCCGGGCTCATGACTATACATATTCATGTCCATCTGTCTCGAGATCCTTCTGCTGGCAAGAAATATTGGCATTTCAAACACGGATGGAGCAGGACTCATCTCGGTGTAAATCTGAACCTACCAGGGGTGCGAGTGTCATGTCTGGCATCTTTTAAAAGCCAAGAATGGTAGAAAAGCTACCACAACAAAAGGCACAACGTCTTAAATTACAGGGGAAAAGGTTTAAAAGTAAGGATTCGTTTACCGAAAGGGAAGTGGATGCAGGGCACAGCTTTCCAGCAGAAGTGGTACGGGTTTAATACAAGGAAGGCGTGCATGGGATAGGAATAAGGCTATCCTAGATATAACCAAAAGAGAGATTAGTACATGATTGGACATGTAAAATTGCTACACTATGGATGCTCTCTTTATCCCATTGGAATGTATGGGGTAACAACAGCAGCAGAAGGCCTTTCCTTCATTCAGTACCATCATTTGAACAGCAACTAGAAAATAACCAAAGCTACCCATTTTCCCCCAATAGCAAAATACAGATGGAAAAAATAACTCACATCTGGTAAAATAAGGATTAAACTGATAATAATCTACAGAAACAAAAAGAAAATAATTATTGTGGCGAGCAGTACGAAAAAAAGTATTCTTTTTCTTTTTCCCCTCGCAAAGACAAAAATTTGCTTTAAAGTGTAATTGAAGTGTTACTTCAGAACCGAAATGACATTTTGTCCTGAACTTAAGTAGCGTGGAATTTGTCATTTTTCCCGTTGTAAAATGTCAGAAGACTAAAAAGGGCTTTTGTGACAACGGAGGACAAAATCATATGGAGAAAAAAAAAAAAACTATTTAAGAAAAGCATTGCTTGATTCTCACAGTATTAAAAGAATAAAATGTCAAACGGTAACGTCCTCTTTAGGTTCAAAGTACCAATAGAAATGAATTAAAAAGAAATTATGAATGCTACAGGTCTGGATATATCTTTAAAGAGAGTCCATTTTGAATTATAGTTGCTGAATGGAATCCTGGCTCACAGCGATACATTCTGGTTGGAATGTTGAAAGGTCCATCAAGTTCTAAAGGCTTGCTCCATTAAGGAAAATCCACATGTTATCTGCTGTGTTGAAAGGCATCTACTGTTACTTTTGGATGTAACTTTACTCAGTGGTGGTTGATAGCTATTCTACTGAAACATACCGGGCTGTGAAGCTAAATTTATGCAAGCAGGACAACCTCCAAGCCATAGATATCTAGATTCCGATTAACGCTTGATATTTTTAAAGTCCAACCCATCAGATTATCTTCAGGCTATCTCTGAGGGCGATGACTGCATTACATAACCCCCTCCTCTTAACTTTAAATTTAGTTCTGGTTCTGCCCTCACAAGATAATCTCCGAGTTTTGTTACGAAAAAACAAAAATGTATTTTTGTAGGTCACACATTACTAGCAGGAGAGCCACTACTATGGGAGTCATTCTTCACTGTTAACTACAGGTAGGTCAGTCACTTTCTTGACTCATCTACCCCTCTTTTGGGGGAAGGATTCTGTATCAAGTCCCCGGTGACTTTTTCATTTTTAGAGCTGGTCCTCAGATTAGTGCATTCGATTTCTGGAAGAAGAGATATCCCTGCTTTCTTACATTTGACCATGAGAAATGGGTAATAGAGCTAGGTCATCCTCAACTATGGCCATGGTGAGATTCGAAATTCTACTCAACAAGCTACCCCATACATGTTTTACCATAATATCTAGTGATAACTCAAAGGAATTTATATCAAAGAGGTGCATGGGATGCTTTTCTAGCAGGTTGAAAAAAAAAAAAAAAATTTCCTGTTGTACTCCTGACTTCCTGTTTAAGTTTATAACCACCTTATGTGATTTATACATCTCAACTCAGAATACTCTTGAAAGGACTGTCGTCAAAAAAAATAAAGCTATGTTTATTTGAAAGATTGCGTCAAGTGTAGACATTTTACACAGAAATGTTTTAATGAAAGGATACATATAAAGCAACTTACTGAGTCCTCTTTATACCATATAGCTCTCTTGGGGAGCGGACATATTTAGAATCTTGGGCAGGATCTTCCATCATCTTGGGTCAGATGACCCAAGATTCTAAATAACATGTCCGCCTCCTGATAGAACCTTAGGTGGAGCAAAGAGGGTTCGGTAAGCTACTCTACATGTATTTCATTAAAGAATTTCTGATTCAAATATCTACACTTTATAGAATCTTTCAATTAAAAAAAAGGTAAAAAAAGGTATATATAGTCTCCGTTGAAATACTGCTTGCGTGAGCATTATGCAAATGTGTCGCTGAGTTACCAGAGTTTTGCTCGTCTCACAAATAATATGCCAAGCCAGGTTGGCATTAAAAAAAAAAAGGAGCCCAACAAATATTAGCAGATTAATTCACCAAAAAAAAAAAAAAGTGAATCTAGGAGAATGTATCTAAGCTCTGTAATGTTTTCCATGCCTGAGCACTCTGGGAGCCAGTGTCATGGGTCATTTGGGCATTTAACAGTAAAAATAAAAATGAATATTTGTAGAGTTTAGGAGCCAAACAGACCGATTCAGGAGCCAGCCTGGTTATTTTTTTTTTAGAACAGTAATGATGTCACAGACTGCCACGGTATCACTTGCCCATTAAACAAACTGCCTGTTCCATGAGTCATTTTCTCGCCGGAGGGGGGGGGGGGGGGGCATCCAAGCCCCAATATTGACACACATAGAGAAGGAGTAATATAGAATTAAAGTAGGCCCTGTAACAGGCATCCCAATTAGGTGTGGTTCTGGGGTTTTGGGGGTCCCATGTGAGCTATGAGGTGGTAAAACTGATAATGTATAAAACAAAAAAAGAACATTTTATTGTCCCCCAATATAAGTTATAATTATAATAATAATAATATATATTATATACTTTTAATTGTCTCTTCCAAAATAGAGAAAGAAACAACTGTATAGACAATTATAGACAACCGTAATTTAAAACAGAAAAAAGAGCATATTATTTTTTGGAGGGCAAAGGGGGAGAGAGTTGAATTTAATATAAACACCCCCCCCCCCCTAAACATATATCAGTGTGAAAAGCAAGCACATTTGTTTAGCAAGTTCTACTAGAGCAAACGGGAAGTGCTACATGCTTAGATGGACACAGGTTAAGGGAAGGCCAGGTCACCGGCTCGCGGATTTATTCCCAAGAATTAATTAGACTGCTAGAATCTGCTACATTCTATACCGCTTATCCTGGCAAGGACCAGATGAGCACTCGGAGCTTCCTGCCAGCACTTACTGCACAGGAGTACGTCAATCCACTAATATGTCTAGATAAAGCCCTGCCAAACAGCTCTGTCTAAATAGGGGTGCGGGAGAAAGGCACAGGAGTCGGGGGGAAGCTTGCAATTAATTTGTGGATGTTTGCACACACTTAGGGTCTAAGTTGTATCAGCAGGCCTTCTTTTCCTTGGCACAGTTTTTATTTAACCTATTTGCATCTAATGTGGCAGGAGAGGATTCACTTAATTTGCTATGTATCTTTCACATTTGACTATATTACCAAGTGGCTGAAAAGTGGTCTTGGACAGCCACGTTTCCCATTTATATAAATCATGGTCGGCCACGTCTTCCCCCATTCATAGTGGTCCACATAATCATACTTGGGAATATTTATAGTTGAGTGGAATGGAGAGATTCCTTTTCTTCTATGTATTCTGTGGGTGGGTCCTGGGCAATAAGGGATGGATATAACAAGAAAGTACAAGGGGGGAGGGGGGGGGGGATTTGGATGGATTGTGAGGGAGATAAAACTATTTCCATGTTCAGGGCTTACCCCCAAATTTCCAACAGTTAGCCAACAACCTCTAAACAAAGTCTCCGGGTCAATACTGGCAAGTATCCACATGGAACACACATAGAACATGCCATCAATGTACAGTACAATGAACGAACGTCATACACAAGAGACTGAGGCCCTCTCTTCCAAATCATCCAAAAACCGACTTTATCAATAAACCGTGTGACTGAGAAACCACTAAATCCATCTTAAAAAATGGATTTGTCTTCAGTTTACCTTCAGTATCCTTAATATATTAGCTGTGCACAAATATTGTCCATTGGAGGTGGTGGTCTTGCAAACCATATCTCTGACCGCTCAAGATATGGAAAATCAATGAACCAAACATTGCTTATCTATAAAACATGCAGCAAGCGGCTTTGATGTACATCAATCCTCATCACCTTAAAGTGGTTCGTAATCTGTAAAGAGAATCCTCGCCATTTTGAGTGGCCATGCACATGAGCTCGAGCAGGGTTCTTACCTTGGCCTTTCCAGTGCTTTGCAAGATGTGGACCAGCGCCGATGCCATCTCTTCCTTATTCTTGACGCTAAGGACGCCCTCGAGCGTTGAGCACAGCACCATGTAGTTGTTGGTGATGTACTCGGCAAATTCTTTGTACAGCTCCATGGGAAGGATGCTAATACTCTGGTAGCGTGTCTTGATGCGGATCATGGGGCCGGAAGATTTGCCCTTGCTGGGGTTCGGAGAGACGACGGGGTACCATTTTTCTACAAACTGCCTCCCCGTCACTGCTCCGATGGGGATATTGACCAGTCCGACGTAATTGTTCTTGTCCTTTTTCTTCTTTTTGTCGGTCTCCTTGTATAGGTGCACCGTGATGCTCCTTAGCGGCGGGAGGTTGTTAAATTCAAAGTGTTCCCCCCAAAAAACATTATCAGTTTTCAATTTGCAAGTAGTTCGTGCATAAAGTACATCATCTAGGCATAATTCACACAAGTATTTCTTTTTGGCCGGTAAGTCTTTTGCTTCGATAATCCATAATTTAAGCATATTCTCCACTCTTCGGCTATTGTCCTGAAAAACAGAAGTTATAGTTTTTTTTTTAAAATGTTTCTGTAATACATAACTTACCTGTGCATGGTGTCTCACCAATTTACCCCTTTCTACTATGCCTAATGTTTTCTCCATATGTCTTTTCAAGGGTGGGGGGGGGGAGGCACATTGGGCATGGACAATACTGGAGAGCATACAGCTGTACACTCAGAATTTCTGAAAGATAAGTTGGGGGTGGAGCTTACTGTATGAAAAAAAAAAAACAAGGCATGTTTTATGCAACATGGTGCATCAATTGCAAAAATAACTCAATAAGAAATTATTTCTATGGGCCTTTATTAAAAAAGAAAAAAAAAAAAAAAATAGGCCTGCAAATCAATAATCATAAAAAGGATGAGACTGATATGACAGGTTTATGCCAGGAGATCTGCCCTTAGATAGGAAGTGAGAAGCCAGTAGCAGGAGAAGCTTTATCACGGGAATGACACTGTGTGGCTTGCAGATATCTGGCAAGTGGTTATAAAGTACGATAATGAGGGAGAGACAAGGCTATTACTTAAGTAATCCTTCAAATCCTGTACCTTGTTTGGATGAACCGCCCGCCTCAGGTTCTCCATCCATTTATCACGCTCGGCTGCGGATCGGCAGGAGAAGCACTTACTACCAGAAGATGCTGTTACCTGCAAGAAATCATAATGCCATTAATAGCCAGCGGGCCCGTCTCCAATTCTCCGACGACAAAGGAACTGCGAGCAAATGGACCGAAAAAAAAAAAAAAACCCGCCAAGGCACAAAGCCGTGGCCTACTGCTTGCTGCGTTATTTGTGCGCAGTCCCCCTCGTTTTTAACGCACTTTATGATCTCCATGTCACATAAATCTGTACATTTACAGAACGACTTGTTTTTGGAAACTGTGAAGAAAGGAGTTTGATAACAGAAAGCAGTTCATATGGTGAAATGCAGTGGGGGGGGGGGGGGAAGGGAAGGGGCAGGTATTCTTCTAAATAACTGTCCTGCCTCCCAAGCATTGTGGTCAAAAAGAAAAACTTTAAAAAAAAAAATGTTAGTTTGAGTCTGTCATGTGACCTCCCAAGCTCCGCCACACCCGTCTTTCCACGTTGCCGCAGGTAGAGGTTGGGAGGTATGGTAATGCCCTAATTACGGCCATCAGCAGCTCTACAGAAAAAAATAACTCTGCCAACGCATTCCACATCCGAGTACACTGTTTATGGATTAGACGGTTATGATGGCATATTGACCATACTCTATAGGTGGAACGAAGCTGTTAATGGCCCTGGCCCAGAGACTTTTGCGCCAGCTGCGTCCGTATTATTATTCTTCCCTTGCCACCAACTCTCACTCCTCACATTTACATTGTTCTGGACCTGTGTCTACAGTCAGTACATCCAAAATGAATTACTTAGCTTCCTAAATGGATCACAGTTGCATGGGATACACAAGGGATACTTAATTGTGAGTTTTTTTTCCCTGGACGAAGAGAGAAAGAGGTTCTGTAATTCTCATATATGACAATGTAGAAGGCGACTTTGTGATTTAATAAGTGGTTTAATATATTACCTGCTGGTAGCCTTACATACGTATATGAGAATACTGTAGTTCAATTTACAAAGCCTTTAAAAAAAAAATGTCTTTAAATCTTGCACTGCAGCTTTAAATTTTAACAAACAAACAACGAACACTACAGACATTGTTAGCTGTTATTGGGTGCTTAAGTTTCAGCAAACTCATAGAAGCTGCCTTTATATGGGTGAAATGCAATTGCATAAGAGCTTAAAATTCCTAAAAAAATTTTTTTAAAAATCTCCCTTCCACTCTCATGCAGTCTGAAAGGGTTAAACAAAAAAATTCCCAAGGAAGCCATGAGAGGCAAGAATGAATCAACAACAACAAAAAATTAAACAGGCAGTAACATCCCAGATCTCCGAACTGCATCAGTGCCGAGCCCCTCCTTCTCCACTGCCGGGCAAATCCCTGCCTTAATTAGGTTCAAGGCTTGCTCTTTCTAGGTTCCTGTGCTATTTATACATGCAGGGTATTAATAATCTCTTTTAATGCCCCCGGGGCACGTGAGGAGAGCCCATTCCTAAAATGCTGCACATTCTGCTGGCCTCGGCACGGTTCCTGGAGTCCTAATGACACAGTGACCCAACAGAAAAAGAAAAGGTACGAAAATAAATAAATAGTGGCTTACCTCGAAACAGTAATCCTGACCAAGGATGCTGCTGTGAACAGGTTTGATGACCACCTCCTCGTCCATGCTGAGATCAAGAGCTTCGACGGCACTGCTGGGGCTTAGCAAAGACTCGTGAGACCGGGATTCTTTTAATCTGGGCATTAGATGGGACCTGTGGACAAACGGGAGGAGACGTAAGTCTCCAATCTGGCTTGGTGTTGCTCAATAAAATTGCATCAGACTGTTGTAAAAATCTGCTCTTCTAGCATCATCGTCACCGCATCAGTGATTGTCGGGAGATAATTAGAAGGCTCTCGGGTTCTCCTACTCATAATTTAGCAGGCCTGCCTTTTAAAGGTGGCTGCGATTGCATCTTTATATCAACCGTAGGACAAAACAATAAGCCCAGCTAAGCCGCCGGTGAGTACATGAGGAGGTGGAGTTTTTAACCAACCATTTTGATCAAAGTCACGTCAACACTTCGGCACAGGAAACGTCGACACTCAAAGTACACCTTGGACTAAGAGAAATATCTTCCCCCAGCCAAATGGAAAATTCTCTGAAAGGATGCAGGCTTTGAGTTCTATGTTTGTAAATGCCCTTATTTGTTTGTGTTGTAACTAGTGTTGAGCGAACCCGGACCGCACTATTCGGGTTCGTCCGTGCCACGAACCCGATCCCGAACATTTCACTGTATGTCCGTGATGGAGTTCGAGGTTCGCCTATAAACCGAAAGTCTTTAAACCGAAAGTCATTTGGTTTATAGACTTTCGGTTTATAGAATAGCCAATAGCATTACACGTATTCTATAAGCCGAAAGTCTATAAACCGAATGTCGTTCGGTTTATAGACTTTCGCTTTATAGAACACATGTAATTCTATGCTATTCTAAAAACCGAAAGTCTATAAACCGAAGGTCATTTGGTTTATAGACTTTCGGTTTATAGAATACATAAAATTACATGTATTCTATAAACCGAAAGTCTATAAACCGAACGACCTTCGGTTTATAGACAATCGGCTTATAGAATACGTGTAATGCTATTGGCTTTCTATAAACCGAACGAGAGCCCCATTCATAAGAAATTCATTTGATTTTTTTAGTGTCTGGAGGATGATGAACAAGATGTCCTTTTAGAATGAATGATGAAAACAGTATCTCTCTCTTTCAGATCACATGTGAACATTATATACAAGAATCATTTCACCACCTATACATTTCCAACGAACGCTTCAAATTAGCAGTATCCTTGGGATCTTTGCTTTGGAGGTGAATGTTCTTGCCGCAATCCCTACTTGAAAAGAGGTGCTTTAAGGATAAATTTCAGTCCCAAAAAAGGTCTCTGGGTCAACCGGTAGAGAAAATCCTCAAATTTGAGAATGATGACCACATTTTGGGATATATTTTTCTACAATGCACCCGAACAGAGTTGGGCTGAAAGCAGGGATGGGCTAGCAAGGGGGGCAGAGGGGCAGTTGCCCCCCCCCACGCTGCCCTCTAATATGGCTAAATGGGATGGGCTTTGGAATGGGACAGTTTTTCGTGGCTGCTTCAGTTGCCTGACCGTTAGCTTGTGCAGTGCTGTATTTACCGCGAGGCATCCTAGGCGGATGCCTAGGGCGGCAAATTTTGGGGGGCGGCAGCGCCCCCCAGCACTGAAAAACAAAAAAATTGAAAAAAAAAAACCGCGGCCCTTTAAAAAAAAAAACCCCACCGCGCTTGCATGCAGAGACGGAGGTGAGAAGGGATCGGAAGATCCCCCCTCACCAACGCTCTGCCTGCCAGGCTGCACGGGGAGCCGAACAGGGAGCACAGAGAAACCTCCGTGCTGCCTGTTCGGCTCCCCGTGCAGTATGCCGACACGGAAGTGCCGACAGTCACGTGACGGGCGCGCTGACGTCATACGCGCGCCCGGTCACGTGACCTGTCGGCACAATCGCCGGGGAGCCGAACAGGCAGCATGGAGGGACCATGCTGCCTGCCTGCCAGGGAAAGGTAAGTGCTGATGGGAGACTGTGTGTGTGTGTGTGTGTGTGTGTGTGTGTGACTGAGTGTGATGGGAGTCAGAGTGTGTGTGATGGGAGACAGTGTGTGTGATGGGAGTCAGTGTGTGTGTGTGACTGAGTGTGATGGGAGTCAGAGTGTGTGTAATGGGAGACAGTGTGTGTGACTGAGTGTGATGGGAGTCAGAGTGTGTGTGATGGGAGACAGTGTGTGTGACTGAGTGTGATGGGAGTCAGAGTGTGTGTGATGGGAGACAGTGTGTGTGACTGAGTGTGATGGGAGTCAGAGTGTGTGTGATGGGAGACAGTGTGTGTGACTGAGTGTGATGGGAGTCAGAGTGTGTGTGTGATGGGAGACAGTGTGTGTGACTGAGTGTGATGGGAGTTGGAGTGTGTGTGATGGGAGTAGGAGTGTGTGACTGAGTGTGATGGGAGTAGGAGTGTGTGACTGAGTGTGATGGGAGTGTGAGCTTGATGTGAGTCTGAATGATGGGGCATGTGTTAGGTGTGTAACGTGGGTGTGCAGCTTGGGTAGGGGGGTGCCCAGATTTTGTCTGCCTAGGGCAGCACAAAATCAAGATACACCACTGAGCTTGTGCAGGGGGGGGGGTTAAGGGTTAGTTTTTAGGCAACGGGGTTCTGGCTTAGAATTAGGATTAGTTTGAGACTTAGGGCGAGGGCTTAGGGGGTACTTTTAGGGTAAGAGGGGGTTAGTATTTGGTGCGGACGGTCAGTGCTGAAATAATTGCACTCAACTGTCAGCGCTCTAACTGAGGCGGTGAACCAGCCACGAGCTAGTGTCCTACAAAATGGCTGCCTTGGATCTTGTTTTTTCCACAAGGTTTCAGCCAAGCAGTTACAGACACCACTGTGGGTTTTTTGGAATGCTGTTGTAGGTTGAAATCGCCAACCAGGAACGATAACGTAAAAAACGTCGGAGTGACTTCATTCTACCGCGGCATTCTAAATGGAATGTTCCGTAAAAAGGGGTGGGGCTTGAATATTCTACCCATAGATAGTGCATTTTGAGAACGATATGATGGTACGGCTTTCGAAGAGCATTTATTTAAAATAAAAAAAAAATCTCTCTCTCTCTGAAGCATTAATGTCATTTTAAGACTACGGTTCAAATCTTCGTACCAAGTTCCACATTCATAAAATGACCTATTGTTCGGCTGTTTTTTTTCTTTCTTTTCTCTCTCGCTCTATAAAACATGCTCTCCTGGTGTTTCAGCTGGTACGCCAAATGTATTTGACATTTCCAAAATAAAATTCCACTGCCTTTTCTTCCCAGCGACATTACGCGGCAGACACAGACAATAGCGGTATAGGTCGCAAGGAGTCATACAATGGTTATTTGTACGCCCCTTTACACCTACAATTGATAAGCAGCTGTCTGGGAGAAGAACGATTTGTTCGAAGGATAAAGCCAAACTATAAACACCAAGATGAAATAAAAAAAATAAAAAATAAAAAAGAAATGTACAAAATAATCCAATTTCCAGTAAAATGATCTACAACAGGTTGATCCCTGTTCAAGCACAAACATCTCTACTGAAATCATTTTTTGGGAAACCACTCTAAAATGACTCTGACCTTTTAGCCCGAGTCAATTTCTACAGTGGTACATCATAGAAACACAATTTAAGAAAAATATTTACGGCCTTTAATCTGTCTTGAAACATGGCGGAGAATGTCTTGAATACGAAAGTACACACTATGCCCTACAGGCCTATATATTTTTACATTGTATTATTGCAGTCCAACCTTCCCATATGTCATTAACCTTTAAAAATAATGGCTCTGTGGGGCTCCAGGGTCACATAAATAAATCTGTGAGATGCTGCAATAAAAAAAAAAAAATGAAATGATAATCAAACTGTTCATCATGCCGTCTCCTGGGTATAAATGATGGGCTTTAAATGATCTTGGCCGGTGGGTAGTTAAAAGGTAGGTTTCCTAACTTGGTAGGAGAAATATGAGGTCTGCCAAGCATGCAGTAGGTCTGAGATAATGGAATAATGTATAGCAAATGACCAATATCAGCTATAAACAGACTGAAATGCGTAAGTATTTGTAGGAACGCATATTGGATGGGCAGTATTAAGAGAGCCTCAAACACGTTGAACGAACTTAGCTAGGCAAAGCTGAATGAGAAGTCCCCCGTGCTTTGAGAGCTATTCACTAACATTGCAGACGATTTGACATGAGATAAGCATTCCGTCTCACTATACACAATTATACATTGTGCAGGGACAAACCTGGCGTGTTCCTCCTGCAAGAATCGCCAAAATCGGCCCTGCATAATGTAAACTTTAAAGGGACGGTATCACCTGAATATTGCGTTTACTGGGCATGTAAAGAATAAAAATGATGGGAAATGATCTATACATTGTGTGAGCAAAACTGCCAGCAAATGGCTCAATTAGGAGACAAATTTTATTTTAAATATGTCTGTGGCAGTCTCCTGCTTATAACATCACCTGTGACATATTTCCCACTGAAAAGCAGTTCATTTGCATACCGTGCCACAGATGATGTCATAAGCAGGAGACTCAACAGACACATTTAAAGCCCATTTTTCTCCTAATTGAGCCATTTGCTGGCAGTTTTGCTCACACAATGTATAGATCATTTTCAATCATTTTTTATTCTCTCCAGTCACAGTATAAGCCATGTTTAGGTGATACAGTCCCTTTATTCTCTCCAGTCACAGTATAAGCCATGTTTAGGTGATACAGTCCCTTTATTCTCTCCAGTCACAGTATAAGCCATGTTTAGGTGATACAGTCCCTTTATTCTCTCCAGTCACAGTATAAGCTATGTTTAGGTGATACAGTCCCTTTATTCTCTCCAGTCACAGTATAAGCCGTGTTTAGGTGATACAGTCCCTTTATTCTCTCCAGTCACAGTATAAGCCGTGTTTAGGTGATACAGTCCCTTTATTCTCTCCAGTCACAGTATAAGCCGTGTTTAGGTGATACAGTCCCTTTATTCTCTCCAGTCACAGTATAAGCCGTGTTTAGGTGATACAGTCCCTTTATTCTCTCCAGTCACAGTATAAGCCGTGTTTAGGTGATACAGTCCCTTTATTCTCTCCAGTCACAGTATAAGCCATGTTTAGGTGATACAGTCCCTTTATTCTCTCCAGTCACAGTATAAGCCGTGTTTAGGTGATACAGTCCCTTTATTCTCTCCAGTCACAGTATAAGCCATGTTTAGGTGATACAGTCCCTTTATTATCTACAGTCACAGTACAAGCCATGTTTAGGTGATACAGTACCATTATTCTCTCCAGTCACAGTACAAGCCGTGTTTAGGTGATACAGTCCCTTTATTCTCTCCAGTCACAGTATAAGCCGTGTTTAGGTGATACAGTCCCTTTATTCTCTCCAGTCACAGTATAAGCCATGTTTAGGTGATACAGCCCCTTTATTCTCTACAGTCACAGTATAAGTCATGTTTAGGTGATCCAGTCCCTTTATTCTCTACAGTCGCAGTATAAGCTATGTTTAGGTGATGCAGTCCCTTTATTCTCTCCAGTCACAGTATAAGCCATGTTTAGGTGATACAGTCCCTTTATTCTCTCCAGTCACAGTATAAGCCATGTTTAGGTGATACAGTCCCTTTATTCTCTCCAGTCACAGTATAAGCCATGTTTAGGTGATACAGTCCCTTTATTCTCTCCAGTCACAGTATAAGCCATGTTTAGGTGATACAGTACCATTATTCTCTCCAGTCACAGTATAAGCCATGTTTAGGTGATACAGTCCCTTTATTCTCTCCAGTCACAGTATAAGCCGTGTTTAGGTGATACAGTCCCTTTATTCTCTCCAGTCACAGTATAAGCCGTGTTTAGGTGATACAGTCCCTTTATTCTCTCCAGTCACAGTATAAGCCATGTTTAGGTGATACAGTGCCTTTATTCTCTCCAGTCACAGTATAAGCCATGTTTAGGTGATACAGTCCCTTTATTTTCTCCAGTCACAGTATAAGCCATGTTTAGGTGATACAGTACCATTATTCTCTCCAGTCACAGTATAAGCCGTGTTTAGGTGATACAGTTCCTTTATTCTCTCCAGTCACAGTATAAGCCGTGTTTAGGTGATACAGTCCCTTTATTCTCTCCAGTCACAGTATAAGCCATGTTTAGGTGATACAGTCCCTTTATTCTCTGCAGTCACAGTATAAGCCATGTTTAGGTGATACAGTCCCTTTATTCTCTCCAGTCACAGTATAAGCCATGTTTAGGTGATACAGTCCCTTTATTCTCTCCAGTCACAGTATAAGCCATGTTTAGGTGATACAGTCCCTTTATTCTCTCCAGTCACAGTATAAGCCATGTTTAGGTGATACAGTACCATTATTCTCTCCAGTCACAGTATAAGCCATGTTTAGGTGATACAGTCCCTTTATTCTCTCCAGTCACAGTATAAGCCATGTTTAGGTGATACAGTCCCTTTATTCTCTCCAGTCACAGTATAAGCCGTGTTTAGGTGATACAGTCCCTTTATTCTCTCCAGTCACAGTATAAGCCGTGTTTAGGTGATACAGTGCCTTTATTCTCTCCAGTCACAGTATAAGCCATGTTTAGGTGATACAGTCCCTTTATTTTCTCCAGTCACAGTATAAGCCATGTTTAGGTGATACAGTACCATTATTCTCTCCAGTCACAGTATAAGCCATGTTTAGGTGATACAGTTCCTTTATTCTCTCCAGTCACAGTATAAGCCGTGTTTAGGTGATACAGTCCCTTTATTCTCTCCAGTCACAGTATAAGCCATGTTTAGGTGATACAGTCCCTTTATTCTCTGCAGTCACAGTATAAGCCATGTTTAGGTGATACAGTCCCTTTATTCTCTCCAGTCACAGTATAAGCCGTGTTTAGGTGATACAGTCCCTTTATTCTCTCCAGTCACAGTATAAGCAGTGTTTAGGTGATACAGTCCCTTTATTCTCTACATGCACAGTACAAGCCATGTTTAGTTGATAGAGTCCCTTTATTCTCTCCAGTCACAGTATAAGCCATGTTTAGGTGATACAGTCCCTTTATTCTCTCCAGTCACAATATAAGCCATGTTTAGGTGATACAGTCCCTTTATTCTCTACATGCACAGTACAAGCCATGTTTAGGTGATACAGTTCCTTTATTCTCTCCAGTCACAGTATAAGCAGTGTTTAGGTGATACAGCCCCTTTATTCTCTCCAGTCACAGTATAAGCCATGTTTAGGTGATACAGTCCCTTTATTCTCTCCAGTCACAGTATAAGACATGTTTAGGTGATATAGTCCCTTTATTCTCTCCAGTCACAGTATAAGCCATGTTTAGGTGATACAGTCCCTTTATTATCTACAGTCACAGTCCCTTTATTCTCTCCAGTCACAGTATAAGCCATGTTTAGGTGATACAGTCCCTTTATTCTCTCCAGTCACAGTATAAGCCATGTTTAGGTGATACAGTCCCTTTATTCTCTCCAGTCACAGTATAAGCCGTGTTTAGGTGATCCAGTCCCTTTATTCTCTCCAGTGACAGTATAAGCCATGTTTAGGTGATGCAGTCCCTTTGAATATTGAATAAATGCTCGTCTTGACTCAACAAACTTTTAGGGAAACAGGGCCCTCTGACAAACCAAGACCGTGCCCCAGTGATTATGTAGAATACAGATGTAGCAGGAATTTACCTCCAAGATGTTCCTTTTTAAAAAAAAAAAAATCTGTAACGTTTTGTGATGATGTAAACAAAGCTAAACGAGATCTGTTTATGGAACATGTTGGGGACCGCTAGCTCTTCATCAGTTCTATCCAACCAATGTCAGTTTCCCAAGCGTCCACAGAGACAGAGGCGGCTCTAGACTTTGTGAGGCCTTAGGCGAAAGTCGAACATGAGGCCCTCACGGACACACATTATTAAATAAAATATATGCAAGTGATAATAAAAATGAACTGGATAAATAGCATATTTCAAGATCAGACTCAAATCCCAGCTTCTAGAAATGAACAGCTCCTAGAATTGTATTTGTCTCATAATTATTCTACAAACATCTATAAACATTTGGTATAGATAAAATTGTGTGCGGCTGACTAACTCACATTGTTATTGCTGTGTCCTAAATGTGAACACTAACACATATCACACAGTCATTCATAGACACACTCAGTGAGCACACACTGACTCACAGACACACTCAGTCAGCACACAATCACACTCAGCCAGCACACACTCACAGATACACTCAGCCAGCACACACTCACAGATACACTCCAAAACCCAAAGATATTCAGTGTCCTCTGTCCAATTGTACAGCCGAAAAGAACATGCAATTTGCCTTGTAAATAAAACATTAAAATCCAGCTTGCCAGCATGCTCTGAGCTGCTTTTGTAGAACGGAGTGACAAGTGGCTAGCTGAATCTAATAAATCAGGGGTCATGCTGTTCCAAATTCGCTTTTCACTAGGATCCAAGAAGTCACTTCTGTTGGCCTAAGCAAGTAAACAATATGTCTTTCCTTCCACATACTTGCTACGCCTCACTGCGTCTTCTCTTCCCCGGATGGTTCGTCAGGCGTGGTATAATTTAATTAGACTTAATCTTCTGCAAACATATTCGCGGGGCAATCTCATTGGTCAAGGTTTGCAGGCGGTGGGACCTGCTTGCCCATGCGTGAGATTGCGCGGCTGCCTTCCAGAACTAATAACAAGTACGGGAGATTCATTTTCTCAAAGGGTCCTTTTGATTTCCAGGTAATTTGGGATAGTGGGTTGATCCTATACAATTAGCTGGCATGACGCGCAAGCCCAGAGACAAAAATAGGGCCGAAAGAACTTCTCCATCAGAGGATCAGACCCAGGTAGTCGATCTCACCACTCCTCTAAATAAACGTTTTCCGACACTTGGACTCCCGTGTAATGTAGCGAATGGGTAGGAGAATTCTTAAAACTCTACCTTCTCCCGTGGTTAAGTGGTCCTGGCAGAGACTATACAACAGTGGGTTCAGCTGGTGCAATGCACCCAGGACTTTCCCTTCACAGGGGTCGAAACAGTAGTGTATCTTCCACAAGGCAAACAAGGCACTCGCCTAGGGCGGCACTTTGCCAGAGGGTGTTAAAGCACACTTCTGGTGCTTCAAACATTTTCACTACCTCCCCCACCGTTTAGCAAGCTTTAGCTTCTTCCAATAATTGGGGTGATGGGGGCATGTAATGGACGTGGTGGGGGCATGTAATGGGGGTGATGGTGGCATGTAATGGGGGTGATGGGGCGTTTAGTGTGTATGCAATGTGGGTGATGGAGGCATGTAATGTGTATGCAATGTGGGTGATGGGGGCATGTAATGTGTATGCAATGTGGGTGATGGCTGCATGTAATGGGGTGATGGGACATTTAGTGTGTATGCAAT
This sequence comes from Pelodytes ibericus, assembly GCA_036172795.1. Taxonomy (NCBI): domain Eukaryota; kingdom Metazoa; phylum Chordata; class Amphibia; order Anura; family Pelodytidae; genus Pelodytes; species Pelodytes ibericus. The sequence continues at coordinate 89,311,950 of CM069864.1, forward strand.
GTGGGTGATGGGGGCATGTAATGGGGTGATTGGGCATTTAGTGTATATACAATGTGGGTGATGGTGGCATGTAATGTGTATGCAATGTGGGTGATTTCATTATGCATTTCTATCTAAATGAGCAGGGGAGTTTGCTCCCCTTGGAGAAACCCCCCCCCCCCCCCCCATTACAGAATTTATTCACTGATCAGGCATATTTGTCAGCTTTCTCCAGATGAGGTCATAAAAAAAATAAACCTCTTTTCAGGAGATACAGAAGATGTCAGATGTCCGTGTCAAACAGGCTCTTCTCACCCAGAGACATCTACAGCCTTGTGTTATCTCATGCAGGCCCCCCCCCCCCCCCCCCTGGAGAACTCGCATGAATGTTTAATGAATGTAATAGTCTCGGGTTTGCGGCTGCTTAAAAAAAAAAAAAAAAAAAAGAAGACACTTAACAGACATCTTTTAAAGATTCAGCACTTAGTGAACACGCAATTTGGAAGGATTTAACGTTGGAGGTTGTCGCTTAACAAGGAGCTGGAGACGTTTTCGACAAATGACTTCGCTACGCATTGATGAGCTGTAGGCACAAACATCAACCACGTCCTGGCTTTACACCAGCGCCGCTGATATTTAGGCAAGGACGGGACCGGCTCAAGGTCTCGGTGGTCACCTGTGAGGTTTCCTAGGGTTCGTCAGCTCTTGTGGCTCGACTATGATCCAAGGATGTTTGTTGAGCGCTGGTGTGAGCCGAACACGACGGGATGTGGACTTGGCCAAGATGCCAGCGAGCACTCAACTTCGCGACGAGCATCAGTATTACAGCAGACGTCATGGATAACCACCTAGCCAACGGCCAAGGCATTGTGCGGCCTCATATCCTACTTAGGCTCAGGAACAGTGGCAATGGAAGGCGAATGTTTACAGCTCTGTATGTGTGAAAGGCAATGCCACGTTAACCCACATACCACGTCAGGGAAGTCAAGCGCTGTGAATACAGCAGAAAACCTGACCTATGGGTTAATAGTCCATGGCTACTAGATGACGGAAGGCCACTTAAGCCCTTACTGAGATTCATTTACCAAAAGTACAGATATTTAAGATATAGAGGAAGTCCCCATGGCAGCCAATGAAAATACTGAGGCTGATTGCACCTTAAGTAGCACATGCTGCCCCAAATTGCTCCGGTAAAGATGGCGCTGTGTACTCCAACCTCTCAAGGGCTATATCCCATTACTGATCAGTTTTAACCCCATAAAGCCGGAGAGAACAGTTACATGGCGGCACACAACTAGCCCCGTAGATGCAGGACTACAGCCCCCCTACCAAATACATCATGGCAGTTGTAGTCCATAAAGGCTTGCGTGTTAGGGTTGCACCACAGGCTGTCGATCAGCGAGTTCACTTTTATTTTAAAGCTCGGGGGACAGGGAATTTTTGTCCCTCGTTTATTTTGTAAGGAGCGCCAATATACATATTTTTCTTGTACAGACATAATAAAAAACATTTTTTTAAAAACAACCTTTCCATTCTGTGTCACGGCGTTTCCCCTCTCGGCAATGGACCGGAGATATAATCCCACCTTTTAACCTCTCCTAATGTCGCTGCGTTCCCATTGGCTGCTCTGTAGCTGGGCAGAGATGCTGCCTTAGATTTGTTTTGTCCAATCAATGCATTTCTGCAGTGGAAGGTGGACTCAGGAATCCTTCCATTCCGCAGATTATTTCAAATCCCCTCTCTTTATTTATTTCTATCATTACCAGGAACCGCTCAAAACCCCAACACTTCCAGTGCATTATTAAGTCTGTGCCGCGGACGATCGCGAAGGGGGAAGATTTACTAAGCAGTGATCATTTGGAGAGATGTCCCATAATTATTCTAATAGCCCACGAGAAGGCATTGCTACACACTGGGGGCACTAAACTCTCTATTTCTAATTTTAAAGAGGGCCTCATCACCTTAACACTGCTTATATACCGTGAACGCAGAGAATAAATGATCTATACGTTCGCGTTGGCGGAATTGAAAGCAAATGCATGAATCAAGAGAAAAATGTGTTTCAAACGTCTGCCGTGTCTCCCGCATAGCTAGTTGAGGGGTCACCCCAGACACAGGTTAACGTTTTTCTTTTTCTCCTAATTTAGCTATTTGCTTGCAATTGTAGATAATGTTTAGGAGACATAGAAACATAGAATGTGTCGGCAGATAAGAACCATTCGGTCCATTTAGTCTGCCCAATTTTTTATTTTTTTTTTGAGTATTTTTATTAGTCCCCCGTTCCCGGTCTTATAGCTAGGATAGCCTTGTGTCTATCCCACGCATGCTTAAAATCCTTCACTGTGTTTACCTCTACCACTTCTACTGGAAGACTATTCCATGCATCCACTACCCTCTCAGTAAAGTAATACTTTCATTAGTCCCTGGCCTTATCTTATATCTAGGATAGCCTTATACCTATCCCACGCATGCTTAAACTCCTTCACTGTATTAACCTCTACCACTTCTGCTGGAAGGCTATTCCATACATCCCTCTCAGTAAAGTAATAATTCCTGATATTACGTTTAAATCGTTGCCCCTCTAATTTAAGACTATGTCCTCTAGTTGTGGTAGTTTTTCTTCTTTTAAATATACTCTCTTCCTTTACTGTGTTGATTCCCTTTATGTATTTAAATGTTTCTCTCGTATCCCCCCCTGTTACGTCTTTCCTCCAAGCTATACATGTTAAGATGCTTTTACCTTTCCTGGTAAGATGTCCCTTTAAGCGACCACTCAGGCTAGACTAGCAGAGATGGATCATTTTTGCAGCTCGGCTATTCTGGCCTGATTGTTGTAATTCGCCCGACGGTTCACTATTTAGTAAATAGAACCCATTTGTTTTGTTTTTAATTTTTCATATGAATACACAATAGCATAAATTCTTCTTTAAATACCCCCCCCCCCCGGCCCCCCGCCCCCGCAGTGCCTGGTTGGTTTTGCTCATGCCGCAGCCCACCAAGGGTTAAGTAGGTCTAAATATAAATATAAATATAGTCTAAAAATAATTGGTGTTTTTTCCTGCAGGTTTGTCAGCCATCCGACCTTTACCACAGTTTCTGTAGTTTAAATATAATAATAAGGAGATTAATTTAGAGAGGGTCTATTTAATTTAACCCCGTTGACGTTACTAGACGCGTCCAATTCAATTTGGCGCCGGTGCAGCGCCGCGTTAGGTCTCCTTAATTGAAAGGTCTTTAGCCTGCGATGTCGCGCACACAGCGTCTTGATATCGAACGCCTGGCGCATCCCAGATACAGTAGGTCACCTCCAAGAGCCGCGCGAGGCAGGTCATCTTGGAGAAACGTCTCGGACATATTTTAATTAACTGGGCCGGTGTTTTATAGGAAAGCAACAAAAAGGCTTTTAGGGGACTTTGGAAAAACATATCTGCAACAATTCAATAGCCGGAGAGAGAGAGAGAGAAAAGGGGGGGGGGGGGGGGAGGACGGGGCGGAATTTAAATAGAATGTGGAATCAGGCTCACGCCAGTTCTGATAAGTGGAAAAGCAATTTGCTCTCTTGTCTGTGTGATGGGAGAGAGACTGTCCTTTCCCATATTAAGTACCCTAATAAGTCAACAACAAACACACCAAGGAACACTCCACTGCACAGCTTGGGAGGTGGAGCGGTACAGAGGTAGAGTTAGGGGCTATTTTTTTTTTAATACATTTTTTTTGTACATTTTTTTTAAATGTGCATGAGTGAATCACTGAACACCATAGCAATAAATCTCATCATATAGTGTGTTTAAAACGCAGTCAATCTGTGTATATATATATATATATATTTTTTTTTTTTTAGTAAATTCATATTTTAAATGGCTTACCAAATTACTGGACTCAGTTTGCCATAGCCACAGCTTCATCCACTCCCCCAAGAAGTGTCCCTCTTTGTCCATTTGAAATGTCAGTATGACTTACTTCCCAATACTTCAAATGGTCAAAGAGGGACACTTATTTTTGTGGGAGTGACTGTGGGTGGGGCATTACCACACATGTGTTCCAGCAACTTTAAGGCCAATTGCTAACTATATATGTATTCTGATAAAGGCATTATTAGAGTTTTATTGCTGTGGAGCTCTGTGATTTGGTTCTGCAAATCAAACAGGTTTAGCCCCATGAAAAGAGGGACAATAGAGGGGGGGCAAGAGGGGCAATAGAGGAGGCAAGAGGGACAATAGAGGGACAATAGAGGAGGAAAGAGGGACAATAGAGGAGGAAAGAGGGACAATGGAGGAGGAAAGAGGGACAATGGAGGAGGAAAGAGGGACAATAGAGGAGGAAAGAGAGACAATAGAGGAGGCAAGAGGGACAATAGAGGAGGAAAGAGGGACAGAGGAATTTAGAAGGCACACCCCATTTTTTTCATCCAAATAGAGACACTTGGGAGGTAAGTAAACATACTAGGTATACCCCAATGTAACACCCCCACAGTTAATATCTCTATATTCACCACCATAATATACCCCCATATGTGGTAGCACATCTCCAACAATGACCATTTCCCCTGGGGCCATTTTAGCTAATCTTGTTGGAACCAAGTACCATCGATTTAGCACTTTAAAATGTACTTCCCTCGGGCTCAGACAGCGTATTGCCTCCTTAACTTGTATCACTTAGTCCATCCAATCCTCACTATTGATACATTTGGATAAAGCTTCTCATATTTTCCTTAGAAGCTAAAAAGTCTCTGTCTCTACCCTCCCCCCCCCCCCCCCCCCTTTTCATTTTCTCCCTTGCAAGAGCATCTCTTGGCAACTGATTTCTAAGGAGGAAGAAAAGGTATGGATTTCTGGCTTGCCACATCTGGTATGGCTATTATTAATAATAATAATGATAATAATATATATTCAACCATCTGAGAGTATTTACCTCTCTTAACTAATGCTCACTATAATATGCAGGTATTTAATTCTCTATTGGCAGATTTTCTGGGGGGGCTTTGTAGGGAGCCCTATCAAAGCAGCCAGACCGCCACAATGTCCTTGACCACATCCATTTGCAAGTAGATACTTGTTATTTTGCAAATACCCATAAAGTAGCCCTTGGGAACAGAGCAGCTTACCAGAAAAAAAGGGGTCTTGACGGGGTAAAGAATACGGTTAATGCCTCCAAAGGGTTGTTATTGGTCAATTAAAGGATAGGGGCGGGACTTGGCCATATTACTAGGGGCTGCCATCTTAACAAGGCAGCCATTTTATATTGACGCCATTACCTTGGTCTTCCCTCCCGCCCTGTTTTTTAGGCAGTCTAGAGGTCATATCAAGGTGTTGCTTGCAAAGAGAGAATTACCTTTGGGAGGAATTATGCTGTTAAAATAAGTTAAAAATAATAAGTGTTGGTAATGTAGTTTTCAAGCTGAAGCCGTGGTGGGACGGGTATATAATATATATATATATATATATATATATATATATATATATTAAAATGGTACCCAATTTTTCCCAAATCTGCCATTCTTTGTGGGTTATAGGGGGGACATTATCCCAGCCACTGACTATACTCATATGTCATGATAGATGCAGGAGTCTGGATTATCACAAGTCCGGTGGAAACATGTGAGCTGAAGGTTTAATTAAGGTAAATAGATTGGTTCAGGGCCAGTTCTAGATTTCGTTCAGACTGGCCATACAAGCTTAAAAGGGCAATTAATCACATTAATAGCCGACAGGGGGGGCATTTAGCATTGGCACACATCCATTAGATCGCTGATAGACACTGTCAGCTATTCCTTCTCTCTCTGGCTCTGAAGGGTGATAAAAACCTCAAAGTGCTGCTATTATTGTAACATATAAAACTAACGAAAAGGCAATGAATGTAATAAACAGCAGGATAGTAGAAAATAAAAAGATGCACTGTAATGATAAGCTTTCAGATGCAGACTGCCGGTATAAAAATGGACATGATCTCCCCAGCCTCAACAAACCAAGGCTCGGCTACAACTCTCGTTATCCTTGGCGGGAGAGGACAATGTGATACGTCAGCTAACTGCGTTTGGGATGATCATGGGAGGCTCCCGCTACCCACTGGACAGCCGTTAGAGCGCTTGTAAAATAGGGATATTCTAAATGACGTAACTTACAGAATATTCCTCGATTCTGCTTGGTCCAGGGAACTGAGCAGGAAGAGAGCGAAAGACTGGGGGCAAAAAAATAAAATGTGCAATCTTCTGCCGTAAGAGCGCAAGAACGGATTATGGAAGGTTTGGAAATCCCGGCTTCTCAACGGATTTATTTTCTCTAGGGGAGCGTAAATTATTTTTGAATAACCTGTTGGCAGGGTGCCCTTCTCTCGCTTCGCTCAGCCAGCCAGGAGCCCAATTTTTTTTATTTTATTTTTTTAAAGGAATTATTATAAACTAAATAAAAACCCAACAAGATCACAGTTTATTTTAATTTACAAATTGGTTCTGTAATTGCGCTGCCTGCAACGGTTTCTCGGCGGATGAAAAATGGCAGCTTGGATGTAAATGACTAGCTGACTTGCCAAGATGACAAAGTGGTTTGGATTTAAGCTCAGGCCGAGATCAAGATGAATCACAAATGTTTAAAGGAATCATTTTTTTTTTTTTTTTTTAAAACACAGCATTTTCTAGTCATTAGGGCTCACATGCTTTCGTTAGACAGCTGCTACCATGAGATACGTAGAGCGAGCTGGGTTGATGAAAGCAGGTGCCAGATTCTACAAATGACCGGCGAAGTCGGGAACAGACTGTGACCCAGCGTAGATACTTATACTGATAAAGGGGCTCTGCAATGAGCCATTTTTAAAATAGTTCAGAGCCAGTCGGAATATAATATCAAATGGACGTTCAGCCAGGGATAATTTTTTTTTTTTTTACAGGCATTTGACCAGGTCAAGTCGTGGAAGGGTGGCAGCTTTCACATGGGGGGTGGAGTGCTGTCTGGCCAAATGGCCTCAAGTGGATGTGGTTCACAGTCTAGAAAGAGAAAAAGCTACTCGTCGAGAAGGACCCGTAGACAGGCCATAGAGAGGATTCAGACAGCTGGGGAATGACGCTCAATGAGAATAACTTGCTGGCGCCCTGTGTGGTAATATTTGGAATTGCAGTAAAAAAAAAAAAAAAGATAACAGTGGTGAACTGAATAGCACCAAACAGGCATTACTAGCTGCATTAGAAATAAAGGAAACTTGATATTGAGAGAGAATCTTGTTAAACAGTAAAGTCAAATGAGGAAAGAGAAACCTAGGGACTGGAGTCAAGAATAGGGAATGTTGGGATGCATGGAATAAGCTTGACGGAAATGTCTTTTCATTTGCGATATGACATCTTGTCTTTAAAAAAAAAAAAAGTACCGGCTGCCTTAGACGTAACGCTGACCTCAGCGTTAACGGCTTGCCGGTTAAAATACCAGCCGGGTGACAATCTTACCCACCCTACATGGATTCTGTATCACCCACAAAGTAACCAACGGGTGTGATATACTGGCCCACCCGAAAATAAAATCCTGTCTCCCACTCTTAATTCGTTTCTTATTCGCCCGGGAGACTGGAAATAAAGTTTATTCCTTATCAATTCTGCAATCTTTGCCGTGAATATTATTTACGCCACAAACATTCTGCATTATATTAATTTTATTCCAAATGGTGTGAGTCTTGTGTACGCCGGGGCTGCCGAGCTCACATTTTTTGGGGGGGAGAGGGGGGCAGACGTGTGTTACATTTCTTTTATGTGTCGAAGCAATCTATTTGGGATTTAAGGTATCTGTACATTTAATTCAGTGTTCTTGTTCGTGGCAGAGAATTAAACAATATGTCGGGGGGAGAACATTTTGCAAACACCGGCTGTAGAATAATTTCCTCGCTTTTCAGTTTCTGATGCATAACACCAGACAGTGTTTATCTAGGTGCAATCATTCCGGGACTGATCCTATCCTGAAATAAATTAGGAATGTTTATTAGGGGACAGACTAGATGGGCCAATAAGTTCCTCTCTGCTGTCTAAGCTCTTCTACCCTTTAACTGAAATGTTTTGAGATGCGACCACACGCAACCAGACAAGCAAAAGAAAACAATAAGAATGATCTGTGGGACCACAAATTAGGACCCCGAATGTCTTAAAAGAGAGTTGCAGACAATAAAATGAAAACAACCATTACATAGAGCACAGATTGGCCTCCTCCCAGAACACAGGGAGAAGAACAGAGGGGGAATCGATACAAAGAGATTTAGACGCTCGGGCTGTGAAAGGATGAGCAATTGACGATAATTCTCAGTCTGCGTATATTTTCTGGACCGATGATTTTCAGGTAACGTCGTAAAATTAAATAATCTGCTATTTGTGTACAAATTATCAGTTAACGCCAAACCTTTAAAAAAAAATTAAAAAATTGTAATGTTTGTTGCATGTAACGTTTAAATGTGCCACTTTATTCTCTGACCGCTACCCACCATGCTATGCTACGAACCATGCAAGCTGATCCTTAAACAAAAAAAAAAAATAAAGTACTTTTATTGTGACTTTAAAGAGAAAAAAAAAATGGATGCCAAGCTACACAAAACAAAGGTTTTCTGGCCCCATTTTATTTTTTTTACATTTTAGCATCCCAGCTGTGTGCTCTATACTATATCTCAAAACTGCTACCCCTGGCAAGGTGGGACGCTGTGGGTGGGTAGGTGGGATGCTGTGGGTGGGTAGGTGGGACGCTGTGGGTAGGTAGGTGGGACGCTGTGGGTCAGTTTTGTCAGGGTTACTGCACACGTGCGCCGAACACTCGAAATGAAAAAAAAAAAAAAAATCAGGACTGTTTAAAACCGCACAGTTAATAACACTGGTCAACAACATTTTTTTTTTTTTTCTGACCTGGACTTTTCTAGCTGTTTTAGACTAATTTCAGGATGCCGATTCCAAATCTGATCTCAGATTTGCTCTATCACATCCCATTTGTATGCTATCGGCAAACGCCATTTTCATTGAGTTTACCCGAAATCAACTCTTTGTCACTTATGATTGCAAGTTGTTGAGTCAGTAAAAGATTAGAGGTGATGGTAGGCGCTGTGAAAAAAATAAACAATCACATAAAAAAGAAAATGCTGCAAACACTAGTGTAATCCCCCAAGAGGGCACAACAGTGATAAACAAACAAGTGGTAAAGTGTTGCACCAAAAAATATATATTATATTACTTATCTAAAATAGAGATCTGATTTTCTCCAGCAGAACATATATATATATAAAAAAAGAGAGAAACAACAAAAACACTAAAATGAATAGTATTGTATGTGCAGAATATACCCAAAAAGATGTCCCCCAAAGGAAATACACTCACTCAGACCAGAGCCTGAAAATGGCTCTGAGTGTAAAGCATGAGAGGACTTCAAGTCCTATAATCCACAGTAATGCAAGATATCTCCGTTATAAAATACATGGCAAAAACAGCATAAAAACAAAGTCCAACGTCACCAGTCCTTTCGATATATTGCACGATCCGCAGTCTGCCTTGAAGAAGCCTATTGGGCGAAACGCGTCGCAACACTTTACCACTTGTTTGTTGCGAGTCAGTGACTGCTTTAGTGATAAAATGTTTGTTTCATTCTTATCGTATATTGTATCTTATCTTATACTTGTCTGTATGTCTGTTTAGCTCTTTGTATATGAGCATAAATTTGCTGTTTTTGTTGAAAATGCAATTTTTGATATCTGAAAAACCTGATATGTGATAGACAAAAATAGCTGCCAGATTTGGAATCAGCATCCCAAAATTACCTTTAAACTGTTGGAAAACCTTATGCCAGAAAAATCGTGTTGAGCAGTGTAATGCTCTGCCGGTCCTCTAATAGGATCCCAGGAGATGCTGGGAGATGTCTATTTTTTTTTGGGTTGCAAAGGATGATTTTGAAGTGCAAGACCTGCAAAATGTAAGCATTAAAAAAAAAAAAAAACATTGATGAAGATAAAAAAAAAATACTTAAACTGCTGCTATTTATATCGCAAATGTCAGCTTTAATATTCATTCATTATCCAAGACATTTTTCTTATTCAGATTGGACCTTTAACTGGAGTTCCTAAATCATTATTCCAATACAACCAAATGTTAAATATATGCTTGCTCCAGCACTGATCCATTGATCCTCATAAAGATTGATGAACTGGCATTTGAATAAAGGAAAAGTATTGATACAAAAAAAAAATTGCTTTCACATCCAAGTACCCCTTTTCCAAAATTCTGTCGGATTTTTCCACAAGTTGCAAATTCCACACACACCTGTCATAATGCAAGTGCGCAACAGTTTATTCACTGTCCAGCCCCCTTTAGCTGTGATCTAGCCTTTCCATGCATGCTCGGATTCCCCCACGGCCACAAATGGTCATACAATGACACGTGTGCAGACCTGACGGTGGCTCCCAACGATGCCTCACATCACAGCTACATCACAGTAACAGGGATTTATTTGCTCTATACAGTATTTACACTGATATTACTGGATTTCATGAGAGCTTTAATAAATCCTTTTGGCGAAAATGATCCGTTATCTGAAACACTTCTAGTCCCCCGATAAAGTATACACGACCTGTATATGTAAATCATTCCCATGCATATTTGCAAGTACACTCAATCTTCACAAACTGGGAGAGCAGGAAGTGAAAGGTGCATTTTAAAAATACATATGCCCTAAATGTTATCAAGATTTAAAAACTATGACTCAAACATTCGTGAATCTTTAAAATAAAAACCAGTCTTAGCTATTGAGTGGCCTGCACTTTTATTGGTAATGGTTTTTGGTTTCATGATATATATATATATATTTTTTTTCCAAGGATTTTCAAACATTATTTGCTGGGTAATTATCCTGATACGGATATCAATTTTTATCAATATCTTAATTGTGATATGCGTTGAAGAGCCAGCGTTCGATGGTGAGAAATTATCTGCTCAAATCCAGATTCGGGGGTTTGAGTGACATTGTACTGTGCGAGCCAGACGGATATTAGGAACAAACACCATTTTGGGTAAATGTAGCATTAGGTGGTAATTATTAAGAGAGAAAAAAAACAGACAAAGTTTGGGTAAACATTTCCGAGAAGCAGGAAGCCAACTGATTTAATGAAGAACTGGAAGAGGTCAAAGGGGGCGATGAAAGACAACATCGAAATGGTGGGAGAGATGTAGGGGAGGACTGGTGACCCAGGAGGCACATCCAAAGAGAAATGTGTGTCTCATTTGCATATCAAGCCAGACGGTGATGTCATAATCTGGAGACAACACAGACGCCGTTCAAGCACATTTGTCTTTTAATTTATCCAACGCACAAGGTATAGATCATTTTTAATCATTCTTTTTGTTACAATATAGATGCCTCCAGCTCTGCCTGACCTTTAGTTATCCCCGGTCAGTTTTACCACTTCACTGGTTAATGAAAAGACTGTTTTTATCATCTTTATGGCGAAGAAGGAAAGCACTGTGTACAGCCGAACCTATTCCCACCTACTGGTTTACACTTCACACAGCTCTTAATGAACTCATCGGAGGGTTGTGTTCTGCTCTGTTATTATGTGTCTACAGCTATAGTCTGTCTCGGTGTCTGATCTCAAGGGAAGTATCAATACTCTCGGGGTTAACCTTGATAAATAAGCAGATTATAAGATGATCAAACACATATATGTGTGACCTTAACCCCACAATAGTAATACTGCTGTCCAACTGGCCATACCTTGTACTTGCTCTTTAAGGGGGCATTATCTGGTCTTGCAGAAAACAGCATACAGCTTTTCGCTTAATGCATAAATAAATAAATTAAAGAAATATGTACAGTACCAGACGTAGCCGTATAGAGTACTGTATTTACAGTATATATAGCAGTGTGATTAATGGGCCATCTGTGCCTCTATGTACAATGCTAGTGTCAGAAGCTGAATTCACAGCTGTGAGACTTTTTACCGTTGAAGGTGACCTTGGCACTTTACAAACAACTGTAAGCAAATACATTGCTAATTGCTGGGTCACGAGAGGTAAAGGGAGTGGGCGAGGGAGGAAAATTGATTTAAAAGAAGGCGTTCATTTTCAATTTTCTTTTCTATTTTATATATATATGGTTTTTTTTCCCATTAATAGTGGAAACAATCCTGATTTTTGGGAGAAAATACAAATGACGATTGCACACATAATATCCAAAAAGAGTAGCATGGATATTGACATGCATTTCTTTTTTTCTGCTTAAAAAATTGTATCACCTACTTATGCACTAGTCATAGCTTTTTATCAGGATATTTATTTTCTTGCTATACCGCACAAAGCCACTAGGGGCGTCTAATAAATCTTACGAGTCAGTCATTCTTGTCCCAGTAGGGGTTACATTTTGTGGTGGCCCAAACCCTACTTTCAACTCATTGGTATATGGGAAACCTTGGAAAAGTGGTGCTAAAGTACGACGGTGTCGCTAGATCGGGACAGTTGAGGGAGGAGGGGGTATTTGGGTACAAAGAGACACAACCCAACAAAAATAGACCAGGTTTTGTGTAGTAACAGTGATCAGCATGGAAACCGGTAGAATGTTCCTGCCGATTGTTCTCCCATTAGAACTCTGCCCCAGAATTCATCTTGCTATAGAACCGCTGGGGTCACGGACTGTTGACCTTCAGGAGAAAGTTTCGCAGTGGCAGACAGATCATGTATTGGTTAGAGTTGCACAATGAATCCAATCTGCCATTCTGCCATTCTCTCTCTCTCTCTCTATATATATATATTTTATTTGTTTGCTGTTGTTTGCAAACTATAATAATACATACTGCCATAGTCTTGGGAGCGTGTGAAACTGGCAGTCCTCTTTAGAATAAGAAAGTCGAGACAAGACACGTGGGCGCGTTTTTCGGGGAGCGATGTGAAGAGACGAGCGTGGAGTAGCGTGGCCTGCATTAAATTGAGGTGAATTGATTTTTCTTCTTCTCTCTTTTTATTTATTTATTTAGACTTGTGCGTTGTCGGAACATGATCAGACGGCCAAGGATTAATGTTTATTTGACGCATTACCACACTGAGCACGGCCTTACACATCACTCCAACACCCAACGGCGGGATGCAGCACCTGAGCCGCTGTGCAAGCCAACATTGTGTTTGGAGGAGAGTGGCTCCGAGCAATCCAACCCTTCGTGTCTCAGATGCGACACACAATTAACTCTGAGTCCCAGAGGCGGGAATGGGGTGATGTGAAAGTTGACTATTTTATGTTTCACAGGGGTCTGATCAATGCAAATTTACCTATTGCAGAGTGAAAATTGTCAAGCCTCCTCTCTGATACCCTTCTCCAGAAGCTCCACGAGTGGAAGAACCTGGAAAGTGTGTGTCTTGTTTACAGGCACAAACTTCATTGCCCCAGTACGTTCTCTGAGTCAGAGCATCATGATAGCGTCACGTTAAGTCTCTCACGCTATAGGAAATGGTGTCAGGAGTGTGACGTGAACAGGCTATTAATTCTGGGTCATGTGTGAGGCTTGCGCGGTTTGCACAGGTGCCTTTCCCAACCTGTTGCATGCCCAAGAGGGCACCATTAACCATCTCTGTCATAAGGGCTCCATACACGCAACCTTTAATTGAGAGCTGTTGCACAGACATGCATTTTCGAAAGGGTTAAAGGATACGTAGGGCTTTACAACAATGAGTAAGAGGTGCTCAGTTTGGAACTCGACTCAGATCCCTAATCTATATGTTTATTTACCACCGCTCACTGCAGTATTTCTGTGTTTGCTTTAAGGGAACGGCTGGAGTGGAGATTGCGTGCACGATGGCCGAGCTATGCAGACATGACATTTCTAGCATAGTACACGGGGCAGAGGGTGGGAGGATGGGGCGTCTGCATATATCCGGGGGGGCCAGACATCTCCCAGAGGAAGTATTTATACAGTGGCATCACTGTGCATTCCTTTCTATAATGAGACCAGGCCACTGAACCTGCCCCCCATACTGTATGGGCTCCCTTCCTCACATAAACCCTGCAAAGGCGGCTATTGGTGCCATAGCTGGGAAAGAAAGGGTTAAAGAATATAGTGCGAGGCTTGGAGGAACATGCGCCGCGGAGGTCGGATTTAAAATAGCACACGTTTTAATGAAAGAAACAAATAATGCATCCTCTCTACTTGTTTAGTTCTATCAGGGGGCAGACATGTTGTTTAGAATCTTGGGTAAGATGAAGATCTGACCCATCTGACTCAACATGTCAGCTCTCTGGTAGAGCTACATGCAACAAAGAGGGCTCAATAAGGTGCTTTATTTATATTTTTTCATTAAAGCATTTCTATTTAAAATGCCTCCACTTGATGCAATCAGTAAAACATAAGTTGATTTCCCCTTCTCACATGGTGACTGCCCCCCCCCCCCCCCCTTGCATGTTCTAGCAGGATAACTGGAAAAGGTTGTATATTGGGGTTTCTGGTGGATTCTTTCCTAAATCAACACAGAGTTTCAGGCTACTTAGCAAATGCTAGACCCTAAAGAACAAAACCAATGTTTGCAGTTCTTGTTTGTTGCTAAATAAAGTTGTTATAAGTTTATTCTGTGGCAATAGTCTCCCCCGGTCCTCTCGCTAAGCTAAGTGATCTTTAAACAAAAACGAATGTCTGACGCTAATATTATAAATGTCACAAAACTTCATACTGTATTCGTGTTGTTAATTCCTTTACAAACCTTTTCCCAATTTGCCATTAAGAAATACATCTGGTTTAAAATAAAACACAGGATCCATGTCACGGGGCGATATATGTACTATATTATATGGCTAGAAATCGGCTGGATGAATTACTTATCTCCTACAGCCGGAGAATAATCCCAACCCTGAGAAAACATTGGCATAAATTATCCGTACTTTTATTTAAAGGCGAAATTCCTCAGAGACGCAAAAAGTTATTAAGTATAATAGCCGGAAACTAGGTCACTGTTACATCTCGTTTATTAACACTGTTCCATTTTTTTTTTTGCTGCAGAGGCAGGGGAATAAGAGGTAAGCTCTGCCCAAAATATATATAGCCACCTTAATATTTAAACATTAAAAATTATGATACTTTCTACGGTGCTATTTTTTATATATTTATTTTGTAGGAGCACTGAATATCTTTGTATTGTGATAGTCTTTTATAGTATTTTATGGTGCTGTGGTGTTATTTTATTATCTACTTCCCCCCCCCCCCCCCCCCCCTGTAATTACTAGACAATAGGCTATTTTTGAAAATACACCTAAGCGTGCTTTCATTTATTTTTTAAAAAAAAGCTCCTAATTTTTCTTCCTGGTGTTGGAAAAAGTACTGAAGTTTGGTCATATCTGCTCACAGCATGAAAGAAAACTATCTTATAAAATAACACCACAGCACTATAAAATAACGGATTTAAACAAGCGACTTCATGAAAAACAAATACCAATCCTTTTTAAATTCCCTTCCTACGCAACAGCTCGGAAAAAAAATACCTTTTTGAAAATTAGGGCAACTTTAGAATGCCCCACACCCGTGGGCAATAAATACCAGAGAGGTCGAACAGCCTGGGGTAACAAAGATCATTCTGGCTCATGCGATACAGTGTCGCTTAGAACGCTAAGGAAAGTCATAAAACCATTACAAAGTGGCAGATGTTGAAGGAACAAATATTAAACACTAAATGGGGTTAAGACAAAACAAACTGATTTGCAAGGCAGCCAAAGAGGGCCAATTGCTGTTGGAAGCAGACAAGGTTTGGGATTTGACTTGTGAAAATTCTGTTATTAATTTAAAGTCTCTTTATACGAAGTGCCAGCTAAACAGACAGACAAAGGACCTCAGGTAAACACATCCACAGGATGAAGCACAGTGCCTTAATCTTCGCTAGAAAGTAATGTTCTAAAAAGTGGAGGAGTCACCATGGAATCCAACGGAATGTTCCTGCTGATATCACCATGGAATCCAACAGAATGTTCCTGCTGATATCACCATGGAATCCAACGGAATGTTCCTGCTGATATCACCATGGAATCCAACGGAATGTTCTTGCTGATATCGCCATGGAATCCAAAGGAATGTTCCCGCTGATATCACCATGGAAACCAATGGAATGTTCCCGCTGATTGTTCCACTTTTAGAATCTTGTCCCAGAATCTTTCTTTATATACAAATAGGTACGGATTATGATATCATGTCTCAAAGCGGTCTGACGACTAGTACCCTTCTACTTATATTGCAGTCAGCTCTGCGTGAAGCTGGTGTTGGTCATTTCAAGTGCGCCCGTGCCCTGTTTGTCTGGCACTGCAAAGAATGGCACTTGTCTTGGTAAATTCCCCCTGCAATTTATATCTGTTGCTTGGAAGTAAATCCTAATCTCCGAGGAGGCAGAGATGGGCTGTGTATTGTCTGCCTCACCCCTGAGTACACACTGTATGGGCAGAAATTACAGGCATGCAGTCAACAGGAGATTGCTCTTATTTTTTTTTTCTCACCTTGAGAAAGTGGGAGGCAAAATAAATAATAAAAGAAACTGCACCCAACACTCATATGGACTGTCTAGTCCCCAAACTCACTTTGGTGCAAGATGAAGATCACTGCTTGTATAATGCACAGACTTTTATCCCTGTGTGATTTGATGCAGGCATTCTGTATAAACCACATTTTTAATATTTGACTCAAGCCCTCCCCAGTGATTACTCTGCATGTTTACTGCAGGTGCAGCAGCACTGAGTATATAGACACTAATGATATAAAGTTTTTTTTTTTTCATTTAGTCACTTCCTGTACTGCTGAAATAGAAGACATTGTCTGTAATAGACTTGCGCTTGTACACAGCAGGATCTCTTAGCAGTGCAACACATTGTCTGATGACATCACTAGAGAAACAGAATATTCCATTCATCTGAATGACATTATTCTCATTGGTTCCTGCAGCACAAAAAAAGGAAATTGACTTTTACTCAGCTAGTGTGGGCAGTCCTGGTTTCTTGCAAACTGCTGTAATTTCACAATTTCATCCAGCTGTAAGTATTGTATATTTTAAGCAATGCACAATGTAAGACATGCATTTTAAAGTACTTTGAAAGCACATTAATATGAATTAATATTTGGAAGATGTATTTTGGGCACCAGACAGTCCCTTTAACTTACAGGATAACAATGAATTGTTTTTTTTTTTGTCTGGCCCAGAAAGTTACACCAAGGCTGCCAATCAAATGCAATGACTCCAATTCACGCCCTCAAATAATGCAAAGCACCAATAGGAAGCCGGCATGGAATGTGCACATCTCCCAGGCTCCTCAGCCAACATCTCTCTCCTGGCTGAGGATTGTGGGTAGTGGAGTCCTACAACATCTGAAGAGCTACCTGTTTGCTCACCCCAAGAAGGAAAGAAAAAGAAAGAAAAAAAAACATAATAGCTTTGCTTATTACATTTTACCTTGCAGATTGTGACCTTTAATGGCTTCACTTTGAAGAAGGAAAGTAGTTTTCCCATCTAAGCTCATGTTAGTTAGCATAGGAGCACAGAATAATAATATATGCATGATGACAGGGGGGCGCTTCGCAAACGAGTCGCTCATTTTAATTTAAATTCACACTTGCAATGGATTAAAATAATAACAAAATAAACTAGGAAATATATTTTATATTTACCCATCTAGTTTTGCTTCAAATGAAAAAAAGGAAAATTTTCTTTTCGATATGATCCCTCCAGTCATCAGCAACCTGTATAAGTTCCAGGTTTTTTTTTTTTTTTTTTTTTAATCAATAGCTGTCAGACTTGTCGGATGACTTAAGGGACTGCAGAGCAATTTTAAAACATTCATAAACCCTGGTAGAACAGTTAGACGTGCTGCATTTTAAAAAGAAAGCACTGATCAAACAGGATTATATTCTGGCAAATTATAAATTAGCTTTTTTTTTTAGAACCATCTCACTACTACTTATCTGGTGTTAGGCTTCATCTCTTCTCCAGCAGAGGAGAAGCACTGATTTTATTATTTCTTTTTCCGTTCCTTTCATGTGAGAGTATTAAATGCAACACTTAAAGGGACTCATTTTTACTGGGAAAGTAGAGCATAAAAAAAAAATAATAAAATATCAAAAATGAAGAGAAAAATAAAAGTTTAGTTGCCCTTTAAGAGAGATGGGCACAACGCCAGTGGTTTAAAATTGTAAGTAATTTGTAGAATGATCTGTGAAATATTTACTAGAATAAAATGGAAGAAAAAAAGAATTTCTGTATACGGTATATTACGTTTACCAAAGTAAGTATTCTGCTCACAGCCCAGACATCTGTGATGAATGGTACATAACAGGAGGTCTGAGACTGTAGGCAGTGGCCTTTAATGATTGTTCTCGGTTTGTATGTTTGTTTTTTGTTTGATTAAATAAAAACAGGCATTTTTCCAAGAGATTTTTGCAAGGTAATACCTGACCCATACTAGTTTTATGCATCCAAAATAAAAGGAAGACGCATTAGGGGTCTGGTTCCATCTTTAATACCTTGCAACGGAGGGAAGGGTTTGCGGAAAAAGCACTTTCAAAATTTCGGCATGTAGTGTGTTTTGAGCTGTAGTACCACATATGGCCACTGGTGTCATCTAGGATAACACACCCATTTCAATGGCTAAATACTTGCTATGCTTCTTCTATGTCCTTCCCATGCATTCCCTTGTAATGGTCCATATTCACTCAAAAATTGCTGACTTAAAAACTGTTCGTGCTGTGCACTAATTGGCTGTTTTAGGGGGAGTTGTCTAGATCAGTGCTTCTTAAACCTGTCCTCAAAGACCCCCCACAGCCCAGGATTTAGGGATTAACCAGTTATATTTAAATACACATCTGCTGTGGCTCCCTACCCATTTAAGACTATGTATAACACCTGGTGTGGTTCCCTCACCATATAAGCTTATGTGTAACACCTGGTGTGGTTCCCTCACAATATGAGAATATGTATAACACCTGGTGTGGCTTCCTCGCCATATGAGAATATGTATAACACCTGGTGTGGCTCCCTCATCATTTAAGAATATGTATAACACCTGGTGTGGCTCCCTCACCATATAAGAATATGTATAACACCTGGCGTGGTTCCCTCACCATATAAGAATATGTATAACACCTGGTGTAGTTCCCTCGCCATATAAGAATATGTATAACACCTGGCGTGGTTCCCTCACCATCTAAGAATATGCATAACACCTGGCGTGGTTCCCTCACCATCTAAGAATATGTATAACACCTGGTATAGTTCCATCACCATATAAGAATATGTATAACACCTGGCGTGGTTCCCTCACCATATAAGAATATGTACAACACCTGGTGTGGTTCCCTAACCATAGAAGAATATGTATAACACCTGCTGTGGTTCCCTTATCATATAAGAATATGTATAACACCTGCTGTGGTTCCCTCACCATATAAGAATATGTATAACACCTGGTGTGGTTCCCTTATCATATAAGAATATGTTTAACACCTGGTGTGGTTCCCTAACAATATAAGACTATGAATAACACCTGGTGTGGTTCCCTAGCCACATATTTTTATTTAAACACAACTGGGTAATCCCTAGATCCTGAAGCGATGGGGGTCCTTAAGGACAAGTCGAAGACGTACATGTCTAGACCTGTCTCAGCTACCTGCAGTGTGCACAAGGAAAAAGTGCATCATGGGAACCTGACCTCATTGGGGGTGTGGCTAACCTCACTTCCGGTGCAGGAAACCAATGCAGAAAAGCGCCATGCTCGGTTGCATGCAAATAATGCACCCCGTCCTTATTCTTTCTCAGATTACCCTGTTCCATGTCACGCGCCTTGTTAAATTTAGATTTTTACAGTTTCTCTTAATGACACTATTATTATCTTGTGGAGTGCTCGGGGCCATGGCTGAGAGCAAAACCATACAACGCTGCCATCAATATCATTTTACGGGAAAACATTTTCCAAGTATAATGTGGCCTATCGCAAAAAGGATCCCGCTGTATGTGATACTTTACTGGGCTGTTAAAGCCCCAGGAATAGCTAAAGGCAACAAGAGATCGTGTACATCTTGTCCAATCACCCATTTGTTCTTAAATATTCACTTTCAACATGGGTCTCCCCCCACGGCAGTAGATTCAATCAACAGTAAATAGTTTGGTTTAGTTACAATTTACCTCCATGATATTATATGGCATTTCTGAGAAACCCGCTCTACTACAGCGCTGGAGCATTGTGATGCTCTCATTATGTCATCTGTAAACTCCAAAGAGTTATTGTGTTGGCAACAAAGCTATATAAACCTGCATTTTATGGAACAAGATTAGAAAGCGAATCATTTTTATTTTTTGGGGGGGGGGGGGTTTAAGGGGTTAACCACCTCGTTAAACAAAACAATTTTTTCCCCCTAAAATGTGTCACGCCAACATATTTATTTTGGAAAAATAAAACTACCACTTTAAAAATAACTCATGTTTAGTTCATGAAAAGGTCTATTATTAAGTGGATATTATGCCAAGAAAAAGTGAAGACTGTTTGCAAACACACATGTCACTGATCTCACCGGATAACATGTAACAAAACAGCAAACATTGAAACTATGTAACCGTGTTATGTGTCCCCTTGTTTATTTTAATTAGATCAGTAGATTAAAAAATACTTCTTCTGCTACAGTCAGCGGAAAAAACAAAATGCATAATAACCTTGGGAAGAGAGAACAGCACTGCCCTCCCATCGTATTGATTTACATTTATCTAAATGTGTATAAGGGGAGTGGATAGAATTAAAATAAAAAATGATCTATACATTGTGTGAGCAGAATTGCAAGTAAATGTCTAAATTAGGAGAAAAATGGGTTTTAAATGTGCCTGCGGAGTCTCCTGCTTATGACATCACCTGCGGCTTGATATGCAAATGACACATTTCTCACTGACTGTATTACATTTGCATATCAGTCCACAGGTGAGGTCATAAAAAGTATACACATTTAACACGGGTTTCTCATAATTTTGGCAATTACTTGCAATGTTGCTATCATTTTTCAGCTTTTTTTTTTTTTTTTTTATCGGCAGGCTTACCTTGTCTGTCTATAACGAAATCTCAAATTTATTTGTTCTTCATAATAGTCTATGCGTTTCCCAAATATTCTTAAATTCCTTAGAGTGTTGGCCTTTATTGCTTCCGATGGAAGGCTTTTTCAGGTCTATACTACCATTTCTTCTTCCATTTTCCCTGTCTGGCTTCTTCTACCTTTAAATTGTGCTTTTTCCAGTATACTTCCTTTATTAAAATAATTCATATTTCACCCTGTACGGGTTCTCAACCCCCAAATCGAGATCACACACCCCTTCTGTGTGTCTGAGTGAGTGGCAGAATGTGCATGTGAGAGTGGCAGGTTTACTTGTGTGTCTGAGCTTATATATAAGGGGCAGGGTTGCTGCCATAGAAACAGGCACCTCTAGAACTGACATTTGTGAAGGGGAGGGGTTAGTATAACCACGCCCACCTGAGGGGCGCCCAAACGAAACCTGCACCCAGGCGTCTGTGACCCTAGCCTCGGCCCTGTCTGCCAGTCCCCGCACTGAACCACCAGGGAGCTGTTAAATGTTCTCCTGGGGAAATAACAAGTGTTGGAGGACATCAGTGGTACTGTCCCCAAATTACATGCATGCACAATATATAATATTAATACATATATATATATAAAACATATAGATTTCCTCTGTAGTTGGAAATGACCCCCCCACGGATTAAAAGGCTCAAAAACAAAATTGTTGCCACTAAGTCAGGCTCACGGGTTAAACCGCTGGGCCTCCATTAATCAATCAAGAATTAGTCACTACAAAGCCTAATTATTATCGCTCCTTCTGTCCGGCGCGGTTTGCCAAACTGCTTCTCTCTTCCAGCAAGGGCCCAATAAAAAGTGACAGTAAATTATGGTAAAGACATCAGTCCACCAGGCCCACACAGAGCGGCAGATGGGAGTAAATTGAAATGGATCATAATGGCGGCCTACTCTGGCCTGTTCGGTAGAGCAGCATCGCAAACGGCTGTGTCCAAACGCACGGACTCTACATCCCGTCAACACACAATTCAATGGACGCAGCAGCCGGGGGCGGGGCACTGCAATCAATGGGTTAAGGGGCTGGCCCTAGAATTTCCTTTTTTTTTTTTATAACATGCCTTTGGAGGTCTACATTGTGTGCAAGGAGAGGTAGGCACATGTATTCTCTGGTTTTCAAGTAAGTCCAGGGGATGCTACCATTGCCCAGTTTTATGGCACTCATTTTAGCTACCTTCGGAAGGATGAACCTGTGACCCCCAAGGGTTGAGCAGAGTCTACAGATGACGCCTAAGTGCAGCGAGATACTGCACCAGGCTTCGTACATGCATCCGCCCTATATTAATTCATCCATTGTTAAAGGGTCATTTGCAACTACAGTGGCCGAAAAAATATTTTTAGATAAGCTGTGCATGGTGTAAAGGTAAAGAAACAGATCGGTCTTATCTGGTTTTCCCCCAACAGCTTCGATCTCCTAAAAAAAAGGCAAATAAAGTGCGATACAGTTACAGTCCTGCCCATCACTCCAAACCCCACCTCCTTGTCTTACATCACAGTGTACATATCTCGCTGAAACCACGCCTACCCCCCTGCATTCCAAGCACTTGAGCCAGCTTTGTTCAACGGAGAGGGAGGCTGATTACACAATAATGGCTAATGACAGCACTGCCTCGGAGGAGAGGACAAAAAAAAAAAAGAAGAAAAAATACGGCCTCGCTGAGGGGAATTTAGTTAATTTATAGGGCTCAGTCAAATTACTTTCAATGTAAAACTACAGGAGAATGTGATTTAAAACACAAAAAAACAAGGGCATTTCACATAATTCGGAATGATTTAAAAATACAGAAAATAAGCTGGCGGTGCTGTCCCTTTAAGGCACTGGATATCTACAGATAACCAGTTGCATGATGGGTAACTATCACTGACCTATATTCCTGCATAAAAAAAAAAAAATTAGCAATGGATATGAGCGGCTGATATAAATAACATCAATGAGTCTAGCAATGGCATTTAAGTGAGCTTGAAGGATATGTTCGCATTAAAGTGCCTTTTCTCTCAGTGCCGTGTGGTGCTGTGTACTTGCTGCCAGCACGCAGGCTGGGTATCAATACGGCGCTAGCATCCACCTGGCATGTGGCCCCGAGAGGCTGCCTCCTCTAGTTCTATATGTTAATGACTTGCACTTTGTATTGCGCAGCTGTTAACGCCAGAACTGACAGATTGTGAACTATCCGCCATCATGTACAGCATTAACATAACTCCCTGCTCCTCTTGCTTGCATGTACCTGGAAAAGTAGAGAATCCCAGACACTCAGAGGGATGCAAAGTAAGTACAACAGTTACATTCCCGAAACGCGTAGGGTAGTTTTACTCTCGCACTGCTCCCTCCATTTTTTTATGTTAATAAACAACGGAGGGGGCTCCGGGGGGGTGGCCGAGTCCCCCTTTGGACAAAGGTACACCCAGTGGAAGCCCCACCACCACTGTAGCTGTACACCCCCACAGGCATGCCACAGTTTCACCTAAATATTATGTACTGAATTGGACGTTTGAATCTCAAGACATAGAAAATACAATATCACCTGCAACCAACTCTATGATAACATATGACCAAACTTGTTTTTAAGAATTACCCTTTCATACCCCGCCACCTCTCTCAGCTGCAAATTCTTCCTAAAAAAAAAAAACATAGGAAAGGCTACTTACTCCCACCAGAAAGGTTTTAAAAATCACAAGTGTTCTCATCCCATAGAACAGGGGTAGGCCACCTTCTGCACTCCAGATGTTGTGGACTACATCTCCCATAATGCTCTAGCACGCTGGCAAAGCATCAAGGGAAATGCAGTCCACACCATATGGAGTGCGGACGGTTGCCTACCCCTTCTCTCACACTCTGACCCTCACAAAGTATTCTGATTTGCACAGCGTTCTCCCTACCTAATGTATCTGTTGGTCTCTTTACAAAGTGCTGCGTACATTGATGGAGCTGTACAAATATACATGTTGTATGTATGTTTTCCTGTAGAGCTGCAAGATTGTGACTATGCTGTATTGAACCCAGTGGCAAAGTGCTGCCCTCTGGCAAAGTGCCGCCCTAGGCGAGTGCCTTGTTTGCCTTGTGGAAGATACATTACTGACAGAACTTATTCACTCTCTAGAAATAATAGTAAATCTCCCCCATACTATGAGAAAATGGTTAAAGGTACTTTACATTGGCAAACTCTATACCCCTCGTGCTTAATCTCCCATTGACTGCACGGACATGCAGATACAGACCACTCTGATGTAGATTAAGAGAGAGAGATGTTTATCGACAGATCTACAAACACCCTCCCACACGCATGTATTATACAAGGCACATATATCAAGATCATGTCAACTTAGATTGGAGTCAGACTTATTGTTTTCCTTAGAAGCTGGGGAGGGAGAGCTGCCAACTCTCCAATATGAAATATCTCATAAATTGTGTTCAGCCAAGAACAGATCCAGCATATTGCTGGGGTCTAAATCCGCTTAAAAAGCCGCCTGCCCCCAGCGGGTCCAACATCCCCTATAATTCTCTCTCTCTCTCTGAAATACACTGACCCGTGGATGTAATATGCTGGTGAAATGGCCATCGTTAGCAGCGGGGAAGAGAGATAGAGGGTTTTTAGCTTTTGTCCTATGTCAGCGGTCCTCCTCACACTGCAAATGGAATAATAAACAGATGTTTGCATCTTTATTTCATTTGTATGGAGCGGACTCGCCAAACTAGCGTGTTACTGGAATATCTAATCACAGCCCAGCGACTGAACTGTCACTAGGACGTTACTGTTTCGAAATCAAAAATCTCTCCGCGCTCATCCGTTTTACAAGTGACGGGTTTAAATGTGTGACGTGGCTCGGTGGCAGTTTAGTAGTTAAAAGGACTGTGTCGCCTACATTGTGCTTATACTGTAAATGCAGAGAATTCAAATGCTCAAAGCATTGTGTGAGTGTATGCACTTACTAATGGTATTTTTACATGTGTCTATGGCGTCCCCTGTTTATGACATCACCTGTGGCTCAGTATGCAAATGAACCACTTAGAGTATGTATCAAGAGGTCAGTGTTCTAAAACAGATCACGCAGGGTTGAAATACGTGATTATCCATATTTCCTAAGTGGCCAGGGCATGGCAGGGCAACTGATGATGAATTCATTGCTGGCCGAATACATGGAGGTGACTGCCATATGGTGTACCCACTACTGACACCAGTACACATATTTTTACACATGGCCACAAAGGACCCATTTCCTGGCATTCAACGCAAGATAATGAATAGAGATAAACACAGAAGGACACAAATTCAACACCAGGGATAAAACACAGGTACTTTGTTATCTACAACTACAATTGCCTTGTTTTTCCCCCCCCCCCCCACTAATCTGGAAAATAAAGAATTTATTTTGTAAAGTCAGCCGACCCCGTGGATCGCTTATTTTAGTGGATAATGTACTTGATTCTGACACAGAAATGTTTATATGTCTGACGGATGTTTGGATTCACACAGAGGGGACAGGAATTGTATCCGTGAAGGAATATTTTGTTTATTTTTTAGTGTTATTATTTTTTTTTTTTTAACAAAGCGCTACCTTTGGTTACTTCTGGCGCAACGATCGCTTAGAAACTGATTCTATAAGCAGCTGGCGAGCCAAATATTCCCGTTGCCTGTGGGGCAAATGTGATGTCATCCTAGCTGACAGGAAGCGGACTGCGCACTCAGGAGGCAGAGCCCCCGTGCGCTAACGGTGGCGAAGAGATTACCAGACCTTCATAAAACCAGAGCACTATTGTGTGTGCTCGAAAAATAATAAAAGAAATAACGCATGGGGGGGAAAAAAATCTAAATCTTAGTTAAAACAGACACATTTTGGACCGTGCACCTCTGCAAGGTTACAAAGCCTGGCGATGTCTCCCCAGTTGCAGTCTATATTTGAATGACCTACATCTGATACCCAAGCCAGGGCTAGGAGTCAGCAACTGGGAGCTTGGGAAACCGCTGTGCAACCTCAGCCTGCCAACATCTGTCTGCATCTTTCCTTTTTTCTCGTCAACACAAGACTTATCTCGGGAACTGGAAATAATTACAGCAAACGACTTGCGGCTGGGAGCAAAAGAAAAGAAAAAAGAAAAGAAAAGAAAAAAATCCAGCTAAATAACAATCCTAGCCAATATTCCAAGAATTTGTATTTACTGAAAATAAAAATAACGGGTGCAGGGCAGTATAAAGCTTGGATGTGCATTGAGCGGAGTTGTTTATTGTTATGCTTATTCTCTGTATAGTGTCTTTCCCGCAATGAATATAATGAGAATTCTCCTGTGTTCTGAAACAGGGGCTGATCTCGCGCTAGGCAGTGTAGGCCAGGGAGTGCAGAGGTCCTTGTAGTCCTTGATTTAATGCAATCTACTGCATATATTATCCAATGTCATGGGATAATGACTTACATGTTTCAAACAGGAGACATATGATATTGGGGGAAAAATTGGGGTTAAAAATCATGTTATTTTAGACAATTTGTACAATTTTAGCTGAAAAAAATGTCTTACTATAATACAATTTCCATACAATCCCTTTAATTATATATATATATATATATATATATATATATATATATATGTGTGTGTGTGTGTTTTAAATGCATCCTATAGGGTTGCATTGATTTTATTGCTTGCATTATCCCTAAGCACATACGGTCAGCACTACTCCTTTGTGAATTATTTGTGTGGTCTGCTAGTGAATGGGTTCATTGTAGCCCCTGTTGGCCTCCAAGGTATCGCAAACAAAGCAAGAGGCCGAAACCAGATAACACTGCTTTATCTGTGCGGCGAAAATAGGAGAGGAAGCAATATTACACCAACCGCGGAATCCTACGCATAATAATAATCATATAATAATATTAATAGCGAGTACTACTACAATCGTGTACACACACATTCAGTAACAATCCAGCGGCAGCCCTTTTAGCTCAAATTAAAATGAGAATTTATAATGGGAAGCTATTCTACAAATCAAATACAGGACAAGATTGCTGGTACCAGCCTCATCCCAGTACCAGCTGGCTGAGAATCATTGGAATATGACTCACAGGCTTTCTTTCTGGTTCTAATCACAAGTACCTAATACCAGCTCAAATCTTAATACACAGCATAGGAGAGTACCGGAACCTTTTATTCTCTAGTATAGGAGAGTACAGGAACCTTTTATTCTCTAGTATAGGAGAGTACCGGAACCTTTTATTCTCTAGTATAGGAGAGTACCGGAACCTTTTATTCCCTAGTATAGGAGAGTACCGGAACCTTATATTCTCTAGTATAAGAGAGTACGGGAACCTTATATTCTCTAGTATAGGAGAGTACGGGAACCTTTTATTCTCTAGTATAGGAGAGTACCGGAACCTTATATTCTCTAGTATAAGAGAGTACGGGAACCTTATATTCTCTAGTATAGGAGAGTACGGGAACCTTTTATTCTCTAGTATAGGAGAGTACCGGAACCTTTTATTCCCTAGTATATGAGAGTACGGGAACCTTTTATTCTCTAGTATAGGAGAGTACCGGAACCTTTTATTCTCTAGTATATGAGAGTACCGGAACCTTTTATTCCCTAGTATAGGAGAGTACCGGAACCTTTTATTCCCTAGTATAGGAGAGTACCGGAACCTTATATTCCCTAGAATAGGAGAGTACAGGAACCTTTTATTCCCTAGTATAGGAGAGTACCGGAACCTTTTATTCCCTAGTATAGGAGAATACCGGAACCTTTTATTCTCTAGTATATGAGAGTACCGGAACCTTTTATTCTCTAGTGTAGGAGAGTACCGGAACCTTTTATTCTCTAGTATATGAGAGTACCGGAACCTTTTATTGTCTAGTATAGGAGAGTACTGGAACCTTTTATTGTCTAGTATAGGAGAGTACTGGAACCTTTTATTCCCTAGTATAGGAGAGTACCGGAACCTTATATTCTCTAGTATAGGATAGTACCGGAACCTTTTATTCTCTAGTATAGGAGAGTACCCGAACCTTTTATTCTCTAATATAGGAGAGTACCAGAACCTTTTATTCCCTAGTATAGGAGAGTACCGGAACCTTTTATTCTCTAGTATAGGAGAGTACCAGAACCTTACATTCTCTAGTATAGGATGTTTTATGATAGAAACATTTAAATACATAAAGGGAATCAACACAGTAAAGGAAGATAGTATATTTAAAAGAAGAAAAACTACCACAACTAGAGGACATAGTCTTAAATTAGAGGGGCAACGATTTAAAAGTAATATCAGGAAGTATTACTTTACTGAGAGGGTAGTGGATGTATGGAATAGCCTTCCAGCAGAATGGTAGAGGTAAACGCAGTCAAGGATTTTAAGCATGCGTGGGATAGACACAAGGCTATCCTAGCTATAAGACCGGGAACGGGGGACTAATAAAAGTACTCAAAAAAAATTGGGCAGACTAGATGGACCGAATGGTTCTTATCTGCCGACACAATCTATGTTTCTAGAGTACCGGAACCTTTTATTCTCTAGTATAGGAGAGTACCGGAACCTTATATTCCCTAGTATGGGAGAGTACCGGAACCTTTTATTCCCTAGTATAGGAGAGTACCGGAACCTTATATTCTCTAGTATAGGAGAGTACCGGAACCTTTTATTCCCTAGTATAGGAGAGTACCGGAACCTTATATTCCCTAGTATGGGAGAGTACCGGAACCTTATATTCCCTAGTATGGGAGAGTACCGGAACCTTTTATTCTCTAGTATAGGAGAGTACCGGAACCTTTTATTCTCTAGTATAGGAGAGTACCGGAACCTTTTATTCTCTAGTATAGGAGAGTACCGGAACCTTTTATTCTCTAGTATAGGAGAGTACCGGAACCTTTTATTCCCTAGTATAGGAGAGTACCGGAACCTTATATTCTCTAGTATATGAGAGTACCGGAACCTTTTATTCTCTAGTATAGGAGAGTACCGGAACCTTTTATTCCCTAGTATAGGAGAGTACCGGAACCTTTTATTCTCTAGTATAGGAGAGTACCGGAACCTTATATTCCCTAGTATAGGAGAGTACGGGAACCTTTTATTCTCTAGTATAGGAGAGTACCGGAACCTTATATTCCCTAGTATGGGAGAGTACCGGAACCTTTTATTCTCTAGTATAGGAGAGTACCGGAACCTTTTATTCCCTAGTATAGGAGAGTACCGGAACCTTTTATTCTCTAGTATAGGAGAGTACCGAACCTTTTATTCTCTAGTATAGGAGAGTACCGGAACCTTTTATTCCCTAGTATAGGAGAGTACCGGAACCTTTTAAAGCACTGTGTGAATCAATGTATTGGCCTGCTCTCTGGGAGCAATGTTTATAACACACTGATACAGCCTGGTGTCCTTGGAAAATCCCAGAGTTTCTTTTTATAGAAAACAAATTTGACAGCAGATAAGAGTTAATCTGACCATCGTGCCTGACCTTCCCTTATCGGAAAAAGCACAACCTGAATAACTTCATACATGCCTAGTAAGATCAGCCTGGTGAATTCACCGGCTGCAAATGTTACCACTTCTGCTGGGAGTCTGTCCTATGCAAATTCTCTGCCGCAAGGAGCTTGCAATCTACCAGATTTATAAAATGAGTCACCGTGACTATATCCACTTGTGGTCTAGATTGTCAAATAACTGGTCTCTAGCTATGGCTGAATCACAACATTCATCACTCTTGGCCAGGTCCTCTTATGCGCCTTTTCTCCATAATGGTTTGGCCGCCAGTCTCACCGAAACAAAAAGCCAAATTCTAGTAAGGTCTGGCAGGAAAGGGTCACACTCCTCTGTAACCCTGGCAGTGCTTTTGGCAGCGGCTGTACCCTGGGTACTAATGTGACTCACTAACGATACTTAGCACTTCTAGTCATCTGCAGTGTAGGAAGGGTGCTTCTATCAAACCACATTCTGTAAACAGATTTATCTAGCATCCTTCTATGGTCTCAAGAAAACTGTTCTCTGGCTCATTGCCTCCAGCACCAGGTCCCCTAAGGCCTCTGTAAAACACTGCAGTGCAGTCCACTGGGAGCAATCAGCTATGCTTAAACAAAGCCTATATTCAAAATCTATAGGAAAACCTTTAAAGTCACAGTGCCTCAATACTGTCTCAAAAGAAAGAAAACCATATCCAGAATCACACACACTCATACATAATCACATATGTATAGTTTTTCTGTAAATTGCCGATTTATTCCCTATTACAGAAGCACATTTCCTCTTTTGGACCCAGCTTCCCCTGTCCCTTATCCCTTGGAATGTTTGGTGAGTAATCAAGTATATCACAGAGCTCCACAGCAATAAAGCTCCCAACAGGGTGGTTTCAAAAGGCAACAAATACGTTCATCATTTATGTTCATTTTCTGATCGACCTTATGGACCAATGGATATTTTAAAAAAGGTTTTAAAAAAAACAAACAACTAAAACGTATTGGAATTGCCCCCAAACTGGCCCCACCCCCAGCGATAGGATTGCAAATTATGAATAGTTTTTTTGGGTCATCGCTGTAGTCTGTTTAGGGTAAAATAATCCAGAATGAGATGGAGTCTGCAAATTGTGAAGCTTTCTCTCTTAATCAGTATCTTGGTTTTGTGCTGCCCTAGGCAGACAAGATTCGGGCACCCCCCCCAACTCACATTGCACACCCAAGACATGCCCCATGACATGCCCGATCACCCACATTGCACACACATTAAATGCCCAATCACCCCATTACATGCCCCTATCACCCACATTGCACACACACTAAATGCCCCATCACATGTCACCATCACCCTCATTACATACCCCCACCACGTCCATTACATGCCCCAATCACCCCGATTAATTGGAAGGAGCTAAAGCTTGCTGAACGGAGGGGGAGTGAGCGAAAATGTTTGAAGCACCAGAAGTGTGCTTTAACACCCTCTGGCAAAGTGCCGCCCCTGGCAAAGTGCCGCCCCTGGTAAAGTGCCGCCCAAGGCAAGTGCCTTGTTTGCCTTGTGGACGATACACTACTGCTCTTGATCTATACATTTGCTTGCAATCGCCTATTAAAGACACTGGTTTTATAACATTTACATTTCCTTTTATTTTGTTTTTTTCTTCTTTCCTGGAAATCACTGTGCCGTTGAGTATAAGGATTAATATGTATGCTGCGGTACCTGTAGGAAGCCTTTCTAGTCCCACCAAACACCATCTGCAATCAACAAAGGAAATAATGTATAATGCAAGGCTGCGTGGAATCATCCCTTCAGGGGTATGTTAATGAACTCAGCGAGCCCACTCTGCACAGGACATAAACATTACTGATGACCTCATTCTGGGGGAGAAAAGCCTGGGGATGGTGACAGAAGATTACACTCTCTTCCTATAAAGCTCAGTATCCGTGTGGGATTTGCTTTCTCTTTCAGTTATCCACAGATCCCGCTGGATCTTAATGACCTCCTCCTATGATTATAGGCTGATCCCAGTGAGGACATTAAATCAAACCTGGTTCGGCTTAAAAAAATGCAGGTTCTCATTAAGTGTATCCAACACGTCCTGCACAGAATCTAAGCCGTGTTTGTGATTATCTATCGTAATATGTCAGATTCTTGTCAGTTTCCCTTTACAAGCTTTTAATTGGGCCGTTCCACTATAGCTTTTTTTTCTGTATGTTGTACATCTTTTTAATATATGTGATGTGTCCACTGATTTACCTTAACCACTTTATTGCGGCGGAATGAGCGGTGTTCGCGATCAGTGTTCACTTACACCGTCAGGCGGTGTTTTTGTAATTCCTCGATGTTGAGGCATCGAGCAGCACCTAAATACGTTGACCAGTTGACTCCACGGAGTGTTTGCAGGCTCCATATTGAGAGGCAGCATGCCGCTCCAATATGGCGCTGAACCGTTGTGGCAAGCGCTTCAGAAGTGATCGCTTCCGTAGACTTAGATCTAGGGCTAGGGTTAGAATAAGGGTTAGGATCAGTGTTGACATTAGGGTTAGGTTTAGGGATTAACCCCCTCATGATGTGTCCCAGAAGATGCAAGTACCAAGACGCCATTTTGCATTCCTAGCCCAGATCACAAGGTGATCGGTAGCCAGTGGCACTTATTAGACCTTATGGATCCCTGCCAAAAACTTGCGATACCTGGTGATATCACTGAGGTGTGCCCGAACCCAGAAGTTGGGGCATGGTATAATTTAGCGAAACGTAGCTTGAACGTTGGCTACATTTTTCCTGTCAGGATTGAGGCGTCTCAACCCAGGGGGGTCTTTTGGATAAAAAGATGGTGGGTGTCAAACAAGACTCTGGTGAGAGGTTCGACCAAGGGCATGGTGCCTCAAACCTCAGGTGGTGGGGGGCAGTGGGCATATGCCCACAAAACTGGCAGCCATAATTGTGGTGTCAAGTTATTATTTTAGGTGAACATAGCACGGTATTCGAAGCTATATGTGAACAGGAAGCTTTTTCACACCTGAAAACTGGTGTTACATCTCTTTTGGACATGCAAGCGAAGGTTCCTTGTGCCGTTGAATCTCTAATAGCTCCTGAACCTTTTTCACAGCTGAGAACTTTCCAGTGGCTGCTGCCGAATTTCTCAGAACGCCAATAAATAAGGCATGAGCCTTGTGTAAATCCTGCGTGAGAAGATATTCACAAACGAACAATACAGAAACCTTTAAATAACCCAGTCGCCCCCCCCCCCCACCCCCGAGTTAGATGTTTTCAATTATTTAACACTCTATAAACAATAGAATCATGATGTTGGATTTGCTACTGAAACAATAGCAGGTTCCTTGTACACCCTTGGAAATCAAAAGGCTTTTGTATTCGTGAAGGCCTCAAGCCACAGCTCGAGCGGTAGGAGCCGGAGGTGCATTATGGGATGGCGTGTTTATCAGCTAGATAATAGGTGTAAGTCCGAAAGTGTACACAGAACACAAGCAGTTATATAAGTCTCTGCTCTCTCTGTGTGTGCTATTTTGATTTTTAACAGACGAATGACAACAAAACATAAGTAAATAAAAAATGATAGAGCAAAGCTGTAAAAACAAAACCGAGCAATCTGCCTACAAACCCAAATGGAATGTTTTTGTATAAATATTGTTATTATTAGCATTCATATTATGGTATTTATTCTCTCCAGTCACAGTATAAGCCATGTTTAGGTGATACAGTCCCTTTATTCTCTACAGTCACAGTATAAGCAGTGTTTAGGTGATACAGTCCTTTTATTCTCTACAGTCACCGAATAAGCAGTGTTTAGGTGATACAGTCCCTTTAAGCTCTTGGTGACACCAAAATGCGGTATATAGTGCACATTATCCCCCATCCACCTGTACACCCCCATACACCTCTGCACCCCCCCCCACACAAGTACATCCCATCCAACTGTGCACCCCCATACACCAGTACACCCCCATACACCTGTGCTCTACCATATACCAGTACACCCCCATTTACCAGTACACCCCCATTTACCAGTACACCCCCATATACCAGTACACCCCATCCACCTGTGCACCCCCATACACCTGTACACCTCCATACACCTGTGCCCCTTCATACTCCTGTGCATCCCATACACCTATACACCCCCCCATAAACTCTACACATCTGACTGTTGTAATTCTTTACATAAAAATTACAACCACATCTAACAAGACTTTTTTTTTAGCTTTTGGAAGTGTATTTACTGCACTTCTGCTCTAGGATCCTCAATCTTGTTTAATACACATTTCTATCTGCCATGGGGGTTTTTTTTTTTTGGCCTCCAGCTGTTTCTAGACTACATCTTCCATTGTAGAAAGCTAGTGGGGAATTATGGGGTTTGTATTTCTGCAGCTGCTGGAGGGCCGCAGTTGGACAGCTAGGGACTAGGGCATTAGAAGTGAAAAGTGGTGCTAGTGGAATCTGTGCACATATAAAATGGCATTGCATAGATGGAGCCGTATACAGAGAAAGCTACATATTGTGCAGACCTGGTTTTCCTGCCACGACTGTTCTTGGGAAACATAAAAAAAACAGGATACAAGAGTCATTGTTCCAGCCGCGCTCCCATGGCGAAGATGCCTTCAAGGCCATTTTAAAAAATTTAGCAAATTCTTTGTACCTTGATATTTGTTTGCCAATATTTTGTGACCGATGTTTCATTCCTGCAAGATGCGATCAGACTTCCCACCCAAAAACTCAAAACCATCCATAGGAGAAAGGCCGCTGTATATTGCTCAATCTGTCGCTCAACCCCTCCAGCACTCGAAGGGTAAAATAAAGTCATTTCAAAATGCCATTACTGATTCCGCAATAAAACCCTCAAAAATTAATGGAATTAATAAAATGCACCATTATATCTGCACCCAGATGCAGCGCCCCTTTCACGCTTTAAAATCTCCCGACAAATATCCAAGTTCCTCCTGTTCTACGCGCCATCCATTTTAGAATGTTGGCGGAGTAAAAGGTCCGCGACCTTCTACAACTACAGCATTCCAAATGTGATGTCAGCAAAAGGGGAGGAGCTTGTGTTTTCATTTTATTGATTTTTTATTGATTTTTTATCAGCAGATATTGGAAGGTCTGTTTATGTCATTTTAAAGCTGTGTCTTGTGGGTAGACTCTCGAAGGTCTTCAAAAATCCCTTATGTCAAGACCCAAATAAAAAGGGTCAAGGCAGATCTGCATCCAGTACGAGGAGATTGCTCTGCAGATCACCCAGCGTATAATGCATACGATTAGGCAGAAATAATTTCACCCAACTGACTGCAAATCTTCCGACAGCAAGAGGGGGAACTAACACAGCAAAAGATACAGGCGTGATGCATGTAATCTTTAATTACAAGACATCGGCGCTACCAAAATAAACCGCAAGTGTTATAAACAATTAAAATCAGTTGTTTCAGGATTTAACGAGACTAAACCCTAGAAATATTTTTGAACGGGGCAGGCGGCCACATGGTCCTTATAATTAGACAGAGTCAAGCATCTATCGGATGAGAAAAATGAAGTAGGTCTATCAAATGTAGGTTTGTGTTGTGTAGGGGATTTTTTTCCATATATTTTTTTTCAATTCTTATTTTTTTTTTTTTGTAAGTGTTTTAGGAGCTTCTGCTTGTTCCTTCCTTTTTGTAAAAAGAAAACAAACCAAAAAAACTCCAGCTTGATTTTAGTTCGATCCTCTTTGTACCCCGCAAGCGTGCGGATAAGAGATCAATATATTTCTACGGTTCAGCAGAGCAGTAGGGCAACATTTGAAGTGTTTCTCCCACAAAGATTGAATGAACAGAGCTCTGATCTCGAGTGTCACTGTAAGAACACAAAGGAACAAACAAAAAAAAAAACCTAGACATCAAAATTCCAATAAAATAATTGGTTCTTCTGCAGTAACAAAATGAGACACATACGGAAGGGAAGAATAGATCTTATATAGATTGGGGGCAGCGATGCCATAAGCCGCATGTTTAGGTTGCCTTTATATAAGGCCGAGCATCGGGATTCTCCTCAAGACCAGTTATCAGACTCTTCCCACTGGATTTACTCCTAGTCGGAAAAAGGCTGAAACATAGAATGTGTCGGCAGATAAGAACCATTCGGTCCATCTAGTCTGCCCAATTTACTAAATACTTTTATTAGTCCCAATTTCCTTATCTTATATCTAGGATAGCCTTATACCTATCCCATGCATGCTTAAACTTCTTCACTGTATTAACCTCTACCACCTCTACTGGAAGACTATTCCATACATCCACTACCCTCTCAGTAAAGTAATACTTTCATTAGTCCCTGGCCTTATCTTATATCTAGGATAGCCTTATACCTATCCCATGCATGGTTAAACTTCTTCACTGTATTAACCTCTACCACTTCTACTGGAAGACTATTCCCTGCATCCACTACCCTCTCAGTAATGTAATACTTTCATTAGTCCCTGGCCTTATCTTATATCTAGGATAGCCTTATACCTATCCCACGCATGCTTAAACTCCTTCACTGTATTAACCTCTATCACTTCTACTGGAAGACTATTCCCTGCATCCACTACCCTCTCAGTAATGTAATACTTTCATTAGTCCCTGGCCTTATCTTATATCTAGGATAGCCTTATACCTATCCCATGCATGCTTAAACTCCTTCACTGTATTAACCTCTACCACTTTAGCTGGAAGGCTATTCTATACATCCACTACCCTCTCAGTAAAGTAATACTTTCATTAGTCCCTGACCTTATCCTATATCTAGGATAGCCTTATACCTATCCCATGCATGCTTAAACTCCTTCACTGTATTAACCTCTACCACTTCTACTGGAAGACTATTCTATACATCCACTACCCTCTCAGTAATGTAATACTTTCATTAGTCCCTGACCTTATCTTATATCTAGGATAGCCTTATACCTATCCCATGCATGCTTAAACTCCTTCACTGTATTAACCTCTACCACTTCTACTGGAAGACTATTCCATACATCCACTACCCTCTCAGTAAAGTAATACTTTCATTAGTCCCTGGCCTTATCTTATATCTAGGATAGCCTTATACCTATCCCACGCATGCTTAAACTCCATCACTGTATTAACCTCTACCACTTCTACTGGAAGACTATTCCATTCATCCACTACCCTCTCAGTAAAGTATTACTTTCATTAGTCCCTGACCTTATCTTATATCTAGGATAGCCTTATACCTATCCCACACATGCTTAAACTCCTTCAATGTATTAACCTCTCCCACTTCTACTGGAAGACTATTCCATACATCCACTACCCTCTCAGTAATGTAATACTTTCATTAGTCCCTGTCCTTATCTTATATCTAGGATAGCCTTATACCTATCCCATGCATGCTTAAACTCCTTCACTGTATTAACCGCTACCACTTCTGCTGGCAGGCTATTCAATACATCCACTACCCTCTCAGTAAAGTAATACTTCCTGATATTACTTTTAAATCGTTGCCCCTCTAATTTAAGACTATGTCCTCTAGTTGTGGCAGTTTTTCTTCTTTTAAATATACTCTCCTCCTTACTGTGTTGATCCCTTTATGTATAAAGAACAATGAAGAACAACACTGCATCGAATGGCAGGACCATTTTTATTGAGAACTATAAGCTTTTCTAATGTCTAAGATTCCAATTCACCTATGCATTTGCTCACAAATCTGCCAACACAATGCATGGATATTCTTTATAAAAAAAAAAAAAGTGCATTTGACATATATAAAAACATGAGTGTACAATATACAGAAAGTAAGCCGGGTGCAGCTGCTCCTTTAAGGAGTTTGCTGACTAAATCATTAGATACAGATCTCCTTGTTCATTTACTGCCCTGTATTGTGTGGATGTACTTTCAACAGGAAGACTGAATCTTACACTTGGTGAGTGGGTAGGAAATTGAGGATATGCTCTCCATCTGGGAAACATAAAAAAAATTAACAATAACAATGCACCAAAGGAAAGAAAAAAAAATTACTCCCAAGTCTTAAGATGACAAAATAATAATATTTATATATATATATATATTTTTTTTTTTTTAAAGTTGCAGAATGATGCAGGTGCCGGCTCTAATTGCCAAAAAAATGGTCTTGAAAATTCTATTGCTTGGATTACCAAACACCTAGGATGAAGGGGTGCTCCTCTCTGTGTCAGTGATGCCTTTACCGCTTAGCTCATCATTACTCGATTGGCGCCAACGATCGCCTAACCCTGAGAACGCGAGCCGTTGAGAGAACCGTAAAAAAAAAAAAAAAAAATCATACGCCGAGCAATTTCTCGAACCAGATATCCTGTTTTATTGGCGGTCGACAGCTACGAGCGCTGCAAGCTATAGAAAATAATTCACTTATCAACTATAACGATCCCCGGGGGGCAAATATTCATTTGCTTGTTGGTGTGTGAGCTGGGAAAAAGTAGCTCAGGCCAGAAAACTCCTGTTGGTGACCGGGACGGATGGTTTCTTGTAACCGTTTGTTAGACTTCTCTCTCGCTCTAAAAATGTACTGTAAAAACCTTCCTAAAGTTGAATAAGAGATGTCAAACAAATCTGTAACTTCCTGTAATTTTTTTGCTGGTCACAGTGGGCACTCTGCATCAATGGATAAATGTTGTTCTTTATGGTGGGGTATGCTGGGAAGTAGGTTACCTTTAGGGATGTAGCAGAGGTGGTGGTGAGGTCACAGGACATTGTGTGACATCATAGGACGCCTCGTGACCCCACAGTTGTAAACTCTAGCCTCCAGGGGTCACACTAGGGCTGTTGGGATACTGAGTAATCCCTCCACTGCGGAAAATGATATGTTTATTCAGACATTATGCGACGGTATTCATACAGCACCGGCGGTATAGAAACGTGATGTTACAAAAAAAAATTATTAAATGGCTTCTAATGGGTGTAGACAGTCATGCCATTGGTGATTGCTTCCTGTGGTCTCTGGAAATAAAAAAAAAGGAAAAGGAAAAAAAAAAAACTTGTTTTGGGGGCAACAACATCTGGAACCATTTTTGTTTGAGTGCTGGTAATGACCATCCTGGGGGCATGGTCACGAAGTCAACTGGACACAAGGCTTAATTGTCCTTTTTCCCTGTAACTACGAGCAGTATCCATTTACCCAACCTTACCCCCCAGCACACTGACACGGGTGACGGCGCGGCTTTAGCGATTAAGACGCAAACGGTACGGAAGTACGGCCAAGACCATCTGGAATCCTGTCTCCAGCAAATCCACGAGACTCAAACAACCTGTGGGACAGAATTAGCTTCCATTGGACCCAAGTGAAAATTGGTTGACCCATTAGCCACGTCAGCCAGTGTTTGTATTGTGGTCTACCACTATATTGGTGTCTACCACCTCTTCTGGGTGGCTATTCTATGTAACCACCGCTCTTTCTGTGATCAGGTATTTTCTAATATTCCATACAGCTACTCTCTAATGTCAGGGCAGGTCTACACAGTCCTGTTGTTTAAAATCTTGGGTTGGATCATGAAAGATCTTCATTCATCTGACCAAAGATTCTAAACAGCTTGTCGGCTCCTTGACAGATCTAGAGAGAGAGCAAAGAGGGCTCAATATGGTTCTTTGTTTGCATTGTTTCATTACACAATTTCTATTTTAAAAAACATCTACAATCTTTCAAATAAACAGGAGGTGTTTGATGCTGATGTAAATCGATGACACTTGGAGCAGGGATTGGACATATTATCCCAACATGGGAGACAGAGAAACTCTCAGCCAATCTGGTCAACTGTGCAGGTAAATGTGGGGGGGGGGGGGGGGGGGGAGTACCGCATCGGCATCAGAGAGATTATTTAACAAAAATGCAATTAGCAACCAACTTAGCAGTGCACCCCCCCCCCCCCCCATTTCTTTTGGTGAAGACCAGCATTGCAACTGTATTGCTTTAAAAGAAAATTAGACTGAAATCAATGGCCATTTAAAAAAGCAGCATCTTTTGTGTTATTTTCATTTTAATAGCCTTTTGTATATATTTAGGCTTGCCTCAGATCTCTGCCTAAAGGCTTGCCTGTCACTTTCAGTAAGTACCCCCCCCCCCCAGCCCCCATTGTGAGTACTGTCCTTCCCCGTCATTCAGACTACTCTAAAATCTGTGTAATGCAGGGAATACATCTACCTCTTATATATGACCTGGGAGTTGGCCTGTAGACTTTTGATTTAACTCCAAATCATAGGGACGAGTACTGCCTTGCTTATTTGATGTGGGATGCACTTATTTATACTTTTAAACGACTTATAGATCTCCTGTAGTTTATGTTGAAACTTAATTTCTGCGGGGCTTCTAGATTCAGTGGCATTCCAATAAGGAGGGGCTTTGGAGAGATGGGCAGGACTGTTGCTATAGCAGCCGCAATTACTCGGCTACTCTTTGTTTGCCGTTTAGAGGAGATAGGAAGAGTCTGTTCGGACACAGACGGATCTGTACATTACACGATGCAGCACTTACCTGACAATATTGTTTTCGGATACCGTAGACGGCCTGGCCCCTTTAAACCAGCACAGGAATATCGGGTAACTTTGCGCGGAGCCGTACTTGTGTGTTAAGCCAGCCATCCTCCCGTTTAAACACAGATATTGAGTAAGTGGAGCCCTTCCTGTTCTGTAAGGTTGCTATTCCACCCTGGGAAAAAACTCTACCCCTGGGCTATGAATCTGAGGCTGGTCTCAGCTGTGAGCGAGGAGGAGGAGGTAGGAAGCCAGCTGAAAGGGAAAAAGGCATGCTGGAACCTATGTGAGAAAGTATGCAGACGCTTGAAGGTATTGCACAGGGAGGGCTGTGTACAGCTGGGATGGATGCTCGTCCTGTGCCAGCATCAACAATACTAGAGTATATGTGGAAAGGTTATGCATAGGGCGCTACATCAATATGTAGTTCATGGTGAGGCCGCCAACTCTCAGAGTCCGACTCCGCGGAGTTCCATAGCAGTTCTGAAAGTTCTAACAGTAAGCAGGAATCTTCCGCTAATTTCCAGTCATATTCTAGAACTTTGCCCCAGAATGTCTGATGATGCATGTCTAGCGTTGTACCATTCCCTGGCATTTCATTAGGTCTCTCAGATGTAGGGCTGCCATCTTTTTTCACCCAAAAATACCAGCCTTGCTATTGCCTCCATAGACTCAACATTGGCAGCAAGCCATTTTTTTAAAAAAAAATTTTTTACCGGCCAGTTAAATAACGGCTGGGTGGCAAGCCGACTCAGATGCTGGATAACCAAGCAAGCTAGGGATTATCGCCGGTGACCCAAATATTCCTTTAAAACTAGGCGCCAGCAAAGGCCTCACTGGCAACAGCATCATAATCCAGAATTTGCATGCTCTGCATCCCTAGTTAGGGGAGTCCTGCGAAATGGTTAATATAACGAACAATCTCCGTATCACCCCAGGAAACTCCAAGGCATGACTCGTGCACATTTGCAAACAATGATGTCACAGGCCTCTCTCTCTCTCTCTCTCTCTCTCTGACAGTCCAAAGGTTATAGACATGAACGCCAACCTTGGAAGACCCTTGGCCTCCTCTCTTCTACCAAAACTGTCCCAGCTAGCTTATTTTCTGTAATCTGTGTTTGTGTTTAATAGATGTCACTTTATTTTCTTACTTTTAAACCATTTACAATTCTCTTGACCACCTTAAAAAAAATATGTCACTGGTGACATTCAATAAGGTGAGGCATGGAGAGAAGAAGGTGGAGGACAGCAGTCTCCTTGGTTGGTCAAAGATGTTCATTTCCAACCCCATTCCCTACAAAACAGTGAAGTCCACCTTGAAGACCTTAATTACCAGATTCAGTAAAGTTTCTCACGCCAATG
Organism: Pelodytes ibericus; assembly: GCA_036172795.1. Lineage (NCBI taxonomy): Eukaryota > Metazoa > Chordata > Amphibia > Anura > Pelodytidae > Pelodytes > Pelodytes ibericus. Next base: position 89,353,268 of record CM069864.1, read on the forward strand.
TTTGCAAGTCTGCTGTTGGATCTGGATCTGGTTGAGAAGCTAAAGATCCTGGTGGCCATCTTTCCTGTGCCCAGCGTGGCAGGTTGATCCACCAATAGACGGTCTATCTAAAACATACACTCAAATATGTTCTAGTACCTGGAGTATCTAGGAGAACCCAGGAGTTACCTGGACACACCAAAACACTGGAGGGGCTTCAAGCCCGTAGTAAATTGCACGTTAAACCCACAGTTTAGCATGAAACCAAGACCTTCCGCACACCCCCATTTCGTGTCCCATGCCAGTAAAAGAAAGGTAGCATATTTATTTATGCCGGAAATATAAAAAGTAACTCTATTCATTAATTCTGGCTGGGATACTTCAGTTAATGCTGCTGGCTAATTACCCTTAAACCTGCGCCTGTTCATCACCGCTGTGATTAATATATATATTTTTTTTTTATTGCATCAACAAAGCTGTCACCTTCTCATTGGGCTGAACTTCCACTGGTCTCGACGCACATGTCAACATGCCTTGGATTCTGGAGAGGAGAAGCCTTGGATTTATGCTCTAGATGACTTTAAGCTTAATCATTATTCAGCTGGATGAACTGTATGACCGGTATTAAAAAAAATATTTACATTTTAGAAGATAAAAAAACTCTGAGAAATGTAGCGACCATATATTATCTGTGCTATGTGGTCCTTTAGCAACAATCGTATTGCTACTTGCTTTGCGTTCACAGGGTTATACAGAGCTATTGAATCTATACGGACCAGATTGTAATGATCTCACTGCTAAAATGGTTTATTACTGAGGATCTCTCCTTCTCAATATCCATTTCTAAGCAGCTTGTTTTCTATAGGAGCAGCCTAAATACATCTCACCTAAACCACACCCCCCTCTCTCTGCATCTAAAGGATTCCAAATACAGCTGTACACATAGAGCTGTATATTTATCAAGGCAAAATAGGTGGTATTTAGGGAAAAAGTGCTAAAATAGTAGTATTAACCATGGAAAACAATGGAAAATTATGCTCCAAAGTTAGCACTTTAAAAAAAAAAAAAAAAAATAGCACCTATTTTGCAGACATGTACAAAACTAAAATTTTCGTTTTGTTTTCGTCCATTCGGACGAAAATGGTATTTATTTTGTCTAAAACGAATTTCGTTCATTACTGCATTCGTTTCAGACGAAATTCGTTCATTATTTTCATTTCGTTTTATTCGTTCGTAAGAATCAATTGACCTACACATTCCATAAACCGAAAGTCTATAAACCGAATGTCTTTCGGCTTATGGAATACATGTAATGCTATTGGCTTTCTATAAACCGAACTAGAGTCCCCATTCATAAGAAATTCTTATGAATGGGGACTCTAGTTTGGTTTATAGAAAGCCAATAGTATTAGATGTATTCCATAAGCCGAAAGTCTATAAACCGAACAACGTTCGGTTTATAGACCTTTCGGTTTATAGAATAGCAGTAGCATTACATGTATTCTATAAACCGAAAGTCTATAAACTGAATGTTGTTCGGTTTATAGATTTTCGGCTCATGGAATACATGTAATGCTATTGGCTTTCTATAAACCGAACTAGAGTCCCCATTCATAAGAAATGATTTCTACAAACCGAACTAGAGTCCCCATTCATAAGAAATTCTTATGAATGGGGACTCTAGTTCGGCTTATAGAAAGCCAATAGCATTACATGCATTCCATAAACCGAAAGTCGTTCATTATGTCGGTTTATGGAATGTATGTAATGCTATTGGTATTCTATAAACCAACTCTATTTCGGTTTATAGAATGCCAATAGCACGAAAGGACGAATGATTTTCGTTTATTAACCATTCGTTCATTCGGCTTTCGTTAGTTTAGCATTTTCATTATTCGTTTTTCGGACGAACGGACGAAAATGCATTCATCCGAAAACGAATGCACATGTCTATTATTTTGCATTGATATAGGTCCAAATTTATCAAGGCAAAACAGGTGGTATTTTTTTTTTTTTTTTTTTTAAAGTGCTAAATTTGGAGCTAACTTTCCATGGTTACTACTACTATTTTAGCACTTTTTCCGGAAATACCACCTATTTTGTCTTGATCAATACAGCCCATAGTTGGAAAACAGCACTAGATATAAGTGTTCTGTTTAAGTCGTACAGATTACAAGTACAATTAAAGATCTCAATGGCTGGAGCTTGGTAAGTGCTTGACTAATATAGACCTACCAGCGAATCGGGAAAGACCTTATCAGACATTTGGTTTGTTCCTCGTTCATTGGACCATTGCACCCGTCAATTTATTTACCGCAATCAAAACTCCGCTCCGAACACGGCTCAAATTTAACCTCCCATTAAACACGCCGTCGGCCAGCCTTCGTTTTAGAGACGCTGTAACAAAACGCAACAAACATCTCTAAAATCGTAAACGTGTTGTTGTCATTTAGTGCTGATAATTTACGCTTCCCTTAATTAACGGATAACCCATAAATCAGGTGCGCCGCAGATTAGAACGCCGGCGCTCTCCCTCGTGGGACAGGCTGAATGGGCGAAACTGCTAATCACAGAAGTGTCCACCTCATCAACTGAGAGTTTTATGCAATGTGCTTATTCCGGAGAGGGGGGCGGGGGGGGGGGGGGGGGAGGAAGGCAGAGGTGAAACGCGTCAGGAATATTAAATGTTTTCCCTTACATCCTTTCATCTGACAATAAAAATAAAAAATAAAAATAAATCACTCTTGCAAATAAGTTTCCAAAAATAAAATAGAAAAATATTATGAACATTTTCCGTCCTCTTTTCTGTCCTATCCATCTAAATGATGGGTTAATGACTAGTGACCTCAGCTTTACAGTTGTGCATCACAGCTAATTCACGAAGGAAAAGAGGAAAAGAGAAAAAGTGAAAAACTCTCGTCACCCTCGGCCAGCCAGTGAACCCTGTGCTCCAACTTCAAGCAACCCGGAAGACCGTAACAAAGCAACAAGGGAAAATAGCACCCACTCCTGTCTGAATATCATGCGTTGAATCCAAACAGCGCATTTCCCCCCCATCAGTGACAGTCTAACATTAATTACCTAGAGAAAGTGCGAAATGCGTGAGGCTAGTGCTTTCTTCCCTCCCCCATTTGAGAGCGCTGCAAGTTTTTTTTTTTTTTGAAAGGCAGACAACGTCACCAAGCCAAACATGTTTTTTAAACATGTTTAAAGCTGTAAAACCCTTGGTACTTTTTAAAAGTCGACAATGATCTCCTAAAGAGATGCCTAGCATGGATTTAGCTCAATAAGAACGTCGCTGGGCATGTGTAGTTCGGAGTGTGCACTCACAATCTAGAAATCTGAGCCGGGTGGAGGAACAGGGGGGAGTGTACTTTCTTTCTTGCGTGCCGAAATATCCAAAAACTAGGCATGTTTGAACAGGCCGTCTTTGTACGGCACAATATAAGTAGGTCAGAGTGGATCTTTAAGGATCTAAAATTGTATAGTTAATTAAGTGTTCCTCTGGGCAGCCCTGGAGATGCTGCTCTGCCTATTCCCATCTATTGTAAACATTTACATACATACTATAAACATCCACTACATCATGATTCGCTAAAAAAAAATATAAACCACACACAAGTGAGACATTCGGGGCTTTTAGCGTTTGTCGTGCTAGAAGCCCTGTGTGATTTAATGGCTGTGTATTATCTTGTGATCCACAAGACATGGTTTGTAACACATCTATGAATATTTATAATGCTGGAAAGGAGCCATAATCCCATTATAAACACACACAAGGTAGCTGAACGCACAGACTAGAAGTTCATAGGCTTCAACTGAAGCTTAAGCTTCTTCCAGACATTATGACTCTTGTCTCAGAGTCTAGTGATTGACTCGGCATTAAGTGTTCCCACATTGCAAGGGGCCGACAAATCTGTTGCAGACCTGGTTCATCAAAGGAGCCAAGAAACTAGCATAAAAAAAAAAGAATTGGCTTGCTTGGTCACTAGTCATATAGAGACTCAAAAACAGAGGCATTTTTAAGAACATTGTTGGGGTTTTTTTTCCGCCTGCGTGCTTTGGGTATATTAGTACATACATGCATGATACAGATGCAAGCAGGAAGCGCCAATCCAGCAGAGGCTCCCAGAATGCACTTGTTTAGCGGATTCAGTGATGATGCCTACTTGTTGGCACGCATTGCAAAAGGTGCTCCCCTATTGGTCTGGCAGGATGCGAGCACCATAAATTAGAACTCCTTCACTGATCCGCATCAGTAATTGGCTTGCCTGACTAATGGACAGTCTAACTGGCCAATAGGGGAGGTGTCTGTCAGCAACAGGTCACGCCCACTGGCACATATTCCAGGCAAGAGCCTCCCTTACCTAACTAATGATACCTGTTAAATGAAACTTGATACAGAGACAAAAAAAAGTTTTTAAACAATTCAATCCTTGAAACAAAGCCAATCTAATAAATATTTTAAAATGTTAGTATAACTCCACCTTTAATATCTCCCCCCCCCCCCCAAACTATTATTAGAATATATATATATTAATATATATAATATATATAGAATATTAGGTCCTCCGTTAAATCCAATTCCATATTAGATAGTACGGTCAAGTAACAAATGCTGAGAAACCTTTTTCTGTGGGATAATCAGAGAGGGATGAAAAAGAGGGAAAGGCAATAGTCCCATGGGCTGGGGCTGCAGAACTTTTTCACTTAAATGCCCCAGTAGGTAACACTTTCGATCTTTCTATCCAGTGGTCTTGTCGGCCTATCAATCTCTGATTTTCAAATCTGTCTTGCATGTCTGTCTGTGATGACATCAGATGGGCTGATGAAGTGGCACCAACTAAATTGATCTTGCCCTCCGGCCAACAATTGCCAGGATTCCCCGGTAAGGATAATCCCACAGAGGTATTCTCCAACAAGGGGGCAGCTTGATCAACCAATACATGTCCTATTGATCAGTGATGTCAACAGGATCAGAAGCAACCAGACTGACGTGCTTTGGGCCTACTGGTCAGGCATAAACCCAGCAAAACCTTGGCCTAAGCATTTCTGCATTCTCTGGTCTTAATATAGGAACCAGTAAATCAAAAGAAATGTAAAAAAAGCAACCTTGGCTCCTACAACATCTGCTGCTAGCTCTCAACTTTGTTTATTGAGACATTTATAAAAGTAGCATTTTCCTGGCTCCTAACAATAACTAGGCTGGCTCCTGATGTTCACAAACATTTGTCAAGCTTCTTCGAAACCCAACCAATCTGTCTCGGAAGGTCGTAGAACCCCAACCTGTAGGCCAAACAAACAAGGTCTACTATGGAAGGTACGTGCTCTAGAGAAGATCAGCGGACCCCAATCCGTCTCAGGCCATTTTCTCTAATTGCGCACACACACACACACAATGTTTTTTTCTTTTTAAGTATTATAATAAAAACCCTGAGCTTTATTTTCTTGACTCTTCAACGTCACCGTCAATTCTAAAAGCATTAACACGTTGTGATGAACTAACAGGGAGAGCGGAAAAGTGAAATGAACCGTTCAATCTATCTTTTTTTCATGCACTTGACTGGAAGATGCTCTAAACAGATGAACCGCGTCTGACAACCGATGACAACATGTGACAGCAGGCCGACGCCACTACACCAAAACTGTATCCGAAAATAATAAAAAAAAAAAAAAAAAGACATTGCTTTGGAGAAAAAAAACAAAAAACAAAATAAAAATAATGAAAAAGACCTTAATTTATGGCAGCCACTTCAATTGACGCTTTCCACGCCATCATGTCTGCAATCGCTGTGTCCTATGTATAATGATAATCGGGCCCTTCGTGTGAAAAATATTATACTCCACCAACACCTGAGAAGTGCCTGACTGTTTCAACATCGGCTGCGTTGGAATTTAGTGCGCCAGAGCGACCAGGACCATTCCGTCCAGCCCTGGGGCACATAGCGCACACTAGAATGCCCAGGATTTGGCGCTAAACATTGGGGCACATTGGCAATTCCATTGAAACCACTCTTAGAAATGATCAGCCATACACCACACTATACTATATATAACCCCCAATATGTGATATAACGACACAAGATGAACTTGGACCTCAGAAGACATTAAATAAGCTCTCAAATGTGGGGTGCAAGCTTGAGCCCAACTGTTTTTTTGTTTTTTTTTTTTGGGGGGGGGGGGGGGTCATAGTTGCCGGATAGGCCAAGTTACAAGCCCCCAGTAGAAGTCTAAGAGTTAAAAAAAAAAAAAAAAAAACTTTGTCCACTCACAGTCTATACAGCCAACAATCTCATATCATTACACCAGACCCTCTACTGAATACAGCTGCAAATGAACGTTTTAAAGCACTGGTGTTTCATTTGTAACATTACAAGGGTTGTTTTTTTCTTTTTTTTCTGAGCATGTTTCATGTCCATCCAGCCTAAAGCATGGGGTGGGTGTGATATAACCCTTCGGCTGCCAAAGGGAGCAAACACTGGGCTCCCCCATCTATACTCCAATAATACAACTGCTGTGTTGCTGTTACTCTCTCTCTCTCTCTCTCTCGAAGCACCAAGCTGAACTGTCAGAGCAGCAGGACTCTCTTCCCTGACAATCAACGAGTTAATTCCCCCTGGATCGTCCCAGATTTTCACAGAACCATTTAAATTTAGACCGTGCTTTTTCAACAATCCCTTATTACAATCGACATTCCAAAAAAGCAACTTTAAAATAAAACATATAAAAAATTTCCAGTTTTGTCTGTACAATATCACATTTTCTTCTTAGGTGAGAATTGCCTAATTTAATGTTTCGCTGGCAAAATGGCACTTTTTGAAAAAGAAAATTAAAAAAACAAGAAAAAGAAAAAACACAGAGAAATAAAACATATTTTTTTTCCTTCCACCGATAAACAAACCAAACATAAGCGGACAATTTACAAACATCTACAAATCAACTTATATACATTGTGGCGATGGCAAGCAGCTCGTAGCTTACAGAAGTGTTCTCGATTACTAAAGACAGACATTTTTGGAATCCGAAAAGAACAGAAATCTGTTCCATACATATTCCAAAAGCTCTGTCTCCCTGCAGCTGATACAAACTATAGGACAATCCCAGCACAAGGGAAGGAAGGAGGGGGGGGGGGGGGGCTTGGAACCAAAACAATGAGGCTCCAACTCACCGAATGTTCTCTCCTAGAGATCTAGTGGTAATCCTTAAGATATCCAGGGTAGATTTAGATCCTTCGGAACAGCATAGTATCCAGACCCAGTGTTTGGATCTGCCAGCTCTGTACTGAAGCAGCCTGTCTATCCTCTCTACACATTCCTGCCCAGTGACTGCCTGACTTCCTCTGCAGTAGAGAGCAGGATTATTGGAGCAAGCTGATTGCTGCCCTCTAGAAGAAAGGGAAAAAAATCAGATCCCTTCCTTCCCGTGCAATGTAAAGCTTGTGGATTTGGGAAGGGCTTGCCTTGTATTTTTATTTCTTCCCCGCCCCCTCCATGCTATGCTCCTTTGTCCCAGTGCTACGGATCAGGTGCCGATTATAAAAAATAATATAACCCTTTCCTAGGATTTAAAATGAGAACCGTGGAAAGACTATTATACAAGGGAGAGACAGACATGGGGTATGAGTGGCGAGAGAGAGACAGACATGGAGCATGAATGGAAAGAGGGAGAGACATGGAGCATGAGTGGAGAGAGAGACAGACATGAGGGAATGGGGAGAGAGAGAGAGACAGACATGAGGGTACGGGGAGAGACAGACATGAGGGTACGGGGAGAGACAGATATTGAGCAAAATTTAATTGAAATATTGTCGATGTGGCCCTCAAGCAGTGCTCGGGTTGCTCATGCGGCCCCCGGTAAAAATTAATTGCCCACCCCTGGTCTATACCATAATAAACAGAATTAAAAAAAGGAATCAGACATGATCTATACATTGGGTTAACAGAATTGCCAGCAAATTAAGACAAGTGTCTCCTGTTTATGACATCATCTGTTGCTCGATATGCAAGTGAGCTACTCTGCCATGGGAAATGTGTCATTTACCTATCATGGTCACAAGGTGATGTCATAAACATGAGACACTGCAGACGCACTGAAAAACACTTTGTGGGGGGGGGTCATGTGTGAACACGGCGCTCACACGTGGAAAATGCTAAATATTGGCACAGTCGGAGTGCGGCCTTATGTATAAAGCAGATTCGCAACACATTTTTGAGAGCCTGAGCCGTCTCGGACGGTCTCGTACATGCGCTGTCACAACCAATGCAGAAAAAAAAAAAAAAGCCGTTGAAAGGCGCATGATTAGCGACAGGGAATCTTCGCCAAACACGGTTTGGCGGGGGTCCTTCTCCCACACTAAAAAAACGTCAGTATTAATAATAAAAGCGCAACTGCCATTACACCTCACGAATGTTGATTACGCCTTCAATATTCAGTTCTCAAGTGCTGTGTACTTTGATGCTGCCATGAAAAAATATACTTCTATAATATTAATATTTTAATTGAATGGTTGCATGCCAAGGAGAAATATTGAATAAACAAAATGTATTTTTTTTTTTATTTGCAACATTGCAAATGTGTTTTAAATGTATTTACACATATATAAATATGTGTAATTATATTTAAAACACACACACACACATTTATATATATATGTTTAAAGAAATATAAAACTAAAATATATATATATATATATATATATATATATATATATATATATATATATATATATATATATATATATATATATAACAGGAAGTTGTTCTACTGATTAATGCCGTTTTTTATTTGTTTTGGTAAATGGTGTACTAATTTCACACTAATGTATATCCAGAACAGATATATAGATATTTTGTGTCAAATTAATTGCCAGACTCCCTTGGAATAAGTTGCCTATAGATTTCTTGCCAACATCTCTATGGAACTGCAGAAAAAAACTGCGGTATTATTAGGATTTGTTACTTATTTTGTTTGTTTTTTTTTTGTTTTGTTTTTTTTAGAAAGACTGAAAATACACAGCAGTGAGGTAAAGCACTGTGTGAAAATTAATGAACCGGATATACACAGACAGCATCTTTATCTGGGCCATTTATATGACTCAATGTACGAGAGGAAGTTTTAATCATTCTGAACAACTACAATGGCTTAGAAAAAAACAAAAACAAATATACAAGCATTAGACATCTATAAAAACTATTTAGTCTTGCAGAAAAGCCACGGGGGTCGAGTAAGAACAGGTGGGTCCCTGGTAAAACACAGCCGCTAGGGACCCCCCTCCAACATGATAATACAGACATGCAATAGAAAACGAGACCCCCCGCCCCCAAAAAATGGAATGTTATTGATAAGTTTCATTTATATACATATATATCTATTTAAATTACAGTTGTGTGCCTGTTAGTAAATTCTCTGGTTGTCTAGAGAGAGAGGTGACAATCTGCGCGGAAGGCGTGGCCAAATTCCAGACACTTTTAATATTATTTTAATTGAACATGGAGTTATTTTTGAACATGAGTACGAGTCATTACCCAATCTCTAGGTCAAATGCAAAAAAACAACAACCCCTTCCCATGCACTATAACATCTGGCAACGCATTTCTCTTCCCATAGGGTACTACAGGGGGGTTTGATTTTACCCATAAAGGCTGAAAAAGGCATGATGGGTAAGTGTTTGGTCATTACTATCATTTGTCTAAAGTTGTGTATGTTTTGCCATTTGGATGCCCTGGTCCGAGCCTGCCTCTTTCCCATATTGGCCTTGTCGGGGATACCTAGAAATTGACGCTGCCACTGGTCGGGGAAGCCCATATATAATCCGATGCTATAGGTGACACTTCCCATCGAGACCATGAAGCCAAAGCACTAGCAGAAAAAAAAGTAAATCCCATGTAATATTTGATTTGTTGTCTTTTGTAAACACACTGGTGCACGATTCACTCTTATTCCGGCTTCTGTTCTTTTGTATCCAAAGCCGGTAGCTCGGCAGATTCATTTAATCAGCCAAACACTGATGGCATTTTATCCTTGTATGTGGCATCTTAGCCATCCATTTACTGCAAGGTTAACCGAGATTGCCATTCACACAGTAAAAAGATGGACTGACAGGCGAACAAGGAGCAGGCATGCAAGGCTTCCTAATAGGGGTCTGCTCTACAAGTCCAGCGGCTTGGCTGGAAGCTGAAGGACATTTATGTACTCAGCCCAAGGAGGGAGAATGAACAGATAGCAAATATGCTTGTTCCAGAAAGAGGTCACTCGAAGAGAAAGTGGTACTCTCCGGAACCTGTGTTGACTGTGCAATGTCAGTGTGATAATATTCTCTGGGGTGGGGGACTTCGGTGATGCCTAAATAACTATATCCGACTTGGACACGTCTGTAAGAGCTTGCTTTATTTTAACCCCTTTGTGGCGGGATTGTTTTGGAAATGTTGTAGCACTTCTGCAGTGTTTGTGTTTAGCTGTAATTTTACTCTTATCACTCTTACTATACCCACACAAATCATATATTTTTTTTATGGAGGGTTTACAAGAAAGGCTTTCTTTCCATAAAATTATTTTGATAATATCAGATAATTTACTATAAGAAATATAATATATAATACATATAATTGATAATTTAAAAACCCACTTTTTCTAACGTTTACTTTAAAAAATCTTTTACACCTCTACAAACTACCAATAGATTCTAAAATGTACCTATTGCTAAATAGATTCTGATACGTGTCCTGAGTTTAGAAATACCCCAAATGTTTTCAACTATTTTTTTGCAACTTACTGGGCAATAAGTAAATGTAGTGCATCGCTTTTTTTACTGACTAGTTTTTGTTTAGCATTTGTTTTTGTTTTTTTAAACAATAAAAATAGCTGGAGACCCCACTGGGAAACAGAGTAGTCTGAAACAGAGGCCTAAGCAATGAGCTGTCAAACCAGATCAGTTCTAGACAATGTCCAAGTAGAGGTTGAATGCCCAATGGCCAAGTTGTGTGCATTTCATATATATATATATAATTACAACTCGTCCAACATATAGCAGAAAATAAGCTTCCCTTTCAATGCCTGATTGCTATATCATTGACAGATAACCACAGTCCACTGTGCCATATAACAAACAGAGTATAGCCCAGCATCTGAGACAAGTATTTACATAAATAGCAGACCACAGAAATAATTTGCACATAAACTGTAACAGAGAAGATAAACAGGAACAAAAGACAGACGCCCCGAACTCTACCTGCCTCGACCTATTCCTGTCTCAAACGTGGAGTTCCTTCATCTCGTTGCTCATCCAGACCCGGTGCTCGGTATGAATCCATGATACAGACTGTCACTTCCATTGTCTGAAGCACAATACAAAATGCATTCCCGAGGAAGGGTCTAGAGCAGGGGGGGGGGGGGGGGGGGCGCCGTCTAACAATGCTCATTTACATACAACAAGCTCTCTCGCAGGTAAAACCTGAAAAACACTGTCTGTATCTCCAAACCCGGATCGGACACGAAAGACGATGATTACGATCTACAGTTACAATGATTTTACAACAAGGGGGACAGGGCTCTTTCTTTCTTTTTTTTTTTTTTGAGTGTTAAGAGAGCTTTTGTGCATAATGATTACCCGTAATCCAATCACCTGTAAATTGATGAATTAAATTGGTTTATTTTGCTTCACGGGGGGCCAGGGGGGGGGGGGGGGGTTGGTTCGTAGGGCTGGTCACGGATGTGAGACAACATTAAAACGCTGTGTGAAGCACTTACGCAGGGGATAAATAACACCTGCTCTTCTACCACAAAAAAAAAAAAACGCCTCTCTCTCTCTCGGTTTCTCTCTCTATCTCGGTTTCTCTCTCTCTCACGGTTTCTCTCTCTCTCTCTCTCGGTTTCTCTCTCTCTCTCTCTCGGTTTCTCTCTCTCTCGGTTTCTCTCTCTCTCGGTTTCTCTCTCTCTCTCTCTGTTTCTCTCTCTCTCTCTCTGTTTCTCTCTCTCTCTCTCTGTTTCTCTCTCTCTCTCTCGGTTTCTCTCTCTCTCTCGGTTTCTCTCTCTCTCTCGGTTTCTCTCTCTCTCTCGGTTTCTCTCTCTCTCTCTCTCGGTTTCTCTCTCTCTCTCTCATGTCCTTGTTTGTAAAACTGTCAGGAATGGTAGAAAATAAGGGCCGCTGATCTGGAGCCCGGCTTGATCTCACGACGGAACCAGGTGGGGCAAGCCATATGGAATCCCTTGGCTGTTGGCTGATGGAGATAAGACGCGTCTACAAATATCCGAGGCAGAAACTATTTTAGTTCAGCAGATTCTCATTCAAGAGACACTTTTTTTTGTCATTTCTAATGTAGAAGCACAAGTAAAAAGGATAGAAGGATAAACTGAAAATTGTACTTTTTTTTAAAGGTATAGGCGCCAGCAGTATCCTACCGCTAGCGCAGGGCCCCCAGCAGAGGAGACCTTAAATAAGGGGGCTTAAAAAAAGGTCTCCTCTGATTCTGGCATATGAAAAAGAGGGCCTCTCTCTGAACTGGCACAGAGGGAGGCGTACCTTGTACCCCAATCAAGCCCCCAACCACCCACTGTTTGGCACACAGTCTCAGCTGAGAGTCGCACGTTGGGTTTACTCCAGCCAGAGGGCACCAGGTTTTTAACTTTCGCTTCTAAACATCTCTGGTTGAAGGAAGAGTCCAACTTTTTTTTTTTTTTTTGAGAAAATAGTTTTATAATAATAACCTCTTTTTAAAAAAGCATGTTTTGCCAAAAGTGGTTTCCATTACTTTATCATTCAGTCTTTCACGAAAAGGAAAATAGATGATAAAACAACACCACGGCACTATAAAACAGTGGTCGGTATTGCAAAATTAACCACAAATAACAACCGATCATTTTAAAACAAGCCAAGGTGGACCACACCTGATCACTCTATTATTATATCTGATACACTACGTTTTATATATAATATTAATGTCCATTAATAAATCACTAGTTGGCCTATTGTTCCATTAACGTCACTCCTTCGTTAAGTGTTTGTAATTTACTCTCGGTGAGTGGTAGCTAACCTTTGACTCTAGAACGATTGTGCACTACATTTCCCATGATGCTCATTAAGCGGATTGCACAACAGCTGGAGTGCCAAAGATCAGTAAAATTCCTTACCAGATCAATACAATGAATGACCTATCACAGACCTTTCCAATGCTCTGTATATTATAGACAAGGTTACAGCTGCATAACTAGATCTAAGAAGGCACTGTAACCTATATAGAGCAATATATTAAAGACATGTCACACTATCCTGTTAATGTACCATTATATAATTTGCAGCTAGTGATTACATACTGATTCAAGCACCTTACAGATGGTATCCAACTTATATGCTTACTATAAAGCATACCCTTGGCATTACGGATGTTTGGCAGCGACATATCCCATGATGCGCAGTCTGTGCAGTGCCAAAGTTAGCTACCACTTCTATATTGTGTCAATGTTACTGCATACTATCGGGAAGACTCTAGCCACAAACAGAGAGCCAGCAAATATATAAATGATTCTAGTAGAAGGATATTGATTAGGGAGCCTCGGGAGGAAGCTGAAGGTCAGAGAGTCCATGCTCCTACCCAGAGGCTGCATTGTAAGCGACTTGTTTTGTGCTGCTGGTACGGTCAGTGTGGACCTGTCGCCTTGGAGATAGAAAACCATTGTAATGAGACCTCTCTCAACAACAACCAAAAACCTCTATTTTCCAATGCGTCTGCTCATCACATGTTCTGCAGTTCCCAGGAGGAATCTTTTGACCGCCATGATGGAGGGATGAAGTCAAGATGGCCGCCCCGGATAAGGTGTACATGTAGGAAGGCCACAGGACCACTTTTAGAATGTCTTTAACCCAACAGGTGTTCTGTAGATTTGGTTCAAACAGAAAGAGGCAGGCAGCAAGGAAAGAGAAGACCAGGCCAGATCCATAGATTGTGAGTGGACAAGAGGCCTATGAGAGAGCCCATTCTGTCTAAATAGCTCATAAAGCTTTTTTTCTTCTATTATAAGTAGGGGAGGGTTAGCAACTGATGATTTGTGGCCCGAGCCCATTGAGAGAGATTAGAGAGTAGTCCGGTGTAAAAATTGCCCTCCTGCCCCCCTTGCACGGCCTCCCTTTATTATAAGTCCAGTGGCCCAAGTATGGGGATAAAATGGTATGTAAGTTTTTATCCTCTGAGCTGGGGCCTCCGCGTTTCACTGTGAAGAATATAGGTCCCCGATTGATAGAGCCGTAAGACATGCTTGTTTTTTTTTACATATAATCGATAAAGAGGACCCCCAAGTAGGTCCCCTCGATTTTATGCAAAAACAAATAAGGCTCGTTCTCTGCACTAGCAGAGACACTCTTGGACCTGACAGACCCTAGATGGACGCAAGCTCTGATTGGCAGAGAGTGCTCTACTCCCTTCAGCCCTCACCTGCGGCAACGCCTGGTCTATACCAGAGAAGTGGCATCAGGTCATCTACGTTTGTAGGACAATCGACCTAGGCAGCCGAGTCTAGTGACATCATAAGCCCAACTCACACAACGATGCATGAACCTACTCTGTTCGCGGAACACTTCAGAATGCTACCCGTTTAATGGCAACTGTTGGGCAGTCGTGGGGGGGAGGGCGGGGGTCTACTTATAAGGATTCAGAATTTCCTAACCTTCCAAATAACCCCGGCACATACAGTCTGTACGTGTACACAATTATCATACATTAACATTTTCTATTTTACATGGTTGATTTTCTCCTACAGAAGTCAGTGCGCCCTGGGTTCGCCACCCACCTCTGCGTCTCGCAGTTAGTATAGCTTCCCGCTGGCTTTTTGTTTCCTGGTGGAATGAACCTGCTTCTCTTTTGCATTTCTGAACTTTTCAAACCTCTAATTATTCCTCGGCTTTAACCTGCTCCTTTTCCAGCACCCATCCATCACCCGTAATTTCCCTGCAACTGATCTGGGCTTGTACGTTATTAAGCAGATGTTGGATTATTTTAATATCGGTCTAAATATGCTTCATTTACTCACAAATATCAATTGGATGGAGTCTAGAAGAGTCAAATAAACAACAAATCCTTTCTTGGAACAAAGTATCCAAAAAGATAACCATAGTTGCAATGGGGGTAATACATACAGTAGTGTATCTTCCACAAGCCAAACAAGGCACTCGCCTAGGGCGGCACTTTGCCAGGGGCGGCACTTTGCAAACAGGGGTGTCCCTCCCCCACCGTTCAGCAAGCTTTAGCGCCTTCCAATTAATCAGGGTGATGGGGGCATGTAATGGACGTGGTGGGGGTATGTAATCAGGGTGATGCTGGCATGTAATGGGGGTGATGGGGCATTTAGTGTGTATGTAATGTGGGTGATGGGGGGCATGTAATGGGGTGATTGGGCATTTATTGTGTGTGCAATGTGGGTGATGGGGCATGTAATGGGGTGATGGGGCATGTCTTGGGTGTGCAATGTGGGTGATAGAGCATATCGTAGGTGTTCAACGTGGGTGGGAATTTTGTCTGCCTAGGGCAGCACAAAACCTAGATACACAACTGAATACATACCTTGCACAGCAGCCGGTACAGAGCACACATCTGCAGGTTTTATAAACCACTCGTACAGGTAGGGTTGACAGGTCAGTACATTTTTATGTAAACACATACATGGCATGCTCTCTGCCTGTAAAATTTAGAATGCACGTGTGTCCACGAGGAACCTATTAATTAATCAAGGAGTGGATTCCATAAGGACAACAGTGATTAATTAATAGATTCCCCTCTGAACACATATGAATTATGGAATCTGCATGTAAATGTTCTATGCATCATGCAAAAAAAAAAAAAAAAATGGCTGAGCATACAGCTGTATGCATGGAATCTAAAGTGGGAGGAGTTAAGGAAAGATCTGTTCAGGTTAGCAGTAAGAAAACAGTAGCAGTGGTGTTTGAGAGGCATGGCTGCCTGGTGTTTATTGTGGATTTTCCTGGCTTAACAGAACCGCATCTAAGAGTAGCGTTCGTTCTCTAGAATAAACTAATTGAATCCCTTTCCCTCTCTATAAAACCGTTATACAACATCATCCTCTAATTCACAGCGGGGTGGGGGGTGGAATTGTTTAAGCAGCAGTATACCTTTAAATGATATACCAGGTAGGGCATCCATCTTCCGTCAGACCAAAGTCCTTTATGTAAACTAGACGTCGACATCAGCTTTCGGATCCGCAATTAAGCGGGGGGAGACGTATGTACCCCCCTTCCTCCCCCATTAGAAATGGATAACAAATACAAATGGTAGTGACAGATTAGACACTCCAGGCAGCATCCTCCCAGAATCCTTTGCTTACCTTTATCCCAGGCTTACCCACAATACCAAGGAGAAGAGAGAGATGTGCCACTAAGCAAATTTATTGGTACTCAGCAACATTCCAACAGCCGGAAGATAAATCAAGTGGGACTGCCACACAAAAACAAAACAGCTTAGCGCCTGCCATCACACACCACCACACTGACCCACTTTATGTGATCCCTGCAAAATAATTGAATTTAAATGAATGCGGCATGTCTAGTCCCTCTGGCATTTAATACAAACTTTGGTGTATTAACTGTTCTGTCCAGAAATTGTTCAACATTTCCATCGTCTCGGGGCGCTGGTAATTAGTAACTTTTTTTCACCGCGGAGAATGGAAAGGCGCGTTAGGAAGGTTCATATATTTTCCAGACTGTCAGGTGCGAGGGCTGACATTTACAATGAAAAATTAGGGGACTGGCGCCATTACAAAATGGATGAATTTTTTTTTTTTCCCCATTCTCTTTTCATTTTTTATATATATATATATAAAAAAAAAAAAACGTTTTTTGGGGTTGTTGCTTTTTATTTTTTGTTCTGTACTATAAAACCATAGCACTGCAACCTTTTTTTTTTTTTTTACTGCACAAGGGGCCAGAGGGACATTTGATAGCAATCAGACAAATTGTAATTTCACTAATTCGATATTATAGCTGACAAGTAGTTCCAACTACAGTTTAGGGCTGGCTGCCAGTGATTGGCGTTATTGTCTAGCATCCACTGGGGGGAAAAAAAACAACTGGTTTCTTTGTAGGGTATAGAAAAGACTGGTTATAAAAATGAATAAAACCCTGAAGGGTGCATTTTTGTTGTATAATTGGCAAGATCCTCTAACAGTCCCAGAGTTGCATGGACACAGGCAAATAATGTGTGTCCTCTATGTATGTCTTCAAAGGGGCTTCATCACCTAAACCTGGTTTATAACGTGAATGGAGAGAATAAGTATTGTGTTGGAAGGTGTGCAAGCACATGCATGAATAAAGAGACAAAAATGTCATTTCAAAGATGACTAAGGTTGCTTTTTTTAACACTTGCTTACATAGAGGAAGAAAAGGTAAAAAAAAAAAAATATATATATATATATATACACACACATATACAGTGTCCCCTACAGATCCGACGTGTATCTTTAGAGATACACGCAGGATTTTTCTTAGCTCTGTCTAAGAACCGGTCAAGAGGCCGGCACACATTGATCGTGTCACCGCAGCACAGCCAATAAGAGTGGGGTCTCGTCCTTGCTATGTCTGATGTCTGCACAGTGCACGGGGTGTAGAGAGAGACCCTCATTTGGATTCTCTTTGCATTAGCAGAGACCGTCGCCGACCAGATTTGGCTGGCGATCAGAGTATAAGCGACCATGTACAACCAAAAGTACCTGCCGGTTTATTTGCAAGCTACGGGCACGGACTTTTCACTGGTGATTCTATACTTGAGGGCCAATAAAAAAAAGAAATAATATGTAGTTGTCTTTTAAATGTGTCTGTGATGTCCCCTGTGTATGACATCGCCTATGGCTTGATTTGCAAACAAACTACTTCCAATGGGATATTTGTATATCAAATCGCAAAGTGATGTCATACACACGAAGACACCACAGACACATTAAAATATATATTTTTTCCCTTAATTTATGGACTTTGTGCTAACACAATGTATAGATCATTTTCAGCATTTTTGTTACTCTCCACATTCACAGTATAAGCATTGTTTGGCTGAGACAGTGCTTTAAAAATTCATATTCTTGGCTAATTAACAAGGTTTTTGTAAGCAGGGCACCAGCCAGGAGTCTCGGGTGCAATTAAATCTGAAGGGGTCTGCTGCAGACCCCGAGAATCTGCCGTCTCCCTAGGGGCAGGTGTAGGACAGACAACCAGAGTAACGCCTGGCATTCAACTCTGTATAATCATTCCATCTAATGGTTTTTTTAAAGTAAAGCTCTCGCAGGTTCATAGAATTTTTTTTTTTTTTTCGCATTGCAGTGTACAGATATTTTAATTAGATTGTCTCTTTATGTCTGTGTGATGTGGGGCAGAGTGCAGAGCAGTCGCTAAAATGAAAGGAGTATTAATGTTTGCAAATAAAAAAAACAAGAGCTTGTTGTGCAAGTTGTTCTTTGTGAGGTGCAGCCTTTACCAGGGATAATAATACGAGGGTCTCGATTCGTTTATCACAAGGCCTAGGAAGCGGTCAGCGACCAGAGTGCTCCTAATTACGGTATAAGGTCGCTCAGGAGTCACCACAGACATTGAGGGGGAAAAAAGGGGTCTGGTACTGAAATATGGCAATTAACACCTTGGCAACGCAGGACATACATAGTACATCCTGTGTCTGCCTATATTGGTACGATATATAGGTATTGGTAAGAACATATAATTTACCCCAAACAAACACAATTGGTACATTTATATGTAGCTGTCTATCTAAAATGCATACATAATTGAGAATCTTTGGCCAGTAAGGGGGAGGGACTTGGAGACCACTCCCTTCTACTGGAAAATGAAGCACTGCTTTCCAGTGCTAGTTCGAGATTGTAAAATGCCATAGGATGTATCCATGAAAGGGAGGATTGCTGGGAATTCAGTAGGGATTTTCAATTTAAGGCCAAGTTAGCACAGTTTGGAAAAAATTCTCGCATCTTTATCTGAATGTTAAATTGGGATTTTAAATCTTTTTTTCAACTCTTTTTTTCATTTCCAAGCGATTCTCTTTTCCATGAATAATACACTGTATTAAAAAAAAAAGGTGAAACATTATTTAATGCTTTTAATTAGGCTTTAGCTTATTTAGATTGATGAAGAAGATTAAAGACATATTATGTAGTGTTTTATCACTGCAACCATTTTTAGTCTGCAGAGTATCAAACCTTGCTGTTTCCCAAAATCAATGGTGTTTAAAGGTGTCCATAGCAACCAATTTAACGAGCAGTTGCGTCCCACTGGTGGCAGCCATTTTGGTTCTTTACAAATGGTTCATTATGGTCCAAGTTTGCTTTTACTTCACATTTTGTACATGCTGAAAATGGTTCACTTTATATTAATTAAATAATAATAAATAATTATAACACAAAATTATAATAATCATAAAAAAGCTCTTCCAACTGTTGCCGGATAACAATTGACAGGATTTTGATACATAATAATAATAATTATTGTTACATAGTATTTACGCAGGAAAGGTACATTAAAAAGATGTCACTATTACCCAATTTATAGGATATAAAGTTCGGAAAGTTGGAGGGCTGAGTCGTCCCTGACGGGAATGGAGTCGGCAACCATGTGGATGGACCAGATTCTACCCACAAAGCAGGTACAATTTTCCACCAACCACTTCTTCTAGAACATGAAAGGAGCCAGTAGTATTGCTTAGATGGAATACGGATTAGGCCACACCTCCCGCGCTACTATTGTAATTTATAAATTAGCAACTTATTCCACAGACCTACATACAGTAACGTGCACTCTTTAAGAGGGATAGGTTAGCTGCAAGTAATAAAACGGATATCACCATTATCACCTGGTAACAGCTTTCCCTCGGTTTCTTAATTATAGAGGTCAAAGCAGATTGGCCTGACCGCCACAGAGGCGTCCAAGTATGATCAGGAATATAGCAAAACAGGTGGGTTAGCAACATCGATATTGTGATGCAGACAGGTAAGGCAGACAGTCGCCAAGTCACAGGGGTGTAATCATCTTAAATAACCCAACCCCCCCATCTGGCATTACCATGTGTTTTGCTGTATTAACAGACGTAACCTAGACATGCTCAATATTGTCCTCAAGACTCCAGGTGACATTTAAATGTTCAGTTTAGCTCACACCAGCAGCAAACATTACAATTTATTAATAAAAAACCCAACATATTTTTTTTTTTTTTTTTAAAGAAGAAGGGCCTGGTGGTGAACCTATCTTTCATTTCCAAGATGTGTACTTAAAGGGACTCTTAAACACAGTTTAAACTGGGAATGGACAGCACACAACATGCTCAAAAATGTCCTATACGCTGGGTTACCGGGATTGCATGCATACATTAAGATAACAATGTGTCTGTGGAGTCCCCTGCTTATGACATCACATTGTGGCTAGGGTTGCCACCTGGCCGGTATTTTACCGGCAGGCCGGGTAAAAAATTGGCTTAAGGCCAATATTAAGTCTATGGAGACAGTACCAAGGCCGGTATTTTTCTGAAGAAAAGGTGGCAACCCTAATTGTGGCCCGATATGTAAATTACCTGCTTTCCACTGAAAAATAGTTCATTTGCATACCGAGCCAGATGTGAGGTCATAAAGAGGAGACACATTTAAAAAAAAAAAAAAAATTCTCTTAACCTATGTATTCGTTTGAAATTCTGCTAACATTACATAGCAGCTAATTTGTAATTGTCTACATTAATCACATTCAAACAATGTTTAGTTGACACAGTCCGCTAAAAACCCAGCTCTTCTGAGTTACTAATATTTAAAAGAGATTTAGAACGAGCGGCCAGTCAGCAAGAGGAGGTGAGGTGTATGCTGGGAAATGGCCCTCTCAACACAAGAGACAAAGACTAGTGT
The DNA here is from genome assembly GCA_036172795.1 of Pelodytes ibericus. Lineage (NCBI taxonomy): Eukaryota > Metazoa > Chordata > Amphibia > Anura > Pelodytidae > Pelodytes > Pelodytes ibericus. The sequence continues at coordinate 89,374,127 of CM069864.1, forward strand.
TGAGCGAACCCGAACCGCACTGTTCGGGTTCGTACCGGACATCACGGTGTCTGTGCCACAAACCCGAACCCGGACATTTCACTCTATGTCCGTGTTGGAGTTCGAGGTTCGGCTATAAACCGAAAGTCTTTAAACCGAAAGTCATTTGGTTTATAGACTTTCGGTTTATAGAATAGCAATAGCATTACATGTATTCTATAAGCCGAAAGTCTATAGACCTATTCTTATGAATGGGTACTCTATTTCGGTTTATAAAATAGCAATAGCATTACATGTATTAAATCTGAGAGTCAAATACTGTGCTTACAGCGCACTTTGAAAAATTCTAATAGTTTTGGGTGCTAAATAGTACATTTGCGTCTTGCGGTGCACTTCATATCTGAGAGTCAAATAGAACAGTCCAATACTGTGCTTACAGCGCACTTTGAAAAATTCTGGCTACCTCCTCCTCCTCCAGCGCCACTTCCACCTACACCGCCACGGTCACCGACTCCTCAACCTATGGGTCACTTAGTATAAACTGAAAGAGAATACTCTGCACTCCAACCCTCTCTCAAATGGATAATTCTGTTGATCCTCCTGGCAGCCATGCTTTAGATTTAGATTTATGTTCTTCCAAAGCTAAAATCAAAGATTCCATCTAGTGCTATTTTATGGCTCAGCTGTATTTTTTATTTGTATGTATTTTATGTTATTTGAAGTTATTTCCCTATCCACATTTGCTTGCAAGGCACTTGTCCTAATCTTACCCCCATTTTACTTCCTTTTGCAGCCCTCTAGCCCTTTCCAGGACTTTTTTAGAGGCATTTTAGTGGCCAAAAGTCCGTGTCCCCATTGACTTCAATGGGGTTCGGGGTCAAGTTCGAGCACGGACCCGGACTTTTTTTCGAAGTTTGGTCGAACCTCTCGAACCCAAACATCCAGGTGTCCGCTCAACTCTAACAAAGACCAAAAGTCGAAATCGGTTACCTTGTAATATAATAACGAGTTAACACCCTATCAGCCAGTGTGTTGTTTTGTATTATTAGCTGAGATGTCCACTTTGATGATAACATTTTGCATGAATTTCTAACATTCCGACGAGTCTGACAAGAAATAGATTTTCCTGAATGCACTGTCCAATACTGCAACTCTCTGGCTCGTCGGGAAAAAAAACCCAAAACGTTTTGTGCGGTTTGGAAATCCATCAACGGAATTAAAGTCTTACAACAAAGCCTTTGTCTCGAACATTAGCTTCTCAATATGGATGATTCTCTTTAAAGGTCATCAGACAGTAATTCATACACAGTGGCCAAAGGATTTAAAAAAAAAATAATAAAAAAAAAAAAATATATATATATATATATATATACACACACACACACCTTTTTAATCACAGTAGATCACACACAGATAGGGTTGCCACCTTTTCTTCAAAAAAATACCGGCCTTGTTAGACCTAGACTTAACATTGGCCTGGTGCCAATTTTTTACCGGCCTGCCAGGCGGCAACCCTACACACAGAGCGAGATGTTTTGCCCCTCTTGGCATATTTAAAAGTTACTGTCGGAAGGATCTGTACAGACTGGAAGTGGTATTGATAACAGTGACACAATACCCCAGCAGATAACAATTATATCACAGCGGCTATGCTACAGAGAGCAGTCAGTAGCTGTAACAAAGACAAATATCAGCAGTCTGGATATAGGACAAAAGAGAGATCATTAGAACTTACTATACTATGGCTACTTGACATGGGATTTGCTGTACCAAATAAATATAGGAGGTTTAAAGGGTATTTCCATCTTTAGTGCCTCCCAATTTTTTAAATGAGTGCTTTTTTTTTTGTATTAAATAGATCTATCTATATCGTTTTATCCTAAACACTTCCATTCTCTGTAAAACTACATATAAAGTGTAATAGAGATATTTCTGTTGCCATCTCCCCAAGCCTTCATTCTTGACTTACATCACAGCGCAAAGAGTGAGAGAGGGCTTATTCCACAGTAATGGCCAATGCCAGCGTTTTCTCAAGCATGAGCATACCAACTGCTACAGAGAAAGGAGGGCGTTTTTCTGTGTACCCCCCTCTCGCTGGAGCTCTGTGAAATGATTTTCAGTGTAAAACAAAAAGGAAGAACTGGAATTTGTTTTAAAAGTAAAAAAAAAATCTAACATATACCGAAATCGTGTACCCCGTACACAAAAAAAATAAAAAGAATATAATGAAATAGAACAGTCCCTTTAACAGACTACAGACTGAGTGAAACGAACAGAAGAAGACATTGGCTTCTTTTTTTTTTTTTTTGCAAAGGGGCCAATTGATGTATTACACCGAACCCAGGTGTCAGTTCCTCCTTTTATGCTTCTAAAACAAAGAAACCCGATGGCAAAAGCAGCTGGTAAGATTACAAACTATCAACAGTTTTTATGGAAAGCGGTGTGCAGATAATGGTCTGGTAGCACAATAAGTGGTTTCTCTGGGGACAAAGGATGGAACATGATTGATGGTCTAAATCTATCTCAAACAGCAAAGTCAGATGATGCTGTAATCTGGCCCATCCAAGAGCCGCGCACTGACATTTCCATTCTTCCTCTGCAGATAAGCCCTCTTTGATTAAGTGACGACACTGATTAGTTTATATCCCACTCCTGATGGCAACATTGTTAGCAGAAGTGCAAATCAGCACAAAGAAAGGGATTGGAGAGTTTGAGCGATGGAGGGGGGGGGGGGGCGCAAGAGAACATTGTAATGAGCGACACTGGATTGCATCTCAATGACTTATTGGCAGAGCGATGCCATGGCCGTCAGAATGCGGAATCTTGGCGCTACATCACGATTTCGGAACTCTCGGGTAACGAAAACCGCCTACAATCTTAGAATTCCCGTTCGTTATGCCGTGGCGAGGCCTTTATGACTTCAGCAAGGAATGAAGTCATAACACTGCTGATGCCAGAAACTGGTGTTACGCAGTAGCCGGCCAGACATTAATTGGGGAGAAAGAACGTCTCCTCCTCTTTCAGTGCTGTGGGTTATTTTAACACACCTCTGTGTAATGGACCTCAAAAACAAAGAAAAGAAAAGAAAAAAAAAAAAAGGAAGTACAAATGTGAAATAATCTATCTAATGTCCGCAAGTAAGTTACGGGATATAGCAACTTACATCCTTAATTTGATATCAATGGTTTCCCAAGCTGTAGATCACTTTATAAGCAACAAAAATAAAACATGTGTCAAAAAAATAAACTGGCCGCCAGCCAATATACTATACTTAAATATGAAGTTGAATTTGCCATGTGACAGCCCCCCCCCCTCCCCCACAAAACAGAAAGCGTGTGAGGAACAGGTCAAAGGGTCATGATAAGTAAGCAATTCCAGATGAGGCACTTTAATAAGTGGGGGGGGGGGGGGGGAAGGATGCTCCATATATACGCTGCCCCCACTCGATTAGATCAACTCAGTTGTAGACGTTTATTTTATTTTTTTACTCATTAGAAGTACTTTTCCTTTAAATTTTGGAAAAAAGCGAATTCTCACACAGCAAAATAGATATAGCCCAGAATTGCCAACAGGGAAATAAGAGAATGCACAGCAGGAATCATTTTTGCAGCAGTGTCTAACCACGGCAAAGCTTCGATAAATCTCTCTCGCAGAAGCCTCATAAAAAGAATCACCTGGATTGTACATGCTGACATCACTCTCCGCTGAATAGACTACACATTTCTCAGTTATTGTTTTTTTTTTTTTTTCTCTCTCTTCCCCTCACTTAATTGCTTTCAGCAGCTAATAAGTGGAAGAAACACATTTGCTCTGAAAGCTTACAATAACACCGTCAGCCGGCTTTAATAGTGGGGAGAGAATTCCCGACGGAAGGAAAAGACTGGCAAAAAGAAAAAAAAGGAGATGAAAACGGAACAGAGTCATGGCTTTATTCAAGCTTCACTGTGGATCCATTTGTCCATTGGTTTCAGACTGGGGGAAAGACGACTTTCCCAGAATCCTCTGGGGACATGGGTTATGAGAACCCGATACCAAGCAGCATATCATAACTTTTTAGGGAAATCCAGAACAGGGACAGTGGGGTTGATCATTTTGACTTCTAAGCTGCATAGTAACATAGCAGTTTAGGTTGGAAAAAAAAAAAAGACTTGCCTCCATCAAGTTCAACCCCTTTCTTATCATTGGTACCACTGTTGATCCACAAGAAGGTAAAAAAAAAAAAAAAAAAACCTTATTTCAGAAATTTTAAATTCTGCTTCAAAAGGAAAAAATTTCTTTCTTGACTCCAAATGGAAGTCAGATTTCTCCTAGGATCAACAAGCACTAAATAAATATATATGCCTATACGAACATCCCTAGCCCTCCATGTTCATCTTCTTTTTAAAAAAAAGTACCTAGGCCCCTTTTAAAGGCATTTCATAGCACAGTGAATTCCATACCTTTATTGTTCTTTCCTATCTCGGTCGTAGACTAAAACTCCTTTCTTATAGTCTTAGCAGGTGGCCTCTTGTCCTTTGTACTGTTCTGTTAATGAACAGGTCTTTAGAGAGTCCTTTATATCTCCCTCTAAGATGCCGTTTCTCTAGCGTGTACAAATTTAACCTTTCTTCATAACTAAAACTTTCCATTACCCTTATATGTTTTGTAGCCCTGCGCTGCACTTTCTCCATAATAGTTCCATGATGTCCTTTTTCAGAAAAGGTGCCCAGAATTAAACTGCATATTCCAGGTATTCAAGTATCAGACCGTCATGACGTGGCACCAGGGTATGACCTCATATATTAACTTCCTTTGTACTCGTATGGGCTGTTATGGGAAGAAGTAAATATTTGGATAATTTTGTGCAAAAAAAAAAGAAAAAAAAGAAAATCCGTCCCTCTTCCAGACTTCGTATTCGAATCGTTACCGTTTGCACAAAGTTTGCCGTGGACGATATTAATCTTCGATATTCGTTAACCATTAATCTTGTTTAAACAAAGAGAGATTGCGAAGAATTGGATCCAGACTATAGAGGACAGTCAAATATCGAGCCTTTTAAACCGGCTGACTTTCTGATCTCAGCATGGGAGGCAAATATTAAAAGAAATCCGTCACATTCTCCTGACAGATAATGCATGTTTACCGCTCCGCGAGAGGCTTAAATGGGCCTTTCATGAACCCATAACAAGTAAGAAGATATTAAAAAGAATCGAAATCCTGCTCCAGTTCTCACTAACAAGCGAACATTAAAGAAACACAGCACCCAGTATGCATGGGTGATTGATGGTACCTGACAAAATACAAACTAAAATTTAAAAAAAAATCATAATAATAATAATCTAGGATCACAAGAAGATTTGTGAAGAGCAATTTTTAAGCCAAAAAGTTAATGCTGTCGGGGGGAAGTATCATCTACGAGGGGTACACAGGATGGAAAAAAAATACCAGTAGTGAGAGGTAGAAAAGCAAACTCCAGCTAAAGTTGGTGGAGCTTTATAAGGGTCAACTCTGGGGTAACATTTGAAAAGTTGATCAATCGGCAGGCATGTTTCATTGGTTTTCCTTGCTAACCGTTTACCTTGGATACATTGTTTTCAGAATTGTTCTTTCTAGAACACATTCTTTTATCAGATAGAATACTGGGTACGAACCAAGTGTAAAAGCATGCCACCCAACTGTCCCAGATTTGCGTGGGGCAGTCTTGATTTTTTCCGGAGGGAATCTAGCTGTCCGGGCAACGGAGACTGGCTACTGCGCATGCGACCTCCCAAGCTCCGCCCCCTGGCATCGCAGTTTCCCAAGGCAAGAGTTGGGAGGTGTGCACGAGCTGTCTGTGGAGTCTCCTGTGTATGACATCACCTGTGGCCTACTATGCAAATGAACTGTTTTTCAATGGGAAAGGAATCATTTTTATATTAGGAAACAGGTGATCTCATACACAGACCCATTTAAAACACATATTTCTTATAATTTAGGAATTTTCAAATCACAGTATAAACAATGTTCAGGTAATACAGTCCCTTTAAACAGTGTATATAAGGAAGACATACACAGTCTAAAACAAGACAACTGAGCTCCAGAATCTGGTTTGTCACGGAATGTTGATGACATCATGCAGCATCCCGCGACTCCACCCCCTTTTTTAACGCTGAACCTTTTCATTCCAGGAGCCAGCTACACATTAAGGGTGAAAAGGGCATTAGTTAACAAGCTCCTTTGCACTTTTTTGACAAATGTCCTTTTTCTGTAAGAAAGAAAAAAAAAAAAAAAAGAAAAGCATTAAGTGTCTCGAGAGAGAGAGAGAGAGAGACGAGCGACACACGCGATTATCCCTTTGGGAACGCACGGCGGGATGTATCAATACCTGAACATTCCCCTGCATGAACGTTCTCACCGAAGACAAGCGCCGCATCCACTTCTCCCGCTCAGGGGCTGATTAAAGTGCTAAATAGATCATGTTTAATCAAGAGGCTGTAGACATTTATCCTGATTATTTCCCAGCATGTGGTATGTATGTATGAACGGGTGACAGCAGGTTTATCTCAAAGCTTATTTGAAAGAAAGTACCCACATGTAGTTTTTGCTCTAACGGAACATTGTCACCATTCCCGACAGAAGAGGGTCCCACAAACCCTGCCTTCCATACGAGAGCATTTAAGGCCAACTATATACAGACCAAAAAGGGTTCAATAATGTACATTATTTGTATTCATTGAAGCATTTCTATTAATGTCTACACTTTATACAATCTTACAAATAAACCCAACTTAATATATATACATATCCCCATGTGCATCACCACGCTCTTCGAGTGGACCCGCAACAGGCGTAATATATATATCTTTATACATATGATTTTTTTCTCTGTTAAAAATTTACATTATATTGTATAAAACACTTGACCAATAAAAAAAATTTCTTTTCTTTTGGTATTTGCTCATTATTGGATAAACCCCACAGCTCCCAAACACAGCATCTGACTTCCTAGTGGTATCCATTTAAAATCATATGTATCGTAGCATTGATAGGTCAATTACATTTTTAATGCAGATTATTTATTTAAAAAGCATATCAGTGACAAGAGAACAAACAAAAGAAAATATTTTGGTTCCCTATTCACTTGTTGATATTTGTGAAATCCATCAGCTCATTTAACTGTGCCCCTCTGTCTTCTCACACAAGGAGATTTGGATGCTGCCTCCATATACAACAAACAAATAACGTTTGTTTAATTGAAATGTAGATGTTATAAATCGGAACTTGTCAAATAAAGTATACAAATAAAGCAGTGTATGGAACTATCTGTGTCATATAGCTCTATCTGGGGCGGATCTATTCTTTGCTCTGTACAGCTCTATCAGGGGCGGACATGTGGTTTAGAATCTTTGCTCTGTATAGTTCTATCAGGGGGCGGACATGTTGTTTAGAATCTTTGCTCTGTATCACTCTATCAGGGGGAGGACATGTTGTTTAGAATCTTTACTCTGTATAGCTCTATCAGGGGATGGACATGTTGTTTAGAATCTTTGCTCTGTATAGCTCTATCAGGGGATGGACGTGTTGTTTAGAATGTTGAGTCAGATGAAGGAAGATCTGACCCAAGATTCAAACCAAAGTGTGGGAGTTTTCATCCATGCCCCCATTACATTCTAATTCAGAACACACACATGCACATCCAGGACTCCAGAACTGAATACCGCCTGACGATCTACAGTAGAAACAAATAATAAGATAACATAATTGTTTTGACAAATGGCTAAATATATATATATATAGATACTCTCACCCTGCCTACACATGAGCAGCAGCTGCTTTTCAAGTTGGCAGAAAAACTCAAGGTTGTACTAATACCGTAAAAAGATAACACTAGACTGTCTTTAGCGAAACTCTCTTGGCAGATATAGAAGTACAAAAGGGCAGTGTGAGACACAGTCTATAATAGCTGGCGCTTCGATTTCTTTTGAGTTGAAATTTGTCTGCTAAATATTCCATCTCCGTCGGAAATTGTCTCCCTGGCTATTAGGATGCATGCAAAAAATGTCCAACGAAGACGCCGATGGCAAACCTACGGCACTGGTGCCACAACTAGCACATAGAAACCTCTATGGCGGCCCTGTGCCACGGACTACAGGGTCACCATCATCACATACTGAAGGAAGTGCAGCACATAGGACCACTAAAATGGGACAAGGGGAATATAATGTGGGGTAAAATGGCACTGTGAGATTATTTGCTGGGCTTATTTTGGGATAACGGGCACTTGAGAGCAAATACCTCACTGGTCTAGGGACTCAAAAAGAAATGTAAGGAAAACATAGAAAGGGATACTGAAACATTGCCTGATCCACAAAGACATATTTACAAATATTATATATATATATATAACTAAATGGGTTTATTAGGATGCCGTCTAACTCTGGTTCCCCAGAACAGAGATGTTATGTTACGACCAATGATAAATCTAGGTCACAGTAACAATCTGGTTCGTAAACACTCTATGTCAACATGGAATACCCTACGCATTTCGCATCAACTTGACTCTTTACAGCACCTGATGGCAAATAAAGAGAGGACCAGAATTGGATAACACAGAAAATGTATGGGTCCTTAAGGGGTTAACAGTGATCTTAAATCATCTGGCTTCCAGATTGGTTTGATAATAAAAAATCTTTTATTTAAGTCTATATCCTGTTTTTTTTTTTTTTTTTTGAAGGACAAGCCCGGGAATCCGATGTTCTTCCGTTTCCAGATCTCTGTTTTATTTGATAGATATCGTCTTACTATGGAGATGCTTTGGCATTCACAGAAAATAAAACAGCAAGTTAATGCCTTTTTCAATTACTGGATTATGTTTCCAGCAATTTCTGATGCATAAATAGTTTTTTTTCGCCGCAATGATGGTCCCCATCGGTTTTGTCCTCCAAATGGCATTAATAAATAATAATCGCATCAGGATGAAATGAAAGGTCAATAGCCAATATGAAGATAAAAGACGCACTCGGGGAAAGAAAAATAGATTTAACGAGAATCAGTCGTTCAATGACTGATACACCGCACCTCGGACGGGGCATTCAGAGCATAGGTAAGGTTGGCAGGACAAAATAAACAGGATGGTAACCATATTTAAAAAAATAAAAAAAACAACATTAAAAAACCCAGGGATAGAGAATAAAGGAAAATTTGAAAAAAAAAATCGATATAGAAAATGAAAAAAATATAATATAGACACAGAAAATAATAATTTTTAAAAAGTATAATAAAAATCTATATAGAAAATAAATTTTCAAAATATATTCTAAAAAATACAGTCAGAAAATAATTTAAAAAAAATATATAACACAAATTCTATATATACATGTAATCCCTTTGGTTCTTTATTAATCCATTCTGTGTTTTTTTGTTGCTATCCCTTCATATTTTTATGTTAAAGGTTCAGATATAGTTATATCATCAACACTAATACAGCCAGATATGTGGATCTTTCCCCTGCCAATGCATTGTTTGGATACTCGCTCACTTCCACTAGGCCTCACGCCTCTGAAATATCAGCTTCTGCCTTTCAACCCTCATGACAATAATTAACGAGATTAAAAAAATATTACAGCACTGGACCCGCCAGGAGATTCCCCCTCTCCCCGAAAACAATTAGTTTCGTGTAACCAGAAGAAACGGACATTCCTTTATCATATGGATCCAAACCTGCTCGGAATTAAGAGAATAAGTGCTAATTTTGTCAAAAAGGTGCAGGAGCAGCAGACCATCCCGGCACCTCTGCAAGGGTATTAAGATCTTCATCCAGGAGTATAAATCTGTATAAGGCAGATCTGCACTGCCTCCGCCAAATACGTACATCTTGGTTGTGCCAGCGCAGCCTATGTATAATAAAAATTAGGCCCTTAAAAGAGCCTGATTTGTGTCGCGGAATGTCTGCCACCCATTGTGTTGCGGAATGTCTGCCACCCATTGTGTCGCGGAATGTCTGCCACCCATTGTGTCGCGGAATGTCTGCCACCCATTGTGTCGCGGAATCTCTGCCACCCATTGTGATGCGGAATGTCTGCCACCCATTGTGTCGTGGAATCTCTGCCACACATTGTGTCGCGGAATGTCTGCCACCCATTGTGTCGTGGAATCTCTGCCACACATTGTGTCGCGGAATCTCTGCCACCCATTGTGTCGCGGAATCTCTGCCACCCATTGTGTCGTGGAATCTCTGCCACACATTGTGTCGCGGAATCTCTGCCACCCATTGTGTCGTGGAATGTCTGCCACCCATTGTGTCGTGGAATCTCTGCCACACATTGTGTCGTGGAATCTCTGCCACCCATTGTGTCGTGGAATGTCTGCCACCCATTGTGTCGCGGAATGTCTGCCACCCATTGTGTCGCGGAATGTCTGCCACCCATTGTGTTGCGGAATGTCTGCCACCCATTGTGTCGTGGAATCTCTGCCACCCATTGTGTCGCGGAATCTCTGCCACCCATTGTGTCGCGGAATCTCTGCCACCCATTGTGTCGCGGAATCTCTGCCACACATTGTATCGCGGAACCTCTGCCACACATTGTGTCGTGGAACCTCTGCCAAACATTGCGTCACGGCCTCCCACACATTGTGTCGCGGAATCTCTGCCGCACATTGTGTCGCGGAATCTCTGCCACACATTGTGTCGCGGAATCTCTGCCGCACATTGTGTCGCGGAATCTCTGCCGCACATTGTGTCGCGGAATCTCTGCCGCACATTGTGTCGCGGAATCTCTGCCACACATTGTGTCGCGGAATCTCTGCCACACATTGTGTCGCGGAATCTCTGCCACACATTGTGTCGCGGAATCTCTGCCACACATTGTGTCGCGGTATCTCTGCCACACATTGTTTGGCGGGGGTAACTCTCCTGCGCTGCAAAGTGTCAGGATGTGCAAATCGCGATTGCGCCTTATAAAACTCCTGACACTTTGCGGTGTGGGAGTTTTTATACATAACCCTTCATTGTGTAGATAATTTTTTGATTCTCTACATTCATAATTTGAAACAACATTTAGGTTTAACAGTGTCACTTTAATATAATCATAAGATAAATCAATAAAAACAAAACTATTGTGTAATAAACAAAAAACTCAAACTCTTTTTCCAATAACAATTCCCCACTACAGAAAATGCTTTCAGTTCATCGTCTACAAAATGTAAACACAATTACAATTAACAGTTGCTAATAGTAATAAGTATAAACCAGCGGGGATAGAGAGCACAATGGGGGTTTCAGTCTAAAGAGCAATTCTGAGTCAAATGGATCTCTTTATAAAACATCTATCTGGGTCAAGGTTCTAAAAGTGATCTGTTCAGCAGGGACATTCCATTGGCTCCCAAGGGGACTGGATTACATTTAGAACATTGGGGGACATTTATTAAATTCCTTTCGCTGGCAAAGTTGTAAAAATTGGAGCAATCAGCAGAAACATTCCATTGGTTTTCTTAGTAACTGCTAAACCTTTAGAATTTGGCTCTAGAATGTCTCTTCCATACCCCCAATTTAAGCGCCTGGATTTTGTGGAAGAACACGTAGTCTAGTTTGGCCCCTATGAACAAAAAAAAAATGGTTCAATCCAAACGGCCAAGGGTCTTTTGATCTCTTTTTTATTACCTCTCTATATTCCTAATTATACCTAAATCAGTATTGCAAACATTGTCGCAACACTTGAAAACCTTTGTGAAAAGGATGACAAGTTCTGTACCGGAGAACAGTTCTCTAAAATGTTCCACTCGAATTTGAAGCCATAGAGCGGAGGCCAAGCAAAAGGGCCAATGAGTCACCCAGAGTCTTTACTCAAAGCCATTTTAGAAAAACAAAATGGAATCCTACGGAAGCCCTACAGACTCGTTCATTCCCCGAGCAACAAACGTTTGCAGAATTTCATAGAAAAAAAAAAAATAAAAAAAAAATATTTCTCTCAACTTCAAAGTGAAACCGTGACTGTACAGCCAGCTAAAGAGCGTAACGCGGAGTCCAAGTGCTATGTGAACATTTTCTAAAACTGGTGGGGTTTTTTTTTTGAGAACGTCTTTGAAATAATAGATTCAGACCCTCCGAGCGTATTATGGTATTACAGACACAGCTCAATACATCGGTTATAAAATATATTACAAAGATCTAAAACATATACAGTGTGAGACGCCAATTGGAAAGTAATCCATAACGCACTGGGGCAGAGAGTTCTAAGTAAAAAATAAATATTAGCGCAGTGCTATTAAAATAAAATGTAAAAAAAAGTGTTAATAATGAAAGGTGAGAAAAATGGCTGCTGTAAATGATTTGGGCTTTCATTTTGCTTTTATTTCAAAATACATAGCTATTTTTTGTACTTTTAAATGGGAGGGGGGGAGGGTTAGACATTCAGTAGCTTTGTGTAGATTCAAAAACAAATTGGCAAGAGGATCTGGACGAAAACAAGATTTTAAAAATTCCAATGGTTTGGTCAAAGTTCATGCTGATAACATCCGTAACCAGGACAACCAACTATCTTGGCTCGATAATGTTGCGAAGTTTAACAACAAACGCGCAGGTGAGTCACCGCACCCAGATCCAAATGTACGGGATGTGAGGCTCTGTCCCTTTTTTCAGGTCGGAAGTAGAGTTTGCCGGGACAGCAGGATTCGGGACAGTTGACAATGCGCACTTTAGAATGTTGAGTGATAGCCCCACCGTGCACACTCTAGCGCGCATGACGGGGCTGGCAAAAGCTGGGATGTACGTGTGAAATAATCAAAGGATTTCCTTTTGTGGAAAAAAAAAAATGTTTCTAAACAAGTAATATAAAATTATTATAGGCTAAACTCTGGCCACAAATTGTTATTTTTTTTTTATATATAAACGGCTAAAGAAGGCAGCCATGTGCATCAAAAAAGACCCTCTGACAGCAGATCTTACACTTTTTTTTTTTCCGGTTGTTTTTTTTCCCAGTAATTAAGCTGCGCTTTTTTTTTTTTTAGGAAATAATTTCCTTTTAACTACAGATGGATGCTCTTGTTTAAACATAGGCTTTTGCTTAACTCTTTTTACTAAAGCAACAGATAATTAAAGTTAATCACCCCCAAAACAAAACAGTGAAAACAATTAGCTCCATTGGAATATTATGCAGAAAATTGGCAGGGAGAGGAGTTCCGCCTCCACATATATCCTACTTCTCAGACATATTTCAACCCATTAATTGTAAGAAGCTGTTGGCAATTTTTTTTTTTTTTTTACAAAAAATAAAAAATTTTTTTACTGCCACCTCGTCTTTTTTTTTTCTTTCATTGTTCGATGTAAGAATGGATACATGGATAATCAATTGTTGCGTGCCAAATCAAATCCTCTTTTTTTTCTATTTATACATTGGTGATAACTTTACAAGGGTGGGAAACACAAGAGGCTATTCACTAAAAGGTGAGTTGCACGTGAGATGAACATTCCATCTCACCAATGTAACTATACAGTGTGCAGGGACAAACCTGGTGATATCCCCCCCCCCCCACCCCCAACTATGATTAGGTGTTTGTCTCCTTGCTCCATTTTGGGAAAATTTCCCATGATGCAGCTTCATCCAAAATCTTCCAGCCAGTTTCACTTTACAACTGTGGCCAAAGCCTGCATGATGACATCATAAAATACTCCCCTGCTCTGTTACAGACTCCTGTGTATCATAGTGGGCAACACAAAGCGAGGAGGTTGACCTGATCAAACAGGATCATAACTCCGCCCCCTTGTGATGTAATAGTTACATCACCCTCCCATTCAATGCAAGTCTATGGTCAGAATTCTGACTTATAGACTGCATGCTGTGTCCCCAGCCCCAAAGTGACATACTAGTGCTGTAAAGTCACTGGGGGGGGGGGGGGGGGGGTGGCACCCAAAATCACTATATTTCACAAAATGGCAGCAGCCAGTCACATTTGTTTAGTTACATATTTTATTAAATACAGTCACATAAAACATATCTGAAATCAACAATAGAAAATAAAACAAGTAAAACCTTTTCATTTTTCGGTGGCACTGTCCCTTTAAAACATACAAAAAAAAAATCTCACCAGCCAACGACTCTAATGGAAGAAGCCAAGTTACAGTCCAGGCGAATACGGACGATAGAAAGGCTACGGTCAACCTTCTTATGTGTGAAAAAACCCACTAACACTATTTTTTTTACTTGTAGTTCCATATGTGGACACAGGGGGCTGCCAAAATGATTTGCCCTAACTGGATTCTTCGAGGTGATCGTTTAATTACTTCTCCCGCGTATTCAGTCTTGGCGAGTGCAAGTGTTGGACAGAATCCGATCAGTAGGTGTTGCGGATGTTCGTGAACTCACGTCATGAAGTTCATCTCCCAGGATGCAGTGCTTCAGATCTTATCTCCGTGAACAGGTGCCGGAGCACCTCTGCACTGCACGCAATGTTTAAAAAAAAAAAAAAAAAAAAGTTTTCAAGGTTAAGAACAGTACAAAACAATTGCTTCTCCTCGAAGAATTTTGATTGAACTGAAGATGCAATTATTAATTTGCTGCTCAGATAAAGTGATTCGAATATTCAAGGACAAAACACTTTATTGTAACCATAACTGCAAATGAAAATTGTTTCGAGCCCGTCATTAATACTGCAGCGACTGGTCCGAGCGCATGCTGATTCCCTTTTTAAATATGTAATCAGCCGAGATGGGCTTAAAGTCATACACCACCCAAAATAAAGGAAATGAACAATGCAAAAAAAAAAAAAAAAACCGACAGAATTCCATTTATAATTCTGTAACAGGCCCGGAGGGAAGGTTTAAAGGGAACTAAAAGATTTCCTATTAAAAGAGAATTTGCATGTCAAGCCACAAACAGGAGAAACCATCTGTCTCTTAATCTATGCATTTGTCTGCAATTCTGATACAATAATGTAAAGATCATTATTTTTATTATTTATAACAATGTTTAGGTGACCGAGCCCCTTTAACATGGGAGGTACCACATGGACTTGTGCAGTATTTTTTTCCTGGGGTGGTAAAGCAAGATACACCCCCCTTTTTCTTCTACTGCCCAATTACTTCCTCCTATGTTGTTATGGGGGACTGGTTCCCGGGTGGAGACATATGGAGACATATGTTCGTTACCCATTTGTAGATGATGTTCAGCCAAAAAAATATGGATGGCTGAGAATCACGAGATGTAAATTCCACATCAGTTGTAGTACCAATATATAATGGTATGCTTTGGCACACCAATTCTGGTGTACTCACTTTCCCTTGTGTCTGTATTATGCATGCTGTGTTCTTGCCCAGGCAGCAACTCTACCTGTGAAGGAGCAGCTGCCAGACTGAAGGGAAGGAGACAAGCTAGAGGGAGAGGAAGAGAGCAGACCAAACCACTGACAGCATGGGGGTGTACAGAATTAAATACCATTATTTGTTCTGTACTCCCCTACCTGCTGGGCATTTGACCTGCTCTCTATGTGTGGTTAACCTACCCTAAACAAATTGGAATTTCCAAAAAGGAAACACGGAAACATTTAGAAACTTTTTCTTTGCGTGTAGTGCCGCCTGGAAGACATATCGTGACGGTAATGAACAGAGCAGATGCGGAATTATCATTTTTCGAAAATGGTTCATTGGTCCTCGGAGTCTTCCATAAGTTATTATGTCACATGCACTTACAACACATATTTACAGAATGCACCTGACCTCATCCTGGTTTGTCGGATCATGGTGTGCATATAATACACACGCCCAATCACTATGTATTTTAATCTCTTTCATTAAAGGTGGAAATCACTACTCTAATTATCCCCCAACCCCCCCCCCCCCCCCCAATCAAGTGATCGATAGCAAGTGGGGCACACAGCTGCTCCCATGGTGCTTAGCCAAACATCTGGCTAACTGAGGTCAACACATGCTGAATTATTAAACCACAGCTCAAATCACTTCTTTCCCTAGTCTAGTGATGGGTTTGATTCTGGTACACAGTTCAAAATGATACTCAGTCATCCATTGGCATCATCAAGCATCGTATTAAACTCTGGTCCATATCAGCTGGGGTGCCAAAGCACTGGTGTGGCACCTTCCTCCCTTAATTCGGGGCTGATTAACCTGTGGCATCCAAGCTGGGGTTTTTTTTTGTGGGGGGGTCTACAGCTCAAATGATGTCAGTCAACCCCTGGCCAATGTCTCAGCACCATAAATAAATGTTGGGTCGTGTCAGCTGGAGTGCCAAGACATTATGCGACCCTTACTTTGTACATCTCTCTTTCTTTCTTTTTCTTTTTAAAATATTTTTACATATTTAACCAAGATTACTATCCATCACTGAGACTTCATAGGGAATCTTCCCCGGCACTGATGCGTTCTGTTTTACCTTTCATTTTAGTAAATTAAATTCCTGACTTATACTAAGTGATGCAGATCAACACAGCAGATTTCAAACATCAAAAAAAGCATTTTTTCCCCATTTCCTGATAACACCTTTCGAATACAAAACAGCTGTACAGCAAACAGCTCTATTGCACATCCATATAACATCGGGAGTGCTTCCCTCCCCCCCCCCTTAGCGGTCAGTAAATATACAGACATCTCAGATAGTTAACGTGCCAGCCATCTTCCAAAAAAATGACATTTTGTTACTGTAAACAGTATACCGTTTAATCTGCATATTGTGTGGCTACATTACTGGGTATATATAGATTTAATATAATTTCATGGGATTTGGGGGTTCTTATTACAACTACCAGCATGCTCTAGGGGACATATATTTATTCCCACAATGCCTTGCATGCATTCCCACAAAGCCTAGCGTACAGCCAAATGCTATGGTCGCATGCCCACCCGGTGCCAAGTCCATTAATGTACGGAAAGGATTAACGCAGAGCTATATATTAATATATTTTTATTTATTCATTTGTCAGTGCATTTGGATAGTTTATCCCATACAATTTTTAATTATATGTGTAAAAAAAATAAAATAAAATATATTAAAAAGCCCAGTGCACTAGTCCACCAAAGTATTTTTCAAGTAATTCCAGAAAGAAAAGTCCTGCGCTCACTCCCATCACTGGGCGGCTGCAATGACTACAGTACACATCAGCCCCAATATATAGTAAAAATAAAGTAAAAAAAATATGAGCGCAGGACTTTTCTTTCTGCAATTGTATCCATTTTTTGTATTACTCAGCCTTGTTACAATGCAGCCGCCCATCCCATGTGTTCCCTATTAAGGGTTAATAATGTGTAGGGGTGTATATAAAAAAACACCTCTTTCTGTCTCATTAGAGATTTTTGCCAGAGGCTCAAAGAAGCAAGGTGAATGGTTAGAGTTAGGACCCACCTAGGGGGGGGTCTGCCTTGATGTTGGCAGATGGGCTCATCCTCTCATGGCCATTGGAGGTAACTAAAAAAACCTCCATTTGTTTTAAATGCATAGGGATAAAGGAGAGAGCGCAGGTAACTTGTTTTTCTTTGGTTTTTATTTTTCAAGTAAACACATTAAAGCAATTTTAACCTTGAAGGTCCTTGTCTGATATCCAAGCTGCAATCCCATCGCCTCGATCCCAACAAAACCTGCACCATCGACGACGCTCTCCAATCTCGTGGAAAAAAATGGGGAGAGGCGCTGGAATGTTCCTAGCGCCACAAAGGCCCATAAAGTCAACACACATTTTTGGAAATTAAACTGCTTTTAAGTTCTATCCGTGAATATAAGGTGAAGGTCGAAAGGGTCATTGAACATTCCATAATGGAGATGTTGGCCTTGTGTTTCTGGAAAGGGTTGCATCCTTCCACCTTATCATGCCTATCCACTGTATTTAGAAAAAAAAAAAAGGTATTCATTATATTTAGGTCAACATGAATCCAACAGCCACAAAATACGTGGCCAGCAAGTTGACCTCCAGGTGTCAGCATACATTGTATCTATCTACTTGCTGGCCAAATACCAGAGGTCAAAATGTCTAAAATAATCCCAAGGTTATAAATTTCCAGATCGTATTTACATCTAAGGGTGGGTTTAATTTAATTGTCCAAAGGGCCTAATTAGAGATGCATACAATCCTACTGTCTCACTGTGGGGGTGTGGTAAATCTTATATAACCCCCCCCCCCCCCCCCCCCCCCACACACACACACACACACACACACACACACACAACAATGCCTCTTGGGAGGTATGGAGAGGAGGTAAATAGTTTGGTTACACATAGGGTGCCCACCCTAAAAAAAAAAAAAAAAAATACTAGCCATGCTATGACTTCCATAGGCTTAACATTGGCCTCAAGCCATTTTTTTTTTGCTCCATCTAACCAAAGATTCTAAACAACATGTCTGTCCCCTTACAGACCTACACGAGCAAAGATGGCTCAAGAGGGTGCTTTATTTGTATTCTTTCATTAACCCCCTTCGTGACGTTAGGACGTACTATGCCGTCCTGACTTTAAGTGCCTTAAAGTCGTTAGGACGGCATAGTACGTCCTGTACCAAACAGCTCATCACGGCTCCCCGCGATGAGCTGTTTTCGGATCCCGCTGCAGGCACTTACAGCGGGATCCCACCTGTCAGATGAGGCCACTTTGAGTGGCCTCAGTCTGACAGGGAAAATGTAGCCGGTGCTCAAAGCGAGCACCGGCTACATTTCTCTAAATCGCGCCGTGCCCGAACTTCCGGGTTCAGGCACGCCTCCGTGATGTCACACGTGACGTCCGGAGGTCTCGCGATATTTTGGCAGGGACCCACAGGGTCTATTAAGACCCTGATCGGGTCTCTGCCAGAGTGTTCCTGGCTACCGATCGGTGGCCAGGAACAAATCGTGACGTTTTGGTGCTTGCGTCGTTTGGGACGCAAGAACTAGCGTCATGAAGGGGTTAAAGTTTCTATTTAAAATGCCTACCCTTTCGGTTAAACAGAATTATGTATT
Source organism: Pelodytes ibericus (assembly GCA_036172795.1). Classification (NCBI taxonomy): domain Eukaryota; kingdom Metazoa; phylum Chordata; class Amphibia; order Anura; family Pelodytidae; genus Pelodytes; species Pelodytes ibericus. Next base: position 89,392,989 of record CM069864.1, read on the forward strand.
TGCCGACAGCTGTCCTTTAAGTTTTCTATATTTTGTTTTACTTTCTTTTTTTTCCCTGCCTTTTTCCAGCCTGTGTGTTACATACATTTTTGCTTTCATTTCGTTTTTTTTGGCACAAGGTTTGCTAGTATTTATTTTTACTTTTTTTCCCATATTCGCTGGCTCTGCCCATATAATTTCCACATTTGCTCAAAGTCGTAAAATCCCTTTTATTCTATCTTTTCGCACATTAACACGCTTGTACTTTTCAAAAGGCACTGGGAAAAAAAAAGGAGAAACCTCTGCCAACTCTATATTTCCATTTGCAATAATGTCACCCTGCATAGCAAGCAATTGAGTAGAACAAAGAAGAAGATAGAAGATTCTCATTTTCTAACTAAGTAATTGCCTTGATTCTTTTAATTGGATAAAGAAACTTTAGATTAAAATCCAAAGAGCTATGTGAGAGAATATAGGTCACATATGACATGGCACTACCCACTACTCTACACAGTGAGTATGTTTCAGGAGGGTGGCACAGGGTTTTAAATGTGTATTTTAAAGAGTATTTGACATTTTTGTTCCTTTACACCAAACTGCAACTGTGTCACTGTACACCAAACTGCAACTGTGTCACTGTACACCAAACTGCAACTGTGTCACTGTACACCAAACTGCAACTGTGTCACTGTACACCAAACTGCAACTGTGTCACTGTACACCAAACTGCAACTGTGTCACTGTACACCAAACTGCAACTGTGTCACTGTACACCAAACTGCAACTATGTTTCTGTACACCAAACTGCAACTATGTTACTGTACACCAAACTGCAACTGTGTCACTATACACCAAACTGCAACTGTGTTACTGTACACCAGACTGCAACTATCACCCTGTACACCAAACTGCAACTGTGTTACTGTACACCAAACTGCAACTGTGTCACTGTACACCAAACTGCAACTATGTTACTACACCAAACTGCAACTGTTACTGTACACCAAACTGCAACTGTGTCACTATACACCAAACTGCAACTGTGTTACTGTACACCAGACTGCAACTATGTTCCTGTACACCAAACTGCAACTATGTTACTGTACACCAAACTGCAACTGTTACTGTACACCAAACTGCCACTGTGTCACTGTACACCAAACTGCAACTGTGTCATTATACACCAAACTGCAATTGAATTACTGTACACCAAACAGCATCCAAAAATATAAAACGTTCAATTTCAAGTTCGGCTGCCAGATTGTTTCCAATAGGCAATTGGAAGTGTCCATGGTGTTTGATGATCAGTAACATTCATGTCATTGGTTCATTATATTCCCCTTTCTCCAATGTTGTCGACTGTTGTTATCATGTGTGTGTCCCGGCAAAACTACAAAAAAAAAATAATCTATTAACAGGTTTATGTTTTAAATTGAATTACTTCACACCAAACTGCATCCAGAAATATAAAGAGTGTGCTTCCCCTGCCAAAACTACAAAAAAAAAAATCATCTAGCTTTCCATCAGTGTATCTCTGGTATATTTTATAAAAGTGATATTAAAAAAAACTCACTCCCCCTGCCACACTGGAAATATTGCTTTTGTGGTCAGCATTTGATAGCTTCACTATATCACTTTAGAGTTCATAAACCTGCCATCTTCCTAGGTGGGCATATACAGCTTACATTGCCCATCAAGTGCCGATTCAACATTTTATAGCCCCACATCAACTCCAGGATAATATATTTTGCAGATATAACGGAGGAAACAGCTTCGCGTAAACCTGGGATCAAAACGTACTTTGCCACATCAAAGAGCCATCCAACAGCGGGAACCTGTTCAGACGGAGACATACTTGGCCAAATATGGGAGCCATTTTCAAATTGATGTCGGAATTTATCTGCATTCTACAGATTCACGAAGGAACCAAGGTTTAACAGGATGAGTCGAAATGTACAGTCAATATCATTTTTTTTTTTTGCCATTATAAAATCAAATCCTGGGCTCCCCCCCCCCCCCCACCCCCACCCCGACAAAAAAAGATGCCACTTCATCATTTACCCCAGAGTTAAAAGACATCTAGTGCTTCTGCTAAACAGACTATTTAATAAAACGGGTTAACTTTAGGATTTCTTGGTTCCAGCAGGTTTTACTGGAACATCATGTCCCAACCGCTCAAACTCAATGTAGGGAAATGCCATCCATGGTGAAAAGCCAAGTTTGCATATCCATTTAAGTATATGTGGGGCAACAATTCAGCAGATCTTTGTGGGCAAACAACCTTAATAAAAATGGTTGGTTGAATACCATACAGCGTAGGAAAGGTATGTTTTATGGCATAAAGAATTTGGTGGTGGGTTTATGCGGTCACCGCTATAGACTTAACATTTAATATAAATATGCTGTGTTATGGTTGTGCTTCCCATTTTCTTCTATTTTTATGTATATTTAAGTCTGACCAGCTTTAGGAAGTAGCATCCCACCCACCGCCAAGTGCTCTATATATATTGCCTTCTAGTGTAGGACCCGACCCACCCATACAGTGGCCATATAGTGTGACTAAATCTCCAATTTTCCATCTAGAATAGGTCATTTTAAAGTAGATTATATATATATATATATATATATATATATATATATATTGGCTGGGTGACAACCCTTCTTATAAACATGAACAAGATGGCCGACGAAGTCGCTTCCACTCGTATCTATGGCGACAGAGCAGTCAAGAACGTCAACTGAAAATAATTCAACACCGAGGAAACCACGCACAAGGCCGCTTATGTCCTTCCAGCCAGAATGGGTGGGGGGGGAGAAAGCACAAAAATCCCCTCCTAGACCTAGACCCTCAGGTTCTCAAGTAAGTCCTAGAGATGTAATAGTACATGTTATCTACCTCAAAATGAGCTGAGTTGACCCTTCCCAGGAATTGAACCTGCAACCCGCAACAGGATGTACAGGTGGCAGTTTAGGCCATTGAGTAATCTTCAGATCTTCACCGACAGGAAGAGATTGTTCACATGCATATTATTCAAAACCCAGGACTGGATAACACCAAATAAATAAAGCACATAATACTGTATACATAAATATGATTTAAATCAGATGCAGGTAATGATAACGGCGACACCCCCTCCTACACACCAATTATCAGCATGGATGAAAGAGAGACCCCAGTGTTTTAAAAGCTTCCCGGCTCCCATGTCTGAGAACTATTACACAGCATTAATAGTTTTTTTTAGTACATGCGGATATAACTCTGCTAATGCACACAGTACACCCAGGGGATGGCCGTTACATCTTCATCTGGCTTGGAAATAAATCACATGGCCCTGGAGGCCAATCTGATTCCTAAAAAACAACCCAATCAGGGGAACCATTTACTACTAAATAGTGATCTCTTGGAGAATTGCCTTTTTTTTTTTTTTAAGACCATCCAACAGCTGTCACCGAGTGCCGTGACAGATTTTACACACTTGAAATCTCTGTAAACTTGCACTGCTTCCAAAATAACACCCACTGGACTATTGGACGACCACCCCTTTTGTAAAGACCACGTTCTCTCAACGGCAGGAGAAAATTCAATAACGTGTCCGACTGTCGAATAAGTTGGCTTCTGTTTTGTCTTTAACCAAAACTCTTCACTCCAATCAAGGTGGTCAAGTCATTGCCCAAACACCACATGCCCCATCACCCACATTGCACACACATTAAATGCCCAATCACCCCATTTCATGCCCCCTTCACCCACATTACATACACATGAAATGCCCCATCACCCTCATTACATGCCACCATCACCCTCATTACATACCCCCACCACATCCATTACATGCCCCCATCACCCTCATTTCATACCCCCATCACTCCGATTAATTGGAAGGAGCTAAAGCTTGCTGAACGGTGGGGGAGGGAGCGAAAATGTTTGAAGCACCAAAAGTGTGCTTTAACACCCTCTGGCAAAGTGCCGCCCTAGGCGAGTGCCTTGTTTGCCTTGTGGAAGATACACTGCTGGCTATAGCCTCATCATTCAAAAGTCTTTTTTAATCAGACAGAATTGGCTTTCTGCCTGATTACACCTTAACACGGAAAGTTTAGCCCATTTTTCAGTGATGCCCCAAAAAAAATCCCTACCGTACAAATCATTCTCAACCTGGTGGTAACGCTGTTTCTTTGGATTTTACGAGCGGACATCACACCTCTCCTTTCCACCTAAGTGAGCCGGCAGTAAATCTCCGTGTTTCTCTCCGGGAACCTGAGCTGTATTTCAGGACTTGATATAAAGAGCAATCCACGTATCAAGAGAACAGAACTGCAGGGCTCCAGATACCCAATCAATATTTTGTGTCAAGTGGCGTAGATCACTAAGTAAAATGAAGGAAAGCTTTTTGGTAGGCTGCCATTTTTCTTGTATCCTTATATTTATTTATTTTCCCCTTTCCCCATTGTCCTATTTGTAATACATCTCTCTGCGTGCCATTTCTCTGGCATTTTATGCCTTCATCAAAAAAATAAAAAAAAAATTCTGATTTTTCTAAACTTCTAATTGTTAAAGATTGAAGCTTAGTGGGGGGGGGGGGGGGGGGGTAGTATATATATTTTTTATTATACCTTACCATATTTTATACCGCAAAACAATAGTCATAAGGGAAAGAGCACAGTGTGATGCTTCTTACAATACAATCTTAAAGATGTGCAGCTCGTCTCTCGCTCTCTCTTCCATTATTTTAATGATTCTTCCCTATGTGCACTTTAATGTTGGGGATTTTATGAGAATATAAAAGGGGGGGGGGGGGCACTTTTCAAGCAGGGATAGCATTTTCTGTTAACCAATATTTGCCAGTCACCCCTGAGCACGTTCAAAATTCAGGGAATGAACACAAACTTCGGCTCCCCTGATTTGAGTTGGAGAGCTGAATAGAAAAGTGTTGATTAATGAAAGTACTTTAAACACAGAAATATTGATATACAATTATAATACCGTATATTAATGTCCAATAATATAATAATACAATTACATTAATACAAAAATTTTTTTTTTTTTTATAAAACATTGTTTTACATTAATTTACTTTATTATTATGTATCTAATTAATGTTTCATGTTATTAAATTTTTTTTATTACAGATTACATTTCTTCTGCAATTAGGAGGCACCCTTTTGAGGCCGATTATTGGTGCATATTGGGTGGACCCTGAAGTGTAATCGATTTAATGATCTTGGCTATAAGCAACAGGTCTGCCTATCTGTGGATATGGATACCCCCTAACCATTCAAATCTTTGTTAAATGTGTCACTTGGGAGTAAAAAAACGACTTTACATTAAATCAATACAACACAACAGGAGGAAAACTTGAAGGGGACAAAAAAAAAAAAGAAAGAAAGAGGATGCAGCCTCAAATTAGAGGCACAGAGGTTTAAAAGTGACACAAAGGATTTCTTTACAAAAAGGGTGGTGGATGCATGGAATTGCCTTCTAGCTGAAGCCTTAGAGGATTTAATACAGTGATGGAGTTAAAGCATGCATGGGATGAGGCTCTCCTGAACATAAGAGAGCAAGGCCAAGGACCAAATAGGGGCTGAGGAGTTAACAACAGACAGCAATGTGGGCAGAATAGATAGACCACACAATTCTTTTGTGCCCCTACATTTTTATAATTCTATGTATATACATTGTACTGATGTATTTTAAGGCCAGTTTGTATCTAAATGTAGAACACACAAAACAAAGAAACATAGGAAAAGAGAGATTATAAACTAGAAAGAAGTAAAAAAAAAATAACTGAAAGAAAATTGAAAAACTGGAAGAGAAAAGGAGAGAGAGAGAGAAAGAAAAGATAAAACCAAATAATATTTAAACATACCTATGTCTTTTATTATAATTGCTTTTATTTATTTGCTTGTTATTTTATTTCTTCTTTGTATATTTTAATACGTATTCATAATAATACTCAACCCAATGAATCCATTGTTATATATTCATGGCAGACGCGTTTGTGGGCATCTCTGGCGCACAGTGTATTAGGGGTGCATCATTGATCACGCCTACAGATCTCCACAGCACAACACTTAGCTTGTACAAGCTTTGCAGAGAGCATTAAATAATTAATGGACATGCAACGCATACTCTGGCTATTAAGCACCATGTATAAATTAGTCAATATTTTATGCAATTGTTTTATCTGGGTTTTTGCCGTCCAAAGCTGCATGCAAGTGATTACTATCCAGGGGGAATATACCGGTATTACTGAATATCTATCTCTGAGACGTGATATGACGGACAGCGGCTGCAATGGCAGTTGAAGAAACTCTACAATATTAGCTAGAACATAGTTGCCAACATTGTCCATGTTTCCAAGGACACTTATTTGTTCCACATGCTGCAGAAAGAGCATGCAAAGTGCAGCCTGGGAGTATGTAGGATGGATATACGCACAGACACAATCCAATGAATTAATCAGGGTGGAGATCTCATAGGACCTACCATGATTAATTCATTGGACTGTGTCTGTGCGGATATCCATCCTACATACTGCCGTGCTGCACTTTGCATGCTCTTTCTGCAGCATGTGGAACAAATATGTGTCACTGGAAACATGGCCAGTGTTGGCAACTATGCTAGAAACAGGCATTAAATGAACTTTAAAATTGCAAACTAATGGATAACACCAGGCAGTGAACAAAAGTGTGTCTTCACTAACAAGTGAATTGACAAACAAATTGTAAAACACTTAGCAGGACTGGAACAAGTGCCCAAGTTTGGAAACACACAAGACTAACTTCCTTACATAACCAATTGCACTTTAAAGAGGACTGCTGCATCCAATATAGATTGCAAGTTATATTATAGCTGTGCCCAAAATCAGTGGGCAGAAAGAGGCCCAAGTGTTGGCCCCTGGCAGGTGTATATAATATGCACTTTGGAAAAGCCAAACAATAAGATGAGATATTGCACTGATTAAAGAGACGCCATCAGCTATACTGTGCTCATAAAGTAAAGCCCTGGATTTAAGCATTACAGGAAGGGCTCCATGACAAGGCCCAGACCCAAAAATTAACCATGGGTCGACCCTGAGTGACAGACAGGATATTCATTCATTTACCCTCTATAGGGGTGGGTAGAAAATCGTCATACAAGCTCGAGTCTTCCCATAATCTGCTCATTACAACAGTTTTGCCCAAGCTGATTTCCCTCCCTCCCCTGTTTTTAGGTTAGGCATCCCCCTGGTGTGGCACGGGGTCCTAAGAGAATTGGTTCCTGAGCGGGAGGTGGCCCTCACAGGGAGGGCTATGCTGGGTGCACTGCCCAATGGGCGACAGTGCACGGTTTCCTCAAGGGCAGGTTCCTGAGTAGTTATTTGGGGCAATGGTACCACCCGCTAGGAGGAGGAGGCTGGTGGTTTTCCTTATCATCGGAATACGCTGGTACTATTGCGCCTAGGGCCAATTCTCACGGGATCTCGCAGAGGAATAGGCTAATATTATGCTAATATCAGCCTTATGTTACATCATTATTAATGGTGTTGTTTCGAAGTGTGACATAGTCTTAAATTAGAGGGGCAACGATTTAAAAGTAATATCAGGAAGTATTACTTTACTGAGAGGGTAGTGGATGTATGGAATAGCCTTCCAGCTGAAGTGGTAGAGGTAAACACAGTCAAGGAGTTTAAGCATGCATGGGATAGACACAAGGCTATCCTAGCTATAAGACCGGGAACGGGGGACTAATAAAAGTACTCAAATAAAAAATTGGGCAGACTAGATGGACCGAATGGTTCTTATCTGCCGACACATTCTATGTTTCTATATGTTTTTTTATGTTACTATATGTGTTATAAAGTTTATCAAAGTATAATAAGTCGTTACAGCGTGTTTGGAAATAAACACTGTGGCCTTAGAACTCCAACCTGTGAGTTGAGCCCTTTATTGGGGGGGAGGGGGGGGGATATGTTCCCAGTGGGTCTCCCTAAGTAGATTGTCCCTAAGTCATGTTGTGTTAGCAGAAAGGCAAGCAAAGCCATAGTGGGATATTCACTAAAAGGTCCCTGTACAATGTATAGTTACATTTTAATTTCCCCTCATGTCACATCAACTCACCTTTAAGTGAATAGACCCCATAGATTCAAGGGAAAAATATATTTGCCATTTGTGGCTCTATATGCAAATTATGCATTTCCCATTGAAAGTGGTTGATTAGCATATAAAACTGCAGGGTGATGTAATTTACTGGAGACACCAGATATTTTTCTCTTAATCTATGCCTTCATTTTAAATTCTGCTAGAAACACCATGTCTTCTACTTAATCTGTTTGTCATTTAACTCCATCTACAATGTGGAAATATTCGAACAAGGGCAGCGGAAAACATTTTAACAACAAAAATGACTAATGTACCGATTACATGGCCGTGATCCGCCCTCTGGCGTCAGTTCTCCTCTTCCGTTGCAATCGTGCTGGTCATCCCTAGACGTGAGAGAGAAAAATAGACACGTGACGTGGAGTCACTGACATGCGTACCTGCCGACATGTGTACACCTGACACACAATCCAAGAAAAAACAAACATTTTTCTACCAATCCACATGTTTCAAGAGCGATTCTGGGCCAAAGTTCTAAAGGTGGAACACCGCGGCGGGAACATGCCACTGGTTCCCCACGCTACAGCCAGAGAACTTTGTTACAGGACCGACCTTTTGCAAGTAAAAGGATAGTAAACTCAAAATATTAGAGGAGCATTACCACTTTAATATAAATATGGAGGACTTTCGGGGAGTGGTTAAAGGAGCAATTCTAAGATATTTTTTTTTCCCGGTAGATTATAACATATAAATAGTTATAGATTGAATTAGTGGGCAGTTAAAACATGAAAAAAAGCATATTTATTGGTTTACACATTTTTCAAACTAAATTTATTGCAGTTTAAAACAGAGATTTTTATTGCTGTCGAACTCTTTTCTCAATAGTGTAGGAATTAGAAAAGTGTATCTGGGATTTAGAAGCATATTTTTTTTCAATAACAAACAAAAATAATAATAATAATAATGTAATGTCATTCAGGGGTGTTTTACTCTTGAGTCGAAAAGATAAATGGGATTATTCCGTCGAGAAAGAACCATCAATCAGAAGAACTAATAACACGTGAAGTTGCCCTTAGACAGTATGATCCATTTTGAAACTGATTTCTACCCGTGTGTCTTTAATGCTTATTAAATCCCATTGCAAAAAACACATTTAGATTTTTTTATTTTTTTTTGCATTTTAATGGCCGAAGGTAGGGTGAAAGGGGGCTCTCCTTACTGTTCATCATCACTATGCCCATTTAGACAGGAAGAAAAGCTTGTTTTTTCCCCTCCAGACGTGAGGAATAGTATTTGGGTTGCAAGCAGTAATGGTAACAGTCAGCAAAGCCAAACAAATCTAGATGCGAAATGTGTTGGCTAAGCTCAGAGCCTTAGATTTCGGATTCCACACATACGTCTGATTTGAAGGGGCTCTGGTCCCTCTTAAAACATCCCCCCCCCATATTACCATAGAAATTAGCAAAGAATTCCTGGCCAATTAAACCTAACTTAAAGTTTGCAATGATACTGTGTTTGCAGCACCCAACTAAGTTGGCCTAGACCACAATTGGCCTGCTGACTTGTAGGAAGTACCAAGGTTCCTTCTCCTAACCCCTATTCAACCTAAAAATCCTGAGGTTTTATTGCATTACATCATTGCTACACAATGATTGTGTTCTGTCTGTGTTAAGAGATGGGAACAAATAGTATGGAGACAGTGGTGATCCTTGCTGTGTCCCACTTAGGATTAAAACACACACAAAAAAATCTATTTCTGGTCAAAACTAAACTATCCCTTTGAATTCCACCAAAGTTTTCAAAGCTTCCGCAAAAAGGGTTAATACAAAATTGTGATGCCTTTAAATGATCTTGTTTTCAGCATTGTTCCCCCGAGGTAAAGAGATTAAAACAAAGTATGGTAGGATAGGAGCGTTCGTAACTCCTGTCTTGTTACCGAGGTTCTTGCTCCACTGCCTCAGTAGGATTTACTGTTCCATCTCAATAATCCTTCGGACATGATCATGAATACGGTAATGGTAAACATTAAGCACACAAGCACTTCCTCAAATATACAGTTGGTTTAATTTCTTATTTCAAACACAAATAAGGAGGTCTTGTTCTAAGACACCAGTTTTTTTCTCTCTTAAGTGAAGAGGGGGGGAAAAAATAGAAAGAAAAATCAATTAAACATAATTAAATTAAAAATTCAATTGCTTGAAAAAATTAAGAGGCTATCAGGGATGATTTTTTTTTTTCTTTTTCTAAGCCCATCGAGTGTGTATAACTGTATGGCAGTAAAAAAAAAAAAAAAACAGGTCTAGCAGAAGAGCTGCAGAGTAACAAATACATTTGAAGATAACCAATTTATTAAGGAGATTTTCTTAATTTTACTGAAATCATAACATTCATTTTTCTACCAAAAAAAAATGTATATAATAATAACTAGTATATATATAGCGTCTTTGTCCCAGTGGGACTCAAAGTGCTTTTTAGTGTACCCTCTCGGAATTAACCAAATTGTCAGCTGAACAATTTATGTTATTATTACCCAAATGATGCCACTAATTTATTGACCTTGGAAGGATGAGTTCACCCTTCTAGGATTTTAACCTGTGACCTCGAGATTTGAACAGACTCCGTAGTCAGGGAGTTATATGAGTCTACGGGATACACGAGATGGTAAGGGGCAACCAATGGTGGTTCTTCTACTCTATTCATGGTAATGATGGAAAAGTCCTTCCATGTAGGAAGGCTCTCAAAGCAAACCCTGTTCGCAATCCTTTCTTCTTTTCATTTTTCCGTCTTCCTTCTAAGTCCAGAAACCAGCACAGGCTGTTATTTACAATGGCAAATTAAAACTTTTCAACTAAAGATAATCAATCCAGAGACCAGAGGACTTTTAATATTACAACATGACATAATTGGGTAGATTCAAAGTTTGTCAACAAATGAGTATAAGCCTTGATTTATCCGGCTAATAAGGTGCATATAATTAAGAAATATATATCAGCCTTTCAAAACGTTTTGGTTACCGAAAATAGAAAAATTGAATACTAGATAATTAGAAGGATCATGACGAGTTACTCTTGGCAAATAATGTCGTAGGATATTGTCGTAAGATTCTTTAAGAGTTAAATTCAGGGTGCGGTACTTGAATGTAGAATGCGGAGATTTCTCAGGCTAGAAAATGGTGTCATTTTGGCTCATGCATTTATATGTAGTTTGGGATGGCTCTTGTGCAAGCAAGGTACTGCTGGACCACCACATTTAACTCTATGGCCTCACTTAATCTTCTGTAGATCTTCGCTGAACTTGCAATGGACACTGGTGTCATTCTAGGGACACGTTGACTCGTACTTGCCAAATGCAGTTGGCTCCCAGGATGAAAAGGGGTGGAGCAACATTCCATGACCCGCAGGGGCACAGATACCGGCGCTCACTTATCCTTGTTTAAATGCAAATGCTACATAGGTAGTAATGCTGCATAGGCCGTAAGAATGTTGGGACAGACTTGAATTTGATGGGACAAAAAAAAAAACCCAGTACTGTCCAAACAAATTCAGGACGGTTGGCAACTATGCTTTGTGTACTGCAAGGTCCTAAAACAATTATGTTCACAGCAACCTCTGAGTGTGCCTTAATTAAAATCTGAGCTTCAATCAGTTGGGATTATGAGCGCCATGTCTGAAGGATCTCATAGCCCAAGTGAGCTGCACGCAAGCTAACCAAAGATTCCGCTACATGCGTCGCTACGAATTTAATTGTAGATTGGAGGAACTTATTAGAGCCCTAAAAACCGTGACAAACAGAATTAGGCTCATGTGAGTCATGGTATAGAGCCTGCTATTTCTGGAAGACAAATCAGCCGAGACCTTTGTGTTTGTTAGGAGTGTCTGTGACCCTCCTTGGCAGTTCTCCAAAGCATAAGATCACAGAGGTTGCGCGAACACAATTCTGCTTTTCTGGTAAGAAGTTTGTATGGGAATTAAAACAAGCTGTGACAGTAAGTAATAAAACCTTGAGCACCGATTTGCCTAATCTACACAAACGGCATCTCCAATTTGTGTCATTTCCACAAGTTTTTTTGTTTTTTTTTACAAAAAATTGTTTTTTCTTTAAAACAGTTTGCTTATATATGGATCTTTTGAATACGGATTAAAAAAAAACATTTTAAACCTAATCTAAAAAATAAAAAAAAAGCTGGTGTCTAGATTACAATATATTATTTTATGGTTAAATGGGAAGTTACGTATCCAAAATGGTTAAATGGAAACATTTTTATTCCTAATGACCCATGTGTGAATAGTCTTCCAAATCAATGCTCTAGTGCAGTGTTTTTCAACCTTTTTTGGGCAAAGGCACACTTGTTTCATGAAAAAAATCACGAGGAACACCACCATTAGAAAATGTTAAAAAATTTAACTCTGTGCCTATATTGACTATATATAAAGTAATTCTCTTTAACCCAGTAATATTGTGCCACTCAGAGCCCAGGAATATTGTGCCATTCAGAGCCCAGTAATATTGTGCCATTCAGAGCCCAGTAATATTGTACCATTCAGAGCCCAGTAATATTGTGCCAATCATAGCCCAGTAACATTGTGCCATTCAGAGCCCAGGAATATTGTGCCAGTCAGATGCCCAGTAATATTGTGCCACTCAGAGCCCAGTAATATTGTGCCAGTCAGAGCCCAGGAATATTGTTCCAGTCAGATGCCCAGTAACATTGTGCCAATCAGAGCCCAGGAATATTGTGCCAGTCAGATGCCCAGTAATATTGTGCCACTCAGAGCCCAGTAATATTGTGCCAGTCAGAGCCCAGGAATATTGTTCCAGTCAGATGCCCAGTAATATTGTGCCACTCAGAGCCCAGTAATATTGTGCCAGTCAGATGCCCAGTAATATTGTGCCACTCAGAGCCCAGTAATATTGTGCCAGTCAGAGCCCAGTAATATTGTGCCAGTCAGAGCCCAGTAATATTGTGCCAGTCAGAGCCCAGGAATATTGTACCATTCAGAGCCCAGTAATATTGTGCCAATCATAGCCCAGTAATATTGTGCCACTCAGAACCCAGTAATATTGTGCCACTCAGAGCCCAGGAATATTGTACCATTCAGAGCCCAGTAATATTGTGCCACTCAGAACCCAGTAATATTGTGCCAATCATAGCCCAGTAATATTGTGCCACTCAGAGCCCAGTAATATTGTGCCAATCATAGCCCAAGAATATTGTGCCACTCAGAGCCCAGTAATATTGTGCCACTCAGAACCCAGTAATATTGTGCCACTCAGAGCCCAGGAATATTGTACCATTCAGAGCCCAGTAATATTGTGCCACTCAGAACCCAGTAATATTGTGCCACTCAGAACCCAGTAATATTGTGCCAATCATAGCCCAGTAATATTGTGCCACTCAGAGCCCAGTAATATTGTGCCAATCATAGCCCAAGAATATTGTGCCACTCAGAGCCCAGTAATATTGTGCCACTCAGAGCCCAGTAATATTGTGCCACTCAGAACCCAGTAATATTGTGCCACTCAGAACCCAGTAATATTGTGCCAATCATAGCCCAAGAATATTGTGCCACTCAGAACCCAGTAATATTGTGCCAATCATAGCCCAAGAATATTGTGCCACTCAGAACCCAGTAATATTGTACCATTCAGAGCCCAGTAATATTGTGCCACTCAGAGCCCAAGAATATTGTGCCACTCAGAACCCAGTAATATTGTGCCAATCATAGCCCAAGAATATTGTGCCACTCAGAACCCAGTAATACCCACACACACCTAGACACCCTAACACACACACACACACACACACACACACACACACCTAGACACCCATACACAGTCACACTTTTTTTTTTTTTACTTACCTTACACTTGGTCCGTCATCCAGGACCTTCTGCCGGATGTCCGTCCACCTGACATCCGGCAAGCAGCAGACACAGCGCGACGGGGGGCGGAGCTTGCACCCGTCGCGCTGTGATCTCTATGGCCAGGAGGAGAGGCTAGGGAGCGAGCTCCCTATAGCAGCCTCTCCTCCCGATCGGCCCTCACCCCCGCGTGAGGTTAATCCTCCGATTCTGGGACTATGTCCCAGACGGAGGAAAGCTCACCGGGGGATTCAATTTTTCCCACGGCACACCAGGCAAAACTGGTTGAAAAACACTGCTCTAGTGGTTTTCAAAGTTCTTTAGCCCGTGGCACATTCTTTCACATACTGGAATATTATGGCACGACCCATGCATTGGTGGCAGGAGTGGGGGTTTTTTTCGTGGTACAGCCACGCAATTGAGATGTTTTTTTTTTTTTAACTTACCACGCCCATATTTTTTTTACTGTAAATGGACGTATTAAATGCAAAATGTCAAGTGCTAAACAAAAAGAATTCTATGAAAGGTAGATATAATAAAAAAAAATAAAAAAAAGATCAAACGGTTGAAACATTATATTAACTCTCAGGCGTTAGAGAAATCATCAACTCATCCCTCTGTGGTAGCGTAGGAGTGTGTAATACACATCCTCGCTTTTTAAGGAATGGGAACTCGAATGCATCAAAGGGTACAGGCTATTATTTGATCAAATAGCTGATTCATCAAGTCATTTAAATGGTTATCTTTTTGATCTAGCCTCTTCTTTTTACGAGTGCTCGATTAAAGTATCGCAATCACCTACAGAAAGCAGAAAAATCGCTATATATTTCACATGAATTTCTTTCTTTTCTGCTGTGTGATAAATAGAGGAATTTTTTTTTTTTATTTGCCTCTAGCTGGATAACCTCTCCTTCGGCTGTGCCCCAGCTCAAAAAGAATAAGGGTTTCTGGACGGAACATCGTTACTAATTAAAGTCGGATTCCAATAGTATGTAAGGAACATAAAACCAAACTAAATCCAAATATTTCTAGTATCTGTGCAGCGCTAGATTAGCCTCACGCAGCTCCTGTAGCTGATGTCCCACAGCAATGGTAAAAACAAAAAGGGGATTAAAAAAAAATGGTGACAAATCAATGCAATTTAATTATTGAAGATGCAAAGTGGTCCAACAAGCAGGTTTGTGTTTATAAAAAAGGCACAGTGCCAAATAGAAGGGAAATCATCCCAGCCAGCCTAGTGTATGGTATAGTCTTCATATATTGCATAACTCTTGCTGCATACACCTAGTCTGTATATGCATGAATACAGTACTGTCTATTCAATAAAGAGAGATTTGCAGTGAATTGAGATGGGAATTTCAAAATTTAGGCCAATGTAGCAGAGGAGAAAATAATTCTCCAATGCAGCTCCTTGGAATGATCTCTTTATTGAGTAGAACCTATACTTAATTAGGCTGAAAAAAAAAAAAAAAAAAGGTCCATCGAGTTCAGCCCTTCTACCCATATTTCCTTTGGACTCCAGGCCAGTTGGACATCCTCGGTAAAATGCGTTGGCATAACGATCTGCTTTTTTTTCAGAGCGCGAGTTCTCAGTTCATTGTACACCAATCCCCAGCTCAAAGCATGAGCACATTTTTTAATTTTTTTTTTAATATATATATATATATATATATATATCTTTTTTTTTTATTTCGATATTAACACAAGATGAAAAATTATTTAGAAAAGGAGATTAAAAAAAAATGATTTGGGAAGCACTCAGGATGAGCGAAAAATTCAAACAAAAACAAGCTAACAGCAGAGGAAAGACCAAACGATTTCAAATGGAATTTATAAATAGAAGGTATTAAATGCCATTTGTGGAAACAGATTACTTACTGGACCATTTTACTTCCTGGCAGTACTGCTGTTTTTTTTTTTTTTTAATTTAACACTTGGTTTATTAACTGAACAAAGACGAGGACTTGCACTACGGATAAGAGAGCAGAGATAAAAGAACCATGTAAGGTTACACTAGACAAATGTGACCTCAAAATTGATTTTTGGTTTAATATCAAATTATGTTTCATTTAACAGGAAATTCAGGTTTGATAAAAGGAAGGTTCTTAATCCTGAATTATTCTTAATAGTTTTTTTTTTTTTTATGGATCTGTGCCTATTTTGTCGGTGACCAGAGTTCCAGCTGTGTCTTGATTGGCTTGGAACACACGAGAAGCCAATCAGAATATCACATTTCAAATGGCCAATGAGGGACACTTTTTGTTGTTGATGGTTAGTTATGTCAATTGGTGAGTTGTTTGGAAAAGGAATTAAACGTTTTATTTATATATAAAAAATTTAAAAAAAAGATACAGGATTAGCTCAAGTTATTAAGTAGATGGGTCGAATGTTTCTTATCTGCCGACGCATTCTATGTTTCTATCACTATAGCAACAGCCCCGCCCATCTCTCCAAGCCCCTCCTTATTGGAATGCCATTGAATTTAGAAGCCCCGCTGAAATTGTTTTCGATGTAAAACTATGGGAGAACTATAAATTTGTTTCAAAGTAAAAAATACAGAAAATAAGCTAGGTCGAACTACCCTGTAAAATATCAGTGATTTGGTTCAAATCATTGTTTACAAGAAGATGTAAAATGCGCTTCTGTCCTAAAATAAGAGTTTATTCCCTCTTTGTGCCAGTAAATATGTACAGAATGCCAGTAACTAGGCTCTCTTGTTCGGCACTGCTGTCTACTTGACGCAATCATCTCGTCCTAAATATTAAACGGATCGCCCATTACTCGTTTTCAGGCAGAGAGGAGCACGCGGGCAGATTGCAGCCCCGCAGCCGAGCTGTTTCAAAATATAATCAACACATTTTCATGCACGTCCATTACAGTTAAAGATGGGAATGCTTCTCCCGGCTAGATGTATACAGAAATACTCCGGGCAGAACAAAGACGGGACAAGGCCGAGGGCATCTGCGTGGGCGGATGCTAATTTATATTCTTAGGAGGGTTTTGTGTTTTGCATTGTGTAATGACAGTTCTGCAAATTCATTACCATATTAAGGAGTTTTAATTGATTTACAACTGCCAGTACAATCACCAGTGAGGATATGGCCTTTTCAACGTTCTATTAATCTCCTGCCAGACCAACAGGGAGAAATGCAACATAGGCACTCTCTATCCATAGTTATTATTTATTTTAAATAAAAGCTGAAGGCAGCTAAAGAGATGCCTTAATCTGCTAAAAAAAGTCAAGGCTGTGTAGTATTTTGGATGCAATAAATAAAATTATTAGACCATACCTGCCAACATTCCGGCGGGTATCAAGTCACAGGATGAGGCGGGGTAGATTCAGAAAGGGGCGGGGTTAGGTGACATCATGTGATGTTGAGTGACCTCACCGTTTTGACCTCCAGGCTACCGGCGGTACAGATATCTGGTGCTTGATGCACATGACATGGCTTAAAAACTATTCCACTTTACAAAATATGAGACCCAATAATTAGTACTCCAATGGGCCGGTTCCTCTTGTGACACAAGCTCCACCCACAAATTAGTTTTAAAAAAAAAAAATTAACAATTTTTTTTAAATAGATTTACATCCCAGGATTTTTCTCAGAAACTCCGCTGTTGCATAAGCAAATTAGAACAATCATTTTAAAATAAAATTTAAAAAAAGAAGAAAATGCAGAGTTTAAAAAAATATTACCCATACTGCATCTTAATTTTTTGTTGGTGCGTTATGGCGTCACCCTTCTCAGTGAAGTTTGGACGGTGGATAAGCATAATTGGTGATTATTAAAAAAAAATAGGCATTCCATATTTATAGCCTATCTTTAATCCTGTGAGGTACAGTTAGGATTGGCGGTCAAATACGTCCTTTCAAGGTTAATTGACCTAGTAGATTTAAAAAAAAACAAAAAAAACTTAGGGCTTAGAAATAGGGAAGATTCATCTGAGAAACAACAGAGCAGATTGGAAAATAATTGGAGTGGCAGAAATTAAACACAGCGGGGGGTCGGACATGTTTGAAATAGGTATTGATTTATTTCTGTTTGGTCCGGCGATAAAGCATATGGCTTAATTTATCATGTTAAGGCAGGAAAGGAACAAATTGCAACCCCCCCCCGGCTGCATCTGAACTTCAGCTCCCTGCAGTATGGCTTGCTAAGCGTTATAGGAGTTGGAATTCCACAATACATGGAGGGGAGGATGGCTACCCTTAAATGTACAGACTGTAATTTCATGCTTAATCCAGGTTAAAGTATCAGCTGCATAGACTGCATATTATTCTATATACATTTAGGCACTGTCTAAATTACTTTTAAATAGTTTTTAGATGTGTTACACACACACACACACACACACACACACACACACACACACACACACATATATATATATATATATATATATATAGTGTAAAGAATACAGCATTAATCTTATATATTACACCATTTCACAAACGCATACAAGATGTTGTTTATGGCTTTTATTCTACAGAGGTTTTTAAACAAATGTCACTAAGCCAGGCATAGGCATTTGCCCCAGTGTATCAAAGAGTCATTAACGATTAAGCTATTGTTTACAGCAAGGTAAGAGGTCAATGGCTTTTACTAGCAGAGAGCATCAGGTATCCAAATCGAAAACACATGTCCTTTGTAAGGAGTCCATGTTATTGGGCCAAAAATAGATACCACAATAACGGAGAGCTAAATATCTCACTAAAATAAACTGTCCTTTTAAATCTTCAATAGACCTGCGACTCAAAGCATCTGATCACTGCCAAACTGCTGTAATAATACCAAGCGGCCACACGATCTGACCTCCTGACCAACATTACCCAGAATTCTCTGAGTCACGTCAAATTGTTTTCCAGTAATGCCCTCTTATTAAGCATCTTAGGAACAAATGAGGCCCTTTGTTAAACATGTTAGGGCTACCTTTAATGGGACTTAATAAATATTGCAAACCACTTATAGGCTCTTATTTCAAATCATTGATCATGAACGTCAAAATAAATAAATAAATAAATAGAACATAAAATGAATCACTCCTTATCAGACGACACTTAGAGGGGCATGTGCTAAAAAAACGCAAATATATTTTATGTGCAAAACTATTTTTGCGCTTTGCTCCTACTGCAACGTACTAAACATTTAACACTCAGATAGGACATACGCGCAAAATTGAGAATAAAAACAGGCAGGTTTGCGTATATTTTTTTCTACCTCTTTTAACAGCGCTCGCTAAAAGCCGGTGTAATTTTCGAACGCTAAATAAGAATTATTTTTCACAAAATATTCGCAAAACTCTTTAGCGTGCGCCAATATAAATCGCAATTTATTGCCGGAAAAATGCACGCTAAATAAAAATAAACGGAAGCGGCGCATCTGGGGTGAAAAAAGCGCAAAATGTTACAAATAAGTCGCAAATTGCTCCTTAATCATGTTTTACCTACTTTTTTCCCCACTGCCCTTGTTTAGTACATGACTCCCTAAGAATTGTGACTTTGGGGTCCGATAGCCCAGTGCGTAAAAAAAACTGTGCATTATGATATCTCGTTAAATTAGCTCTAATGATGCGGGAGTGCCATCGACATTCCCATACACTATCCCTGCTTTCCGATTTAAGAAAAGAAACAATGGTACATATAAAAAATGACATGGTATAGATGGAAAAGGCCTGGATTACATTCTCATTTAGCTCATTTGATTTATTTCGCAAGCCGTAGATAAGATTCATGAGAGCAATTTTCAAAATATAATTAAATATAATAAGATATTGACATGATGAGTGTCTGAATGATACCATGCTTCCGGTGATCAACGCTAGCTGCGTTTACATATATGAACTGACAGATTACCGGTACCGCTAACATACTAATACAGAGGTGCCGACAAGGCAGCAATTACCGCGTCAGTATATAATTAATATATGTATAGAGAGAGAGGAGCCACCCAAATATCTCTAAGACACTTATAGTGATTATGTCACCTAAACGTTGATTGTACTGTGAAGGTGGAGATTAAAAAATAACCTATGCAGTGTGTTAGGAGAATTACAAGCAAATGCATAGATTAAAGGGACTGTATCACCTGAACACTGATTATACTGTGAATGTAGAGAATAAAAAACGATTGAAAATGATCTATACATTGTGTGGGCAGAATTGCAAGTAAATGCCTCAATTGGGAGAAAAAAACGTGTCTGCGGAGTCTACTGCTTATGACATCACCTGTGGCCTGATATGCAAATGAACTGCTTTTCAATGGGAAATGTGTAATACAAAGCTATTGCGGTATTGAGGATTGGCTATACTTCATCTTTCAGACAGGGGCCACTTAAAGTGTGTGTGTGTGTGTGTGTGTGTGTGTGTGTGTGTGTGTGTGTGTGTGTGTGTGTGTGTGTGTAACAGTATAGAACATCCTCATGTGCTAAGATGTTGACACACCACTAGAGAGTATAGTAGGTGCCAAATGTGAAAAAAGTAAGATATAACTTACAATAACTCTGTATACAATTACGTGTTTTTATTTAAATAAATACCATTAAAAAAATTAACATTGGCATCTCTGAAACCTATACATTGTGTACTGCATAAAAAAAAAAAAAAAAAGTGAGTAGGATACTAATTACAAATTAATTCTGATACATTCTGAATCCACCGAGAAAGCGACACTGTCCATCGACAGAATCTCTCCACACAACTGAGCCGTCAGTAATGAACTCGGCAGAAAAGTCGGCATTCGTTTTCCCTCCTGCATGGCCTGTAATCGAGATTCTCAGCTGCATTATACTCCTTCGATGAGTGTTTATTATTATTAATCACGACGGTTGTCTATTAACGTGTACAAACACATCCCTGGTGAGAGGTCCCGCTGCGTTTTGAGCCTAGAGAAGACATTGGTGCACACTGTAGGCCTTTTTGCATAATTCACCAGCTATGATCAATGCCGAGCAGCACGAAGGATGGAATATATGATGTGGATCAATATGTTGCTTCTGTGTTGCCCAGTGTCCTGTGCTAGGTAACTGTATCTTCATGCTGATCAATGCAATTAACCACATGGGTTAAGTCATGAAGGGAGATCTGATAGCGGTGCTGGGCTGCAAGATGGGGAGCTGGTGAATGGGTGAGTGCAGAATGAAGGTCTTCATATTACAATAGGTAGTCATCAGTAGTGTATCTTCCACAAGGCAAACCAGGCACCTGCCTAGGGCGGCACTTTGCCAGAGGGTGCTAAAGCACACTTCTGGTGCTTCAAACATTTTCGCTCCCTCCCCCACCGTTCAGCAAGCTTTGGCTCCTTCCAATTAATCAGGGTGATGAGGGCATATAATGGACGTGGTGGGGGCATGTAATGGACGTGGTGGGGGTATGTAATGAGGGCGATGGTGGCATGTAATGGGGTAATTGAGCATTTAATGTGTGTGCACTGTGGGTGATGGGGGCATGTAATGTGTGTGCAGTGTGGGTGATGGGTAGGGTTGCCACCTGGCCGGTATTTTACCGGCAGGCCGGTAAAAAAATTGGCATCAGGCCAATGTTAAGTCTATGGAGACAGTACCAAGGCCAGTATTTTTTTGACGAAAAGGTGGCAACCCTAGTGATAGGTCATGTAATGGGGTGATTGAGCATTTAATGTGTGTGCACTGTGGGTGATGGGGCTTTTAGTGCGTGTGCAATGTAGGTGATGGCGCATGTAAAGGGGTGATGGAGCATGTCGTGGGTGTGCAACGTGTGTGTGGGGGGGGTGCGCTCTGCTGGCAATGAGAATGCTTTTAAAGGGCTCTGTCACCTAAACATGGTTTATAGTGCGAATATAGGGACTAACAAACGGTGTTAGCAGATTTGAAAGGAAATGCATGAATTAGGAGGAGAGAAAAAAGTGTTAAAAAGGCATCTCCTTTTTATGACATCATAATGTGGCTCAATATGCAAATTACACATTTCCCATAGAAACAAGGTAATTTGCATATCAAGCCACAGGTGATGTCATAAACATGAGACAGCACAGACACATTTAAAACAGATTTTGTTTGTATTCTCAGTATACAACATGCTTAGGTGACTCAGTCCCATTAAGAGGTTATGTAAGGTTAATTGCTTTATGGCTCTAATGCCAACATGCTGAGACAGGGCCTCAGTATATGGTGGAGGCGGAGCCTAAATCAGACTTGGCTGCGTCACATGACCCCACGAGATTGAACAGCACTCCGTTTGACAGGACAGGACTGCCAAAGCAAATCCGTGACTGTTGGCAGCTTTGCATGCGGCCCACCTTGAACAAATCACGGATTTGTTTTTGGACAGACTAGACGAGCCATTTGTTTTTTTATCTGCTGTCACAATCTATTGTTCTGTTTATCAATCAGAAAATAGATCTGAATAAATCAACATTTCCTTTGGATAACAAATCAGTGCTAGTCTCTAGAGCCTGTACGACAATACCGCTTACAATGTGCAATATATATATATATATACACACACACATATTCACTTAATATGCACTATTGTTATTAAAAGCTTCCTTTTTGCCCATCATTTCAGATGTTGAAACCCACCTTATTTTTCAGGATTCCCAGCACACACGAAAATACTGTTTTAACCCACGGTGTCACCAGCTCTAAAAATAAATCTGACCAAAGGGCAGGGATTGTTTTCGATGGATGCGAGGTGACAGGCTTCTAGAAGAGCCCTGCGAGACGCGTCGGAACAAGCGGTGGGGGGAAAAAAAGGTAATGGAATCAAAGTATATTACTTCTCCCAGGACCCAACAAATAAATACACACACGGAATTACTGGAAGGGAAGGAGAGCAGATATGGGGTACAAGGGGCCAAAATGATGCTGCTGTCTAAAGGCTGCTAATATGGGTGGGCTGATTGGTATGAATTGGCATGGAGTGAAGGTTAGGTGGTCTACAAAGAATAAGCATCTGACCTTCAGAATGTCCTTTGTGAGAGGGAAAAAACTTGTTACGTAGTTTCATGATTATTTCAGAGCCCTCTCCATACTATACCGGGGGGCTACGCAGAGGCTCTTGGGCATAATATCTCTCGTCTAACTGATGGGGAGAGATATATCCTTCTTGTTCTTTTTTATCACCACCTGCTTTTATAGACTCATTGGCAGCTACGATACAGAGATATGTAGTCATAACCCTGCACCTTTGGTCTGCATTAGAGAAGACAGAGATCTGTGCGAACAAGAGTGCAGATCTACTGCTCCATGATAGACAGATATACTGACAGATAAGGTGCAGAGAGTGATAGACAGATATACTGACAGGTAAGGTACAGAGATTGATAGACAGATATACTGACAGATAAGGTACAGAGATTGATAGACAGATATACTGACAGATAAGGTACAGAGATTGATAGACAGATATACTGACAGATAAGGTACAGAGATTGATAGACAGATATACTGACAGGTAAGGTACAGAGATTGATAGACATATACTGACAGATAAGGTACAGAGACTGATAGACAGATATACTGACAGATAAGGTACATAGACTGATAGACAGATATACTGACAGATAAGGTACAGAGACTGATATACAGATATACTGACAGATAAGGTACATAGACTGATAGACAGATATACTGACAGATAAGGTACAGAGATTGATAGACAGATATACTGACAGATAAGGTACAGAGACTGACAGACAGATATACTGACAGATAAGATACAGAGATTGATAGACAGATATACTGACAGATAAGGTACAGAGATTGATAGACAGATATACTGACAGGTAAGGTACAGAGACTGATAGACAGATATACTGACAGATAAGGTACAGAGATTGATAGACAGATATACTGACAGATAAGGTACAGAGACTGATAGACAGATATACTGACAGATAAGGTACAGAGACTGATAGACAGATATACTGACAGATAAGGTACAGAGACTGATAGACAGATATACTGACAGATAAGGTACAGAGATTGATAGACAGATATACTGACAGATAAGGTACAGAGATTGATAGACAGATATACTGACAGATAAGGTACATAGAATGATAGACAGATATACTGACAGATAAGGTACAGAGACTGATAGACAGATATACTGACAAATAAGGTACAGAGATTGATAGACAGATATACTGACAGATAAGGTGCAGAGATTGATAGACAGATATACTGTCAGATAAGGTGCAGAGATTGATAGACAGATATACTGACAGATAAGGTACAGAGATTGATAGACAGATATACTGACAGATAAGGTACAGAGATTGATAGACAGATATACTGACAGATAAGATACAGAGACTGATAGATATACTGACAGATAAGGTACAGAGATTGATAGACAGATATACTGACAGATAAGGTGCAGAGACTGATAGACAGATATACTGACAGATAAGGTACATAGACTGATAGACAGATATACTGACAGATAAGGTACATAGAATGATAGACAGATATACTGACAGATAAGGTACAGAGATTGATAGACAGATATACTGACAGATAAGGTACAGAGACTGACAGACAGATATACTGACAGATAAGATACAGAGATTGATAGACAGATATACTGTCAGATAAGGTGCAGAGATTGATAGAGATATGTAGTCATAACCCTGCACCTTTGGTCTGCATTAGAGAAGACAGAGATCTGTGCGAACAAGAGTGCAGATCTACTGCTCCATGATAGACAGATATACTGACAGATAAGGTGCAGAGAGTGATAGACAGATATACTGACAGGTAAGGTACAGAGATTGATAGACAGATATACTGACAGATAAGGTACAGAGATTGATAGACAGATACACTGACAGATAAGGTACAGAGATTGATAGACAGATATACTGACAGATAAGGTACAGAGATTGATAGACAGATATACTGACAGGTAAGGTACAGAGATTGATAGACATATACTGACAGATAAGGTACAGAGACTGATAGACAGATATACTGACAGATAAGGTACATAGACTGATAGACAGATATACTGACAGATAAGGTACAGAGACTGATATACAGATATACTGACAGATAAGGTACATAGACTGATAGACAGATATACTGACAGATAAGGTACAGAGATTGATAGACAGATATACTGACAGATAAGGTACAGAGACTGACAGACAGATATACTGACAGATAAGATACAGAGATTGATAGACAGATATACTGACAGATAAGGTACAGAGATTGATAGACAGATATACTGACAGGTAAGGTACAGAGACTGATAGACAGATATACTGACAGATAAGGTACAGAGATTGATAGACAGATATACTGACAGATAAGGTACAGAGACTGATAGACAGATATACTGACAGATAAGGTACAGAGACTGATAGACAGATATACTGACAGATAAGGTACAGAGATTGATAGACAGATATACTGACAGATAAGGTACATAGAATGATAGACAGATATACTGACAGATAAGGTACAGAGACTGATAGACAGATATACTGACAAATAAGGCACAGAGATTGATAGACAGATATACTGACAGATAAGGTGCAGAGATTGATAGACAGATATACTGTCAGATAAGGTGCAGAGATTGATAGACAGATATACTGACAGATAATGTACAGAGATTGATAGACAGATATACTGACAGATAAGGTACAGAGATTTATAGACTGATATACTGATAGATAAGATACAGAGAGTGATAGACAGATATACTGACAGTTAAGGTACAGAGATTGATAGACAGATTTACTGACAGATAAGGTACAGAGATTGATACACAGATATACTGACAGATAAGGTACAGAGATTGATAGACAGATATACTGACAGATAAGGTACAGAGATTGATAGACAGATATACTGACAGATAAGGTACAGAGATTGATAGACAGATATACTGACAGATAAGGTACAGAGATTGATAGACAGATATACTGACAGATAAGGTACATAGAATGATAGACAGATATACTGACAGATAAGGTACAGAGATTGATAGACAGATATACTGACAGATAAGGTACATAGAATGATAGACAGATATACTGACAGATAAGGTACAGAGACTGATAGACAGATATACTGACAAATAAGGCACAGAGATTGATAGACAGATATACTGACAGATAAGGTGCAGAGATTGATAGACAGATATACTGTCAGATAAGGTGCAGAGATTGATAGACAGATATACTGACAGATAAGGTACAGAGATTGATAGACAGATATACTGACAGATAAGGTACAGAGATTTATAGACTGATATACTGATAGATAAGATACAGAGAGTGATAGACAGATATACTGACAGTTAAGGTACAGAGATTGATAGACAGATTTACTGACAGATAAGGTACAGAGATTGATACACAGATATACTGACAGATAAGGTACAGAGATTGATAGACAGATATACTGACAGATAAGGTACAGAGACTGATAGATATACTGACAGATAAGGTACAGAGATTGATAGACAGATATACTGACAGATAAGGTGCAGAGACTGATAGACAGATATACTGACAGATAAGGTACAGAGATTGATAGACAGATATACTGACAGATAAGGTACAGAGACTGATAGACAGATATACTGACAGATAAGGTACAGTGATTGATAGACAGATATACTGACAGATAAGGTACAGAGATTGATAGACAGATATACTGATAGATAAGGTACAGAGACTGATAGACAGATATACTGACAGATAAGGTACAGAGACTGATAGACAGATATACTGACAGATAAGGTACAGAGATTGATAGACAGATATACTGACAGATAAGGTACAGAGACAGACAACAAGACAAGTGGCCACGGAAGATCAAAAGTGTTACCAACTAAGTTTTTAAAAGTGGATGATCCCCAGCCCACTGAGATGGGGGGGTATTGCCCTCCTGCCCCCCTTGCCAGCCCTCCTTCCCTTTCCCCAGGGTGGAATCCAAAGTGAAGAATCACCAAATATGAGCTTAATTTGGAAATGTTTTCCGTTCCCTATAAATGAATGGATGTGTTTGACTCAACCAACAGGAAAGGTCACTTTCCCATCAAGCCATAAATACTTTCTGTTTCAGGGAGCGGGATGTGTAGGAGTGTGGAGAATTCCCACTGCAATAAAACCATAGCCAAGGAAACAAAACAGTCAGTATGGTGAATACAGCTCCTTGAAATGGCATTGCTCCCGGTGGCGTTAGAGAGAGAGCCCACCGCGGGATCTGGCTTTACTGGACTGATCACCAGACCTATTTATAGTCTATTTATGCCACAAAAATGCAATGATGTTTTCCCTTTTCTGCAAAATAAGATTGCAAGCTCTTTAAGGTGGAGCCATTGGCCTAAAACAGGCCGAACACTTTGTCCTTGCAATCATCACTTAACAGCTTGCAATCAATTCTAGATCGGAGCGTCTGTTCTAAAGAGCTTGCAATCGATTTTAGAACCCACAACTGGCTGTAAAGAGCTTGCAATCTGTTTCTGATCACATTCCCTGTTCCAAAGAGCTTACACTTGGCTTTAGATCCCACAGTTCTGTAATAGTGTGAGCAAGTGGGTTCCTAAGAGCTTGCCACTGTCTTCAAGCTTGCCTAAAACCCTATGATCATTAAAGTAACCTTTTACACTGGATTAAAAATAAATTACCTCTTGAAAACAATCAATTTTCTCTGTCACACTTGAGAACCAAAGCAGACAGGTAAAAAAAATAAAAAATTAGCTGCAGCCAATCAGGAATGGCTCTAGCAAATAATAGGGTGTCCAAACCAGGCCTACACACTGCGTTGGGAAAGTCAGGATCAGGTTCTCTTCCTGCTCCAACAAAAGAACAAACAAGTAAAAAGCAGCTAACAAATCGCCTCCCTGATCCCCCTCACGGCAAGAACAACAAGAGTTAAAATTATATGGTGAGAAAGCGCTAGAATTTCGAATACTTTCCACTAGTGGGCCTAAAAAACAGTTGGTTTCATTAGTAAACAAAATATACTATCAAACGTAGCTCATAGATTTAACCGAAGACTTCTTTTTTTAATGCTTTAACAATAAAACATGGTAATAAATATAAAACAAATCCTACAGATTAAGAGAACCATGGCAGAGTGCATTAAAAAAAATGTACAGTTCCTAAATTTAATTGATTGTTCGTCAAGAATATACTGCTTTTTTAAATTTAAAGAATTGTAATTTTTGTTTATAATTAAAAAGCTGACTCGTTTTTCCACGAAAATCTGGCTTCCTCGGAACTATGGTTTGTTCGGAAAATGCTTTGCAGTTCCTGCAATACTGAAACATGTCCAAAGCATCACTAGAATGAAGATTCCTTAAAGATGCTTTGGTACTTAAATACCACTTATTACACAAAGTTAGTAACACACGACTGACTTACATGTGTTAGATTAATGATCATGCTGGAATATCTATAATATGAAAATCTCCTAAACCAATTCAGCATATAGTTTCTTCTACACTTGGTTTTGTGCTGCCCATGGCAGACAAAATTCGGGAACCCCTTACCCACGTTGCACACCCACGACATGCCCCATCACCCACATTGCTCACACACTAAATGCCCCATCACATGCCACCATCACCCTCATTTCATACCCCCACCACGTCCATTACATGCCCCCATCACCCCGATTATCTGGAAGGAGCTAAAGCTTGCTGAAAGGTGTGGGAGAAAGCCAGAAGTGTGCTTTAACACCCTCCGGCAAAGTGCCGCCCTCTGGCAAAGTGTCACCCTAGGCGAGTGCCTTGTTGAAGATACACTACTGCATCTACAGGTAACAAGCACATCCAGTTATAGATACAAACGGTGTTTAGCAAATGAGAAAGGTAGCAGCACAGGAGTATTTAGAAAGAAGACTGATGGCAGGAAAAGTTCTAAAAAAAAAACAAAAAAACACAGGGACAAAGACAACAAAGCTACACAACATACAACACCCAAAAAACAGCATGTACCACGGCCGTATAAATACCCTTACACAGCAAGTGAAGCACACTATTTGACCGTGGATCTTACTATCTGAGATAATAGTACTGCTGGGCTGGTTAGGGAAGATCTCCCCACCATGCATGCCCCCAACGCATTTTCTGTTTATACTCCCCCCACCTGTCTTTTTGACGTGGGACAGACACGATTCAGGGGCTGCTATTCTCAGAGAATTGGTACAACTTAGGAGAATTTTGTGTATGATCAGGGTTATGCACATGGGCAATTAGGGTAGGCACAGTCGGAAGCCATGTCCTTGGGAAGGGGGGGGGGGGGGGTATTGTTGGGAGGTATGTTTAGACTCATGAGCTTAATATGTTGTATTTTATTCTACAGAGTCCAACTATTTATTGTGCTTTGTAAGGAAATACTTTTATTGATTTCACATGGCGTTCTCATGTCCATCAGTCAGAGAGACAGTGACCTTGAATTCTATCAACTTGTCTGTCACTACGGAAGAAGAAGCAACTACGCCCCATAGCCTACCAATAGTCCCCCCCCCCCCCCCCCCATTCAATAGTCCAATTCCTCCGGGTCCTTGGAAAAAGTTGTGCAGAGAATTCAAAGAGCTCATCCAGCTAAATCCATCAGCAATCCAGCCTCTTTATGGAGAGGATGGAAGGTGCCGAGCAGGGGACATGAAGCAGTCAATTACTCCCTTGATGAGAATTCGAGAAGCATGTAACTGCATTACTTGCTGCCACTTCTAAGCCGGTGATAAAGTGCATCTCGTCCGTCAAAAGCCAAAACTTAATTCCTCGGTTCTCCTGCAGCTAAATTAATTCATGGGTGCTCACCAGCCCACGCTAAATAAATATATCAGCGTACGAAGGGACAGATCATAACCCGTATATATATATATATATATATACATATATACTTACTAACGGGTCTCCATCAATCAGCCACACAAGAGTGGAGAGGGGAGGTAGTCAGTCAAAAATAATTAAAATTGGGCTGCCGAGAAGGCCCCGGTTATATTAACCTGCAGGGTGTAAATCTGAGAGTCCGAAACCATTTCTATTCACTGCACCATCTTGTATCGTAGCTAAAGAGTTGGTGCCTAATCTCAATGTGGATTCACGGACCGTGGACGTGTTACAGAGTCAATCTAGTATCACGGGGGTCCGTAGAATTTTTTTCCTGGGAAAGGCTAAATATAATTTCCCCTTTCCCATCCCAATTCTTCCTCGCCTGCTCCACATTGCCTATCTTTGTTGGCTCAGGAGTGGAGTGTCCTGGTGGGAGATACATGTTAGTTACCCAATAATAGACAAAAATGATATTACCGGGGTAGTAGCAGTTATAAGAGACCAGAAATGGAACCCCCGTCTATAATTACAATTCCCATGAAGCGCAGCTAGCAATATGGCTGGCTGAATGTTATTGTAGTTGCAGTCAACAAAAGTTTGGGCTTTATTCGAGA
Organism: Pelodytes ibericus; assembly: GCA_036172795.1. NCBI lineage: Eukaryota > Metazoa > Chordata > Amphibia > Anura > Pelodytidae > Pelodytes > Pelodytes ibericus. The sequence goes on from CM069864.1 coordinate 89,423,300, forward strand.
AACAAAGAACTGCAGGGAATTGATAAGGCAATTTCAAAATTAAGGCTCTCAATGGGAGAATTTTTCCTTGAGATTACCTTGTGAATTGACACCCATGTCTAGTATATCACTGCATATACAAATGGGAGAGCCTGTATGTGCAGGTCAGTGTTCCAAATTAGAACACCGAGCAGCCAATAGGACATACGCAGGGTCCAGATTCAGCATCGTATTGGAGGAAATCCGAAAGGTTCTGTGACTCATCTACTGCATGCATTATGTGCCAAATAAGGATCCATGAAAGGGACTTTTTTTTAAATAATTTTTTATTCTCTATATTCAACCGATAAAGCAATGTTTAGGTTGACAGAGTCCCTTTAATATATTAAATAGACTTGTGCAGAGGCTCCAGGGACAAGTCAAGCGCTTAATTGAAAATACCAAATATCTGAGCGACCAACATTTTGGATCTTTGGCTAATCACCAAACCATCACAACATAACCAATTAATAAAGGTGTCACTGTATCACATTGAGCTGCCTCCGAATGAATGAAAAAATGTCTGGCACCTCTATTTTGAAACCTCCTTTTTTCTGTATTTTGTTTTATTTATTTATTTTTTTTTAAATATAGGATTTTGCGTTTTAGATTCGCTAAGAATATTTTACAGTAACTTTTTTTTATATCACGACTTAGGAATTAAGCATTTCATTTACCAACATGTCTCAAAATATAATATTTCTTCCAATTCCATTCTTGGCATTACAGGATACCAGACAAAAGCTTAAGATTTTTTATTTACCCCATTCAACCTTGTAGCATTCTCTCGAGGTGTCACGGTGTCCACGTTTCTGTACATTCACCAGGAATACAGGTGCCCTTCCTACACCTTTCACTCTTACCACCAACATTTGTCTAAATAACTGTACATTTCCATGCTTCTTACAGCAACACAACCAGTGAGAGTTGTTGTTCCAGCGCCTAGGTATGTGCCAGTCGTGTAAAAAAAAAAAAAAAAAAAAAAAAAATTAACATATTTCAGGAGAAAACTGGAACAAACTGCGAAATCTGTCACTTCTAAGTCTATTGGAATAATATTTTCTCTCTGCTTCCTACGTGAATGTATCATATCTCCAAACAAAAGGGTTAGACCTGCCAAGCAAGCCTGATAAAACTGAACCAGAAAGGGAAAAGCAAAAAAAAATAAATAAAAAAAAATATATCCTTTTAATAATAGATAATCCTGAAATCACAAGTATAAGATGTGTTTTCATGATCTTGGCTTCCCTTGCTTTGTGTCCAACAGACGTCGGAGGATACGCTTGCTCAGTATACAAAACATAGCCAGGGCTATGAAGATGGAATCGTTCGGCAATGTGCAAATCTGTGCTCGGTTTGTTGTGCCAAGAAAGAAGAGGCCAAGCCAGAGTTTGTTTACAAAATAAATAAAAATGTAAAACGCTTGCTATACTGCTAGTTTACCATTCCGACCTGGCTTTCTGAACACTGATTCATTTCATGGTTATTGTACTGACACAGCAAACCTCGTACTGATATGTGTACCTCATCCTGAAAGCCCTGATGGAGCGATAAAGTGCCTAAGACATATTCCTGATGCTCCAATTTTACCTACATGTTTGCAGCAGATAGGGCATGTCTGACGTAGAGTTAATCCTTTCGCTACTTGTGCTGCATTCTCGCAAATTGTCTCGAAAACAAGATCTGTCAACATTCCTAGAAACAAGGCTTTCGCAGTTCAGTACACATAATAAACCATGTCATGGTAATTACAGATAAAATAACCAATACATGTCTATTAAAAAAATCACTGTGTCTAACAGCTAGCGGGAGCAGCCATCTTAACTACGTCAAAGCATGTGCACGAATAATCCTGTACATGGGAATTCTCCTTGATGGAAGCTAATTGGTTGAGGCAGCCTTGGGAGGAGGAGTTAAGGAGGCAGTGGAGGATCAGGATACAGAACGAATTAGAAACATGTGTCGGCAGATAAGGACCGTTCAGCCCATCTAGTCTGCACAATTTTCTACATAATTGTAGAAAATTGTGCCTGTACCACGCATGCTTAAATTCCTTCACTACATCTACCACTTCCGCTGAAAGACTATTCCATACATCCACTACCCTCTAAGTAAAGTAATACTTCCTGATGTTACTTTTAAATCATTGCCCCTCTAATTTAAGACTATGTCCTCTAGTTGTGGTAGTTTTTCTTCCTTTAAATATACTCTCCTCCGTTACTGTGTTGATTCCCTTAATGTATATAAATGTTTCTATCATATCCCCCCTGCTTGCTGCGCCGCGGATCTTTTTGACAATGTCATGAAGTGGAGGAGCTTGGTCATTATCAGTGCAGGCATGCAAAGGGTTGATAAACTTATGTAAAAGCTTAATAGGAGGATCAAGCTGCCATTGTCTGATTAGCAGCTTGTAATCAGTTTTTATGTTAACACTATGCCCCACATTATTCATACACATGATCAAGGCACTTGCCACAGCATGTAGAGCCGTTGCCCCAACACTAGATTGCACGCACAGCAACAGCACCAGATTACACCCCCCTCCTGCAGACACCCATGCATGTTAAGATGCTTTAACCTTTCCTGGTAAGTTTTATCCTTCAACCCATGAACCAGTTTAGTAGCCCTTCTCTGAACTCTCTCCAAAGTATCAATATCCTTCTGGAGATACGGTCTCCAGTACTGCGTACAATACTCCAAGTGAGGTCTCACCAGTGCTCTGTACAATGGCAAGAGTACTTCCCTCTTTCTACTGCTGATACCTCTCCCTATACAACCGAGAATTCTGCCAATACCTCTCCCGATACAACCAAGCATTCTGCTAATACCTCTCCCTATACAACCAAGCATTCTGCTAATACCTCTCCCTATACAACCAAGCATTCTGCCAATACCTCTCCCTATACAACAATGCACCCTGCTAATACCTCTCCCTATAAAACCAAGTATTCTGCTAATACTTCTACCTATGAAACCAAGTATTCTGCTAATACCTCTCCCTATACAACCAAGCATTCTGCTAATACCTCTCCCTATATAACCAAGAATTCTGCTAATACCTTTCCCTATATAACCAAGCATTCTGCCAATACCTCTCCTTATACAACCAAGCATTCTGCCAATACCTCTCCCTATACAACCAAGCATTCTGCTAATACCTCTCCCTATCTAACCAAGCATTCTGCTAATACCTCTCCCTATGTAACCAAGCATTCTGCTAATACCTCTCCTTATACAACCAAGCATTCTGCTAATACCTCTCCCTATATAACCAAGCATTCTGCCAATACCTCTTCCTATATAACCAAGCATTCTGCTAATACCTCTCCTTATACAACCAAGCATTCTGCTAATACCTCTCCCTATATAACCAAGCATTCTGCCAATACCTCTTCCTATATAACCAAGCATTCTGCTAATACCTCTCCCTATACAACCAAGCATTCTGCTAATACCTCTCCCTATCTAACCAAGCATTCTGCTAATACCTCTCCCTATGTAACCAAGTATTCTGCTAATACCTCTCCCTATACAACCAAACATTCTGCTAATACCTCTCCCTATATAACCAAGCATTCTGCCAATACCTCTTCCTATATAACCAAGCATTCTGCTAATACCTCTCCCTATACAACCAAGCATTCTGCCAATACCTCTCCTTATACAACCAAGCATTCTGCCAATACCTCTCCCTATACAACCAAGCATTCTGCTAATACCTCTCCCTATATAACCAAGCATTCTGCCAATACCTCTTCCTATATAACCAAGCATTCTGCTAATACCTCTCCCTATACAACCAAGCATTCTGCTAATACCTCTCCCTATCTAACCAAGCATTCTGCTAATACCTCTCCCTATGTAACCAAGTATTCTGCTAATACCTCTCCCTATACAACCAAGCATTCTGCTAATACCTCTCCCTATATAACCAAGCATTCTGCCAATACCTCTTCCTATATAACCAAGCATTCTGCTAATACCTCTCCCTATACAACCAAGCATTCTGCCAATACCTCTCCTTATACAACCAAGCATTCTGCCAATACCTCTCCCTATACAACCAAGCATTCTGCCAATACCTCTACCTATACAACCAAGCATTCTGCCAATACCTCTCCCTATACAACCAAGCATTCTGCTAATACCTCTCCCTATTCAACCAAGGATTCTGCTAGCATTTCCTGCTGCTCTATTACATTCATTCTGAAAGTTTCAATCCACTTACCTCACCTTTGCTGAGGTAAAATAGTAGAAAAACATGATAGAAAATCTATACACACAAGATATAATAGTTGGTACAAACATCTACCAAACTTTCCCATCACATTCATCGCCAGGTAATATGCTGCTATGGCAACTGGTCTTTTGTTTACCTAAAAGACCATGAGATTATTATAGTCCATTTATTGGAAGAAAGAATATAATACTTTACAGTTTAATTACATAATATATATATAAAAAAAAAAACACTATCACAAGACAACCAAGGTCACAATACATAGAATCTCTAAATGCCATTTACCCATTCAATTGCCTTGTAGAAAAAAAGGAAAGAAAAATATATTTAAAAAATTTTTTTATACTTTTACATGCATGATTTGTGTGGCCTTGTCGAACTTTTACAAAAATTGTTCCCTCTCTCCATATATTTTGTGTAATTTATTTTTTTTAGAATTTCAAAATAATTTTAAATGCTCTCCTTCTATCCACATTTTTTATTAAATTCTTCAGAAGCATTTATTCAAATATAAATATATAACTTTTTCTTTTGTAATAAATGCTCCACAATTACTGTCTAAGGTACAGATTGTGCACACAAAAAAAAGATGTTTCTGGAATATAGTTTATGTATTTAGTACCTTTTGGGCAGATTAAATAACTAGGGGAAGAGTTTAGATTCAGACTCTTAGCTAGTCTTGATTTGGAAAATACGGGAGAGTAATACACACATATTCAAAACGTGGCTAATAGCCATTAGATTCCAATATTGCCTGTGATATTATTTGTTTGGAAGGCCCTCTGTAGCCCTGTATTGAGTCATAGCCCCTCTGTAGCCCTGTATTGAGTCATAACCCCTCTGTGTGCATTCACAACAAATTCCAGATAATACTACTGTACCTCAGTGATGCCAAAAACGCAAAAATTATTTGCTAGGGGGGAGATTTGCCCAACATTATGTAGAATCTCGGTTACCAGATTTGAATATACTTACAGAGCACTTGATATTAAAGAGATTGTTTGTTTCACACTGCTCACAAGTCACAGAAAATGTATCAATTTTATTTTTCTTTTGTTCAAACAGAGGGATTTCAGACACTGGCCAGGGCACAGGGCCATGCCAGTAGACCAAAGGGGAAAAGATCCTCAGTGTAACTTTGATCATATGAAATATGTATGACTAATGAAAATACAATGATATTCTTAAAAATTTGGGAGCAGCTTAGCAATCTTGTGTTTTATTTTAACTAGGAATATTGGCAGCTAGATCTGTATCAACAGACAGAGGTCATCGACAAAAGCCTTTCCGAGACAAGGGACGACGCTTGTGCAATAAAACGATTCTATTTTCTCGGCAAACGTGTTCCAAACGGGAGTGGCTTATATCCGCACAGCCAATGTCATGGTATGTGGCAGAACCAAAGGGTTTGCAGAATGGGGTAGTTTTGACCAGAGTCCAAGTCACATGGGACACAATCAACACAACCCCCCCTTTAAAAAATTTTTTGGAAGGGGGCCAAAATCTCCAATAGAGAGTAAAATCAGCAATATGCAAGACACCGGAGCTGTGTCTACCCCTACAATGCAGTAAAGTCAGATCAAGATTCTTTCGTTCAATTTAGCTTTTTTCAATGATCTCACCAAAATATAACCGGCTTTACCTACTAATGCACAGAGCGTTTATCCGATTGGTCTTATTCCACCGTAAGATTGCAGCAGATCAAACATCAATGTAATTCCGTCTTCTCGGAGGTTCCCAGGAGACTTTGTATTTCATGCTTTACCCAGTGAAGTAGGCCTTTTATTTGTTATAAGAAACCCGAGTATAATATGAGAAATATAATCGGCTGTAGGGCTAAAGTCTGCCCATAAGTCTGGTCCCCAGCGGCGAACGGATATTGCAGTCCCAACCAACCAACGGGCGTATACAATGCAACTGAAGGAGTTTGCGGAATAGATGCATGAATCAGAGATTTGGGCTCATGTCGGAGACATATATTTACCTAACGCAACTGTTCTCTGGTTTATTTTACAAATTAAATATATCACACTACTACTTGGCAATGCAAAGGCACTTCTCCGGTCATCATTTTGGGCTGTAGGTAGCTTGTAGCTAATTTCAACTTTGTGCCGACGCGTTTCATGCATCCTGGAAGATCTCCTACATGCAAAACCATGTAATGCTGATGAGAGATGGTCTACAAATAACAAAACTAGTTAAACAAATACCTCACAGGGATGGCACAAAAAAACAGGCACCTAGGTGGTTACTGGTTAAAAAGATGAGAAGCAATATGGTACATTACAGAAGTACAGTACAGAAGATTACCTGAACCTGTAAAGCACTTCTGTTGCTTATAACCCTAATGTCTGGTAATTAACCTGGATACCCCAGTTACTCTCTGAGGCAACACAGTCTGTTCCCTCACCTCCTCCGATTAAACAGTGGTCACATTTGAAGAATGGAGTCTCGTAGGCTAAATACACAGAATATCTACTCACTATGTAATATTTATAAGCCTTTCCAATAATTGGCATCGAGGCCTCCCAGCGATCCAATGTTCCCAGGGAAAGCATGAATATTAGATGTAAACACAAATCAACATGGGTAAAGCAATAATAAGAAAAGAAGAAGACGAAGAAGAAACAGACTGTTTTGTTGGAAATTGTGTGCTGAAAACAGCCAATTAACTTACAAGTGACTGGTCCTTTGACAAGCTGGCTGATTAAATGGTTGGAGGGCAGGATATCAAACCTCTTTCTAATAGCACAGACTGCAGGTAGATGAGAAATAGACTGACGACAGCTAAATGAATTAGAGTAAAAAAAAATAAATAAAAACAATTCTAAAAACGAAATAAAACAGGCAGTGGAGAATAAAATGACACGGCCAGGGGAAGGGGGACGGACGGACGGAGGGCTGGAGGATAAATATTATTATTATTTTTGCATTACAATTAGAAATAAAGAATTAATACTGCACTACAGGTCCGACTGCCAGATGGTTCTGGCAATTTAAATGCAGGTTATAATCGAAGGTGAAGAGATAAGAAAAATATAACAACAAAAGAAAACAATACATTTACAAAACGAAAGATCTTGTAAGGGCTGAGCTGAAAGCTGACCAGGTAAATCCAAATCACAGTAAGCACTCCAATAAAGAATAATCAGCAAAGGGGTGTATGATACTGGAGACTTGCAGGATAATAGTCCTGCTTCTCAAGGTTTTAGGTTCCATGGCTGATATATATATATATATATTATTATATATGTTTCATTGTTACATTATTATTATTTAAATCTGTATTTATAAACTTTGAAATTTGAATTTGTACATTTGTATCAAAGCAACCTGGAAAAATCTGTCGGCTAGTTACCCATACATAACATTAACTTGGCCATGTGGGTCAGGGGGACCAGATAGGATGGGATAAGACTTTACCCCCCAGATAAATGGCTTCATTATTTGGACATTTTATAATTTGGGTGCACCGTGCTTGATATCCCTCGAGAACGTACGCTGCGACGAGATGTATCAAAAACGGAGCATCTATGGGGGCAAAAGTTCTAAGAGTGGAGCAATCAGCAGACACATTCCATTGGTATCCATGGAGACTGCTCCACATTTGGCTCTGTTGACTAGAATTGCTCTAGTTTTGTTTCTGGTAAAAAAAAAAAATTAAAAAAAAAAAAGCAGATATGATAATAATGTGGTAAATGCATCTGAATATGTACAAAAACTATTGGCACTAATTTTCCATTATATATATATATTATACACATAAAACTAGATACAGGCTTCAGATGATATTTTGCAGCTCACAACAAAAACAATATATATATTGACAATACATAAATAAACTATTCACAATACATGATGCAACATGAGATCTAGAGCAAGCACACAATAGCAGCTGAGGATAATGGGAGTTGGATAGTCCTGTTGAGTATAGCAGTCTCCTGTTGCAAATTACATAATGATTACAAATTATTATAATGATCTGTATTGTGTATCAGTTTCAGATTGCTCTATTACTCTGCTCCATGCACCCTTTCCCTGCTGGGGAATATATATATATATATATAGAATAGAGCCACCAAGTCCACGGCACAATAGCAACAGGATAAGATCTTAAAAAGGACAGAGCAGCAATTCTTTGTTTGCGGAGGGGTAATTATATCATCTTAACTAAAACCCCTCCACTTCCTAAACTATCAGCCAACGTTAGATCTGATTTCGGTGAGCCTGTGCATCTCATAAATGAAAAAAAAAAGGGGGGGGGGGGGGGAAATATATATATATTTTTTTTTTACTTGTGCCTTACTTCCATTGTATTCCCTGCACATATCTCAATGATGATCAGCTGAAATCAGACAGCGGCCAAGTGCCAATCTTCAAGAAGTTACCTTAACCCTTATCTCTGCCAACCCCTCATCTATGAAGCTTACATGTAAAAAAAAAAAAAAAAATTTCCCTCTCAAAATTAAGATTTTGGCTATGCGTGTGACTAACTCATTTGCCCACAGGTTCAGGGAGGCAGGGGGTGATAGGCTAGTGAACTCTTGACCTGGTAATGTCAACACCCCTAGGTAATGGAGACGGGGTGAATGTATTTGGGGTTAATTTCACACCATTCGGATACCCAACACGTGTGTATATGCATGCACACACACACAGAGCTATAGCATATGTGCACGACGTAACCCAGTGAGATACGATAGATCGGGGAGCTCATGGTCAACCGGTGAGGCAGTCACGGAATGTTTACACATATATGATGGATGCAACACATGAGAGGCAGGGTTCTAGAATCCAGATGTGCTCGCTTACCTTTCATGGTCTACGCTCCTGAAGCCAGGTATGATGTGTCGGAAGCTGCTGTTTCGGTCAAGCTTCGGCTGGCTCTTTGTCCGTTTGATAGAGCCTTTAAGCCGACGGCTGAGGAACCCCTGTGGGGTGAGATAGGAAAAAAAAAATACCAAAATTAAACCCCCCAAAAAAAAAGGAAAATAAAAAGGTTTTTCTATTGTTATTTTTTTTTTGCACACGAGTAGAACTAGGATAGAGCAGCTCTGGAGTCGGCTTGATAGCTCGCTACGAGGGGACCAGGGTTCATTGTTGTCAGGCGAGCTCTAAGGATTCCATCTAACATCTGCTCCTGGTGCTCGGAGAGGCAAGCAAGAGATGTCGACATGAGACTCCCCTAAGCCTCTGTTACCATGGCAACCATCCGCTCCCATAAAAATACTGTCTAAGAGACAAGGCTAGCATATTGCAACTCTCCGAGAGGCGGAAAGAAAAAAAAATTATTAAAGAAAATAAAAATAAAAATCAGTTTGCTTTCAGATTAATTTTTTTTTTTTTTTTTTTTTTCATATTTAAAAAATAGAAGGGAAAAAAAACCCATCTCTGCAATGACACTGGATATAAGAAAAATCAATTGAAAGGGAAAAAGAAAATGCTTTGCAGCCGTTGTACAGCTTTCCGTTCTCTGCTATCATATGCCCATAAGGAATTTATTAGTGCAGACAGCCATGCAAAAATGAACATATTTATTGCCCCATTACAGTCCTGGTTTTTAGTTAGTGGAGGGGGAGGGGGAGGGGGGGGGAATCTGAAGCGATTCTGAGGAAGGTGCTAAATGTGATGCAATCGCCATGGAGACCAACGGAATGTTCCTGCTGAGTGTTCCACGTTTAGCACTTTGGCCCAGAATCCTTTGTCTTTAGCACTTTGGCCCAGAATCCTTTGTGTTTAGCATTTTGGCCCAGAATCCTTTGTGTTTAGTACATTGGCCCAGAATCCTTTGTCTTTAGCACTTTGGCCCAGAATCCTTTGTGTTTAGTACATTGGCCCAGAATCCTTTGTCTTTAGCATTTTGGCCCAGAATCCTTTGTGTTTAGTACATTGGCCCAGAATCCTTTGTGTTTAGTACATTGGCCCAGAATCCTTTGTCTTTAGCACTTTGGCCCAGAATCCTTTGTGTTTAGCACTTTGGCCCAGAATCCTTTGTGTTTAGCGCTTTGGCCCAGAATCCTTTGAGGTTTAGCAGTTTGGCCACACTTAAAACATCAATATATGTACAACCATACCCCTGAGCTGTACCAATTTGGGAAGGGTCTCCTGCATCCTTCTGTATCTAATGTTCAAGAATAAATACTGCACATATTCAGTAGCGTTGATCCCCCTTCTAAAGTCATGTTCCTCGGAGCCCCATCTTGCCAGAAGAGATGTTGGGAGGTACAGTTTTTTTTTTTTTTTTTTATGTTTATTTTTAACAGATGCAGTGTGGAACAATTCCTATAAATAATATATATATATATATTTTTTTTTAACTTATCTATATTTTTTTTACAAGCTGGTGTATGTGTGTCGGTTTGGCAGATATGTTCCCCATGAAAAAAAATTGATGGTATATTTGGTACTCAAGTGTTTGATGTGAAATCCACTTATTTTTCATCTACAACAATTAACATTGAAATTATTTTCACAGTGGCCTCTTATAATCCTGGGTCATCCAAGAAGGAGGGGCATCTACTCTAACGAAGCATTTCATATATTGACTACACACAAAAAAAAGAACAAATAGTAAAAGACCAATACATGGCTGGGTTCGCTTTGTACCAATTGTCCACAGTGGCCCACCGCATGTTGCTTTTACGGATATAAAATGTATTGGTTTTATAGAAAGTCTGGCTAATGGTTTACACCCCGATACTGCCCCAGTCAACGCACACTAAGTGTGATATTATGTAAAATTAAAATGGCCATCCAAAACGGCTATTTGTAACAGGTTATTTACTTATCACCGTGAATAAACATAAAAATTCGTATTGGACGCACCAGGCATAATTACCAGCAATATATCTCGCTCTGCTAGCAAACCATTAATATTTCTTTTCTCAGCCCCGAATGTTTAGGGTAATGAGAACATTACAATTCATCTCTCTTTAAGTAGGACAATAAAATAATATTCTTGTTTTACCGTGTTGGATTTTTAGTTACTGAGGGGGCCCCGGAAGAGAGAAACACATACATTTGACAGAATACAGTGTTCGCGGCTAGAGCATATAGATGTAGCCATCCGTTGCTACTCTTCATAGGTTACGTCCTCTTGAACGGATAAGAATATTGGGTTCTTTTCTGTGCATAGAAATTTACAGCTAAGAGAGGAATCTGTAAAGCATGGCATAGACCTATACATTATATTTTAGTGTAAATATGCATAGTCCGAAAGACTGGTCTCAGGACTTGCTATGCTTGACCTCTGGGCTTAAAAGCTTCAAGGCCAAACAAGTCATGTCCAGCCAGGAAAAAAGGTGTTTGGTCCTGCCCACTTCTGCCTGCTATTAGGGGGGTTAATTAGGGGGGCTAGCACTGCATTGCCTCCTACAGCACTCTATGCCATATGCTCAGGAAGGGTATAAGGTTTTGCTGTCAAACCAATCCTCATGGTTGCCAAAAGAATTCCAAGACCCATACCTATTGAGGTCTGCAGTGATACACACACTGGATAGAGCCTGGTATAACCAAAAAAAAACCCCACACACATCCATACATTTTTACCCCAATCCCAGAGCCACACAAATGGGCAAAGTCTTGGAGCTGCAGAGTCTAGAGCAGGGCTTGACAAATTTAATTTGATTCTAGGAGCCAGCAAAAATTTTTAGGAGCCAGACAATCACGCAAAACATACACGCAATTCATAAACACACACACCAACCCACTTCACATATACACCAAACACACACCAACCCACTTCACATATACACACACACACACACACACACACACACACCAACCCACTTCACATATACACACACACACACACACACACACACACACACACCAACCCACTTCACATATACACACACACACACACACACACACACACACCAACCCACTTCACATATACACCCCCCCACTTCACATATACACCCCCCCCAATTCACATATACACCCCCCCCACTTCACATATACACCCCCCCCCACTTCACATATACACCCCCCCCACTTCACATATACACCTCACATATACACCCCCCCACTTCACATATACACCTCACATATACACCCCCCCCTTCACATATACACCTCACACATACACACCTCACAAATACACACATCACACATATACACCTCACAAATACACACATCACACATATACACCTCACACACATATACACCTCACACATACAAAAGTTTATTTTTTTTCCCCCCTGTCTCCGAAATAGCAAGGAAGAACGGCTGCAGCACGAATGTTCCTTCCCTGCTGCCTTACCTCATTGCAGGGCTGGGGAACATTCGTGCTGAAGCCGATCTTCCTTGCTCTTTCGGATGAGTGCTGGGTTGTCAAGTGACGACACCCAGCACTCAGACACGCGTTGCGCGAGGGGGCGGAGCTTACTGTCTGCGCGATCCGCACAGACTTCTCCCCCTCGCGCTGCAAAAATCCACTAACACACGAACGGCAGCAGCAAGGGGGTCATGTAGGGAACGGCACCCGGGCGCCAGGCTTAATTTCCAGGTCGCCATGGCGACCTGGCGCCCGGGGTTTGTCGAGCCCTGGTCTAGAGTCAACTATTTCTCATCCTACACGTAGGTTTACCACCTTTTCAGAAAAATACCGGCCTTGATTTTGACTCCGCTGACTTAACATGGGCCTGAAGCCAATACTGGCCAGGTGGCAACCCTACCTACACGTTGGCATGCCTTGTACAATGTACAGGTTAAACACCAACAGATGCATCAAAATATGCTGCCTGAAGTGTCCCTGGAAAATTTGTGAAAGCAGCGGTGTTTAAAATATATATACAAGGGTGTGTGAACAGAAACCCAATGCCTCATTATCTAATATTGTACAATCATTCCTAAAAGCAATAATATCTGTGGAATCTGCTGACAATAAGTGGAACCTTATCTAAATCATTAAGTTACAGGTTAATTTAAAAAAAAAAAAAAAATAAAATAAAATAAAAAAAACGAAAAGCCATGGACTTACTGAAACGATTACTTTGGGAAATCAGATCAGTTTACCCAAGATGTTCTGTGTGAGGCAATTGTCTTAAATCAAGCCAAATTTGATTGTGACTCGAAAATCAATACCATTGAACAGTCATTGCTTCTTATAAATCAGAGCGGTCTTCCAGTCTCTACCATTTGTTTCAATCTCGTCCCCAACAGACAAGTGTCCACTTGACGGCAGACGTTTGGGAAGACATTACGTATTTTATTTTCTCCAATTCCTAGCAGAGGGTTGGATTAAGGACAAATGCTATCGTACCGTTACTGCGTAGCAGCAATTCTCCATTAGTATACTTTCATTATTAAAGAAGTATTAATGGATTTTTTTTTTTTACATTTTAAGTTCTTTTTGCTAATTAAAATGATTTCTGTCCAATATCGCAGCCATAGTTCAGTCCGTGCTGCCTCTCCTGTGCCCCTTCTTCCAGTATTGCGAAGAGCTGGGGTTCTTGCTGCCCCTCGTGCCAATTCCTAATGCAATATCTTGCCTTGTTTTAAAGGGACAGTCTAGTCCCCAAACTCACTTTGGTGCAAGATGAAGATCACTGTATACAGCACAGGCTTTTATCCCTGTGTGATTTGATGCAGGCATTCTGTATAAATCACATTTTTAATATTTGACTCAAGCCCTCCCCCAGTGATTACTCTGCATGTTTACTGCAGGTGCGGCAGCACTGGTTATATAGACACTGAGAATATAAAGTGTTGCTTCATTTAGTGACTTCCCGTGCTCCTGGAATAGAATACATTGCGTCGACTGTGATAAACTTGCAGGTGAATGTACACAACACTATTGTTCTTGTTACACATCATAATGAACAGTTAAGAACAGACTTGGGTGAGAGTTATAAAATTTTCTCTTCTTTTTCTTTCTTTCATTTTTCTTTTCTCTTTTTGAAGTTTCCCCATAATCAGTGCCCTCAGTCCGCCCCCTCCGATCTCTCTTCCCGGCTCATGAAACGCCATCATGTATATTTACGGTTAATAAACAAACAAAAAAGGGTTTTTCGATGACTTTACAAGACTATAGTTCAATATCTGGGAGGAACCTTTTTTTTTTTTTCCAAATCGGCCCACCACCAACAAGACACTTATGAGTTAGCGCCGGACCACATGGGGCAAAAGTAGTAGGAACAGTCTTTGTCGGTGGACACGACACAGACTCTTCTCCCTTACACTGCTGCATTGCTGGGCAGACAGGCGATCACCCATATCTCCCATACAACTACTGCTCTGGAGATTCCCGTGGAGGTGGGTAAGTTGCTTCTTCTCATCTCCTTCCTCCCCCAAACTCACATGATATGCCTGTGGTTGTATAGCTTTATTTGACCATACATTTTTACACCTTTTGAATATATTTAGTATATTTTCCAAGGGTGTGTTTAAAATTTAAAAAAAAAAAGTATTATTTGAAATAAATACGAGCCTCATGTCGTTCTAACAGAGACCCCGCCGAAGCGGTTGTTGATTATTTTTATTTCAAAGGAATTCGCTGTGCAAAAATTGTGCATTTAGTACAATTCTGTTTGGCTTGTGTTACAATGTGCATGTAATGGGAAATCGGCTAAATTACACTCATGTTGTATCATTCTGAATAATTGACAAGGTACTTGTCAGCCCCGAGCAGCGAACGCAGATATTTTCACGTGCGTTTTCTGTATTTTTTTTCTCCACTGTTAAAATTAGCGAAGGAAAATGATTTCCAGCGAGATGAGTTTTTCCAGACCTTGAGTACACTGAGTTCTCCAGCTATTATTTATGCATTCCCTATGTATCAATATCGGATATGTATGGAGGACGCAGACAGCTTTTCCAAGGTCCATTAAAATTCCTTTTATTTATTTTTTTTAAAATACAGATTGCCCTTAAACAAAAGCTAAAAGGGTCTATTAATGTTACAATGGTATGAATTGCATGACATTAGATTTACACTGCATGAATAGAAGCTAAACTGGCTCGGTACAGACAGGCCACTATCTCGGCAATTAGGCACACTGGGCACCAGAACACAACTTTTGTACGGTTCCATGAGGCTGGCGGCAAGCTTTACACACCAGTATTAAAACACCAGACATTGGTACTTTTATTTTTTGCACTGTTCATTTGTTCAGGAAGAGTTGCACAACCGAGAGGAGAGGGGAGCTGCACAACTGAGAGGCGAGAGGAGTTGCACACCTGAGAGGCGAGGGAAGTTTCACACCCAAGAGGCGAGAGGAGTTGCACACCCGAGGGGCGAGAGGAGTTGCACACCCGAGGGGCGAGGGGAGGTGAACACCCCAGAGGCGAGGGGAGGTGCACACACTAGGGGAGGGGGAGTTGCACACCCTAGAGAAGTGGGAGTTGCACACTCGAGAGAAGGGGGAGGGGAGTTAAACACAAGCAAGGAGAAGTTACACACTTGAGCGAAGGAGAAGTTACACACTCGAGAGGAGGAGGAGTTACACACTTGAGAGGAGGAGGAGTTACACACTTGAGAGGAGGAGGAGTTACACACTCGCGAGGAGGAGGAGTTACATGTCCGAGAGAAAGGAAGTTACACACTTGAGGGAATCAAAAGCTGTTCATGCAGAAACTAGATTTATTAATGTTTTTTTTTTTTTTAAACTGTAACGTATATTCAGCAGAGCCATCCAAAAGATAGTCCACATACGAGACTGACAAAGGTTGTGTGCTCTTTTTAGAGAATGGCAACGTTACAAATTTTTGTTAACACATTCATCATGAATATCCCACGGCTTCCTGGGACTTTCCTGGAAAATCCACCCTGAGGATAAAAAGATTCCAATGATCCTTCGCCTGCGGAGTCTAGAGCCAAAACAATCCAAACTTGGACCCAGTCGGATACTCTCAAAAAGCCCATACAGTCAACAAACTAAATGTATCATTTTATATATATATATATATACACCATTTTCCCACAGGGAAAATCATATGTCTCGGTTGAATTACCTTTCCAGACGCATCTTAAAAAGATCCCATCCACTAAACATAGGTTATACTATGATTGCAGCAATTTTTTTAAAAAAAAGTAAAAAAAAAATATAAATAAAAATGATCGACATTTCCAAATAACACATTTCCAAGTGAAAGTCGACCCTTTGCATGGTGAGCATAGTCGACGCCTTTTTGCTCTTGCGCTATACATTTTCTTCAATTTGTCGAAATTCCGTTAAAAATCATTTGCCGATATTTAGGAGTCCCCTTTAACAAACAAAAGATTGCAATGGCGGAAGAGAAGGGGGGATTACAAATCCTGCATGCACACAGGTTGCCAGAATGCCCTGCAAGACGGATTTATAAACCCACTTAGCGCACCGCAAAAAAACATGATCTGATTTTGTATTTCTTAGAAGTATTAGCCTAAACAGCTAAGTATGTGGGCTAAAGACCTACAGGCGTCTCCCAAAAAAATAAAAAAAAAAGAGAATTACAGAGCATCTTCCAGGGTATTGATAATAAATATATCCATTTTTTTTTGTTAGCCTGGCAGTATGTCCAGTGTAATAATGCTGACATCTCACTTTTCTCTCTAATAAGAAAAGCTGAAACTGTTCCTGCCTTAAATAAGAAAGAGAGAGAGATAGAGAGATGGTCTGGATTTCCAGGAAGGTTAGAGGATTACAGAACTGGTTTATATCCACAGGAGACTCTAGCTTTCTTTACCAATTAAAGCGATCATGAAATATAGTTTATTTATTGACAAGCCGGCTATTAATCAGAGTCCGAGACAAGACTTGTTGACTCCCTGGGAGATTAGAAGGGATTTTTTTATTTTATTTTTACCTGTAAAAGTGATCTAGGATTACTTTATTGATCCGCTCATACAGACTGTCTCTGTTAGTTGTACAGGTTCTTGTACCTCTAATGAGGCAGTCCACAACTGCCATACATCGAGAGCTACATGTCATTTATGAAAATGTGCCTACCTACAGTAGTGTATCTTCCACAAGGCAAACAAGGCACTCGCCTAGGGCGGCACTGTGCCCCTTGGGCGGCACTTTGCCAGAGGGTGTTACAGCACACTTCTGGTGCGTCAAACATTTTCGCTCCCTCCCCCACCATTCAGTAAGCTTTAGCTCCTTCCAATTAATCGGGGTGATGGGGGCATGTAATTGGGGTGATGGGGCTTTTAGTATATATGCAATGTGGGTGATTGGGGCCTCTAATGGGGTGACTGGGCATTTAATGTGAGTGCAATGGGTGATGGGGCATGTAATGGGGTGATAGAGCATGCTGTGGGTGTGCAACGTGGGTGATGGGGCATGTCGTGGGTGTGCAACGTGTGTGGGGGGGGGTGTCCGAATTTTTTCTGCTAGGGCAGCACAAAACCAAGATACACCACTGCTTACCTACACATCTTTTAGTCACTTTAGCTGGGATACTGGTCATAATCTTCATAGCGGGTACAGTTATTACGGTTGCCACCTTTTCTTCAGAAAAATACCGGCCTTGGTACTGTCTCCATAGACTTAACATTTGCCTGAAGCCAATATTTTACCGGCCAGGTGGCAACCCTAACCGTGATGTGTCAGGACTAGGGCCTCACCTTGGAACATTTGCATAGGGGGCAACAAACTGATGTCATAAACTAGAACCATCGCAGACGAATATATTCTTCAAGGGAATCTGCCATCCGCAACTGAGTTTTTTCCAGATTCAGGTAGGTACCTGATATCACCAGCCGGCATGTAGATCAAGAGAGATACTAACCCGAATAAAGCTGGCGGCTCGAGCAAGATGTCCCCTCCTTGGACCACGGTGGAAGCAGTCAGGGATGCCCACTCCAAATGCCTACATCATTCTCCCACAGTGCTTAGCATGCAAGCACTGTGTACATGTACACTTCAATACAGTGATGGCCAACCTTGGCACTGCAGATGTTTGGGCACTACAGCTCCCACGATGCCCAGTCAGTCTTAATGATTGTGAGACTCATGGCAAATGTAGTTCCCAAACAATCTGCAGTGGCAAGGTTAGCCATCACTGCTTGAATAAATAAAATCACCCACATATTAACATTTCCAATAAATTATAACAGTCTTAAGTTTGAAAACCAACTGCAGTTCAGTGGCCAGGTTATAATGACAAACTGAGAATAAGCTGAAAACTTGGAAAAATAATTACCGATTTTAAAACTAGTAAAATGTATGTAGATCCTTCTTTTAAACAAGAAAAAAACAGAAAGAGGAGGAGGAAGATTTTTTTATTTTATTTCTTTCTATATAGAAAAATAATTTGCTGGTTGACTTTTACAGAATCTTTTGATTCGAACCTCCGAGCCGGGGACTTATCTGCGCTTGATGCAATCTCTGTCAGAACTGATAAAAGGCGTAGTAGAGACATAAAAATATACCCTGTCAGGACCCATCTTTTTTGGATTTCGTTAGTGCGGTGTGTAGATATGCAATCATGTGCACAATGTTTCTTCATTCCCTGCACGTCCCCGGCCATCCTGTGTGTGTAACTTAAATGAATATATTGGCAGGTGTGGGTGATCCATCATTTCAGATCTCTGCTAATCAACAATTTTTGTTTGGCCTGCCAGTTGAAAGGGACAAAGGAATTTGGAACAGAAATACGTTGCAAATTAATTTGCTTTAGGTTATTTTCTTACCCGTGTATTCATTTCCATGGTTTATATTTTTTTTGGAAGGTCGATATGTTCATAACTGCCAACTGTCCTGATTTTATCAACACAGTCCTGTTTTTTTGTTTTTTTTATGATTACGGTATTTTAAGTCATCCATTTTCTAGATGAAAAAGGAACCCACATGAGCAAAAGGAGCCGAGTTAAAAAAGAAAAAAACATGGGTTTATCAGGTAGATGCTCACATTTTCGTAAAAAATAAATCCTGCCCTTTAGGTCAAATCTTCTCCTCTTTACAACAGAAACATGAGCTAGAATGAGAAGTGACTGTGATATCGTGTCGGCCATCCTTCCCAACATTCCGGGACTGTGTCCCGTAGCTGGGCGGGGCAACAGCCAAAGTGGGCCAAAATGGGCGGGGTTACATGATGTCATCTGACTACATGAGATTAACCTGCAGCCTGTGCACTCATTCTGGGAAAGCCCCAAATTCGACAGCACCTCCCGTTAAATCCGGGATGGCTGGCGGCAAGGAGTGTCTGCAGGTGGCTCAGGGATACTTGGGGGCATCTACGGGTGCCTCAGAGATACTTGGGGGCATCCACAGGTGCCTCAGAGATACTTGGGGGCATCCACAGGTGCCTCAGAGATACTTGGGGGCAGCTACAGGTGGCTAAGTGATACTTGGGGGCATCTACAGGTGGCTAAGTGATACTTGGGGGGCATTTACAGGTGGCTCAGAGATATTTGGGGGCATCCACAGGTGGCTCAGGGATACTTGGGGGCATCAACAGGTGGCTCAGAGATACTTGGGGGGCATTTACAGGTGGCTCAGAGATATTTGGGGGCATCCACAGGTGGCTCAGGGATACTTGGGGACATCCACAGGTGGCTCAGGGATACTTGGGGGCATCCACAGGTGGCTCAGAGATACTTGGGGGCATCCACAGGTGGCTCAGAGATACTTGGGGGCATCCACAGGTGGATCAGAGATACTTGGGGGCATCCACAGGTGGCTCAGGGATACTTGGGGGCATCCACAGGTGGCTCAGGGATACTTGGGGGCATCCACAGGTGGCTCAGAGATACTTGGGGGCATCTACAGGTGGCTCAGGGATACTTGGGGGCATCTGCAGGTGGCTCAGGGATACTTGGGGGCATCTGCAGGTGGCTCAGGGATACTTGGGGGCATCTGCAGGTGGCTCAGGGATACTTGGGGGCATCTACAGGGCTGCATTGGGAATACTCCTCTTATTCCTGTTCATTGGCTTCACAGGGAGAGCAGAGCACATGCACGGGGCCACATGCTCCCATTGGGGTCTGCATGTAGCCCCCCTTCCTTGCTGGAGTCATTGCTTGGATGATAAACATCTCATTAAATACAAATAGAAAAAGAAAAAAAACCAGCACAGCGATTTGATTGACTAAACCAAAGCTGGCAGTGAAAGGGTTAAACAGCTCAATCCAAAGGTGCTCAGTGTTCTCACGTGCCAGAGGCAGGCAACTCAACATCTGACAAATGCGGAAGGGGTTGCCTAGCAACATGACACTTTATATTATAATACGACTTTACTCCTCAGAGATGGGCTTAAAGGGGCCCCATCACCTAAACAGAGTCCAAACATGTCTACACTGTGTGTGCAGGGTGGCCAATACACAGATTTCCTTGTGACATCACTGTACAGACTGACATGCTAATGATGTATTCTCTAGTGAAGCAATGTATTTGCATACCTGGCCATAGGGTGAAGCAGTGGTTTATCTTGGTTTAATGCTGTCCTAGGCAAGCACAAATTCGGGCACCCCCCACCCACGTTGCACACCTACGACATGCCCCATCACCCCATTACATGTCCCCATCACATGCTCCATTACATGCCCCATCATCCGCCCCCATTACCCTCATTACAAGCCCCCATTAGCCTCATTACATGCCCCCACCACGTCCATTACATGCCCCCACCACGTCCATTACATGCCCCATCATCAGCCCCATTACAAGCCCCCACCACGTCCATCACATGCCCCCTTCGCCCCATTACAGGAGCTAAAGCTTGCTGAACAGTGTGGAAGGAAGCAAAAATGTTTGAAGCACCAGAAGTGTGCTATAACACCCTCTGGCAAAGTGCCACCCTCTGGCAAAGTGCCGCCCTAGGCGAGTGCCTTGTTTGCCTTGTGGAAGATACACTATTGGAGCATTCCTGATCCCCTTTGGCCATCCCCGGTTTCCATAATCTTATTGAGGAGGTCAGAAGATGTTGGGTCGCCCATGGCTCCCAGATGTTTATAATGGCAGGGAAGGACTGGGAGGACATTACACCCGCAGTCTGTATTAGTTGCCAATATAAGCAGATAGCGTCTCCATTGAATAGCACAGTAAAAAAACAAAAAAACAATAGGTTTTGAAAAAAAAAAAGTGAGAAAGGAGGAATTATTTCTTCTCTTCTCCAAGCCCACGGCTCGGAATCTTTGTAGAAAATGGCTGATGAAAACCAGCCATCAATAATACCTGACGGAAGAGAGAAGTGCGCTTTTTATTTTCAAGTTAAAAAAAAATAAAAAATGAAATAAATAAATTCTCCAAATTCTCTATTCGCAAGTCTCCAGCCTCCTGCTCAAAATGGAGATGAAAAGAGAACGGCCTTTACAGAAATAAATGACTGACGCGTGTGTGTGTATTACAGCCTATCAGTCCCCAACGCACTCGCGAGGTGTAGGACACACGCGGCTGTCATTTGTCTGAATGCAGACTCTAGGCACCTATCAAAGAAATGACTAGCTCTATCAGCGGGGGGAGGGGGGGGGGGAGAGGAGGATGGCTCACATGATACAAAACTGCTGATTCCTCTACCTGACTTGTCACAATGGCAGAGAATATATATTATTATAGGACACATAGAACAGTAATGGAAAAGGAGTGGGGGTCCAGTAAATCTGATAATTGGGTTTTTAATTAACCTTAAAAGCCAGAGCATGGCATATTACATGAACAAATAGGACATTTAAAAAATAAAAAAAAAATGGAAATAAAATTTTTACATTTTCCCTACTCTCCAAAAAAAACCAATTAACTTACTTCAGGAAAATAAACACACAACAGAATATATAAACAGAGTCTCTCCTGCAAACTCTGAGATTATCAGGAAGGGGAAGGCACAATATCCCTGGAGGTGAGGGAGTGGAGATCTGTGCATTGACCATCACAGAGCTCAGTCAGTGCTCCTTCAAGGTAAGGTGTATTGCGCTGGTCAGGGGATGTGCCAGGCAAAACATTACATCCTAACACAATCTATAGATATACTGCAAATGAACAGTGTTGTGTATGGGGAGGGGGGGGGGGGGTACTGACAGAGGTTTGTGCTGGCACAAGCACAGATCTCTGCAAGTAACATCCCCATGGTACCCAAGGATTGCTTCCCCCATTTATTTAAATTGGGGAATCCCTGTGTATATACCCTTGTTACTGTTCAGCTGCCCATTTTGGTCATTTCTCTTCTGCAAACTAGATAAACCTACCACAAAAATAATAAAAAGGGAAACATAACAATAACAAAACCATGCTCCTTTAATACAGGTCTACGCAGTTGCCAAGTGCCTCGCATCAGAACAGTAGACAATCGCGGCCAAGAAAATTTCGTCTGACAGTCAGTCATGCAAAGTCAGGCGACCTTGGGAATGACGGTTATTTACTTTAAATAAAAAACAATAAACCTTTATTGGAATGGGAATGCACAAGCAGTCACAGAGCTTTAAATATGTTCTATACACAGGGAGGAGGGGAAAAAAGGTTCTGTACTTAAATAGTACATCTCCAATAAACAGCCTTTCCTCCTGCAGTCAAATTGCACACAAGGCTCCTACAAATAGCTGGTGAGAGATGAGTAAATGGGAAGGATGCCATCTTGCGAGGTCTAGTGGCTTGTGGGACCAATTTCTGAAATCGGATTTGTATCCTGTATTTAAAAAAAAAAAAAAACAGAACAGCCTGTTTTGGCTCACAATTACCAGTAATTATCTGCCACTTCCTGGGTTATTTTTCGGCAAACGTAAGAAAGTGGGTTCAGGGTGAGAAACAAGAGACAAAGAAAAAGGTAAACTAAAAACCAGGGATAACGAGCTAGCCGTGTTTGGCTGGACTGTGGCTCGGCTCATTTTTTTTTAAGTGAACATTTTAAATGATGTGTTTACATTTTTCAGTGTATCAGGTCCTGAGCTAAAAGGATTAAAGACGCCAACAAAAGTCCAAGCCACCAAATAGTAGAAGACCTCTCATCGTATCTCGTCCAACAAGCACACAGAGGACTCCATCAAGGAGAACAATTTGATAACGAGGGAAATCAATATGAAACATCAACACTGGAGGGGAAGAAAAACATATGGTCAAGGTGAAGGGTCAGTGAGAGGAAGACAACTTTGCCGGAGAATATGACCCATTGGCTGGCATTTGTCATACATGAGTACGCTTGGGGGGTTTTAGTGTTGTAAAATGATAATTATAAACATGCCCATCTTAGTTGCATGGCCTCTAGGTGTGGGGAGAGAGCACAGTGTCTAGTGGGAAGGAGTAGGAGCTAGCTCCCATGATACAAGGTTACGGGGAGCACATCTCTCCTTCTCCATCCCACCAGGTTCCAAGAAAACCTTTCCGAATCTTTTCGAGCAACTCGGACGGAATGAGGCAGAATCCTTCTCGATGCAGAGTTAATAGATGGGAAACTATCGGCACGTCCACCCGGCCTGTACAAGGAACCCGATTAGCCTTTTCAACATACGCAGATACTTAACAGACATCCACTCTCGGCAGCATCTCCATAATCTCTGTTACCGAGGGGATTATTTTACTCGCTGCTTCAAAAAAACAAAAAACCAGAGGCAATTTAGACGAAGGCCGCGGAATAAAAATACCCAGTGATATCCTAATTAATGGTAAACTCCTCGGGTGGAACCCTACGTGGGCTTCAAGCTCAAACCCTGTGATCAGCGCGTGGGGATCAGGTTTCTGCTTTCTGCGACTGAAATGGGAGATAATTTGTCAAAACCCCTTAAATAAATGATTTTTTTTTACAAGTCACTCTTCCATTATTTAAAGGTTATGTGAAGACAGAGTGTGTTTTCCAACACATATAATACAGCTTGCAGTGCATCCCAGGGATATGCTATCGTTCGACCTGTGCTATCAGCAGGGAATAATTAGGAAACCCACTCAGAAAAGGGTCCAGCCATTTAGAAAAGATGCCTCGGAAACTGGTTTCATCTCATTTCGAAATTCTCCTGTGTGGCCCCCGACGTGGGTCCCTAACTCCTCGCACCTCGAGGGTAGGGTTGCCACCTTTTCTTCAGAAAAATACCGGCCTTGCTACGGTCTCCATAGACTTAACATTGGCCTGAAGCCAATTTTTTACCGGCCTGCCGGTAAAATACCGGCCAGGTGGCAACCCTACTAGAGGGGCACCTGGAAGGCTATTCCAATCACCGATAACAATAATAATAATGATAACAACTACTATTTTTATAGCGCCTTTCTCCCAGTGGGACTTATCGACCTTGGATGGATGAAGACGGATGGACGAAGACGGAGGACTAAGCTGACCCTGCCAGGAGTTGAACCTGCAAAACCTGAGGTTTGAATAGGTTCTGCAGCCAGGGCAATTACCAATACTGTTACAGGTACAATAAATATACTGAATTTACATGTCCATCCCCTTCCTGGATTACTTATGCCCCCAGTTTGGGAAGTCCCAGTCCAAATGGATCCAGCCAAATAGCAAAAAAAGTGCTGGTCTGTTCTAAGGCTCGATAAATCTGGAAAGGTAATGTTCCAACGTGCCATCTATATTTTATATGACGATAGAGAATTGTAGCTTCCATTTGGAGCAATGATTTGTTTAGATTGAGAAAGAGAACTTTGCCGATTAAAAGGCATAATCCCCAGATGGACAAAATAAAATTATTCTGCTTGGTATTAAATCTGACACTTTATATTATATATATATATTTTTTTTTACAGCACAATAAAGATTTGGCCTCTTGATTCGAGCTGTAAATTAATTCTGCTGGGGCCGAAGATTGCCACAGTAATTTGGACAAGGAGAAATATATATATATATGTATAGGGCTTTGGAATCAATGTGTGTCGGGGGGAGCCTGGGTCTTGCTGGAGAAATGTGAACACCAGCCGTACCTCTCCCTTTATGAAGATGAAGACTTTCTATTATCAATGTATTTTATGAAACAGCCTCAAAGTCAAAGCTGACAGATCAGCGACCTGTAGCTCACGCTCCCTGCTGAGAATTCATTTTCAGATGCCTAATTATGAGAGTAATCTCCTATCCTTCCAAAGGTACATTTGCCAGCTTAAATACAATCTCAAGTGTCCACTGGAGCAAAGTCTACTCTTCTTCATACATATGGGTTATTTAACGTTAGTGGATGAATTGTTACGTTTTAGAGTAGACTTGTCACATGAAAATGTCTATCCACAAATCAGTTTAAAGCCTTGTTATTAAAAAAAAGGTGAATGTTATTTTTTCTGAGCTAAATAGAAACGTAGCTTTAATTACTACATAAAGAGAGAATTATTCTCAATGTGGAGGTGGCCATCTTGGAATTGCAACATTCTTTGATACAGGTTCTTGGCAGCCAATCATAACGTGGCTGTCTGTTCCCAACATTCTAATGTTCAAAAACAAATGGAAGTGATAGAATATGGGCCCTTGTGCCCACAGAGAAATGGCATTAAACACAGAATTGTGAGAAATATTTGACAAAATTTTAATTTAGAAAATGTTAGACTAGTTTAAAAGTAAACACAAAGGAAATATGTTGTAAAAGTGCTCTGATGGGGCAGAAAATGTCTGATGACCAAGCTACGTATGATGGAAAGGTCAGACTGTTTCTCAAGGAAAACTTGTTTTATATATCGTGGGTCATACCACTTGTGTAGGAGCCAAATGGGAGGAAATTTCTGGTTAGGGACCATGGTTTGTTTCTTCGGCTGTTTTCGACTGGCTGGAAATACCAACAAACCAATCAGAACACAGACATGTTTTCAAATTAACTAGAGGACATAGCCTAAAGGTAGAGGGTAGTGGATACATGGAATAGCCTTCCAGCGGAAGTGGTAGAGGTAAACACAGTGAAGAAGTTTAAGCATGCATGGGATAGTTATAAGACTATCCTAGATATAAGATAAGGCCAGGGACTAATGAAAGTATTACTTTACTGAGAGGGTAGTGGGTGCATGGAATAGTCTTCCAGTAGAAGTGGTAGAGGTGAATACAGTGAAGGAGTTTAAGCATGCGTGGGATAGGTATAAGACTATCGTAGATATAAGATAAGGCCAGGGACTAATGAAAGTATTACTTTACTGAGAGGGTAGTGGGTGCATGGAATAGTCTTCCAGTAGAAGTGGTAGAGGTGAATACAGTGAAGGAGTTTAAGCATGCGTGGGATAGGTATAAGACTATCGTAGATATAAGATAAGGCCAGGGACTAATGAAAGTATTACTTTACTGAGAGGGTAGTGGATATATGGAATAGTCTTCCAGTAGAAGTGGTGCAGGTTAATACAGTGAAGGAGTTTAAGCATGCGTGGGATAGGTATAAGGCTATCCTAGATATAAGATAAGGCCAGGGACTAATGAAAGTATTACTTTACTGAGAGGGTAGTGGATGCATGGAATAGTCTTCCAGTAGAAGTGGTAGAGGTTAATACGGTGAAGGAGTTTAAGCATGCATGGGATAGGTATAAGGCTATCCTAGATATAAGATAAGGTCAGGGACTAATGAAAGTATTACTTTACTGAGAGGGTAGTGGATGTATGGAATAGTCTTCCAGTAGAAGTGGTAGAGTTTAATACAGTGAAGCAGTTTAAGCATGCGTGGGATAGGTATAAGGCTATCCTAGATATAAGATAAGGTCAGGGACTAATGAAAGTATTACTTTACTGAGAGGGTAGTGGATGTATGGAATAGTCTTCCAGTAGAAGTGGTAGAGTTTAATACAGTGAAGAAGTTTAAGCATGCGTGGGATAGGTATAAGGCTATCCTAGATATAAGATAGGGAACTGGGGACTAATAAAATTATTTCGAAAATTGGGCAGACTAGATGGACCGAATGGTTCTTATCTGCCGACACATTCTATGTTTCTATATTATTATTTTTGTTTCTTGTGGGTCTTTCTGCCCCTCTCATTACATCCTTTTGCAAAAAATGCAATGTTTTCCTAAAGGCCGTAAAAAAAACATAAGAAGGAAGTCCAGTGGCTTTTATACGTATTCAAACTTTTCATCATGGTGCCAATTTATATTTAAATTAAGCAGTTACTGACCCTTTGTATTTTTGCAATATCAAAAAGTACTTTCTTACACCAGTTAGGTTTGTGTTTGTTCCATTATTAAGGCTCCATCCTCTGCAGACCTCCAGCTAATGGACAAATGTGTCTAATTTGTTCCCAAGTACTTCAACAACGGATTAGATGTGTTTAATTGACTGTTGTTGATTCAGCTCTGCAGATTGGTTTCTGCCTCTATAAACAGAAGAGTCTGATTCACAATTAAACCTTTGCTGTATAGTCTCAATCACCACTGAGCTGCCCAATAATAACATAATGTCCTGAGCCATGCTAAAAAAAATTAAAAAATGTAAAAAAAAAAAAGTATAAATTGAATTCTTGCAAGTCTCCTTCTAGCCGGACGTGAGGACGAGCTGGCTGGTCCCGACAGAAAGAGCAATGCAGCATTGTGTTAGCAAAACTGCATGAAATAGTGGGAGAAAAATGTGTTTTTAAATGTGTCTGTGGGTGTCCCCTGCGTATAACCTCATCTGTGGCACGGTTATTAGAAGGGAGATGATCACTGGGTTCTACGGAGATAATTATTTAGGAATAGAGTTGAGCGGACACCTGGATGTTCGGTTTCGGCAGGTTCGGCCGAACTTAGGAAAAATGTCTGGGTCCGTGCTCGAACTTGACCCCGAACCCTATTGAAGTCAATGAGGACACGAACTTCTGGCCGCTAAAATGCCTCTTAAAAAAGTCCTGGAAAGGGCTAGCAGGCTGCAAAATGAAGTAAAATGTGGGTAAAAGTGTCCCCATTAATACGAATAGGTCAATTGACCTATTCGTATGAATGGGGACGCTATTTCGGTTTATAGAATAGCAATAGCATTACATGTATTGCATAAACCGAAAGTCTATAAACCGAATGTCTATAAACCGAATGTCTTTCGGTTTATAGACTTTCGGCTTATGGAATACATGTAATGCTATTGGCTTTCTATAAACTGAAATAGAGTCCCTATTCTTATGAATGGGGACTCTATTTCGGATTATAGAAAGCCCATAGCATTACATACAATGTAATCCCCGAACCCCGAACTCCAACCCGGACATACAGTGAAATGTCCGTGTTCGGGTCCGGGGTCCAAAAACCGTAATGTTCGGTACGAACCCAAACAGTGCGGTTCGGGTTCACTTAACACTATTTAGGAACTTTAAGAGGGACACTAGGGGTTGTGGCTTCATCAGCAGTGCATTCTTGCCACAGACTGTTATTAGGTACATATTCAGCTTCTGTGGACACCTATAGCTTTATATGTATATGTGCACATCTTTCTTTACTACACTGTTGGTTACACCCCCGGCGCTGGGTGAGACCATCAATCCAGATTCTGCAGATGTTGCATTTACCCAAAGAGCCATCTCTTCAGCTATTCCCACAACCGAAAAAATGCCTTAGCTGGAAAAAAAAAAAAAATAAGTCCCCCATCCCCCCCCAAAAAAAATCTTTCCTCCATTTTAATAACTCACAGTGGTTTCTAGTTCCGAAAACAGGATTACGAGATTTTTACAGCAGACTTAGAAAAAAGGAAAGACTAGGAGGTGCAGGCAAGCTATGTCCGCTATAAAACATCCAGGTTTAACAGATTATATCCAACCTGAAATAAGCCAGTCACCCTGGATGCTGCTTGAATGACTCCAATCCCCTGACCACTAGAAAGGAATGGTCTCTTTAGATTTCAAAATCTTTCAAAAGGGTCTGTACAGGAATAGAGGGGTAGGCAGGAGAAATCACATTGTTAACATTTATTTAATCTTTATTACAATCTGGGATATATGTTGATGGAAGCAATACCTTTAGCAGAGCAGTTTGCAACCCCAACAGGTTTTAAAACACCTCTGCGTCCGACATGGGGGCTGCTCTCCGCTCTCTGCTGAAATAAACTCATGCAAAATATGGGATTCAGGTTCCCAGCAGCTGGCATGCATGGGGAGGAGGAGATAATGTGTTTCTGACAGATCATTTAAAAAGGAATATAGCTATGATTACAGGCGTACCCAAAGAATACACCGGGAATGTAGCAGGACTGACTCAACTTAGTGTCGGCAACAAGGATGGGATGACTCTAGCACCATAGATCATAGAAACTATGACACTCAGCCAAACAACAACTACTAGGCCAGACCCTTCCCAGTCAATCTTTAAATGGTATAATATTATATTAATGTTTGACACAGGACCCCAATGTGGCTCGTGAGCCGTGCTGGAAGCTTTACAATTGGTTGCAATGCTGACCTCACAGTTAATTTAAGAGTCCTGTTCACAAGCGGAGATTGTGTTTGTTTTTACATTGTAGATGTATATAGTTTGGCGCATGCTGACCTGTCCTGGGACATGGGACAAGAGATGTTGATAGTACGGACTAATGACTGGGTTATATACATGATCTCTTATCCTGATCTCACGCGCCCCTTGTGTCTGGCTGTGGAAATGAAAGTAAAATAGGGAAATATAGGGGATTCAAGTTTTCAAAATACAGTACATTAGAAAACTGCCACCCTCTTATCCCAGGGCTATTCACAATATGTAATTAGGTGAAGGACATTAAGCACACATGACATAGGCATTTGGCAATCCTAGATAAAAGAGAAGACCAAGGACTAATGATAGGTTTTTTTTAGGCTGAAATTGGACAGACTAGATGGGCTAATTTCTACAGAAAAGTACTGTACTTAGCCCACTTTCCTCTGCATAGCTCTATCAGGGGGGGGGGGGCATGTTTAGTATCTTTCCTCCACATAGCTCTATCACAGGGCGGCCATGTTTAGAATCTTTCCTCCACATAGCTCTATCAGGGGGCAGCCATATTGTTTATAATCTTTTCATCAAATCGGGGGGGGGGGGGGATGTTTAGAATCTTTGCTCCACATAACTCTATCAGGGGGCGGACATGTTGTTTAGAATCTTTGCTCCGCATAGCTCTTTCAGGGGGCAGACACGTGGTTTAGAATCTTTGCTCTGTATAGCTCTATCCGGGGACAGACATGTTGTTTAGAATCTTTGCTCTGTATAGCTCTATCAGGGGTAGGACATGTTGCTTAGAATCTTTGCTCTGTTTAGATCTATCAGGGGCCGGACATGTTGTTTAGAATCTTTGCTCTGTATAGCTCTATCAGGGGGCAGACATGTTGTTTAGAATCTTTGCTCTGTATAGCTCTATCGAGTGACAGACATGTTGTTTAGAATCTTTGCTCCGCATAGCTCTACCAGGGGGCGGACACGTTGAGTAGAATCTTAGGTCGTATGGCCTATCATCCTCTGGGACATTGGTCCATGTTGTTTGAAGCAAGTTTAAATGATTTGAGACTCTTTAATTAAAATTGTCCGAATTAAGTGTATTTCCTTGTCAGTGTAATTGTACTGTAATTGTTCATTTTATCAGGGATAAGGTTGTGTAATCTGCAAAGTCCCCAAGAGCTCCAAGCTCTCAGAATAGATGAACACTGCACTTCTGACTGCAGGATGTGCTTAACTGGTTCATTTACGAAATTGACCTATCGAGACCGCTCTTGCTCTGTAAATTAATACATTAAATTACATGTATTTTGTTGTTCTTAAAGGAACTCTGCCACTTAACCACTGTGCATACTGTGGAGAAAGAGGATGAAGCATGGAAAACGATCCATGCATTGTGTAGATTTGCAAATGAACCACTTTTATTGGGAAATGTGTATTCAAGCCACAAGGTGAGGTCATAACCAAGTGACACCACAGACACTTTTAAAACAGTGTTTACCAAAATGTATATATTATTTTTTATTTTTCTGCATTGTTTAAGTTTAAAAAAAACAAATCACAATAAATATGGGGTGATTATAGAAACTTATAGATTGGCTAAACTCTGTAGGCCCCCAAGGAACCTTTAACCAATGAATTCTGCACGAGTGGTAAGGACAGGGAGCTGATTGACTGAATTCAAGGTGATGTCATTGAGAAAATGGTGACATCATCTTTTCTCCCCTTCGATTGACTGATTTATAGACGGCATGAGTGATGCTTGCAGAAACCATTTAGGCAACATAAGAAGTGTATTAAATTTTATTTTGTGGCAGCCTGAAGGAATTACGATTTTTTTTTTTAATAGCGGGTCTGGCCACAAAATCACAAAAAAAAAAAAAAGTAAAATTAAAAAAAATCCCTTTCGTATGGCCCTTGTACAATGTATAACTAAAAACAATATCCTTAGAGTAATTTGCATGTAATCTCTCTCCATCGGCACGCCTCACTATCTAAATTCCATCTCAGTTGACAATTTAATCATAATAGCCTTCTGTTTGTATATCATCTAAGGGGATGTTTCGATTCCCTTCAAACTCAATCTCTGTTAAAAGTGTGGGGGAGAGAGGAAGAGGACACCATAACTCACACACATCCGCAGACTAAGACCAAAATCATAGTCATTTTTGTTCTGGTTTTAAAACTGTTCAGTAAACAATTACATTCCAATTAAAGAGAGGGGATAATATGGCTCGGAATGAAATAAAATGGCACAATTCATTTTAACGGTAAAAAAAAAAATACAGAAAATGTAAGCTATTACAGGAGAATTTACAATCTGCCAATGAGAAAAGCCAAACAAACCCGTTCACTTGAGTATTTTTAAAATAGGCTCTATTAAGCTACCAAGTTGCACAGTGAAGGGTTAACAAAAATTGAAAATTACATTTTAAAAAGTTTTATTCCATGTATTTGTATGCAATAAAGTAACCTTTTCTCCAAGATTATTCTTATATCAACATGTCAGTTTTTGGTAATGTATGAAATATATTAAAAAATAAAATATATTCCATGTAATTCCGAAAGGGCAATATGTGAATAATCTTAATAAAAAGTTATTTGAAACTTTTTGATTTATATATATTTAGATATTCAACATCGGATACATTTTTATGACACAATTACAGATCTCGGATATTGTTCTAGTTGCCCACATTATTAAAGTGAATCTGCATCCACCAAACGCATCAGATGAAAAATACGATGCAGAATCGTAGATTGACATTTTATCTGGACGCTTGAGGGCAATATGGCCCCCAACATGGAATGCCCTTCCATCACTGTGATGTCATAAGTGAGGTACAAACAGGTCCTTGCGTGTTTGTACGCTATATGGACGAAAGTATTGGAACACACGACCATTACACCAGCAGGGATATTAGAGATTCATATGTAGTTAGTCCCCCCCTCTCCCACTCTTCTGGGAAGGCTTGCCACGAAGTGGGAATTTGAGCCCACTCATTCAGTAGAGCGTTTGTGAGGTCAGGCACTGATGTTCTATGAGAAGGCCTGGCTCGTGGTCTCTGTTCCGATTCACCCAAAAGGTGTTTGATGGGGTTGAGGTCAGGGCTCTGTGTGATCCAGTCCTTCCACACAAAACCCCTCCAACCATGTCTTTATGGACCTTGCTTTGTGCACTGGGGGCCCAGTCCTCTAGGCCTAGCCCAATCAATGAAAAAAAGCCCCGTACCATTATCCCTCCTCCACCAAACTTTACAGCTGGCACAATGCTGTCAGGCAGGTGACATTCTCCTATCATCCGCCCACCCCAGACTCGCCCCTCAGACTGTCAAACAGTGGAGACTCCACAGAACAAGTTTCCACTGTTCCAGAGTCCAGTGGCGGCATGCTTTACACCACTCAATCTGATGCATGGCATTGTACTTGGTGATGTGAGGCTTGCATGCAGCTGCTCCAGAGACCAGTGGTGGCATGCTTTACACCACTCGATCCAACGCTTGGCATTGTACTTGGTGATGTGAGGTTTGCATGCAGCTGCTCCAGAGTCCAGTGGCGGCATGCTTTACACCGCTCGATCCGATGCTTGGCATTGTACTTCGTGATGTGAGGCTTGCATGCAGCTGCTCCAGAGTCCAGTGGCGGCGTGCTTTACACCACTTGATCCGACGCTTGGCATTGTACTTGGTGATGTGAGGCTTGCATGCAGCTGCTCCAGAGTCCAGTGGCGGCGTGCTTTACACCACTCGATCCAATGCTTGGTATTGTACTTGGTGATGTGAGGCTTGCATGCAGCTGCTCCAGAGTCCAGTGGTGGCATGCTTTACACCACGCGATCCGATGCTTGGCATTGTACTTGGGGATGTGAGGCTTGCATGCAGCTGCTCCAGAGTCCAGTGGTGGCATGCTTTACACCACTCGATCCGACGCTTGGCATTGTACTTGGTGATGTGAGGCTTGCATGCAGCTGCTCCAGAGTACAGTGGCAGCATGCTTTACACCACTCCATCCGATGCTTGGCATTGTACTTGGTGATGTGAGGCTTGCATGCAGCTGCTCCAGAGTACAGTGGCAGCGTGCTTTACACCACTCGATCCGATGCTTGGCATTGTACTTGGTGATGTGAGGCTTGCATGCAGCTGCTCCAGAGTCCAGTGGCGGCATGCTTTACACCACTCGATCCGATGCTTGGCATTGTACTTGGTGATGTGAGGCTTGCATGCAGCTGCTCCAGAGTACAGTGGCAGCGTGCTTTACACCACTCGATCCGATGCTTGGCATTGTACTTGGTGATGTGAGGCTTGCATGCAGCTGCTCCAGAGTCCAGTGGCGGCATGCTTTACACCACTCGATCCGACGCTTGGCATTGTACTTGGTGATGTGAGGTTTGCATGCAGCTGCTCCAGAGTCCAGTGGCGGCATGCTTTACACCACTCGATCCGATGCTTGGCATTGTACTTGGTGATGTGAGGCTTGCATGCAGCTGCTCCAGAGTCCAGTGGTGATGTGCTTTACACCACTTGATCCGATGCTTGGCATTGTACTTGATGATGTGAGGCTTGCATGCAGCTGCTCCAGAGTCCAGTGGCAGCGTGCTTTACACCACTCGATCCAATGCTTGGTATTGTACTTGGTGATGTGAGGCTTGCATGCAGCTGCTCCAGAGTCCAGTGGTGGCATGCTTTACACCACTCGATCCAACGCTTGGCATTGTACTTGGTGATGTGAGGCTTGCATGCAGCTGCTCCAGAGTCCAGTGGTGGCATGCTTTACACCACTCGATCCGATGCTTGCCATTGTACTTGGTGATGTGAGGCTTGCATGCAGCTGCTCCAGAGTCCAGTGGTGGCGTGCTTTACACCACTCGATCTGACGCTTGGCATTGTACTTGGTGATGTGAGGCTTGCATGCAGCTGCTCCAGAGTCCAGTGGCGGCATGCTTTACACCACTCGATCCAATGCTTGGTATTGTACTTGGTGATGTGAGGCTTGCATGCAGCTGCTCCAGAGTCCAGTGGCGGCATGCTTTACACCACTCGATCCAATGCTTGGTATTGTACTTGGTGATGTGAGGCTTGCATGCAGCTGCTCCAGAGTCCAGTGGCGGCATGCTTTACACCACTCGATCCAACGCTTGGCATTGTACTTGGTGATGTGAGGCTTGCATGCAGCTGCTCCAGAGTCCAGTGGTGGCATGCTTTACACCACTCGATCCGATGCTTGGCATTGTACTTGGTGATGTGAGGCTTGCATGCAGCTGCTCCAGAGTCCAGTGGCGGCGTGCTTTACACCACTCGATCCGATGCTTGGCATTGTACTTGGTGATGTGAGGCTTGCATGCAGCTGCTCCAGAGTCCAGTGGTGGCATGCTTTACACCACTCAATCTGATGCATGGCATTGTACTTGGTGATGTGAGGCTTGCATGCAGCTGCTCCAGAGTCCGGTGGCGGCATGCTTTACACCACTCGATCCGATGCATGGCATTGTACTTGGTGATGTGAGGCTTGCATGCAGCTGCTCCAGAGTCCAGTGGCAGCATGCTTTACACCACTCGATCCAACGCTTGGCATTGTACTTGGTGATGTGAGGCTTGCATGCAGCTGCTCCAGAGTCCAGTGGTGGCATGCTTTACACCACTCGATCCGATGCTTGGCATTGTACTTGGTGATGTGAGGCTTGCATGCAGCTGCTCCAGAGTCCAGTGGCGGCGTGCTTTACACCACTCGATCCGATGCTTGGCATTGTACTTGGTGATGTGAGGCTTGCATGCAGCTGCTCCAGAGTCCAGTGGTGGCATGCTTTACACCACTCAATCTGATGCATGGCATTGTACTTGGTGATGTGAGGCTTGCATGCAGCTGCTCCAGAGTCCGGTGGCGGCATGCTTTACACCACTCGATCCGATGCATGGCATTGTACTTGGTGATGTGAGGCTTGCATGCAGCTGCTCCAGAGTCCAGTGGCAGCATGCTTTACACCACTCGATCCGAACCATGCACCTCAACATCTGGTTACCCCGCTCTGTGATCTATCGTGGTCTTCTGCTGCGTGGCTGTTCCTAAACCTTTCCACTTTCCAGTTATACCCCTTACAGTGGACCGTGGAATATCTAGCAGGGATGAAATTTATAATACTGACTTATTGCAGAGGTGGCTTCAGTGGCGTCCCGAGGGGGGGGCGGGGGGGGCGGCCCGCCCCGGGTGCCACTGACTAGGGGGGTGCCACCGGTGCTGCCGGCACCCCCCGCGCTGCTTACCTTTTTTTTTTTTTTTTTCAGGCGGCCGAATCCTCTGGATGCGGTCGCCGGGTGAAAAAAAAAAAACAAAAAAAATCACAACGACCGGATGTGACGATACGTCACATCCGGCGACTGTGTTTCCCTCCTCCGTGCAGGATGGAAGACTACACGGAGGAGTCGTCCGTCCGGGAGAAGCAGCGATTTGGTAAGTGATTGGGGGGGGGGGGGGGGGGGCTCTGAGTGGCACACTATTACTGGGCTCTGAGTGGCACACTATTACTGGGCACTGACTGGCACAATATTCCTGGGCACTGACTGGCACAATATTCCTGGGCACTGACTGGCACAATATTCCTGGGCACTGACTTTCACACTATTACTGGGTTCTGAGTGGCACTATATTACTGGGTTCTGACTGGCACTATATTACTGGGCACTGACTGGCACACTATTACTGGGTTCTGACTGGCACTATATTACTGGGTTCTGACTGGCACTATATTACTGGGTTCTGACTGGCACTATATTACTGGGAATCTGGCTGGCACTATATTACTGGGCTCTGACTGGCACTATATTACTGGGTTCTGACTGGCACTATATTACTGGGAATCTGGCTGGCACTATATTACTGGGCTCTGACTGGCACTATATTACTGGGTTCTGACTGGCACTATATTACTGGGAATCTGGCTGGCACTATATTACTGGGAATCTGGCTGGCACTATATTACTGGGCTCTGACTGGCACTATATTACTGGGCTCTGACTGGCACTATATTACTGGGCATCTGGCTGGCACTATATTACTGGGCTCTGACCGGCACTATATTACTGGGTTCTGGCTGGCACTATATTACTGGGAATCTGGCTGGCACTATTTTACTGGGAATCTGGCTGGCACTATATTACTGGGAATCTGGCTGGCACTATATTACTGGGCTCTGGCTGGCACTATATTACTGGGTTCTGACTGGCACTATATTACTGGGAATCTGGCTGGCACTATATTACTGGGACTGACTGGCACTATATTACTGGGCTCTGACTGGCACTATATTACTGTGCATCTGGCTGGCACTATATTACTGGGCATCTGGCTGGCACTATATTACTGGGCTCTGACTGGCACTATATTACTGGGTTCTGACTGGCACTATATTACTGGGTTCTGACTGGCACTATATTACTGGGAATCTGGCTGGCACTATATTACTGGGCTCTGACTGTTACAATATTCCTGGGCTCTGACTGGCACTATATTACTGGGTTCTGACTGGCACTATATTACTGGGTTCTGACTGGCACTATATTACTGAGTTCTGACTGGCACTATATTACTGGGAATCTGGCTGGCACTATATTACTGGGTTCTGACTGGCACTATATTACTGGGAATCTGACTGGCACTATATTACTGGGTTCTGACTGGCACTATATTACTGGGAATCTGGCTGGCACTATATTACTGGGTTCTGACTGGCACTATATTACTGGGTTCTGACTGGCACTATATTACTGGGAATCTGGCTGGCACTATATTACTGGGCTCTGACTGGCACACTATTACTGGGTTCTGAGTGGCACTATATAACTTGGCTCTGACTGGCACAATATTCCTGGGCTCTGAGTGGCACACTATTACTGGGCACTGACTTGCACAATAATCCTGGGCACTGACTGGCACACTATTACTGGGCACTGACTGGCACACTATTACTGGGCACTGACTGGCACACTATTACTGGGCTCTGACTGGCACTATATTACTGGGCTCTGACTAGCACAATAATACTGGCTCTGACTGGCACAATATTCCTGGTATCTGACTGGCACAATATTACTGGGTTCTGAGTGGCACACTATTACTGGGCTCTGACTGGCACATTACTGGGTTCTGAGTGGCACTATATAACTGGGCTCTGACTGGCACACTATTACTGGGCTCTGAGTGGCACACTATTACTGGGCTCTGACTGGCACTATATTACTGGGTTCTGAGTGGCACACTATTACTGGGCTCTGACTGGCACTATATTACTGGGTTCTGACTGGCACTATATTACTGGGAATCTGGCTGGCACTATATTACTGGGTTCTGACTGGCACTATATTACTGGGAATCTGGCTGGCACTATATTACTGGGTTCTGACTGGCACTATATTACTGGGAATCTGACTGGCACTATATTACTGGGTTCTGACTGGCACTATATTACTGGGAATCTGGCTGGCTGGCACACTAGTACTGGGCTCTGAGTGGCACACTATTACTGGGCTCTGACTGGCACACTTACTGGGCTCTGAGTGGCACACTATTACTGGGCTCTGACTGGCACAATATTACTGGTATCTGACTGGCACAATATTACTGGTATCTGACTGGCACACTATTCCTGGTATCTATAATTGTACAATTTTCAAACATTGAAAAAATTGTGGGTGTTTTCTTGCATTTTTATGGGGGGGGGGGGGGGGTAGGGGGGGGTGCCACACTCGGGGTCCGCCCCGGGTGCCAAATGCTCTAGGTATGCCCCTGGGTGGCTTTCAAATACAACAACAGAGGCGAAAAAAATATAATTAGCACATTAACTATGTTATTCACATATAAAAAGATTCTTATGAAATAAAAATATTAAATTATATAAAAGAATAATAATATTATTAATCACTATAATGAAAAAATGTTTTCTCATAATAAAAGAATATAAAAATGAATGAAAGAGCAGACGCCTTGAGACCTTCAATCCCTGCCTATCATTACATAAAATTACATAAAATCAGCATTCAGCCCAAGAGATGTTTAAGGGCGCCCATATTAAATACACATTCCATTTCCTTCTTGCCTATACTTTTGATATTATCTTCCCCTCCCCATTATTTGTTAACTTGCTCAATAGCACAGAATTTTAATTTACTAGGGTCTTTTTGGTGGCAATTAAGAAAATGTTTTGATACACTGTGGGTAGTAAGGCCATTTTTAATATTCCTAACATGCTCCTCAATCCTCTTTTTGAGTTTCCTAGTGGTTCTTCCGATGTATTAGAAACATAGATTGTGTCGGCAGATAAGAACCATTCGGTCCATCTAGTCTGCCCAATTTTTTTGAGTACTTTTATTAGTCCCCTGTTCCCGGTCTTATATCCAGGATAGCCTTGTGTCTATCCCACGCATGCTTAAAATCCTTGACTGTGTTTACCTCTACCACTTCTGCTGGAAGGCTATTCCATACATCCACTACCCTCTCAGTAAAGTTATCCTTCTTGATATTACTTTTAAATCGTTGCCCCTCTAATTTAAGACTATGTCCTCTAGTTGTGGTAGTTTTTCTTCTTTTAAATATCCTCTCCTCCGTTACTGTGTTGATTCCCTTTATGTATTTAAATGTTTCTATCATATCCCCCCCCTGTTACGTCTTTCCTCCAAGCTATACATGTTAAGATGCTTTCACCTTTCCTGGTAAGTTTTATCCTTCAACCCATGAACCAGTTTAGTAGCCGTTCTCTGAACTCTCTCCAAAGTATCAATATCATTCTGGAGATACGGTCTCCAGTACTGCGTACAATACTCCAAGTGAGGTCTCACCAGTGCTCTGTACAATGGCATGAGCACTTCCCTCTTTCTACTGCTAATACCTCTCCCCATACAACCAAGCATTCTGCTAGCAGTTCCTGCTGCTCTATTGCATTGCCTACCTACCTTCAAGTCCTCTGAAATTATTACTCCTAAATCCCTTTCCTCAGATGCTGAGGTTAGGACTGTACCAAATAGTCTATATTCTGCTTTTGGGTTTTTACGCCCAAGGTGCATAATCTTGCACTTGTCCACATTAAATGCCAGTTGCCACTGCTCTGACCATTTTTCTAGTTTAGCTAAATCATTTGCCATTTGCTTATCCCTCCATGAATATCAACCCTGCTGCAAATCTTTGTATCATCAGCAAAAAGACATACTTTGCCAACAAGACCTTCTGCAATATCGCTAATAAAAATATTAAAGAGAATGGGTCCAAGAACAGATACCTGAGGTACCCCACTAGTAACAAGACCTTGCATCGAATATACCCCATTGACTACAACCCTCTGTTGCCTGTCACTCAGCCATTGTCTTATCCATTCAACAATATTGAAATCCAAACTCAAAGATAAAGGAGTCCACATGGACATTCCAATAGATAAATCACATTGACTTGAGGCGCACGTTAGGACATTTTTAATCTTAAAATTCTGCCCACCGCAGTGAAAGATAAAGTTTGTAATAGGGTATCTACCCGTGGATCTACACCCTGTACAATTGAGGCAACCATTGAACCCCGATCTACTACTTAAAAAGTGGTTAGCAATGGGTTCTTATTAGACATGTGCATTCGTTTTCAGACTTCTCAGAATGGAGTCCCCATTCATAAGAAATTCTTATGAATGGGGCTCTCGTTCGGTTTATAGAAAGCCAATAGTATTACACGTATTCTATAAGACGAACAAATAAAATGAAACGAAAAATAATGAACGAATTTCGTCTGAAACGAATGCAGTAATGAACGAAATTCGTTTTAGACGAAATAAATAACATTTTTGTCAGAATGGACGAAAACGAAAAATTTAGTTTTGCACATGTCTAGTTCTTATATTTTTGCTCGTAAAATTGATAGTTCTAGGACATGAAGAGGTTGGTATAACTGGGGGCGAACTTTGAGCCCATAGCTGTACCTCCAAAAAATTCCTCCAAAAACCAAAAGAAGTTATGGTTCAAAATGATGTCAATACCTTCTACTCAATATTCTATTTGATCATTGTTTAGCAAGTTTTTCTTAGCAAGAAGGGTAGGGTATTCCACCGGGATGCACAAATTAAAATAATATAGCACCTTCATTTACAGGGTTTCCTTTGGACACAATATACAGTGACTTGTTTTAATTAATTATCTCACAGTAGTTTACACAGAATCCTTACCGCAGTGCACTGAAGCATCTGTGGTTGAAAGACTGTATCATGCTTCTGTCGATATTAAAGGAGCGGTAATCTGATAGACTGGATCACGCTTCTGTCAGTATTAGAGGAGCGGTAATGTGATAGACTGGATCATGCTTCTGTCGATATTAAAGTAGTGGTAATGTGATAGACTGGATCACGTTTCTGTCAGTATTAGAGGAGCGGTAATGTGATAGACTGGATCATGCTTCTGTCGATATTAAAGTAGCAGTAATGTGATAGACTGGATCACGCTTCTGTCGATATTAAAGTAGCAGTAATGTGATAGACTGGATCACGCTTCTGTCGATATTAAAGTATCGGTAATGTGATAGACTGGATCACGCTTCTGTCAGTATTAGAGGAGCGGTAATGTGATAGACAGGATCACGCTTCTGTCGATATTAAAGGAATGGTAATCTGATAGACTGGATCACGCTTTTGTCGGTACTAAAGGAGCAGTAATGTGATAGACTGGACATATACGTTTTCCATCTACAAATGACAGAGAGCCCTCACCGTCATGAAATCATTTGACATGAATTCTATAAAGGTTTGACTTTGGATGAAAATTAAGATGAAAAAGGGGAAAAAAAAAACCCCCAATCCTCCGCACACGAGGAATATATAGTTCTGATGGTTCATTGAGCAGGTCCGATCTCCCCGCACATGATTTAGCTTCCAATTAAGACATAATTAAATATTCAATATCTTGCCGGGTTAAAGGGCGCTTATTAGAAAGTAAAACATTTATCTTGTTAGCGTAACAATTTCATTGCTGAATCTTTCTTTTTTACCAACTGTTATCCAATGCCCCATGTGAAGTACGCTCACGAAAAAAAGATAGATAAAAGGGAAATTATACTCCCAATCCGTTTCCAGCCAATCAAACTGGCAATACTGTGTCGATCAACACATATATAAAAAAAGGACTCATATTGGACAGTGTAAGTTTATTTTGGTGATAATGTATTTATATATCTAGTGGAACGTCCTACCCCAAAGTGGGACAAAGTGGGAGCGCAATGCCAGACGCCCAACTTCATCCTCCAGGGTCACAGTTTTCCGAGACCACGGAGTAGAACAAACTAAGAGCGGTGATACTTTCCCTTCAAAACCACGACACCCAGGACACTGGTGGGATATGTTGGGATGTAT
Organism: Pelodytes ibericus; assembly: GCA_036172795.1. Taxonomy (NCBI): domain Eukaryota; kingdom Metazoa; phylum Chordata; class Amphibia; order Anura; family Pelodytidae; genus Pelodytes; species Pelodytes ibericus. Next base: position 89,465,090 of record CM069864.1, read on the forward strand.
GAAACAGTGCCCTGGATATCTCCAAAGCCTCTTCCCCTGGAAACAAGAATAAACCATCCATGAGTTGTAAGAGAAAGTAGCGACCATAAAAAAAAGTGAATTGAAAATGGACCGCAGTGGGTGTGGCCAGAAAACATACAATTCTGTCCAAAATAGGACAACGTAGGAAGGAGTTACCCAAGGGTGCAGAGAAAATCCCCAATCCCTAGAAGACCGAGTTCTGGGCCAGTAAGCAAGAATCTAGAGAATGAGACACAGTATAAAGTCCAAGTATACCCATGTATACGCCCCAGTGCTTGCAGAATTGATACAAGGAACATGCCTACAATTGTCAGTGTCCCACCAAATAACACATTTGCTTTGACAATGCAACACCCCAAATCTCCTTAATGCTTTGGACAGGCAGTGCGGCAAATCTGCCAATGTTTTTTTTTATATATCTATTTTGGGAATGGTCATTGGTTTGGGTACTGCTGCCATATTCCTCAAATCTAACCCTGTGCCTCAAGACTGCTCCAGAACGCTCTTGATAAATGCGTATTTGTACTCCTTACTTGGATCAAAGTGGTAAAAAAAAAAAAAAAAGAAGAAAAAAGTTTTATTCTCAAAAAAAAAAACAAAAAAAAAAACACACAATTCCTGATAACATTTATAAAACAGTAAAAAAAAAAAAAAAAAATACACAGACAGATTTATAGTCGCCAGTGAGATGAGAAAGCCAGCGCCGGTCACAGTATCTCTCTGTGCCTGGTACTTTATTTTGAGTGATTTCTCCTGTCTGACGACAGACCAAAAAACAAGCGTAATGTTTCTTATGGATGATAACGTGTCCACTTAGGGGAATAAAAGATGCAAGATAGCATAATATTTTTTTTTTTTTTAATTTTAAGACTAAAATAAAATCCAGAAATTTTCTGGATCAAGAGAGAAGAGAGAGAGCGCAAAATGAGTGGTTTACAACAAAACTGCGCCAAATCTAAAAAGTAAATGGTATTCGGAAGCGTGATAATGCAGCCGGAGGCTATAATAAATGTCTGACCTTAAATCCTATTAATCAGAGAGATACAAATTTTTAATAATCACGGTGTGAATACAAATGCAGGTCGTTTATATGAGGATTTAGAAGGTTTAAAAGTTTTTTTTCCTAAGTCCCTAAAACCGTTGTGTCTGTAGAGGTCTTTACAGGGCCGGCCCTGGGTCTATAGCACTGGAAAAATATAGGTTAGCAATTCCCTTTAAAAAAAAAAAATATATATGTTTAATGATGTTCTGGGGAGCATCACAGACTTTGGATTGGGTCATTTACTGTGGGGTAAAGTTAGGTTTAGATTGTAAGCTGTGTAGGCAAAGAACAATAAGACTGAATAACCTCTCTAATGTCACCCTACGAGAAAAAAAAAAAAAAAAAAATTATATATATATTACACACAAAATCCAAAGATCAGCGCACTCACCTCAAAGCAGGTAGGAGAAAAACTCTTAAAGCTATAGGTTACAATAAAGCTACTTAAAAACACCTGTCTTACTAAGATAACAAAATTGGAGATTTAGTCACATATATGGCCATATGATGCTAAGCCCACCACTACGTGCTATATGCTAGTTTAGGTGAGTGCATTCCCTTTTGGATTTGTTTATATATATATATATATATATATATATATATATATATATTTACACATATATATATATATATATATATATATATATATATATATATTTACATATATATATATATTTACACATACATCTCAACCTTTCTCAAAAGCTCGTTGTCAGCAGTTTGTCACTGGGTCTGCAGCCCATTTTGGGATTTAATAAATTAATTATTTACACTTAGCAGCTACAGCTTTTAGGGTCATGGGACAAAAATGGAGCAGAACCTAAAGGGGGTGGAGTCATGCAATGCTGCGTGGCGTGAACCTGCATCCGGGGGTCTGGCGCTCAATTGCTCACGTTTAGACTGTGCATATGCCAGACATACCCGAATTTGATGGGACAGGACTGGAATGGAAAAAAAACGGGACTGTTGTCAGCTATGATACATTAAACTTAGATTTACCCCTCAATGCTGTTCCAATTACAGCATAGTCTGGGACATCTGCACCAAGATATGGTGCCTCTGGTCGCCAACGGAGAAAAAGTAGGCCTTTAACATAACAGGGCCCATGTGGACAGACAGAGCACATGTCTGCCCAGCAGCTCCATCATGTGATGTGCCAATGGAACCAGATATTCATCCTAACCAACAGTCACAGATTTGTTTGCGGTCCTGTCTCAGCAAATTCGGGTGTGTCGGCAATCATTGCTGCGAAGGCACAGAGATTAGCAGCGTTGTGTTTATACTGTGAGTGTTTAGTAGACCTACCCGGTCTAAGCTCGATTAAAAGAACTCTGGACAACCGGTATCTGTACCGGATAGCCTGGAGTTTATGGCTATGCAGCATAACCTGACCCCCCTTCAGGCTCTGCACGCTTCCTGTCCCAGGACACAAAGTTAGCGAACATGCATACGCACGGTTGCACTTGCAGAAGATTTAAACCAACTATGCATTTACCTATGTGTTAGTGGTCAGGTTTAGTCACATTAGTGTGTCTTCCACAAGACAAACAGGGCACTCGCCTAGGGCGGCACTTTGCCAGAGGGCGGCACTTTAAGCCCACTTATGATGCTTCAAAGAATTTTGCTCCCTCCACCACCGTTCAGCAAGCTGTAGCGCCTTCCAATTAATCAGGGTGATGGGGGCATGTAATGGACGTGGTGGGGGTATGTAATGAGGGTGATGGGGCATTTAGTGTGTATGCAATGTGGGTGATGTGGGCATGTAATGGGGGTGATGGGGCATTTAGTGTGTATGCAATGTGGGTAATAGGGGCATGTAATAGGGTGACTGGGCATTTAATGTGTGTGCAATGTGGATGATGGGGCATGTTGTACGATGTGTAACGTGGGTGGGGGGGGCTGCCCGAATTTTGTCTGCTTAGGGCAGCACAAGACCAAGATCCACCACTGGTTAGTCATTCTGCAAATGTGCAGCGCAGTCTGCGTTACTCCAAGACACAGGGACACCAGAGGGTGGACCTGCAAACTGCTGGAAAAGCCAAAAAATGATCTAACAGTTTGATAGATGGATGCTGAAATTCAGCCAGAGGACTATGGGAAAAAGTGGAGTTGACCTGGATCCATGGAGAGATTGTGGTATCTTGCTGCCTCATCCTTTGATTTACACATGGGGTTATTTATAAAAGTTCCTGGGAAGAGTTATAACAAGATTCAGCAGTCACCATGGAAAACCAATGGCATTCTCTGGTAGACACTTCCATTTTTACAACTTAATAAACCATTCTAAACATCACCCATCATTCTAGGACTTTATTGGTGCAATATATTTAATATACTTACTATACCAAAATAATTACATCTATAAATAATTATATACACAGATTTTTAGTCCCACAAATAAAAGTTAAACAGCATCAGATCCACAAGTAACTCAAGAAACATGCTCCATTCAGTACCCGTGAATTATGTGGTTAGGATAAATGATTTTTCCGAACATCCGACAGACGTAGGAATCTGTCACATTTAAAGCAGCGGAAAATCTGATCTTGAACCGCGACCTGGTGCAAAATTTAATTTTTAATTTGATTATTTACCTCTTTTTTTTTTTTTTTTCATGTCACTGGTTGTAATAACCAATATATACTGAGAGCGTTCGTGCACACGAGGGTGGAAGGGAAATAGGGTTTGGTTGCCGTCTTTTTTTAAATCATTAATTGAATGAATTTCAAATGAATTTAATCCATTATAATTGGATGTTAATAGATATTTCATCAAACCCATTGGAAAAGCTGTAAGGCCGGTGACCTTCCATCTAATAAGCATGGAAAGAGTCAGCCCTGTATATGTTGGTATTAATAGAGACGAACCAGATTAGGAATGGGTTCTTTTCTTGAGAATAAAAGCAAATTATTGGCACAAGGGGCATCAACAAAAATGGAAGCGTTGGTAAGAAAAAAAAAATGATAAGTATAAAAAAATTTGTTTGTAAAAATATTTTTTAGAAAGTGGCAGATGGGAATCCCTACACCCAGACCTAATTTTATGTTGAGCACCATCTACTTACCTGTCGGACTGTTGCGTGTTAGCAAGTTATGTATCAAACTGCTGGGCGTTAGCTAGTTACCTGTTGGACTGTTTTAACTTCTGGAGATCCCTGAGATTCCCTGAGGTCTGTCCTAATGTTGCGGTAGCATACAGTGGTGTATCTTGGTTTTGTGGTGCCCTAGGAAGACAAAATTCGGGCACACCTCCCACCCACGTTGCACACCCACGACATGCCCCATCACCCCATTACATGCCCCATCACCCACATTGCATACACACTAAATGCCCCATCACCCCCATTACATGCCCCATCACCCTCATTACATACCCCCATCACGTCCATTACATGCCCCATCATCCCGATTAATTGGAAGGAGCTAAAGCTTGCTGAACGGTGGGAGAGGAAGCGAAAATGTTTGAACCACCAGAAGTGTGCTTTAACACCCTCTGGCAAAAGTGCCGCCCTCTGACAAAGTGCCCCCCTAGGCGAGTGCCTTGTTTGCTTTGTGGATGATACACTACTGGTAGCATACCACGGAAAGATTTATACCCCCGGGATCTGAATGGAAACACAGAACATGGACACACAGAAACAGAGAATGTGTCGGCAGATAGGAACCATTCGGTCCATTTGTGAGATTATTATTATTATTAGCTGGAAGGAATTAGATCCTGATGGACTCCAACACAAAGCAATTGTAAAGAAGGATAAATAAACTATACAGGTTGAGTATCCCTTATACACAATGCTTGGAACCAGAGGTGTTTTAGATAATTAATAGATAACTGTATAGAGCAAATCAATGTTACTGTCATGTGAGGCCGTTGGCGTGTCAGGTCTGCACACGTGCCATTGTATGACCCTCTGTGGCTTGTTTTCATCGAGAAGAAAAATTATTTTTTGACATGATGGTGTTTTTTGAAAAAAAATTAAAAATCCTTTTATTATTTTGCATTATGCATAGTTTTTGCAAATTAAAGGGCAACTAAAGTTGGTTTTTCAGTTGGCCTGTGCACGGTCAGTCCATGCCAGATTTCAGACTAAACCTGTATGTATCTTTTACGATTGATGCCAGGTTTACTTCAGAGAAATATTCCACGATTCTTGTCCCATGCATTGTGGAGTATGAATGGTAAGTTATGAAGGCAGTGTATAAAGGTGATAGGGGCCTCTCCAAAAAAAGGACAATAATCTAGCTTTATGCATGGATCTGCAGAATGAGTAAGCATTAAGAGAAGAGCTTTTCAGGTTAAAAGCAATAAAATGGTTGCGAATGTGAGGGATGTCTGCGTAGAGTACAAACAAGTAAACAGTGGGGACATTTTAATAATTTAATAATCCAAATAAGAGACATGAATGACCAATAAAGGCGCTCACTCTCACCAGGATATCTCGACTGCCTGCAAATCAGAAAAAAAAGAATGGGCGACCGCCTATAACTTCAATAAGTACACAGCGTTCTTCCCTCAAACTCTTTGGGTTGCTTTGAATATTGCGGCAGATTCATTATCTATTTCGGGCCAGGCTAAATATATCAATTGTTTGTTTTTCACCTATTGCAGACTTAAAGTAGGGGAGCTTTTTAAGATGCTTCTCTGCTGCACTTTTTCAACGATTAGATTTAATCTGTTCAAAGATGTACAGCTAGCATTTTTTTTTCCCCCATGAAGCTCTGTGGGTCTGTAAATGGAATTACGCGCTGACTGCTGCTATAAGTGTTTGTATTATACGTGTGCATCAATCCGACAGCTTCGTACATGTCTGTACAGGAGAACCACCGCACTGGCATAATACTTAGAATGAAGCCATCTTATATTGATTCTGTAAGTGGAAAGCAATACACGGCATCATGGAAGGCACACAAAATCCATAATATCTTGCAGGGACAAGGTCAACGAGACAAGCCAGTACGTGGGTGGCATGAGAAGACAAGACAGAACAATAGTGATAGTTTTTGTAATGAAGACCGTGGGGGTTTGCTGTCTGAGACAATAAAAGGAAATGTTTCAAAATTAAAAAGAGTAGAAGGGAAAACATTGAACAGGTATACTTTGTGCAGATCTTTGGCTTTCTAACTGGACAGACTGAGGCCCCCAAATATTAACCCTTCAATAGCATGTGGCAAAGACAGAATGGAGCGACGTTGCATTTCTGCCAGCTAAGTAACAAAGAACAACCGACCTGACTTACCATGAAAAATAATTTAAGGAAGTAGACCTTCATATATTGGCCACTTTCTGCTGATTTAGTCTATTTTGAAATGTTCTTTTTATCATGTATTGTTTATAAGATATATATAAGTGGGGGAGGGAATTTATTCATTTATTCTACTTTTTTCATTTTATTGGCCATGGTCTCTTTTAGTTGAGTCACCTGTATTCAAGCAGGAAGATTTGGCATGTATCTGTTCCACTGGCCTTTCGGCTCAAGTTCCACCACCTCTCTCCCGCACACAAGACCCATTTCAGGTTGCAGGGGAACAAGGCTCAATAATGGTTAGGACATGGCTAGCAAAAGTATGTGTAAACTGGGAGAGCGTCGTAATGGAGGGCACTCCCCCCCTCTCCATGGACAGTTCCGGCTCTGCTCCCTGGCGCTGCCTGGATTGCCGGTGCTACATGATGCTCCGAGAGAATGCCAAATGAGTCTACACAGAGCAAGAAGAATGCACAGGTTGCTCAGCCCTCTCAATGGACCACCAGGGAAAAAATACCCCAAGTTGCTAGCGCTAGAGATAAGGAGACAAACGGAATAACATTTTGACTCCCCTTGAAATTTTCCTCCGAAAGACAGTGTGTGCAACGCTGTCTGTTTATTAAGATGAAACTAAGCAATAAAGCAGTGTACAGTCTAGGTAATATATATTGTCCATACCGTGACTCGGAATGGGGTAGTTGCTGTTTGGTCCATGGTAGGGCTCTTGTCCGAAGAGCTCCCGGGCATACTGCGTCTCCGTCCTGGCTTTTCAGGTGGCGATTCTGACCAAGAAAAAAATAAAAAAATAAAAAATCTCAATACACGTTAAGATAAATTGTAATACATAAAGAAAAACTCCTATTTGACAGTATCATTGCAGGAATTAATTATACACATAAAAGCAAAGTAATTACAATGCTACAAAAGCAGCAGAACATACCATTTCACAACCAGTTACCAACCTTTGTAAGGCTGGCACAAAAAAAACAATTTAAAAAAAAAATAAAAATAAAAATTTGGTTTTATAATAATAAAAAACAAAACTTATCATCTAGACATTACATGAGGACGGAGACACAAGTTGGACTTGTTGACCTACTGGACATGTTTGTTGTCTGAATAGAGATCCCTTAGAAAGAGCCTACAGCTCTAAGCAGGGATGGGCAAAGTACAAGGACACCAAGGTCGGTGAAGGTCCACAGAACATCAGTAACGTGGCCATCATAAAGTCCAGTTAGTGTCCACCATTCGTTGACATTCTCTGGGGCCTAATTGTGATGCCAGGGCTTGTCAGTAGAGCATTTTTAAAAGTTCTCTAGTGCCACCGTTCCGACATCAAAGGGCAGTGGAAACCAGGTCTCCAATCGGGACCGCCCCACCAGACTCTCGACAGTTTTTTTATACGTTCTCTAATGCCACCAACAGGAAACTATTAGAACATCAAACAGTGGTGGGAACCAGTTCTCAAATCAGGACTTCCCACCCAGACAGACAAACAGAAAGGGAGAAAGCTGGGAGGGGAAGAAAAATCTCAGTAGTCTTTCGAACCAGTCAGCTGATTCTACACCAACATCGAGATCAACGAATGGTTTGTGAAGAAAAGGCAAATTATTTTCTGTAAGATGTTAGTTTATTTCATTTGTATTTATTTTTTTACGGACAGTAAGAAGCCAATACTTGAATTTCAAATCGTGGACCACAGAAGACTCCGAAGTGGTTAAGAGGAAAATCACATTTCATTAAACATCACAACTAGGAGTCGATTTATCTGCTCTTCTAGGGGAGGAAAATAAATAGCCATTTATTTTGCCATTGTAATTTTAGTGCTCATGTTAAAGTTCTGGTACACTCGCGTTAAGTTATTTATGAATTTCTCAAATTTAGCCGACGCGGACTAAAAAGAAATCCTTGGCCGTTGTACAGCAGCACACATTATTTTTGTTCTCAAAATTATTTTTAAAGAAACACTGAAAACAAACTGTAAATTGCTCATTGAACAGACACACTCACGAGCACAAATAAGTAATTCACCAAATGTTTGTGCAAAATCGAATGCATGCAGCCAATGAGAGATGGTTTCTGTGCTGTGCTTCATTCCAGTTGGCTGCAGAGTGTTCTAATTTAGAACACTGGCGGGAAAATGATAGGTGGTGAACTGAGCATATGCCACGATGACGGAATGTGCATTGTGGCCCCATGCCCTTTTATAGATATGTTCCATGGACATAGTGAAACAGAAAAACAGAATGTGTTGGCAGATAAGAACCATTCAGCCCATCTAAACTGCCCAATTATCCGACTAAAAAAAAATCTGATCTTTTTTTTTTATTAGTCCCTGGTCTTATCTTACACTTTGAATAGCATTAGACCTATCCCACGCATGCTTAAACGCCTTCATTGTATTAACCTCTACCACGTCTGCTGGAAGGCTAGTTGCCTCTCTAATTTAAGATTATGTTCTCTTGTTGTTATAATTGTTTTCTTTATTTATACTCTCTTCCTTTACTGTGTTGATTCTCTTTATGTATTTAAATGTTTCTATCATATCCCCCCTGTTACGTCTTTCCTCCAAGCTATACATGTTAAGATGCTTTAACCTTTCCTGGTAAGTTTTATCCTACAATCTATGATTTAGTAGCCTTCTCTGAACTCTTTCCAAAGTATCAATATCCTTCTGGAGATACGTTCTCCAGTACTGCGTACAATATTCCAAGTGAGGATTCACCAGTGCTCTGTACAATGACATCAGCACCTCCCTCTTTCTACTGATTACCGTATTTGCTAGAATATAAGACGACCCTGATTAGAAGACGACCCCCCAAACTTTGGGTATTCCTTTAGGAAAAAAACGAAAAGCCTGAATATAAGACTACCCTATAGGAAAAAAGTTTAACTTGTATATATTAACATGTAAATTGTTTTTTAATATTTAATTAAAAATAAATATGATATTAAACAAATGCATTTCTTGTTTTTTTTTCCTTTTATGTGCCAATGCTGCCTCTCCCCCCCCTCCCCCGCGTTGTCTCTCTCCCTCTCCCCCCCCCTCCACCTCATCTCTTCCCCCCTCCCCTTGTCTCTTCTCTCTCTCTCTCCCCCCCTTGTCTCTGTCTCTTCCTCCTCCCCTTGTCTCTGTCTCTTCCCCCTCCCCTTGTCTCTGTCTCTCCCCCCCCCCCTCCTTGTCTCTGTCTCTCCCCCCCCCCCTCCTTATCTCTGTCTCCCCCCCCCTCCCCTTGTTTCTCTCCCTGGTGCAGACATCCACCATACTGCCTGACACTTCCGTCCATTATGACGGACAGCTGGTCCGTCATAATAGTCGGAAGTGTCGGGCAGCATGGAGGCTGCCCGAATCTCCTGGTGGCTAGCGGGGGCAGCCTGAGGATGTCTGCATGATACGCGCATGATGAAGCCAAAAGGACCCGGCTTCATCATAGAAGTCCCGGCGGTCGTGCCGGGCGGCAGGGGAGGATGTCTGCGCGCATCGCGCAGACATCCTCCGGCTGTTAGCGAGGAGGATCCAGGTCCCCTGCAGCTCTGCGGGGGACCTGGATCCCAGTTTTATAATCTGACCTCGATTTGAGGTCAGATTATAAGACAACCTCCAATATAAGACGAGGGGTCTTTTTCAGAGCATTTGCTCTGAAAAAAACCTTGTCTTATATTCAAGCAAATACGGTATACCTTTACATGGAAAGAGCGAAGACATAACCAGGAGAAGAGTGAAGACTCACAACCAGCAGGAAATCCAGCTTTCCCAAGATACCTAAAGGATGTGAAAGGTGTGCTAGCAAGAACATCAGGACAGACATTATTTACACGGTAAGCCCTGAGTATGAAGTATAATTAAACTGAACGTACACCTACAAACGACCTAGGAATGTGGATACCAGGCACTTGCTTTGCTATGAGAGCAATTTAAAAACAAGAAGAGATGTCAAAAAAATCATAGTTGCATCAATCGTGGATTTAAAGCTACAGTCTTCATTTCTGTCCTATCAAATTTGGGCTTGTACTCAGCATGACTATTTTGTGTTTGGAGCTCAATTTTGCAGAGTTACACAATGTCACGTGACATAATGTAAGCCTGGTCCCTTTTTGGCTCTGCCCCCTCCTGGTATGAACTATAGATCCAGATGACCGCTGGACCAAACAAGCATTAAATCACCCACGGAAACAAGGGTAATTTGTTTTTCTAAAGCAGAATTTGTACCCAGCACAAAACAAAATAACAAATAAATAACAAGTAGAATGTTGATTTGTTGAGCGCGGCAGATGTTCCTTAAGCTAAAATGAGACAAGGAAGCAAAACAGCCCTTCTGTCATGTTACCGTTTCCGAAGCATCGCGGACCCACGGAACCTATTGATTTGCGATTTTTCCGGAGCGACGGCGGCAGATGGCAGAGGAATAAAAAGTCAAGCCAACCTGAGAATCGGCTAACCGGCTGACGGCTTTGAAAGGCAGACGAATGGAGAGAGAGATTGTCACAGCTAATGAGTTAAAATAATTTTCTTAGACGCAGCGATTTTTTTTTTTTTTCTACTTTTTTTTTTTTTTTTTAAATGTTACACTATGTAAATCAATGAGTTGGCTTGTTACAGGCTGCAAGATATATGAAATGTTTTAATCAGCGGAGAAAAAAAAAAAAATGTAACCAAACGCCAGCATAAAATGAATCAGATATCCTTAACGCCATCTTTGCTGGGGAATTTTTTTTTAAAGAGGGGAACAGGACTTCAAATTTAAAAGGTTTGACTTTTTGTCACTTGTAAATAATGTTTAAAACTAGAACATCTCAATCAACCCCTTTTGTGACGAATCGACAAGGTGCTCTGTAGCCAATGATGAAGTTGCAGTGGCCAGATCAGGGTCTTAATAGACCCTGGGGGTCCCTGCCCCCAAAAAATCCCTGCCCAAAAATCGCGAGAACTCTCAACGTCACTTGTGATGTCACGGAAGCGTGCCCGAACACAGAAGTTCGGACACAGCGTGATTTAGTAAAATGTAGCGGGTGACCGCTACTCAAAGTGCTCGGAATCATGAGCAAACAGTCGCGAGTTGGCACAGCTTACGAGTGTCCGCTCCACTGTGCTCGTCACTCATTACAGCAACCTAACAGCACAAGCGCACAATTATCTCTACTTCAGCATCCAGGAGAAATGGGATGAAGTCGGGAGCATGGGACCCATATCAGGACAGTCCCACTGAACACAGAACATTTGGAGAAATGCCTGGACAGGTAGTGGATATATAGAATATGATTAGTAAATACATATCATATATATAGATTTATTACACAGTAATCCTTTTGTTTCAGCCTGGAGTGACCCTCTAATTTATCTCTTATTAATACATATTGACATCATGCTGTGCTCATGATTTTCAACTTTGGGGGAATTTTTTTTTTTTTTTTTTTTAAGAGAGAAAAATAAAAACCTTTTATAATTACAATAAAAACAGAACCCTTTACCACATCTAAGGGCAAGCTGCCGACAATGCTCAGCATAAAAGAATTGAAAGAAAAACAGTACGTGGCGCTCAATGTCCGAGAAAAAAATTGCCATGGTAACGTATCTTTATCCCCGTACCTTGGAGCAGTAAGGAGAATTCTTTAGGACATTGCAAGGCCCAAGGACGTGTGGTATACATGTCATGTTTCTGACGATTACTGATGGGTGAATTACGAGCGGAACATATTGCAACGGGAATTCCGAGCAACTGACCCAACGGCGGAGAGAAAATTTGACCTAGAGTTCCGTTGGGATTGTATGGAGGTTCTTTCGACGTACACTTTGAAAGCTAAATACATATTTACGGATGGAGATCTAAACATGAAAGAGTCTTTGTCCGGTCTGTGCTTGAAACAGGGATACAAACTGAGTGATACAAAAATAAATCTAAAAAAAAATAATTAATAAAATGAATCAATTCAGTCGATTGCTCTGAGCAAAAATAACACAAATAAATGTTTGTTTGTTTTTTAGAAGAGAATCTTTCTGAACTTTTTTTTTTCTTGAATATTAAAAATAAGATTTTACTACATGAAAGACCATCTTTTTTGTCTTGAAATGCAAAAAAAAAAAAAGAGCATGAGAATATTTGGAAAGGTTGTTGCATTTGATGAATATGTATCTTTTACAACATTCAACAAGTAGTTAATAAGTACTAAAAAAAAATTACCACCAGTCTTCTGACATGTTCACTTTTTAACTTAAAAGATATCACTGATTAAGTAGAAAAGAGACTAAGCACTAGGACACTTTCTTCGTCCAGTGTCTGCTCATGGGAGTGGTCGAGGGATGGGCTCTCCCGGTTGTTCTCGGAGTTCTATTAACACATTCCTACCTGTTTTACTGAGCGATGAGAGTGCAACTGTTGGTTCACAGGCCACTCCCACAGCGGCACATATTCCAGAAAGCAAGTCACCTAGAGTCTGTCCTGCTCAACTAGTCATATTCTTCATATAAAAGATAGTAAAACCTTAATTAAAGAAGCAAATTAATTCACATAAGAGTACCAGTTTATTATAAGTTCTGCAATGTTAGCATTACTCTAAAATAGTTTCACAGATGCAAAAAGGAAATACTGACCCCCAGGGAATCTTGTTACAGGGGAGACTGGATTCTTGGATAGCCTGGCTAACTATGCAAGGTTCTAGCACCAAAACTGCCAGCCGAGCCCCCCCCCCCCCCCCTCTCCCAGCATGCTACACTAGGCCTTGCCATATGTGGGGTAATACACTTTAATATTAGTATATAACCATATTATTTATTGATAATCATTTGATTTATGGGCAATAATAGCATTATTTTGCCATCGCTTGCAGGTTCCTTTAAAATGAATATCGTAGGGGCAATCCAGCAATTAAATGGTTAACATGGAAGTTGCGCAAGCCAATGTGACCCCCCTTCACACTCTGGCAACTTCAAACCCACGAGTCGTATCACGCCCGCTCTGCGCGGCTTGCCGGTACGCTCTTCTGAAATGAGAGGGCACGAACCCTGTTCGAATCAGCTCAAATATAGCCATTATTTCTGCATTTAATTAGCGCGCAGAGTAAAGCTTTAATGACAGGGAAATAACATTCGTTGCTAATACAGGGGAATGTCTCATTATCTCCCTTGAATTTAAAAGCAGTTAAGTGAGCCAAGGCGACACAATCTGTGTAATACTATTGTAATGGAAAATAAAAGTCAAAACCTTAGAATAATAATAATAATTATTAAAAAAAAAAAAAATTAACATCCGCATGTTGCAGACATTACAGGGACTTTCGGGCCAGATCGGGGCTTGTAGCCCAATTGTTTTGCCCATATTGGATTCGGAGATTTTGTACAGTCCAACTTCCCTGAAGGCCCCAAAGATTGCCTGGCTGAAATAGCCATTATAGCTATAGCTGGTGAATTGATCTGAAATGTTTAGAAAAATAATTTACAAAAAAGGTGCTATGCATAAGGTTTTTGGGACGCACCAATCCTTGTCCCTCACCCACCCACATAAGCTTCCTAGGCCACTTAGTTTCGTACATTCCGCGTGGGTCAAAGGAATTGAGATGTCTACATTCTAAAGTACTGGATTGGACAATATAACTCAGCTCCTTTAACTGGTGCCACTGGGGACCAACAAATGAGTAGGGGAAGGTATATAATATGGGTCTATGCTGGACTTGCTCCAGCCAGTGTTCAAAATGTGTCGAGTCCTCTTTATTCTGTGGTGGCCTCCTGTATTGCCAGGGGGGGGAATGTTTAGCAAAGTGGAGACTGGGACAGAATATAACTGGATTAATTTTTCTCCCCTCCAAGTTCCGTGTAAGGTCTTCACTCAGTCAAGATTCGTTTTAATTTCTCACAGCCAAAAAAAAAAAAAGAAAGATGTTACTGCCCCTTTAATTTAAACATTTGTATCATTATTACAGGGATAGTAGCTCTTTGTATTATAGGTGATGCATTCTGTTTAAGAACAAAGAAAAGGAAAAAAAGACTAGTTAATGGTTAGTTTGTGGTCACAAAGTAATTTCATATTTTGCTTATTTTATCTATTAAATAGAAATAATAGATGTGACAGAGTGAATTCCAGTCCTGTGATCAGCCAGCCATTCTGCTCTCCCCTCATCTTCTGATATAACATACTGCCTGCAGTGAGAGAGCTGCCACAGGGTGTCACAGTTGGACCACGCTATCTTGCAGGTGCCGTGATTCATTACAGTATTTCTCAGTCCTGACCCTGGATGGGCCAAGCTGAGCTCATATTCCACTTGGGGCATTTGGGGGAATGTCACACCTCCCTGCCTCCTGGCAAGCAAGCCACTGGCTATTTCTCCATCGGTGGTCCATTCAGAAACAGCTAGAGGACCACTTCTGGACATCTAGGCAGAGCCATCGCCACGGCTGGTATTTTACAAGCAGGCTGGCAAAAATAAAAAAAAACAGCTTGAGGCTACTGTTAAGTCTATGGCAGTGGGGTGAGGGGAGAAAGACACGCCAGACATGGAGGAAGAGGGGGAGGGGGAGGGGGAGGGGGAGGGGGAGGGGGAGAGGGAGAGGGAGAGGGAGAGGGAGAGGGAGAGGGAGAGGGTGGGGGGAGAGAGATACATCAGATATGGGGTAGGAGAGAGAGAGAGAGAGAGAGAGAGAGAGAGAGAGAGAGAGTGGGAGAGAGAGAGAGAGAGAGTGGGAGAGAGAGTGAGAGAGACAGAGAGAGAGAGAGAGAGAGAGAGAGAGAGAGAGACACCAGACGTGGGGTGGGGGGAGAGAGAGATACATCAGATATGGGGTGGGAGAGAGAGAGAGAGAGTGGGAGAGAGAGAGAGAGTGAGAGTGAGAGAGACAGAGAGAGAGAGAGACCAGATGTGGGGTGGGGGGAGAGAGAGATACATCAGATATGGGGTGGGAGAGAGAGGGAGAGAGAGAGAGAGAGAGAGAGAGTGGGAGAGAGAGTGAGAGTGAGAGAGAGTGAGAGTGAGAGAGACAGAGAGAGAGAGACCAGATGTGGGGTGGGGGGAGAGAGAGATACACCAGATATGAGGTGGGAGAGAGAGTGGGAGAGAGAGTGAGAGTGAGAGAGACAGAGAGAGAGAGACCTGACATGGGGTGGGGGGAGAGAGAGATACACCAGATATGGGGTGGGGAGGTGAGACAGACATTGAATGTGTGATTGTGTGTGAATGTTTGGCTGCATGTGACATTGCATGTGTTACACTGTGTGTATGTGTGACTACAAATGACATTGCATGTGTGCGTTCATCTGCCTGCATATGTATGTTACACTGAAAGTGTTACTGTGTGTGTAAATGCCTGGGGGCAGCACGGGGCGGCAAAATATATGTTCGCCTAGGGAGGCAAAAGTATTGCACTGGCCATGGCTGCCATGACTTGGGATCCAGCGACTCACCTAGGAATACTAGCCGGATCACAACGAGGGCTCCTAGATCTCGCTAAACTGCGGGACATTAAAGCGAGATCCAGTTTATCTGCGTCAGTTTTATCTAGAACAGATGAAACATTAACAAAACAAATTCAGCCAAGATTTCCCATCCACAGAAACACAGCTATCCATTAACATCTCTGCGGGATCAGAGAGGCAACTGTGACTACCAGGCGCTGAATAACATCTGGCGCAAATACAGGGCTCGACAAACCCCAGGCGCCAGGTCGCCATGGCGACCAGGAAATTAGACCTGGCGCCTGGGTGCTGTCAGCCTCCTGGTCCCCTTGCCGCTGCCATCCGATTTTTCCGCAGCGCGAGGGGGTAAAGTCTGTGCCGATGGCCGATGGCACAGACTGCAAGCTCCGCCCCCTCGCGCAATGCGTGTCTGAGTGCCGGGTGTCGTCACGTGACATCCTGGCCCTCAGCACGCCGACCAACGGAGTTAAGCTGCATCATGAATGTCCCCCTCCCCTGCAGTGAGGTAAAGCAGCTGGGAGGGGGACACATCAAGAAGAAACCCCCAAGAAAAGACTGTGTTAGGTGGGTGTGTGTTTGTATGTATTGTAAAGTAGGTGTGTGTGAGGGGTTTGTATATATGGGTGTGTGAGGGGTTTATATATATGGGTGTGTGAGGTGTTTATATATATATATATGGGTGTGTGAGGTGTTTGTATATATGTGTGTGTGAGGTGTTTGTATATATGTGTGTGTGAGGTGTTTGTATATATGTGTGTGTGAGGTGTTTGTATATATGTGTGTGTGAGGTGTTTGTATATATGTGTATATGTAAAGTATGTGTGTTTGTATATATGTGTGTGTGTGAGGTGTTTGTATATATGTGTGTGTGAGGTGTTTGTATATATGTGTGTGTGAGGTGTTTGTATATATGTGTGTGTGAGGTGTTTGTGAATATATGTGTGTGTGAGGTGTTTGTGTATATATGTGTGTGTGAGGTGTTTGTGTATATATGTGTGTGTGAGGTGTTTGTGTATATATGTGTGTGTGAGGTGTTTGTGTATATATGTGTGTGTGAGGTGTTTGTATATATGTGTATATGTAAAGTATGTGTGTTTGTATATATGTGTGTGTGAGGTGTTTGTATATATGTGTGTGTCAGGTGTTTGTATATATGTGTGTGTGAGTTGTTTGTATATATGTGTGTGTGAGGTGTTTGTGAATATATGTGTGTGTGAGGTGTTTGTGTATATATGTGTGTGTGAGGTGTTTGTGTATATATGTGTGTGTGAGGTGTTTGTATATATGTGTATATGTAAAGTATGTGTGTTTGTATATATGTGAAGTAGGCGTGTGTGTTTATGAATTGTGTTTATGTTTGCGTGATTGTCTGGCTCCTAAAAAAAATGTCTGGCTCCTAAAATCAAAATAAATTTGTCAAGCCCTGCGCAAATAGAAAGAATAGTAACAGGGTCAGAATATTACACATATACCTAGCAACACATATAAAACGCTTACATAGACTGAAAAAAGAAATGTGTCCAAGGACGAGGTGGGGATTGGTGGGGAAAAAGGAGATTTTGCAAATACAGATTTAGGAGAAGCAGATATAGAGAGTAGAATGAGGGGTCTGATAGGGCCAAGAGATTCAAGAATAACGACTAGGAGTGTTAAGTGCCTTCGTAATGATATATATACGGTATAATTAAGGTATCTAGTGGACCCCACAAGCTGCAGTCCGTCCATCTTACCCCCCAGCTGTACTGCTAATTCTTTACATATAATCCTTCATGGATATAAGATTTGGCTGCTGGGCTGTAACTCATGCATCATATTGTTTATAAAATATGATTATCTATTGCTGTGTTAGTCGGGATAAGGAAAGTCTGTTCATATGTGAATTTGCTGTATCCTAAAATGTCTGATGTCTATGGAAGCAACATGTCCCCTGGCTCCTGGTCCGGTCTGCTTGGCTCCTAAAGTTTACAAATGTTTGTCAAGTCCTGAATTAACAGACATTTAGAATTTGATTTTCATTAAGATAATTCTCCTGTGATCGGAACCCCACAGCTGTCCCACATTACATGTGTACATGCGCAGCAGCACTGACTCCCCCCAAAAAGCTAGGCCACCAGGAAGCAAATGGTGTTACTAAAAGCAAAAAGGCTACTGCGTTCGATAACTAGGCTATAAAAGAACTATTCTTTGATAAACCAAAGTAAACCTAGAGGATTCATATTTGGGGGCAAAATAAAAAGAGAGAGAGAGAGAGAGAGAGAGAACGAGAGAGATAGAGAACGAGAGAAACCGAGAGAGAGAGAGAGAGAGAGAGAGAGAGAGAGAGAGAGAGAGAACGAGAGAGATAGAGAACGAGAGAAACCGAGAGAGAGAGAGAGAGAGAACGAGAGAGATAGAGAGAGAGAGAGAGAGAGAACGAGAGAGATAGAGAACGAGAGAAACCGAGAGAGAGAGAGAGAGAGAGAGAGAGAGAGAGAGCGAGAGAAACCGAGAGAGAGAGAGAGAGAGAGAGAAAGATAGAGAGAGAGAGAGAGAGAGAACGAGAGAGACCGAGACCGAGAGACACACAGAGTAACAGTGAGAGCGAGAGATAGAAAGACACACAGAGAAATAGAGAGCGAAAGAGAGACACACATGAAAGGAGACCTCCTAAAGCTATTTTGCCTCCCATTACTGTAAGTTGTATTGCTGTGGAGTCTGTGATACACTCACACACTACACATTACCAGTGGTGTATCTTGATTTTGTGCTGCCCTAGGCAGACAAAATCCGGGCACCCCCCTACCCAAGCTGCACACCCACGTTACACACCTAAGACATGCCCCATCATTCAGACTCACATCAAGCTCACACTCCCATCACACTCAGTCACACACTCCTACTCCCATCACACTCAGTCACACACTCCTACTCCCATCACACACACTCCAGCTCCCATCACACTCAGTCACACACACTGTCTCCCATCACACACACTCTGACTCCCATCACACACACTCTGACTCCCATCACACACACTCTGACTCCCATCACACTCAGTCACACACACTGTCTCCCATCACACTCAGTCACACACACACACACACACACACACACACAGTCTCCCATCAGCACTTACCTTTCCCTGGCAGGCAGGCAGCATGGTCCCTCCATGCTGCCTGTTCGGCTTCCCGGCGATTGTGCCGACAGGTCACGTGACCGGGCGCGCGTATGACGTCAGCGCGCCCGTCACGTGACTGTCGGCACACTGCACGGGGAGCCGAACAGGCAGCATGGAGGTTTCTCTGTGCTGCCTGTTCGGCTCCCCGTGCAGCCTGGCAGGCAGAGCGTTGGTGAGGGGGGATCTTCCGATCCCCTGTCACCTCCGTCTCTGCCTGCAAGCGCGGTCTTTTATTTTTAAAGGGCCGCGGTTTTTAATTTTTTTTTCTTTTTTCTTTTTTAGTGCTGGGGGGCGCTGCCGCCCCCCAAAATTTGCCGCCCTAGGCATCCGCCTAGGATGCCTCGCGGTAAATACAGCACTGAACATTACTGTGAGTTTTATTGCTGTGGAGTCTGTGATACTCACACACGCGGCACATTACTGTGAGTTTTATTGCTGTGGAGTCTGTGATAAACTCACACGCCGCACATTACTGCGAGTGTTATTGCTGTGGAGTCTATGATACACTCACACGCCGCACATTACTGTGAGTGTTATTGCTGTGGAGTCTGTGATAAACTCACACGCCGCACATTACTGCGAGTGTTATTGCTGTGGAGTCTGTGATAAACTCACACGTCGCACATTACTGTGAGTGTTATTGCTGTGGAGTCTGTGATACACTCACACGCCGCACATTACTGGGAGTTTTATTGCTGTGGAGTCTGTGATACACTCACACGCCGCACATTACTGGGAGTTTTATTGCTGTGGAGTCTGTGATACACTCACACGCCGCACATTACTGGGAGTTTTATTGCTGTGGAGTCTGTGATACACTCACACGCCGCACATTACTGGGAGTTTTATTGCTGTGGAGTCTGTGATACACTCACACACCGCACATTACTGGGAGTTTTATTGCTGTGACACCTGTGACACACTCACACACTGCACATTACTGGGAGTTTTATTGCTGTGGAGTCTGTGACACACTCACACACATTCTTACACACCACAATGTAACACATTGCAATGGGAGATGGACGTAGTAATTTAAAGCTGAAATTGTTTTGGGTTTTTTAAATGCAAATCTCAGGTTGAATAAAAGAATAATCACATTATTGTTGGAGAACGTTTTTTTTTTTTTTTTTTTTTGATACAGCTTTATATAATGTGAATATACCACAAATGTACATGTATGCTGCACACCACAAGTAAGAAAATGATATCTTTATATACACATGGATTATGTTGGATACACTATATAAACACAGCCTAAACACGATACAAGCCTTTAATCACCTGCTTCTATCTCATTAAACATGTCTTCTTGGCTAATGAACTGATACCAACACTTACTCTGACATTTGCGGCGACCTCTACAATTTTGTGTGGTCTCAGGGACTCTTCCACTAGCTCCCCCCGCATTACTGACCCACTTCCTTTAACCAGGAGAAGTAAACACCAGAGCGCAGAACTCAGGCGCGCGAGGCTGGGAAAGCTTGACATGTTATGAGAGAGAGTCCCGCCTCGGACGCGGTTGGTTTGATTAAATCTGGAGTGGATATTCCCTGTTGGTAATTAACTTGGCATGATAAAAGGTCACTGGAATATGAAGTCTTGAGAATATTCTCCGAGCCGGAGAGAGTGTGGGTTTTTGTATAGACAAAAAAAAGAAATCCTTTTTTTATATATAGTATTATTATTATTTTTTAAATGGTATTGATTTCAGTGACTCAGAGTTCAAGAGATAAGAGCACTGGTTAACTCAACTTGCTATCGCTGATATAAGCTTTTGGATTAAGTTGTAAAGTGGTCCTGAAGTCTGTTAATAGAAGCAAAAGTTAAAAACCTGGTGCCAACTGTCTAGAGTAAACCAGACGTGTACCTGCAAAGCAGTTTTACACTGAGCGCTGCCTCTCAAATGAGGCAGAGCTCCTCAGATGCCACTGCACACTGAAAGGGAAACATCACGATTGATGGTCAAAGGATGAATGGGCGTGTGCATTAAATGAGGACATGCCAGTGTGTCCTCATACTAAGGCCAATTATTTAGACCCATTGAAACTCAATTTCAGCCTCCAGGAAGAGGCAACTGCTGACCCGGGAGGAAAAGGAGTATTTGTCACCGGAATCCGTGATGGAAAACCAAATAAACA
The DNA here is from genome assembly GCA_036172795.1 of Pelodytes ibericus. NCBI lineage: Eukaryota > Metazoa > Chordata > Amphibia > Anura > Pelodytidae > Pelodytes > Pelodytes ibericus. The sequence continues at coordinate 89,486,094 of CM069864.1, forward strand.
AAAGTTTACTTCTGCTTTAACAAATCAAGCTTTCCGAGTGTGAATCTCCCATCTACAGGACTCACAGAAAGACTTGATGCCATGCACTTAGCATCCGACTTGGATAGCCATTAAATAGATAGCCATTAAATAGATAGCCATTAAATAGATAGCCTGACTTCCCTCTCAGAGACACTTCGGGCTTATTTGAGAAGCCTCTCTGATGGTCCACCAGTACGACACGCTCCTATACTTTATTTTTCCACCGTACAGAGATACTGCACGAGTACAGCTGATATATAGCCAATGTATATGTATAGCATTGCACCATTATATCTGTGCCATAGCATTGCACCATTATATCTGTGCTATAGCATTGCACCATTATATCTGTGCTATAGCATTGCACCATTATATCTGTGCTATTGTATTGCCCCATTATATCTGTGCCATAGCATTGCACCATTATATCTGTGCCATAGCATTGCACCATTATATCTGTGCCATAGCATTGCACCATTATATCTGTGCTATAGCACTGCACCATTATATCTGTGCTATAGCATTTCACCATTATATCTGTGCCATGGCATTTCACCATTATATCTGTGCCATGGCATTGCACCATTATATCTGTGCTATAGCATTTCACCATTATATCTGTGCCATGGCATTGCACCATTAAATCTGTGCCATAGCATTGCACCATTATATCTGTGCCATAGCATTGCACCATTATATCTGTGCCATAGCACTGCACCATTATATCTGTGCCATAGCATTGCATCATTATATCTGTGCCATAGCACTGCACCATTATATCTGTGCCATAGCACTGCACCATTATATCTGTGCCATAGCATTGCACCATTATATCTGTGCCATAGCATTGCACCATTATATCTGTGCCATAGCATTGAACCATTATATCTGTGTCATAGCATTGCACCATTATATCTGTGCCATAGCATTGCACCATTATATCTGTGCCATAGCATTGCACCGTTATATCTGTGCCATAGCATTGCACTATTATATCTGTGCCATAGCATTGCACCATTATATCTGTGCCATAGCATTGCACCATTATATCTGTGCCATAGCATTGCACCATTATATCTGTGCCATAGCATTGCACCATTATATCTGTGTCATAGCATTGCACCATTATATCTGTGCCATAGCATTGCACCATTATATCTGTGCCATAGCATTGCACCGTTATATCTGTGCCATAGCATTGCACCATTATATCTGTGCCATAGCATTGCACCATTATATCTGTGCCATAGCATTGAGCCATTATCTTACAGTTCAGAATTGACCAAACCCTACATTTTTAAAGCACATTTGAAAAATACTCTGCTTTTGGACAAGCGACACGTGAAAGTACAGAAGGGTTACATTTAAAGTGCAAACACCAGTGCAAGGTGGTAAACGTTGAGCAATCAGACAACCCCAGGGCAGGTAGGGCAGCCAGGTCCAGTCCGTACGAGCACCCCAGTGTCCGTGACAAGGTTTGTGACATTCCATAGAACATTATTAAATTGTCCACAATGAGCGGTGCTCGTGCCTGACCCTGTGCCAGATATAGGAACAAACAGAGTTAGTGCCAGCTGAAGTCATCCGGAAGGTAAACAGCATTAATCCATAGTTGGTTTGTAAAAAAGTAACTTTATTAAATCAAAAAAAGAATAATAAAACCATCGAGCAGGGAGACAGGAACAAAACGGATACGACACGCGCTTGACGCGTTTCGCACCAACTGGTGCTTTGTCAAAAGCTTCCCAAAACACCCTATGAAAGGACGAGCCTGAGTTTATTACATCCAGGCAACAAAAAAAAAAAAAACATCTGCGACACTAAACTTTATATTTGAGAGATGGTACGGGACACAGAACACGCTGGAGAGAAAAATACACAATCTCTCCGAGTCTTCTCGCCTCCAGCCTGCCAAGAGGACCAGCCCAGGATGTCACCTCGTGGCAAGGCATGTCCCTGAGAGCCTGGGGCTTCAACATGCCAAAACCAACACACGTATAGAGCTGATATAAGTAATGCTGACATACTTTGTCACTGGCATTCTATAGACTTCCTTATTCTTCTAACCCATGTAATGATATGTTACACGAAAGACAAGCTATAAAAACATGAAATTTGACCAGTCTAAATCCTCTATATATTTATACACAGACAAATAGGCAGATATCTCTTTATCATACCTCTTAATTTCAGGGGAGATGGGTCACTCAAACAGAGCAATAATGGACACAAAAAAGCACATGCGGAGTACACATTCGCCGAAAAGTGGGACAGAGGTAGAGCTCGACAGGGACAGCACCCTCAAATCCCAGCATAAAACGGGAAGCATGTAGGGTTGCCACCTGGCCGGTATTTTACCTGCAGGTCGGTAAAAAATTGGCATCAGGCCAATGTTAAGTCTATGGAGCAAGGCCGGTATTTTTCTGAACAAAAGGTGGCAACCCTAGAAGCATGCTGTATAATATCATCTATACGTAGTATATACATCATGTATCGGTCTCTTTAACATTTTAATCTGTTCTTCTTTTAAAATACCTGAAATTATATACCCAACTGTCCGGCTTTACACAGGAATGATCCTAATTACTAGGACTCTTTTCCAGAACTCCTTCCCTTGGTGTGCCTACTCTAGAGGATGCCCGAAATGGAAAAGTCGCGTGCAAGCCTCATTGCGTAATCATTGTGGGTACAATGCACACTGCTGCCTTTAGCCCATGCGATCGAGGCGCTCTGGAAGTATCCGAATTCTCACAACTGTCCAGAATACAGTGGCCAGCCATATCTTGCACCAGGAAAGAGGTTCTCTTTCTCTCATTCCCCCCCCCCCCCCCCCCCCCCCAGAGCACCGGGGGAACCGTGATATCCAAATACATTCCAAACTCAGGTTTATTATGTTTGAGACAGCAGCATTCCTGGTGGGATGATGCTACCGCATCACTCTTAATTTAATATTGCTTTTATTTTCGCTTAATGGTATTTTAACCAATAAAAGCCAGCACTTGTTATTCTTATATTTCTAAAAAAAAAAAAAAATGCAAGAATGTCTTGAATTCATTAAGTTGTCACTTAAATATTTATGATGTTTATCTCATTTTGAAAGAAACAAAAAAATATATATTTATATATATAAAAATAAAAAAAAATAAGATGATAAATTCTCCTTTTCTTAATGGCATATCATTAAATTGCTATCCTACGGGCTACGACTGAGATCTGACTATACCCAGGGAGAACAGAACATTGGAAGGTTTAGCATGTAAGACACTGATGCTATTATATTCAATGATTGTAGGATCTCACAATATAAATGTAAAAAAAAAAAAATACTCTTGTATGCGACTTCATTTTAGCTTAAAAGAACAAAAAGGCAGCACAAAAGGACTATTTAAATTGGATCCATCCATCATTTAATCTATGTGCTTTTAAATATAGCTACCTTGCCTGCCGCGTATTTCACTAAGAATTAACCAAGGGTGGTCTACGAGTTAAAACAGTGAGCTCCGAAACTGATAGATCAATTACTGGCCCTCTCCAGAGATGATTTTATTTGTCCTTCAAGATTTAAGGGATGCTAAAAGGAAGTGTGCAATTATATTAAATCAGATATATATATATATATATATATTTTTTTTTTTTTTTAAATAAAATCCAACGTGTTTCTTTCAAAGGGAAACAGTCTACAAAAATATATTCACGCTGGAAAATGTCTTGCCCTCCAAAAAAAGGTACCAAGGGCAAATTGCTGTGTTTGGTATACAATCTAATAAATAGTGAAGGAAGGACAGAGAACACAAATAACACTGGTACAGAAATGTTATGTTATGAATTATACCTCTCGAGTGTTCAGAGGAACAGTACCTTTTTTGGGGCAATGAAGGTAGTAGGAAGGTATTTGTTCCAATGAAATTAGGCATCCATGTAACATAGTAACATAGTAACATAGTAATTTAGGTTGAAAAAAGACACAAGTCCATCAAGTTCAACCCTTCTACCTATCATTACAGCTTTTGATCCAAAAGAAGGCAAAAAACCCCTAAGGAAGCTATTTCGAATTTTGCCTCCTGGGGGAAAAAATTCCTTCTTGACTCCAAACGGCAGTCAGATTTCTCCTTGGATCAATAAGCTCTTTTATTAATGCTTATTCTATTATTAATAGCCCTGTATGTTCTGCTTTCCTAAAAAAAACATCCAAACCATTTTTAAATGCATCTATTGTGGTTGCTAGCACTACCTCTCTTGGCAGTGAGTTCCATAACTTTATTGTCCTAACCGTAAAGAACCCCTTGTGAATGGTCAGAGACATGGATATTATTAAAGCCATAAAAATACAAAAATTAGGACACTGTAAAGCTGAGACGGGATGATCCTTGTTAAAGTCAACAAGAGTGAAACGCGTGGTGAAAGCAGGGGTAAAACAAGACCATTGAGGACCCTGGTGCAGAGAGAAACCCTCCATTAGGCAAATATAGCCAACTGTGGTTGTGACACTGGACACAGTCCATAACGGGGTGGGCCCTGGTTCCTGGCACCTCCTGCATCCCCTATAGTTTCGCCCATTGATCTGAGGAATAAGATTTGGAAGGCACGAAAGAACAACAAGAAAGCACAGTCTCAGTAATTAACAATAAAAACGGGACAGTCCAACGCTTTATATTCCATATATTAAACTGCGGGCTCTTACAAATGACCGCGCGAGCCAGTGATCAATAGACCTTCCTACGGCCTGTAGCTAAACCTCTTCGATTGGTTACAGTTCTGTCACTCATTATCAATAATCCACTCACGCGATTAAAATGCATCTCTAGACCCAAACCCAGACTCGTAACAAAGTGAATCTGTAGCGGTGAATATCTCCGGTGTACAGATGTTGGCAATATTTACCATTTGGGACTTCTGTCTTTTACTAGATTCTCCCAAGAACCTTCTACAAAACGATTCATAGTTTGCTTAGTCTTACTGCGGAACATTGGAACCTTCCTCGGAGTAAATCATTTAGCATGCATCCTGCATAACTATCATACTGCACAGGATATTTAAGAGACCTAGGAATAGACCCACATTTTTTTCGATACTGAATAACAACACATACAGAATCAGAGAAGGATGAATGGGGAGGTTACTTTGACCCCTTAGACAGGCCATTATTTCTGAGACCATACACTAGTCTGTCATCAATACTCCTAAAGCCATTCATGGGGTTTTGTCAGTGGTGTATCTTGGTTGACATGCCCCATCACCCCATGACATGCCCCATCACCCACATTAAATGCCCAATCACCCAATTACATGCCCCCATCACTTACATTGCATACACACAAAATGCCCCATACCCCCATTACATGCCACCATCACCCTCATTACATGCCCTCAACATGTCCATTACATGCCCCCATCACCCACATTGCATACACACTAAATGTCCAATCTCCCCATTACATGCCCCCATCACCCACATTGCATATACACTAAATGCCCCATCCCCCATTTCATGCCACCATCACCCACATTGCTTACACACTAAAAGCCCCATACCACCATTACATGCCACCATCACCCTCATTACATGCCCTCACCATGTCCATTACATGCCCCCATCACCCACATTGCATACACACTAAATGTCCAATCTCCCCATTACATGCCCCCATCACCCACATTGCATATACACTAAATGCCCCATCCCCCCATTACATGCCACCATCACCCACATTGCTTACACACTAAAAGCCCCATACCACCATTACATGCCACCATCACCCTCATTACATGCCCTCACCATGTCCATTACATGCCCCCATCACCCACATTGCATACACACTAAATGCCCCATCCCCCATTACATGCCACCATCACCCACATTGCATACACTCTAAATGCCCCATCCCCCCCCATTACATACCCCCACCACGTCCATTACATTCCCCCATCACTCCGATTAATAGGAAGGAGCTAAAGCTTGCTGAACGGTGGGGGAGGGAGCGAAAATGTTTGAAGCACCAGAAGTGTGCTTTAACACCCTCTGGCAAAGTGCCGCCCCCTGGTAAAGTGCCGCCCTAGGCGAGTGCCTTGTTTGCCTTGTGGAAGATACACTACTGGGTAAAATGTTTGGGCCTAGGGGTGCCTTGAGTTCTCAATTCAGAACAAGAATTACTTATAGTCTTGCAAATAAAGAATGGGTTTGTTTCTTTCTTTGTTTTTAACGGATAATCAGAGCTCTAGAAGAAATGTCACACATTGTTTTCTGTAGATCCATATATGCTAAAATGACAGACTGTTAGGAAATGTCTGCAGACCAGGATTAAACACAAACAATGTATACTTTACAACCTTATCAGTTGTTGGCTAACAGCAAGCCATTATAAAAATGTATCTGGAGGTGGGATAAAAAGAATAAGAAGATCTGTTTACTGATGCAGTTATAGAAAAATATTTTCAAAAGACTTAAATAAAGCAGCAGCACAGCAGTCCCTTTGGCATTGAAGCCAAATCTAGAAGAAATAAGTAAATCTGCGCCAGTAGTGTATTTTGGAGTAACTGCAGGGGTGGGCAAACTGCTGCCCTCCATCTGCTGCTGAACTACATCTCCCATAATGCTCTTTCAGCTAAGGGGCTGGCAGAGAAGTATAGGAAATTCCTATGTAATGCATAGTTGCCAACATCGGCCATGTTTCCAGGGACACGTATTTGTTCCCCATGCTGCAGAAAGAGCATGCAAAGTGCGGCCCGGCAGTATGTAGGATGGATATACGCACAGACACAATCCAATTAATTAATCAGGGTGGAGATCTCATAGGACCTACTATGATATGCGTATATCCATCCTACATACTGCCGGGCTGCACTTTGCATGCTCTTTCTGCAGCATGTGGAACAAATATGTGTCCCTGGAAACATGGCCGATGTTGGCAACTATGCATTACATAGGAATTTCCTATACTTCTCTGCCAGCCCCTTAGCTGAAAGAGCATTATGGGAGATGTAGTTCAGCAGCAGATGGAGGGCAGCAGTTTGCCCACCCCTGCAGTTACTCCAAAATACACTGCAGGGAATGTGTTGAGTAAGATACCCATATTACTATTAATATTATGCATATGTCTGAATGGGCTCTGTAAATGTAAAATATATAAAAAGCTACACTGGGTCTGATTCAATAACCAAACACTGATTTTCAACTCAAATATTGTCCTTTGCGGTCTATGTGACTTAAATGTACTCAGGCCATTGAATAGGACCACCCCCCCCCCCCCCCACCACCCCCCATTATTTGCGATAACCACATATATATACCATTTTTCCTATTTTTATATACTATTTAATACCCTATGGCCTAGGAGTGCACTTACAGCCCAGAAAAAGCCAGAGGGCTGCAAGTACCAGCATGCTTTGCAATTCCCTATAGGCTGTTTGTGGGAATTCTGGGATTTGCAGTCCTGGAGGGCCGCTGTGGGATGTGTAACCACCAAGGCAAGATTCATTCTGAGGCAAAAAGGTTCTATCAGAGGAGCAATCAGCAGGGATATCCTGCTTGTTTCCATGGTGACTGTTGCAGAGTTTAGAATGTTACCCTAGAACTGACCTTTACAAATGAACCCAGACGACTTAGAAAACTCATCAATGAAACAAATAAAACACATTGTATTTCACACAAATCAATCATTCTGTATACTTGTTTAGAAACATAAATGTGTCAGATGTGTTATATTTCTATCACAGTAACACTTTTTAATATATATATATATATATATATATATATATATATATATATATATATATATATATATATATAAATATATATAAATCCCATTATGTTTTGAACTTTGTGATAAATCTAAGGCTAATTTTTTATTTTTATTTTACTTATTTTTTTTACTCCCTGAGCTGTGGGGAGATGAGCACAATAATATGTATTTAATACAACTGTGCAGCATTGTAGGAGTGTAATAAATAACTGGTTTACTTGCATAGCAAAACAAAACAAAAAAAATCATATATAAAAACACAGAATTATAGAGGAAGGGTGTTAGATAAAGCATCTAAAATATCAACGTGCCCTAAAAAGTTAAGTGTGTACTCAATAAAGAGAGCATTGTGGGGAATACAAAGGGGAATTTCAGACTTAAGGCCAAAGTAGTTGGAAAAATTCTCCCATTCAGCTCTATTGGAGAATGTTTCCAACTCGGCTACATTGGCCTGAAGTTTGAAATTGCCATCTCAATTCCCTGCAATTCTCTCTTAATTGGGTAGACCCTTATGTAAGCAGTCCGGCAGTATATAGGATGGATATACACACAGACACAATCCAATTAATTAATCAATGTGGAGATCTCATAGGACCTGCCATGATTAATTAATTGGATTGTGTCTGTGTGTATATCCATCCTACATACTGCTGGGCTGCACTTTGCATGCTCTTTCTGCAGCATGGGGAACAAATATGTGTCCCTGGAAACATGGCCGATGTTGGCAACTATGCTTTACCCCTCCTAAAGCCTTTTCACCGCCCATTTCCCTCCCAGCCTATTTTGTCCATTAAGATCTACTACTGGGAGGCAAGCCCAACTTGGCTTTGGGGTACCCATAAATGGAGGGGCCCTGTGCAATTGCCCCACCGGTCAAGACAGCTGTTCCAGGGGGGTGGGAGAGCAGATAATCTCCTAATGCACACAAAATGATCAACATTTTTCTATCAGGGGAGAGGGTCATCTCCTTCCCTTAAACAACCCGAAAACCCGACCAAAGAAAGTAAAAAAAAAAATAATAATAAATACCAATAGACCTTAATAATAGGATTAAAATGATCTAAGCAGAGAAGCCCTGTAGTGAAGGCTTTTAGCATTGCAGCTGCGCCATCTCTCTCAATGGTTAAACAGAAAGTTAAGCATAAAAAAATAAAATAAAGATGCTAAAAAGAGTGTAAAATGTTCCTTCTTTCATGGGTATTATCCTTGTTGCCATGGTCACAACATCCCCCCCCCCATCAAAAGATGGGATTCTGTTACCATGGAAACGGCAAGGCCTCGTTCTTGTACCGCAGTGCATGGCATTTTAGCGTTTGAGGGTACATTTGCTTTCTCTTGCCTGGCAAAGAAGGGGGCCCAGAGGCTTAACCCATTGAGGACCAGACCATTGCTGTAAAAACACGTCAGAGACACCCTTTATTTATTTTTTTTTGGTATCTGAAGGGTTAACCGGCTCCGAGAGGATTAACCTCAGTTGGAATGTGCAAAGTTTCGCTCCCCTCACTGAAAAGTGTTAGGGTACATCACTTTAATGACGAGATTTGGACAGTGCGCGAATGAAACGCTAATTGTTATAAATGACAGGGGTTAATTGCATGAAGAGTAAATAATGAATTTATTTCAAGGTGTTTCTACAGAATACAAGGCGATGGAATTTGTATTTTTTTCCTTTTTTTTAAAAAAAAAAAAAAAAAAAAAAAGAATTTTTAAGAAATGTTATAAAAAAACAAAACACAGGTTCAACCTTAGCGAAAGCCGGCTGCATAGACATTCCACTACAGTATAACTAACCTATGATTGTGGTACACTGACTTCACATCCAGCACTGCTGGGGAAAGTTTAGCATTGGTACCCGGTATTAGTGGGCTGAGCTAGTACTATAAGGAGGTGGTAGCAGACAGTAACCCCGCCCATGAAGAGCAGGCTATGCACAGAAGATGATGTCCAAGAGCCATGAACCACACAACTGGCATCGACACATGCGCCACTTACAAGTGTAACCTTGAAGTGGGGAAAAAAAGTTAAAAATAATTGAGACTTAAGCTGGACATAGATTAGCAAGGGGGTCCAAATCAGCTAGGAATGCACCTTTTCTTAAAATTAATAAATAAAGCCATACTATTGCCTCTATAGATTGTTACCAGACTATTAAAACACTGCCTGGATGGCAAATGCCCAATTAGCTCTTCTTAGTCCTTACAGGAGCAGCCAATAATCCAATTCTAAAAAGTTATTCAAGAAAAAAAAAAAAGTTATTTGAAATTAGTTAAGAAACAAAAAAAACAAATTAGTAACTAATTCTGTGTGTCAAACAAAAGGGGTCAATAATGTATAAGCTCTGTCTCTTATTATTAATATTATTCCCGATGTGTATAATGACTATGACATTAAAGTCCTTGAAACATTCTTAATCTAAATGATCACGTAACATGTTCAGAATTCGGAGCATTTTCTTGGAGGATTTTTTTGTGTGTTGTTGTCTTCAGTAGAGGGTTTCCGAATAGCTGAGAAATCCCAGAAAGGAATTCATGTCTAATTGATTTTGCATTGATTAAAAACAAGCCAGCAGAGACATTTTGAGGCAAATGATGGTTGATTTCTATACGGTTCAAATCCTTGAATAAATTACTGCCGAGAAGGATTCAAGCACTATACTAGTCTATTAATCCCACTGTGTACATAATTTCTCACTAAGTGTGTCATCAAACCTCACAGATAGGTTGTAGGCATGCATTTTAAAATTAAACAGATATAACTTTACTTTTGTAAAGTAGAATTCAGCAATTAGGATCTTTAAGACATAATTATAATTTCCACATTAAAAGATAGAGGGCATGCAGGTGGGAATGCGTTTCGCGCAAAAAGCGTTTAATCATATGCTTTTAGCACGAAACGCGTCATTCTGGCTAAATTTTTGGCTTACCTTTTCTCCACTTTTGCTGTGTACATGTGAAGATTTATTAAAAACCACATCACTAACTATTTTTGTGCGCAAGTGCCGGTCTTTCTGCTTTTTGGGTTCATTCGCATTATTCAACAGGTGCTGGCCACACCAGCAGAGGCCCCCGGAGGAATAAGGAAATAGGGGTATATCTTCTTGTGGATCTATTTAAAGGAACCCCGTCATGTTGAACGAGACACTATCCCAAGCTATATACCGTATTTGCTCGATTATAAGACAAGGTGGACAGGGGACCCGGATCCCCCTCTCTAACAGCAGGGCAATGTCTGCACGATGAGCGATGAGAAACGAGGGGGAGGGGGGGTAGAAAGACAAGGGGGATGGGGACAGAGGGGGGGGAGAGCAACAAGGGGAGGGAGGGGGAAGAGACAGAGACAAAGGGAGGGAGGGGGGGAAGAGAGAGACAAAGGGAGGGAGGGGGGGGGAAGAGACAGAGACAAAGGGAGGGAGGGGGGAGAGACAGAGACAAGGGGAAGGAGGGGGGGGCAGAGAGAAACAAGCGGGGGGAGACAGACAAGGGGAGCGAGGGGGGAGACAAAGGGAGGGGGAGAAAGAGAAAAAGCTGGGGGCAAGGGAAAGAGAGAGGCAGCATTGGCACATAAAAGGAAATACAAACAATAATGCATTTTTTGATGATATAATTTTTTATTAAAAAATCAATTTACATGTGAATATATACAAGTTGAACTTTTTTCCTATAGGGTAGTCTTATATTCAGGCTTTTAGTTTTTTTCCTAATGGAATATCCAAAGTTTGGGGGGTCGTCTTACAATCGAGCAAATACGGTACTTCTAATTGTCAGCTTCTAAACTAAACCATTCGCTTGCCTTGAGGTTAGCAAATGTATAGAATTACGTCCAGAACATCAAGAGTATATTAAACTTAAAGTGGTATAAAATACAATCACTACGCCACACCAACCATCCTGTCAGGCTAGAAGGTATACAATCAAGATTTAAAAAGGTGCCAGCTGATCTATCTACTGGTGTACCTGTGCCAATACAGAGGATGAGTACAGGTGCATGCTGGTACGTTCGAAAGAAAAAACAGGAAAGTAGACGCTAATAAAAATCTCAAAAAAATGTGCTAAAAGATATTTATTTAATCTCTAGTGACTAGGGGGGAAGTAGATTTCAGTTGACAGACTTGCAAAATAAATAAACTTTTTTCCAAAATGACACATTTATTGGCTCAGGTAACAGGTTTAAAATAGAGCGTAACAAACACACTAGACTCGACTTGTTGCCAAAAAGGCAGCTACTGAATTTCGGAAGGATATGACAGGCAGAGCGACAAGATGAAAAGGGTGTGAAGTTACTTTGTTTTAAATCATTAAATCCCCCCCTCCTCCCCTCTCCCGTCTCCTCCTCTTCCAGACAAACTCCGTAAAACAATGGTGATGTGAAAAAGATTCCCACTATTGCCCCGAATGGTTTATTAAGCAATTCTTAAATACGTTTCCTCTGTGAACTATTTAACTTCCTGTTTAATGACTTGTAATAATAATAATAAGAATAATCAACTTTCGCCGACAATGCGTAAAAAAAACAGAGAACCAGAACGCACTGCGGACGCCAAGAAAGGGTTTGTTTTTTATTTGTTTTATTCTGACATTACACAATAACCGTAAAAAAAAATTAAAATGTACCGACACGCCGTGCTTTAAGGACCGTCATTTTAAAGACACTCGCGAGTAAGGGGGGAAAAAAATGGCCGTTGCAACCTGGCATCTGTATCTGCCATAGCAACCTTTGATGGTACTGAATGCCGCAACTTTATCGATCTATTACACAATATAAACAAAAGGAAATACATTTGACATATCTCAAAAAATATATATAAAACTTCTGGCTTCTTTATTCATGAAAGAGAGGCAATTGCTGGTAAATGACAAGGGGATTTAAAAATGAAGGCTAAAGGAGCAGAGTTGGAAACCTTTTCCATTCCAGCTGAATTTGAAGTCTGGAGAATCTTTCCGAATCGGCTACTTTGGCCTGAAGTTTGAAATTCTTTTCTCAATTCCCTGCAATTCCAGCTTTCATGAATGAAGCCCTTAATTTCTTGTGACCTCTAGGGATGAATATGTACATAATAAGGTGTTCCTATATTACAACTTACAGATACCTGGGACAGATATCTGCATTGAGATGCTATTTCATTATACATTCTAGATAATTACAGCAATTCTCTCAGAAACCCTGTATAAATAGTGTCCTTGGCAGCTCATATGGATATTTAATATATCTCCCCCCCCCCCCCCCCCCGCCACCAATTCCGTGGGGTCGTTGGGATTATTGCAAATGATGCTTAAAAATGTATCAGCTGTGAAACCAAATCGGCTTATAGCTCCAAATTAACATCCCAAACTTTCCAGAACAACTAAAAATAACTCAAGCCACTCTGCGTCCGTCTTACAGAAAAAACAAAAACCGCTCACTGATCTTGGAAGAACCGATATCACGTGACCAGCACCTGCCCAACGATGGTGAAAGGAATCTATACACCGTCTCACTGGAAAACCCAAATCCAGAACTTGCTTCAGGCAAAACCAATAAAACAGGTGCATCTCCGAATTGCAACTGGAGTCAACTCTCCAGCAGATGGTGATTATGTGTGGTTTGCTTCTTAAATATATGCCGCGGAGGCAAGACGAGGTACAATTATTGAAGGATTTTTCTGCAAAAGTCGTATGCACAAACTAGGAGGAGAACGTAGAGAAGCATTTTTTTTTTTTTTAGAATAACCAAATTTATAAGGTGTCACTGAGGCAATTGGCAAGTTTTGGCAATTGACAATTTTCGGCAATTGGCAATTTTCTTTTTTAAAAGCACCCGCCCAGAAACCAAATAAATGTGTTCGTTATAAAATTAGGTAACATCATGTGAAAGGGGAAAATCAATCTTTGTTTCATTTTTTTTTTTTTTAATATGACGTTTTGACTCACTTTTTCTATATTCACCGAGTAGTACATACGTTTTTCTAAAAAGCAAATGATACCTAGAGCTCAACTCCGATCCATTCTGGTATGAAGTTTAATCCTGTTTCTTAGGCTTTCATGTCGGAATGTGATTGGCATAAATGGGAACAATGGCGATTTGTTTGGAAACTTCCTGGCTGGCGAAAAAGGGAAAAGGGGGTCGGCCGCCACGTGGATATTCAGGTATCCATGAAGATCAGGATGCTTCGTCAAGCAAATACATGGAACCCATCAGTGTCAGGGCATGGTTTGTCGAGGTGCTCCCCTATTGGTTTATCGGACAGGAGTGGGTGTTGGCAACAAGCCACTCCCCCCCGAAATCGATAACGGGAAGCAAATCCCGTAGTGCTCGTTATATCTCCACTGATCAACCAGTAGTATTGTCTTAAAGAAAACTGATAGAGCATTTAGATACCTAAGGCCAATGAATTGATACAGTTACAACTTAGTCTTCACAAGGAAAAAAAAAAAAAAAGTTTATTAACATAAAAAAAAAAAATTCTAGACATGAGTATGAAGTAAACCGATCTAACCTTTCCTCTCACAGCCTCTCATATTGAAGTCTCAAGTTTAATCCTATTGCAGAGAAAATTAATTTCTCCTTGAACAGATTGGAAAAACCTTGACAGAGGAGACTGGCTGATGTCTGCACACAGAAAAAAGGTAATGAATGGTGCTTTGAAAAGGAAGAGCATGTGTTTGGCCTGGGACTGCTCCTGGCAGTCATCAACCCAACGCATTTCTCATTGTCCAAACCCACTAGGAAATTATGGTGGAGAGACAGTTTGATATCAGTGTTCCATTGGTGGGGGAGAATGCCATTTGGCTCCACCTACCTTTCATGAGCCCCTCCTACTTTCAGGTCAGTGCTACCAACTACAAATCACACAGTCCCAGTGGAAGGACAAGATCTCCGGGGGAACCCTGTCCCAGAAGCGAGGCCAAATATTTATGGGAGCCCAACAGATCAATTCAGGAACCTACCCTAGATATTTTTTAGCAACAAGGAATTGCTGCTCGTATAAAAGTTCTATCTATGTAAAATAATCAAAAAAGTTAAGAGCCAATAGCAGGGATTTGACTAGCTCCTGGGATTTGCCAAGCCCCAGTTAGAGCCCCCTCCTCCTGTGGGTTATCCTGCGTCTCCAGCACCCCCTCTTGCTAAATTTGTAAACCATCAAAAGAGACAAAATGCTGGCTTGCGTACCCTTCCCCAGTAGTATATCTTCCACAAGGCAAACAAGGCACTCGTCTAGGGCGGCACTTTGCCAGAGGGTGCTAAAGCACACTTCTGGTGCTTCAAACATTTTCCCTCCCTCCGCCACCATTCAGCAAGCTTTAGCTCCTTCCAATTAATGGGGGTGATGGGGGCATGTAATGGACGTGGTGGGGGTATAAATGGGGGTGATGGTGGCATGTAATGGGGTTGATGGGGCATTTAGTGTGTATCCAATGTGGGTGATAGGGGCATGTAATGGGGTGATTGGGCATTTAATGTGTGTGCAATGTTGGTGATGGGGCATGTAATGGGGTGATTGGGCATTTAATGTGTGTGCAATGTTGGTGATGGGGCATGTAATGGGGTGATTGGGCATTTAATGTGTGTGCAATGTTGGTGATGGGGCATGTAATGGGGTGATTGGGCATTTAATGTGTGTGCAATGTTGGTGATGGGGCATGTAATGGGGTGATTGGGCATTTAATGTGTGTGCAATGTTGGTGATGGGGCATGTAATGGGGTGATTGGGCATTTAATGTGTGTGCAATGTTGGTGATGGGGCATGTAATGGGGTGATTGGGCATTTAATGTGTGTGCAATGTTGGTGATGGGGCATGTAATGGGGTGATTGGGCATTTAATGTGTGTGCAATGTTGGTGATGGGGCATGTAATGGGGTGATTGGGCATTTAATGTGTGTGCAATGTTGGTGATGGGGCATGTAATGGGGTGATTGGGCATTTAATGTGTGTGCAATGTTGGTGATGGGGCATGTTGTGGGTGTGCAACGAGGGTGATTGGGGAGGGGGTGCTGAATTGTGTCTGCCTAGGGCAGCACAAAACCAAGATCCACCACTGACCTTCCCCCTTGGGTGAATTGGGATGCAGATAGGCGTGACCTTCAAAGGATGATGTCAGTGCTATCCCAAAGAGGTATGGTAAGATAGCATGAACTTGGTATGATGGGAAATGCAGTTCAGCACTAGCACGACGGCCACACGGTGGCCATCATCCCTGCATTATTCTCAAATATTGTAAAAAAAGGAAGAAATCCATGTATTATTTTATTGCCACCTACTCAGTATCGCAAATAAGAAACTCTGGGGCAAAGTGACCCAGAAAAGAAAAAAAAAAACGGGACCTTGATGAAAAATGAGAAGTAATCACAGTCTTCATGCTGGGAGCCCTGAAAGAAAATGTATCGGAAGAATAAAAGCAAAAGCAGCTAATGCTTCCTCTTATCCAGCCGTGGTGCTCTGGAAGGAAATTAGCATGAGAATGCCTGCATACCTCGACATAATGATAAGATATTGAATACCGCAGGGAACCAAGCAACCAAGGAAGCACGGTATACATAGAATTCTATAATAAGGAATTAGCGGATATGGGGGGGGGGGGGGGGGGGGGAATCATATAGAAATCTACAGATAATTAAAAAGCAATATGTTTTATAAGCAGGATCTAGATCCTAGAATTAATTAAACAGGTGCCTTTTCCAAAATAATAATAATAATAAATAATAATAATAATAATAATAATAAATAATAATAATAATAATAATAATTTAAAAGGTGCATTTACAAGACTTTAGTGGGAACATATGCAGAACATAACCGTCCTTTATAACAAGAGAACCCCATGGCCAAATTAACTTTTTAAACTTTTTTTTTTTGCCCTCGTGTGCAAATACTACAGGTCATCCTCAAATGATTTCTTTACCTATTATCCTAAAAATATTTTAAAATAATAATAATAATAATGTGTTAATACAGCTTGCTTGAAAATAGGTGGATAGCAGCCAAAAAGGGGTGGGTGGGAGGAGGAGAGTATACACTATAATGGGTGGGGCTATAACTAATTTCCAGACCATAATTTTAATATAATACAGATAACAAAAACCACGGTATATAAACAAGCCTCCTATAAAACTATGAAAACCTGTTTCCGAATTCGTCAGGCTTAAAGCCGAAAACAGTTTAAAAACAAAACATAAAAAGTAAAATCACCATTCTTTCTTAATTAATCTGAAGATGGTTCATCGCTATCAAGCAAACAAGTTAGAAGAGACAATGGAATGTCAATACCAGGCTTGTCCCGCTAAAGGTGATAAATACAGTCATCGTTACGCTTGGCATGCTGACACCTGTCAAATCAACCATCATAAGAGATCTTGGCACAATGAAAGCGAAGATATATATATATATACACACACACACACATATATATATATATATATATATATATATGTTAATAGACAGCGTGTAATGTCGCTATAAAATGATTGGGCCAGTCATTTTACAGTTTTTTTGTTACTTCTTTTTTTAATATAGACTTAAGCTATTGAAACTGATGGTGATGGTCATAATGCCATCTGTGGTTTACTGTAAGAATAGCCTTATGTAGACGTTTTTTTTTTTTTTAATTCCTTTACAGCTGTGAGAATCGGACACTGACTGGTCTTAAAAGTCCAGTTTTAACCTAAAAGTTCCTCTTCTCCAATGCCTTTTCTTCAAGGGTTTGTAATATTACAGGAGTCTTAAATATTACTGCAAACATGGGATAATTGGTTTTAAGTCTTTTTTAAATGACCCTCCGTGGTACTTTACAAATCAGACATGCTGACAGCTGGCACAGACGGTTTGCTCTATGCGTTTTGCACCCGAGCATATAATGAAAGTTTGCCATAAAAATCAACTTCTGTTTGATTGAAAGATTGCATTAAGTGTATAAAAAAAAATTATTTAATGTAATAGCAAAGTATCTTCTAGAACCAGCTTAAAACGGCACTAACAGGAGGCGGACATGTTGTTTAGAATCTTGTAGCCCCCAGACAAGGTCGGGGAGGGGCAATCATGACAGGGTGCTGAGAGGATATGTCAGCCTATAGTGGGAGTTAGTGGGAGGAGTTGGGATAGTATAAAAGATAGGAACAGGAAGTTTGGGGGCCATTTTAGGAAAGTTTTTTCCCCCTTACCTGTTGTCCCACCCACCCTCCCTTATTTATGGTTAATGAGCCTTTATTTATTTATTTATTTATTTATTACATGTCACAGCGTTGGCGGAAGCTTGCAGGGTATCCAGGAGGGTTAATGGAAGATTTGGATTGGGGAGAGTCAATCGGGACTCTGGTGGGAGGTTCGAGGGGAAAGTGGTACCTCGAACCTCAGGTATTGGGGGCATTGGGATATGCCCAGAACATGGACTTCGGCAGCCACCTGGATACTCTTGCAAGCTTTGGTTGGTTTTCTTGTATATGGAATGTTTAATGTTTAAGTTTTGATGTTTATGTTTAGTCATTGTATTAATTATGGATATACATATATGTGGAATGTAGATATATATATATATGTTTATATGGTTGTAAATGCAATGGCTATTTAAATAAAGTGCTGTGGCCGTTGTTTTACCCCACAGTCTGGTTTTAAGTTTGAGTTATTTCTAGGCAAATTCATATCCTCAATGATAGAAAGCTACCAGGTCATGGGTCAGAAGACGGAAGATCTGACCCAAGATTCTAAACCACCTATCCATCCCGAGAGAGCTATATGAAGCAAAGAGAGCTCAATAAAATATGAATCCTCTTCATATATCTTGCTCGGGAGATAGAGCACTTGTTTAGAATCTTGGGTCATGTTTTTACATCATCTAACCCAAGGGCAATAAAGAGCTGACCCAAGAGTCTAAACAACATGTCTGCCCCCTGTTAGAGCTATACAGAGCAAAAGAGGGCTCAATTAGATAGTATTCTTCATAAAAGTGTAAAATTGGACTATTGGAACACTAGTGACCAACATCCATGGGTAAAAAAAAATAAGAATAACATTTTTTTTAAAGATTTAAATACATAAAAATGATGGCAAAAATGGTAAGTACTTAAAATGTGAAAAAACTCCTATAGGGCTGTCTGATACGGGGTACAAGCGAACACCTCAAAGTTATACTCCATTTCCTGCTCGTCTCCAAGGAACACAATCGCTGGTTCACATAGTTTCTTTTTTTTGTGACTGATATGGCAAAGACCCAAGAGTGTTTCCCCTTTCTATTCTTGTGTTACGAGCAGGATAAGTGCGGGGAATGATAAGAGTTGCAGCTCCAGTGAGCAATCCCATGGCCAAAACATTATGTAAAAACATCTAAAGTGTAACACATCTACGCACTAAACAGGTTACCTGGGTTGGTTCTAAATTTTTAGGGGGCACTAAATTTAAACAAACGTGGGGGTCTCCTGTGTCAGCTCTTTGCCCCCTCTTCATAACTGCCTCCACTCTGGTAGGCACTGTGGAGGGTCCTTGCGAAGCACATGGGGCCACCACTGCATGTGCATTTATTTGAACAACCACTGACTGTGAACTACCACACCCGTAATGCTCAGCCTTTTTTGCATTCTAGGCAAATAATCTATGGATAGTGTAGTCCACTGGCCCATCTTTACAAAGAGGTTATTTCTCCCAAGCAAAAGCCCACCAGTCTGGACCAAAAAGGGTTAAAAAAAAAAAACGCACCAGCGTGCCAAACCGGTAAGCGAGACTGAACACATGTAAAGTCAAACAGTACAATTACACCTATACATGGAGAAATGAGTCACTAGACAAAAAAAAGAAGAAGAATGGCACAAAGTTGCACCGATTACCCTTTCTCGAAGGTCTGTTTCGACTTCTGGACCTACTCCTTTGCCTCCGCAGCTGAGATCTTCCCAGTAACCTGTAGTAATACGAGGGTCTCCCCGAATTCTTTCTGCTGTTCACCGACATGGTCGTTCATGGGGTTAAAAAAGGGGAAATTAGAAACACGCGCTGGGTATATTTTGTTTTAGACTCTTCATCGACACACGTGAGTTAAAATGAAAAAAAAAAAATGAAGGGAAAAAAAAAGAATCAAACAAAAAAAAAAATTTAGAAAAACTTTTAAGAGTATACAGCTCTCCCACTTCAAATAACTTGCAAGTCTGAACAGAGAAGGGTTTAGGAGAGTGCAAGAAGAAAAGAAAAAAAAAGTGCAGTGTGGTTTCTTTCCAAAAGATAAGAGGGTGCAGTACACAGGGTGGCGGAAAAAGTTAAGGCAGAATAAGTAAAAAAAAACAAAAACAAAACGCATGGGATGCAGTTAACTGGGTTGGAAAAACTGTCAAAAAAGCTCAAGTTTAAAAACAAACAAAAAATACTTCTGAGGCCGGCTGTGACTTCTGCACAATGAATAGGATCTCCGCCATGGAATTTCAAGCCTTATAATCCAGAGAAGGTTGAAGAGTCTGGCAGTGTATTTTATAGAAGAAAAAAAAAGTCTAAAGAGAGACCCTCCGGTGTAGCTAATGTTCTCCAAATGTACTCAAACTACTAGAAGCCAGGGAAAGGAAAAAAAAAAAAGTGTAACGGGAGAAGGGAAGAGGGGGAGGGCAAATTTTAATGAGAATTTAAACCAAACAAATCTGATCCCAGAAGCTCTTTCTTCTCACTGTAGCTTAATAAAAATATTTTTTTTTAAAACAACACAAAGGGGGAGTTTTTTTTATTTTTTACATTTATTTCATACCTGTTTCATTTTTTTATCCTGTTATTTTGTTTATTGGTTTCCTTTTAATTTGGTCTAAAAACAAAAAAATGGCTGAGTTTCAAATAAGAGTGCCGACTCATATTTTTAGGATAGATGACACTGTATCATTACCCAACGAAAAATAAACAATAGGTTGCACACACACACACACAACAAAAAAAGGGAGTGTTTGCTTACAAAAGAAAAGACGTGTGGGATAGATTTTATTACAAGAAACACACCCAGAAATAATAATTAAAAAAAAAAAAAATGCTTAGAATATTATTATTATATTAATTATAAATGGGAGGTAGAAATATGGGGGTCTTTCACATAAAAAGCAATATGCCATGACGAGATTTCGCCATTCAGGCTAAGATATAGCTTTTTAATTACATTACTTTAATATTCATTTATATAATGCCAACAATTTACGTAGCGCTAGGTACATGCGAAGTTAGAGGAACAAGGACAGACTGACACACGAGGTAGAGAGCCCTGCTCGCAAGCTTACAATCTGTGTTACTTTGTCTATACACCTGTTAGAAATTGAATTTTGGGAGGCTGGTAGGTCTAGTGGAATAGATGAGAATGACTTGTGGCGATGGAGCAGTTTTCGCCCCGGTAACTTTTACTTGACCAAAGAGAATGGGATTTTAAGGCCATGGGGTTGTTGTAGGCACATGGGTGCCACAAAGGGGGTCACTGTTGAGCCGGGGCACCTTAGAGAATGGATTGTAATTTGAAATGGCACAGTGGGAGGAGATCCTGACAAGTAAGCCACTAAAGGTTATAGATATATATGATCCAATAGAACCCGACTGATGGAAGAGGCCGCTCTGATTGGCTGGCAGTGTCAGTGCGCTGCCTCAGCTACGAGGCAGATAAATATATGTGTTAAACTGGTATAAATATACAGAGGGAAAAAAAAATACTTCCATGGCAATTTGAGATCTTTCACATGTCTGTTAGACACTAGCTTGCCATTTTCTTAGCTGTTCATTATTTGCTTTGACAAGTCACGAAATCCCATTGTGAAAATGCAGTGTTAGTGTTTCACAGACATTCCAGGAGAGGCAGAGCACGAACGGACCAACTAGGGCACAGCCTCGAGGGGGCAGAGGTCAACAAAAAAAGCTGGACCACAGCTGGACAGCAGACTTCCCCGGGGAGAGTTAGGGACACATTTACAGAGCTTGGTTCGGCCAAGTACAGAGTCACAGCCATTTGCTCTGGCCTTCAGGAAAAAAAAACAGATATGGAACTTGTTCAGTTTCCTGGCTACCGTCCCAGCCGATCCAACTGGGATTAGAATCGGTTCAGGAGAGGATCCCCAGCGGGATTTGGAGCGACAAATAACACGCGGAAGGTCTGAAAGAACGCGTTGCAAATAGTGCTGATGGCTAAAGTGAATTATAAGCAAGTGGTTTAAAATGGAGAAGCAGGCCGAGATCTGCACAGATCTGGATTCTCTCGCTAGTAAATCACTATAAAAAACCATCACGCACCCCCCCTATTCACCCATACACAAATTCAGAAATTAGAGGGGGGGGGGGGGGGTGTTGCATCAAAGTTCCCTATAGCATCCCGTCTAGAACCTAGAGCATCGTTGTCTAGTTTCCAGTGATGAAAGACCTCAGCCCATGGACCTTGCCGTTGACCAGTGACGATGCCAAGGTCAATGAGAGTCTACAAAACCTAAATGTCCCACCTCCTATAACCTCCAGTCCAGTACCAGCAGTTTACTTACTATGCCACAATACAAAAAGATAAGCAGCTCGATCCTAAATTAAACTACAGAGCACCACAATTATGGAATAACCTCCCAGATATCATCAAATCTTCCCCCAATCTATAATCCTTAACAAGATCTGTTACTACACCTCAGTACATAATGCACCTGTAATCAAGGTCGATTAATTTCATCGTTCGATGTTAAATCTGCACATTTGTATTTTCATATTACTTTGTATTTTTTAATAAAATTTTGGACTCTATCGTAACAATGTAATGTTTGTGGAACCGGGACATACTTGAAAATTGGCGAATTCTCAGTGTATCCTTCCTGGTAAAAATAAATAAATAAATAAATTTGCCTGCCACAGAGTCCTGTACTGTCGATGTCCACCGCAAACCTTTTCAGCCACGTCGTTTGAGAGACTTGTTGGTGGGATGTGTGACATCATCATCAAGCTGCCTGGGATGGCAATGAACGACGACAATGCGGTATAGCTGGCCTTGCTAGAAGCCGACGAGGAGGTTGTGCTTCCCACTCAGATTCATGGAATAGAATATAAAAGAAAGAAAATATATACATATAAAATGTATGACTACGTCTGTAAATGGGTAATGTGGCTCGATACAAGTATAATTCAGTGTTCTCATTTAATGACATTATGTTCTGCATCTATTCACAGGTTCGGAGAACGAAACATAACATATGCCAGGGAATATAGCACCAAGGTCTTTTATTCTTTGTCTGTCACGATGTATCCACGGGAAAGTTACTTGGAACTACCGATCGAACAACCTTTTCGGGCACAGAAAGCTTCCCAGAAAAAGCTGAACAGCGTATCCCCCTTTGCCCCTGGTCATTTTATCGGACGTAAAATCTTTAAAAAAAAAAAAAACGCGACTTTCGTAAACGTTTTGACTTTTCATTTGCCCATGTGGCAGAAATATTTGCTTGCAATTCTGCCAACACCATGTTACAGATCATTTTAAATCATATGTTATTCTCTATATTCACAGTAAAAAAAAAAAAATGTTTTTTTTTTTTTCTTGGCAAGAGGTAAATAGAACTACAGTTGTAATAAAAAAAAAAAAAGCTTCTAATTTTTATTCATCTGACATATATTTCTCCAAAATCTATTTAAAAATAATTTAGACTGTGCGCCAAACTTTTTTAAATGGTCGTGTCCCTTTAAGAGTCTATAAGCAGAGCGGTTTATCTATTCTACTTATGTCCACTTAGTAACTCCACCATAGAGATAGTGATGGGGGTGGATAGTCACACAAAGCACTAGCCTGTTTTTTTTAAGTGTGCAGAGGAATTTAAAAAGGGGTGGGGCCTGGCAATAGCCCCTCCTACCTTGACTAAGCCCCACCTATTAGGAAACATTAATTTAAGACAGGATCCTTCTGCTCTTCATCAAGCCATGCATACAATGACTTTATTTTATTATTGTGGGTACATTGGTTACTTGGGATGTTAATGAGCGAGCCAGTCCTGTTTGCAGGCTTGCAAAATGCAGGACTCTTGCTGTCAAGCATATTATCATCCTCGCACCAAACAGTCTGGTATGCCAGGTCTAGAAGCTGTACTGATGGAGTCTTTCCTTACTGTCCCGTGTGTACAATCAGGATGACATAAAGCTAATATACAAACAGTTCCTTCTATATTTCCCATCCCGGAAAGAGAAATCACATAACAGCTATAATTACCCCACCGCAGATTAGAGGAATTGAACTGTCTGAGAGAAACGCACTGGGGTGACATGTGCACAATAGCTTGTTACCAGTAAGTAGCAGGAGTTTATATATGTGCACAAATAATCCTAAAATTACAGGAGATCCAAACATCAACTTGACAACAGACGAGAAGGATAAATTGCAGCCTAGATAGGATGTTTAATTATTGCTTTAATAATGGAGTTATTGACAAAATAAACAGACAGCTTATATGTAATGTGTGTTTTATTGTGGAGACTGTGTTACTCTCGCACACTGCACATTACTGTGAGCTTTATTGCTGTGGAGTCTGTGATACACACACACACTGCACATTACTGTGAGTGTTATTGCTGTGGAGCTCTGTGATACACTCACACGCTGCACATTACTGTGAGTTTTATTGCTGTGGAGTCTGTGATACACTCACACACTGCACATTACTGTGAGTTTTATTGCTGTGGAGTCTGTGATACACTCACACACTGCACATTACTGTGAGTTTTATTGCTGTGGAGTCTGTGATACACTCACACGTTGCACATTACTGAGTTTTATTGCTGTGGAGTCTGTGATACACTCACACGCTGCACATTACTGTGAGTTTTATTGCTGTGGAGTCTGTGATACACTCACACACTGCACATTACTGTGAGTTTTATTGCTGTGGAGTCTGCGATACACTCACACGCTGCACATTACTGTGAGTTTTATTGCTGTGGAGTCTGTGATTCACTCACACACTGCTCATTACTGTTAGTTTTATTGCTGTGGAGTCTGTGATGCACTCACACACTGCACATTACTGTGAGGTTTATTGCATCTGAGCTATTTGAAAACCTTGGATATACGCACAGACAGAATCCAATTAATTAATCAGGGTGGAGATCTCATAGGACCTGCCATGATTAATTAATTGGATTGCGTCTGTGCCTTTATCCATCCTACATACGGCAGGGTTGCATGCTCTTTCTGCAGCATGTTGTCCCTGGAAACATGACGGCAACTATGACTGTAGCATCATCCAAAAGCCTTTTTAGGCATCCCAAAAAGGTTCCAAAAAAACATTGTCTAAAGTAAGAAGTGTTACCGGCTGCCGTAGATGTACTGCATTGTGCAAGTGTGTCTTACAGCACTGCACACTTGTCAGGAAAAGGACAAATCAAAGTTAATGCTTATGAGGGAGTGAGGTACGTTTTTAGGACCAGGGTTGCACTTTTATTATCTCGCTCTGTGTTTGACTAAAAGTACCTAATTCCCATCACTATAAAGAAGCACTGCGGATGTCATTAAAAGTTAGTTAACACGATGGGAGACTAGACTTTACAGTGGAACATTATACCGTTTTTTTTTTTTTATGTACCCTCATTTGCAAAAATGAAAAACTAAATGTACGGCCAGTGTCGTAAGCTGAAATTTGTAGGCGGTGTGTTGCTCCGGGGTGATTCGATAAGTTTAAATGACGTCGTATATCCATGTCCCGCATGCAACACTATATTCGCCAACGATGAGCTCCAACGAGAAGAGGGAACAAACCCAGCTACGGAGGTCAGTCCCTTTTTAGATATTGGATACAGTATGCAAGGAAGGTATCCAGCAGACTATCACGCACACCTTCTTCCTGAAGGGGACTCAGTGGGGGTCTTGTATAAAAACTCCTGCACTGTAACGTTTCGGGAGAGATTTTGAAAATAAAAAAGGAGCAAATCGCTATATTTTTTTATGTGTTAACTGCGATTTTTAAAATATAAATCCTGACACTTTTCAGACCTCCCCCAAACAGTATATATTCTTTAAAAATGACATTTCAGGTTCCCACCGTTACCCTGATGAAAGAGCGTTGGAAGAGACAGATAATCAGCTATTTATAGACTGTTGCTATAGAGGTTGTAGATAATGTGGATCTCTAGAGTGCGGATAGAGAGTCAAAAATCGCATTATTTCCCACCATCCTGGGCACAGGTCATGGCGTGCACCCAGGGAAGAGTCCCGTAGAGTCTGCCCCCTATTTCTGGTCATTTGAAACCATGTTTGCCTCGCAGACATACACAGGTATAAATGCAAGACTGCTTGAGCACATGGTGTATAGATGGGCAGGCAGGACAGCACCAGATTTTACACGACTGGACTACACGAACGGCACTGTAAAATGAAAAATGTGGGTCTGTTGGCAACTATGAGGGCGGCCCTGCCTTAAAAACACCACTGGGTTTCCCTTTGAACATAGTAAAGTAGAGAGACAGAGACAGTCCCCAACCAGACGGCTGCCTGCTTCCTATGTCAATTGGGGGGCAAATTTTCTTTTCGTAATTTTTAGAACTATGCTCCAGAATTGACTTGGTGTAAATGACCCCCCCGATGTTGACCTCTCTCTCTATTTCCCACATGCATATATTTGTCTACATTCCTCCCACGCCACCAGCATTGGCCAACAATCTCTCGACAGGCCCCAGCCGTCATCCTACTTCTCCAAGAAAATGCTCTCACTGTTTGTTTATTTGGGATTTTTTTTTTTTTTTTGCTGTATTTGCAGACCCTTAAATGTGTCGTTATCCCTCCGTAGAAAGACATCCGTCAAAAGATTAACAAACAGCTTTTGAAAGAATTATTTGGCAATGTGCCTCAGTGTTAACCTTGCTAGGGGGGAGCTTCTAGGACAGAACATTGTAGGCAGGGGGGAAGAAAAAAAAAAAATAGGGTCCTAACAGAAATCTGACAAATGTATTAGTAGCTATTAACACAAATCTCTGGGCTATTTCCTGAGCTGTATGAAAGCAGTTTGCAGTATAGAGAGATGAAAGGTCGGGGAAAATGATCAACTCTCTGCAAGATGCTCCAGGGCATCAATATCCTTGTCAGTTATAAAACATGCTTTTCTTTTCATATATATATATAGTAAAATGTTAGCATTTTTTTTTTAAATGTAACAGAGCTTGCTTTTTACAAGACCCCCCAAAAAATCTACCATGTCCCTTTGGCGCATGGTGGTCTCTACCTACTTTAAAATGGGAATCGGCACTACAATCAGGTTAATGGGAGATGATAGTTTTCAAGCAAGATCAAGGATACCTCTTACAAGTTCTGCAGAAAGGGGGTACCACCGGCGTGCCTAACTCGATTGGGACCCGGGGTGGCACATCATCTGCACCACCTCAGTATGGACAAACCGCCATTACGTCATACCTCCTACATCTAAAGGGCAAATGGGCAAGGCACTCCAACCCCAGCAGACACATGGGGAAGCTCCAACACTGTGCTTACCGTACCCTGGTGGTCATGCAATGAGAACAAGATGGAGAAATACTATGTGAGTCGCAAAGTACGCATCCCCCTTCCCACAGTCCCTGTGTTACATGAGGTTCCTTGATTTGAGTATTCTTGGCACGGACTCATGTAGTTATGAAGTCTTCTACACTTCTCCGGCCAGCCACGTTTACCTTACTAGACAAAACATTAGGATGGCAGACAAAAGGATACAAACCACCTATAGCCAAGCAAGATGTAGGAAAGCCCCCTAAACTGGTTTATAGGAAAATCAAAATACCCTTTCATAATGCAACAACAACAAGAAACAAACGTATCCCTTTGCATTGGAAGGACAGGGCTCACTCGCTATTTTTGGGAGTCAGCTGAAGACTTTACGTAATATACGAATACCTCAACTTCTTAAGGGTTCTCTGTACCTTATGTGTCTCTCTACATGAGCTTCCCAACACTTGAAAGCCTCTGTACGAAGCGCTGTGTACATTGTTGCCTCTGCATAAGTAAATGTGAATGTTCTACAATGTATTGGTGTTTATACCGGTTCCCCTAGCGTGTACATCTCATGACCGATTCTCTGACCAGTACAATGTATAAATGTTGGGGATGACTACGCCTTTAAAGGATCGGCTGCCTTGGCTCCAGTCCTTTGGCTTCGGTTCTTGTGTCCAATAAAAGAGCATCATCCTCCTTTCAAGAATGCCATCTGTGTTATTTCAGAACCGTAAACTTTTATACGGTCCTTCAAAAGCCTTATTAATCTGTGGCCCTCATCCCCAGCACTTCCCTCGTCTGAGAGATGGTTCAGATCTCTGCAAATATCAAACTGTAACGCCATTTTTTGTTCTATTTTGTGAGCCCATTATCATAAAGTAACATACTTGTTCCCCCCGACACATCTAAATGTCTTGTTTGGAAAAGGTGAAGCATCTTCCTGATTAAATCCATCACAGGTTACTCAGATATGTTTTGGTAGACAAATCCCATCCAATAATCCAGTGCTATAAAAGCACAAATGCAACAGAGTTGGCCCTGTATAATGCATTGTTATAAAGTGACGGTGTGTAAAGATATAACTCTGCATTATCCATGGCCAGCTGAGCTCTTCTATATATACATGGTGCAGGGCCTGGTGAGTTTCTCCTGCTAGAAGAACAGAGTTGGCCCTGTATAATGCATTGTTATATAGTGACAGTGTGTAAAGATATAACTCTGCATTATCCATGGCCAGTTGAACTCTTCTAGCACATTGTATAGTTGTCAGTGACATGAAATGTTCATCTCACCCCAAGTCACCCGTATCTAAGCGTCGGGAGGTATACTGTATGCATCTTTCAATCTCTGCTGGCAACTGGAGCAGATATTGGTTACAGAGAATCGAAAAATCCCTTAAGAAAAGACACTCCAAACACAAATGACCTTCTACAGACACTATGTCTCCAGTAAAACAGAATAAGGAATAAATCTATTAGCAATACGCACACCTTAACTAGAGATTATAAAGTATTACAAATGAGGGGACCAGCTCCCAAAATGCCCCCTCCCTCCCCTCTTGATTGTATCAACTTAAGCATCACATAATCTCAAACATTTTCGATATTAATGAGCCCGGGAAACAATTAATTCTCTAAATCAGGATATTCAGCCGCTCAGACATTTTGGAAATGACCAAACTTTAAAATACATCAACACACAAAACCCATATAGCCTGCATTCATCTGAATAGAGCTGTGTGTATCTCCCAGTGAATCCGCTTCCCCACTAGCTTCATTTATTTTTTTTTGCTCTCTTTAAGTAAGGGTATCTCTCCGTAGCAGTTTCTGAACTTCCATTCCCATTATCCTTAGCCAGGCTTCAGCAGACCAAAAGGCTCCAACCCCTCTTCTCCTACCTCAGTTTCAGAGAGACATTCTTTTTTTTTTTTTTTTTTTTTTTGCGGTCAGGACTTACCTTTCACTAAAAAGATCTGGAGCATGGTGAGATGGTTCCTGACCTGCTCTATCCTCAGAGATTCATGGCCAGTCTCATGCCTGACACAAGCCAGCAAGCTAGAAACGTATTGATCTAATTCCCATGAAAATGTACGGCTATTAAATCCATTTCCTCCAGTAAAAAAGATATTCATCTTCTGACATTTAAAAAAAAAAAAGAAAGAAAGGAGGAGGCCACTTATCCTGGGGGCACCGAGAAGCCCCACTCTGGCCTAGTTGTCTGGGGACAAAGGATAGTGGCTGCAAACTGATATTCTTTATCATGACAATGCAGCCAACGTTTTCTATTGAAGTGCGTAAAGTTATACATCCCTTGCCGCTGGTAGTGTAGGTAAGGGATCGATGGATACAGCTCTTCTTTGGCTTTTGAAGCCTCTATGGCCACAGGTTTTTTTTGTTTTTTTGTTTTGTTTTTAACTTAGAGAAAGATGCACTAAAGTCATATTTGAGAGTTCAGCCTCCTGACACTCAAGTTGCGTTTCCCAGAATGCAATGCATGCCTTGGTCAAAATAAGTCAGGGGTAGGCGCCAATATTCTCCATGGCGGGCAATTACTGGACTTGGTGACTGGCAATGTAGTGATGTGCTATGTCCATGTATCATTTAGTAGCAGTATCAAGAAATAGTGGTGTCCAAACAAGAACTGCATGGGGGAACAGAGAGAGGATTTGCAAGATGACTCCAGAAGGCTGACCCATTCCCCTTGGCAAATCAGTGTTTGGGGAGATTCACACTTTGGGGGGGGGGGGGGGGGGGGGGTTACTAGCAAAGCATATGGTAGGAGGGACAGAAATCATCCCAAAAATGTGGTCATTGTTCCACCTGAAGAGTGTGTTCTGTATATCTAAGGTTATTTTAAAAAGGTCAATTAAAAAGGTCAATCCTTTCCAGTTTTAGCGCACTGCTCTAGAACCACTGTCTGTGGCCAATTAACCCTCCCTACTTAGGGCTGCCATCTTTTCTACAAAAAAAAAAATAAAATAGCGGCCTTGCTGGTGTCTCCATAGATTTAACATTGGCATCAAGCCAATTTTTTTTTACCGCCCTACTGTGCTGGCGTATGGTTACTGAAGAACATGAACCAAAAGTATTTTATGTAATTTATAACACACATTTACTACAGTACAAACTCACACTAATGTGACCTTTATTGCCCAGGAGGAGTAGGAAAACACTGATGCACAACACATATTCAGATTTCCTAAAATTAGGGAATCGGGGGCCAGAAGAGGCCCTGTCCATTCAAAGTGAGCAGCGTTGGGAGGTAAGTTAAAGTGACAGATCCGTAGTATCCAAAAGTCCTGGAATTGCAGTGGCCGTCCCTTTTTATTTGGTTAGTCCCATCTAGGGTTGCCACCTGGCCGGTATTTTACCGGCAGGCCGGTAAAAAAAATTGGCATCAGGCCAATGGAGACAGTACCAAGGCCGGTATTTTTTTGAAGAAAAGGTGGCAACCCTAGTCCCATCGAATTTCGGGCTGTCCTGGCATGTCTGCCGCCAAATCACAGCCAACATTTCAAACTAGGTAGAAATGTGGAAGAACTGAGTTCCAGACACATAGATCCTGTACAAGGTTTAGGCTCCGCCCACCACGTCCTGATGGGTGGAGTGCCAGGATGTGGGCCAGTATGAAGATATAACATGTAGTAATTAATTGGCAGAGTGCAAAATTAGCCTATAAAGACCAATAAACTACACTGTAACTGAATAATTAAAAGCGTGATAGGCATCTGATGGTTAATATTTAGGGGTTTAAACTCCCCCATCATCACGAGACCTGATTTATTTCTCGTCTGACAAATTACTTTCATAAACGATTAATTACGCATCAATAAACGCAAGATCGCGTCTGCAATAAATCTACCCCGGTCCATTATCCTGCGCAAATCTGACGGGCACAAACAACAACAAAAAAAAGAGTAAACAGTAACAGAAAACAGGACAGTAACAGAACGTGGCACATGAGGTCTTTAAAAGCAACTGCGTCAGCAATACCAGTCATTGTAAAGCCCTGTTTGGAAAATCAATTTAGAGAGATACTACATTTGTTGATTTTGTTTGGCCAATTATAGAAGCGAAATTGGAATTTACAATGGCTGCAGGGTGGCGATGAAGTGGAGTGCACTTTCCAAGATACATGTCATTTTATCCTCCGATTTGCAGCCGACATTCATCACGGTGAAGCAGGTAGGCAGATCATCATCATCATACCACCTAAGGTCCCCTCCACTGATCATAACCAATAGTACCTCTCTCTGAAAGAAAGAGTACCCTCCTGACAGACCATACCAATTGGCCACTCTGAAAAGTTTCAGCACGTACCTGCAGCCAAACCCAGCTCAAACTGCTCAGGTCTGCTAATAGAAGGGGGTTAATTCCCTTAAGCTGCTCAGGTATGCTAATGGAAGGGGGTTAGTTCTCTTAAACTGCTCAGGTCTGCTAATAGAAGGGGGGTTAATTCTCTGAAACTGCTCAGGTCTGCTAACAAAGGTGTTAATTCTCTGAAACGGCTTAGGTCTGCTAATAAAGGGGTTAATTCTGTGAAACTGCTCAGGACTACTAATAAAGGGGTTAATTCTGTGAAACTGCTCAGGTCTGCTAATAGAAGGGTTAATTCTCTGAAACTGCTCATGTCCAGTAATGAGTTTAAGTATATTATAAATGTAATATATTATTAAATGTGAAACCTACAAGGTTCACAATACTTCCTACTAATTTATATAATCTAAAATGTATTTTATATGTAAAGGTATAAATATATGAACCTGTGTGTGTAATGTCATCTGAATGGCAGGACTGAATATGTAGTCCTCCCACCTCCAGTCTGTCGCCCTAGGCATTGTTGGTCTAAGAAGAAATACAATACTGGCCAGATCAAGTATATAAACCGGGGGTGTACGAATCACTGGGCTCACACTGGACAATTGGCAAAAATCGGAATTAACAAAGAAGCGAAAGTAAAAAATAAATAAATGGGGAAATAAAACATTCACTGCCTCTTTAAAACCCAAATACACTGAACCCTTCTTAAAGATGTCATATTTACCGTGCAATATTGTATTTTGTTTTCTCTTATAAATATTTAAAATGTTAAGACTTTTTAAAGGACCTAAAAGTGATCAGTATACATTACTGGGTGCACACCCGGTCATGTTCAAAGCTCCAAGCACTGTACCCCGGACATATAAAATGTTAAACGGTTAAACATTTGCATCTTCTTTTTCAAGAAAACAAAAAGCCAGCTATTTTTACATTGCACCGAGCACAGGTTAGGGTACAAGTTACCATAGATACTACTTTAACTCTGCTAGAACCAGAGTGCTTTAATCTCATGCACATCTTGTCGCCGACCAGGACCCTGTTTGAGATGAAAGAGGCGATGCCAGCTTGATGCCCTACCAATTTTAGCCGGGAACAAGGCAATCTCGTGGCAGGGGGTGATAAAATCTCCTGCTGACAGCCGACTGGCTGAGGACGGCATGCTGATCACGTCAGTGCACTCCTGCAACTGACCAGCTGGGAGAGGCGCAGGGGAGAAGCAGCATGCCGCTTCTCTCACTGCGTGGGGGTGTTGCTCCTTCAACAAAAAGCAAAAACCTGTTTTTTTCTTTGGAAACTTTTATTCCAAAAGATTAGTGGCTCTTGAAGTTTGTGATATATGACAGGTTGTTTCTGGGTACACCAGAGTACACTCTCCATTAAAGAAATAGACTTTAGCAGAATTCTGGTATATATCCGCAGGAGAAAATGCATCTTGAAAAGGGTTGCAGGAGGTGCTTTACCTGCTTTTAGGAAAGGCTAGACCCTGCTGCCCACTCGGCAGGTAGAATTCACACAAGCATTTTTACATGTGCTCGGAGTTGGAATGGACCTTCCCCCTTTGGAGAAACCGCTGTAAAAATCTTGGTGGAAGATACAATTGCTGTGGACTTTTCCCTTTTATTTTGTTTCTTCAGGTTGACTTTGTGCCTTTGGGTTCCCTGCTGTGACTGAGGGAGATGAGAATGAAAAGATCAATGCTTTCCTTTTAGTGGTTTTTAAAAGAGTCTTCGATTGTGCAGAATAAGGAGAAGTGTGAGGGGAGTGGGGGGGGGGGGGGGGGCCTACCAAAAAGTTGGAAAATAACCTTTTAACCCACTCGAGTGGGAAAAGGTCTATGTTAGACTTTCTGTGCTACCTGCTAAAAATTTCGTAATCGCAAGATACGAATCCAGGCAGGGTCAACTTATCCCTTTGTCCTTCCGAGTTCGATAAATGAGTATCATTAAGTTGGGGGGGGGGGTTCTATACATTTTTAAAAAAAATAGTATTGACCTTCACAGAAACCAATGTCAATTCGGTGTAGAGGAAATCAGGTATCTACATAGAGGATATCAAATCTTTCTCCAGCTGGCCTTGAACTCAGACTCCCCCAGCTGTTAAAGGTCAAAGGAGGTACAAGATCTCGGCATGGTGCTTGATTCTGGGATGTCACTTGCACATTAGACTTCTAGGGTGATAAAAATAGACCTTCTATCATTTGGGCAACATAATAAATCAGGCCACAAATTAGGCCTCGGAGAAAATGTTTCAGGCTTGGTATGTAGCAGAGGTCCAGGAGATCTGTGCACCTCCATTTAACCCCAGGAGGAGCAGATAAAGCCTTAAGGTCAAATCCGAACCTCCTCCAACTCCTATGGTCACACACCGCTCATAAAAAGGACCTTTTTAATATTTTGTTTCTTATAATAATAAATAAGTTAAGCAGGGTGCCACTGGTCCTCTCTAAAAATGCGTAGAATGTAGCCCCCAGACAAGGTCGGGGAGGGGCAATCATGACGGGGTGCTGAGAGGATATGTCAGCCTATAGTTGGAAGAGTTGGGAGAATATAAAAGATAGGAACAGGAAGTTTGGGGGCCATTTTAGGAAAAGTTTTTCCCCCTTACCTGTTGTCCCACCCACCCTCCCTAATTTTATGGTTAATGAGCCTTTATTTATTTACATGTCACAGCGTTGGCGGAAGCTTGCAGGGTATCCAGGAGGGTTAATGGAAGATTTGGATTGGGGAGAGTCAATCGGGACTCTGGTGGGAGGTTCGAGGGGAAAGTGGTACCTCGAACCTCAGGTATTGGGGGCATTGGGATATGCCCAGAACATGGACTTATTCGGCAGCCACCTGGATACTCTTGCAAGCTTGGTTGGTTTTGCTGTATATGGAATGTTTTATGTTTATGTTTAGTCATTGTATTAATTATGGATATATATGTGGAATGTGTATATATATGTATATATGATTGTAAATGCAATGACTATTTAAATAAAGTGCTGTGGCCGTTGTTTTACCCCACAGTCTGGTTTCAAGTTTAGTTTTTTTCTAGGCAAATTCATATCCTCAATGATAGAAGCTACCATGTCATGGATGAAACAAACATAAGGGGCGTGAATGGACACAAGTTCCTTGCAGATTTAATATTAAGTGGGGGACTAGGTTCCATTTTAAAGAGCTACCTAGCAGGTCATTCGGGGCCAACATTCTTAAAGTATTAAACCAATGGAACGTTCACAATATCTGCTCTTTATACATAATCCCCGTTAAGGTATCAATCATACAGGCTTATAAATAAGGAATTTGCAACAATGTGAGGCTCTATAGAAAGACACTCTCCTGCATGCTTTTAGACTCTGGAAAGGACTAATGGGCTCCCCCCGGAGAACATGTGTTGTCACATTTGAATATATGTACATATATATTGAAATCCCACACTTCCTCACTGCCCGCTCTTCCTACATGCGTTATTTGTCCTTCGCTTTTTTATTTCAAGTCCCCTTAATAATTTATTTATTTTTTTTGTCTCACGTACCCAATAGGATCCGATGCAAAATCCAGCCTATCAGAGCCCGAGGAGATGCAAATCGGTTTGTAATAAAACTATCCGTGGAAACGTTTTTTTTTTTTAAATTTTTACTGAAAGAATACATTTGGCACTTTTGCGCATTCTGAGAGAGTTCTGAATTGTATTTTTTTTTTTTTATGTCCGTAGCAATGCTGCCCCCTTCAGGAGCACAGCAGCAATGCAGTTCTCCTCTAGAGAGTTTCTGTTTTATTGGGCAATGCAAAGATGAATTCTGTACAATATTGCTTGCCAAAATGTATCCCTGTGCCTCTGTGACTACAACATTCTTGGACAGGCTGGTTCTGTGCTGGAAGCTGTAAAAAAAAGAAAAAGACTCTAGTTTGACCATCCCGGTGGTGATAAATCAGGAGCTAAATAAGTAAATAAACGGAGAAGCTATAGATCCAACCTCCAAATAAGCAATTATTTAAAGGGGAATCTGTTCATCTACACATGGATTATACCCTGAATATAGAGAATTAAAAAAAAAGATTTGATAATTTGATATGCAAATTACACATTTCCCACTGACAATTAGTACATTTATATATCAAGCCACAAGGTTTACACATGTTCCACTTAATAGTCCATTGACCTAGCAAGCGCCTGAAGTGATGTCATAAGCAGGGGACTCCAAAGAAACTTGTAAAACACATTTTTCTGGTAATTTAGTCATTTTTTCATATTGGTTTATTCTTTACATTCAGAGTATAATCAATGTTTAAGTTGATAGAGTCCATTCACTGTTTTGTGCTAAACATTTATATACGTACCCCAATCAGCCATAACATTATTATACATATACACAGATCAGCCATAACATTATTATACATATCTACCGATCAGCCATAACATTATTATACATATACACTGATCAGCCATAACATTAGGACCACTGACATGTGGCAAGCCGGCGGAGGCAGTGTGAATCTTTGGACTGACATGTGGCAAGCCGGCGGAGGCAGTGTGAATCTTTGGACTGACAGGTGGCAAGCCGGCGGAGGCAGTGTGATGCTTTGGGCTGACAGGTGGCAAGCCGGCGGAGGCAGTGTGATGCTTTGGAATGACAGGTGGCAAGCAGGCGGAGGCAGTGTGATGCTTTGGGCAATGTTCTGCTGGGAAACCTTGGGTCCTGCCATTCATGTGGATGTTACTTTGACACGTACCCCCAACCTAAGCATTGTTACAGACCATGTACACCCTTTCATGGAAACGGTATTCCCTGATGGCATTGGCCTTTCTGCAGGATAATGCACCCTGCCACAAAGCAGGAATGGTTTGACTTGGCCTCCAAATTCCCCAGACCTCAATCTAAATCGAGCCTCTGTGGGATGTGCTGGACAAACAAGTCCAATCCATGGAGGCCCCACCTCACAACTTACAGGACTTAAAGGATCTGCTGCTAACGTCTTGGTGCCAGTTACCCCAGCACACCTTCAGAGGTCTATTGGAGTCCATGCCTCAACGGGTCAGGGCTGTTTTGGCGTCAAAAGGGGATCTACACAAAATTAGGCAGGTGATCATAATGTTATGCCCCCCTCTTCATTCTTAATCCTTATACATTTTAAAAGTTATGGTGGTTCGGCTAATACAGTCTTAATTTTGTTTTAATAAAATGGTAATTTTTTACACCATAAACAAGTTTCATGCCCATTTATTGCGGATTGGAATGGGAGTTGATTTAGGAGATTCTTTAAGGAGATATGTTTAAACAGGTACTGTCTCCTCTCTGCCTTCATACATAGTTAGGATAAGATCAGAACGAGGACTGGTATTTATCAGGTGCAAAAAGGAAGCCGTGGAGAAGAGTAGACGACGGAGGGTGGTGGGGACATTTAGCTGACGTATCTGAAAATCACCAATTACATGGATTGAAGTCATCTATCCCAAGTTCAAGCTGGAAGAGCAGCAAGCCGACTTCAACACAGAAGCCGACACCTCTGTCAAACCCAGGAGAGCGTGATGGCAGGCTTGTGGCACCCGTCAGAACGTTCAGTTACTGGGAATAATGCCTTTTCTGTCCTCAGCAGCACAAGCGATGGTACGATCCGCGCACATGTAATAATAACCAGGCATTTAATGAGGGAGAGTATGCTCAGGCGCTCTCTTGTTTTCAAGCAGGTCTTAATGGTACTCATTTTAGCTACCTCCCAAGGATGAAGAGGTGAGTCAGCCTTACCAGCATCGAACATGACAACAGCTTGCTGTTATAACATCTTAATGATACTCATTTTATTGACCTCAAAAGAAAGAACAGATTTCAAGATTCTGGGAACTGTTGATTTGATTTTTAGATAAAAAAAAAAAATAAAAAAAAAATATATATAAGTAACTTAAAGTATTCATAATATAAAACTAGAATGGCAGATAACATCAGGACTTGCAGGTTTATTATCCAGTTTTACGGGTGATAGATATTATCTCAGTCGGAAAATTGTGTAAAAAAAAAACACAACAAAAAAAAAACCAGGCTTTTTGTTTGTCACATTTCAAGGGTCAAACATCGATCTCCTCCTCAGAGTTTTGCTCCATGACAAAAACTTTCACAGACTGCAGACAGCGTCTCCCCTCTCACACACACACACACACACACACACACACACACACACACACACACAAAAACACCTTTACAGTTACTGGTGTGAGCTAAACAAAAACACCACTGTCAGTGAGCAACTTAAAAATGCCTGCAGGTTTACAGGGCATGCCAGAGGTTTATACAGCCAGATAATAAACAGTTACAGGCAGCTAACGGAGACTCAGCCAGAACAGCAATCCAGGCACTGTAGACACTGGTTAAATCTGCGTTGGGGATGATTAATAATAATGATAATGATTATAATAATAATTTAACCTTTTCACGTGGTTGTAGATTATCTTGTAACACCCCCTTTACGTACACCTGCCAATTAAGTGTTAAAGGGACACATTTTGTGTACTGATTTGCATAATCTTTAAAATGCGTTGGAAATCACGCTGGGTGTAGAACTCAGACAGGACCCCACATTGCTCTACAGCAGGGGTAGGTACCCTACTGGCCCTCCAGCTGCTGGCGAACTACATCTCCAATAATGCTCATTTCAGCTAAGGGGATGGCAGAGAGAGAGTATGGGAAATGTAGTGGGTTTTACTGCAGGTTTCTCATTTTTCCACGGGGGGGGGGGGGGGGGGGGGTGTCACAATAATGTAATGTATTGCTGTCAGCATTTGCCAGTGTCTATACATGCATTGTCTAGCTAACAAACTGTATCAAGCGATTGTGCTTCCCCAAAGCTGGTGACATTAAGTACATTGGTAAGTGTGCTCTTCCATCGCTCAGTGTGTTGATATATTCAGTCTGTACAATGCTTCCTACATACATCTGCAGATAACAGATCTCAAACCTAGCTCAAAATAATTTCTTACGACCAGGCATACACTGAGATTTCACTCATTTTCAAGTATGCCTTGGACTGGTCATCGCCGGGGGACTGGTACTATTGCACTTAATGGTCCTCATTTAATCGACCTCCAAATAATAATTCGGCAGATATGGTCTTTCCTGGAATAAAACCTTCAACTCCTGATGTTGAACCAGTTTTAAAGTTGGCACACTAACTAGCTGAGCTGCAGAACTAGTGTAGACCAGATATCATACCAAAACCATACCTCCTAACTTCTGCCCCCCAGGGAATACCCCACAATTCCTGCCCCCGGCAAATACCTCCCAAATTTCAGACAGCGGAGAATTAAATAGGGACTTTTGTGTTTACAAATAAATGCTCTCCTGTCGAGCTCTAACTTTGGCCATGAAATGGGTCCGTACCGTCCGTGGTTCTCTAGACAAAAAAAAAAAAAGTGTTTAAATGCCACTAGCTTAATGAGTTCCATGTCGAATGACATTTTCATTAGTTCTCCCCTTTTAACTGCTACATTGTATAAATATACAGATAAGTGGGTGGAAATCTACTTTAAAAAAAAAAAATCACATGGTTCTAGGTAGAAAAACCAAACAAATAAAAACATTTTAAAATGCCAGCGTATCTGTAGAGTTTATAAAAAAAAAAACAACAGTGTTTAAAAAAGATAAAATAGGCTGGCAGGTTCCCTTTACTGATACAAAATGTTACAGACACAAATAAACTAATGTGTTCAACTGATAGAACCATAACTCATGGGCCTTATCTCCAGCAAACATAATGCAATGGAGTGCGCCTTTTGAAAAAAGTCACTTTAGATTTAATACATAGAGATATATTTTTGGGTGGGTGTAATAAGCCAAGATAAGATGGTTCCCCAAAGGTACACAGAGGGTTAATATGTCAAACCACCCTGACAGGGTACATGTACCTCCCTGGTACACAGAGGGTTAATATGTCCACTTTAGCCCACCGGGTACGTCCTTGCACCCCCAGAGGTTCACAGATGAAGAAAAAACTACCACAACAAGAGGAGATAGTCTTAAATTACAGGGGCAAAGGTTTAAAAGTAATATCCGGAAGTATTATT
Source organism: Pelodytes ibericus (assembly GCA_036172795.1). NCBI lineage: Eukaryota > Metazoa > Chordata > Amphibia > Anura > Pelodytidae > Pelodytes > Pelodytes ibericus. The sequence continues at coordinate 89,525,604 of CM069864.1, forward strand.
TTACTGAGAGGGTAGTGGATGTATAGAATAGTCTTCCAGCGGAAGTGGTAGAGGTTAATACAGTGAAGGAGTTTAAGCATGCATAGGATAGGTATAAGGCTATCCTAGATATAAGATAAGGTCAGGGACCAATGAAAGTATTACTTTACTGAGAGGGTAGTGGATGTATGGAATAGTCTTCCAGTAGAAGTGGTAGAGGTTAATACAGTGAAGGAGTTTAAGCATGCGTGGGATAGGTATAAGGCTATCCTAGATATAAGATAAGGTCAGGGACTAATGAAAGTATTACTTTACTGAGAGGGTAGTGGATGCATGGAATAGTCTTCCAGTAGAAGTGGTAGAGGTTAATACAGTGAAGGAGTTTAAGCATGCGTGGGATAGGTATAAGGCTATCCTAGATATAAGATAAGGTCAGGGACTAATGAAAGTATTACATTACTGAGAGGGTAGTGGATGCATGGAATAGTCTTCCAGTAGAAGTGGTAGAGGTTAATACAGTGAAGGAGTTTAAGCATGCGTGGGATAGGTATAAGGCTATCCTAGATATAAGATAAGGCCAGGGACTAATGAAAGTATTACTTTACTGAGAGGGTAGTGGATGCATGGAATAGTCTTCCAGTAGAAGTGGTAGAGGTTAATACAGTGAAGGAGTTTAAGCATGCGTGGGATAGGTATAAGGCTATCCTAGATATAAGATAAGGTCAGGGACTAATGAAAGTATTACTTTACTGAGAGGGTAGTGGATGCATGGAATAGTCTTCCAGTAGAAGTGGTAGAGGTTGATACAGTGAAGGAGTTTAAGCATGCATGGGATAGGTATAAGGCTATCCTAGATATAAGATAAGGTCAGGGACTAATGAAAGTAATACTTTACTGAGAGGGTAGTGGATGCATGGAATAGTCTTCCAGTAGAAGTGGTAGAGGTTAATACAGTGAAGGAGTTTAAGCAGGCGTGGGGTAGGTATAAGGCTATCCTAGATATAAGATAAGGTCAGGGACTAATGAAAGTATTACATTACTGAGAGGGTAGTGGGTGTATGGAATAGCCTTCCAGTAGAAGTGGTAGAGGTTAATACAGTGAAGGAGTTTAAGCATGCATGGGATAGGTATAAGGCTATCCTAGATATAAGTTACGGCCAGGTACTAATGAAAGTATTACTTTACTGAGAGGGTAGTGGATGTATGGAATAGTCCAGGGACTAATGAAAGGATTCAGAAAACTGGGCAAATTTTTTTATTTTTTTTTAATCTCATTTTAATAATTTCAATTACTTTATTTTGGCTACACCTTCTGCACACACATTTCTTGCCCCACTTTATAAAAAGGTAACGTAACTTTCCAAATCCGCTACCTTGTTACTTTCTTCTCACTAGTTTCTTTCTTTCATTGCTGCTCTCTCTCTCTCTCTCATTTTTTTTTCTATTGTTCCTATATAAAATATGAGTTAGTTCAACTCTGCGAGTAAATCTATATTGCACTTGATATAGTGCTCCACGTAAGCCTTTACCTGAAAATGTCTGTGTTGTACCTAGCACGCGACTCAATCAAAATGTTTACAGATCTCCTGTAGTTTACATGGAAAAATATTTTTTTTTGTCGGGGCTTCTAAATGCAGTGACATCCAATAGGGAGGGGAGATAGGCAGTTCGGTTGCCACAGCAACAGCATTCATTCTACTACCCGTTGAGCCTTATTTATCAAGACAAAACTGGTGCTATTTCGGGAAAAAGTGCTAAAATAGTATTAATAACCATGGAAACCCATGGAATTCTATGGCACTTTGCTCCAAATTTAGCACTTTTTTTTTTTTTAATTGCACCTTTTTTTTTGCCTCTGGAGGAGCAGAATTTGGAGATCTGTTCTGTATCTCCATTGACACTAATGAGTTTACAAATACATTCTCTTCTTCCACCGGTATAATTGCTTGTCGGTGATATCAGGCGCTGAGAGGAGACGAGGCTTGATGAAGATGTTCTTGGAGAAGACACGTATATCCAAGACCCCTGGGTCAGGCCTCGGTCTATTTCTGGGAGAAGTCCCAAAGAAATCTCAGCGTGGCAATCAGCTTGTGGGCGATGCAGGACGTGGCAGAGATGGAGAACCTTTCTTTTGGGTGGGGGGGGGGGGGGGGGGGAGAATGTTGTTTTTTTAATAGTCGCAGAGAGAGAATTTAGAGAGATGCCTTTTTATATGTAATATACAACTGCCAAGGGGAGAACAGATGCAGGGACCATATTAAAAAAAAAAAAGCACAACACAGCGACAATACATGTTTGCACAATAAAAACGCTTTTTATAACGGGGTTAATTGGCCTAATTGTCGAAACAATAATTTTAAAAGTTTGTGGACCAAAAGGCAGCAGAGTATTATATTATATCATGGAAAAGTGCATATTTTTAAAAGCTCCTTATAGGAGATCATCTCTACCGCACACTGGCTGCCAAGACTGAAATGGGGGGAGAGGTAAGGGGGAGAGGTAAACCCTTGTTGGAGAGGGAATACTAACTTGTAATTTTTTAGAGGACTTTGCAAGTGTTTTAATGCCATTTAAGCAGCTTGGTAATTTATTTAGGACAGGCCGTGTTATTAACACAAGCTAATTTATAAAGTACATTTAATGTGGTTTAAACTTTATATTTTATAAGTTTTATTGCTGTGGAGTCTGTCATACACACACTGCACATTACTGTGGAGCCTGTGATACACACACACACTGTACATTACTGTGAGTTTTATTGCTGTGGAGTCTGTGATACACTCACACGCCGCACATTACTGTGAGTGTTATTGCTGTGGAGTCTGTGATACACTCACACACTGCACATTACTGTGAGTTTTGTTGCTGTGGAGTCTGTGATACACTAACACACTGCACATTACTGTGAGTTATATTGCTGTGGAGCCTGTGATACACTCACACACTGCACATTACTGTGAGTTGTATTGCTGTGGAGCCTGTGATACACACACACACTGTACATTACTGTGAGTTGTATTGCTGTGGAGCCTGTGATACACTCACACACTGCACATTACTGTGAGTTTTATTGCTGTGGAGTCTGTGATACGCTCACACACTACACATTACTGTGAGTTTTATTGCTGTGGAGTCTGTGATACACTCACACACTGCACATTACTGTGAGTTTTATTGCTGTGGAGTCAGTGATACACTCACACGCTGCACATTACTGTGAGTTGTATTGCTGTGGAGCCTGTGATACACTCACACACTGCACATTACTGTGATACACTCACACACGGCACATTACTGTGAGTTTTATTGCTGTGGAGCCAGTGATACACTCACACGCTGCACATTACTGTGAGTTGTATTGCTGTGGAGCCTGTGATACACTCACACACTGCACATTACTGTGAGTTTTATTGCTGTGGAGTCTGTGATACACTCACAAACTGCAGATTACTGTGAGTTGTATTGCTGTGGAGCCTGTGATACACTCACACGCTGCACATTACTGTGAGTTGTATTGCTGTGGAGCCTGTGATACACTCACACGCTGCACATTACTGTGAGTTGTATTGCTGTGGAGCCTGTGATACACTAACACAACATATTCTGAGTAACTAGAAGAGATACACCTTCATCCCAAAAAGGGGGCCCCAAACAAGGACACAGGAGATAGAGATGCTGTTAAACTCCAATTCCCATGATGCTCAGCTTGCATAGGGGGGTGAACTACTTAAAAAATCTGCTTCTACTACACAAGTAATTATAGCTATCTGAACTAACATTGAAGATGTAACAATATCTCACGAAATAATGTGAAGTGTAAGCACACTATGAATCAATAAAAGGTCGGTTAGCAATAATTAGAGAAGATTTATGACTCTGCATGTCATGAGTAATTATATAGCTTTATTTAACATTTTGGAACCATTCTTTACACACTTTCCTTAAGGGTTTGCTTTTTCAGATCTAGGTCAGAGATACCTTAGCTGGGTCGATACGCTAACAATCTACTGATTATTGCTAAAAGGCGCCAACCAACCTACCAACCTACCTATCTCTTGGCGAGCTTTATCTCCTCCTAGGGCACTGACCTTCAAATTGGCGATCAATAGAGGAGGCCCAATTAAAAGGGAAGATTAATTAGTGATGATGGAGTAAGGCTGTTTAATGAAAATTTCAATATCACAGAGAAATCGTATGAATATTATACGAGGTCCAAGACCCACAGAAACTTTAAATAGTTGCTTTCTTTTCGCTTTTTTTTTTTTGCTGTGGAATATCAAGGCACAGTGGGACATTTTGATCATGAGACCGGTGGGTGAAGGAATGGGAACGGTTATACAATAAGAGAAAGTGTCTGAGCACTGGAAATACTGAACCCATGTAAAATGAGACTATAGGATAGGCAGAAGTATCAAGTGGACTCCCGTCCGATGTTTGGGAGTAAAGATGGACTCTGTAGTCTCTGTAGTCAGTTCACTGCTTCCGACAAGAAGGCTCGATAAAGAAATACAAACAGGGGTTCAGGGAGGTACGGACACCAAATAAATTCCACAATCACCAGGATATAATGCAAAAATATAATTTATTGTGGCATAAAACGGACCATCCCAAGAGAAAACAGAAAAATATGCCTTACGCGTTTCGCGCCTGATCACGGGGCTTAATCAGAGCCTTTGATTAAGGGTCGAGTTTTTATTATGCCACAAAGAAAAAAATAAGAGGAAAAAAAAAAGAGAAAAGCACAACAACAGATAGAAGAAAAGGAATATAAATGAAATCAACGAAAAACAGAAAGAGGAATAAATAAATAAAACAGCAAAATAGAAAACAAATAATAATAAAAGAGGGAAGACAAAAAAGTAAAAGAGAATAATCAGTAAAGTTTAATGGGAATCTGAGAGCTATATTCCAGGAGGTTTTTGGTGTCATACGAACAAGGAATCAATGTGAGGTCAAAGTTCATTCCGAAACATGTTCGCAGACACAATGGCCAATTTCTATGCCACCTCCCAGCTGTATCAGATCTGCCATAAGGACACGAGACACAAAAAGGGTCAACAAAATAGTTGAGTGACACTTTGTTCACTGGAAGGCCGCCTGGGGAATTGAGGCTGTAATTAATCGCCTCCCCTCCAAAGCAGACATAGCGCACAGGTAGATGCAGGTTACACATTTTATTCATGCACCTGTGAACAGGCAGGAATGTGCTGCAGTTCTTACAGCTCCTCCAATATTAAAAAGGGAATTGGTTACCCATGATCTGTCTGCAGTGTGAATTTAGAAAGATATTGATACAAAGCATTGATTAAGAGAGACAAAACAATTGCGGTATAAATATAAATTGTGCAAATTTTTTTTTTTTTTTTTATGAGATACAATCCCATTATGCTATTTAGGGGCATGTACTAAAAAAAAGAAAAATGCAAATATATTTTATGTGCAAAACTTTTTGAGCTTTGCTCCTATTGCAATGTACTAAACATTTAACACTCAAATAGTACATACGAGCAAATGGCGAATAAAAACAGGCAATTTTGCAAATCATTTTTCTACCTCTTTTGAGCTGGTGTCATTTTCACACAATAAGAATTATTTTTCACAAATTTTCGCAAAGCTCTTTAGCGTGCGCAAATCTAATCGCAATTTATTAGCGCGACCGGAAAAATGCAGGCTAAATAAAAATAAACGGAAGAGGCGCAAATCAGGGGAGAAAAAGCGCAGAATGTTACAAATAAGTCGCAAATTGCTCCTTACTCATGTTTTACCTACTTTTTCCCCCACTGCGCTTGTTTAGTACATGACCCCCTAAGTCAACTGGAAGTTTTTTATGTCACTGGATATATCAGCCACATGTTTTGCAAGCGTTTTCTTTGGTTAAGAATACCAAAATGTCTGTGTTTGTCCCATGTCCTTTGTCTTGAGTGTGATGCCAAAGGTGGCGCCGTACAAGACTGTGTGAGCAGAGGCTGAGCAACAAGGGGTGTAGCTGATACAATGCACCCAAGGCCGGTCCCTTTAAGGTGTTAAGTGGGGTCTACAACAGACCCACTGACGAGTATTGTAGCCATGTTATTCAAATGTGCGGGTCCCCGAAATAATTTCTGCATCAGGGCCCTTAACGCTCTCCCCTCCCCCCCCCCCCAATGATTTGTCATAGAGAGAAAGTGGGTGAAACGCATGAGGGATCCCAAGGCCAAACCCCAACACGTCTAAGGGTCCGTGTTAGGCAACAAGGTAACAAAAACTGCCGGTCGAGATTAGACATGTCAGAACAATATTAATATATTACTACGAATAATAACACTATTTATAATAATAATAATAATAATAATAATCTCAGGGTGAAATTAGATACAAAGCACCCAGCTCGTCCGATGCAGACATCATAATAAAGTAATAGACAGGCCCGGCTTGTGCAAGCCATGGGTAGACGCGGTTACATTCCCCTAATAATAGTCATCTCTAGCAGCAAAACCTTCAAAGCCGCTCTGTGTGAGACGCCCCCAGCGGTGCGCGTACAGAGAAGAGGCGCTCATGCATTATTTGATGGAGCCAGGAGCTGGCTCCAGCCGCTGTTACCTGGAATTACAGAGATGAACAGAGACACAATCTGGACACAGATTGAATCTTTCAAGTCAATGCGATTGAAAATGTTCTCTCCCCCCCCCCCCCCCCCTTCCCCTCCAATGCTAGATATTTCATATACAAGCCAAGATATAAAAAAAAACATAACATTAGGCAACCTCTGCACCGGCTTGCTGAGCATAATAGGGCTTTTAGTCCACTCACTGTTAGAAACAAAATGAAGTCCTCCTCTGGTCATCAAGGGGTTGATGTCATATAACCTTTTCACTACACCTTGCTAAACTTTTCAGATCTTTAAAAATATATCTATATCCACAAAGCATTGCCTTCCAAACTTTATATAATTAAATGGTTTTTTTTTTTTTTTTTTGCAAAAAACAATAATACATTACAAAAGTCAAATACAAAAAACAAAATATTAAACAAAACAAACTGTCTGTAAGGTGAGGGCCTCATCGATAAGCACAGCTTTATAATAAATAATTGTGAAGTCAGAGTTTTAATGGAAGGGGTGCAATTCTTGTATCATAGGCGGTAAGAATTTGAATTGCTAAACATTTCCAGAGGGAGATACCTTTAGGATCGCAGCTAACTTATCTTATAGATAAAGCGAACTGGTTAGGAGTTCTTTAATCTGTAAACGAAAGTGTGAAAGATAAGAGAACTCTCGCTATACAGGCAGAAACAACTTAGGTGTAGAGAGGTCAGGGACTCAATGTTGGTATGAGGTCGAGAGCTTGGGAGGATGGGTGGAGAATAGGTTCAATTTGGTTCCCGGGAGAGACAAATCATTCAATATAATCCCGATGAAATATCGTGAATAATATGTAACGGGGGGGGGGGGGGGGGGGACCTCGATAGTAAATAGATCAGTTTAGGGGATTAAGTTTAGGTTTAAATTTAAATTTAAATTTGAGGGGGATGCATATAATGATATGACTGGATTCCAGATTTTTGTAATAGTCGTTTAAAGTTAAATTATCCAAATAAAGTAGTCTTTCCATTTTACATTGGTAATATATCTGGGTTTTTATTTCCATTTTAGAAGGCGTTTCCCTTCCAAACTTTATAGTGTATGCATTACCTCTGCAAAGCTCTACCTTGTGCCCTGTGTAATAAATACTGGGGCAGGGGAGGGATGGCATCTGTTAACCAATTTAGTGTCCCATGGTGCAGTTTGCTCAGACTACCAGTTATCAGGTAGATGGCTATATGGACAGATAAGGCACAGGGATTGATGGAGACTTATAGAGAATTATATAGAAAAAGGTAGACATTGTTTTTGGAGGTGAAGATTGGTGCAGGCTGCACAGGACTGGCCCATTTGGCCATGTTAGAGGGCTAGCCCTTCCCTGCAACGGTCTGTTCATTAAACTGACAAGTTAACTGCATTAAATCAAGAATTTAAAAGTTGGACAGACAGACAGCTGGGAGACATTTGCCAAGTCTATTATTAAAGGGACTGTTTCACCTAAACATTGCTTACACTGTGCATGAAAAGAATAAAAAGGATTGAAAATTATCTATACATTGTGTTGGAAAAACTGAAAGCAAATGCCTAAATAATGTGTTTTAAATGTGTCTGTGGAGTCTCAGGTCTATGACGTAACATATATTCCGTTTTAAACACACCTTAGTTGATCCCTCCCTAGCATTTCACGGATGCCCCCACGTCCGTCCTCCCCAGCGCCGGGGTGGCGCACACTCAAGGAATGCGGTTTACTGCGCTGCACATGTATTTTGGCAATTTCTTTTTGATGAAAGGAAAGTGTAATTGGTCTGAAATAGATTAAATGACTCGCCAGACTATACAGGAGCTGGAACGGGGGGCTCTGTTCCACGGGAGATGTAACATTTCTAGAGAAAACACGGCTGATTTGTTACAAGACAGGTATTAACTCCAAACGCTCACCGGATTCAGCCACCGATAGGGTTGCCACCTGGCCGGTAATACAAAAAATAAAAAAAAAATTGGCTTGAGGCCAATGGTAAGTCTACGGAGACTGGTAATTATTTGGTAATGATACACCCCCCCCCCCCCTGCCCCCCTTAAATAAATATATGCAAATGTCAGAAGTTTCAAAGTATCACACTCCTTCATTATAGGAAATTCCATAGGTTGTATAAGCAGAATCACAAGCAAAAATGTGTAACAAAAAAAATGTCACGTGTAACAATGTGTAATGTGTAACAATGTGTAAAGTGTAATGTGTAACAATGTGTAAAGTGTAACAATGTGTAAAGTGTAATGTGTAACAATGTGTAACAATGTGTAATGTGTAACAATGTGTAACAATGTGTAATGTGTAACAATGTGTAATGTGTAACAATGTGTAACAATGTGTAATGTGTAACAATGTGTAATGTGTAACAATGTGTAATGTGTAACAATGTGTAATGTGTAACAATGTGTAATGTGTAACAATGTGTAACAATGTGTAATGTGTAACAATGTGTAATGTGTAACAATGTGTAATGTGTAACAATGTGTAATGATGTGTAACAATGTGTAATGTGTAATGTGTAACAATGTGTAATGTGTAACAATGTGTAATGTGTAACAATGTGTAAAGTGTAATGTGTAACAATGTGTAATGTGTAACAATGTGTAATGTGTAACAATGTGTAAAGTGTAACAATGTGTAAAGTGTAATGTGTAAACAATGTGTAATGTGTAATGTGTAACAATGTGTAATGTGTAACAATGTGTAAAGTGTAATGTGTAACAATGTGTAACAATGTGTAATGTGTAACAATGTGTAATGTGTAACAATGTGTAATGTGTAACAATGTGTAATGTGTAACAATGTGTAATGTGTAACAATGTGTAAAGTGTAATGTGTAACAATGTGTAACAATGTGTAATGTGTAACAATGTGTAATGTGTAACAATGTGTAATGTGTAACAATGTGTAATGTGTAACAATGTGTAAAGTGTAATGTGTAACAATGTGTAATGTGTAACAATGTGTAACAATGTGTAATGTGTAACAATGTGTAATGTGTAACAATGTGTAAAGTGTAATGTGTAACAATGTGTAATGTGTAACAATGTGTAATGTGTAACAATGTGTAACAATGTGTAATGTGTAATGTGTAACAATGTGTAATGTGTAACAAAAAAAAAAGAAGGTGGTACCTCTGTCGTCTCTGGTTTATGACATCACTCTGAGACTTGCTGGGCCATATTTTCCATCTGAAGGGAGTTCATTTGCATAGCAAGCCACAGTGAGGTCATAAACAGGAGACACATTTCAAGATAAAACGCTCTTCATTTATGCGTTTTCTTACAATCCTGCTAACAAATAACATTTTTATTCTCTGCAGCCATTCCGTACACCCCGTGAAAGTGTGTCAGACACAACTAGTGACAGGTCATAAGCTTGTCTCAGCCTGTAAATCTTTCTCATTCCGCGCCTGCTTCTTCACTGGCTTCCCGTCTGCTCTAGGGTAAAAAGTCGATTAAATTCCATCTACAAAGCCCTCCACTTCTCTGCCCCTCCTTACATCACCTTCCTCATTGACCGATACTGCCCTGTGCGACCAATGTGCTCCTAAAATGGACCAAGGCTCTCCACCAAGCTCTTACCATTCGCCCCTGGGATACTTTGGCTGCGCCGACCCCTTTCTCTGGAATTCAGTTCCGCAGAGCATCCAGCTTCTTCTCAAACCTTCAAAAAGCTTGATCCTCATCCTGCTAGAACACCCATTAACCAATCATCAGCCAAGACCTCCAAGTGCTCACTGTTCTCAAACACGGTTAGGAATAAGGGATAAATGACACAATTCATCCAACTAGGACACACATAATTAACCTCCTGCCAAAATCACCCTCTTTCACCTGTCCCAAATTACTGTTACCCCCACCAGCTTCCTCTCTGACCTCTTCACTCACCTTATGTGTCTCACATCCCTCACTCCCTCTAGACTGTAAGCTTGCGAGCAGGGCTCTCTACCCCACATATCAGTGTATCCTTGTCCATCTAACTTAGTATGTAGTCCCCTTCTATGCTCTGTACCTAGCCCTACGTAAATTGTAATTTCGCATTAGTGTGTGGGGCGAATTCATAGAGATGCTTATTTCAGATACCATGCTGGCACAGGATATTTAAATATGTCAGAGACATACAGGGTTAACTAGAAGGGGGGGGGGGGGGGCGCTTGCAGACATAATATTGTCCCTGGACCTCTGGGCAATAGACACACATTATTTACTAATCGGTTTAAGAGCTCCAGTCTTTCCACAGCCACAAGACATGAAGGCGTGGATCTCTCATTCGTGGTTCAGTGGTTTTACCAAAACACAAGATTTGTTCATTATTTTCCTGGATGGGTTGGACGTTTATTTCATTAGGGATCCAGTGGAAGGGCAAAGTGCAGAGATGGAGTTATGTCATGAGCGACTGAGAAGTGGGAGCCAGGGAATCCCAATTAACTTATCCTGCCACCCATAAAGGAGAATTCAATGCATGGACTGGAGACTCACTTTCGCTAGGTTGGAGGGCACCAGTCAAACCCTCGGGCAGGGGATCAAAGGGCAAAAGAACAAACAAAATGATTCCCTGTATCTACAAGAGCAAAATATTTATAGGCAAAATAGAATTCATAAGGAAGAGCCTAAGTAACCTTATTTATCAGGAATGAACAGACAAGGTTACGAGATGGAAATGGTATCTGTCTTCATCTTCTGATGGGTGGTCCGCAGAATTTATTTCAGAGCAGGGGGGGGAATATCCTCTGCACTTTTCCCCAGTCTAAACCCAAAGCCTCCTTACCCACTACGCATTCCCTATCTTTGTTGGCTCAGGAGAGGGCTGTCTCGTTAGTTACCCATTAATAGGACACATATATGACGGCGGTAGTAGTAGTTCTCACAGAAATTCCTCTAGCAATGTGGCGGCCTGAATATAATTGTAGATGCAGTCAGCAAAAGGTAGTGTTGTACTGTAGAATTGGTGTTACACCCTCCTCCCCGCCAGCCGTTCCTTTCTATTCCCATAATAATAAACTAGCAGTGTATCTTTCTCAACATCGTGGGACTTGCAGTCAGCAAAAGTTAATGTTGTGTAGTGTAGTGTGATACTTGTGAAAGTTGACTCACTGTACCATAGGCTATATAGTTCCCAAATATCTGCATGTCCAAATTTAACCAATACTGCTACAACACTGCAATCCCATCCATGCCCCACCACCAAAAAAAAACCAAAAAAAAAAACCCAAATAAATAATTGAATAAATAAAACAGCATGGGGGTCTATAGATTTGTTTTTAAATATGAATTCAAAATAACGATGCAATCTTACTGGTGTTTTCTGCTCTAGCACGAAGGAAGGTACAAGGTGAATGTTCATTAAATTATTAATCGAGAGTCTATAGACAACCACAAAGCAACCAGATCTGCAAATCCCTGCTAGAAAGGACTTTGGGTAAACACTTTCTCGCCGTCGGATTGCAGTGCTGTTCAGAAATCAAATGGGCATAAAATAAATCTAACGCCTTTGAAGTCTCTTTTGCAAAACACACTGTTACCCAGCTGTTCGCTTATGTCATCGCCGGGAGACGAGCCCACCGGGAGACTTGTATATGAAAGAGCAGGTCGGGAGAAGATTGGGAGGGTGTCCCCTGCACTGGGGTGGAGGTGTGCAAAAAGGATGGGGGGGGGGGGGGTGGCAAACACAAATATTCCTAGTAGCTGACTGTTTTCACACAGTTTTCAATGCTGACAGTACTATAGAAAAATAAATTGTGTGTGTTTGTATCATGGATACTCAGTACATTAATCTCCTACTGGAAACTATTTCTCCTGGCTTATAGGGGATCCAACAGGTACCTCCCAGGCAGTGGGTGAACTAGAACTCCCATGACTTCACCATGGATAATGGGAGTTCTAGTCCAGCAGTCAGATGGCTTTAGCCTAGATACAAATAATTAGAGTTCCTCACAAAAAGTAATCAATAATATCAATAATTAATTGAGAGCCTATGGCACTGGTAGCTGGGGTTTTTTTTTAATTTTTTTTAATTAAACACCAGCCATAGATTTAATATTGACCTAAAGTACAAGTTGTTCAGGCCTCTTAGGTGGCACTTGGGGGGTAGGGGCTGAGATGATAGCCTTGAACTAGTCTGGGAGGAAGGATCCTATGCAAACAGCAATGGGAAAGAGAAAAGGGGATGATGGGGGAAGAGGAAGAATGGCTATGATTTTGTGGGTAGGGGTATGAGAGAGAGGTAGACGGGTATGGAGGGGAGGATTTAAGTGAATTGAAATAGAGGGAGCGATTTGAGGCATATACTGAGAGAGGAAGCTTAGCATATAAAGTGTGAGCTGGTAAAACACGACTCGGAAATGTGGAAAGCATACAAAAAAAAAAAAAACCACCCCAAAAAACACATGTCCTTGTTCTTTAGAGATCGAGCCTTTTCCAAAACTACTGCAATGTTGTAATGGGTCTTGTACTCTTCAGAAACTACATTTATATATTTAAATTGGCCCTACACCAATAAATAAATGTTTTTAAAGTAAAGTAATAAGCAAAGCGGACAAGTGATAAATGGCAACAGGAAACCGACGCCATGGATTTAAACAGTCTGCTAGCTCCAACTTTATAGCTGCGCTGTTTATTACAAATAAAAGTCCAGACCTTAATGAATTACCAGCAATACAGAAGGATTGGAAAGTGAAAAATGGCTGCAACTATTTCTTATTTTTTAAACAAGGCGTAAATCCAGCATACATATATACACCGATCAGCCATAACATTAATACCACCTGCCAAATATTGTGAAGATCCCTTTTTGACGCCAAAACAGCCCTGACCCGTCGAGACATGGACTCCACTAGACCTCTGAAGGTGTGCTGGGGTAAATGGCACCAAGACGTTAGCAGCAGATCCTTTAAGTCCTGTAAGCTGCGAGGTGGGGCCTCCATGGATAGGACTTGTTTGTCCAGCACATCCCACAGATGCTCGATTGGATTGAGATCTGGGGAATTTGGAGGCCAGGTCAACACCTTGGAGTCCTTAAAAAGTACTTCTTTACAATTAGCAGAAAATCATTTTATAAACAAAATAATCTTCCCCCGGGAATAGCCCCCCCGCTGCCCGATGAATTATGATCATAAAACTACATATTTAGAACTACTCATTGGATTTATTCCAAGTGTGTTTTCAAAAGAAACGGATGCAAAATTAGTTTTTGTACCAAAAAAAAAAAAAAAAAGTACAACACTCAACTCTTGATAAAACAAAACAAAACAAAAACAGTGATAAAATGTGCACTTTAAAAAGAAAAAAAATGAAATATCAATATATGTGAAAACGCCCTCTCTGTATATGAAACAATTGACATAGATTGTCTGTTTTTTATTTTTTTACTAAGCTCCTGGTGTAGAGGATTCTTGGTAAGAACATTCTTTCTATAGGGATGGATTTATATGGATTTCTCATATTACACTTTGGTAGCTGGCGTCCAACAGCAGTGCCCAATTATAAAGAGGATAAGTCAGAAACTACCTTGAAGAAAAAAGCTTTCAGGAAGCAAATCTCGAAAAACACACTTAAAACTGCATTTTCCTGGTTTTTTTTGTATGTTTTTTTTTTTTTTTTTGTGTACTTGTTTGTTGCTCTGTAGTGCAGGGGTGAAGCTATTTTTATTACAAGCCTTATGTTTGTGAATCTTAACATACAGCTCAACACACTTTGTTTATAATATTACAGGACAACTATTTTTTATTCAGTGTCCCTCTAAATGAGGCACTTTGATAGCACCGTCTATTCTCTGACCGCTAGCTGCCATGCTTCCAGGATGTAGTGGGGGTGGATTCAAAAAAGGGACGGGTTTGTGCGACATTGCATGAACTTCATGAGATTTGAGCCCCACCCTGTACGATAGGCCACACATCCTCCGCTGAGCTCCACCTCTATCTCACTCTTTGGTACAGCGGTAGAGCTCAGTGGGACAGAGGAAGTAGGGACCGCAATTCCGGGTTACTGATCACGGGTCTAGGACACTTCTTCGCCACATCTTCATCGCTGACAGTTCAGCGCGGCAGTTAGAACGCTGAACTGTCCGCAATGAAGAATAACGCGGCCGTTACATCGCGGACGCGGCTATGTAAGAGCTGACAGTTCAGCGCTGAACTGTCAGCTCTTACAAACATAAAACTAAAACGAAAATAACCCCCCCTAAGAAATGATTCCCAAACCCCAATACTAAAAATAACCCCAATACTAAAATTAACCCCCAAACCCTAATACTAATCCCCGACCACTAATACTAACCACCTAAACCCCAATACTAAAATTAACCCCTGAACCCTAATACTAACCCCCTAAAGCCTAAGACTAACCCCCGACCCCTAATACTAACCCCCTAAACCCTAATACTAAAATTAATCCCGAACCCCAATACTAAAATTAACCCCCTAAACCCTAATACTAAAATTAACCCTCTAAACCCTAATTCTAACCACCCTTAAACTAAAATAGGTAAAATACTTACCTTTAGCGATGAAATGTCCCGCGATGAAATCTCCAGCGACGATCTGTGCTGCAGAGTCGACGGTGAAGCGGCTGCTCGGAAGCAGCCGCGATGAAGAGTCCCATCCCCACTGATCCCATAGTCCAGGATCTGTAGTCATTGCAGGACACTGAAAACCGCTTCCGCGTGGGCCGGCAGTATTATACCCTGTGGCCCCAGGTAACGAAATGGCCCCTTACAAACACAACAGGAGTGCCCTGTCAATTCCGGGACAGTTGGCAACCTTAATTGTGACTCCAGAGAAGAACCAATCTAGTGTGTCCAGAATAAGATTTAGGTTGGGTTGTTGTTTTTTTGGGGGTCTTCCTTATACATCGCACACCTTTATTACTTCCACTGGAAAGTGATCGCAGGCATCTACTACCACTTACATAGTATATTTTTTATGTTGTTGTATTTAGAAATATTGACAGCTGGATTCTGGGTCCCAAAGCCTCGGAAGGATGCCGGCTGCTTTTGGATTCCATGGGATTTTTGGATGACTAGTTGGCCACATTAATAAGAGCACATGTCTTTAGTGGTTCTTAAAATCCGACTCTCAGACGACAGCTGACCAGATCTCGGAAATGCTACAGTCTCATTCGATACCTTCAGCTGTGCCGACAGGGGTGCAACCAATGAACTGAAAAGCTTTGTGTCTATTTTGGGCAATAGGTAGAAGGAACTTGCGGCCAATTGGAGGTATGAGTCTGACGGAGAACAGGCTGACCTTTTAACCTTCTAATACTCTTGTAATGAATCATTAACGAGACACTTACGAGATTTCTGAAAGCTTTCTTTTCTTAAAGAGATACTATATTTGTATAATCAAAAAATGGGGGGGGGGGGGCGTATGGAGCAATCACCACTTTCAGAACTTGGCCCCACATTTGTCCTTCATACATAACCCCCAAAAAGTGCATCCTTGATGCCAGTATTTGTATGTGAAGTTTAAAGTATAAATCTTTTCTGCCACTCCTGATATTCTAATTACTATACACAACTCATTGCTTAGGGCCAAAAGTACAGGGTTAAAATTCCCATAATTTGCACTACAAAAAAATAACAGGAACATAGATTGTGCAACAGATAAGAGCCAATGGGCCTATCTAGTCTACCCAGAGTTAAAGCCTAGGCTTTATCAGTTCTTCGGGATAGCCTTTTGTCCATCCCATGTCTTATAGTATTCGCTGGTTACAACTACACACCTCAGCATTCCAACCACCTGCAACAGCAGAGTTCAACGGAGAGGCTAATTCCACAGAAATGGCTAACGATAGCACTTTCTCCGAGGAGAGTATGAAAACAAGTGTATAGTGCGCCAGCCCTCTCACTGGGGGTCAGTTTAGGGGCCCGAGTGAAACTATTTTCAATGTAAAATATTAGAGGAAACCGGCTATGGGTTTTTAAAAGTAAAAATAAAGTAATATTTAAACTTCTATTAAAAACACACAACATAAAAATAAAAATAAAAGTTTTGAGTAGGTGGAATTGTGACAAGTTAAAAAACAAAATCTCATTTCATTTCAAACTGACCTATTGAAGGAATATATGTAAGAGGTGCAATGGGTATAAATTGTGGCAGACTAGATATCAAACACCTCGCATAGCTTCTGATTCAACATTTTCACAGATATATTGCTCAGGACGGCTTGAACAGCACGCTCTGTTGATTCAGCTTCTCGGTCACAGCATGTACTAAATAAACATCCAAACCCTCTCTCCTTCTAGTACTAAAGGCGCTTGACATGATAGTAAACATGTTAAAATTTCAATGCACCCCTCAGAAGTGTTTCTGGAGGAGTGAAACAGACGCTGCGCTTTTCAGAACAATAAAGATTTTCTTTTTATATATATATATAACGACGCGCTCAATCAGAATATAGACGCATTACATAAAATAAAAAAAGAACTACAGAAGTGCTACAAAACCACTCTCGTTGTCAGAATTTGGAAAGTTCTGCCTTGTTTTTGGACAACACAAATTAGGATGTTGATCTCATCTCCAATTTTGGGGGTCAGCCATTTGTGCCATTATTTAAGAACCTTTGAGGATTCAGATTGAATATATGAACCAGCCATAAAAGTTACACTATTTTAGCCACAGTGATAAACATATATGCCCTGGAAAAAAAAAAAAATGATATAATACCTAATAAATACAAAGTGGCATGGTCTAGAAGTTTATTACATTCTTAGAACTTTAGGAACAGGCCATTTTGTATTTAAGAATGTAACAAACTTTAGGAACACGCCATTTGGTCTCCATGGCGATCAAATCACTTTTAGAACTTTGCCTCAGTATTGCTCTTCCTATACAATGAGTGGCTGAACAAAATAATTTCGTCCCCCATCAGATTTTTACATGTGCCCCTAAACAGCTTCTCTGTGCCCACAAACAGCCTGTATGAGCCATCTGTGCCTCCCAATCCATACCATAGATGCCCCCAAACAGCTTTTGTGTCATATCGGTCACCAAACAGTTTCTCCGTGCTCCTTGCTCACCCCACTTACCTGTGAGAGAGTTGTGTGTCTCTCTCTCTCAACGTGCAGACTGATCCAGCATGCAGGAAGTGATTGTGATGTCGCTGAGTGTATGCGGGATCAGACCACATACAGGGAGAAAGCAGGAGAGGTCATCTGATTGGATGAGCTCTACACACTCTCCGTGCCGCTAGCTGCGACTTTTAAAGTGGCGGTCGCAACAGTCGCCATGTTCCCCTAGCATATGTTTATTATACCATCTAGTGTGATCATTCGTAACTAAAAAGAATGCGTGGTAAAAGAAGAGGTCCATGAAACATTAAAACCAAGCGGAGGAAGGACACACGCGCTTGCAGTGTAAAGATTAAAATGTTATCGCTAAAAGCAATCAGGAACGAGAAGCAGCCTATGTTCCCACCAGCTTGGGGGCTGAAATGGTATCCAGAACTCCATCCTTTCAGGAATATCGCAGAGTCAACTTCATTGAAACTTTGGTTGATTAAAAGTTTCTGTTCGGAAAGCTGCAACAAAGGGGCTTCTTAGCCACCGCATCCTTTTTTGCCTGCAAGATTTATTCATTCAGAAAGGATATTCAAGTTGTATATTGCTTGCAGCGTCTGATCCATTGTGCCAAGTTATAAATTTTCTTTTCTTCTATTCCCCCCCCCCCCCTTCCCCTCTCTCTCACTGTGTGCCTAGACGTTAGAAATCCATGCCAGACTCATTTGGTCTTTGAATTTCCCGAGACTCCAGGCCACAGTTGTGTTTAAAAGGTAGGGAAAGAACAAACGCGTCTGTGTAATTAATGGCAATATTATATATTGTTCAGTTAGCAAAGAGCTAATTTCTGCTTTAGAAATGTAAAAAAAAAAAAAAAAGTACATTATTTATTGAAAGGGGCATTCGAGGCAAGTTCAACACAACTGTGCATCTCAGCTAACCACCTCATAGGAGGACTGACCCAGAGATGCGTCAAGAGAACTTTCTCCATCAAAACTCCACCCCCGAGGAGCAGCACAGAAGCATCACTCCTTTCCCTGTTATTGTTTTTCCTTTTAAACTACACTCCTGCGCACACAAACGTTTAGACTTGCTTACAAGCAGCCCCAATGACAATCAGCAAGGGAGATAATTTCAGGGTTTATACAAAGTTTTATATCTCTAATTATTATTATTATTAGTATTATTATTATTACAAAGCAATCAGACATTAGGAGTTTTGGGGCTTGGTGCCGTCTAACAGACAATGAAGGATATAAAGATACAGCCATGACTTTTGTAAACAATTCATTTGTTGATTGTAGTTCATAAAAATGACATTGCCTTGTGGGACTGGAGTTATTTGCTTCCCGCTGTATTACTGGAGTATTGGCTGCTTAATTAATTAGAGTTTCCAGCATGGGATAGTATTTGCGTACCACTTGTTTCCCTATACAATATTCTGATTACTTTATGTGATTTAATCCTCATCTGAATATATTTTAACTGCGAATATAAAAATGACCTGAATACGTTTCAAGGACAAAGCTTAAATATCCCATCAATTATACCGAAGTGCAGAGAGGAAGGTAATTTCAAAATGGAGATCCAGCGTGTACAGCAAGGGAAGGTGACTAATCATCAATTGTTCGGTTGTCTGCTTGGTTACCGGAGGATTAAGGAGTTGTAGGGCTGGCTTCTCATAAATCAAAGTTTCAATGTATTACAAATAAACATGGGGGGGGGGGGGAGAATATCTCAGCATACCATTGCTGGTTATAATTATTATTATAATGCATTCCTTGATCTATCAACTCATATAGGAAAGGAAATGTGGCACAGACAAAGGGCTTTAGCAAGGACTGTGGCACAGACAAAGGGCTTTAGCAAGGACTGTGGCACAGACAAAGGGCTTTAGCAAGGACTGTGGCACAGACAAAGGGCTTTAGCAAGGACTGTGGCACAGACAAAGGGCTTTATCAAGGACTGTGGCACAGACAAAGGGCTTTAGCAAGGACTGTGGCACAGACAAAGGGCTTTAGCAAGGACTGTGGCACAGACAAAGGGCTTTATCAAGGACTGTGGCACAGACAAAGGGCTTTAGGAAGGACTGTGGCACAGACAAAGGGCTTTAGCAAGGACTGTGGCACAGACAAAGGGCTTTAGGAAGGACTGTGGCACAGACAAAGGGCTTTATCAAGGACCGTGGCACAAAAGGCTTTATCAAGGACTGTGGCACAGACAACAGGCTTTAGGAAGGACTGTGGCACAGACAAAGGGCTTTAGCAAGGACTGTGGCACAGACAAAGGGCTTTAGCAAGGACTGTGGCACAGACAAAGGGCTTTATCAAGGACTGTGGCACAGACAAAAGGGCTTTATCAAGGACTGTGGCACAGACAACAGGCTTTAGGAAGGACTGTGGCACAGACAAAGGGCTTTAGCAAGGACTGTGGCACAGACAAAGGGCTTTAGCAAGGACTGTGGCACAGACAAAGGGCTTTATCAAGGACTGTGGCACAGACAAAAGGGCTTTATCAAGGACTGTGGCACAGACAAAGGGCTTTATCAAGGACTGTGGCACAGACAAAGGGCTTTAGCAAGGACTGTGGCACAGACAAAGGGCTTTAGCAAGGACTGTGGCACAGACAAAGGGCTTTAGGAAGGACTGTGGCACAGACAAAGGGCTTTATCAAGGACCGTGGCACAAAAGGTTTTATCAAGGACTGTGGCACAGACAACAGGCTTTAGGAAGGACTGTGGCACAGACAAAGGGCTTTAGCAAGGACTGTGGCACAGACAAAGGGCTTTAGCAAGGACTGTGGCACAGACAAAGGGCTTTATCAAGGACTGTGGCACAGACAAAGGGCTTTATCAAGGACTGTGGCACAAAGGGCTTTATCAAGGACTGTGGCACAAAGGGCTTTATCAAGGACTGTGGCACAGACAAAGGGCTTTATCAAGGACTGTGGCACAGACAACAGGCTTTAGGAAGGACTGTGGCACAGACAAAGGGCTTTATCAAGGACTGTGGCACAGACAAAGGGCTTTAGCAAGGACTGTGGCACAGACAAAGGGCTTTATCAAGGACTGTGGCACAGACAAAGGGCTTTAGCAAGGACTGTGGCACAGACAAAGGGCTTTAGCAAGGACTGTGGCACAAAGGGCTTTAGGAAGGACTGTGGCACAGACAACAGGCTTTATCAAGGACTGTGGCACAGACAACAGGCTTTAGGAAGGACTGTGGCACAGACAAAGGGCTTTATCAAGGACTGTGGCACAGACAAAGGGCTTTAGCAAGGACTGTGGCACAGACAAAGGGCTTTATCAAGGACTGTGGCACAGACAAAGGGCTTTATCAAGGACTGTGGCACAGACAAAGGGCTTTATCAAGGACTGTGGCACAGACAAAGGGCTTTATCAAGGACTGTGGCACAGACAAAGGGCTTTATCAAGGACTGTGGCACAGACAAAGGGCTTTATCAAGGACTGTGGCACAGACAACAGGCTTTAGGAAGGACTGTGGCACAGACAAAGGGCTTTATCAAGGACTGTGGCACAGACAAAGGGCTTTATCAAGGACTGTGGCACAGACAACAGGCTTTAGGAAGGACTGTGGCACAGACAAAGGGCTTTAGCAAGGACTGTGGCACAGACAAAGGGCTTTAGCAAGGACTGTGGCACAGACAAAGGGCTTTATCAAGGACTGTGGCACAGACAAAAGGGCTTTATCAAGGACTGTGGCACAGACAAAGGGCTTTATCAAGGACTGTGGCACAGACAAAGGGCTTTAGCAAGGACCGTGGCACAGACAAAAGGACTGTAGAGCAGCGAAAAGACTGAGGTAGGGACAGAAAGAGAGGCACAAGGGGTTAGACCTTTGCGCTTTGAGAGTTTAACTTTTCGTTGTACAGTGCCGGCACCCATGTGAGAAAAAAAGAATAAAGATGCAGGAGGCAACCCACAATTTGCAAGTCCTACCATGATCCCTGCTCTGAAATAATACAAATCTATCCAAGCACCTGAAATAAAGAAAAAAAGACAATGTACTTAATTACCTGTAATTAATAAAAAAGGAGTAAGAAGGGAAATAGACCCATAAGGAAAACACAGAGAAAAAACCCAACCCAGTAGCGGACATGCTGTACATTACATTGCATGGGCAGCATTGGCTCCACACTACATAATATCAGATAGACTTTGGTGCAGGCTTTTAAAGCAAGTTTGGCAAAGTTAACTCAAACTGCCCAAACTTTTTCTTCCCAGGACCCGTGAAAAGTCCTGCCTCAGGTTTCCTGCCACACGCACAGTCATGAGATGGACTACGCGAAGGTATTCCTCCAGTATAAGTGAACTACAACTCCCATCATGCTCCGTCATCCCCCTTCCTACCTTAACCCTACTTGCAGAAATGGTTGAACCAGTCTGCATGTCCAATGGTGTACAAGGAGACGGCGGGAGATCGTCGCCCTGTCACCGAAGTCATTACCTTGGCTAATTCGAGCGACGAGACAAGTGAAGGAAGAGGAATATTATAGCAAATTAAAAAGCTTCTTTTTTTAGCTTGTGAAATATTTCAATTGACAAAGCGGAAGCCTGATATTATCAGGAAAAGTCATTTAAGAGCAGGTGTTCGAATTAAAAAGGAAGCCTGATATCCCAATCATTCATGTGGACAGATCAATTACCCCGCCAAACTAATCCTGTCAAAACCTCTGTAAGCTCGGATTTTTTTATTTTCTCCCATATTAAAAAAACCCTTTACGCTTACTGCTCAGAGCCTTCAAAAAAAAAAAATAGAAAGTAACGCCATATATTCTTGACTGATAAAGCAGAGAAGATGATCGTCCCATCCTAGAAAATGTCACGAGACCAAGTAAAAGGGAGCTTGGAGTCGAGACATTAGCTGCAGATTGATTTAAACTTAAAAAGTAAAAGTAACCGGGGGGGGGGGGGGGAAGAGTTTGAACAACTGCCAGCTGGGGGAGCGCAGGGGTCTTCAATCACAATCTAATTCCCACCAAGTCCAGCAGCTTACGTATCTTGATGGATAAGGCATACCGGGCTTCTAAGACTTCATAATAACTTCCATAACCCCACTGGTTATTCAGAAGATTATAAAATCGGCCACCATGCCCCCTCAAAGTCCATTTCTAGAGGACTGTTGTGACCCAACCGGCTGTGTATTTTGGTTTTGTGCTCCACTAACTTGGGGCACTCCTCTCCCAACTTGCCCCAGCACACCCAGGACCCCAGCACATGCTCCATCACCCACATTGCACACCCAGGACATGGTCCATTGCAGCGCCACTACAAAATCTTCTTTTTATTTGAGATATATATATATATATATATATATATATATATAGGCAGAAGATAATCTAACGTCACTATTTTGTCAAAATAAGATATAAACTTTCCATACATAGTATTAGTTTTACATTAAATAAACATGCGCTACTCAAACACACGAGAGTCATATTGAGAGCGATTACAGAGACGTTATGAGCTTTTTTCACATCAGCCAGTTACTAAATTATTATCTTCCAAAGGTCGATGATCGGAAACCGACAGTACTATTCTAGCAGTGATTTCATCTCTGATCATTAACTTACACATGCAAATCACCGCTAACAACTTCTGTGCAAGTGCTTCTCATGGTCAGTGGGTCTGATAATCAGATAATACATTTAGAGTCTTCACACAAGATCTCTCACAATAGTTCAAGGGCAAACCTTTGTCATTCAAAGCCGCACTAGCGTTTAAAGAATAGAAGCCTTACATTTACCTTCTTTTTCTAAGATCCTCTAAGTCCTGTAAGTTGTGAGGTGGGGCCTCCGTGGATCGGACTTGTTTGTCCAGCACATCCCACAGATGCTTGATTGGATTTAGATCTGGGGAATTTGGAGGCCAAGTCAACACCTTGAACTGGTTGTTGTGTTCCTCAAACCATTCCTGAACCATTTTTGCTTTTTGACAGGGGGCGCTTTATCCTGCCGCCGGCTTGCCATCTGTCAGTCCAAAGCATCACACTGCCTCCGCCGGCTTGCCACCTGTCAGCCCAAAGCATCACACTGCCTCCGCCGGCTTGCCACCTGTCAGTCTAAAGCATCACACTGCCTCCGCCGGCATGCCACCTGTCAGTCTAAAGCATCACACTGCCTCCGCCGGCATGCCACCTGTCAGTCCAAAGCATCACGTTGCCTCCGCCGGCTTGCCACCTGTCAGTCCAAAGCATCACACTGCCTCCGCCGGCTTGCCATCTGTCAGTCCAAAGCATCACACTGCCTCCGCCGGCTTGCCATCTGTCAGTCCAAAGCATCACACTGCCTCCGCCGGCTTGCCACCTGTCAGTCCAACACATCACATTGCCTCTGCCGGCTTGCCATCGGTCAGTCCAAAGCATCACACTGCCTCCGCCGGCTTGCCACCTGTCAGTCCAACACATCACATTGCCTCTGCCGGCTTGCCATCGGTCAGTCCAAAGCATCACACTGCCTCCGCCGGCTTGCCACCTGTCAGTCCAAAGCATCACACTGCCTCCACCGGCTTGCCACCTGTCAGTCCAACACATCACATTGCCTCTGCCGGCTTGCCATCGGTCAGTCCAAAGCATCACACTGCCTCCGCCGGCTTGCCACCTGTCAGTCCAAAGCATCACACTGCCTCCACCGGCTTGCCACCTGTCAGTCCAACACATCACATTGCCTCCGCCGGCTTGCCACCTGTCAGTCCAAAGCATCACACTGCCTCCACCGGCTTGCCACCTGTCAGTCCAACACATCACATTGCCTCTGCCGGCTTGCCACCTGTCAGTCCAAAGCATCACACTGCCTCCGCCGGCTTGCCACCTGTCAGCCCAAAGCATCACACTGCCTCCGCCGGCTTGCCACCTGTCAGTCTAAAGCATCACACTGCCTCCGCCGGCATGCCACCTGTCAGTCTAAAGCATCACACTGCCTCCGCCGGCATGCCACCTGTCAGTCCAAAGCATCACGTTGCCTCCGCCGGCTTGCCATCGGTCAGTCCAAAGCATCACACTGCCTCCGCCGGCTTGCCATCTGTCAGTCCAAAGCATCACACTGCCTCCACCGGCTTGCCATCTGTCAGTCCAAAGCATCACACTGCCTCCGCCGGCTTGCCACCTGTCAGCCCAAAGCATCACACTGCCTCCACCGGCTTGCCACCTGTCAGCCCAAAGCATCACACTGCCTCCACCGGCTTGCCACCTGTCAGCCCAAAGCATCACACTGCCTCCACCGGCTTGCCACCTGTCAGTCCAACACATCACATTGCCTCTGCCGGCTTGCCACCTGTCAGTCCAAAGCATCACACTGCCTCCGCCGGCTTGCCACCTGTCAGCCCAAAGCATCACACTGCCTCCACCGGCTTGCCACCTGTCAGTCCAAAGCATCACACTGCCTCCGCCGGCTTGCCACCTGTCAGCCCAAAGCATCACACTGCCTCCACCGGCTTGCCACCTGTCAGTCCAACACATCACATTGCCTCTGCCGGCTTGCCACCTGTCAGTGCTCATAATATTATGGCTGACTGGTGTAAAAAGAGCTAGCTCACCTGTCAGACATATGGCCAAGGAGAAGAGGTCGTACACATCAGTACTAGGAAGGGAGAGGTCCTCTCTGGATTGAACGATAACAAACCTCTTAATTTCAGCCGACCTCAGGTTTTCTACTATTCTGGCAGCCACTGCAAAGCTGCCTCAAAGCAAAGGAAATCTCAATGTCCCCAAAGAAAACACACTACAGACATAAACAAACACTCTCCACCACCTTCAACACACAACATTCACAGCTCCAGCCATGCGCAACTCCAGGTCACTGTACGGCCCCTCGCCTGGGGACGAGGCCCTCTCTCTGTGCAGCCGACACCCCCTGATTCACTTGCAAGGGGCAGAGTCAAAATATTATACCACAGACTGCAAAATAACTCAAGTTCCAAATGAAATCATTTTTATTAGATTGTCAGCTCTTTTCCGCAGCCTTCAACATTTATTGCTGGATTTTATTTTCGAAACTGGTCCAGCTGGGAGGTGTGAAATTACACATTTCGCATTGAACAAGAGGTCACAATATGGAGACTCCACAGATACATTTAAACCACATTTTTCTCCTACTTTAGAAAGACAAGGGGGGGGGGGGGGGGACAGAGCAACAAGGGGTTGGGAGGGGGGGAGAGACAGAGACAAGGGGGGGGAGAGACAGAGACAAGGGGGGGAAGAGACAGAGACAAGGGGAGCGAGGGGTGAGACAAAAGGGAGGGGGGGAGAGAGACAACACTAAGGGGGGGGGAGGGAGAGAGAAAGCTGGGGGCAAGGGAAAGAGAAAGGCAGCATTGGCACATATAAGGAAATAAAAACAAGAAATTCATTTTTTGATATCATCATTTTTTATTAAAAAAGCAATTTACATGTGAATATATACAAGTTGAACTTTTTTCCTATAGGGTAGTCTTATATTCAGGCTTTTAGTTTTTTTCCTAATGGAATATCCAAAGTTTGGGGGGTCGTCTTATAATCAGGGTCGTCTTATAAATCGAGCAGATACGGTAATTCTGCTAGCACAATGTATAGATCATTTTTTAATTCTCTATATTTAAGTGATGCTGTCCCTTTATCACCTTATAGACCAGGCTGGAGATGCGGTTTGTTGCAAGCACTCCACTTTACATCTTAAGTACAACTAGCAGAAAACGTTCCCCCCCCCCCCTTTCGTTCGTTACCAGGGTGATCGGCTTTGGGGGAATTAAGGATAACATTTATCTTACGCCTCGTGGCGAGACACCTTCAGGCACCGATCAACCACATCTGAGGATATCTTAATCCTTGTACACCGGAAAACTCAACTAGACATTCAAAGAATAACCGGAGAAATCTGCCAAGTCTTCTACTTCTTTCTTTCTTTTTTCTTTCTTTTTTTTTTTTTTTAAAACAGTCATTATTTTGAGAGGAAAGGAACATAATTGAGACTGGATGTTAATTGGCATCTATACGCAACAATGACCCCTGTGATTAAATAGGGTGCTACGATACTATTGTTAGGAGCGTACAATCATTTTCATACTGGTTATCTTTGATTAGGAGGAAAAGGACCTTGAGGGTAATTACCTGTATAATGGAAGAGAACATTGGTTTGCATGATGAAAGGATGTTTTGGACTTCATCGTTTTAGCTCCTGTAGATTAGCGGACAAAAAATTTTTTTTTTAAAGAACTTTTAGTTAAGGAAAAAAAAAAATCATGAAAACATGTAAAGTTGATCTGTCTGTAGAAATATTTTTTCATAATAATGGTTTTCATTTGTTTAGCACTTCTTTCCTTAAAACGGAGTAATAGATTGTTAACAAGCCTGTACTTCCGGCCATTTTTTCCTCTTAGGCACAGCGGGCACATTGCATCACTTGCCCACTTTTGCACAGTGGAATGCTCGGGTGAGGACATATTGTGCACAGTACCTAGCAACTACTGGGTACACCAGAGGAGGAGTTTACACATGAGACATCATTTGTGTCCTCCACAATGCTGGTGGAAGACATTGTATGTGAATCGGGGGGTTGTGGATACGTGCAAACTGCAGCCAAGAAGCAACAATAAAAACCCATCTGTGAAAATGTCAGAACAGCCTGTACGCACTTCATTACCAGTTAAGTGATAAAAAGGTCTTTAGATTCTGCAAGTTGCTTGTTCCTTACTGCTAGTGACTCACCCATGCTAAGTGTCTGCTGTGACAATGCACAAGGCTACAGCAGGCATTTATCAATGCCCAGAGTAGACAAGGACCAACATCCATATTACGTAAACAAAGCTGGGAAAGAACAAAAATATTTGTTCAGGTTACAGGAGAATATTGGGGGTTTTTTTTTTTTTTCAATCAGGAAATTCTATGCTTAATTAGAGAATACTTGTCTGGAGCAGTCAGCTAGCACTCTACAGAGAGCTCATTCTGTATTGTATCTCACGGTGTCAGTAAGCTGAGAGAATCGAAGGAACCAGGGAGTCAAGGATTGTTACTGCTGGAAAATATTATACTGAATACTATAACTCCAACATAAAACCAGATATAAAAAAAAAAAGGTTAAAAAAAAAAAAGTAAAAATAATATATATATATATACACATATACACACACACACACACACACACACACACACACACACACACACACACACAGACGATACAAAGTAAATTATTTCATTTAAACAAGGAGAGTTTCAAAAACCTATATAAATAATGATTTAGTCCTTGTTAAGTATTTTGTTAAACTGTTACAGACTTAATATTGTTTCTGTTCATCAGGGTTTTTTTTGGTTACTGCAGAATGGGGAACAACCTAAGCCTTCAATCCTAGCTAGTTTTTGGGTCACTACCATCCACTGTCAATTCAACTCACAGCATACCTACGGGAGTAGGGGGGTCTTGTGGTATCACAGATCTCCCCACCATTGGCTTCACTTCTGGTGCTAGCGGAGGCCGCCAGGTTCCTCTAGTGCACCAAAGAGGGAGCTAGAAAAGGATCTGTGCCACTGGAAGAAAAAAAGGTTTTGTAACATACGCATTAATTTCCACTGACCTTGATACTATGGCCAGTTCTAGATTCTGGAATGAAACGGTGCAGCACAAGTTTAAACCTTTTTACCTGTGCCTGGTAAAGGCTTGTCACACACTATTTCAAACTCTCCATTTTCTCCTCATTTTTCAAATCTTTTTAAGCAGCTTTGCCATATAACCCTAAATCTTCTAAGGCTTGTTCAGTCATCCTCACTAAATAATAGATGCAAAAGGAAGATAAATTCTCTCCTAGCTAAGAAGACGTATCCTCGCAGGAAGCAGATATTCCCGGTGCGTAGACTCCCTGAGTGTAGAGCATTTTGGTCCCAGAACTAGCATGCAAGCACCTGCAGGAGGGAAATTAGGGACAATTCTCATCCCCCCCCCCCCCCCCCCCTCAGGCCTTGGTGAAAATGTAGGTCAGAGAGAGGCCTTGACAGGGCCAGGCCGACCTGCATCCACAATGAACATTCACATACCGGTGGGAGGAGTGGGGGTTAATCAGAGAATTGTTAATTTGCACAGAAATTATCAATTTTAATTATATTTACATAACTGGCTCAGTGTGATAGAAAAGACTACTACTATTTAGTCACCAGAAATCACAACATATTTAAGTGGGGCCAAATGTATGACTCTACAGGCACCAATTGCACAAGGAAAACAAGAACCAACGTATAAATATTTGGAATGGAGCAAGGCTTTCTAACAAGTACGTTTACGAGTATAAAAAAAAAATATTCGAAATTAAAAAAGCATCGAAATAATAATATTGATCTCTGGATACAAAACAAGAAGTGTTCTGTTGTTAAAAAGGAAGGATTTTATTTTAATTTTATAACAAACAAAGTGTTGTATTAAATTTTCTTGATAGAGTTTATGGGCTGTAACTATATTTTTGTGTCTACGTTTCCTGCAATCAAAAACAAGGACTGTAGAGCAGCCACGGGCAGTAGTGTATCTTCCGCAAGGCAAACAAGGCACTCGCCTAGGGCGGCACTTTGCCAGAGGGCGGCACTTTGCCAGAGTTAAAGCACACTTCTGGTGCTTCAAACATTTTCGCTCCCTCCCCCACTGTTCAGCAAGCTTTAGCTCCTTCCAATTAATCGGGTTGATAGGGGCATGTAATGGACGTGGTGGGGGTATGTAATGGGGGTGATGGGTTCATTTAGTGTGTATGCAATGTGGGTGATGGGGGGCATAATATAAATATAAGGCGCCAAATGGCTTTTTTTTCCAAGGTATTCGGCCTAATAGTACCTAGCCCTGTACGGTATCTATAATGGTTTTCTTCGTGCATACTTACAGATGTATAAAAAGAATATGTTTGTAATAAATGTTGAATATTTTTATACCCCATGAGGACTTTCATTATTTGTGTGTGCTTTTAAAAGGGACAGTCTAGTCCCCAAAACTCACTTTGGTACAAGATGAAGATCACTGCTTGTATAGTGCACAGGCTTTTTTTTCCCCAGTGTGATTTGATGCAGGCATTCTGCATAAATCACATTTTTAATATTTGACTCAAGCCCTCCCCAGTGATTACTCTGCATGTTTACTGCAGGTGCAGCAGCACTGATTATATAGACACTGAGGATATAAAGTTTTGTTTGTCACTTCCTGTGCTGTTGCAACAGAATACATT
The DNA here is from genome assembly GCA_036172795.1 of Pelodytes ibericus. Lineage (NCBI taxonomy): Eukaryota > Metazoa > Chordata > Amphibia > Anura > Pelodytidae > Pelodytes > Pelodytes ibericus. The sequence goes on from CM069864.1 coordinate 89,555,355, forward strand.
GTGTGGACTGTGATAAACTTGCTCTTGTACACAGTAGCATCTTATGACATCACTAGAGAGACAGAAAATTCCATCCATTTGAATGAAATTATTTTCATTGGTTCCTGCAACAAAAAAGGTAAGTAAAGGAAATTGACTTTTACTCAGCTAGTGTGGGCAGTCCTGGTTTCTTGCAAACTGAAGTAATTTCACTAATTCATCTACCTGTATGTTTTGTAACTTAAGTTTTAGCAGTGTAAAATGTAAATCATGCATTTTAAAGTACTTTGAAAGCACATCAATATGCATTAACATTTGGAAGATGCATATTTGGGCACCAGACAGCCCCTTTAATGTGTTCTAACAGAGAGAAAAGAACAGCACATTTAACGTACAAATCCCAACATTTATCAAACGTAAGAGATTAGCTGCCCAAAACTCCGGAAAATTGGCTTCCTTCTAAAAGAGAGAAGAGAAATGAGTTTGGTCGATACAGGACAATACTGTATAGTTGCTATTCAGATGTCCTGGTCTAACAGATCAATAGTCAAGGTCGGTTAGTAATTTGGAGGTAGGATGGGGAGAAATAAGATAAGGTGCGTTTGTGTTTTTTCCAAGTACAAGAGATAAGTATCCTCACATTCTTCCAGTGCACAGGAGCTTGAGGCATGTACCAACAGGCACCTACATATGGCATACTTACATTTAAAATAAATAGGGGTCACCCTTGAGATTTAGGTCTTAAAGGCAGTGCATCAGCTAAACATTGTTTTTACTGTGAATGTATAAAATAAAAAATGACCTATACACTGTAATAGCAAAACTGCGAGCAAAAGCCTAAAACTAGGAGAGAAATGCGTTTTAAATGCGTCTGTGGAGTCTCCTCGCTTATGACATCATCTGAGACTAGGGTTGCCACCTGGCCGGTATTTAACCGGCAGGCAGGTAAAAAAAAATTGGCTTCAGGCCAATGTTAAGTCTATGGAGACAGTACCAAGGCCGGTATTTTTTTTTAAGAAAAGGTGGCAACCCTATCTGTGACATAATATGCAAATTACACGTTTCCCATTGAAAAGCAGTTCATTTTGCATATCAAGTCCCAGGTGATGTCATAAGCAGGAGACTTGTTTATATGTTCAGAAAATGACCCATTAAAAAAACAAAAAACATTTATTTGCTTGCAATTTTGCTAACACAAGGTTTAGATCATTTTAAATCATTTTTTTTTTACTGTATATTCACAGTGAAAACAATGTTTAGGTGACACAGGCCCTTTAAATCAGCTACTTGTATATTATGTCTATTTTTCAATGGCAAGAAATAAAAAGATATACAATCTATACTTGACTGTGTGCCTGATCATGGCTTGTGCTGCCTAATTACATTTTCTCACCTGTGCTGGAAGTAGTCCTTCCCATCAGTCTCTTATTCTTACATAAAATCTTCCACCAACAAAAGGTGTTGGATTTAATAAGTTGTGAATTTTGAGTAAGGTGAGGTGTCCACTTAAAGCTTATCAATACAGTAACACTATATCCTTTGGGCCAAGAATCTCTAGCAGGTGCCAGTAAACACAAACCCTGCTGTCTTTATGTCCCAAACACAAAACACAATGCATGATTAGAGTCAGTGCCGAATAATTCAACATTGAATGGGTTTGCTGACCTCCAGCTGCCCATCATGCAAGAAGTAGCAGCACAGAGCTGATCTTATCTGCCAAAGTTCCAGTTCCAGAACTGATCTTATCTGCCAAAGTTCCAGTTCCAGAACTGATCTTATCTGCCAAAGTTCCAGTTCCAGAACTGATCTTATCTGCCAAAGTTCCAGTTGCAGAACTGATCTTATCTGCCAAAGTTCCAGTTGCAGAGCTGATCTTATCTGCCAAAGTTCCAGTTCCAGAGCTGATCTTATCTGCCAAAGTTCCAGTTCCAGAGCTGATCTTATCTGCCAAAGTTCCAGTTCCAGAGCTGATCTTATCTGCCAAAGTTCCAGTTCCAGAGCTGATCTTATCTGCCAAAGTTCCAGTTCCAGAGCTGATCTTATCTGCCAAAGTTCCAGTTCTGATCTTATCTGCCAAAGTTCCAGTTCCAGAACTGATCTTATCTGCCAAAGTTCCAGTTCCAGAACTGATCTTATCTGCCAAAGTTCATTTAAAAAAAAAAGGTAAAAATAGGCATAAAAACAATGTTGCCATTTATTAGACCCCCCCCCCCAAATCACTCCACAGCGCTAGTAAAGAGGTACATTCCAGCACACCATTAATGGGTCCCATTGCTCAATCATACTTTCCAAAAGGCACACAAAATATTCAAAGACCCTTTTGTTTCAAAAAATATTTTTTTAAAAAAAAGTGCGACAGGCTAGTGTAAGCACACGGTACACTTGCAATGAAACACGTATGGCTTTCCACTTTTATCAGGCCTCTTGTTTTAGCATACACAAATGTCTCGGATTGTGAACATTTTGGTTTTGAATACTACCGAAGGATATAAGTAAGATTGTTTTATTTAATTGTCAATACCGGTATTGTTTCCCGTAAAATAAAATCTGCAGGTTACCAATAAAAATGTCAAGTTTGACGAGCCGACCGTGAGATTGATGCGGATTTCTAATGGCGCTAACCCTCCTTTCGGCAGACAGACGGTGATAATATGTAAAAATAAAATATCGCACTTTCCGTGTGTAATTTGTTTGTATAATGATGTGAAGGGTTCTCATTCGTTGTACTTGACAGATCAAAAAAAGATAATAATAATAAAAAGGTTTATTATTAATAGTTCTTTGGATTGCATTGAACAAGTTGTGCCACCACAATGTGATCAACACCAATACTTTGATTTAAACCTGGAAACTCTTTTATTTTTTAATACTGGAAGCTGTAAAATGGGAGGTGGATTGCCTGACTTCCTGGGCAGTGCATTATTGTTGGTCGCTGACCATAGCTCCGCCTACTCCACTGGCAGAGACCATTTTGGAAGGGACATCAATCAAGGCTAAATAGAGCGGGCGTCATCATTACACCCAAATTCTAACCTCTTTAAGCAATTCCAATATATCAAAGAGTAACATCATGGGTTGGCCAGAATTCGGTATCCTCCCCCCCCCCCCAGACATTTGTACAGCCACAATTATAAAATAAGAACAAATATTATCTATACATTGTGTTGATTTATGCCTTAGCTTCACAATTCTGATAAGAAAAAATAAAAATAATTTAGAGGAGTCTGTGGTGTCTCCAGTTTATGACCTCACCTGTGGTGCGAGGATATGAAAAACTAACTACAATCATTTTAATGAGCAATTTGTATTTCAAACCACAGACACATTTAAAGGGACTGTATAGTGTCCAACATGCATCTTCCAAATGTTAATGCATATTAATGTGCTTTGAAAGTGTTTTAACATGCATGTTTTACATTTTGCATTGCATAAAATATAAAATACTTACAGCTGGATGACACTGTGAAATAGCAGCAGTTCCAAGAAGCCAGGACTGCCCACACTAGCTGGGTAAAAGTCAATTTCCTTCTTTTTAAAATTGTTTTGCAGCAGGAACCAATGAGAATAATGCCATTCAAATTAATGGAATTTCCTGTCTCTCTAGTGATGTCATCAGGCATTGTGTTGCACGGTTAAGAGATCCTACTGTGTACAAGAGCAAGGTCACTCATAGGCCACACAATAGATTAAATTCGAGGAGCACCGCAAGTGACTAAATGAAAAAAAACTTTATATGCTCAGTGTCTATATAATCAGTGCTGCCACACCTGCAGTAAACATGCAGAGTAATCACTGGGGGAGGGCTTGAGTCAAATATTAAAAATGTGATTTATACAGAATGCCTGCATCAAATCACACAGGGATAAAACCCTGTGCACTATACAAGCAGTGATCATCTTGCACCAAAGTGAGTTTGGGGGCTAGACTGTCCCTTTAATACATATTTCTCTGTTAATTTATGCTAACACAATGTTTTTTCATGTTCAGGTGATGATGAAGTGTCTTTAATACATGTATCATTATTGGGTTCAGTTGAGATATTGTTTGGTAGAGTTTAGAAACATAAAATGATGCTCTCTGTGCTGTTTGCATCCATCTCCATTACATCTACAGATTCAGAAAATACTTTAAAACCACGGAGTGCAACACTCTCTACAGGCACCCAAACATTGTGTCCGACTTCCACTCTTATCCATTGCTGGTGCAATAATCCCATATCCAGCTATACAATGTCAGTGAATAAGTGTAACAAAGATATGCCCAATGCGTTTTACTGGTAAATCAGCTCTATCAGGAGTCTGTGAAACATCAGTATGTAAGAGAGAACAGTTAATATGAGTTGAGTTTATCAGTAAGACTCAAAACCAGCATTTTAACAATATTCATTGCTGAAAGAATTATCTGCAAACGGCAAGAATACGTTTTTTCAACCTACTTTTTTTTTTAATAAGCTGATATGATAACTCTGCACTATCACTGCTGCCTGCCAGACTCGGTTTATTATTTGGATAAAGGAGATTAAGTAAATTTAAAAAAAGAGTCTTCTTCACATTTACTGCAAGGTAGAATGCCAGTAATGATTTTATATATATATATATATATATATATATATATATATATATATATATATATATATATAAACAGCCCGGCAAACTATGTTTTTTAAAAAAAAAAACAATAATTAGATTAGCAGATTTTAAACACATAAATAAGTTCTCAAATGGCGGGGGGGAATGTAGAATAAACTTTAAACTTATAAGATAGCAGGGCCGCTATAGGGTAATGGACCAATGAGTGGAACGTAAAACCTTGATATTATCTAAACGGGAAAATAATAGTTCACCTCCACACAATCTGCCGATTATATTAAAACTTCTAACATAACCTCCCTTTGTTTTGCTGGTGAGCGACACCCGCGACATCTTCCTGGTCCCATGTTTGGTCTTGGGTAACGAAAGCAATCAGTGAGACCTTCTCCTTTGACATGTCAGTGCATGGAGCGGAGAGAGAGGTCTTTGAAATCTCTGGCACAAGAAAGGCATCATGGGAAAGGGGAAAAAAAAGCTACAAATCTATCTAGGTAGAATGTTACAGCATGTAATCTTTAGGTAAAGAACTTAAAATAATCTCATTATTGAGGCACACAACAATTTACAGATACTTGAAGTGGTGTATCTTGGTTTTGTGCTGCCCTAGGCAGACAAAATGTAGGCACCCCACCACCACCACCACCACCACCACCAACGTTGCACACCTACGACATGCCCCATCACCCACGTTGCACACCCACAACATACCCAATCACCCCATTACATGCCCCCATCACGTCCATTACATGCCTCCATCACCCACATTGCATACACACTAAATGCCCCATCACCCCCATTACATTCCCCATCACCCTCATTACATACCCCACCACATCCATTACATGCCCCATCACTCCGATTAATTAGAAGGAGCTAAAGCTTGCTGAACGGTGGGGGAGGGAGCGAAAATGTTTGAAGCACCAGAAGTGTGCTTTAACACCCTCTGGCAAAGTGCCGCCCTAGGCGAGTGCCTTGTGGAAGATACACTGCTGGATACTTGAGACTATACGAAGCCGCTGACAGGTGAGTTCTTGGGATTTTTTTGACCCCAAGTAGTAAATTAAAATCAGTAGGATTTTATTAAAAAAAAAAAAAAAAAAAAATGTATTAAAAGTCAAGTAGAATCAGCTTTTTACAGGTTTTGACATCTGTATTTGAGCTATGCATGCTCAGCATTGATCAGATGTTTACCAGGGAGGTCTATAGATAATAGATATATAGATTGCCAGGTTTCATTAGGAATTTAGAAGTAAGTTACGTGTAATTAAATTGGAAGTGTGGTCACTAAATCTGAGCAGTAAATGATCAATTGATTTACTCAGTTAATTCCCTTTTGTTATTTATTTTATTTGCTGCCATGTCTCTGGAAGACATCCTTACTTGGGAGATTTGTTCATGCATCTACTACTTTGCAAAAAAATACTTCCTAAACATAGAATGTGTGGGCAGATAACCATTCAGACCATATGTCTCTACTGGCTGTAAAACCCTCACTTATTTTGTAATTGTATTTATCATAAATTCAGAATGGGTTTACGTTTAAACCATACATGCTTATACTCCATCACTGTATTAAATGTCTGCTGGAAGGCTAGTCCATGGATCCACCACCCTCCCTGTAAAGTACTACAATCTCTGCCATCACAGCATTTGATTCCAGGGACTATTTCTCTCTTTTAAAACTTATTAAGGCTCTTTAAAAAAAAAAGGAACTGTATCACCTCAACATTGCTTATACTGTGAATGTGGATAGTAAAAAAACAAAAACAAAACACACAATTATCCAACATTATTTATACATTGTGTTAATAAAAATCAAATGCCTAAATTAGAAGAACAATTTGTTACAAGTGGGTCTGTGGAGTCTCCTGCTTATGACATCACCTCTGGCTTGATATGCAAATTAACTGGTTTTCAATGGAAAATGTGCCATTTGCATTTCAAGCCACAAGGTGATGTCATATACAGGAGACTCCACAGAGAGATTTTTCTCCTGTATAAATCATTTTTAATATTTTTTTTAATCTCTACATGCACAGTACAAATGTTGTTTAGGCGATAGACCCCTGTAAATATGTAAGTTACAGGGTCAATTTGAGGAGCACAGGAAGTGACTAAATGTAAAAAAACTTTATATGCTCAGTGTCTATATAATCAGTGCTGCTGCACCTGCAGTAAACATGCACAGTAATCACTGGGGGAGGGCTTGAGTCAAATATTAAAAATGTGTTTTATGCAGAATGCCTGCATCAAATCACACAGGGATAAAAGCCTGTGCATTATACAAGCAGTGATCTTCATCCTGCACCAAAGTGAGTTTGGGGACTAGACTGTCCCTTTAAAAAAATATATATATATTTTTCTAAACAGGCATGAGATTGAGATGAGGGGGCATCACTATTGAAAGCTTTACCCAGGGCCCACCAGTACCCTAAACCAACCTTGCCTACCAGTTGAAAGCCTATAATCTAGTCTGGGTTTAGTGACATCAAATGGTATTTATCAGTAGGCACCAGGCTGAGGGCTGCAGGAGTAAAAGCAGTCTATGGTAATAAACCACTTAACACCACTGGTTCACATATGTTATTTAGGTAGTTCACTTATCCATTGATAGCAATATATATCCATACATACACACACACACACACACACACACACATACATACATACATACATACACACACGATCAGTCATTTTATTGCACAGTTCCATACGTCTTTTTTAATCCATACAAAACATAAATAGTACTAGTACCATATCATCACAGAACCAATCTGGGCAGAAAATAAAAATCTGAAATGTATACGTTTCGCATAGAATCTATTTAAATTCCACAAAATAAAAAAAAAAACGAATGATTACGTTAAATAAGCACAGACAAAAATTGAACAAAAATTGCATTCATAATGTATAACAGAAGCCTCTATAACCATGTACTTTATCTCTGTATTGCATCCACAAGCATTTGAAAAAGAAAAGAAAAAAAAGAAAAATGATGTTGAATTGTTTGGGACTGCTAACAGAAACATGGGAATATATTTAATAATAAAGGGTAACGGTTTGCTGCCATGTAACCTGCCTATACAAGATACTTGTAAACCTTATTTTTTGGATTCAAAAAAATACATATATTTTTTTTACTGCAAACGAAGTTGTTACCAACAAACATTGCTCACACTGACTGTAGAAAATGTAAAAAATGATCTGTACATTGTGTTATCAAAATGTTCCACATTTTTTCCTGTAAAATGAGTTCATTTGCATATCAAGCTACAAGGTGATGTCATAAGCAGGGACACCACAAACATTTCATGACATATCGTTCTCTCATTTTATGCATTTACAATTTTGCTAACAATGTATAGAGGATATTTCAGCCTTTTTTTTTAATTCTCTACATGCACAGTAAAAACACTGTTTTATCCCACAATAATTAACGGTGTTTGGGAATTTTATATTGCAACCTTTTTGCGCTACTGGGGTGCATCAAGAAATGCAACTAAGGGGAGAAAAGAAAATGTAATTGTGTTATTCAGTGGGGAGTGGTATACACAGGGTACACGTTAGATCATCACTGCAATCAGTAGTGTATCTTCCACAAGGCAAACAAGGCACTCGCCTAGGGCGGCACTTTGCCAGAGGGCGGCACTTTGCCAGAGGGTGTTAAAGCCCACTTCTGGTGCTTCAAACATTTTCGCTCCCTCCCCCACCGTTCAGCAAGCTTTAGCTCCTTCCAATTAAATCGGGGTGATGGGGGCATGTAATGGACGTGGTGGGGGTATGAAATGAGGGTGATGGTGGCATGTAATGGGGCATTTAGAGTGTATGCAATGTGGGTGATGGGGGCATTTAACGGGGTGATTGGGCATTTAATGTGTGTGCAATGTGGGTGATGGGGCATGTTGTGGGTGTCCAACGTGGGGGGGGGGGGGGTGCCCGAATTTTGTCTGCCTAGAGCAGCACAAAACCAAGATACACCACTGACTGTAGTAGAGTTAGTAGTGACATTATCTTCACAGGCACCAATGTATAAATGCAGAGCATTAGCAATAAGTCTGCTAGACACATACGTCGGGATTAGCGATTTTGCCCTAGAATTAGGGAAACTATTAAATGAAGTGACCGTGTCACCTAAATAATATGTATTCTGGGAATGTAGCAAATGAAACTAATGCCCCTAAATTATCTATACATTGTGTTAGCAGAGCTGCAAGCACATCCACAAATGGAGAGACAGTACAATGTGTCTCCAGTTGATGACATCACTTCATGGCCTGATATGCAGATGGGAAATGTGTGATTTGCATATCGAGCCACAAAAGTGATGTCACAAACAGGAGACACCATGGATAAAAGTGTGGGGGTGTGCAATTACACTTTAGTCTTATGGAAAAAAAAAATTTGACTGGTCCAAAGTACCAAAAGGATTCTTCTAGTCTATAAAATCCATCCACAGGAACCTTATATACCGTAATAAAATGAATTCGCCCTCTGGTAGTCCATCCTAAATATTCTATTAGATGACTTTTCAACCCAATAAGCATCTTGGAGCAGCTTGTACTCCTTGTCACCAGCGTGAGATGTGTTTAAAGGATGATGACACAGGACCCCCACAGACCCAACTCCAACACATGTTTCTCTTAATTCCTGAATTTGCTTGCAATTGAGCTAAAAGAAACATGTGTTGGAGGTGGGTTTGTGGGGGTTTCGCCTGCTTATCACATCACCTTGCGGCTTAATTATGCCAATTACACACTTTGCATTGAAAATAAGTTCATTTGCATATCAGGACGCAAGGTGATGTCATAAAACTGGAGGCACTACGTTTGAAAGCACAGATGTCTCTGATTTGCAATTCTGTTAGCACAATATTGGTATATAGATCCCCCCTTCATTCTCAGTATAAATTATATATAGGTCACAGCGTCCCTTTAATTGAGACACCTGAATTCAAGTAAGGTGGGGGGTTTTTTCTTCTTTTTTTAACCTACTAGGAAGAAAAGGCTCAAATATAGTCACCTTCAGACCCCAATGTAATAACCACCAGGTATGTATAAATGTAATATTATGCATTAAGAGCATCTCTCAAGGCTGGAGACTGTCTCTGCCTGTGTCTGTATATCAGACTTGCCCCATCTCCCTAGCAGACCTTATAAAGTAAGTGATTTTTATGGGGCAGCCTAAAAAGTTGACAGTAGGACCAGTTTGATACTTAAAACCATACCCCCCCCCCCCCCCCCCCCTCTCTCTCTCTCCAACAAACTGTAACCTGATACATACCCCCAACTTCTAAACTTAGACCCTGCCTGCTCTTCTAACCCAGGCAGTAATCAGCCAGCCACCTGGTATAAAACCTGTGCCAAAAACACAACAGATTCACCCAACATAAATACATATTTAGAATAAAAATGTTATTTATTATCCTGCAACATTCCAAAATGAATACATTTGTACACCCTGCAGCAATCACTTTTATTCAATAACACAAGTCAGTGGTTTCTTAAAGATTTAACCCATTACTTGTCTGAACTGCCTTTAACCCAACCTGGCCCCTGCAGATTAATTATTTCTTTTATCTACCATAACTTCTGAAGATAAATTCTGCAGGAACATAACCAAGTACACAGTAGGCATGCAGGAGCATTCTCTTACCTTTCAGCAGTACAGTCCTCTGCAGGATAATTTCTGGGTATAATTGCAGAGAAATCCCATGTTCAAAAAGCTGACTCCCCAAAAAAAATCAACAGGTAAATCCCAGGGAGTCCAGTTGCCCCCCTCACACACACACACAGTACTCTTTAATGTGTCTATGTTCTTTCTGTACTCAGTAGAGATGTAGCCAGCACCCCCCACCCCTCTCAGTGCCTGTGGTTCAGCCTGTGCAGTGAGCAGGCAGGGAGCACAGCAGCCTGTTTGGGGGATGCAGCTTTTTGGTGCATTCCAGTTTTTTTTAAAGGTAAAACCTTTCTTGCAAATCACTCAGTTCTCCCCTCCAAAGCATTATCATGCATTATTAGTTTATTTATTAAAATCATTATTATTTTATTTTGCTGGTGGCCAGCAGACCAGCTCCCACCAATCACAGCCCTCCTAGCTCAGGCTTGCATCTGTAGCAGAGCTGAGATGAATGACTGCAGACGATGAATAAGCATGGAAAAGCCCCCCCTCCATAGCCAGGGCCGCCTTCTCTGTCCCCTGCAGCTCTCCCAGGTCTTAGTATTATAATGCAACCCCCAAGCCAAAAACAGGAAGGGGGGCTTAACCCCTTAAGGACTTAAACATTATTTGCTGTCAATTTCTTTCTTAAAGAGCCATCAGGGGGGGCTACATCTTATTATGGGGGGTGGGGGGGCTTAAACACCCATTCAGTGCCCACTAGATGAAGTTTCAAGTGGTCTTCAAAGGGGCTCTGTCACCTATATATTTATATATAGGGAGTCTGGTAAAATGGTCTTTGCGTTGGGTTAGCAGAATTGCAAGCAAAGGCATAGATTACAAATGTACTTTAAAGGTCTGTGTTGTCTCATGTGGATGACATCACCTTGCGGCTTGGCATGCAAATGACCTGTTCTGTCTCCAAGCAGCTAATTTGCATGTCAAGCCGCAAGGTGATGTCATTCACAGGCGCAGCACATTATGGAAGCACATGCTTCTTCTGTGTCAGAAGGAGCCAATTAGTTAATTAAAGTGTTTATGGTACACCAGACACCTTATTTAACCATTTGGATATCTCTCTGGACACTCACATCAATTCTACATATTGCAGAAATGCCTGCAAAGCTTATATCGGGGGGGGGGGGCATGGCGGAAAAAGTGGCACATTGGGTAACCCTACACGACCAAAGGCACTCTGAGGAAACATGATCCAATTTGATTTATACATTGTGTTAGTCCATGCATTTGCTTACATCTCTGCCATGGTGATGTCATAAGCAGGAGACCCCCACAGACACTAATTTAGGCCTTTCTGCTCACACAATATGTTTGGCTCATTTTTTATTCTCAGCAGACATAGTATGAGCGATGTTTAGGTGATACATTTAAATGGTAACTTTGCAAAGCCCCCCAGGGGTTAACTGATTTGTATTTCTTATTCCGACACAGCCCTGACTCTGTAACTGTTTTTGTAAGGGAGAATCATGGTATCTATCAGTTGTGGTGCCAGGGTTGCAATTCTGATACTATTTTGATAAACTGACTTGTTTAGTTGTTTTTTAAAAATATGATTATGTTTCAAAGCGGGCAGGAAGTTCATTGTGCTGCTATGGGTTGTAGATCTGTCTCACATTTATAAACAACAGGTTTTCTTTGTTGTTAAAGGGGCTGTATCACCTAAACATGGCTTATACTGTGACTGGAGAGAATAAAGGGACTGTATCACCTAAACATGGCTTATACTGTGACTGGAGAGAATAAAGGGACTGTATCACCTAAACATGGCTTATACTGTGACTGGAGAGAATAAAGGGACTGTATCACCTAAACATGGCTTATACTGTGACTGGGGAGAATAAAGGGACTGTATCACCTAAACATGGCTTATACTGTGACTGGAGAGAATAAAGGGGCTGTATCAACTAAACACGGCTTATACTGTGACTGTAGAGAATAAAGGGACTGTATCACCTAAACACGGCTTATACTGTGACTGCAGAGAATAAAGGGACTGTATCACCTAAACATGGCTTATACTGTGACTGGAGAGAATAAAGGGACTGTATCACCTAAACACGGCTTATACTGTGACTGTAGAGAATAAAGGGACTGTATCACCTAAACACGGCTTATACTGTGACTGCAGAGAATAAAGGGACTGTATCACCTAAACATGGCTTATACTGTGACTGGAGAGAATAAAGGGACTGTATCACCTAAACACGGCTTATACCGTGACTGGAGAGAATAAAGGGACTGTATCACCTAAACATGGCTTATATTGTGACTGGAGAGAATAAAGGGACTGTATCACCTAAACACGGCTTATACTGTGACTGGAGAGAATAAAGGGACTGTATCACCTAAACATGGCTTATACTGTGACTGGAGAGTATAAAGGGGCTGTATCACCTAAATACTGCTTATACTGTGACTGTAGAGAATAAAAGGACTGTATCACCTAAACACTGCTTATACTGTGACTGGAGAGAATAAAGGGACTGTATCACCTAAACATGGCTTATACTGTGACTGGAGAGAATAAAGGGACTGTATCACCTAAACACTGCTTATACTGTGACTGGAGAGTATAAAGGGGCTGTATCACCTAAACACTGCTTATACTGTGACTGTAGATAATAAAAGGACTGTATCATCTAAACACGGCTTATACTGTGACTGGAGAGAATAAAGGGACTGTATCACCTAAACACTGCTTATACTGTGACTGGAGAGTATAAAGGGGCTGTATCACCTAAACACTGCTTATACTGTAACTGTAGAGAATAAAGGGACTGTATCACCTAAACACGGCTTATACTGTGACTGGAGAGAATAAAGGGACTGTATCACCTAAACACGGCTTATACTGTGACTGGAGAGAATAAAGGGACTGTATCACCTAAACACTGCTTATACTGTGACTGGAGAGAATAAAGGGACTGTATCACCTAAACACGGCTTATACTGTGACTGGAGAGAATAAAGGGACTGTATCACCTAAACACGGCTTATACTGTGACTGGAGAGAATAAAGGGACTGTATCAACTAAACATGGCATATACTGTGACTGCAGAGAATAAAGGGACTGTATCACCTAAACATGGCTTATACTGTGACTGGAGAGAATAAAGGGACTGTATCACCTAAACATGGCTTATACTGTGACTGTAGAGAATAAAGGGACTGTATCACCTAAACACGGCTTATACTGTGACTGTAGAGAATAAAGGGACTGTATCACCTAAACATGGCTTATACTGTGACTGGAGAGAATAAAGGGACTGTATCCCCTAAACATGGCTTATACTGTGACTGGAGAGAATAAAGGGACTGTATCACCTAAACACTGCTTATACTGTGACTGGAGAGAATAAAGGGACTGTATCACCTAAACATGGCTTATACTGTGACTGGAGAGAATAAAGGGACTGTATCCCCTAAACACTGCTTATACTGTGACTGCAGAGACTATAAAAACAACTGCAAATGATCTATACACTGTGTTAGCAGAATTGCAAGCAAATGCCTAAATTAGGAGAAAAAGGTGTTTTTTTCAATATGTCTGTGGAGTCTCCTGCTTATGACATCACCTTGGTATGCAAATCACACATCTCCCATTGAAATCCAGTTCATTTGCATTCCAAGCCACAGGTGATGTCATGAACAGGAGACTCATTTATAACTCATCTTTCTCCTAACTGAGCTTTAGATGTGAGTTCTGGGCCAAGGTTCTAAAAGTGGAGCAGTCACCATGGTAACCAATGGGCTGCACCTGTGGAGTTCGCTCTGTATGTCATATTCAGGTCTCAGTGACACAGTAGCAGCTTCCATTGCAGGGCACCCACTCCTACAATGTTCTCACTGTGTAATCACTCTGCTTCTCCACAGTATAGATATAACATAGACTAATGGAGGTTCTATTGCTGTGCTAAATGCATTGTCCCACGCCCACTGCATTTCTTATCTCTCTGTTTTGCACTAGGGTAGAGATACTGAGGTGCATTAACACCACACCACTGCAAATAGCATGGCATATGTATTTTTCTATTATATAAATCCCAAATGGAGGCCCACAGGCTTCTTTTTTGTACTCTATGCCAGCTGCAGTGCTGGGTCTGTTGCACTACATGAGATAAAATCAATGGGGGGTGGGGTGGGGTCTTGCTGGCAAATGAAGATGAAAATTCATTGATTGCAAATTATCTATACACTGCGTTAGCAGGATTGCAAGCAAATTCTTAAACTGGGAGAAAAGTATGTTGAAGATATCATAAGAAGGATACACCAAAATCCCATTTAATGGACAACTGTCACACGCTCTCCTCATGTCAGCGCGTCATGTGGACTGCCGAATGCAAAGTCCTGTGAATGCAGTGTGTGTGCTGGTGGAAAGTCCTGGGTGCAACGGTTGCTGGTGGCAAGATCAATTGGTGCAATCTGGGTATAGGGGCGTGTCCTGTGAGTGCTGGGGCAAGTTGTATGAGTGCAACCAGGTGCTGTGTGTGCAATGGCAGGGGATATAGGTGCATGTCCTCATTTTTCTCATCACTAGGATATGTTAACTCTAGGTTATGTCCCTCTACGTTTTTGTAAAAAAAAAAAAAATATATATATATATATATATATATATATATATATATATATATATATATATATATTATATAAACTGGGGCAGGAAACAAGACTGACTGACTTGGGGTTTAGAGAATATAACAATACTGAACTCCAAAACAGATAAGTTAAAATATATTATGTTCCAAATTAGCAAATCTTTTAGAAATGTACATTTTATTAACATTTACAAGGTGAAATTTATTTTTTTATTTTGTTTTTGCTTTAAACCCAAAACTCATGTTTGATCCCCTGAGCTTTTGAGGCTTAAAATACTACTGTACAATATTTATATATATATATATTTATTTTTCTTTCTATAACCTTTCTTGTAGTCGAGTCGTGCACATTCTGTCACTTCTAGTGAGAATCTTCTCTTTACCGGACAGGACTTGTGTGTAAACTTCACAGCTGAAACTCTGTGTTGTGATTTAATCTCAAAATTGCAGGGGAACTGACCTTTACTCAGAGCTGTCAAACCACACACAAAAAAATATATATATTCTCAGGCGTGAGCAAGTGCCAACCATTGCTGGCAGGATTAGCAGTTTTTGAACATGCCAGTCATTCTGTTGCTAAGCTATTGCAGTCTAACTCGTTAATACCATTGTGAAGTATTTGGTAATATTGGCAAAGCCCATGGGCCAGGTTAGGCAACCATCGGCACTCCAGATGTTGTGAACTACATCTCCCATAATGCTCTTACAGCCGTCATGGGAAATGTAGACCACACCTGGAGGGGTAGGTAACTCATGTGTTTTTAATATGAGAACAGGACATAGATGATTACAGTATATTAATATTTATATGGAAGAAAATATTTTAGCCAGAGCTTTGTTACAGAGTATAAAAAGGTAGCTACAGACAAAATTATACAAACAGATGCTGTCTAGCATGAGGTAGAGAGCACTGCTCACAAGCTTGCAATCTGGAGGATAAAATGGTGATATTCTGTTTAACTGAAAGATTCCAAATAGTGAAGGGATTTTACATAGAAATCTGCTAACGAAAGAATACAAATAAAGTATCTTTTATCGAGTCTCCTTTCTGTATAGCACTGTCAGCGGGCAGACATCTTGGATCAGATGTATGCTGCATATGACCCAAGATTCTAAAGAACATGTCCGTCTCCGTATAGTGCTATACAGAGCAAAGAGGTTCTGTGTTTGTATTCTTTCATTAAAGCATTTCCTTTTTTAAATGCTTACACGTGATACCATCTTTCAATTAAACAGAACTTCATTTTTTGCCAACATTTATCCTTTAACTCCCAGACATTGGAGTGTCCAGTGAAAAACATAAGGATTTACAGGTACAATAAATAAATGCACTGATCCTATAACCACTGGCCCAATATTGTGTAGATTCTGCCGCCAAAACAGCTCTGACCCTACGAGGCATGGACTCCACTAGACCTCTGAAGGTGTGCTGGGGTAACTGGCACCAAGACATTAGCAGCAGATCCTTTAAGTCCTGTAAGTTGCGAGGTGGGACCTCCATGGATTAGACTTGTTTGTCCAGCACATCCCACAGATACTCGATTGGATTGAGATCTGGGGAATTTGGAGGCCAAGTCAACACCTTGAACCCGTTGTTGTGTTCCTCAAACCATTCCTGAACCATTTTTGCTTTGTGGCAGGGAGCATTATCCTGCTGAAAGAGGCCAATCCCATCAGGGAATACCGTTTCCATGAAAGGGTGTACATGGTCTGTAACAATGCTTAGGTAGGTGGTACATGTCAAAGTAACATCCACATGAATGGCAGGACCCAAGGTTTCCCAGCAGAACATTACCCAAACCATCACACTGCCTCCACCGGCTTGCCACCCATCAGCCCAAAGCATCACACTGCCTCCACCGGCTTGCCACCCATCAGCACAAAGCATCACACTGCCTCCACCGGCTTGCCACCCATCAGCACAAAGCATCACACTACCTCCACCGACTTGCCACCTGTCATCGGTCATAATGTTATGGCTGATCGGTGTATATAGCAATATTTCTTGAGCTAATCCTATTTTCATCTAATATCGCACAAGCAAATGTATCTTGGGTTCAAGAGAGGATCTGGAATTGATAAATGGGAACAGGTGCAGAGGAAAAAACCCGACATGAATTTTTACCTTGCAGAATATTTATTACTAAGCTGTGTTGTGTCACCTAACAAGACTTTCAAGGTCTTTGCAATGAAATAAAAAGCCCACCTCTGTACATTCCTAAAGGAATTATGATGGACTAGACAAATAAACTAGCATTATCTACAGGGAAAGTATGTGTAGGAGGGGAGACTCGTGAAAGGCCCCCCACTTTGATTGCGAAAGAGCTTTCTGGAATGCCAGTAAGTGGAATTTTCCTACTGATTTAGTTATCAATAATAATTTATCTAAGGGTATCCCTAATTCTTGTTATCCTGGTGCTGTGCTGGAACAAAACACTTGTCTACAAATCTTCAGCATGTTGCGTGCTCCTTCTTCTACTACAGTGCCCACATCTTGTGACTGTCTCACTGTATAGTAGGAGGGTGCAGGCAGACAGTGAGACAGACACAAGATGTCAACACTGTAGTTGAACAAGGAACACCGAACATACTGACAAGTTATAGGCAAGTTGTTTGTTCCAGCACATTAGAAAAGCTTTTCACATTGTCCTTCCTCCATATGTCCATGGTCTCTGATGAGACTCAGGTCTCAATTTCTGTATAGGACCCCATCAATTTTGATAGTTGTCCCTCTCGCTATCTTGGTGTATGATTAGAGGAATCCTTGGAGAGAGCAGTCCGTGTTATTAGAGTAATGTTCCAGTATTTTCTATTATTCTCTTTTTTTTGTAGCTTGAAAATTTTGATAACCTTTTACCAATATTTAAAAAAAATACAAAAGAGCAAATACCAAAAGCCAATATGGAAAAAAAATTATTTTAATAACCAATTACGTTCTGCTCCGTATAGATTAATCGGTCCAGAATTGAGACCAGAACGGGATTTTTAGTTGAATTTCGGAATTCTACAATCCGGGTTGGGTTTGAGAAGTCCTCTAATGATTTTGAGAAATCCAGCCATAATCTAACTCTGTCTACAATTCATTGGTTCCTTATCTGAATATAAAAATATTATGTAACCAGAGAGGAAAAAAAATAAAATAAAAAGATCTGCTATCTCAGTTCCATACTGGAATAGAAATGGACTGAATTATGAAGCCGATTCCCAGTGACAGATCAATTTAACACTCTCGTAAAATCCCTTACATATTTATTTGAAATGGCTAAGTGCGGAAGAACCTGACACCGATCTGCGCAATTAGAAGGAGAATTGGAATTTCAAACGCATCGTGTTGAATAAACCTTTAGAAAAGATTTATTTTTATGAGCTCTGAAGGGGGAGTAATAGCGATTTGCTTTTTATTAAGTGATTTTGATTAATTATAAAGTCAAATAAAAGCATAATGTTGCCACTTGATGCTTGAATTAAAAATGTGTATATATATATATATATTTTTTTTTTTAATAAAAAAACTTGCACTTTAAACACTAAACTAAAATCTTTTCAACTAGGTATTAAGATATAGTTTAAAACATTTTTTTTTTTTTTAAATGGCAGGCTGTGGCTTTCTTGGTCCTGATTCGGCAGACTCAAAATGGATGGTGTTTTGTAAAAGTGGTTAGGACTCTGCATAGATGGGTGTGACCATTATTAAAGTAGGCGGAGGAGGGGTGAGCAGGGAGTGGGCGGGTCTGAATGCTACTGGCCAGCATGGTGGGCCACCTCTGCAGACAGAGCAAATCTTTATAAATAAAGAGAAATTGTTTAAATTGTGAACCATAATTATTTTGGACATCTGTTTCTTTTATGGATATGAGAGATATACAATTGGGCCAAAGGTCCTTTTATATACACACACATATATATTTAAATTGTACTATGGCAGTACCTGATTCTCTTACACAGATTACACAAAAGACCCCCTCGATTCCCGGCCTGTTGCATTGTGAAGACCCTGTAAGATCAGTGCAGACCTTTGTCTTCAAAGCTACTTGTGTCGGGAACCAGAAATGTATCCCCCTCCCACCCCCTCTAATAATAATCCTATAAAGGGAAGACCGCCCGGGACAGTTGTCTTGTTGTAATAGAGTTGGCATTCTTTGCATTCCTTGCAGTGTAAAGTTTATTTTGTGTAGGGTTTTGGCACATGCTGCACACAGTCTGTAACTATACATCATCCTCCTACCAAGCTCCCTGTCTCTCTTTAACATCCGGCAGGGTGGGTGCTGGATAATAAACATCTTCGCGAACGTGACTCTCCATTAAATCGGCGTCTTCGTATATTTATATAAATGGCTGCATGTGTTAGCTCGTCTGTAATATACTGTATATATACTGTATGCGTGGTGTAATGGGTGGGCAGCAAGATTTGGTTGGGGACCCCTGCTTCAGCTTGTTTCGACTCCCCCCCCATTTATTTTTTTATAAGCGAAGTGTGGGGGGATCCATGCACGGACAGAACAATAAGGGTACAGCAGTTACAATTCCCCCCCCCCCCCCCCCCCGGGCTCATTACAGACACTCTGTATCACAGACGCAGGTACACACTTGTAACCTTTGATCCAAGGCGTCACTTGCAGACCTTAAAAGGGCGGGTTTGTGACGCCACATGATGTAACATGGCACTGAGTGCCAGGCTACCCGCTATAGATATATACAAATCTGGTGGACGCAGAATTAGGTGAAGCTTCTTTAAAAAAAAAAAAAACAATAACGAACACAACAAAACGGTGTAATCCACTCAATGTTTGTAAATAATAATGAAATAATGTGAAATTAAATACTCGCAGATGAATAAAATGATAAGCGCCTCGATAACAACTCATATTGCTTCAGAGATAGGCTTTAATATATCTGTAATGAACACACACAGGAACATGTAGTGTCAAACTTTCAGTAAAGTTCAGTGAGGAAATCTCCCATTTTTTCTCTGTCCTGATGAAGCCGGGGCGAAACGCGTCAAGAAGGACTCCTGGTGCCTGCTGTGTGATCATTTTAGTCATACTGCACTGAGGAAATTGTTATACAAATTAACCCTGTGGTAAGAAAAGCAAAAAAAATAAATAAACCTGCTTGATCTCCTGATCACACATGCGTAGGTTTTATTACAAGGCCAGTTAGATCACTTTCTTTTTTAAATTTCCAAAAAGTAGATTTTAGTTTACTGGGTCCATTTCGTTATAAATAGAAATGCCTTAATGAGCCTTTTTTTTTTACTCCGTATAGTGCTATGAGGGGGCGGACATGTTGTTTAGAACCTTGGGTCCGACCTGTCAGACCTTCCTCCATCTTATCCAAGATGAAGGAAGATCTTATCCAAGATGCTAAGCAACATGTCCGCCCCCTGGGCGAGCTATACAGAGCAAAGTGGGCGTGATAAGGTACTTTACTTGTATTTTTATTTTTTTTTCCATTAATTGCTGCAATTTTTCAATTAAACATAATTTTACAGTTGCACTTTAACTCTGGGTCTGGGTAGCAGGAGATGTCAGATACTAATGAGAAGGTAACGAGAATTATGCTAAATTATCTTCTGGTGCGTCAACTGGGCTAGTTGGAGATATCTCCAGAAGACCATGCGTGATCTCTATCGCTATCAGTTCAAGGACCCCAGAAAGCATCCCCCCCAGAAAGGTCATAATTTTCTTCTACTATGGCTTGGATTTGTTAATAGGATTCACAATTAAGAACAGAGATGGTGAGAATATTTCTGTCAATGATGTATCTACCTATTTTTTGTTTCCACCCTGGATTGACTCTGCTAGTTTTTTTTAATACTTTTGCCATGAACTGATGGTAATATTGGTGATTATTTACTTACACCAATGCTTTCCCATCCTGGGAGGGTGTGTGATGCCTTCAGAAGGGGAATGGGAGTTATCACTCACATAATAATGTATTTTTAATATGTACAACGAGAGGGGGCTAAGTGTGGATAAAGAGAAGCACAGAAATATCTAAAAAGAAAAAACGAAATAGGTGCCAACTTGCGCTCAAATGTTAGCTAGTACCAATAAGGGGACGGTAGCATCTCAGACCCGATACAAATCTGCTCGATATGCTATGAAGGAACTCTCACCAGATTAGGGACAACGAGATGCGTATCGCAAAATAAATGCCATCAGTATAATAACCAAGACGTGATGACCAGAACAAACGGACAAAAAAAAGTCAAGGCAAATGGGCTCGACGCGTTTCGCTTCATCAAGTCTTATCAATCTTATTGATACACCAATGTCACATGACCGAGACGTGATGACCAGAACAAAACGGACAAAAAAAAGTCAAGGCAAATATGCTCGACGCGTTTCGCTTCATCAAGTCTTATCAATCTTATTGATGCACCAATGTTTTGGTCAGCACAGAAATATCTAACACGGTTGGTAAAGGGCAGCTAATCGAACGTCCAAGTCACTGATGGCTGACGTCTTGAAACGCAGAGGGGTAGTATGAAACCTTAATGAAAACTGGATAGGTGGCCATAAGCTCAGAAAGGTTGGGAACGCCTGCTATGCACTATACAGGGAGTGCAGAATTATTAGGCAAGTTGTATTTTTGAGGATTAATTTTATTATTGAACAACAACCATGTTCTCAATGAACCCAAAAAACTCATTAATATCAAAGCTGAATATTTTTGGAAGTAGTTTTTAGTTTGTTTTTAGTTTTAGCTATTTTAGGGGGATATCTGTGTGTGCAGGTGACTATTACTGTGCATAATTATTAGGCAACTTAACAAAAAACACATATATACCCATTTCAATTATTTATTTTTACCAGTGAAACCAATATAACATCTCAACATTCACAAATATACGTTTCTGACATTCAAAAACAAAACAAAAACAAATCAGTGACCAATATAGCCACCTTTCTTTGCAAGGACACTCAAAAGCCTGCCATCCATGGATTCTGTCAGTGTTTTGATCTGTTCACCATCAACATTGCGTGCAGCAGCAACCACAGCCTCCCAGACACTGTTCAGAGAGGTGTACTGTTTTCCCTCCTTGTAAATCTCACATCTGATGATGGACCACAGTTTCTCAATGGGGTTCAGATCAGGTGAACAAGGAGGCCATGTCATTAGATTTTCTTCTTTTATACCCTTTCTTGCCAGCCACGCTGTGGAGTACTTGGACGCGTGTGATGGAGCATTGTCCTGCATGAAAATCATGTTTTTCTTGAAGGATGCAGACTTCTTCCTGTACCACTGCTTGAAGAAGGTGTCTTCCAGGAACTGGCAGTAGGACTGGGAGTTGAGCTTGACTCCATCCTCAACCCGAAAAGGCCCCACAAGCTCATCTTTGATGATACCAGCCCAAACCAGTACTCCACCTCCACCTTGCTGGCGTCTGAGTCGGACTGGAGCTCTCTGCCCTTTACCAATCCAGCCACGGGCCCATCCATCTGGCCCATCAAGACTCACTCTCATTTCATCAGTCCATAAAACCTTAGAAAAATCAGTCTTGAGATATTTCTTGGCCCAGTCTTGACGTTTCAGCTTGTGTGTCTTGTTCAGTGGTGGTCGTCTTTCAGCCTTTCTTACCTTGGCCATGTCTCTGAGTATTGCACACCTTGTGCTTTTGGGCACTCCAGTGATGTTGCAGCTCTGAAATATGGCCAAACTGGTGGCAAGTGGCATCGTGGCAGCTGCACGCTTGACTTTTCTCAGTTCATGGGCAGTTATTTTGCGCCTTGGTTTTTCCACACGCTTCTTGCGACCCTGTTGACTATTTTGAATGAAACGCTTGATTGTTCGATGATCATGTGCATCCCTCTGCAAGATATCTCACTATTTTTGACTTTTCTGAGCCTGTCAAGTCCTTCTTTTGACCCATTTTGCCAAAGGAAAGGAAGTTGCCTAATAATTATGCACACCTGATATAGGGTGTTGATGTCATTAGACCACACCCCTTCTCATTACAGAGATGCACATCACCTAATATGCTTAATTGGTAGTAGGCTTTCGAGCCTATACAGCTTGGAGTAAGACAACATGCATAAAGAGGATGATGTGGTCAAAATACTCATTTGCCTAATAATTCTGCACTCCCTGTAATCCACAAGGTCTGACGCTCCAGTTGCTGCGGCTCACAACTCCCAGGATGCTCAGCCATCTGTCCCCTTTTGAAGTCCATTTGTGGAGTGTCCAATGAATGGTGGTCCCAATCGGCTCGCCACTGGCTTTTTCGACTAGAACTCCATTATGCTGGAGCGGCAGTGGGCAGCTAAAGCGTGGAAGGTTACCGATGGTATAAGGGGTTTAATTCAATCTACCAAAGTAGTAGTGTTGGAACCTTTTTTTTTTTTTCTTTTTGAAGATGGCGGTACATTAAAGAATGCCTGCTTCTGAGTCTAAATTAGGTGCTCCTAATGGGAATGACAGGCACAGCGTGGCTACCATACAGTACGAGAGTCCGCTGTCACACAAACTAATGATGTGCAATAGACCGAGCACTCACTGGAATTTAAAGAAGGGGGAAAAAGGAATCAAAAACTCTTTTCTTTTTCTTTTTTTTTTGACAGGATGTCAGCCTTCAAGCACTATGTGTAAAATATTTAAGTGGAGTAGATGTAGGAGTCCTCTCCACCTCCTAAAAGTAATTCACTTTATGTGGATAAATTTGGAGTGATAAAAACCTAATTACAGTTTGGGACCAAAGTTTCCTTTAAAAGAGCAAAAAAAAAAAAAAAAATTTTATAAAACTACAGGAAAAATAATATATTTATGTGTTCCACAAAGGACCAGACTAAAAATTAAAGGAATAAAAAGAATACATTAGTGGAGGCATTTGAAATACAAATGCTTTTAATGAAAGGATACAAATAAAGCAGCTTTTTGAGCCCTCTTTGCTCAGTACAGCTCATCGGGGTGCAGACATTTTGTTAGAATCTTGGGCCGGATGGGTTAGACCTCCCTGAAACCAAGATTCTAAACATGTCTGCTCCCTGATGGAGATATCCAGAGCAAAGAGGGTTCAATAACGTGTGCATTGTTGCGTTAAATCTTTTCTATTTAAAATGTCAACCTCAGCATTGCTTATATTCTGAATGTATAAAACATGATACATGAAAATACGTAAAATAAGAGAAATCTATGTTTTAAACATGGCTGTGGTGTCTCATGTCTATGACATCACCTGTGTCTCGATATGCAAATCAATTACTTTTCAATAGGAAATGTGTCATTTGCATATCAAGCCACAGGTGATGTCATAAGCAGGAGACTCCTCAGATACATTTGTGACACTTTTTCCTCTCATTTTACGCATTATGGAATGTTACTAATAGAGTTGAGCGGACAACTGGATGTTCGGGTTCGGCCGAACTTCGAAAAAATGTCCAGGTCCGTGCTCGAAGCATGTAATGCTATTGGCTTTCTATAAACCGAAATAGAGTCCCCATTCATACGAATAGGTCAATTGACCTATTCGTATGAATGGGGACTCTATTTCGGTTTATAGAATAGCAATAGCATTACATGTATTCCATAAACCGAAAGTCTATAAACAGAATGTCTTTATAAACTTTCGGTTTATGGAATACATGTAATGCTATGGGCTTTCTATAAACCGAAATAGAGTCCCTATTCTTATGAATGGGGACTCTATTTCAGTTTATAGAAAGCCCATAGCATTACATACAATGTAATCGCTGAACCCCAAACATACAGTGGAATGTCCGTGTTCGGGTCCGGGGTCCAAAAACCGTAATTTTCAGTACGAACCCGAACAGTGCGGTTCGGGTTCGCTCAACACTTGTTACTAACTGATTTTACACGTAGAAAAAACTGATTTGCTTGTTACTTTTTTGTATAGTGTGACTTACTGTGTCAGCGTGCTGTATAAAGAGTTTAAGTTGTTTACCAGCAACGTATAACCCGACTGAGTGTGGAATTAATTATGCTGCAACTGCTTGCATCCTGATGACCTGGAGACTGTTATGTTCCTTCTATAATGAACATATCATACTCCTGAGCCTCGCATTGGGTGCATCTCCATGGTTTCACCACTGTTTTCTGCAGTGTTGTATTTCTGCGTAGGCCAAATAAGACTAGAGCGGCAGACTGAAGTGGGTAAGCCTTGCTCTGCCTTCACAGGCTACCCCCACTGGATCACCAGGGTGCTGTGCAAAGGGGGCAATATGGTACTGTGGAAATTGATGTGGGGGCAATATGGTACAGTGGAAATTGATGTGAGTGCAACATGGTACATGGGAAACTGATGTGGGTGCAATATGATACAGTGGAAATTGATGTGAGTGCAATATGGTAAAGTGGAAATTGATGTGGGTGCAATATGGTACATGGGAAACTGATGTGGGTGCAATATGATACAGTGGAAATTGATGTGAGTGCAATATGGTAAAGTCTAAATTGATGTGAGTGCAATATGGTAAAGTGGAAATTGATGTGGGTGCAATATGGTACTGTGGAAATTGATGTGGGGGCAATATGGTACAGTGGAAATTGATGTGAGTGCAACATGGTACATGGGAAACTGATGTGGGTGCAATATGATACAGTGGAAATTGAACTGAGTGCAATATGGTAAAGTGGAAATTGATGTGGGTGCAATATGGTACATGGGAAACTGATGTGGGTGCAATATGATACAGTGGAAATTGATGTGAGTGCAATATGGTAAAGTGGAAATTGATGTGGGTGCAATATGGTACATGGGAAACTGAAGTGGGTGCAATATGGTACAGTAGAAATTGATGTGAGTGCAATATGGTCCAGTAGAAATAGATGTGAGTGCAACTTGGTCTAGGGCAGCACTGCTTTTCTGGCAAGTAAGTCAAGATCCAGAGAAGAATTATATCAAGAACTATCGAAAAAAACGTATGCCGATAAGAAGCTACATGGATGTTGATCTCACACGGAGACCAATGGACATTACTACCTCTTTATAAATAAATGCAAATCTCCGGTGAAAGAAAGTTTTATATACAGAGGCATTTGCGCGGATCGAGTCAGTAGGCAGAAGACTGGTTATATAGGAATGAAACTTGCATGGAATTAATTTGGAAATGATCGATGCAGTTCATTGTAATGGTTCTCTGCACTTTCAAATAACCGACCTAAACAATCCGACTGCATGACGCACTCCAGCGAAGATTAGATTGGTAAAGCGTGCACTTAGCCATTTATCACACGGGCATCGAGGAATTTAAATTACCCACTCCCTAAACTTTAACTGCAAAGCAACACTGGGAAAGATCTAGTCCACAATAAGTTAACCCAGACAGTCTTATGTCATTCTTCACCGTGTTCTTGAGAGAGAGCGTTCATGTCATTCTCAGTCATGTCATTCTCAGTCATGTCATTCTCAGTCATGTCATTCTCAGTCATGTCATTCTCAGTCATGTCATTCTCAGTCATGTCATTCTCAGTCATGTCATTCTCAGTCATTTCATTCTCAGTCATGTCATTCTCAGTCATGTCATTCTCAGTCATGTCATTCTCAGTCATTTCATTCTCAGTCATGTCATTCTCAGTCATGTCATTCTCAGTCATGTCATTCTCAGTCATGTCATTCTCAGTCATGTCATTCTCAGGATTAAGTGTCTCCAGGTAAATTTTTCGGCATTTTTATTCCATAAATTTAAAGAGCCTCTGAATTTTTTTTAATACCAGCATGAGTTATTTTCATATTGAATCTAGTGAAATTCTACTAAAATGCTATGTCCTTTCATTGGTCTGTGCTATTCATCCCTCTCCATCCTACAGGGGAAGGGCAAAAGGTGGCAGTTGGCCAGTTGGCCCTTACGCTGCCCTCTGCCTTAACTTAATGTGCTTGAGGTGCACCCCTTTTCACCTCTACATTCCTCTGTGCCTGGGCGTCCAACTGTGGCCCTAGAGCTGCAGAAGAACTACAAACCCCATAATTCCCCACCAGCTTTGCAGGGAATGCAGGGAATTATGGTAGCTGTAGTACAGCAACAGCTGGAGCACCAGAGTTGGCCACCTAGACTCTAGTGTAGCTATTGTCTCTCTGTCTCTGTGCCTTATCTGTCAAAATATCTGTCCTGCCTGTCCATCTGTGTCTATCCCTGTCTGTCAATCTCTGCTCCTTATTTGCCAGTATATCTGTCCTACCTGTCTACCTGTGTCTGTCTCTGATGACAACGGGTGGGCTAATGCAGTAGTGTATCTTCCACAAGGCAAACAAGGCACTCGCCTAGGGTGGCACTTTGCCAGAGGGTGTTAAAGCTTCAAACATTTTCGCTCCCTCCCCCACCGTTCAGCAAGCTTTCTAATTAATCGGGGTGATGGGGGCATGTAATGGGCATGGTGGGGGTATGGAATGAGGGTGATGATGGCATGTAATGGGGGTGATGGGGCATTTAGTGTGTATGCAATGTGGGTGATGGGGCATATAGTGGGGTGATGGGGCATATAGTGGGGTGATGGGGCATGTCGTGGGTGCTCAAAGTGGGTGATGGGGGCATGTAATGGGGGTGATGGGGCATTTAGTGTATGCAATGTGGGTGATGGGGCCATGTAATGGGGTGATTGGGGATTTAATGTGTGTGCAATGTGGGTGATGGAGCATGTAGTGGGGTGATGGGACATGTCGTAGGTGTGCAAGACGCACCACTGTGCTGATAAAATTGCAAAACTATTTTCATTCCCCCCCCCCCCCCCCCCCGGTGGGGCGAAAGCTGCTGGCCTTCCCCGCCACTCTGTACCAAGAAACTGCATGCTAAGTAGGTCCCCACTATACATTTTTGATTCTGTAAATGTGCTTCACTAAGAAATGTTTTTCCCCCCCAATTAGTTTAGAAAGTATTTGATGTAAATTATGTTTGTGTGTGTCCATTTTGTAGTGTATAAGGACTTGAACGTTCACAAAGTTTTTAAAGTATTTTTTTTCAGTCTGTAAAGAAGCAGAAAGTTTTCCAAATATCTGGATTTTCCCCCCATTATTTCCATAGAAAAAAAAA
This sequence comes from Pelodytes ibericus, assembly GCA_036172795.1. Classification (NCBI taxonomy): domain Eukaryota; kingdom Metazoa; phylum Chordata; class Amphibia; order Anura; family Pelodytidae; genus Pelodytes; species Pelodytes ibericus. The sequence goes on from CM069864.1 coordinate 89,583,178, forward strand.
CTTTTATTATTCTGTGTATTCAGTTGCAATTTACCTTTTAGGTGATAGATACAAACACATCTGTAATCTTCGGATTAAGTCATCTACATACAAATTACATTTTGCAAATCTGTCTGAACTTTATCATTGTATTTATTTGTTACAAAAATCGCTCATACAATTTCTGTAACTTTGGTTTTTTTTTTTACTATCGAATCTCTTTCATCCTATAGTTGGTTTTAGATGTTCTTGTCTGTATTTGCATTTTCCATACTGTCATTCATGTAGTTAGTAATAGGCATTAGGTTTGTGGAAATCCATTAGGATCCTGAACAATTTTTTTTAATAGAATTATTGTATTTATTTATTTTTTTATTATTATTATTCTGTGCCATGAATATATTTTTCCAGCGTTATCAAGATAATAATGTACAAACCTGTTCAATCTCTGCGTTATATAGATAAAAAGAAACATTTTTTGTGTTTTTGTATAGAGAATTTTTCTGCCCATTTTCTGCAGCGATACCTGGATGCCTGAAGCATCTCTTCTACCAGATAACAAATTCCTTGTCATAAAATAATAAAACTAGTCCTGAATATTTTCATTCTGACAGACATCAGCAATTTTAAGGAAAAAAGCAAAATACTTATTTTGGCTCCGGCTGTTTCTAAGTTTTTTGTTGAAAGAAAGTTTGTCTACAGGAGAAACAGATACTGCAAGCAGGGTTGTGTTGATGTCCATAGGCAAGATGGATGTAAAGCAATTTGGGGGGGAGAAGGGCAATGTGTCAAGTGATTTGGGGGCATCAATGGCACCATGGCAAGTGATTAGGGGGCATCAATGGTATGTGATTAGGGGGCATCATGGCAAGTGATAAGGGGGCATCAATGGCACCATGGCAAGTGATTAAGGGGCATCAATGGCACCATGGCAAGTGATTAGGGGGCATCAATGGCACCATGGCATGTGATAAGGGGGCATCAATGGCACCATGTCACGTGATTAGGGGGCATCAATGGCAAGTGATTAGGGGGCATCAATGGCACCATGGCAAGTGATTAAGGGGCATCAATGGCACCATGGCAAGTGATTAGGGGGCACCAATGGCACCATGGCATGTGATTAGGGGGCATCAATGACACCATGTCATGTGATTAGGGGGCATCAATGGAATCATGGCAATTGATTAGGGGGCATCAATGGCATAATGGCACCATGGCAAGTGATTAAGAGGCATCAATGGCAATATGGCAAGTGATTAGGGGGCACCAATGGCACCATGTCACGTGATTAGGAGGCATCAATGGAATCATGGCAAGTGATTAAGAGGCATCAATGTCACCATGGCAAGTAATTTGTGGCCATAATGGCATTGTGGCAAGACTTTTTTTTTTATGACAACAAACTAATCCAGACCAACACATTGGAAAGGCAGCCTAAATCTACAATCTACTTGCCTGATGCGGTTTGTGTCATGGTGGCAGTTTGTCTTGTGGCTAATTCTGTGGCATTGTTAGTTTCTGAGTGCTGTAGTTTAGGCAAGCAACAGTAACGTTACAAGTGGAGTAACCACCCTATAAACCAAGGCAGCCATTTTCACCATAACGGCTTCACTTTTGACCTATAAAATGGACTCCCTCGGAGCATTGTTCAAAACCCCTCTTCTAATCGCACAGCAGTGGAAGGTTTAGTTCCTCATTAACAAGGCTTTTGTCATAATTATTTAAGACTTTTATCCCCCTCCCCCCCTTTCTTTCTTTTGAGAACCTTTTTATTAAGAGATTCCCACAAACGTACTAGTACTAGCATGCAACTTGGGCCCAAGTTAGACACTCACTAAGGGGGATATATCAGAAAACTTATTATTTTAAAGAAAAACTAGCAGATACATGGAGTCGCCTTCCAGCTGAGGTAGCCAAGCTTCCTGTAAGGGATTTCAACAATGCCCAGGTTGCACACAAGGTTATCCTGAGGGGAAGAAAACAAATTAAACACGAGCTGTTTGGTTCTTGTCCTCCATGTTCCTACAAAGAGTAGGCCTCAAGATTAAAAGAAAGGTTAGGGTTAGGAATAGTCTGTCCTTGTGGATATATGTTCTCCAGTAAATCATAGTGACGGCAAGAGAAATTAAAGTCAAAACTGTGGTTTAGATTATGTGTCTATAGTCAGTGGTGTATCTTGGTTTTGGGCTGACCTAGGCAGACCCCCCCCCCCCCCCCCACACCACACACACACTTTGCACACCCACGACATGCCCCATCACTCACACTGCACACATTAAAAGCCCAATAACCCCATTACATGCCGCCATCACCCACATTGCATACACACTAAATGCCCCATCACCCCATTACATGCCCCCATCACCCTCATTACATACCCCCACCACGTCCATTACATGCCCCCATCACCCCGATTAAGTGGAAGGAGCAAAAGCTTGCTGAACGGTGGGGGAGGGAGCGAAAATCTTTGAAGCACCAGAAGTGTGCTTTAACACCCCCTGGCAAAGTGCCGCCCCTGGCAAAGTGCCGCCCTAGGCGAGTGCCTTGTTTGCCTTGTGGAAGATACAGTGAATGCAAAGCTATGGTGGCAGGTCCTGAGAAGGCCTGTAATGTCATGAGGTCAGTGTTCACCTGCTGATTGATTTATTAGCCTTAACGTCTCTCTCTTTCTCTATTTTTCCCTTTGCTTCTTTTCCTGTTCTATTATTTCTAATTTACAAGGAGCCAGCAGGATCTGCCATCTATTAGCCCAGGTGGCTGCATTATTTAACGCCGTCTGGATCAAACTGCCATGTTCTGTTATAATTTATTGACCTGCCTAATTCAAAATGCTCTTCAAATTTCTCTAGAAATCAATGTCATTATTTAACAAATGGGGAAAGGATGCATGTGGGGGGGGGGGGGGGGGGGGGGGGAGAGAGTTGGCGGGGAACCGGTTATTTAAAAAAAAAGCCAGTTCAGTGTGCTCTGAAATGATCAATTGGTTACTGATAGAGGTCCTAATAGTGACTTGCAAGCTCATTCATTTTCTGACAGAACTGTAAAATTAAACATCATTAAAGGCGATAGATCATTTAACTAGTATTTTATACTTTTTTTTTTGCTTTTTTGATATACGACGGTGTCATTGTTGCAAATAAAACCTGTTTCTGGCTTGTACAAAGTTTATTGATTTTTAGAATCGCAGGGTGTAGGCAGCCATTTTCTCCACTAGTTCTTGGACTGTTCCACTGCCATAACTTTGCGGGGCATATAGAATGCTCTGTATCCCCTGCAGGATGTAGAATATCCATGAGTGAATGTTCTGTATCCCCTGCAGAATGTAGAATATCCGTGAGTGAATGTTCTGTATCCCCTGCAGGATGTAGAATATCCGTGAGTGAAGGTTCTGTATCCCCTGCAGGATGTAGAATATCCGTGAGTGAAGGTTCTGTATCCCCTGCAGGATGTAGAATATCCGTGAGTGAATGTTCTGTATCCAGGGCAGCCACCAGGAATTTCAGGGCCCCTTACTGAACACATTTTATGGTCCATCCTACCCTCACAAACATGTTATCCTGGTCTAGTGTAATATGGAGGGTGGTTGGGAGCAGTTTGTCAAAATGCCAGTAATATTTTGCCACTCAATAAATCAGCATTTTCCCACTCAGTGTGCCAGTATTTAGCCATTCAATATGCCATTCTTTTGCCATTCAATGTGCCAGTATTTTGCCCCTCAATATGCCATTCTTTTGCCATTTAATATGCCAGTATTTTGCCCCTCAGAATGCCATTATTTTGCCATTTAATATGCCAGTATTTTGCCTCTCAATATGCCAGTATTTTGCCTCTCAATATGCCATTATTTTGCCATTTAATAATCCAGTATTTTGCCCCTCAAAATGCCATTATTTTGACATTTAATATTCCAGTATTTTGCCCCTCAATATGCCATTATTTTGCCATTTAATATTCCAGCATTTTGCCCCTCAATATGCCATTCTTTTGCCCTTTAATATGCCAGTATTTCGCCCCTCAAAATGCCATTATTTTGACATTTAATATTCCAGTATTTTGCCCCTCAATATGCCATTACTTTGCCATTTAATATTCCAGTAATTTGCCCCTCAATATGCCTTCTTTTGCCATTCAATATGCCAGTATTTTGCCACTCAATATGCCAGTATTTTGCCACTCAGTATGCATATTACTGTGGGCTAGTTTGTGTTCCATAGATTCTTTTTTGGGACGGGTAGATTTGGGCTGGGTTTGTAATCTTGGCTAAGGGTTGGCAACTTCGACCAGGGACAAGTCAAAATGACTACCACCTCTATTATGCTATCAGGGTACGGCTGCCAACATTGAGTGGTCTGGTTACTCCTACAGTTCGGATCCACCATGACCTTAATATGCGTTTGATTTGACATCCACTGCCTATTCCAACGTAATCTGACCAGTCCAAGAAACCAAGACCTCCACAGTCACTGAAAATCATAGTATAGAAAGCACATAGAAGAAGCATAGACTGGATCTAGTCATGACTAGTGGATAGGAGTGCCGCCCAGCTGGTATTTAACCAACAGGCTGGTGAGAATTTGAATAGATATTAAGCCAATAGAGGCAATAGCATGGCCAGTATTCTTTTGGAAAAATTTTGGTCATCCCTACAAATTAATGATATTGCAAGTGCTGTGCGTGAAATAATCCTATAACCGTAGCTACCCAGATTCTAAGATTAGTGGAGCACAGGGGTATTTGTCCCGCTGTACACTAAGAAGTTTGCCCCTCTGTACCCTTAAAGGTGAAGCCAAACTACCAGTGACAAAGAGAAACAAACAAGAAATGCAAAAAAAAAGCACTTTCACAGAGTTAATTAGTCATCTAGGTACATAATGCTGTGACCTCATGTACAGGTGAGTAAAGCTTACATCACCTATAAAACTAATGCAACAGAAATATATGTCACAGATAGTTGTGTGATTTATAATCCAGCATCTCTCAAGCTCTGATCTCTAGGGACATTATTATTGGTCGTTCCCTGCAGATTCCCCAAAACTCCCAGTAGATTGTTCCTCTATAGCATTTTGCTGATGGTTTCAGATTTAAAGGGAACACGGGAAAATAAATCCGTCCTCCCTTTCTGAACACTCCATAGAGAATACAAAAAAAGACCTGCACATAGCAAGATAAAAATAATTTTAAAAAAAGAGCATCCAACATGCCTGTATGTAGGGCAAGGACAAACGGAAAAAATCTTTAAAAAAAATAAATAAAATTAATTTTCTTTCTTTACAGACTGAAAAATGTAAAAAAAAGTTTACATTATGCTTACAAATGCACTAAATAGGATGATTTCCTCAAGATTGCTTTTGTAATGTGTGTGTGACATGCACTTATTGTTACATTTAAATTTCTCCTGTTTGTTTTACATTTAATAATTTTCTTCGGGGCTCCTAAAGTCTGATCTCTAATGAGGGCTTAGGGGAGGTAGGCAGGACTGTTGCTAAATCAACACATTAAAGCTATTGCACTTTTATTTCCGTTTTTAGAAGTTGGGAAACGGGTGGCAGATCTTTTTGTTTACTGGTGCGTGGTGCTGTTTTACTGCTCCCACTGGTAGGCTTATAGAGGTATCTACTACTCTCTGTAAAGCCATGGTCTTTCTTCTAATGGAGTCTTTTTAATGGCTCGGCCATGGCAAAGTCCCCAGGTTTTCGTGTATTGGTTTACTGGTGGATAATCCATGGAGTAATACATGGTTTTCCCCCCAATTGTGTGTTTTGACTAGGCCTAGGGTGGCATGCCACAGGGGGCGGCATTATGCATCCATCCACTTGCTGTCTCACCCACATGGCACACAGAATGGATGGAGTGCAGCCAGAAGGGTGGAATCTGTGCTGGGGGTATTGACAAGCTGTTAATCAACAAAAATGGCGCAGAAACGCTGTTGGGGCATTAATATTGCACAAAAATGCTGTTTGGGACAAGTATGGGACAGAATCCTCTTTGGGCACAAAAGACAGCACAGAACACCGTTTGGGCACAAAGACGGCACAGACAAGCTGTTTGGGCAAAATTATGGTACTAGTAAGTTTTTTCCAAAAAACCCAAAGAGGTGTGTGAGTTTAGTCAAGCCTAGGGCAGCACAACCCATAAATACACCACTGGAGCCCACCCACATCTTTTTTTTTTTCTTGACTTGATACTTGTTAACCCATCTCGTGATCTCAGAGGTAACCATGTCTGTATAAAGACACCACCAGTGTCCGTGGTCAGGTGTGTGAAGATTCCATTGAACATCCCAATGTCCAGTAAACATTCCCGAAGCTTGCTGCCCACCCTAGCATGACGTCTGCCTCGGTTTGTTAGAGGTCAGGCTGCCACCACCACTGCTGCTCAAGTAGACTTGCTCAGATTTCCCTCACTGACGAGCGTTTATCCCAAACAAGCTCTGACGTTTACTCAGAACGAAGGATATCTGAGACAAGCATCACGATCGTTGCTGTGGTCGTTATTTTGTCCTACAGCTCAAACTCCGAACAACTTGACCATTTACAGAACCGCTCTGTGAGTCAGCGCACTGATCGAAGCGTTACTTGCCCCGAGACTGCAATCTTCCCCATGAGTCAACAAGTCTTCACATCCTATAATAACAGTGTGTGAAAGGTTCTCTATGGGTTTTTTTTTTTGTTTTGTTTGTTCCCTTGTTGTTCTATTCTTCGTTTTTTGGAAATGAAACAAGTGGTGGGAGGAAGTTTACAAAGAAAGAAAACGAAGGGAAAAAAAAGGTTGCCGAGTGCTTCAACAATTGACTGATTCACTTTCTGGAGTTTGAAAAGCAACATCAAACAGTTTGTGTGGGAGACTGTCGGATGCGAAAGGTTAGAAAGTAAAGCACTGATGTGCCAGCACAACTACGGGTTTTATAAGCTGGTATTTATTTTTCTTAGTCCTAGGTATTGGGTGCATTGAAAAAGAACATCTATATCTTTTGTGGGACTGAATAGCTATTAAAGTGATCTTACTGCTAAAAAAGAAACGCTCTCTAGAATAGATGATATAAATCACTATCTGTGTGGGGCCATGTAGCAGATCAGATATTGACAGTGTTTGTAACACAACCACCAAAATGTATCATGGGTGGAACCTCCTAATTTGTGTGCAAAGGTTACTCAGCCACCAGGTTGCAAAACAAATCAAATCCTTTCCTTTTTCCCCCGACTTACTGCGCCAATTGAAACGCTAGATAAAAAGCAGCCAATTTCAAGAAGGTCAGGGGACCCCTTGCGCAACTCCTCCGAGACTCTAGCTGCCCCCTTTTCTCAATATCTGCCTGCTCTCTCCAACTTCGCGGACATTTTTCCTAACTATTCAGATTCACAAGATGCAGCTTCACTGCATCATTTCTCCCACGTTTTTGCTGTCTGAGCAAAGACGGTGGGATATCTTTTGAATGGTAGCTCGTAGAAGGATCATTCAAAATCATTTTAAACCGTGGGAAATGACATTTCAAAAACATATATATTTTTTTTTATAACAACACGAGTTGAATTGGAATTTTTTTTCCTTTTAAACGACATAGTGGACAGATTGTAATTATGCCATTTAGTTCGTGATTACGGTTTGTTGGACCCAACGCATTTTCAATGACGGAGCAGGGGAAAAAAAGTCTTTGGCTAGCTCACACAGTCTAACGCTGCTGTGATTTCATAGAACCATCTCCTGCAATAATTAAAAAGTAATCATAATGGCCGGGTACTCAGTATCACACGTTGATATATGAGCGCAAATCCGAATATGCTCCATAGCGTAATCTCTCATTCATCATACACAGCTCATTTATCCTGGACCGCCATCAACATGGACTCTCTGGCGAGCCTGATTTAAAGACCGTTTCCTAAATAACCCTATATGAGCTCTTTACTATTATATGTATTCTAAAGTGTAGAGAAATGGTGTAAATCCTGGGGGTGAAGATTTAAAAATTTTTTTAAAAAATGGGGAATCTTAAAAAAAAAAAAATCTTTCTCCCTCTCCACCTTGGTCTTTCATGCCCCTCTGCTCTTTGACATACATGATTCTGGTTTTTTTTTCTGGTACTCATTGTTACCTAGATGACATTGTTACCTAACAGGTAGGTCTTGCCCAAGGGACCCTCTAGTGGTGGGTTTGCCAGATAGCTCAGCTTTTTTTTTTTTTTTTTACGTTTGAAGTTTTTCAGGGGGAAAAACAAGGGCCAACTTTTTTTGATTACAAATGACTGTGAAGTTTAAGAATATTCTACAGACGTATGTCTGTAGGAGACAAAGGGACTTTATCCGTCTCCAGGTAGACCCTTATGACGCAAGCACGTGGAGGACAATGCATGCTGTCTGTGTTGGTAGGGTAGACATCAAAGAGAGACTGTGCCGTGCCAAGACATGCGGCCTGAGGCCCCACTAAATAATTTCTACCTTTTCTGTATTGTTGCCACTAGACAGAGGAACAAGGGTGAGAATAACTGAGATTTGGAGCTTTATACAACACTGACAGCCTCTCTCATAGGCAGAATAGTCAATTTTACTTGTTTGTTGTATGTCCCCCCCCCATATCATTATTTAATTAAAAAAAAAAAAAAATTCAATAATAATAATAACAAAAAAATTGATCTGTACATTGTCTTTTGCAGAATTGCCAGCAAATGCATAAATTCACCTTGTTATGCAAATGCATTGCTTTCAATGGGCAATGTGTAATTAGCATATCAGGCCACAAGGTGATGTCATAAACCGGAGACGGTTATTATTAACAATAAATAATTATAAAAAAAAACCACAACCAACAAACTTTCTTTTATTTTCTACATTAGTCGCAGTATAAGCACTGTTTAGACGATGGACCTTCTCTAAGCATCTTGCACAGTCACACAGGTGTACGAAGATGGGGCAGAAGGGCAGTGGTGGTAATACAGCTACATGTAAAGCAAATAAAACCACCTCTTGGGGCTCCTACTTGTTTAAGGTTTTTTTTTTTTTTTTTTTACATTCAGGGCCTAGAAATACCTAAAACTACCACCCCTGGCAAGAGGAGTTACTTGGATCCCCCAAAGCCCCCCGCCCCCGGAATATCTATCCTTTACATGGGACACTCAAATACTCATTTTGTTTTTATTGCTATATTTTTTCCATTGGACGCTCAGTAGTGACTGTGCCCAGGGATTTTCTAGTTATTAGTTTTACCTCCAGCTGTTCCCTTACCCTGATATAGTGAGTCAGTGGTGTCACTTTCTGGGAAGACTTCATCTATCCCACATCTACAAGGCTGTAATCACACGAGTCTATCAAGAGGCAAACTGCAGGGAAAATGAGCCAGATATCTCTTGTCTTAGGGTTTGAAATCGGCAGTTCTTTAAATCCGTATTATTTAGCTACGAAGGGGGGTGGGGAGCAATGGGGGGGGGTGGGGAGCAATGGGGGGTGGGGGGGGGGAGCAATGTTTCTGTCCTCTCTCTTTTTTACTGCACTAGATATAACGGTCTGGAGAAGGAGACTTCAAGTCTGAGTCAATAGAGACCAGCGTTTCCTCCGAATGAAGATCCAAGTTCTTTTTCCAAGAAGCTGAAGAATTGATTTTTTTTTGGGTTCATATAAACACACAAATCACTGTTTTGATGCCTTTATTCCTCTCTCTCTAGCTTCGCGTATTTACCGCCTGACTTTAAAAGAATAATTAACCCCAAAACAAATTAACAATGGTCATTCTGATTAGCAAAAGGCGTCAATGGATTTGATTGGACAAGACCCATTTTTTAAAATGTATCTAGGAATAAAGTTTTTTTTTTTTTTTTTAAAGTGCCGCTAAATGTTCGATAACTTTTGCTTCGTTATTGAAGCCATCATCAGAGGGGGGACCTGGTTAAAATGGCATGTGAAAGCAAAGCATCATGGGAGAGAGGTTGTAATTGGGAATGTAGCTTAGAGTGTAGAGGCCAGTTTATCCTTCTGCTGGGGTCAATGGACTATTTCCTCTTGTGCTTCTAATTCTTCTAAAATTGGCCAATGTCTCTGACCAACTGGGAGCACAAAGAAAGTGTATGCATCTCCACAAACTGCCTGTTTCACCCTCTCGCACTCCACGCTTGGAAGAGAGCTGGCACGCCTGGTGTCACATGACAGACCGGCGCTCAGAGAGCTGGAGTGCAGCTTGCGTAATACACACAAAACACTGTGTGTGTATATGACTGTGTGTGTGTGTGTGTATGTGACTGTGTGTGTATGTGACAGTGTGTGAGCGCGCATGCTTTTGACTGTGTGCATACATGTGTACAAGAGTATATGTGAATGTTTATATATATATATAAGTGAGTATTTGAGCCTGACTTTGTGTTTGATTATGTGTGTGAGCGTGACTGTATGTGTGACCCTGTGTGTATGTGTGTGAGCGTGACTGTATGTGTGACCCTGTGTGTAAGTGTGTGAGCATGACTGTATGTGTGACCCTGTGTGTATGTGTGTGAGCGTGACTGTATGTGTGACCCTGTGTGTATGTGTGTGAGCGTGACTGTATGTGTTACCCTTTGTGTATGTGTGTCAGCGTGACTATATGTGTGACCCTGTGTGTATGTGTGTGAGCGTGACTTTATGTGTGACCCTGTGTGTAGGTGTGTCAGCGTGACTGTATGTGTGACCCTGTGTGTAGGTGTGTCAGCGTGACTATATGTGTGACCCTTTGTGTATGTGTGTCAGCGTGACTGTATGTGTGACCCTGTGTGTAGGTGTGTCAGCGTGACTGTATGTGTGACCCTGTGTGTATGTGTGTCAGCGTGACTGTATGTGTGACCCTGTGTGTATGTGTGTCAGTGTGACTGTATGTGTGACCCTTTGTGTATGTGTGTCAGCGTGACTGTATGTGTGACCCTGTGTGTATGTGTGTGAGCGTGACTTTATGTGTGACCCTGTGTTTATGTGTGTCAGCGTGACTGTATGTGTGACCCTGTGTGTATGTGTGTCAGTGTGACTGTATGTGTGACCCTTTGTGTATGTGTGTCAGCGTGACTGTATGTGTGACCCTGTGTGTATGTGTGTCAGCGTGACTGTATGTGTGACCCTGTGTGTATGTGTGTGAGCGTGACTGTATGTGTGACCCTTTGTGTATGTGTGTCAGTGTGACTGTATGTGTGACCCTTTGTGTATGTGTGTCAGTGTGACTGTATGTGTGACCCTGTGTGTATGTGTGTGAGCGTGACTGTATGTGTGACCCTTTGTGTATGTGTGTCAGTGTGACTGTATGTGTGACCCTTTGTGTATGTGTGTCAGCGTGACTGTATGTGTGACCCTGTGTGTATGTGTGTCAGCGTGACTGTATGTGTGACCCTGTGTGTATGTGTGTCAGCGTGACTGTATGTGTGACCCTTTGTGTATGTGTGTCAGTGTGACTGTATGTGTGACCCTTTGTGTATGTGTGTCAGTGTGACTGTATGTGTGACCCTGTGTGTATGTGTGTGAGCGTGACTATATGTGTGACCCTTTGTGTATGTGTGTCAGTGTGACTGTATGTGTGACCCTTTGTGTATGTGTGTCAGCGTGACTGTATGTGTGACCCTTTGTGTATGTGTGTCAGTGTGACTGTATGTGTGACCCTGTGTGTATGTGTGTCAGTGTGACTGTATGTGTGACCCTTTGTGTATGTGTGTCAGCGTGACTGTATGTGTGACCCTGTGTGTATGTGTGTCAGCATGACTGTATGTGTGACCCTGTGTGTATGTGTGTCAGCGTGACTGTATGTGTGACCCTGTGTGTATGTGTGACCCTGTGTGTATGTGTGTCAGCGTGACTGTATGTGTGATCCTGTGTGTATGTGTGACCCTGTGTGTATGTGTGTCAGCGTGACTGTATGTGTGACCCTTTGTGTATGTGTGTCAGTGTGACTGTATGTGTGACCCTTTGTGTATGTGTGTCAGCGTGACTGTATGTGTGACCCTGTGTGTATGTGTGTCAGCGTGACTGTATGTGTGACCCTGTGTGTATGTGTGTCAGCGTGACTGTATGTGTGAGCCTGTGTGTATGTGTGACCCTGTGTGTATGTGTGTCAGCGTGACTGTATGTGTGATCCTGTGTGTATGTGTGACCCTGTGTGTATGTGTGTCAGCGTGACTGTATGTGTGACCCTTTGTGTATGTGTGTCAGCGTGACTGTATGTGTGACCCTGTGTGTATGTGTGACCCTGTGTGTATGTGTGTCAGTGTGACTGTATGTGTGATCCTGTGTGTATGTGTGACCCTGTGTGTATGTGTGTCAGCGTGACTGTATGTGTGACCCTTTGTGTATGTGTGTCAGCGTGACTGTATGTGTGACCCTGTGTGTATGTGTGACCCTGTGTGTATGTGTGTCAGCGTGACTGTATGTGTGATCCTGTGTGTATGTGTGACCCTGTGTGTATGTGTGTCAGCGTGACTGTATGTGTGACCCTTTGTGTATGTGTGTCAGCGTGACTGTATGTGTGACCCTGTGTGTATGTGTGACCCTGTGTGTATGTGTGTCAGCGTGACTGTATGTGTGATCCTGTGTGTATGTGTGACCCTTTGTGTATGTGTGTCAGCGTGACTGTATGTGTGACCCTTTGTGTATGTGTGTCAGCGTGACTGTATGTGTGACCCTTTGTGTATGTGTGTCGGTGTGACTGTATGTGTGACCCTGTGTGTATGTGTGTCAGTGTGACTGTATGTGTGACCCTTTGTGTATGTGTGTCAGCGTGACTGTATGTGTGACCCTGTGTGTATGTGTGTCAGCGTGACTGTATGTGTGACCCTGTGTGTATGTGTGTCAGCGTGACTGTATGTGTGACCCTGTGTGTATCTGTGACCCTGTGTGTATGTGTGTCAGCGTGACTGTATGTGTGATCCTGTGTGTATGTGTGACCCTGTGTGTATGTGTGTCAGCGTGATGGTATGTGTGACCCTTTGTGTATGTGTGTCAGTGTGACTGTATGTGTGACCCTTTGTGTATGTGTGTCAGCGTGACTGTATGTGTGACCCTGTGTGTATGTGTGTCAGCGTGACTGTATGTGTGACCCTGTGTGTATGTGTGTCAGCGTGACTGTATGTGTGACCCTGTGTGTATGTGTGACCCTGTGTGTATGTGTGTCAGCGTGACTGTATGTGTGATCCTGTGTGTATGTGTGACCCTGTGTGTATGTGTGTCAGCGTGACTGTATGTGTGACCCTTTGTGTATGTGTGTCAGCGTGACTGTATGTGTGACCCTGTGTGTATGTGTGACCCTGTGTGTATGTGTGTCAGCGTGACTGTATGTGTGATCCTGTGTGTATGTGTGACCCTGTGTGTATGTGTGTCAGCGTGACTGTATGTGTGACCCTTTGTGTATGTGTGTCAGCGTGACTGTATGTGTGACCCTGTGTGTATGTGTGACCCTGTGTGTATGTGTGTCAGCGTGACTGTATGTGTGATCCTGTGTGTATGTGTGACCCTGTGTGTATGTGTGTCAGCTTGACTGTATGTGTGACCCTTTGTGTATGTGTGTCAGCGTGACTGTATGTGTGACCCTGTGTGTATGTGTGTCAGCGTGACTGTATGTGTGATCCTGTGTGTATGTGTGACCCTTTGTGTATGTGTGTCAGCGTGACTGTATGTGTGACCCTTTGTGTATGTGTGTCAGCGTGACTGTATGTGTGACCCTGTGTGTATGTGTGTCAGCGTGACTGTATGTGTGACCCTTTGTGTATGTGTGTCAGCGTGACTGTATGTGTGACCCTTTGTGTATGTGTGTCAGCGTGACTGTATGTGTATGTGTGACCCTGTGTGTATGTGTGTCAGCGTGACTGTATGTGTGATCCTGTGTGTATGTGTGACCCTGTGTGTATGTGTGTCAGCGTGACTGTATGTGTGACCCTGTGTGTCAGTGTGACTGTATGTGTGACCCTGTGTGTAGGTGTGTCAGCGTGACTGTATGTGTGACCCTGTGTGTATGTGTGTCAGTGTGACTGTATGTGTGACCCTGTGTGTATGTGTGTCAGCGTGACTGTATGTGTGTCAGCGTGACTGTATGTGTGTCAGCGTGACTGTATGTGTGACCCTGTGTGTATGTGTGTCAGCGTGACTGTATGTGTGTCAGCGTGACTGTATGTGTGACCCTGTGTGTATGTGTGTCAGCGTGACTGTATGTGTGTCAGCGTGACTGTATGTGTGTCAGCGTGACTGTATGTGTGACCCTGTGTGTATGTGTGTCAGCGTGACTGTATGTGTGTGAGCGTGACTGTATGTGTGTCAGCGTGACTGTATGTGTGACCCTGTGTGTATGTGTGTCAGCGTGACTGTATGTGTGTCAGCGTGACTGTATGTGTGTCAGCGTGACTGTATGTGTGTCAGCGTGACTGTATGTGGGTGGTAGAGCAGCATCTCAATGTCTGACCCTGGCAGCACCATGTCTTGGGCCTGCCCTGCGGCAATGGGTGCACATGTTTCCACTCATTCCTAAAATGTGAGATCAACGTCCCACAGTGCTGCCCGCCAAGGCCTGTGGGTTGCAATGCCCTATCTTGGAGTGGGAGGGTGCATGCTCCATCTTGGAGCCAACCTTCAGCACAGTATATCTCTTATTCTACATACCTGCAGGCGACCCTGCCTGGATGTGAACCTGTCATACACCGGTCTTGTGCAAGAATAGGCAAAGCATCTGTACAAGAATACCAGGGTCCCTAGCAAGATCAGGGAAGCTCCGTATTAAATCATTCAATTGCCCCCCACACACACCAGTGACGCCATGATCAATGTGGATTCCGATCCCCTAGTGCTGTGTCCATTTAATACCTGAATAGCCCCCTCACTAGGCAGCAGACAGAAAGGTCTGATCCGTGACGCACCTTTCCATTTAACATAAATTACAGCAAAGTTATTTCCATTTTGAACATGAACATATTTCTGGTCCGACAATCCCCCCCCCCATGGTGAATGTTAATGGGAATAGTTGGTCAGTGAGGTGCCGACCCCTACTTTATAAGATAAACATTTGAAAGTCAATTATCATAAAAGAATTGCTAATAGGCGTTTTTTTCAATCTGCGTCACAGCCCCCCATGTCACTGAAAACAGCGGGGCGGTGTGGGGGAATCGACTAATAAAAAAATCTTTCAGAAACTATTAAAATGTAATGCTTTATTCGTGAGAGGAAATGTCAAATTTAAGGCCAAAGTAGCCGCTTTGGAAAAATTCTGCCATTCGGCTGCACTGGAGAATTTTTCCAACTCGGCTACTTTGGCCTTCATTTTTTTGCCAACATGGATGTTTAACCCCTTCCATGCCGTCCTACTTTTTTAGTGCCTAGAGGCGAATAGCATGGCATGGAACGTCCTACATTAAACAGCTCATTTCGGACCCCCCCCCCCGTGATGAGCTGTGTGCGGACCCCGCTGTCAGGTGAGGCCACTTTGAGAATATAGAACAGCTGTTATTTTCATTGCTTGACGGGGGTACTACACGGCGGGCTATCAAGCTGGGCTTTGTACGGGGTGACGCAAGTATGAGATACTCTCCTATGTGAACCTCTGTACAAGGAATACAGCAAGCTCAGATATATATGCTTCGGTTCTTATAGGTCTTATCAATGAGGTACAGCTGGACTCTCTCGAGGCACAGCGAGCAAGAGCTCCATACTTTTCTTTTACGAAGAGTCCTCAAAAGCCATGGATGTCCTATAATCTAATGGCCCCTGGAGAGAAACAGGAGCTAGGTTGGGAGAGATGGCCAGTGGGACAGGGGTCGTTCTGACAATCAAGATAGATTGATCACTGTATAAAACAAACTCAACACATGTATAGCACTACTGTACAGTAGTGTATCTTCCACAAGGCAAACAAGGCACTCGCCCAGGGCGGCACTTTGCCAGAGGGTGTTAAAGCACACTTCTGGTGCTTCAAACATTTTCGCTCCCTATCCCGCGCTGTGTATGCAATGTGGCTGATGGGGGCATGTAATGGGGTGATTGGGCTTTTAATGTGTGTGCAATGTGTGTGATGGGGCATATCGTAGGTGTGCAAAGTGGGGGGGGGTGCCAGAATTTTGTCTGCCTAGGGCAGCACAAAACCAAGATACACCACTGACTACTGCAATAAGTATAATATATACCAAAGAACACATGATATGGAGAAGTGAAGCCTTGGGTTCATCTTATGGATCCAATGTACTATATTAACTGGAATGTGACTGCACTTCTTGTGGGTAAAGCCAGGAACTTTTACTTTTTCTTGGCTTCACACACAGGGGAGGGGGGGGGTCTTCAGATCCAGGGCCCCAACGCATTTTACAAACGCAGCGACAAAAACCTGTGGTCACGACCTGTGATCTTCAGAGAGTTTCCAGCTTGTGCCAGAGGGAGGAGACGGCCCCCCCCCCCCCCCCCGACGTGAGGCTGAAAGTCTTTTTGAAGGGGAAGCGTGTGAGATGTGTGTATCGGCTTTTCACTTATTAGCTCAGCAGGACCTGGCTTGCATGAGTTGATGGAATATAAACTCCGAAGGCTGGAAGAGAAATGCGATGGTGTCGGAGGTCTCCTGCTGTGTGTGTGTCATAGCCATGGCCACGCATCGCAATCAATAATCTACCCAATGGGGGCGAAATACTGGTATTTAAAGCGGAGGGACCTCCCCACCCATCAGAGTTTAAAGATCCGCCGCGTGAGGCCCTTGCTGTACCGGCGTTTCTTCGCTTTGCGTTGGTGTAGGCCCGGGATGTATGCTGGATCACACATCTCTCCTCGGACACCCCGTGGGGCATGATAAAGGGTCCCCCATTGTGTAAAATGCCTCCCCCCCCCCCTCGAATTCATTTCAGAAGCAGCCAGTGTTTAGATAACAATGGTGCTATTGTTACTCTGGAACGTGTTCTCAACGTTTAAAATTAGGGGTTCGGAGACGTGGGACAAAGCTACTTTCTGAAACGTTTTCAGCAGCCTCCCTCTGGTCTCCGTCTGTCTTACAGAATGTTCCTCTCTCCAATGTGAATAACTGTACTGTCCACCCCCTCTCTGTCTCTCTCTGTCTCTCTCTGTCTCTCTCTGTCTCTTGCAGAGCATGGTGTACAGTACTCCCCTTCCTCTCTCTGTGTCTCTTGCAGAGCATTGTGTACACTAGTCCCCTCTCTGTCTCTCTTGCAGAGCATTGTGTACACTAGTCCCCTCTCTGTCACTCTTGCAGAGCACTGTGTACACTAGCCCCTCTCTGTCACTCTTGCAGAGCATTGTGTACACTAGTCCCCTCTCTGTCACTCTTGCAGAGCATTGTGTACACTAGTCCCCTCTCTGTCACTCTTGCAGAGCATTGTGTACACTAGTCCCTCTCTGTCATTCTTGCAGAGCATTGTGTACACTAGTCCATTCTCTGTCACTCTTGCAGAGCATTGTGTACACTAGCCCCTCTCTGTCACTCTTGCAGAGCATTGTGTACACTAGTCCCCTCTCTGTCACTCTTGCAGAGCATTGTGTACACTAGCCCCTCTCTGTCACTCTTGCAGAGCATTGTGTACACTAGTCCCCTCTCTGTCACTCTTGCAGAGCATTGTGTACACTAGTCCCTCTCTGTCATTCTTGCAGAGCATTGTGTACACTAGTCCCCTCTCTGTCACTCTTGCAGAGCATTGTGTACACTTGTCCCCTCTCTGTCACTCTTGCAGAGCATTGTGTACACTAGTCCCCTCTCTGTCACTCTTGCAGAGCATTGTGTACACTAGTCCCCTCTCTGTCACTCTTGCAGAGCATTGTGTACACTAGTCCCCTCTCTGTCTCTCTTGCAGAGCATTGCGTACAATAGTCCCCTCTCTGTCTCTCTTGCAGAGCATTGCGTACAATAGTCCCCTCTCTGTCACTCTTGCAGAGCATTGTGTACACTAGTCCCCTCTCTGTCACTCTTGCAGAGCATTGTGTACACTAGTCCCCTCTCTGTCACTCTTGCAGAGCATTGTGTACACTAGTCCCCTTTCTATCTATCTTGCAGAGCATTGTGTACACTAGCCCCTCTCTGTCACTCTTGCAGAGCATTGTGTACACTAGCCCCTCTCTGTCACTCTTGCAGAGCATTGTGTACACTAGTCCCCTCTCTGTCACTCTTGCAGAGCATTGTGTACACTAGCCCCTCTCTGTCACTCTTGCAGAGCATTGTGTACACTAGCCCCTCTCTGTCACTCTTGCAGAGCATTGTGTACACTAGCCCCTCTCTGTCACTCTTGCAGAGCATTGTGTACACTAGCCCCTCTCTGTCACTCTTGCAGAGCATTGTGTACACTAGCCCCTCTCTGTCACTCTTGCAGAGCATTGTGTACACTAGCCCCTCTCTGTCACTCTTGCAGAGCATTGTGTACACTAGCCCCTCTCTGTCACTCTTGCAGAGCATTGTGTACACTAGTCCCCTCTCTGTCACTCTTGCAGAGCATTGTGTACACTAGCCCCTCTCTGTCACTCTTGCAGAGCATTGTGTACACTAGCCCCTCTCTGTCACTCTTGCAGAGCATTGTGTACACTAGCCCCTCGCTGTCACTCTTGCAGAGCATTGTGTACACTAGTCCCCTCTCTGTCACTCTTGCAGAGCATTGTGTACACTAGTCCCCTCTCTGTCACTCTTGCAGTGCATTGTGTACACTAGCCCCTCTCTGTCACTCTTGCAGAGCATTGTGTACACTAGTCCCCTCTCTGTCTCTCTTGCAGAGCATTGTGTACACTAGCCCCTCTGTCATTCTTGCAGAGCATTGTGTACACTATCCACTCTCTGTCACTCTTGCAGAGCATTGTGTACACTAGTCCCTCTCTGTCACTCTTGCAGAGCATTGTGTACACTAGCCCCTCTCTGTCACTCTTGCAGAGCATTGTGTACACTAGCCCCTCTCTGTCACTCTTGCAGAGCATTGCGTACAATAGTCCCCTCTCTGTCACTCTTGCAGAGCATTGTGTACACTAGTCCCCTCTCTGTCTCTCTTGCAGAGCATTGCGTACACTAGTCCCCTCTCTGTCACTCTTGCAGAGCATTGTGTACACTAGCCCCTCTCTGTCACTCTTGCAGAGCATTGTGTACACTAGCCCCTCTCTGTCACTCTTGCAGAGCATTGTGTACACTAGTCCCCTCTCTGTCACTCTTGCAGAGCATTGTGTACACTAGTCCCCTCTCTGTCTCTCTTGCAGAGCATTGCGTACAATAGTCCCCTCTCTGTCACTCTTGCAGAGCATTGTGTACACTAGTCCCCTCTCTGTCACTCTTGCAGAGCATTGTGTACACTAGTCCCCTCTCTGTCACTCTTGCAGAGCATTGTGTACACTAGTCCCCTCTCTGTCTCTCTTGCAGAGCATTGCGTACAATAGTCCCCTCTCTGTCACTCTTGCAGAGCATTGTGTACACTAGTCCCCTCTCTGTCTCTCTTGCAGAGCATTGCGTACACTAGTCCCCTCTCTGTCACTCTTGCAGAGCATTGTGTACACTAGCCCCTCTCTGTCACTCTTGCAGAGCATTGTGTACACTAGCCCCTCTCTGTCACTCTTGCAGAGCATTGTGTACAATAGTCCCCTTTCTATCTATCTTGCAGAGCATTGTGTACACTAGCCCCTCTCTGTCACTCTTGCAGAGCATTGTGTACACTAGCCCCTCTCTGTCACTCTTGCAGAGCATTGTGTACACTAGTCCCCTCTCTGTCACTCTTGCAGAGCATTGTGTACACTAGTCCCTCTCTGTCATTCTTGCAGAGCATTGTGTACACTAGTCCCCTCTCTGTCACTCTTGCAGAGCATTGTGTACACTAGTCCCCTCTCTGTCACTCTTGCAGAGCATTGTGTACACTAGTCCCCTCTCTGTCACTCTTGCAGAGCATTGTGTACACTAGTCCCCTCTCTGTCACTCTTGCAGAGCATTGTGTACACTAGTCCCCTCTCTGTCTCTCTTGCAGAGCATTGCGTACAATAGTCCCCTCTCTGTCTCTCTTGCAGAGCATTGCGTACAATAGTCCCCTCTCTGTCACTCTTGCAGAGCATTGTGTACACTAGTCCCCTCTCTGTCACTCTTGCAGAGCATTGTGTACACTAGTCCCCTCTCTGTCACTCTTGCAGAGCATTGTGTACACTAGTCCCCTTTCTATCTATCTTGCAGAGCATTGTGTACACTAGCCCCTCTCTGTCACTCTTGCAGAGCATTGTGTACACTAGCCCCTCTCTGTCACTCTTGCAGAGCATTGTGTACACTAGTCCCCTCTCTGTCACTCTTGCAGAGCATTGTGTACACTAGCCCCTCTCTGTCACTCTTGCAGAGCATTGTGTACACTAGCCCCTCTCTGTCACTCTTGCAGAGCATTGTGTACACTAGCCCCTCTCTGTCACTCTTGCAGAGCATTGTGTACACTAGCCCCTCTCTGTCACTCTTGCAGAGCATTGTGTACACTAGTCCCCTCTCTGTCACTCTTGCAGAGCATTGTGTACACTAGTCCCCTCTCTGTCACTCTTGCAGAGCATTGTGTACACTAGCCCCTCTCTGTCACTCTTGCAGAGCATTGTGTACACTAGTCCCCTCTCTGTCTCTCTTGCAGAGCATTGTGTACACTAGCCCCTCTGTCATTCTTGCAGAGCATTGTGTACACTATCCACTCTCTGTCACTCTTGCAGAGCATTGTGTACACTAGTCCCTCTCTGTCACTCTTGCAGAGCATTGTGTACACTAGCCCCTCTCTGTCACTCTTGCAGAGCATTGTGTACACTAGCCCCTCTCTGTCACTCTTGCAGAGCATTGCGTACAATAGTCCCCTCTCTGTCACTCTTGCAGAGCATTGTGTACACTAGTCCCCTCTCTGTCTCTCTTGCAGAGCATTGCGTACACTAGTCCCCTCTCTGTCACTCTTGCAGAGCATTGTGTACACTAGCCCCTCTCTGTCACTCTTGCAGAGCATTGTGTACACTAGCCCCTCTCTGTCACTCTTGCAGAGCATTGTGTACACTAGTCCCCTCTCTGTCACTCTTGCAGAGCATTGTGTACACTAGTCCCCTCTCTGTCTCTCTTGCAGAGCATTGCGTACAATAGTCCCCTCTCTGTCACTCTTGCAGAGCATTGTGTACACTAGTCCCCTCTCTGTCTCTCTTGCAGAGCATTGCGTACACTAGTCCCCTCTCTGTCACTCTTGCAGAGCATTGTGTACACTAGCCCCTCTCTGTCACTCTTGCAGAGCATTGTGTACACTAGCCCCTCTCTGTCACTCTTGCAGAGCATTGTGTACAATAGTCCCCTTTCTATCTATCTTGCAGAGCATTGTGTACACTAGCCCCTCTCTGTCACTCTTGCAGAGCATTGTGTACACTAGCCCCTCTCTGTCACTCTTGCAGAGCATTGTGTACACTAGTCCCCTCTCTGTCACTCTTGCAGAGCATTGTGTACACTAGCCCCTCTCTGTCACTCTTGCAGAGCATTGTGTACACTAGTCCCCTCTCTGTCACTCTTGCAGAGCATTGTGTACACTAGCCCCTCTCTGTCACTCTTGCAGAGCATTGTGTACACTAGTCCCCTCTCTGTCACTCTTGCAGAGCATTGTGTACACTAGCCCCTCTCTGTCACTCTTGCAGAGCATTGTGTACACTAGTCCCCTCTCTGTCACTCTTGCAGAGCATTGTGTACACTAGCCCCTCTCTGTCACTCTTGCAGAGCATTGTGTACACTAGCCCCTCTCTGTCACTCTTGCAGAGCATTGTGTACACTAGTCCCCTCTCTGTCACTCTTGCAGAGCATTGTGTACACTAGCCCCTCTCTGTCACTCTTGCAGAGCATTGTGTACACTAGTCCCCTCTCTGTCACTCTTGCAGAGCATTGTGTACACTAGCCCCTCTCTGTCACTCTTGCAGAGCATTGTGTACACTAGTCCCCTCTCTGTCACTCTTGCAGAGCATTGTGTACACTAGCCCCTCTCTGTCACTCTTGCAGAGCATTGTGTACACTAGTCCCCTCTCTGTCACTCTTGCAGAGCATTGTGTACACTAGCCCCTCTCTGTCACTCTTGCAGAGCATTGTGTACAATAGTCCCCTTTCTATCTATCTTGCAGAGCATTGTGTACACTAGCCCCTCTCTGTCACTCTTGCAGAGCATTGTGTACACTAGCCCCTCTCTGTCACTCTTGCAGAGCATTGTGTACACTAGCCCCTCTCTGTCACTCTTGCAGAGCATTGTGTACAATAGTCCCCTTTCTATCTATCTTGCAGAGCATTGTGTACACTAGTCCCCTCTCTGTCACTCTTGCAGAGCATTGTGTACACTAGCCCCTCTCTGTCACTCTTGCAGAGCATTGTGTACACTAACCCCTCTCTGTCACTCTTGCAGAGCATTGTGTACACTAGCCCCTCTCTGTCACTCTTGCAGAGCATTGTGTACACTAGTCCCCTCTCTGTCACTCTTGCAGAGCATTGTGTACACTAGTCCCCTCTCTGTCTCTCTTGCAGAGCATTGCGTACAATAGTCCCCTCTCTGTCACTCTTGCAGAGCATTGTGTACACTAGTCCCCTCTCTGTCACTCTTGCAGAGCATTGTGTACACTAGTCCCCTCTCTGTCACTCTTGCAGAGCATTGTGTACACTAGTCCCCTCTCTGTCACTCTTGCAGAGCATTGCGTACACTAGTCCCCTTTCTATCTATCTTGCAGAGCATTGTGTACACTAGCCCCTCTCTGTCACTCTTGCAGAGCATTGTGTACACTAGCCCCTCTCTGTCACTCTTGCAGAGCATTGTGTACACTAGTCCCCTCTCTGTCACTCTTGCAGAGCATTGTGTACACTAGCCCCTCTCTGTCACTCTTGCAGAGCATTGTGTACACTAGTCCCCTCTCTGTCACTCTTGCAGAGCATTGTGTACACTAGCCCCTCTCTGTCACTCTTGCAGAGCATTGTGTACACTAGTCCCCTCTCTGTCACTCTTGCAGAGCATTGTGTACACTAGTCCCCTCTCTGTCACTCTTGCAGAGCATTGTGTACACTAGCCCCTCTCTGTCACTCTTGCAGAGCATTGTGTACACTAGCCCCTCTCTGTCACTCTTGCAGAGCATTGTGTACACTAGCCCCTCTCTGTCGCTCTTGCAGAGCATTGTGTACACTAGCCCCTCTCTGTCACTCTTGCAGAGCATTGTGTATATTAGCCCCTCTCTGTCACTCTTGCAGAGCATTGTGTACAATAGTCCTCTCCCTGACTGGATGATCGTCTCCTCTCTACTGACTGGCGTGCACAGACACCAATAACAGAGAGATCTGGCTATCAGCTGTCCCCCTTTCCCGAAATATATTTCGGACAGTGGACGATCAAATGTAAAGAGGAAGAATTGTTCTTACACTATAATAAAGTGAGTGGCCACTTTGAGCAGCCTCGCTCTGACAGGGTAAATGTGAGCGCCTGTTACATTTAACAAAATTGTGTTGTGCCCTTTTGGGGTCAGGTACGCCTACGTTATTTGTAAGGACTAACAGAGTCCTGATCGGGTCACTGTCGCGGCGTCCCCCTCTGGTGATATTGGTTCTTAAAGGGACATTAGCTTATGACAGGGCAGTTCAAAACCTTTTTTTCTTGCTCTATGCATTTCCATGCTGTTTTGTAATAACTCTTCATGGCTGCAGTCCAAGCCTTGCTTATGATCTGAGCAAACAGAGGAAAAAATGTTTAAAAATCATTGTGTTAGCAGAAATGTAAAGAAAATAATGACCTAAGAGAAAACGTGTCTCACGTTGATGACATCACCCTGTGGCTTGATATGCAAATTACACATTCTCCACTGAAAGTAGCTAATTTGCAGATCAAGAAATGGATGATGTCATAAACATGTTTCTTTATTTATACATTTTCTTGCCCAATATATAGCCCCTTTTTTTTTTCTTTCTACATATTTTTATGTAGAAAGGGTTTCTCCAAAAACCTTTCCGCACCTTATATCCTGGCATATATATTTTTTCATTTATTAATGATTTATTTCAGTAATGCAAAGTGTATGCTTTTTTTACTGTTTTTTTTTTTCTTTTTTTACTGGTTTTTTTTTCTTTTTTTTACTGTTTTTTTTTTTCTTTTTTTTACTGTTTTTTTTTTTCTTTTTTTACTGTTTCGTTCTCTCCTTTCCCATAAATTATCATTCACCTCAATCTGTGTCCTATGTGTGGCTTAGCTGTAATTTATACAGATGATAACCTCTTTCCAAAGCAAAAAACTTCTTGCCTTGAGTTATGGTTTTGTATGTTTCATGCTTCATTTATTTCCCCGTTGCACCGCTGCATCTGTTTAACCATATTTCAGTTTTTTTTTTTTTTTATTCTCTTGTTTTATATGCCTCATAAATACTTATCTGCAGAGCATCAGTTCAGAGACTTTTTTTTCTTTTCATTTTGCCATAAATAAGCTGCATATTTTATTATTTTTAATATTATTATTATCAATATTATTATTATTATTATTAATATTATTATTATTATTATTATTATTATTATATTTCCCAAAGTGAAAAATGCTGGGAAGGGTTTAAAATGCTCAGATCTAAAGAGTAAAGGTATGATCTACCTAGGTGTCCCACTGCAAAATAGTAAAATGAATAATAATAATGTTTTTTAACATGTAAAGAAATAGGTCTGTCTGTACAGTTTTTTGCTCCACTGCTCTTACCTCCTAACAGCATGTACAGTTTGAGTCACTGCTGTTGCTGTG
Organism: Pelodytes ibericus; assembly: GCA_036172795.1. NCBI lineage: Eukaryota > Metazoa > Chordata > Amphibia > Anura > Pelodytidae > Pelodytes > Pelodytes ibericus. Next base: position 89,607,806 of record CM069864.1, read on the forward strand.
GCAACCATTCTACCTATATCCTCTAGCCCCGCCTTCATATATTATATCACACAAAGCTGCCTTAAGCCACACCCCTCTGCACGCCAAAGATTTGGAACATCTACAGAACAGAAAGAGGCTGATTCCACAGTCCGCATTAATGACTGTGCTTTCTTAAAGGGGGGCATAAAAACTGCTCCATAAGTAAGCAGGCAATTTTTTTATACGATTAATGCAGCATGCCCCCACTAAACCATAAAAGAAACTTCACTATTTACAGTTTATTTTTTTTCTATTACAGTCTATGGGATTCAATGAGCTCAGGTCATTAAATAGACCCCCAAAATGTGTTTGCAGTGGCCCTTTTGATTACTGTAGAGGAATGCCACAAATTTGTGCAGCTCTCTGTTTTTACGAGGCTCGGCAGGGTCTGTGCTCAGGTCAGGAAAGCTGCTATTGAGTTTTCTGAACTTTAAAAAGGGGTAGTAGATGCATGGAATAACCTTCCAGCGGACTCAATGAAAAATGAACGCTCTAAAAGAATTCATGAATGGATGAAACCTAAAGGGTTGGCGTTGCGGAGTTTTGAATGTCCCCCACAGCTCCAGATTATCCGAGGCCTTAAAGGAACATTAAACCTTGTTTAACCTTCCTTCAAGAAAGCCAGGATTAATGCTGAATGTGCTATCAGAAATTAAAAATTATAATAAGAATGGTATAATATTAATAGCATTATAGTAATATTTTATTAGTATTGGTAATATTCTTGTTGTATATGTATGTGTGTGTATATATATATATATATATATATGTTTTTGTTTTTTATTTCTGGTGCCCCTTTCCCTTGTTATCCTAGACACGTGCTTATTTTGGTTAAGGGTTAATGCAGCCCTGGCACTCGAGGTTCCAATGCAAAAATATAGCTTGAAAAAAAAAAAAAAAAACAGACCACGCATTTCACATCTAACAGCTCTAACAGCTCTAAATCAGAAGTTGTCTGCGGCTGACCGAAGCACCCTGCATGCTGCATGTGTGATGCCTACTTCAAGATGCTACCTCGCCAGCAAGGTGGAGCCCAGTTATTCCCTATAGGGATTTGTGTTTTCTGGATAATCCACCCTGCCTGGATCTCATTTACTCACATTAAGACTTTGTATCGGACACACACAGTTTAAAAGAAATGTTGCACTGTGCATAGGCAATATTAATGCCGGGAATGTCCCTGCAATTCCAGGACTGTTGGCAGCTATGTGTTAGCTTATCCCTGGAATGCTTGGCATGCACCTTGTGTAACATATCCAGAGAGCGTGCCGCATGCAGAATGTCTGTATCCTTGCTGGATGTCCGCTCCCTGGAGTGTGTAACCAAATATCATAGGTTGCTGTTAATTAGATTTTTTTTTTCTTTTCTTTTTAATCTTTCGTGTACGTACGTTGACAGATGCTCCCACTGTACAAAATAGGAAGTGATGTGCTGCATAATAAGAATAAACATGTATACTGAAATCTGATCTCACCATGCTCTAGATTGTAAGCTGGCGGGCCAAACTCATCACAACCGCATGATGCAGTTTGCGTCAGACAGATTCCCGCTTACTGGCCGCATTCAACAATGCGCAAATAGCTTCCGCTGTAGAAATAAAGGCTAATTATTTTAATTAAAAAAATATATATATTATAGAAATAAAAAAAAATATATATATATATATGTGTGTGTGTGACCAGCCACTCAGGTCAGACTATTCATAAAGAAAGCGAACTGACGTGTATTACCAAACATCAGGGGGGTTTGTTTGGGGGGGAGTTAGGGCAGTTTTTATAACTTCTTAATTAAAGCGCCATTAAAGGGCAACTGTAGCAAAAAATGTACTTAATGTTTAATTGAAAGACGATATAAAGAAATTATTTAATGGAAGAATACAAATTCAGTGCCTTATTAAGCCTTCTTTACTCCATATAGTTCTCTCAGGGAGCAGACATGTTGGTTAGAATCTTTACTCCATATAGTTCTCTCAGGGGGCAGACATGTTGGTTAGAATCTTTACTCCATATAGTTCTCTCAGGGAGCAGACATGTTGGTTAGAATCTTTACTCCATATAGTTCTCTCAGGGGGCAGACATGTTGGTTAGAATCTTTACTCCATATAGTTCTCTCAGGGGGCAGACATGTTGGTTAGAATCTTTACTCCATATCGTTCTCTCAGGGGGCAGACATGTTGGTTAGAATCTTTACTCCATATCGTTCTCTCAGGGGGCAGACATGTTGGTTAGAATCTTTACTCCATATAGTTCTCTCAGGGGGCAGACATGTTGGTTAGAATCTTTACTCCATATTGTTCTCTCAGGGGGCAGACATGTTGGTTAGAATCTTTACTCCATATAGTTCTCTCAGAGGGCAGACATGTTGGTTAGAATCTTTACTCCATATCGTTCTCTCAGGGGGCAGACATGTTGGTTAGAATCTTTACTCCATATCGTTCTCTCAGGGGGCAGACATGTTGGTTAGAATCTTTACTCCATATCGTTTTCTCAGGGGGCGGACATGTTGGTTAGAATCTTTACTCCATATCGTTCTCTCAGGGGGCAGACATGTTGGTTAGAATCTTTACTCCATATAGTTCTCTCAGGGAGCAGACATGTTGATTAGAATCTTTACTCCATATAGTTCTCTCAGGGGGCGGACATGTTGGTTAGAATCTTTACTCCATATCGTTCTCTCAGGGGGCAGATATGTTGGTTAGAATCTTTACTCCATATAGTTCTCTCAGGAGGCAGACATGTTGGTTAGAATCTTTACTCCATATCGTTCTCTCAGGGGGCAGACATGTTGGTTAGAATCTTTACTCCATACCGTTCTCTATGAAGGCAGACATGTTGGTTAGAATCTTGGGTCAGATCTTCACTCACCTTGGTTCAGATGAACAAAGATCTGAACAAAGATTCTGAACACAATGTCTGCCTCCTGGTAGAGATATATGGAGTAAAGATGCTCAATAATGTACTTTTATTTGTATTCTATCATTAAAGCATTTCTATATAAAATGCCTACACTTCAATTCTTTCAATTAAACAGCAGTTTGTGCTACATTTGTCCTTTAGACTTGACTTATTTGATTATAGAATGTGAATCCCTATAAAGCATAAGTGAGATGTTGAGTGGGTACAATGGGTATAATGGCAGGTACTATATTGAGATGCCTGCCAATCTATCCTCTGCTAAGCAGTCTCCATGTTTCACTGAGAGGCATGCAGGTTCATCTGGTCGCTGACCATTGCTCGCCACAGGGAGAGACCCCCAATATCATGCTTTATTACTAGAATGGACCCTAACTAGCAAGCGGTGATCACCTGATTGGCTGAATGTGCATCGCATCTAGAGTTGCCACCATTTCTTCCAAAACAACAAAAAATACCAGCCAAGCTATTACCTACCGGTAAAAAAAATATTTTATTTGCATAATGTTAGGAAGTATTACTTTGCTGAGAGGGTAGTAGGTTCATGGAATAGTAATTTGCCAGTTATTTTGCCATTATTATGCCCCAATTTGCCCAGTAATATGCCAGTTATTTTGCCATTATTATGCCCCAGACAATTTGCCCAGTAATATGCCAGTTATTTTGCCATTATTATGCCCCAGACAATTTGCCCAGTAATATGCCAGTTATTTTGCCATAATTATGCCCCTGCCAATTTGCCCAGTAATATGCCAGTTATTTTGCCATTATTATGCTCCAGACAATTTGCCCAGTAATATGCCAGTTATTTTGCCATTATTATGCCCCAGCCAATTTGCCCAGTAATATGCCAGTTATTTTGCCATTATTATGCTCCAGACAATTTGCCCAGTAATATGCCAGTTATTTTGCCATAATTATGCCCCTGCCAATTTGCCCAGTAATATGCCAGTTATTTTGCCATTATTATGCTCCAGACAATTTGCCCAGTAATATGCCAGTTATTTTGCCATTATTATGCCCCAATTTGCCCAGTAATATGCCAGTTATTTTGCCATTATTATGCCCCAGACAATTTGCCCAGTAATATGCCAGTTATTTTGCCATAATTATGCCCCTGCCAATTTGCCCAGTAATATGCCAGTTATTTTGCCATTATTATGCTCCAGACAATTTGCCCAGTAATATGCCAGTTATTTTGCCATTATTATGCTCCAGACAATTTGCCCAGTAATATGCCAGTTATTTTGCCATTATTATGCTCCAGACAATTTGCCCAGTAATATGCCAGTTATTTTGCCATTATTATGCTCCAGACAATTTGCCCAGTAATATGCCAGTTATTTTGCCATTATTATGCTCCAGACAATTTGCCCAGTAATATGCCAGTTATTTTGCCATTATTATGCTCCAGACAATTTGCCCAGTATTATGCCAGTTATTTTGCCATTATTATGCTCCAGACAATTTGCCCAGTAATATGCCAGTTATTTTGCCATTATTATGCTCCAGACAATTTGCCCAGTAATATGCCAGTTATTTTGCCATTATTATGCTCCAGACAATTTGCCCAGTAATATGCCAGTTATTTTGCCATTATTATGCTCCAGACAATTTGCCCAGTAATATGCCAGTTATTTTGCCATTATTATGCTCCAGACAATTTGCCCAGTAATATGCCAGTTATTTTGCCATTATTATGCTCCAGACAATTTGCCCAGTATTATGCCAGTTATTTTGCCATTATTATGCTCCAGACAATTTGCCCAGTAATATGCCAGTTATTTTGCCATTATTATGCCCCAATTTGCCCAGTAATATGCCAGTTATTTTGCCATTATTATGCCCCAATTTGCCCAGTATTATGCCAGTTATTTTGCCATTATTATGCTCCAGACAATTTGCCCAGTAATATGCCAGTTATTTTGCCATTATTATGCCCCAATTTGCCCAGTAATATGCCAGTTATTTTGCCATTATTATGCCCCAAACAATTTGCCCAGTAATATGCCAGTTATTTTGCCATTATTATGCCCCAATTTGCCCAGTAATATGCCAGTTATTTTGCCATTATTATGCCCCAGACAATTTGCACAGTAATATGCCAACCGTCCCCCCTTCCCATGTACTCACCTCCTGGCAGTCTCCTGCGTGCATTCTTCCTACTGCACGGAGGAGGGAAATAGTCACCGGATATCCAGTGGCACTGGGTTTTTTTTTTTAATCGGGCGAAACCCCCAGCGGGAGTGACACCTGTGCTGCTGAGCATTTTATTTATTTTTTTACCGGGTGAAACCCCCTACTTTACTGAGAGGGTAGTGGATGTATGGAATAGTCTTCCAGTAGAAGTGGTAGAGGTTAATACAGTGAAGGAGTTTAAGCATGCGTGGGATAGGTATAAGGCTATCCTAGATATAAGATAAGGCCAGGGACTAATGAAAGTATTACATTACTGAGAGGGTAGTGGATGCATGGAATAGTCTTCCAGTAGAAGTGGTAGAGGTTAATACAGTGAGGGAGTTTAAGCATGCATGGGATAGGTATAAGGCTATCCTAGATATAAGATAAGGCCAGGAACTAATGAAAGTATTACTTTACTGAGAGGGTAGTGAATGTATGGAATAGTCTTCCAGTAGAAGTGGTAGAGGTTAATACAGTGAAGGAGTTTAAGCATGCATGGGATAGGTATAAGGCTATCCTAGATATAAGATAAGGCCAGGAACTAATGAAAGTATTACTTTACTGAGAGGGTAGTGGATGTATGGAATAGTCTTCCAGTAGAAGTGGTAAAGGTTAATACAGTGAAGGAGTTTAAGCATGCATGGGATAGGTATAAGGCTATCCTAGATATAAGATAAGGTCAGGGACTAATGAAAGTATTACATTACTGAGAGGGTAGTGGATGTATGGAATAGTCTTCCAGTAGAAGTGGTAGAGGTTAATACAGTGAAGGAGTTTAAGCATGCGTGGGATAGGTATAAGGCTATCCTAGATATAAGATAAGGCCAGGAACTAATGAAAGTATTACTTTACTGAGAGGGTAGTGGATGTATGGAATAGTCTTCCAGTAGAAGTGGTAGAGGTTAATACAGTGAAGGAGTTTAAGCATGCATGGGATAGGTATAAGGCTATCCTAGATATAAGATAAGGCTAGGGACTAATGAAAGTATTACTTTACTGAGAGGGTAGTGGATGTATGGAATAGCCTTCCAGTAGAAGTGGTAGAGGTTAATACAGTGAAGGAGTTTAAGCATGCATGGGATAGGTATAAGGCTATCCTAGATATAAGATAAGGCCAGGGACTAATGAAAGTATTACATTACTGAGAGGGTAGTGGATGTATGGAATAGTCTTCCAGTAGAAGTGGTAGAGGTTAATACAGTGAAGGAGTTTAAGCATGCATGGGATAGGTATAAGGCTATCCTAGATATAAGATAAGGCCAGGGACTAATGAAAGTATTACATTACTGAGAGGGTAGTGGATGCATGGAATAGTCTTCCAGTAGAAGTGGTAGAGGTTAATACAGTGAAGGAGTTTAAGCATGCATGGGATAGGTATAAGGCTATCCTAGATATAAGATAAGGCCTGGGACTAATGAAAGTATTACATTACTGAGAGGGTAGTGGATGCATGGAATAGTCTTCCAGTAGAAGTGGTAGAGGTTAATACAGTGAAGGAGTTTAAGCATGCATGGGATAGGTATAAGGCTATCCTAGATATAAGATAAGCCAGGGACTAATGAAAGTATTACATTACTGAGAGGGTAGTGGATGTATGGATTAGTCTTCCAGTAGAAGTGGTAGAGGTTAATACAGTGAAGCAGTTTAAGCATGCATGGGATAGGTATAAGGCTATCCTAGATATAAGATAAGGCCAGGGACTAATGACAGTATTACATTACTGAGAGGGTAGTGGATGCATGGAATAGTCTTCCAGTAGAAGTGGTAGAGGTTAATACAGTGAAGGAGTTTAAGCATGCGTGGGATAGGGATAAGGCTATCCTAGATATAAGATAAGCCCAGGGACTAATGAAAGTATTACATTACTGAGAGGGTAGTGGATGCATGGAATAGCCTTCCAGTAGAAGTGGTAGAGGTTAATACAGTGAAGGAGTTTACGCATGCGTGGGATAGGTATAAGGCTATCCTAGATATAAGATAAGGCCAGGGACTAATGAAAGTATTACATTACTGAGAGGGTAGTGGATGCATGGAATAGTCTTCCAGTAGAAGTGGTAAAGGTTAATACAGTGAAGGAGTGTAAGCATGCATGGGATAGGTATAAGGCTATCCTAGATATAAGATAAGGCCTGGGACTAATGAAAGTATTACATTACTGAGAGGGTAGTGGATGTATGGAATAGGCTTCCAGTAGAAGTGGTAGAGGTTAATACAGTGAAGGAGTTTAAGCATGCATGGGATAGGTATACGGCTATCCTAGATATAAGATAAGGCCAGGGACTAATGAAAGTATTACTTTACTGAGAGGGTAGTGGATGTATGGAATAGTCTTCCAGCAGAAGTGGTAGAGGTTAATACAGTGAAGGAGTTTAAGCATGCATTGGATAGGTATAAGGCTACCCTAGATATAAGATAAGGTCAGGGACTAATGAAAGTATTACTTTACTGAGAGGGTAGTGGATGTATGGAATAGCCTTCCAGTAGAAGTGGTAGAGGTTAATACAGTGAAGGAGTTTAAGCATGCGTGGGATAGGTATAAGGCTATCCTAGATATAAGATAAGGCCAGGGACTAATGATAGTATTACATTACTGAGAGGGTAGTGGATGCATGGAATAGTCTTCCAGTAGAAGTGGTAGAGGTTAATACAGTGAAGGAGTTTAAGCATGCATGGGATAGGTATAAGGCTATCCTAGATATAAGATAAGGCCAGGGACTAATAAAAGTATTACATTACTGAGAGGGTAGTGGATGCATGGAATAGTCTTCCAGTAGAAGTGGTAGAGGTTAATACAGTGAAGGAGTTTAAGCATGCATGGGATAGGTATAAGGCTATCCTAGATATAAGATAAGGCCTGGGACTAATGAAAGTATTACATTACTGAGAGGGTAGTGGATGCATGGAATAGTCTTCCAGTAGAAGTGGTAGAGGTTAATACAGTGAAGGAGTTTAAGCATGCATGGGATAGGTATAAGGCTATCCTAGATATAAGATAAGCCAGGGACTAATGAAAGTATTACATTACTGAGAGGGTAGTGGATGTATGGATTAGTCTTCCAGTAGAAGTGGTAGAGGTTAATACAGTGAAGCAGTTTAAGCATGCATGGGATAGGTATAAGGCTATCCTAGATATAAGATAAGGCCAGGGACTAATGAAAGTATTACATTACTGAGAGGGTAGTGGATGCATGGAATAGTCTTCCAGTAGAAGTGGTAGAGGTTAATACAGTGAAGGAGTTTAAGCATGCATGGGATAGGTATAAGGCTATCCTAGATATAAGATAAGGCCAGGGACTAATGACAGTATTACATTACTGAGAGGGTAGTGGATGCATGGAATAGTCTTCCAGTAGAAGTGGTAGAGGTTAATACAGTGAAGGAGTTTAAGCATGCGTGGGATAGGGATAAGGCTATCCTAGATATAAGATAAGCCCAGGGACTAATGAAAGTATTACATTACTGAGAGGGTAGTGGATGCATGGAATAGCCTTCCAGTAGAAGTGGTAGAGGTTAATACAGTGAAGGAGTTTACGCATGCGTGGGATAGGTATAAGGCTATCCTAGATATAAGATAAGGCCAGGGACTAATGAAAGTATTACATTACTGAGAGGGTAGTGGATGCATGGAATAGTCTTCCAGTAGAAGTGGTAAAGGTTAATACAGTGAAGGAGTGTAAGCATGCATGGGATAGGTATAAGGCTATCCTAGATATAAGATAAGGCCTGGGACTAATGAAAGTATTACATTACTGAGAGGGTAGTGGATGTATGGAATAGGCTTCCAGTAGAAGTGGTAGAGGTTAATACAGTGAAGGAGTTTAAGCATGCATGGGATAGGTATACGGCTATCCTAGATATAAGATAAGGCCAGGGACTAATGAAAGTATTACTTTACTGAGAGGGTAGTGGATGTATGGAATAGTCTTCCAGCAGAAGTGGTAGAGGTTAATACAGTGAAGGAGTTTAAGCATGCATTGGATAGGTATAAGGCTATCCTAGATATAAGATAAGGTCAGGGACTAATGAAAGTATTACTTTACTGAGAGGGTAGTGGATGTATGGAATAGTCTTCCAGTAGAAGTGGTAGAGGTTAATACAGTGAAGGAGTTTAAGCATGCATGGGATAGGTATAAGGCTATCCTAGATATAAGATAAGGCCAGGGACCAATGAAAGTATTACATTACTGAGAGGGTAGTGGATGCATGGAATAGTCTTCCAGTAGAAGTGGTAGAGGTTAATACAGTGAAGGAGTTTAAGCATGCATGGGATAGGTATAAGGCTATCCTAGATATAAGATAGGGCCAGGGACTAATGAAAGTATTACTTTACTGAGAGGGTAGTGGATGCATGGAGTAGTCTTCCAGTAGAAGTGGTAGAGGTTAATACAGTGAAGGAGTTTAAGCATGCGTGGGATAGGTATAAGGCTATCCTAGATATAAGATAAGGCCAGGGACTAATGAAAGTATTACTTTACTGAGAGGGTAGTGGATGCATGGAATAGTCTTCCAGTAGAAGTGGTAGAGTTTAATACAGTGAAGGAGTTTAAACATGCATGGGATAGGTATAAGGCTATCCTAGATATAAGATAAGGCCAGGGACTAATGAAAGTATTACTTTACTGAGAGGGTAGTGGATGTATGGAATAGTCTTCCAGTAGAAGTGGTAGAGGTTAATACAGTGAAGGAGTTTAAGCATGCGTGGGATAGGTATAAGGCTATCCTAGATATAAGATAAGGCCAGGGACTAATGAAAGTATTACATTACTGAGAGGGTAGTGGATGCATGGAATAGCCTTCCAGTAGAAGTGGTAGAGGTTATTACAGTGAAGGAGTTTAAGCATGCGTGGGATAGGTATAAGGATATCCTAGATATAAGATAAGGTCAGGGACTAATGAAAGTATTACATTACTGAGAGGGTAGTGGGTGTATGGAATAGTCTTCCAGTAGAAGTGGTAGAGGTTAATACAGTGAAGGAGTTTAAGCATGCATGGGATAGGTATAAGGCTATCCTAGATATAAGATAAGGCCAGGGACTAATGAAAGTATTACATTACTGAGAGGGTAGTGGGTGTATGGAATAGTCTTCCAGTAGAAGTGGTAGAGGTTAATACAGTGAAGGGGTTTAAGCATGCATGTGATAGGTATAAGGCTGTCCTAGATATAAGATAAGGCCAGGGACTAATGAAAGTATTACTTTACTGAGAGGGTAGTGGATGCATGGAATAGTCTTCCAGTAGAAGTGGTAGAGTTTAATACAGTGAAGGAGTTTAAACATGCATGGGATAGGTATAAGGCTATCCTAGATATAAGATAAGGCCAGGGACTAATGAAATTATTACTTTACTGAGAGGGTAGTGGATGTATGGAATAGTCTTCCAGTAGAAGTGGTAGAGTTTAATACAGTGAAGGAGTTTAAACATGCATGGGATAGGTATAAGGCTATCCTAGATATAAGATAAGGCCAGGGACTAATGAAAGTATTACATTACTGAGAGGGTAGTGGGTGCATGGAATCGTCTTCCAGTAGAAGTGGTAGAGGTTAATACAGTGAAGGAGTTTAAGCATGCATGGGATAGGTATAAGGCTATCCTAGATATAAGATAAGGCCAGGGATTAATGAAAGTATTACTTTACTGAGAGGGTAGTGGATGTATGGAATAGTCTTCCAGTAGAAGTGGTAGAGGTTAATACAGTGAAGGAGTTTAAGCATGCATGGGATAGGTATAAGGCTATCCTAGATATAAGATAAGGTCAGGGACTGATGAAAGTATTACTTTACTGAGAGGGTAGTGGATGCATGGAATAGTCTTCCAGTAGAAGTGGTAGAGGTTAATACAGTGAAGGAGTTTAAGCATGCGTGGGATAGGTATAAGGCTATACTAGATATAAGATAAGGCCAGGGACTAATGAAAGTATTACTTTACTGAGAGGGTAGTGGATGTATGGAATAGTCTTCCAGTAGAAGTGGTAGAGGTTAATACAGTGAAGGAGTTTAAGCATGCATGGGATAGGTATAAGGCTATCCTAGATATAAGATAAGGCCAGGGACTAATGACAGTATTACATTACTGAGAGGGTAGTGGATGCATGGAATAGTCTTCCAGTAGAAGTGGTAGAGGTTAATACAGTGAAGGAGTTTAAGCATGCGTGGGATAGGGATAAGGCTATCCTAGATATAAGATAAGCCCAGGGACTAATGAAAGTATTACATTACTGAGAGGGTAGTGGATGCATGGAATAGCCTTCCAGTAGAAGTGGTAGAGGTTAATACAGTGAAGGAGTTTACGCATGCGTGGGATAGGTATAAGGCTATCCTAGATATAAGATAAGGCCAGGGACTAATGAAAGTATTACATTACTGAGAGGGTAGTGGATGCATGGAATAGTCTTCCAGTAGAAGTGGTAAAGGTTAATACAGTGAAGGAGTGTAAGCATGCATGGGATAGGTATAAGGCTATCCTAGATATAAGATAAGGCCTGGGACTAATGAAAGTATTACATTACTGAGAGGGTAGTGGATGTATGGAATAGGCTTCCAGTAGAAGTGGTAGAGGTTAATACAGTGAAGGAGTTTAAGCATGCATGGGATAGGTATACGGCTATCCTAGATATAAGATAAGGCCAGGGACTAATGAAAGTATTACTTTACTGAGAGGGTAGTGGATGTATGGAATAGTCTTCCAGCAGAAGTGGTAGAGGTTAATACAGTGAAGGAGTTTAAGCATGCATTGGATAGGTATAAGGCTATCCTAGATATAAGATAAGGTCAGGGACTAATGAAAGTATTACTTTACTGAGAGGGTAGTGGATGTATGGAATAGTCTTCCAGTAGAAGTGGTAGAGGTTAATACAGTGAAGGAGTTTAAGCATGCATGGGATAGGTATAAGGCTATCCTAGATATAAGATAAGGCCAGGGACCAATGAAAGTATTACATTACTGAGAGGGTAGTGGATGCATGGAATAGTCTTCCAGTAGAAGTGGTAGAGGTTAATACAGTGAAGGAGTTTAAGCATGCATGGGATAGGTATAAGGCTATCCTAGATATAAGATAGGGCCAGGGACTAATGAAAGTATTACTTTACTGAGAGGGTAGTGGATGCATGGAATAGTCTTCCAGTAGAAGTGGTAGAGGTTAATACAGTGAAGGAGTTTAAGCATGCGTGGGATAGGTATAAGGCTATCCTAGATATAAGATAAGGCCAGGGACTAATGAAAGTATTACTTTACTGAGAGGGTAGTGGATGCATGGAATAGTCTTCCAGTAGAAGTGGTAGAGTTTAATACAGTGAAGGAGTTTAAACATGCATGGGATAGGTATAAGGCTATCCTAGATATAAGATAAGGCCAGGGACTAATGAAAGTATTACTTTACTGAGAGGGTAGTGGATGTATGGAATAGTCTTCCAGTAGAAGTGGTAGAGGTTAATACAGTGAAGGAGTTTAAGCATGCGTGGGATAGGTATAAGGCTATCCTAGATATAAGATAAGGCCAGGGACTAATGAAAGTATTACATTACTGAGAGGGTAGTGGATGCATGGAATAGCCTTCCAGTAGAAGTGGTAGAGGTTATTACAGTGAAGGAGTTTAAGCATGCGTGGGATAGGTATAAGGATATCCTAGATATAAGATAAGGTCAGGGACTAATGAAAGTATTACATTACTGAGAGGGTAGTGGGTGTATGGAATAGTCTTCCAGTAGAAGTGGTAGAGGTTAATACAGTGAAGGAGTTTAAGCATGCATGGGATAGGTATAAGGCTATCCTAGATATAAGATAAGGCCAGGGACTAATGAAAGTATTACATTACTGAGAGGGTAGTGGGTGTATGGAATAGTCTTCCAGTAGAAGTGGTAGAGGTTAATACAGTGAAGGGGTTTAAGCATGCATGTGATAGGTATAAGGCTGTCCTAGATATAAGATAAGGCCAGGGACTAATGAAAGTATTACTTTACTGAGAGGGTAGTGGATGCATGGAATAGTCTTCCAGTAGAAGTGGTAGAGTTTAATACAGTGAAGGAGTTTAAACATGCATGGGATAGGTATAAGGCTATCCTAGATATAAGATAAGGCCAGGGACTAATGAAATTATTACTTTACTGAGAGGGTAGTGGATGTATGGAATAGTCTTCCAGTAGAAGTGGTAGAGTTTAATACAGTGAAGGAGTTTAAACATGCATGGGATAGGTATAAGGCTATCCTAGATATAAGATAAGGCCAGGGACTAATGAAAGTATTACATTACTGAGAGGGTAGTGGGTGCATGGAATCGTCTTCCAGTAGAAGTGGTAGAGGTTAATACAGTGAAGGAGTTTAAGCATGCATGGGATAGGTATAAGGCTATCCTAGATATAAGATAAGGCCAGGGACTAATGAAAGTATTACTTTACTGAGAGGGTAGTGGATGTATGGAATAGTCTTCCAGTAGAAGTGGTAGAGGTTAATACAGTGAAGGAGTTTAAGCATGCATGGGATAGGTATAAGGCTATCCTAGATATAAGATAAGGTCAGGGACTGATGAAAGTATTACTTTACTGAGAGGGTAGTGGATGCATGGAATAGTCTTCCAGTAGAAGTGGTAGAGGTTAATACAGTGAAGGAGTTTAAGCATGCGTGGGATAGGTATAAGGCTATACTAGATATAAGATAAGGCCAGGGACTAATGAAAGTATTACTTTACTGAGAGGGTAGTGGATGTATGGAATAGTCTTCCAGTAGAAGTGGTAGAGGTTAATACAGTGAAGGAGTTTAAGCATGCATGGGATAGGTATAAGGCTATCCTAGATATAAGGCCAGGGACTAATGAAAGTATTACTTTACTGAGAGGGTAGTGGATGTATGGAATAGTCTTCCAGTAGAAGTGGTAGAGGTTAATACAGTGAAGGAGTGTAAGCATGCATGGGATAGGTATAAGGCTATCCTAGATATAAGATAAGACCAGGGACTAATGAAAGTATTACATTACTGAGAGGGTAGTGGATGTATGGAATAGTCTTCCAGTAGAAGTGGTAGAGGTTAATACAGTGAAGGAGTTTAAGCATGCATGGGATAGGTATAAGGCTATCCTAGATATAAGATAAGGCCAGGGACTAATGAAAGTATTGCTTTACTGAGATGGTAGTGGATGTATGGAATAGCCTTCCAGTAGATGTGGTAGAGGTTAATACAGTGAAGGGGTTTAAGCATGCGTGGGATAGGTATAAGGCTATCCTAGATATAAGATAAGGCCAGGGACTAATGAAAGTATTACTTTACTGAGAGGGTAGTGGATGTATGGAATACTCTTCCAGTAGAAGTGGTAGAGGTTAATACAGTGAAGGAGTTTAAGCATGCGTGGGATAGGTATAAGGCTATCCTAGATATAGGATAAGGTCAGGTACTAATCAAAGTATTACTTTACTGAGAGGGTAGTGGATGTATGGAATAGCCTTCCAGTAGAAGTGGTAGAGGTTAATACAGTGAAGGAGTTTAAGCATGCATGGGATAGGTATAAGGCTATCCTAGATATAAGATAAGGCCTGGGACTAATGAAAGTATTACTTTACTGAGAGGGTAGTGGATGTATGGAATAGCCTTCCAGTAGAAGTGGTAGAGGTTAATACAGTGAAGGGGTTTAAGCATGCATGGGATAGGTATAAGGCTATCCTAGATATAAGATAAGGCCAGGGACTAATGAAAGTATTACTTTACTGAGAGGGTAGTGGATGCATGGAATAGTCTTCCAGTAGAAGTGGTAGAGGTTAATACAGTGAAGGAGTTTAAGCATGCGTGGGATAGGTATAAGGCTATACTAGGTATAAGATAAGGCCAGGGACTAATGAAAGTATTACTTTACTGAGAGGGTAGTGGATGCATGGAATAGTCTTCCAGTAGAAGTGGTAGAGGTTAATACAGTGAAGGAGTTTAAGCATGCGTGGGATAGGTATAAGGCTATCCTAGATATAAGATAGGGCCAGGGACTAATGAAAGTATTACTTTACTGAGAGGGTAGTGGATGTATGGAATAGTCTTCCAGTAGAAGTGGTAGAGGTTAATACAGTGAAGGAGTTTAAGCATGCGTGGGATAGGTATAAGGCTATCCTAGATATAAGATAAGGCCAGGGACTAATGAAAGTATTACATTACTGAGAGTGTAGTGGATGTATGGAATAGTCTTCCAGTAGAAGTGGTAGAGGTTAATACAGTGAAGGAGTTTAAGCATGCATGGGATAGGCACAAGGCTATCCTAGATATAAGATAAGGCCAGGGACTAATGAAAGTATTACTTTACTGAGAGGGTAGTGGATGTATGGAATAGTCTTCCAGCAGAAGTGGTAGAGGTTAATACAGTGAAGGAGTTTAAGCATGCGTAGGATAGGTATAAGGCTATCCTAGATATAAGGTAAGGCCAGGGACTAATGAAAGTATTACATTACTGAGAGTGTAGTGGATGCATGGAATAGTCTTCCAGTAGAAGTGATAGAGGTTAATACAGTGAAGGAGTTTAAGCATGCGTGGGATAGGTATAAGGCTATCCTAGATATAAGATAAGGCCAGGGACTAATGAAAGTATTACATTACTGAGAGGGTAGTGGATGCATGGAATAGTCTTCCAGTAGAAGTGGTAGAGGTTCATACAGTGAAGGAGTTTAAGCATGCGTGGGATAGGTATAAGGCTATCCTAGATATAAGATAAGGTCAGGGACTAATGAAAGTATTACTTTACTGAGAGGGTAGTGGGTGTATGGAATAGTCTTCCAGTAGAAGTGGTAGAGGTTAATACAGTGATGGAGTTTAAGCATGCGTGGGATAGGTATAAGGCTATCCTAGATATAAGATAAGGCCAGGGACTAATGAAAGTATTACATTACTGAGAGTGTAGTGGATGCATGGAATAGTCTTCCACTAGAAGTGGTAGAGGTTAATACAGTGAAGGAGTTTAAGCATGCGTGGGATAGGTATAAGGCTATCCTAGATATAAGATAAGGCCAGGGACTAATGAAAGTATTACATTACTGAGAGGGTAGTGGATGTATGGAATAGTCTTCCAGTAGAAGTGGTAGAGGTTAATACAGTGAAGGAGTTTAAGCATGCGTGGGATAGGTATAAGGCTATCCTAGATATAAGATAAGGAACTGGGACTAATGAAAGTATTACATTACTGAGAGGGTAGTGGATGTATGGAATAGTCTTCCAGTAGAAGTGGTAGAGGTTAATACAGTGAAGGAGTTTAAGCATGCGTGGGATAGGTATAAGGCTATCCTAGATATAAGGTAAGGCCAGGGACTAATGAAAGTATTACATTACTGAGAGTGTAGTGGATGTATGGAATAGTCTTCCAGTAGAAGTGGTAGAGGTTAATACAGTGAAGGAGTTTAAGCATGCATGTGATAGGCACAAGGCTATCCTAGATATAAGATAAGGCCAGGGACTAATGAAAGTATTACTTTACTGAGAGGGTAGTGGATGTATGGAATAGTCTTCCAGTAGAACTGGTAGAGGTTAATACAGTGAAGGAGTTTAAGCATGCGTAGGATAGGTATAAGGCTATCCTAGATATAAGGTAAGGCCAGGGACTAATGAAAGTATTACATTACTGAGAGTGTAGTGGATGCATGGAATAGTCTTCCAGTAGAAGTGATAGAGGTTAATACAGTGAAGGAGTTTAAGCATGCGTGGGATAGGTATAAGGCTATCCTAGATATAAGATAAGGCCAGGGACTAATGAAAGTATTACATTACTGAGAGGGTAGTGGATGCATAGAATAGTCTTCCAGTAGAAGTGGTAGAGGTTCATACAGTGAAGGAGTTTAAGCATGCGTGGGATAGGTATAAGGCTATCCTAGATATAAGATAAGGTCAGGGACTAATGAAAGTATTACTTTACTGAGAGGGTAGTGGGTGTATGGAATAGTCTTCCAGTAGAAGTGGTAGAGGTTAATACAGTGATGGAGTTTAAGCATGCGTGGGATAGGTATAAGGCTATCCTAGATATAAGATAAGGCCAGCGACTAATGAAAGTATTACATTACTGAGAGTGTAGTGGATGCATGGAATAGTCTTCCACTAGAAGTGGTAGAGGTTAATAAAGTGAAGGAGTTTAAGCATGCGTGGGATAGGTATAAGGCTATCCTAGATATAAGATAAGGCCAGGGACTAATGAAAGTATTACATTACTGAGAGGGTAGTGGATGTATGGAATAGTCTTCCAGTAGAAGTGGTAGAGGTTAATACAGTGAAGGAGTTTAAGCATGCATGGGATAGGTATAAGGTTATCCTAGATATAAGATAAGGCCAGGGACTAATGAAAGTATTACTTTACTGAGAGGGTAGTGGATGCATGGAATAGCCTTCCAGTAGAAGTGGTAGAGGTTAATACAGTGAAGGAGTTTAAGCATGCATGGGATAGGTATAAGGTTATCCTAGATATAAGATAAGGCCAGGGACTAATGAAAGTATTACTTTACTGAGAGGGTAGTGGATGTATGGAATAGTCTTCCAGTAGAAGTGGTAGAGGTTAATACAGTGAAGGAGTTTAAGCATGCGTGGGATAGGTATAAGGCTATCCTAGATATAAGATAAGGCCAGGGACTAATGAAAGTATTACATTACTGAGAGGGTAGTCGATGTATGGAATAGTCTTCCAGTAGAAGTGGGAGAGGTTAATACAGGGAAGGAGTTTAAGCATGTGTGGGATAGGTATAAGGCTATCCTAGATATAAGATAAGGCCAGGGACTAATGAAAGTATTACATTACTGAGAGGGTAGTGGGTGCATGGAATAGTCTTCCAGTAGAAGTGGTAGAGGTTAATACAGTGAAGGAGTTTAAGCATGCGTAGGATAGGTATACGGCTATCATAGATATAAGATAAGGTCAGGGACTAATGAAAGTATTACTTTACAGAGAGGGTAGTGGATGTATGGAATAGTCTTCCAGTAGAAGTGGTAGAGGTTAATACAGTGAAGGAGTTTAAGCATGCATGGGATAGGTATAAGGCTATCCTAGATATAAGATAAGGTCAGGGACTAATGAAAGTATTACTTTACTGAGAGGGTAGTGGATGCATGGAATAGTCTTCCAGTAGAAGTGGTAGAGGTTAATACAGTGAAGGAGTTTAAGCATGCATGGGATAGGTATAAGGCTATCCTAGATATAAGATAAGGCCAGGGACTAATGAAAGTATTACTTTACTGAGAGGGTAGTGGATGGATGGAATAGCCTTCCAGTAGAAGTGGTAGAGGTTAATACAGTGAAGGAGTTTAAGCATGCCTGGGATAGGTATAAGGCTATCCTAGATATAAGATAAGGCCAGGGACTAATGAAAGTATTACTTTACTGAGAGGGTAGTGGATGTATGGAATAGTCTTCCAGTAGAAGTGGTAGAGGTTAATACAGTGAAGGTGTTTAAGCATGCGTGGGATAGGTATAAGTCTATCCTAGATATAAGATAAGGCCAGGGACTAATGAAAGTATTACATTACTGAGAGGGTAGTGGATGTATGGAATAGTCTTCCAGTAGAAGTGGTAGAGGTTAATACAGTGAAGGTGTTTAAGCATGCGTGGGATAGGTATACGGCTATCCTAGATATAAGATAAGGCCAGTGACTAATGAAAGTATTACTTTACTGAGAGGGTAGTGGATGTATGGAATAGTCTTCCAGTAGAAGTGGTAGAGGTTAATACAGTGAAGGTGTTTAAGCATGCGTGGGATAGGTATAAGGCTATCCTAGATATAAGATAAGGCCAGGGACTAATGAAAGTATTACATTACTGAGAGGGTAGTGGATGTATGGAATAGTCTTCCAGTAGAAGTGGTAGAGGTTAATACAGTGAAGGAGTTTAAGCATGCGTGGGATAGGTATAAGGCTATCCTAGATATAAGATAAGGCCAGGGACTAATGAAAGTATTACATTACTGAGAGGGTAGTGGATGTATGGAATTGTCTTCCAGTAGAAGTGGTAGAGGTTAATACAGTGAAGGTGTTTAAGCATGCATGGGATAGGTATAAGGCTATCCTAGATATAAGATAAGGCCAGGGACTAATGAAAGTATTACTTTACTGAGAGGGTAGTGGATGTATGGAATAGTCTTCCAGTAGAAGTGGTAGAGGTTAATACAGTGATGGAGTTTAAGCATGCATGGGATAGGTATAAGGCTATCCTAGATATAAGATAAGGCCAGGGACTAATGAAAGTATTACATTACTGAGAGGGTAGTGGATGTATGGAATTGTCTTCCAGTAGAAGTGGTAGAGGTTAATACAGTGAAGGGGTTTAAGCATGCATGGGATAGGTATAAGGCTATCCTAGATATAAGATAAGGCCAGGGACTAATGATAGTATTACTTTACTGAGAGGGTAGTGGATGCATGGAATAGTATTCCAGTAGAGGTTAATACAGTGAAGGAGTTTAAGCATGCATGGGATAGGTATAAGGCTATCCTAGATATAAGATAAGGCCAGGGACTAATGAAAGTATTACTTTACTGAGAGGGTAGTGGATGCATGGAATAGTCTTCCAGTAGAAGTGGTAGAGGTTAATACAGTGAAGGAGTTTAAGCATGCGTGGGATAGGTATAAGGCTATCCTAGATATAAGATAAGGCCAGGGACTAATGAAAGTATTACATTACTGAGAGGGTAGTGGATGCATGGAATAGTCTTCCAGTAGAAGTGGTAGAGGTTAATACAGTGAAGGAGTTTAAGCATGCATGGGATAGGTATAAGGCTATCCTAGATATAAGATAAGGCCAGGGACTAATGAAAGTATTACATTACTGAGAGGGTAGTGGATGCAGGGGCGGGCTGGGCCGGGGGGCAGGGTGGCAATTGCCCCCCAGGCCGCCCTAAACTATGTAAAACACGGCCGCTGGGCCAGTGTTTTAAAAAAAAAAATAAAAACGCGCTTGCAGGCAGAGACTGAGGTGAGAAGTGATCGGAAGATCCCCTCTCACCTCCGCTCTGCCTGCAAAGCTGCACGGGGAGCCGAACAGGCAGCACAGAGAAACCTCCGTGCTGCCTGTTCGGCTCCCCGTGCAGTGTGACACGGAAGTGCCGACAGTCACGTGATCGGCGCTCTGACGTCAGACGGGCGCCGATCACGTGACCTGTCGGTACAACCGCCGGGAGGCCGAACAGGCAGCATGGAGGGACCATGCTGCCTGCCACCAGGTAAGTCCTCCAGCCACTGGCCACCAGGGAAGTCCTGCCTCTAGCCACCAGGGAAGTCCTGCCACTAGCCACCAGGGAAAAAGGTAAAGGGGGGGGGGGGGCAAAAAACACTGGCATATTTTTGGGCAAATTGGCTGGGGAATATTACATGGCAAATAAGACTGGCATATTTTTGGGCAAATTGGCTGGGGCATATTACATGGCAAATAAGACTGGCATATTATTGGGCAAATTGGCTGGGGCATATTACATGGCAAATAAGACTGGCATATTTTTGGGCAAATTGGCTGGGGCATATTACATGGCAAATAAGACTGGCATATTATTGGGCAAATTGGCTGGGGCATATTACATGGCAAATAAGACTGGCATATTATTGGGCAAATTGGCTGGGGCATATTACATGGCAAATAAGACTGGCATATTATTGGGCAAATTGGCTGGGGCATATTACATGGCAAATAAGACTGGCATATTATTGGGCAAATTGGCTGGGGCATATTACATGGCAAATAAGACTGGCATATTATTGGGCAAATTGGCTGGGGAATATAACATGGCAAATAACACTGGCATATTATTGGGCAAATTGGCTGGGGAATATTACATGGCAAATAACACTGGCATATTATTGGGCAAATTGGCTGGGGAATATTACATGGCAAATAACACTGGCATATTATTGGGCAAATTGGCTGGGGCATATTACATGGCAAATAAGACTGGCATATTATTGGGCAAATTGGCTGGGGCATATTACATGGCAAATAACACTGGCATATTATTGGGCAAATTGTCTGGGGCATATTACATGGCAAATAAGACTGGCATATTATTGGGCAAATTGGCTGGGGCATATTACATGGCAAATAAGACTGGCATATTATTAGGCAAATTCGCTGGGGCATATTACATGGCAAATAAGACTGGCATATTATTGGGCAAATTGGCTGGGGCATATTACATGGCAAATAAGACTAGAATATTATTGGGCAAATTGGCTGGGGCATATTACATGGAAAATAAGACTGGCATATTATTGGGCAAATTGGCTGGGGAATATTACATGGCAAATAAGACTGGCATATTATTGGGCAAATTGGCTGGGGAATATTAAATGGCAGAATAACACTGGCATATTATTGGACAAATCATCTGGGGAATATTAAATGGCAGAATAAGACTGGCATATTATTGGGCAAAATGGCTGGGGAATATTAAATGGCAATTAACACTGGCATATTGGGCAAATTAGCAGGGGCATATTAAATTGCAGATAACCTTGGAATATTATTGGCCAAATTTACTGAGTTATATTAAATTGCAGAATAACACTGGCATATTATGGGACAAATTGGCTGGGGAATATTAATGGCAAATAATATTGGAAATGTGTATGTAATGGGGTGATGGAGGCATGTAAATGTGGTGATGGGGCATGTCCTGGTGTGCAACGTGGGTTATGGGTCATGTCGTAGGTGTGCAACGTGGGTAGGGGGGGGGGGGGGTGCCCAAATTTTGGGATATTGCGTGTCTAAATCCTGGCATGTTGAGGGGCATAATCCTGGCATATTGAGGGGAAAATCCTGGCATATTGAGGGGGCATCATCTTGGCATATTGAAGGGAAAATCCTGGCATATTGGGTGTCTAAATCCTGGCATATTGAGGGGCATAATCCTGGCATATTGAGGGGCATAATCCTGGCATATTGAGGGGCATAATCCTGGCATTTTGAGGGGCATAATCCTGGCATATTTAGGGGAAAATCCTGGCATATTGAGGGGGCATCATCTTGGCATATTGAGGAGAAAATCCTGGCATATTGGGTGTCTAAATCCTGGCATATTGAGGGGCATAATCCTGGCATACTGAGGGGCATAATCCTGGCATTTTGTACGGAAAAAACTAGCATATTAAATGGCAAATCCTGGCATATTGTGGGGGAAAATCCTGGCAATATTCGTTATAAAACAAGGAAAAGATGGCCGTGGATGGGGAGGCGATTCGATGGTGCAATGGGCCACTTGACTGGATTTGCCCCCCAGGCCTAAGGCTGCCAGCCCTCCCCTGAGTGGATGTATGGAATTGTCTTCCAGTAGAAGTGGTAGAGGTTAATACAGTGAAGGTGTTTAAGCATGCATGGGATAGGTATAAGGCTATCCTAGATATAAGACAAGGCCAGAGACTAATGAAAGTATTACTTTACTGAGAGGGTAGTGGATGCATGGAATAGACTTCCAGTAGAAGTGGTAGAGGTTAATACAGTGAAGGAGTTTAAGCATGCATGGGATAGGTATAAGGCTATCCTAGATATAAAATAAGGCCAGGGACTAATGAAAGTATTACATTACTGAGAGGGTAGTGGATGTATGGAATAGTCTTCCAGTAGAAGTGGTAGAGGTTAATACAGTGAAGGAGTTTAAGCATGCATGGGATGGGTATAAGGCTATCCTAGATATAAGATAAGGCCAGGGACTAATGAAAGTATTACTTTACTGAGAGGGTAGTGGATGTATGGAATAGTCTTCCAGTAGAAGTGGTAGAGGTTAATACAGTGATGGAGTTTAAGCATGCATGGGATAGGTATAAGGCTATCCTAGATATAAGATAAGGCCAGGGACTAATGAAAGTATTACATTACTGAGAGGGTAGTGGATGTATGGAATTGTCTTCCAGTAGAAGTGGTAGAGGTTAATACAGTGAAGGGGTTTAAGCATGCATGGGATAGGTATAAGGCTATCCTAGATATAAGATAAGGCCAGGGACTAATGATAGTATTACTTTACTGAGAGGGTAGTGGATGCATGGAATAGTATTCCAGTAGAGGTTAATACAGTGAAGGAGTTTAAACATGCATGGGATAGGTATAAGGCTATCCTAGATATAAGATAAGGCCAGGGACTAATGAGAGTATTACTTTACTGAGAGGGTAGTGGATGTATGGAATAGTCTTCCAGTAGAAGTGGTAGAGGTTAATATAGTGAAGGAGTTTAAGCATGCATGGGATAGGTATAAGGCTATCCTAGATATAAGATAAGGCCAGGGACTAATGAAAGTATTACTTTACTGAGAGGGTAGTGGATGTATGGAATAGTCTTCCAGTAGAGGTGGTAAAGGTTAATACAGTGAAGGAGTTTAAGCATGCATGGGATAGGTATAAGGCTATCCTAGATATAAGATAAGGCCAGGGACTAATGAAAGTATTACATTACTGAGAGTGTAGTGGATGCATGGAATAGTCTTCCAGTAGAAGTGGTAGAGGATAATACAGTGAAGGAGTTTAAGCATGCGTGGGATAGGTATAAGGCTATCCTAGATATAAGATAAGGTCAGGGACTAATGAAAGTATTACTTTACTGAGAGGGTAGTGGATGCATGGAATAGTATTCCAGTAGAAGTGGTAGAGTTTAATACAGTGAAGGAGTTTAAGCATGCGTGGGATAGGTATAAGGCTATCCTAGATATAAGATAAGACCAGGGACTAATGAAAGTATTACATTACTGAGAGGGTAGTGGATGCATGGAATAGTCTTCCAGTAGAAGTGGTAGAGGTTAATACAGTGAAGGAGTTTAAGCATGCATGGGATAGGTATAAGGCTATCCTAGATATAAGATAAGGCCAGGGACTAATGAAAGTATTACTTTACTGAGAGGGTAGTGGATGTATGGAATAGTCTTCCAGTAGAAGTGGTAGAGGTTAATACAGTGAAGGAGTTTAAGCATGCGTGGGATAGGTATACGGCTATCCTAGATATAAGATAAGGCCAGGGACTAATGAAAGTATTACATTACTGAGAGGGTAGTGGATGCATGGAATAGTCTTCCAGTAGAAGTGGTAGAGGTTAATACAGTGAAGGAGTTTAAGCATGCATGGGATAGGTATAAGGCTATCCTAGATATAAGATAAGGCCAGGGACTAATGAAAGTATTACATTACTGAGAGGGTAGTGGATGCATGGAATAGTCTTCCAGTAGAAGTGGTAGAGGTTAATACAGTGAAGGCGTTTAAGCATGTGTGGGATAGGTATAAGGCTATCCTAGATATAAGATAAGGCCAGGGACTAATGAAAGTATTACATTACTGAGAGGGTAGTGGATGCAGGGAATAGTCTTCCAGTAGAAGTGGTAGAGGTTAATACAGTGAAGAAGTTTAACCATGCATGGGATAGGTATAAGGCTATCCTAGATATAAGATAAGGACAGGCACTAATGAAAGTATTACTTTACTGAGAGGGTAGTGGATGTATGTAATAGTCTTCCAGATTGAAGTGGTAGAGGTTAATACAGTGAAGGAGTTTAAGCATGCGTGGGATAGGTATAAGGCTATCCTAGATATAAGATAGGGAACTGGGGACTAATGAAAGTAGTTACGAAATTGGGCAGACTAAATGGACCGAATGGTTCTTATTTGTCGACACAGTCTATGTAAAGTCTTAATCTGTTCCCTAATTATCATGCCAGAATATGGCTTGTAGTTTGTTTAATCCCTGTAATATTATAACAAAATACACACTGGAAGTGGCACCAACTAAATAATGCTGAGTTTGCTTTACTGAGACATAGCTGAGAGTGCTTCCGGGATATAAGGGGTTATTCTCTGCTCACAGACCACCAAACCAAAACAGACCCTTCTAACAAGCTCGAGCCACGAAGCAAGCGCCGCTGGGTTAACCCGGAGGAACATATTTTTATTCTTGCCTCATGTTCTTAACCACATTGTTCTGGAGATGTTACAAGACGGTGGGTAATCCAGTGGCACAGTCACTGCTGCAAGAACTTCCGAAAAACTCCTCCAACTTTCTAAATCCCAAATTCCTTTAACAGAATAAATTCCTCTTATAGGCATAAAAAAAAAATGATATATACATCCATCTGTACATGTTCACTTGTATATTTTAGGAGCAGTATGTTTGTTACTAACCAATTTTAAATATTTTTTTTTGAATTAGTCAGTTCCCACGCATAACAATATCCGATTCCTATTCCTGAAGATGGACCAGAGAGCAAAAACGCACACAAACATACCTTAACAACCGTGAACTGACGCAACTGCATCTCACCAAGCGTTAAACAAACACAAAAGCTGAAACGGTCCCCAAGAGCTTACACTCTACATACCCATCAACCGCTGTTGCCCTTGGTCTCAGAGGTATCTACAAAATATCTTTTTCACTTCCAGCGAAAGATTTTTTTTTTTTACCCCATATAAAACCGGTATATTATTTTTTTATTTTAACCATGTCTAATACTTATTTAAAAAAAATAAAAAATGTTTTTTTAAAAAGGTGGGTAGATTTTTTTAAATGCCTCATCGGTTTTCCCCGCAGCTATACAGCCTAAGAGAAGCAGATCGTTATAAAGTGGGTATAGGATAGGAATATTCGTCTGTGGCTATCTCTTACCGTTAAAGTTGTCTTGGACGAACATGTTCGTCTGATCCATGATGTGGTAGGAAAGCATCCAGTCTCCAGAGCTGTAGCTGTATTTAAAATTTTAAAAAAAATCAGCGTATTCCTGGTTAAATTCACCTGATTTATTAATCTGAGCTGCAAGCAAAAAAGCTCCTGTCTATTTTTATTTCCTCCCCGTCTTTTGTGTTACGTCGAGCCAAGTAGATGGCTGGAAATTACAGCTTTCAGGCCCCTCTCCAACATTCTCTCAATGCATCGGATTTAAAGTTGCAGACTGCAGACCACTTCTCTCGCTCTCCTTCTCGCTTGCACTCTCTATCATATAGTCCCTCGCAGGCTTATATGAAGCTCCCCGGCTGTGCAGTACTGGTAGAGAGAGGAGATGCAGATGTGTGAACCAATGGTGACTGGTAAGGCTAGAGAGAGGGGTGGATATCCGTAAGGCAGTAATCTACAAACATAGCTAAAGATTCTATACGTCGCTGATCGTGCTGGAGATGAAAAATCTCCTTTTTTTTCTGTTAGGGCTGCAAAGTGTGCTTTTATGCTGTACGTGCTAGGACTAGCCCCTAGTACTGGGTGTCCCCCAATCTGTAAACAGAGATATGGTGCATGCAATTCATTTTTTATTTTATTTTTTAAATTTAATTTAATGACTATTTAATTATTACTATTTATTAGCATTGTATATATGAGATTTGCAAGCTTTGTGTTATTTTCTGTGTTCAGTCCTGGAGAGCATGCAATCGGTTCTGTATATAGATTAACATTATCCCTGTCTGATGGGCGGATTGTTTTGGAGAGTACAAATAGGACTCTGCAATGAGGTCTACAGTGCTTCTAGTCCGTACCTGCTAAAATCCCGGGGGACCAGTCCTGGAATTGTGGGTGTGGGGCCAAACCTACTCAGGGCAGGCATGTCTCAAGATATATGTGGTAAAACGCGATGGGTCACACAAGGAGACGTTGAGTGATAGGTCAGTGCACCCACATTATTGTGGATACTTTGTGTAACGAGACGTCTGCCAGGCTTCGCCGCTCGTTATAGAGAAGATCCTCTGCTTGTGTCCATCCTAACAGCTGTATCAGCAAAACTTGTCTGGAACTACTGCTATATGTTCAGAATAAGTACACAGGACTCAGATCTCTAGAACAGCAGATGAAGTACAATTTAATGCAGAGCAGACATTATATTTATACAGACTGGGATCAGATAATATATAATTGAACAAAGGAACGTAAACACATTAACTGGTTAACACAATCAAATTTGGTATCTGAACTGTCAGGCGCCAATCAGAAGGAAGGCAGGAGAAGAGCAGCCAATGAAACCCTAGGTGTGAGTGGTTTCAGCCCTTTAAACCCTTTTTCTTGGCTCTTTAAACTTTCAGCCAATCAGAGAGGTGCCTACGTCCCTCTAAACACTTAGCCAATCAGGGACGCGCCTACTCAATGTGCTGGGTTTGTGGCAACCAATCTGAGAGGGAGCTACTTTTTGGTTGTAGCCAATCCCCAGGCCGCTTACCTTTCCTTCTATAATAGTGAGAGTCCCCGGCAGCTGGGCACACCGCTTTGGGTGCCTGACTGTCTGTGGCCCCTAGTAGCTCCGGGGCCAGGAAGTCATGCTATGGTGCATGACACTTTGGAAAGGGGAGCAGAGACGTGAAAGTGGAATTTTACTATTAAAAAAAAGAAGTTCTAGAACAGTGGTGACCACAAGCCCACGACTGGCAATAAAAGGTCTCTGAGGCGGCACTTTGTATTTTCCTAAAAGGTCCGTCATCCATTCTGGAAGGGGGTGGGATTCATCTGGAAAAGAGAGAGTGGAAAATGTAACGTTGTGTTCAAGCAGACATAGGAGAAGGATCCAAAGCTTATATCTGTGGAAAATGAACACGTCCCACAGAAATAAGATTTGCATACTCCTATATTACATTTTCCCTTCTCCCTTTTCTATATCAACTCTACCACCCCCTTTCCAGAATGGGTCACGAACTTGTGGACAAATGCCGACAGTCGCCTTAGAGACCTTTTGCGTTCAAGTCATGGCCATGCAGTTGCCACTGTTGTTGTAGAACATGGTCTAGAAAACGACCAACTAAAATGAGGAGATCGAGCAACAAAAATTGGGGTGCCGGGGTTGCAGTGGTGGAGGCGAAACCGCAGAAGGCGTTTTGAGATCTTTAGCTTGGTCTGCTGCAGACTGGGCTCTCAGGTCCAAACCCTTCACCGGCCTTGAAGTGGCAGCGCATGGGATGGTCATCCTGAAAGTCAGAATGGACATGAGGGAGACCAGTGTATCTCTCGAGGAACTAGAGCTCCCAGTGCCCTCAGCCACAACGTGACTAAACAACACTCACCCAGCTGAGGATCATGAGAGATTGAGCTTTAGCATTGAAGGATAAAACTTACCAGGAAAGGTTAAAGCATCTTAACATGTATAGCTTGGAGGAAAGACGTAACAGGGGGGATATGATAGAAACATTTATATACATAAAGGGAATCAACACAGTAAAGGAAGAGAGTATATTTAAAAGAAGAGAAACTCCCACAACTAGAAGACATAGTCTTAAATTAGAGGGGCAACGATTTAAAAGTAATATCAGGAAGATTTACTTTACTGAGGTGGTAGTGGATGCATGGAATAGTCTTCCAGCGGAAGTGGTAGAGGTTAATAGAATGAAGGTGTTTAAGCATGCATGGGATAGGTATACGGCTATCCTAGATATAAGATAAGGCCAGTTACTAATGAAAGTATTACTTTACAGAGAGGGTAGCGGATGCATGGAATAGTCTTCCAGTAGAAGTGGTAGAGGTTAATAGAATGAAGGTGTTTAAGCATGCATGGGATAGGTATAAGGCTATTCTAGATATAAGATAAGGTCAGGGACTAATGAAAGTATTACTTTACTGAGAGGGTAGTGGATGCATGGAATAGTCTTCCAGTAGAAGTGGTAGAGGTTAATACAGTGAAGGGGTTTAAGCATGCATGGGATAGGTATAAGGCTATCCTAGATATAAGAGAACACCAGAGACTAATGAAAGTATTACTTTACTGAGAGGGTAGTGGATGCATGGAATAGTCTTCCAGTAGAAGTGGTAGAGGTTAATAGAATGAAGGTATTTAAGCATGCATGGGATAGGTATAAGGCTATCCTAGATATAAGATAAGGTCAGGGACTAATGAAAGTATTACTTTACAGAGAGGGTAGTGGATGCATGGGATAGTCTTCCAGTAGAAGTGGTAGAGGTTAATACAGTGAAGGAGTTTAAGCATGCATGGGATAGGTATAAGGCTATCCTAGATATAAGATAAGGTCAGGGACTAATGATAGTATTACATTACTGAGAGGGTAGTGGATGTATGGAATAGTCTTCCAGTAGAAGTGGTAGAGGTTAATACAGTGAAGGAGTTTAAGCATGCATGGGATAGGTATAAGGCTATCCTAGATATAAGATAAGGCCAGGGACTAATGAAAGTATTACTTTACTGAGAGGGTAGTGGATGCATGTTCCAGTCTTCCAGTAGAAGTGGTAAAGGTTAATACAGTGAAGGAGTTTAAGCATGCGTGGGATAGGTATAAGGCTATCCTAGATATAAAATAAGGCCAGGGACTAATGAAAGTATTACATTACTGAGAGGGTAGTGGATGTATGGAATAGTCTTCCAGTAGAAGTGGTAGAGGTTAATACAGTGAAGGAGTTTAAGCATGCGTGGGATAGGTATAAGGCTATCCTAGATATAAGATAAGGTCAGGGACTAATGAAAGTATTACTTTACTGAGAGAGTAGTGGATGTATGGAATAGTCTTCCAGTAGAAGTGGTAGAGGTTAATACAGTGAAGGAGTTTAAGCATGCATGGGATAGGTATAAGGCTATCCTAGATATAAGATAAGGAACTGGGGACTAATAAAAGTATTTATAAAATTGGGCAGATTAGATGGACCGAATGGTTCTTACCTGTCGACACATTCTATGTTTCTTTTTAACTTGTGGCTGCCCCTTCTCTCTAGTCGAAGGAACTCTTTTATTTTTTTTAAATTACATGATGTGTTAAACAAAATCCCTTGATTGCTTCTCCTGGTTCCCCGTTATAAAGTGGATCAGGTATTTATTGTGTAACTACCTCTCTAGATGAATTATTATTTACAGTTTCCTGAAGTCTTTTTAATTCTTTTTTTTTAGTCTTCATATGTTCTGATTCATTGTGGACATGGTCGGTCTGGCTGGCTGCCAGCATCGCTTGGAGACGCGGTAATATAAAGCCAGGCTCTTCTGTTAAGAGTCGTACAGTTCAGAAAGCGGTACATTCAGCACCAAGTTCTTCCTGCACCGACCGTCTCTCACAACGCGAAACGCGCCACAGCAGACAACTGCCTCCTGAACGGACCTCTTTGTTTTTGCGCAAATTATGCTAAAACTGTATATCAATATTAAAGTGCACCTTTTACCACTCCCAGACCCTAATTTGGGACATATTACGAATACCGTGTTTCCTGTAGTTTACTTACTGCCCAGGCCTCTCACTACAGTATACCAGTAGCGCACCTGAAAAAGCCGAGACATGAGCAGTTCATTTTACTGCAAAATGACCCAGTTCGAACGAACTGGTCTTCTTGTATGTAAACAGCACTAGAAGAGGGCTGGGGAAAACTCCTTTCAAAAAGGTTTCCTCGTGATTCCCTGCCTGAATTGTGATGCAAATTCTCTGCACTGTACAGGTGGCACACTACCAGTTGCACCACAATTACCTTTCTGCGCCCGCCATGCATCTTTTTAAATTAGACAAAAAGCACACGTATATGAAAAAAATCTGTTCTAACTTCAGTTTCCAAAACTCTGTCTTTAATCCTGTGACATGCTAAGGACCTGCAGATAAAAATGATAACTATGGGCATACCTATAACACTGACAACCTAGCCTAATGTTATACCTCCCTATTTTGAAGGCCCCATCTGTCTTTTGGCCCAAGATCCCCCCCTCTCTCTCTCTTTCCTGCCCTTTAGACCCTATATTTAAGAGCTAGGAATGCTTGGTGTGTATCACAGAGTTCCACAGCAATACAACTTATATGGATCTATTCAATAAAATTCGAAAATGGTTTGTTTTTTTCGTGTGAGACCCATACAGGGTACAGGTTTTTTTTTTATCTCTGCTGTTGTTTTATATGTTAAACAAATCAGAGGAAGGTAACAAGACAACAGTGTTTTTAACATTTACAACCGATCACCTGCGGAGACGAGAATTAAACCCAGTGCTGAGTTTGCCATAAAGATACCGCAGAAATCATGCATGGATATATTATAAGTCATTTCCACAAACAAGCTAAGGAGGGATTAAATAAAGTTGTTTTTTTTTTTGTTTCTTTAAAAAAATATCTAGAGAAAGGAAATGTGCCAAAGACAGGAATGTGTAACAAAAAAAATAAATAAAAGATCGTGGCCGGGGAAAGGTGATAGAAAACCTTACACTTCAAAATGCAAGGGTTTGGAATTGGGATTTTCAACTTTAGACCAAAGTAGTGGAGTTGGAAAACATTCTTCCAGTCAGCTGCAATATAGAATTTTTCCAACTTGGCTACTTTGGCCTTAAGTGTGAAGTACCCGTTTTCAAATCTCTCTTTACTGAGTAGATCCCACAGTAAGTAGCATTTGCAAACACCAGACACGTGTTTCCCAAGAAAAACCCCTTTTAGGGTCCATTGAAAAGGTCCCACAATAACACTGCCCTCTCGCGCCATGCCTAAATACTTGCAATGTATACATACATACATTGCACGAGAGTCTGTACAGAGCACATATGCAGGTTTTTGGTTTTTTTCAGCTGCGGTCACCAAGTCAGCCATTTTTACTGCTGAGCGCACCTGTCTTTCTGCAGAGGTAAAAGTTGTGAGTGAACCCCATAGTGACTACCTTTTTGTTAACTGATTTCTCTCTGCCCACTTTTTTTTAACTATCCATTCTGCAGGGTATATAAGTTATGTGCCTCTCAAAAAAAAAAAAAAAAATGGCCGACCATACAGCTGTATGGTTGAATGTAGTCAGAAGGTGGAGTTTAAGTTAGATTTATTCCGGTTAAAAGCAAGAACACAGTAGCAATTCAGAAAGTGTGATTTGGGAGGGGTGACCGATTTGGGAATAATAAAACAGAGGAATGCATTTTTTGTTGTTGTTGCTTATAGTCGGCCTTTAAAAGATCCCGTTTTGATTCAATCTCCTATAGAAAGAGTTAAAACTCTTATGTTCGAGAACTTTCAGCCAAGCGCCTGTATTCCAACCCGCCATGTAACGACTTTGCTCTTTTTGAACAACCATAATTGTTCTCTTTCTTTTCTAATTGCTCCTTATTCCTTTTCCCTCTTAAGTCCTGAGCCTCTACCTCCGCTCTTCTAAAATAGTTGGCCACCGCGGGAGTTTTTTTGGCGGAATCCTGCTGGCTCCAGGTTTATGACGGGATCTGTAGCTGTAGAGGAGGACATTTTTATTGTACGCACAATAAATGGGTGAAAAAAGGCTATAACTGCCGATAAAGCAAAGCAACTTAAAGTGGAACTGTCAGAAATGTTCTCAGCGCTAATCACTTTTTTAAAAATCTGATAAGCGGTTTTATGAGCAAAGAAGTGGAACATACTAGTAACTTCCTGTCTTGTTTTTCCTCTGGGCACAGTGGGCATATTGCATCATTTTCTTCTTTTAGAATGCCAGGACCAATCTGCTCACTACAGAAACCCCTAGATGGCGAACTATAAGCTAATTTTATGTTCACTTGGTTAGACAAAACAAACATGAATCGGTTAGTAAATATTGTTTCATTGATTTATGTAAAAATTAAATTAAACTCTTTATTATAATTAATAATATAACTTGACCTGATTGAGAAATGACCTGATAGGATCAAGAAAGCAGCCCCCAAATCTCCACACATTTGAGGTGACATCACTACAGCCCTAATGCCCCACCATACCCACTGGTTTCTCCACGCATAGTTCCTTTTTGGGCAAAATGCAGAATTGGCAACCTCCGCAAGCTTGGAAGAGCTGGACAGCCAACCATAGGCACTCTCTCAACCAGGCTTTTAGTTCAGTAGCCAAAAGGCAATGAGGGGGATGTGTGTGCCAGTCCTGAACTTCTAGGATGCTGGGTTACTCTGTGTGAAGGCAAAAACTATGAATAAAGAATCAGGCGTTTTTTTAAAGCGTCTGATTAGTGTCAAAGAACCTGCGCCAAATGCTGTTTGGCAGCGATTCTGTTCCTGCACACGGGATGCATAAAAAACTCACAATTGTCGTCCTACAAAACAAACACAATTACATCTTTTTTTTTTTTTCCTTTACTTGCTGACACTTCATTGTGCAGGAAGATTTATACACAACCCCCCAATGTGTTAATACAAAAGAATTTTTTTTTTCTAAAGATGGGAGGGATCTAAAATTATTAGCAAGCGCATTCACCTGCTGGGATCTGTAGTTACTGCGCGGTTTGAGCCTTCGTTACCGGTTTAT
This sequence comes from Pelodytes ibericus, assembly GCA_036172795.1. Lineage (NCBI taxonomy): Eukaryota > Metazoa > Chordata > Amphibia > Anura > Pelodytidae > Pelodytes > Pelodytes ibericus. Next base: position 89,640,984 of record CM069864.1, read on the forward strand.
TTTGCTTATGAATGTATATTTATATGTAGGAGTAAGTTCTGAGTGCAAAAAAAAACATAAAAATGGGGAAAGTAATCAACAGAAATAGTGAATAAAAATTAGAAAGGTGACCTACTGCTGTCTGTTCATTTAAAACAATTGTTCGTTTTGGGGAAATTGATTAATAAACAGCACAGAGTAACAATAAAGAAAAAAAAAAGAATAGTATTGTAAAAGACACACACAGAAAAAAACAAAACAACTGAAGACAGGGGGAAAAAAGTCTCATCAATGGGCCTCACTTTCAAGATTTGTGCACAAAAAAGGACAAGAGCTGGCTCCGGTATGGCTGTCAGTTTTAAAAGGAAATTTATAGGCCCGAGTCAAGTATAGTAACCTTTTATAAAAATATATTGGGGGTTGACTCTTTGTGGCGGGCACAATGCACAAAGGGTCAGAACACAGCTAGACAAAACCGATTTTTCTTTTAGAGACACCAATCTTTTTTTTAATTTATTTTTTTCACTTGTGCTTCTATTTTGAGGGAGAGCTGACTTCTGATTTATATTTTAAAAAACGTGTCTCTCTCTTCTACATTGAGCATTACCGATGGCCGTCTGAGCTCTTCTAGCAGGAACTGGATTTGGTTCACATCCCTTCAACTCACCTTTTAGTGGATAAACCAGGGCCCAGTGGTTTTTAGTTAGCTCCATGGGGGTATCTGAAGGGCACAAACAGATCTGTTCTCTTGCCTGGGCTAGGTAGCTATGACCTCCAATGCTCTACCTACTTTCCTACTCCGACACCGGTGATATCCACCTGTTTTTGTATATGTTGGGTACCATAACATCACACATGTCCAAGCATTGACGTCAGACCTATCTACACTCACCACGGCGAACCGAACAGGCAGCATGGTAGGATACCATGCTGCCTGCCACTAGCCACCAGGGATCCTGGGGTGAGGGGGCATGTAATGGGGCTGATGGGGGCATGTAATGGGGGTGATGGTGGCATGTAATGGGGGTGATGGGGCATGTAATGGGGTGATGGAGGCATGCAATGGGGTGATGGGGCATGTAATCGGGGTGATGGGGACATATAATGGGGTATTGGAGGAATGTAATTGGGGTGATGGGGCATGTAATGGAGTGATGGAGGCATGTAATGGGGGTGATGGAGGCACTTATGAGGGTGATGGGGGAATGTAATGGGGGTGATGGAGGCATGTAATAGGGGTGATGGAGGTATATAATGGAGGTGATGGGGCATATAATGGAGGTGATGGGGCATGTAATGGGGGTGATGGATGCATGTAATAGGGGTGATGTGGGTTCTGGGGCATGTCGTGCATGTGCAGCGTGGGTATAGAGATGCCCAAATTTTGTCTGCCTAGGGCAGCACAAAACCAAAATACCCCACTGATCTAATGGACAATTTAAGGATGGTTAGTGGACCTTCGCTGACCTTTGGCACGGCCACTAGTGCGGACACTTTTCCCAACACTAATACACATAGCTGAGGACTGCACCCTAAAACCTCCAGGTTTTATCACCCGTCGGGGTATTCTAGTGGGGCTTGGCCTAGAGTTCTCCAGGTGCACCTCATAAGTGCTTCCTCCAGTGGTATTATAAATTTGCCGCTGTTCAAGCAGGTGCTGCATGATCCTGATGCTCATGGGTTATCTCTTTGGTCTCCTCACCATGGCTTTTTACCTCGACCTCAGTCTTGATACACCTGCTTACCGCCTGACTTACTGACCTCAACTCCTGTTGCTATTTTGGCTAACGTTGACCTCCAGACCAACTGTGACGGCCTAGAACCTCTTCCCCTTGTGCCTAGGCTGCAATCGATACACCTGGTCAGAATCCTATTGGAAGGGAGAGAAATTACCTACTTCGACGCTGGCTCAAACCTATTTCAATTGCTTAGTCTTGTGACCTGGTCACCAGGCCATCACCAGTATTGATGTGATGTGCACCAGCATTATCTGATGTTTCAAACCTTGACGGGAGAAGGGGTCTGAAAAAGACAAGTTCTCAGCTGTGAAGGTATTTGATGTGGCTCCATTCTATTGCTATAGCAACAAAGCTTGGCAGCCAATCAGTGCCTTCTCCTTCCATCACACGGCTACAATTACGGAATGAACTCCCGGAATAAATATGAACACGGAAAATGTTGAAATTAAAGGATAATTTCTGGGCAGCATTTGACTTTTTAATAAGTAACATGAAATATATATTCTTAATCCAATATTTAGTTAATAAGTGCTTCGTATTCCGTAAGGAAGGCTGAACACAACCCTTTTAAATTCAATTTAATTTACTGTCAATTTTGTGCAAATTGTGGAAAATAACAGTGCTAATTGCCATCCGGTCTCTTTTTTGTTTTTCTCACAGTTTTGGAATTTATCCAAAAAAGTACAGGATGGATGCAGTGATCCAATTCCCCCCTCCCCCCCCCCCCCCCCCCCCCCTCTGATCACATGCTGTTCAAATGGTGATCATTTTATCAGTCATAAAAACCTGTTTTATTATTGTCAGGTCAGTATAACCTGTCCTGCTCGTAATGTGTATAAAAAAAGACATGTACTTATCAGTAGCGGCTTGGCTTGGCTTCAGTTAGCCTTTTTGAGAATCCTTGTACCATATAATAATCTCTAATATTGCTTTTCCAAGCGGGATACTTCTCACACTTCCACACAATTTTTTTTTTCTCCAAAGTCAGCTTAGCACATAAAATTACAATATTATGAACTGACTGCAGAACATCAGATGAATATTTTTAGTTGCTTCTATGTGCTGAAAAAAGGCAGGATTTTTTTTTTTTTAAAGAAAAATGTATTTAAAATGTATCATCTATTATATATTGTTGTAAATATATTATTTATTGTTCCTAATTTTTTTTTTTTAATGTTTAGCACACTGAAATTTTATTATTTTTTTACATTAAAAAAAAAATTTAATCAATGGAATGTTTATATAAACAAAAATATGTAAAATGCGTCGGCCTTATTCTAAGAGATGCAGGTAATGCCATATAGACCTTGTTTTCGCACTGGATAATTTTACTAAAAATACATTTTAAAGTATAAGATTCTAAAAGTAGAGCAATCCGGAATTTTCGGTTGGGTTCTATGGTGAGTTGTGTTCGACTCCTAGAACTTTGGCCCACGGCAGACCTCCATTATCCATAAATAGCTCCCATTATCTGTAAGATTAATGACCTGGCATCTGTTAGCCAATGTGGAGTAATTATTCTGCACTATAGCTTGCTTTGTTAACAACTTGCCTCATTTTTTTTTTTTATTAAACAGATAATATTGAAGCATTTGAAATATATACATTTTTTTTTTTAAAAAAAGGTGACTGTGGATCTATATTTAAAATGTGTATTTTATTAATAATTTTTTTTTTAATGTAAAATTTCTACGTAAATTGTGACAGATACTGTTCACTGAAGCAAATTCGCTAGAATTATGATGTGAATTATTTCATGAGTGTGAACCACATTCTCAGGGTGAGCAACCCCCCCTGAACCGCCCCCCCACCTGAAAAACTGTACACAAATATATCTCAGGTCCAAAAAAATAACCTGATGATGTCTGACCACATTTGAATATTTTCATTTAGCCTATGAGAAAAGTCCATGCATGCTGGCCAGTGCTATGTAGAGAACCCATTAAACAATGTTACCCAAACTGGTTTAGGAAACACTGCCAAAGAATGATCACAAAAAGGATCTGTCAGAGGGAATAAAGCATCCTAAGGAATTTTCTGTATCTTTGGTGCCCCCTGTGTCAATATGTGGAACTGCAAGCAAAATAAAAATGGATGCTTTTAGTGTGTACACACCAGTGCAACATAGGGGATGAGAGTGCAGGTGATTATGTAACTACTTAACCATAGATGCAAAAGGACATTAACAATGTATGATCCTTATAAGAATTTTAACTTAATGCAATTATCTTTTTTTGTATGTAAAACGGTAGTGAAATAATTATTTTTCTATGCACACAGATTAATTATGTGCAGATTCTGTTTGCATGTACAAATGGAAAAAATGTTGTTGTTTTTTTCAATATCTGATGCACATTTTTCTATATTTATTAAATAATTCCCCTATACTTAAACAGGGTAAAGGCTGTGTTCCAACCAGTACTTGCTAGGAAATACTAAGCCTGTTGAACACTAAGTGAAAAGCTCTTAGTTGCATATGTTTGCATATTAAATAGACATTTTTGCTCCCATCATGCATATTTTTTGCATACTTAATCCTCTTTCCAAAACCTCTCCTAGGAAGGGGCTGACAGTATGTTAAATTATGGCAAGCTTACCGGATGCGTATATATTAATACAACAGAATGAACTCCTAGGTTTGGTGCCAGCTTGCATTTTTATTGACTTTGTTATGCAGCATACATTTATACAAATGAGAGTATGCTTGCTGAAAACTAGCTTTATTTCATACAAGATAAAGTTTTACTCTGATAAATAGCGTTTTAATATGGTTCAGTGACATAATTCAAATATCATGGGTGTTATCAATGGCAATACATACCAGAATCCTAATAAAGACACATTAAACCTTTTATTTAATACATGATGTATTGCCAAATACAATTAAGTTTACTGAATCAATACCCTTGAGAGAGGTTATCACTGGTAGACACACAGGGCTCTTGGACCCGACACGTTTCGCTAGAAGGGCTTCCTCGGAGGTAAGTATTTTTGTTGTTGCTTAGGATAATGTCTATGACGTATTATATTCTTGAGACATTTTTGTAATGAAATAACCAGTGACAATGTACAACAACGTATAATATGTATCAAAACAAAGTTTAATAACGTTTGGAAGTTTTTTTTTCTAAATCTTGGTTTCTTCAAGGATGGACAGCCCCTTGACATAACGTCAAATGTGGTGACTGGTGGAGGATGCGGTCCTTGAAACTCATGGATTCATATTGGGGGTAACCTTCTATTTACCCTTTTTTTTCCATTTCAATAGTTGTACATTGTTATTATAGCAGTTACCAGACCAGTCATTAATTGCAAGGTTTGGAAACTGTTTGCGAGACCGATGGGTCATATCATAGTCATCCAGGTGACTCCGTCTGGCTCCCTCTACTTTGAAAGTGGTACCACTCATTCTCAGATGGGTCCTTTCTAAGGTCACCCTCTCGCTTTACCGGAAGGCCCTGATTATTTTGGGCTATCAGTATCTCCTGACATCCACAATCATAGCTTTATCTAGAAGAGGAACATCTCTGGTTCACCGGGACACTAATATTCTTGGATATAATAACAAAGTGTGCCTTTTCTGAATGCTCTGAACCATCATATACCACTCTTATATATATATATTTTGTATTGGAGAAAAAAAAAGGAAACACTGAAACACCTCAGTCATTTGATCCTCAGTCAATGTGATCCTCAGCCATGTGATCCACAGTCAGTGTGATCCTCAGCCATGTGATCCACAGTCAATGTGATCCTCAGCCATGTGATCCACAGTCAATGTGATCCTCAGCCATGTGATCCACAGTCAATGTGATCCTCAGCCATGTGATCCACAGTCAATGTGATCCTCAGCCATGTGATCCACAGTCAATGTGATCCTCAGCCATGTGATCCACAGTCAATGTGATCCTCAGTCATGTAATGCATGTGATCCTCAGTCATGTGATCCTCAGTAATCCATGTGTTTAGATCACTTTATCAAGGGCCACATTGCTAATCTACAATCAATGCCCCCCGTATGTCAGCTGTTTTGTGGTGGATAGGGCTTTGTCGTAAGGAGCTGGTCAGTCATTTTGCAGCATCACCTAATGGGTCGAAGGTTTTGTTGCATTTTTAAGGAAGAGTGCTTCTGATTTTTTTTTTTTTTTTTGCCCTCGGCTGTAAAAACAAAATGGCTTCTGGCAGCATTTTTATTTATTTATATCTTATTATAATTACACCTCACACATCATTCTCTTAAAGGGAGTCTGTCAACCTAAACATTACTCCTAGTGTGAATGAAGAGAATAAAGAATGATGACAAATCTATACATTGTGTTCACAGAATTGCAAGAAAATACATAAAATAAGAGAAAATGTGTTTTAAATGTGTCTGTGGAGTCTCTTGTTTATGACATAATCTGTGGCTTGATATGTAAATTGACAACGTTTCAATGGGAAATGTTTAATCTGCATATCAAGCCAGAAGGTGATGTCATAAGCATGAGACACATTTAAAACATCTTCTTCTCTTATATTATGCCTTTCCTTGCAGTTTTGTTAACACAATGTATAGATATTTTTTTCTATTTTTTTCAACTCCCTACATTTAACAGGATAAGCAGTGTTTAGGTTGACAGGGTCCCTTTTGAATGTCTCTATAAATCAATTTTCTTTCTAAAACGGTGCAGTACTGGATATTCCCCAGTAATGTGCAATCCATTTGAGAGCTGTATTGTTTGAGTGCTCAGATTAATTACTTAGATTACTTTTTGCTTCTCCTTTTTTTTGAGCAGTCAATAGAATATTGTTCTTTTGTACACTTAGAATTGACTTAGTGTATATGCCAGGGGTGACCAAAGGTTCCGTCCCAAGCATTGTTTGGCACGGCTTTTCAAAAAAAAACTTTTGGCATAGACGCACATACTGTTCCTTCAGCCTGATTTAACTAATGGATTCCAGTGGGGAAAAAAGAGAGAAAAGATCTGCAGCTTGAATGACTGCAGGAGGGAGAAAATGCTTCCTATAAAATATTCCTTTGCACAATCTCTAGATAGAGTCCGCCTAAAGGGGGGTGGGGGGGGGGGGGATACTTACAGCTCTATTTAATGTTTAGCATTTCAGAGAAGAAGCTTTTTTTATGTTGTAGTGTCCCGTGAGCAGGAATCTGACTATTTCTTAGCAAGCTTTTGCAGCTTGGCTAGCAATTGTATAGTTAAACAGAGCAGTAAAATAATTAATCTATAATTGGATCACCGAATGCTCTTGACAGTAAATAACACATTTATTCTGTGAATTGTTTTTGCATGGGTGCTGAGGTTGTAGGCCAAAAAGTAAATAAATGTAGTTCAATTAGAAACCAGCAGCCAATTGAGGGCAGTACTAAGCAATCATAAAAATGTAGCAATGAAATGTGGGCAGTACTAAGCAATCATAAAAATGTAGCAATGAAATGTGGGCAGTACTAAGCAACCATAAATGTGTAGCAATGAAATATATCAGAATTCCCAGGGTTGCCCAAACCAACAGAATTCTCTGTGGATGGAGAATGTGTATAGTGGGACACTAAACACCGCATCATACCAAGACATTAGGACAAAATATAGCTTTATTTAACCCATGGAGGCCGGCAAAAGTGACGTGGGGGAAAAAAAAGTAATAATCACTTAAAGCCCTCACGCGTTTCTCACTTGTAAAACACCTGAACACATGCACTCTTTTAAAGAGTCTTTAACATATTGGGAATCGAGGGACTGCGTCTAGCGTTGCGATAGAGGTGGAGCCAAAAAGGGGAGGTGTCACGGGATGATGTGTGACATCATGCAACATTAATCTCCAGCCTCTCCTAGTGGTTAAAATGTATGCATAGGCGAACTGCAATCCTGTCTGCGTGAGGTGCAATGCTACATAGTCAGCAGGCAAGCTGTGATAAAAAAAAAAATTCTGGCCAGGATGTCCCTCACACACACACACACACACACACACACACACAAAACAAGGACTGTTCTGGAAAATTCAGGGCTGTTGGAATCTATGGTCAGCAAGACCCAGAGACAACAAGGAAAAGAGTATGAATTTTGGGATGACTGTCTAAAGACAATGCCTTTACAAAAACTCTGCCGACCTAAACATTACACTGCGTGTAAAATCTCTATAAACAATACGGAGATCTTACAATTCGCAAAAAAAGAAAAAGATGGATACACTGTGTTCACAGAATTGCAAGCAAATGCATAAAATTAGAGAAAAACAAGGTTTTAAAGCCATCTGCGGAGTCTTCTGCTTATGACATCACCTGAAACTTGATATGCAAATTACACGTTTCCCATTGAAAATTAGTTCATTTGCATATCAAGCCAGGGGTGATGTCATAAGCCGGAGACTTCCACAGACACATCTAAAGCCTATTTTTCTCCTTATTTGATGCATGTGCTTGCATTTCTGCTGACACAATGTATAGATAATTTCCAATCTTTTTGGATTCTCCAGCAGCGTGAGCCATCTTTCAGCTAGACCAAGAGTCCCTTTTATGTTTTATTCCAAAGCTAATGTGTTTTATTTATTTATTTTGGCCCCAGGAAAGAAACCTTTTCTAGAATTACAAGTAGCTGAAATATATGACTAAACAAACGGCACAAACGACGCACGCCATTAATGCGATACAGTATTGTCAGAAAGCTCTTTAGCAGAGGAAATGCATTAGCGCTGCCGGTTCTAAGCTCCGATAATACCACGTGACATAAACACAGACATTAGCAAAATGCCACTTAGTGTTTTTGCATACGTGGGTGCGTTTACAGGAACAGGTGGAGGAGGGGGGGGATAGGGATATCTGGGGACTAAATAACAGACATTTCTGTAGAGGAATGGCTGATAAATAATAGAATAAATCTCTATTAATCCTACACAGAACAGAAAGTTATAGTTCATTAAGAAATGTTTTTCCGGCTATTATGCGCCATACTGGGGGTGGATACAGGGCCGGCACCGCAGTGGGGGGCGCCAGCAGGGAGAGCGCCAGGGGGGAAAAAATCCTGAAAAAAAGATGATCTCCCCTCACCAGCCCTCTACAAGGCCCGGAGTTGAGGACCCAGGCAGGGGGCGGACTTCAACGTGTGAGGTCCGCCCCCTCCCAGGGTCCGTCCATTAGAATGGGTAAGGGAAAAAACAGAGGAGGGGGTTAGAACAGGGGGGGGGGGGGGAGAAAAGGAGAACAGGGGAGGGGAGAGAACATAAATTGGGGGAGAGAACAGGGGAGGGGAGAGAACATAAATTGGGGGAGGAGGGGGGGAGAACAGGGGAGGGGAGAGAACATACATTGGGGGAGAGAACGGGGAGGGGGAGAAAACAGATGAAGTGGAAGGGGCGAGAACAGAGGAGGGGGAGAAAACAGAAAAGGGGAAGAACAGAGGAAGAGAGGGAGAGAACGGAGATGGGGGTAGGAGGGGAGAGAACAGAGATGGGGTAGGAGGGGGAGAGAATAGAGATGTATTAAAACTTTATTTTGAAAAAAAATGTCTTATGGTACCAATTCGCAAGCAGGTATTAGAGAGTCGTCAACAGTTCTCTGATCTCGGGGAACTTGAACTTGATGGGTTTTTAGTCTGAGTCTTCCATTAAAGACGTTCTCCTCAACTAACATTTTAAATTCCTCTAAAATCAGTTGGGCTTCAACAGCCTTTATTTATTTATAATTTTTTTTTTGGATTGGGGTTTTCGAGAACAATGGACCCAAATTCAGTCTCTCAAAGGTCGGGTAGATAACTAGGTGCATTGAGAATGAACGGAGACCCCCCCCCCCCCCCCCAGCAGAGCGAGCGTGGGTGAAACACACAAACTATAATCTCGATTTATCACATATTTCTACCCACGTCTCAGTTCGACTTCATTCCGAGTCACGAAAATCTCCTGCCGAGCTACAAAAAAAGTCAATATTACAAGAAAAGAAAGGGGGGGGGGGGGGGGACAAAAAGTTTGCTCAGCTCTGTTCAGATAACAGAAAAATGTCACAAATGTCAGGACTGTAATCCTTCCCAGTCGTACAAAACGTTTTTTTTGTTACATAAGTTTTTTTTTCTTAAGTAATATTACTCCCCTTTTGTAGATGAAGCCAAGATCTATTCATGATACAATACATCTCATGCTGGGATATTTCATTCACATCTATACAGTTCGTATGTAATGTGCTGCTCAGAAGGGTATTTGGCTTCCGACGCTTTTTAAAGTGCCTACCAAATCGAAAAAAAAGTCTCGAAATGCAAGTTTTATATCGTTCTAAGCACAGACCGGATACTTTTCTCTTTCACGTAGATCTGTTTGGGAGTTTGGATAATGATAGCGCCCACTTACAATTTTAAAGGGGTTTTCAAGAGTCAGTCCTACAGCAGGGGGGGGGGGGGGGGGGAGGCAAATCAATAAACATAAACATCTAAGGGGCTGGGTTGAAATCCTGTAGAAGAATCCTGAAATGGATCTCTTTTTTTTTTTTTCCCACGGTCAGAGCTGTTAAGATTTGAAGTGCACAGTCGCATCTAGATTTTTCACATCATAGCGATCAGATAGAGGGTATAGGGTCCAATTCTCCTATATAGAGCAAAAAGGGCTCAATAATGTACCATATTTTCTGGCGTATAAGACGACTGGGCGTATAAGACGACCCCCCAACGAAGTCCTCTTAAAAGCCGGAAAAATCGCATCTATATTTTAACGTTTTAGGTTAAAATATAGAGTTTGCCACCCTCCTCCCCCCTTCCCCAATCCCCAGTACTTACCTATTTTCTGCTCTGTCTTCCGCTGTTAAGCCGGTCCGTGGCTGTGAGGGAAGCGTTGTGAGCTCACCTCAGGCCACGCAGTCAATAAAGTTAAAGTTAAAAAAAAAGTTTGAACAAACTTTATTGAAGCCGCGCGGCCTGAGGGGAGCTCACAACGCTTCCCTCACAACCACGGACCGGCTTAACAGCGGGAGACAGAGCAGAAAGAAGGTAAGTAAATCCCAGTACCCGGCGTATAAGACGACCCCCCAACTTTTGAGAAGAGTTTCAGGGGTTAAAAAGTTGTCTTATACGCCGGTAAATATGGTACTTTATTTGTATTATTTCATTTAGAATGTCTACACTTGATGCCATCTTTAATTTAAACAGAACTTACTTTTTGCTGACAGTTGTCTTTTCGGCTGACAAAACTGCATTAGTATTTTGTTTTCCTATTACCGATTTCTAAGCATTTATTTTTAAAATGTCTACACTTGATGCAATCTTTCAATAAAAAATAAGTAAATTTTGATTTAATTTGTTTTGCTATGCTTGTCCTTTCTGCTTGGTGTGGCTCCTTTACATAGAGGCAGTGTATTAAATGTTACTTTAGCAAACTATGGTAGACTTTCCACTTTCCATTTTACCTAACCAAGGGGAGCCAGAAAGACCTGAGGTTTGAAACTGCTTCATTTTACATTTCTTGTGTCTTCGTACACACTTGGGTTACCCACCTTCACCCATTGCTTTCAAACTCCCTATGGCACATCTGGCCCATGTCCGGCACTGCTGTTAGCATCTTGTATTGTAGCTACAATTACAAATCCCTGTTCAGTTCATATTCCTTCTCCGTTAACATCACTGACTCTGTATTACTCTTGTATTAGGTATTAAAACACCCTCTGGTGGCTGAAACCATGATATCTTCCTGATACAAATCGAAAACGCGCAGGAGGACTTTTTATAAATGACTTAGGGGTTTAATCATGAATAGTGTTGAGCGAACCCGAACCGCACTGTTCGGGTTCGTACCGAACATTACAGTTTTTGGACCCTGGACCCGAACACGGACATTCCACTGTATGTTCGGGTTGGAGTTCGGGGTTCAGCGATTACATTGTATGTAATGCTATGGGCTTTCTATAAACCTAAATAGAGTCCCCAGTCAAAAGAATAGGTCAACTGACCTATTCGAATGAATGGGGACACTCTTACCCACATTTTACTTCATTTTGCAGCCCTCTAGCCCTTTCCAGGACTTTTTTAGAGGCATTTTAGTAGCCAAAAGTTCGTGTCCCCATTGACTTCAATGGGGTCCGGGTTTCGGGGTCAAGTTCGGGTTCAAGTTCGAGTTCCCCGGACATTTTTTCGAAGTTCGGGCGAACCTGCCGAACCCGAACATCCAGGTGTCCGCTCAACTCTAATCATGAAAGATGGAATTGAGAAGGTAACTGCAAAGGCCAAAGTAGCCGAGTTGGAAAGACTCTCCCATTCCGCTATACTTCAACCTTAATTTATCAATTTCCTTCTCAATTCCCTGCAAGCCCTAAGGGATTTTATTCGTGGTAGAGGGAATCAACAAAGGAGTTTCAAACTTAAGGGTGGGGACATATTGGGTCAGATCTCTCTTCCTCTGACCCAAGATTCTAAACAACATGGCCGCCCCGTGATAGAGCTGGAAAGGTAAATAGGGACCAATAAGACTTGTCTTTATCTGTATTCTTTCATAAAAGCATTTCTCTTTCCAATGCCCCCACTTGATGCCATTTTCAAACTAAATATACGTTTTTTGATGGCCGCTGTCCTTGAATTGGCTGTGTCAAAGTATAAATACGCGATTCCGGACCTATCGGATCTTCTGCCTCCGGCAGCCACAGTTAAATAAAACAGCAATAAGCCACCAGCTGTACTTACCATATGTAAACCCCGTGAAAAGGGGAGACTGCCAGGAACGAGGATTAAAGAAAGGGGACATAAATATACATTATGAATTCCTGTTGGAAGAGCAAGAATGTTTTTGTTTAAAACGGGTTCATACAATTTAGAGGGCAATCTCCCCCCCCCCCCCCCCCTTGCTTTCCTCCCCGCTTGTGGTGGCACCCAAACCCTATAATTTACATTCTAAATACATGCATTGATTTAATCCAGAGAGGGCATTATGGAACCAGCACATTTAAAATCTGTCTGCTCCTGTCTACATGGCAGTGATACAATCCAGATGAGAGGCTCTGGGCAGAACTCATCTGTAGCCTGCTTATAACGCAGTTTTCAAAGGGGAAGTTCAACCTACAGTGTCCAGTAATGAAACAGATCTGGCTGGTCGGATTTTTTCCTCAATGCTTCCTCAGTCCTAAAAACTGTATATACATTAAGCAGCCATAACATTATGACCACCTGCCTGATATTGGGTAGCTCCCTTTTGCCACCATGACAGCCCTGACCCGTCGAGGCATGGACTCCACTAGACCTCTGAAGGTGTGCTGGGGTAACTGGCACCAAGACGTTAGCAGCAGATCCTTTAAGTCCTGTAAGTTGCGAGGTGGGGCCTCCATGGATCGGACTTGTTTGTCCAGCACATCCCACAGATGCTCGATTGGATTGAGATCTGGGGAATTTGGAGGCCAAGTCAACACCTTGAACTCGTTGTTGTGTTCCTCAAACCATTCCTGAACCATTTTTGCTTTGTGGCAGGGTGCATTATCATGCTGAAAGAGGCCAATGCCATCAGGGAATACCGTTTCCATGAAAGGGTGTACATGGCATGTAACAATGCTTAGGTAGGTGGTACGTGTCAAAGTAACATCCACATGAATGGCAGGACCCAAGGTTTCCCAGCAGAACATTGCCCAAAGCATCACACTGCTTCCACCGACTTGCCACCTGTCAGTCCAAAGCATCACACTGCCTCCGTTGGCTTGCCACCTGTCAGTCCAAAGCATCACACTGCCTCCGCCGGCTTGCCACCTGTCAGTCCAAAGCATCACACTGCCTCCGCCGGCTTGCCACCTGTCAGCCCAAAGCATCACACTGCCTCTGCCGGCTTGCCACCTGTCAGCCCAAAGCATCACACTGCCTTCGCCGGTTTGCCACCTGTCAGTCCAAAGCATCACACTGCCTCCACCGGTTTGCCACCTGTCAGTCCAAAGCATCACACTGCCTCCGCCGGCTTGCCACCTGTCAGTGGTCATAATGTTATGGCTGATCAGTGTAATATATATATATAATATTGTTATGATTGATCAGTGTAATATATATATATATATATAATGTTGTGGTTGATTGGTGTGATATAGTTATTGCTGCTGCTATAGAAATAGTCCTGCCCATCTCTCCAAATCCCTCCTTATTGCAGGTCACTAGATTTAGAAGCCCTCGTGAAGTTATTTTTAATGTAAACTAAAGGGAAACTGGAAACAAGTGCATTTTTTACATATAATAAACACTTGTACAACCTACATAAAAAGTAAGCTAGATGGAACTGCCCTTTAAAAGACTGAGAGGATTAACCAGTCAACCCTTAAACAGAAAACAAAACGTTGCCCCCTCAGGAATTTCTGGGTAGGTTTGCGCCACAGTGCAATGTCATGCCTAGCTCCTCCCTTGCTGCTGGTACAATCCCGGCCAATGGGAACTACAGGAAGAGAGAGCAGATGGGGAAACTCTTACACTTGTCACAAGATGCTCTTTTCTCATTAAAAAAAAAAAAATACTTTTATGGAAATAAAAAAAAGAAATCCCCAAATTTTTGGGGTGGAATCTACAATACTAGTTTAAATAAATGACATGGTGAAAAAAAAAATTACATGGTGGTGTATGTGGAACTCCCAGGTGTATTCCCTTTTACTGTTTCATTGGCGAGATACACTTACCCACTTTCAAAGATTGTATCAGTCCTGTGTCCTTGACCTGACCTTCCCAGGAAAGCACCAATAGTCCTGGGACATCTTCCGTGTTCCTGGTTGTAGTTTAGTCCCTTGTGGTGGAGAATGTGGGCAGTACAGACGTAGCCTGAGATATCTGCCAACACTTGATTCACACGTATAGCAAAACTGAAGTTTACGAGTAAAGCACTGACCTTTCAGATCCAACAATATGTAAATTCCCAACCCTGTTAATTGTACACTACCGTGGCAAAACATTATTTCAATTTCATGTTGAATTTTTTCATTTTTTTTTAACATTATGTTTAGTACAACTCTTTTGCTAATAGCCTTGCAAAATATGGATTCATTGTATATAGATTTATATACCATTCCATGCGTTTAATTAATAAAAAAAAAAACCCTGACAATTAAATATTCCTATTAATTCTTTTATACAAAGCCGGTGTAGTTCCTTTTATTACACATTGTAAAACAAGAAGAAAAAAAGTGTATTATTCATTTATGTCATAAATATACCTTGGATCAGTGTTTGCTGTTTTACACTGCTGCTAGAAATTGATAATAGGAAAAAATAATACTAATGCAGTATTGTCAGCCGAAGAGACAACTGTCAGCAAAAAGTAAGTTCTGTTTAAATGAAAGCTGGCATCAAGTGTAGACATTTTAAATAGAAATTCAAAATGAAAGAATACAAATAAAGTACATTATTGAGGCCTCTTTGCCTCTATCAGGGGGCTGACATCCTGGGTCAGATGAAGGAAGATCTGAGCCAAGATTCTAAACATGTCCTCCCCTGATTGACCTATACAAGCAAAGAGGGCTCACTGAATGAAGTTGCTTTATTTGTATTATTTCATGAACAAATTTCTGTTTTAAAATGCCTCCACTTGATACAATCGTTAAACTAAGCAGAACACAATTTTTTATTTTTCGCCGACAGTCGTACTTTTTAAAGATCTCTCCGGAAATGCCAGATTTTGGAAGTTAACCCTTTTTGCGCTGTAGCAACCAACACAGAACAATGCTAGTTAATGAAGCTTCCTACCTGTTGCTGAGGAAGTTAAATAAGTCATTATGAACTCAAATAGTCTTATCAAGAATACAATAGGCTGCTAATGAGTTCTGACAAGCGGAACGCGACTGGGCTTTAACTACTCAGAAGTGACCTTGACCATTGTAGCTCCCTTTTGAGTGTTAAGAAGAAATTAATTCAGATTTAAAAGTGCGTGTACCACATCAACCTGAGTAAGGACTGGTCTGTTTATGTGTAGAGGTGGGCAGAACATTTTTCTAGTGGGGTTTATTAGTGTATGAAGGGTTTCTGGTTTGAAATGCGTCAGAACTTTTATACAGGATTTCATAAACATATATACGCCACAGATGTATTTAAAGAGCATTTTTCTCCTAATTTTGGCATTTGCTTGCAATTTTGTTAACACAATGTATAAGATCATTTGCCATCGTTGTTTTTACTGTGTAGGGAATGAATATATGTTTTAGGTGATATAATCTCTATAAGTGTGCTCTTACAGCAAAAAAAAAGTTTGGAAAATCTTTTTCAGACTTGTGATTAAGTAGGGCAGAAAGTGTTTTCTTTTTTTTTGTAGATAGAG
Organism: Pelodytes ibericus; assembly: GCA_036172795.1. NCBI lineage: Eukaryota > Metazoa > Chordata > Amphibia > Anura > Pelodytidae > Pelodytes > Pelodytes ibericus. Next base: position 89,656,928 of record CM069864.1, read on the forward strand.
CTCTGCCAGTTCTGGAGAATATTTGAGTTCAAAGAAATGATAATCCTTCCTGACCAGTAATGATTACGTTGTGTAGTTTTTGTTACCTAGTAACCAGTAACCTCTCTCTCGTAGGATTTATCATTTATAATTGGAATAGGTTTTTTCCACGAGCGTTGATGTACGTTTTGGAGAAGTCCTTTGGACATACCAGGGACAGTAAACAAGTAATCATCTCCTAATGCCAGAAGCTTTCTAAGAAATAATGATTCTCCTAAAGATGCCAAGGAAGGGGCAACTGTTTGAAAGTATAACAAACATTAGAGTAATGTTGTAAATTTGTAAATTTTTTACTTGAATTCACCAAATCATCAAAACAGTGTTTGTAAGATGTAATTGTTTTATCATGTTTCCTGTTAAATAAAAATAAACGAAACTATTGTAAAAAAATAAATGCAAACCAAAGTTGACACTTTAAACTACATATTCATTTTTGCCCTTAATTTTGGCGTTCTGCAATATGTGTACATTTTGCAGGCTTTATCCTGGGATTGATCCTTCCCACAATGACGTAAGCAGCTCAATCACCAAACAGGAGTCTGCAGGATTGTGGCTCTCTCACAGCATTTTAGATGGACAACCACTGCACAGGTGTAAGATGTTGGCACCAGTGACAGTACAACACTATCATGCTCCTCCCATCACCGTTAACGAGAAAACTAAACACCCAAGAAAGTAGTTGCCAGTTTCTGAAGGTCGAAGTATTATGTGTTACTGTATTATGTGTTCTTTCATTAAATAATTTACATATAAACCATCTACACTTAATGCAATCTTTCAATTAAACATGAGTTAATTTTTTGCTACATTTGTTCTTATCTATTTTCGTACAGGTTTAATGAGTTGGAGGTGTACATTGACAGGTGATTGATAGTTAAGCATCCCATATTCTCCAGTTATATGCAATGCATCTGCAGTTTGTCTCCTATACATCTTTATTGTTGTATGTAATGATGTTCTGCATCTCGTCTTCCCTCCAGTGATTGAGATTCCTCGAGATTTGGACAGCTGTTTCCCTTTGAGAATCTCCCCCTTTCCTAATGCAAGAAACCCACTTACAATAGCCCTTCCGGCAAAGAATGCCAAATGTTGGATTTGGTGTCCCAGCTTTATATCTTGTATTTATCACAAAGACTTGAAGTTATAGGGGGAAAAGTAGCATAGTAAACATCACTATGTTATGCAAAAATGATCAAATGAAAGCAATTAATTTAAAAAGTAGAAAACTACACCGTGTGGGTTATATGTTAAAAGACAGCTGTGGGACAAACAAATTAAGTTATGTTTAATCGAAAGATGGCATCAAGTTTAAATCGGAATTCTTTAATAAAAGAGTACAAATTAAGTACCCGTGTAAGCCCTCTTTGCTCTGTACAGCTGTATGAGGGGGCGGCCATGTTGTTTAGAATGTTGGGTTGGATGAAGCAAGATCTTATCTGAGATTCTAAACAACATGTCTGCCCCCTGTGAGATCTGTGGAGGAGGAAATGATGACTGGATGATGGGAGGGCGTGCTTGATCGTAGTGGGACTGTGGGTCCCCACAGCCCAAAACTCGCTCAGAGCCCTTCAAATATCAAAAACAGTCCCTGAGCACCACCGCCTCTCTTCAATACCTAATAGAGAAGCCCTTATAACCTCAAACAATGAGTATCCTAATTAAGACATGAAAATGAACACACATTAGTGATCAGCCTACTATGTTCATCAACTGATATACCCATAATACTTCGACCTTCAGAGCATAAGTTCCCCTCTTCCGTACCAGGTAACCTTAATTAAAATCCGCTGGCTTTATTACAGCTTCCACATTATTAGGACTTGTGTTGCTTGCATGAGTTCACAGATAATTGTAATCTAATTCACTAGAAGCTCTAGGTATAATGAAGTTCCGTGTTTTGAGTTTCTTCATATATACGACAGAACTCTGAAAGAAAAAAAAAAAGAAAAAAACTGAATGTTTCCCAGAAATAAAGGGGCCAACTATAATAGACGACAAACAATATACATAAAACTAGCCTTTCAAAAGCCAGTGCGGGAAGGTATTCTGTATAATTATCAACAACACGGACTAGAACACGGCAGATGAAAAGATGTTGGTTTTAATAGAAACGACAGGGGAAAAAAAAAATTTGACGGAATCTGCCAAAAGTAAAAGCTGTCTGTGATTATCATAAACTTCAATATGCCTGCAGCTTGTTTGATTTTTTTTTTTCCCTTCCCTGATCTGGACTGGAACGTTTTACATTCTATTTGGACAAACAAAAGGAAAGAGGGGGAGAAAGAAAAAAGAAAAAAGAAAAAACTTAAAAAAACATACAGCCTTTATCACCAACGCAAATATTACTGTCTGACAGGTAAAGAAATGATGTATCCTTGGTAAACAAATGGGAAGACGATTGGCCAAGTTTAAATGCGGAACGCGTTGGTGCCGGCAGGGAGGTTTGGAATTCAGATTAGCTGTGCTTAAAGGACGACCGCAGACAAAATATTACCGGATGTTTAATTGAAAATTGGATAAATTGTAGACATTTAAAATAGAAGCTTCATTGAAAGAATAGTAATAAAGGATGTTTAATGAGCCCTATTGGCTGCAAATAGCTGTATCAGGGGACGGACATGTTGTTTAGAATTTTGAGTCAGATCAACCTTCACCTAATCCAATAGGAAGGAAGATCTGAGCCAAGATTCTAAACATGTCTGCCCCATGATGGCTACACGAAGCATGGAGTAAGACACTATTTGGATTATTTCATTAACCCCAATGGCTACAAAGGACCCCTGGCCTGTTAGGGAACCAGGGTGTGGGTGCAGCTTATTACAGCTTATTGACCTACTTATTCATATTGTTTTGTGACGGGGTGCTAGGTATCAGGGTGAGCGCTACGGCACAGGTGGGTGGGGTTTGGCGGAAAAATCGGATTCCCCTTGTAGTGCAGTGTGTAACCTATGGCGCCTCGTGAACTATTTTTTTCTGTGTGTAGGGAACGTGGCGCGAAGGGAAACAGTCTGTGTCTGCAACATTGGCCCAGATTGCTTGCTCCGCACCCTTACCCAACGCTAGGGACTGATCTGAGCGCTGGGTGTCCCGTGATCATCAGGGCGGCATCATCAGGGTGCTGCCAGGAGCAAGTCCTGAAAGCTAGGGTTCGTCCTGGGAGGGCCGTGGGATCTTCTGTCTTTCTATTTTTGTCCAAGTTACCTGGCCAGGTGGACATTGGGATCGGGTAAAGGTGTTTATACTTTATTTATACAGTATTTATAGAGTATGGCTTACAATAATTAAGGCCAGAATAGCAAAAGTTTGAAGTATAGCTGATTGGGAGACTTTTTCCAACTTGGTTATTTTGACCTTAAGTTTGATACACGTGCCTGGCAGAAACACTGATAATACCTATGAACACATGTACCTCTGCCACCAAAAAGAAATATTACCTGTGCAGCAAACAAACAAAAAATGAATTTGTAAAAAAAAAAAAAAAAAATCTCCAACGCATTTGAAGTGCCATCCGGGCACAAGAGGGGTTACATTGAACAATGGTTGTTTTTTTTGATAAGGGGAAATATATAAAGGGTAAAGGAAGGTATTTATTTACCTTATGTAAGATCATAAGGCCTGTTCTTGCTCCACTTCAGCAAAAAGTAATGAAACAAATGCGTTGGGTATTTGCTCTACACAAACCCCATGAGGATGATGTTTATTTCATTTGGCCACACTGGGTACCGAGGAGCTCATTACCCGAGAATGCAAACACAGTCCTAGTTTGAGCAATAGCAGGTGATAAAAGTAGCACCCAGGCCTCCCTGACATCTAGAAAAATGTTCAATTAAAGGTCTTTGAAGCGGAAGTTTGATGACTGATCTCACGCTGATTTTTACTGGGGACGAACACACGCTAATTTCTGATGGGTTCCTAGGAAACTGTACATCTTTATGGCAGCAATTAAAGGCACTCGGTTAATCTCATCATTGCTTATACGGTGAGGGCAGAGAACAAAAAATACGGACAACTAAGCTATATACTGCTTTGGCAGAATCGCAAGCACGTGTGTATGGGGCGTCTCCGGCTTATGACATCATCTGTGGCTTGATATGCAAATGAACTGTTTTGCAATGGGAAAAAAAGTGTGAATTGGCATGTCAGGCCACAAGGTGATGTCATAAGCAGGAGATTCCACAGACACATTTAAAACATATATTTCTCTTATCTTATGCATTTTTCATTATTTCTTAAGTTGACAGGGTCCCTTTAAGTAATATTTCATGTAACCTAGGCAGACAAAATTGGGGAACCCCCCCCACCCACGTTGCACACCTACGATATGCCCCATCACCCACGTTGCACACCCACGACATGCCCCATTACATGCCACCATCACCCTCATTTAGGGTTGCCACCTGGCCGGTATTTTACCGGCAGGCCGGTAAAAAATTGGCATCAGGCCAATGTTAAGTCTATGGAGAAAGTACCAAGGCCGGTATTTTTCTGACGAAAAGGTGGCAACCCTACCCTCATTACATGCCTCCACCACGTCCATTACATGCCACCATCACCCTCATTACATACCCCACCACGTCGATTACATGACCCCATCACCCCGATTGACTGGAAGATGCTAAAGCTTGCTGAACGGTGGGGGAGGGAGCGAAAATGTTTGAAGCACCAGAAGTGTGCTTTAACACCCTCTGGCAAAGTGCCGCCCACTGCGAAAGTGCCGCCCTAGGTGGGTGCCTTGTTTGCCTTGTGGAAGATACACTACTGTGTGGACCCCTGCTTAAAATCCCACATAATGTTTCTGTCGGTTGATTGGATACATTTACATTTCCAGCAAGCTTTGTAAAGCATAAAATGTTGATAGATAATCATGTAAACACACTGAATGTGCGCTGTTTGCTGTGGCAGAAAATTTAAGATAGATTTGATTTGACAGCCGATAAGGACTGGACCGTCTGATCCGTATAGCAGAAAAACACAGCATTCATTCCTGATGGGATTTGCTGCTGAAGTCAACTGTCTGTAACTCCCAGGCAATCAATTCATCAAGAGATACATCTGCAAGTGCAGGTGGACTGGAGAGTTTAAAGGGAGTTTTTTCCCCCCCCCTTTTGCTTCAAATATAGAAGCACAAATTAAATATTTGACGGCTGAGTACAAAGATAAACTGGCATTTACTGTTTTAGGTACATGGTAATTTATGCTCTGACCAGTAGTATGGTTGAGGCTGTCGAAGACAGTCTCTCACACTGCTGGTTAGGGTTCCCTCTGCTGGTGACATTCAAAATCGAGAGAGTATCACTGCACGCGCACTGAGAGACTGTCTGACTCTGTGAGAAATGTAATATTACCCTCCTGCAGGGTTATTCTTTTAGGGAATGTGTGACGAATGAAGCACAGAGACAAGTGTATATAAAAAGGTATATTGTTATTAAATTGAGATACTGTTATAACAGGAAATGACACAGTGTACACATTACACATAACCAGTTCAAAGTCAACAGATAAGAGAAAAAATGGTATACTTATACAATTAAATGAATATCTTCTCCTTGTGCCTTCATCTTGGGTCTTCTGTTGTTTTTAGAAACAATGAGGGTTATGTATGCAATTGTTTGGAAAAATTCTAAACGTGGTCCAGACTCTATGGAAGCCAATGGTCCCTGCCGATTACATCACTTTTAAAAACTTTATGTATAACCCCCGAAGAATGCTACAGAGCAGGGTGCTATAATTTTGTAGAAAATAGGCTATATTTAGCAGGGAACTCCCCCATTAGGCAGACTACCTAAAACATCACTTCTCTAAGTTGCTCTCAGGGAAGTAAAATGCGTGGGGAGTTTCAGTAGCTCCACCCACGGATCAGTCCTCTAAACATAGTTCACGGAGTGCTCATACTTTTGGCCTCTGGTACTCATTTGAAAACTGGTATTTATATAAGCACCTCCTGTGGGCACTTAAAATAGTGAATTATATATGGTACTAAACTTTAGAGAAATGTTTTATTCTACATAGAGGAGACAGTAAAAAACAAAACAAACAAAAAAAACAGCGGTTGATGCGTTTTGCAGTTTCTGAATAACTTGTAAATCACCTTTCGTAAGATGTAAAATGCTCCATCTGCCGTGCGAAATGGTATAATCTAAACTCGGAAGGAACTGCTCTGCCCGCGGAATTTTATTGCAAAAAAAAAAAATTAAATATAAAGAAAATAATAAAAAAAAATTTATACGTCCAAAACCACACAATTTTTTTTTTTTTTTTTTTTTAAGGATATTGGCTCTTAATCGCAATCACAACTTTCATAAAAACCACAGTGCTTTGTTAATAAATATAGGAAATTATAGCCTTGCGCTGTTCATTAAAGTGACACGTTGATGCGGATTTGTAGCCTAGGACTCCAAGTTGTTTCTCCAAAGCCGTAAGATCGTTCCGTTAACGTGTTGTGTGCGAGCGATGCTTACATTCCATCGGAACCCGGCGGTTCAGTGATTTTCCGTCTGAGTTACTGGGATTGTAATTGAGATGCAGAATAGTCTTAATACATTACATTTCTTACTGGCTTTGATAACTGCCAATGTGACATCAGGATGGGATGTCGGTTTGGATGAGCGGAGCCTGCTTGCTACCAAGAAAAATATTTAGCAGGACGCACGGTGAGGTTCAATAATAGCTCTTGGAAATGAGCCACAGCAGAGCTGGCAAGAGCTAAACATTTTTAGAAATGGGTTCAAATAAGCTTTCCGTCTGCGCCGGGACATAAAGCTCCAGATGAGATGTGCTCTGTGTAGTTAACAACTTCTGAGCTGATTCACGGAGAGTTTGTGGAGCCGAGATTTACTACATTTTTTTTTAATGGTCTTTGTTGCACAGCGGAGGGCCGGAAAGTCAAGCAGTGTCTGTTCCAAAGAGCTTTCTATCGAACGATATAGGTGCTGGTAATTTCTACAAATCCATTATACATGAAAAGGACAACTGCCAGTAAAATGTTGATAGATGGCATCAAGTGTAGGCAGTTTCAATAGAAGTGTTTTAATGAAAGAATACAAATAAAGTACCATATGGAGCCCTCTTTGATTTCTATAGCTCTATCAGTCATGTTGTTTAGAATCTTTGCTCTGTATAGCTCTATCAGGGGGCGGACATGTTGTTTAGAATCTTTGATTTCTATAGCTCTATCAGGGGGCGTACATGTTGTTTAGAATCTTTGCTCTGTATAGCTCTATCAGGGGGCGGTCATGTTGTGTAGAATCTTTGCTCTGTATAGCTCTATCAGGGGGCGGACATGTTGTTTAGAATCTTTGCTCTGTATAGATCTATCAGGGGCTGGGCATGTTGTTTGGAATCTTTGCTCTGTATAGCTCTATCAGGGGGTGGACATGTTGTTTAGAATCTTTGCTCTGTATAGCTCTATCAGGGGGCGGTCATGTTGTGTAGAATCTTTGCTCTGTATAGCTCTATCAGGGGGCGGACATGTTGTTTAGAATCTTTGCTCTGTATAGATCTATCAGGGGCCGGGCATGTTGTTTGGAATCTTTGCTCTGAATAGCTCTATCAGGTGGCAGACATGTTGTTTAGAATCTTTGCTCTGTATAGCTCTATCAGGGGGCGGACATGTTGTTTAGAATATCTGCTCTGTATAGCTCTATCAGGGGGTGGACATGTTGTTTGGAATCTTTGCTCTGTATAGCTCTATCAGGGGGCAGACATGTTGTTTAGAATCTTTGCTCTGTATAGCTCTATCAGGGGGCGGACATGTTGTTTAGAATATCTGCTCTGTATATCTCTATCAGGGAGTGGACATGTTGTTTGGAATCTTTGCTCTGTATAGCTCTATCAGGGGCAGACATGTTGTTTAGAATATTTGCTCTGTATAGCTCTATCAGGGGGCGGACATGTTGTTTAGAATCTTTGCTCTGTATGGCCCTATCAGGGGGTGGACATGTTGTTTGGAATCTTTGCTCTGTATAGCTCTATCAGGGGGTGGACATGTTGTTTGGAATCTTTACTCTGTATAGCTCTATCAGGAGGCGGACATGTTGTTTAGAATCTTTGCTCTGTATAGATCTATCAAGGGCCGGGCATGTTGTTTGGAATCTTTGCTCTGTATAGATCTATCAGGGGGCGGTCATGTTGTTTAGAATCTCTGCTCTGTATAGATCTATCAGGGGGCCGACATGTTGTTTAGAATTTTTGCTCTGTATAGCTCTATCAGGGGACAGACGTGTTGTTTAGAATCTTTGCTCTGTATAGCTCTATCAGGGGGCGGACATGTTGTTTAGAATCTTTGCTCTGTATAGCTCTATCAGGGGGCGGACATGTTGTTTAGAATCTTTGCTCTGTATAGCTCTATCAGGGGGCGGACATGTTGTTTAGAATCTTGGTTTGGATGAAGGGAGATCTGACCCAAGATTCTGAACAATATATGCACACCCGCTGCTCATTTAATCAGACATATGTATATGTCCTCATGGACAACAAGGACGTGTAAGCCCTCTTGTGATCACAACCTACCTATTTTTCCTAAAGGTGGATAGAAAGGAATGACTGATAAAGTCACCCCGGCCATGAAGTGGTGGGGTAGACCAGGAGTTCCAAACTGCCACCCTCAAGCTGTTAGTGGACTACATTTTTCTTGCTCCTCTGCCAGCTGCTTTATAATGGTAGTCCATCAGTGGACGGAGGGTCGTAGTTGGTTCGTGGAGGCACCTTGGTGGTTCCTCATTCACAGTATTAGGTGAGCGAATCTCTGTAACGGAATTTCAGTGGCCAGGCGATTACGAGACTAGTGCGCTTTTATTTTCCAATCTGTGATGATCTGAATATATCTGTGAACTCTCTGACGGGGGAAAACTGTAATATGTGTAGTTAATCTGGGGGATTATTAGCGGCATAAAAGGCAGTAAATCATTGAATCCTCAGCAAGGCGCCCGCTCTCTTCCCTTATAATGAAAGTCAAGACATTTGGGGGGGGTTTTTAGAAATTTTCGGGAGGGCAAATAACACAGTGCAGCTCATTGGCAGATCACGCTGCCATATGTCTTGTCATCCTAATGATGCCATTTGTATGGTCTGTTGTGTTTCACAGAAAACATTCCGGCAAGGAAAAGTTTGCTTCTCGCCAAAAAGGGTTTTAATAGAGATGGTCTTAAAGGTATACTGGCATTTAAAGCTAGGAGTAAAAGGAGACAGTCTTAAAGGTATACCGGCATTTAAAGCTAGGAGTTACAAGGGACAGTCTTAAAGGTATACCGGCATTTAAAGCTAGGAGTTACAAGGGACAGTCTTAAAGGTATACCGGCATTTAAAGCTAGGAGTAAAAGGGGACAGTCTTAAAGGTATACTGGCATTTAAAGCTAGGAGTTACAGGGGACAGTCTTAAAGGTATACCGGCATTTAAAGCTAGGAGTAACAGGGGACAGTCTTAAAGGTATACTGGCATTTAAAGCTAGGAGTAACAGGGGACAGTCTTAAAGGTATACTGGCATTTAAATCTAGGAGTAACAGGGGACAGTCTTAAAGGTATACTGGCAGTTAAAGCTAGGAGTAACAGGGGACAGTCTTAAAGGTATACTGGCATTTAAAGCTAGGAGTAACAGGGGACAGTCGTAAAGGTATACTGGCATTTAAAGCTAGGAGTAACAGGGGACAGTCTTAAAGGTATACCGGCATTTAAAGCTAGGAGTTACAGGACATATGAAGAAAAATGACGACACGGCATAATCCCCATACATGTAGCTGAAGTTGCAGATGATCACATTTTAACTGCGTACAAATATGTAAAATTATGTTTTATTTTTATAAAAATATTTAAAATTATGGGGGGTTTTTATCCTGTATTAACAGGATACAATCTTAAAGGGACACTTGCATTTAAAAATGGAGAGAATATTAAAGGGACCCTATGTTGAAATTTGGGTTTTCAAGGAGACAGTCTGCTACAGAAATGCTGCTGTAAAATCTTTTAGGGACACTGGGATTTAAAGTTGGATTTTAAAAGAGACAATGTTACAGGGACACTGGTTGAACGTAAGGTTTTAGAGAAAGCTATAAGATGAAACAAATAGGAGCCAGCATTATTTTGTAAAAACATGGGAAGTATGAAACCCGTGTGTTAATATTACAAATTCATTACTGAATGCCAATATATATGCCAATAAACACAAGGTCTGAGTTTACCTGAGTTTTTTAAATATTTTCTCTATCATTTATAAATACAAACAAAATACTTTTTTGCCACAAGGTGGCACTGTGATTGCATTAAACTTCTTATTTACTGGTCTTGATACACTGTCATCTGAAAGACTTTAGCTAACCTGGGGGAATATAACTCCTATCATACCCTGCCAGCTCGAGAGGGCTGGCAAGGTGGGGGGGGGGCAGGAGGGCAACTGCCACCTTCACTTTTATATGCCAAATGCCCCAATTATTTTTACTATCAATCTCTGTACCTTATCTGTCAGTATATCTGTCTATCATTCTATGTACCTTATCTGTCAGTATATCTGTCTATCAATCTCTGTACCTTATCTGTCAGTATATCTGTCTATCAATCTCTGTACCTTATCTGTCAGTATATCTGTCTATCAATCTCTGTACCTTATCTGTCAGTATATCTGTCTATCAATCTCTGTACCTTATCTGTCAGTATATCTGTCTATCAATCTCTGTACCTTATCTGTCAGTATATTATCTACCAATCTCTGTATGTTATCTGTCAGTATATCTGTCTATCAGTCTCTGTACCTTATCTGTCAGTATATCTGTCTATCAATCTCTGTACCTTATCTGTCAGTATATCTGTCTATCAATCTCTGTACCTTATCTGTCAGTATATCTGTCTATCAATCTCTGTACCTTATCTGTCAGTATATCTGTCTATCAGTCTCTGTACCTTATCTGTCAGTATATCTGTCTATCAATCTCTGTACACTATCTGTCAGTATATCTGTCTATCAATCTCTGTACCTTATCTGTCAGTATATCTGTCTATCAATCTCTGTACCTTATCTGTCAGTATATCTGTCTATCAATCTCTGTACCTTATCTGTCAGTATATCTGTCTATCAATCTCTGTACCTTATCTGTCTGTATATCTGTCTATCAGTCTCTGTACCTTATCTGTCAGTATATCTGTCTATCAATCTCTGTACCTTATCTGTCAGTATATCTGTCTATCAATCTCTGTACCTTATCTGTCAGTATATCTGTCTATCAGTCTCTGTCCTTATCTGTCAGTATATCTGTCTATCAATCTCTGTACCTTATCTGTCAGTATATCTGTCTATCAATCTCTGTACCTTATCTGTCAGTATATCTGTCTATCAGTCTCTGTACTTTATCTGTCAGTATATCTGTCTATCAATCTCTGTACCTTATCTGTCAGTATATCTGTCTATCAGTCTCTGTACCATATCTGTCAGTATATCTGTCTATCAGTCTCTGTACCTTATCTGTCAGTATATCTGTCTATCAATCTCTGTAACTTATCTGTCAGTATATCTGTCTATCAGTCTCTGTACCTTATCTGTCAGTATATCTGTCTATCAGTCTCTGTACCTTATCTGTCAGTATATCTGTCTATCAATCTCTGTAACTTATCTGTCAGTATATCTGTCTATCAGTCCCTGTACCTTATCTGTCAGTATATCTGTCTATCAATCTCTGTACCTTATCTGTCAGTATATCTGTCTATCAATCTCTGTACCTTATTTGTCAGTATATCTGTCTATCAGTCTCTGTACTTTATCTGTCAGTATATCTGTCTATCAATCTCTGTACCTTATCTGTCAGTATATCTGTCTATCAATCTCTGTAACTTATCTGTCAGTATATCTGTCTATCAGTCTCTGTACCTTATCTGTCAGTATATCTGTGTATCAATCTCTGCACCTTATCTGTCAGTATATCTGTCTATCAGTCTCTGTACCTTATCTGTCAGTATATCTGTCTATCAATCTCTGTACCTTATCTGTCAGTATATCTGTCTATCAGTCTCTGTACCTTATCTGTCAGTATATCTGTCTATCAATCTCTGTAACTTATCTGTCAGTATATCTGTCTATCAATCTCTGTACCTTATCTGTCAGTATATCTGTCTATCAGTCTCTGTACCTTATCTGTCAGTATATCTGTCTATCAATCTCTGTACCTTATATGTCAGTATATCTGTCTATCAGTCTCTGTACCTTATCTGTCAGTATATCTGTCTATCAATCTCTGTACCTTATCTGTCAGTATATCTGTCTATCAGTCTCTGTACCTTATCTGTCAGTATATCTGTCTATCAATCTCTGTACCTTATCTGTCAGTATATCTGTCTGTCAGCCTCTGTACCTTATCTGTCAGTATATCTGTCTATCAGTCTCTGTAACTGATCTGTCAGTATATCTGTCTATCAGTCTCTGTACCTTATCTGTCAGTATATCTGTCTATCAATCTCTGTACCTTATCTGTCAGTATATCTGTCTATCAATCTCTGTACCTTATCTGTCAGTATATCAGGTTGGCTGACAAAGTGACACCAATGCAAGCTACATTTTTATTTGTTTGTCTCTATTTATTCGGCCGCAGCTTTCTATTAAGGGGTTAATTGATAGGATGGATAAGTAGAGCAGTATTTTTGTTGTATGCTTGGGCACAAAAGCTTGCCAGTTTCTTAAAGTCTATCAAATCGAGAATATAACATATAAATTATGTTGACAAACAAACAAAAAAAAATGTTCATTACAAGCTAGCGAACTGCATGTCATGTGCAAAGATTGCCCCCAGAGGGCGCCATTGACTTGCAGTTATTTGTAACATTGCAAACTACAATTGAAAAATTGCTTGTTTTTTTATAAAAAGGCTTCCAGTCTAAGGGGTTTTTAAAAACAAATTGTGTGTGAGGGTAAAGCATGACGGCACGTCACACCCATGGTCACCGGACAGAGACGTTTAATTTCCGTTTAGAGTGCCCTGTGACCACTTACAGACAGCTGACCGATCCATAAAATAGATATCTTCCAACTGCCCTGTATTGGATGACGCGTTTCGCTGACCCCTGGCGCGTTTCGGAGGGGAGGAAGTAGATGAACTCAGCATCTTCCCTCCACCCGATCCCCACATGTAATCACAAGTGTTTTCTCTTTCATTCAGTGGATTGGATATATTTACGACTCTTCTTTCTCTTTGCATTCTGTTGCTCGGCTTCCACACCCCTTCCCACACTATCCCAGGATTATAGAGGATATCCCAAGCACCCTTCACCTGAGAGAGGATATTTGGGGCTGACATTGTGTCATCCCTGAGCCTGGTTCTAGAGGGGTCTTCAGCTTGTTTTTTTCCCCCAATTTGAGACTGCTAACTACTGCACAATAGGAGGGTCTCTCTTTTTTTTTTTTTTTTTGTCTCCCTTGGTATATCAGAGGATCAATGAGTCTGGGGCCTTGCAAGTCATGTTAATAGACTGAGAGCACCATAGAGCAGGTACAACTCATACACTGGCCAACCTGGAGGAGAAGGAAGTGGATCTCCTGCTGATGGACAGAGGAGGACACTGGCATGGGTGCCCACGAGATTTTTTTTTCAGGAGTGGGCTCCTTTCCCCTCTCCCACTCCAGTGCCTCCTTTCCTATTCCCAACTGCCTAACCTTGTTGGCTTAGTAGAGGGGTTCCTGGTGGGAGACAAATGTCATTTAACCATTAATAGGAAAAATGATATGATCTTGGGTATCTACCTGAGCAACATGAGACCCTTGTCTTTACAATAACTGGGGTGGTAAAGATTAGCTCTATTTACCACAGTCTACAATTCCTACGGTGCCAAGCCAGGTATGGCTGCCTGTGTATCATGGGAGCTGCAGTCAACAACAAAGTCATTGTGCAGTGTAGTATAGTCCAACACAACTACACACCACACCCCAACTAGAACTACAATTCCCATGAAGTGCAGCCGGCAATATGGGGGATATCTCAAACTCCTTCATTTTGGTATAAGTTTGAAATTCCCTTGTCAATTGCCTGCAATTTTCTCTTTCATATATGAAGCCACCTTAGTGTTTATCCTGTAGACTTACAGTAGTCCCCCTTCCCCCCAATCGTTAGTACTATCCCCATAAAGTAGTAATCGCTGTGTAGTTTAACTCGACAAGCATTTTGAGGTATTACAGGAGGGTAGCTAGAGGGCATTAAAAAAGGACATATAGGTTTAGATGCAAAAAGAGAACACTTGGTAGTTATGCAGCAGTAGTGGTTAACCTCTGGCACTCCAGGGGCTGATATATTATCTCTGATCATCACTGTACGTTGGCACTCCAGCTGTACGCATCCCCTGATGCTTACCACATCCGACTGGCTGAGAGTCATGGGAACTGTAGTCTCAACAGCTGGAGGTTAACCTAACCCTGACATGTACCACTGGTCTGCAACATGCACCACCTGCTAGAGCAGGGGCGTCCAACGTGCGGCCTGAGGGCCAAATGCGGCCCGTCGGGCATTGAGGTGCGGGTAAGTGTATGTAGGTGAGTGTGTCTGTGTATAAATGTGTATGTGTGTGGGGTTTAAGTGTATGTATATATGTATGTATGTGAGTGTGTGTATAAATGTGTATGTGTGTGTGTGGTAAGTGTATGTATGTATTTGAGTGTGTGTGTGTATAAATGTGTATGTGGGGTAAGTGTATGTATGTATTTGAGTGTGTGTGTGTATAAATGTGTATGTGGGGTAAGTGTATGCATGTGAGTGTGTGTATAAATGTGTATGTGTGTGTGTGTGTGTATAAATGTGTATGTGTGTGTGTATAAATGTGTATGTATGTGAGTGTGTATATGTGTGTGGGGTAAGTGTATGCATGTGAGTGTGTGTATAAATGTGTATATATGTGAGTGCGTGTTAAGTGGGCGTGGGGTAAGTGTATATATGTGAGTGTGTGTGTGTATAAATGTGTGTGTGGGGTAAGTGTATGTATGTGAGTGTGTGTGTATACATGTGTATGTGTGTGTGGGGTAAGTGTATGTATGTGAGTGTGTGTGTATACAGTGGTGTATCTTGATTTTGTGCTGCCCTAGGCAGACAAAATCCGGGCACCCCCCTACCCAAGCTGCACACCCACGTTACACACCTAAGACATGCCCCATCATTGAGACTCACATCAAGCTCACACTCCCATCACACTCAGTCACACACTCCTACTCTCATCACACTCAGTCACACACTCCGACTCCCATCACACTCAGTCACACACACTGTCTCCCATCACACACACTCTGACTCCCATCACACTCAGTCACACACACTGTCTCCCATCACACACACTCTGACTCCCATCACACTCAGTCACACACTCCTACTCCCATCACACTCAGTCACACACACTGACTCCCATCACACACACTCTGACTCCCATCACACTCAGTCACACACTCCTACTCCCATCACACTCAGTCACACACACAGTCTCCCATCACACACACTCTGACTCCCATCACACTCAGTCACACACACATACAGTCTCCCATCAGCACTTACCTTTCCCTGGCAGGCAGGCAGCATGGTCCCTCCATGCTGCCTGTTCGGCTCCCCGGTGATTGTGCCAACAGGTCACGTGACCGGGCGCGCGTATGACGTCAGCGCGCCCGTCACGTGACTGTCGGCACTTCCGTGTCGGCATACTGCACGGGGAGCCGAACAGGCAGCACGGAGGTTTCTCTGTGCTCCCTGTTCGGCTCCCCGTGCAGCCTGGCAGGCAGAGCGATGGTGAGGGGGGATCTTCCGATCCCCTCTCACCTCCGTCTCTGCCTGCAAGCGCGGTCTTTTTTTTTTTTTTTTTAAAGGGCCGCGTTTTTTTTTTTTGTTTTTATTTTTATTTTTTAGTGCTGGGGGGCGCTGCCGCCCCCCAAAATTTGCCGCCCTAGGCATCCGCCTAGGATGCCTCGCGGTAAATACAGCACTGTGTATACATGTGTATGTGTGTGTGGGGTAAGTGTGACTGTGTGGGAAGGGGGGGTAAGTGTGACTGTGTGGGAAGGGGGGGTAAGTGTGACTGTGTGGGAAGGGGGGGTAAGTGTGACTGTGTATGCATGTGTGTGTTTGTAGTTAATGTGACCACTGCACATATATATATATATATACACACATGTATATAATTATATATATTTTTCTCTGAATGAATGAAAAAATGTGGCCCATGCACGCATACATTTCTAGTGAAGTGGCCCTTTGCAGAATAATCTTGGACACCCCTGTGCTAGAGGGATAGGAAGAGAGCAGATGGGACCACTCTCACAGCAAGGGAGTGTACAGAATTAAATAAAAGCTTTTTTTTTGCTGCATTTCCCTGGCTGCCAAGTGTGTTTTCTGCTCTCTATGTCTAGTTAAACATGCATGAGAAATAGTCTGCTACTTCTCTATCAGTTTCTGCTGCTCTAGGGGTCCTGTTTGAGTTTCCTAGGGGGCCCCCCTCTGCACGCCACCGCCTCTGTAGAAGGGGGAGGCAGGGGCTCGTCCCTGGGAGTGTCCCAGCCTGTTGTTGCTTGGTGTAGTATGAGCAGTTCTGATAATATAAACTTGCATGTCTGTGAAAGCACTTTACTAGATCCAAGACCCTCACCCATGGCTGACAACATAGACCCTGAGCTAAAGCCCCGGCGGATTGCTGATCCAAGCCCAGGTAACTAGCCCAAGACAGGGCTGCAAGGGTTAATAAGAGGGTGGTGGAGGGTGAAGAGAGAGTATATTGCACTGTGTCTTCTCTAGATCTCTGCTGAGTATCTGCCTCATGACCTCACTGGGGTGACAGGTGATTCCCTCTGTTTAGGGGACAACTGCCCCTGATACAACTGCCCCTGATACAACAGCCCCTGATACAACTGCCCCTGATACAACTGCCCCTGATACAACAGCCCCTGATACAACTGTCCCTGATAATACAACAGCCCCTGATACAACTGCCTCTGATACAACTGTCCCTGATACAACAGCCCCTGAAACAACTGCCCCTGATACAACTGCCCCTGATACAACTGCCCCTGATACAACAGCCCCTGATACAACTGCCCCTGATACAACAGCCCCTGATACAACTGCCCCTGATACAACTGCCCCTGATACAACTGTCCCTGAAACAACTGCCCCTGATACAACTGCCCCTGATACAACAGCCCCTGATACAACTGCCCCTGATACAACTGCCCCTGATACAACAGCCCCTGATACAACTGTCCCTGAAACAACAGCCCCTGATACAACAGCCCCTGATACAACTGCCCCTGAATCCCTCTGTCCCAGGGATACCGTCTATGATGGACTACTCCATGGAACTGCGAGTACCATTAAGCTCAGCCAGCCAATGGGACCATACTCTGGCTGGCTCAGCATCAACCTGCCAAAATGTTTATAAATCTTGTTCACTCCACTAGTTGGCTCCTAATTTAACGGGTAAAATTGTCTTGCTCTAAATGCTTTGTACACATGTAACTCCTGTGCTATCCTGCAGCTGTCTGTACAGAGATCTGTCAGTTTTGTCTGCTCAGCTGGGACATGTATTAATTCTGATCTTTGACATGTTTAAAGGGATTAACCTTTCATTGCCAGTCCTCCTGATATCTATTGCAAGGCATTGCCAACAGTAACCCATTACCCTGCCAGGAAATGCCCCCTTAACTCTTACCCCAATTAATAAATGCAATGTATAATAGTGTAAGAAATTATCATACCCTCCTACAGGGGTTATTCTTTTAGGGAATGTGTGACGAATGAAGCACAGTGACAAGTGTATATAAAAAGGTATATTGTTATTAAATTGAGATACTGTTACAGGTTATACAGGAAATACACAGTGTACACATTACACATAACTGGTTCATAATAACAAGTAACAGACAATGGTATACTTATACATTCATATCTTCTCCTTGTTCCTTCATCTTGGATCTTCTGCTGGCTGTCCCCTCCTCACACAGGAACAGACAAGACTAGCACTCTCCCTCCTTCCACAGGAACAGCAAGACTAACTAGCCAAAGTGGTTCACTCAACTCAGTATCCCAAAATCCCTTAGTTACCTCCCAGAGAGTTAAAGAACCAGTTCAACCTAGTTTGGAGATATATGGTCTCTGTAATAAATGCAACCCCCTTTGTCACACCTATCTGTTAGTAAGTAGAACTGGGAAGAACTGAAAAGGCTTGTTTTTACAATCTAAAGAAGTCATCTCTGTAGCTTTGTTTACAACCTTTTCTGATGTTCAAATGACCTTCCATTGTGAAACCAGATTACACGCCCACCCCACCAAAAGCATATATCTATGTATTAAATATAAAACAACATTGTTTATAAAGGCACCCTATATTTCTTACAGTCCCCACCTAGAGGGCGAATGACTCCAATAGAAAATGAGCCCTCTTAAATAAATATAGTACCTTTATTATGTGAGCTCTGAAATAGTATGTGTATTACTGAGACACAAGTGATATGACAACCACAAATATTTAAAATTTAGGGTACTGTGAGGCGTAATTTAGCCGAATCATGGAGGCACTCACAGTTATCATATTTCATCAATAATTTGAACTCCTTCAGCCATATTCTCAACCTTCTGTTACCCTCATAGGCTCGGCATCACCTCAACCATTCGACTCCACTCCCATCACCCTCAGTTACCTGTGCCACCAACACTGCTCACTGCTTCCACCACAGGGTTCCATTAAACCTGACCTCGCATAATTCGAGGTATTAGGGCCCTGATCCTTGCCCACCATGTCATCTGGTGTATTCTCACACCAACAGAAGTTCATTTGCTGTTCTTACATAGTGTATTGAAGAGACCACACAACAGAGAAACCCAGTTTATTGATTGTTTGTAGTGGGGATCTGAGTGAAGGTGTCTGTGCACGTTTATTGAAAGCTGGATAGCTGGAGTGGGTTAGTGTTTGAGCCCTTTGAAGGTGTTTGATAATTTGTCAATAGGCCCCTGGCTTCTGGAAATTAAAATATATTCAGCACAGAAAGGGTGCATTGGCCAAATCACTAGTGGTCTGATTATCATTCTTGTCTCAGCATTACCATCTGGCTTCACAAGTGTTCATCTATTACAATGTAAGTAAAATACAACCCTTCACCTTAATGTCTATTAAACAATACATCCCAATACCAGTATAAACTCATCTAACACAACCATCTCATACTCTCGTAACCATTTACCCCCCCTGCGGATAGTTAAATAAAATAAATAGAAAATGGCAAATTATGCATTGACACTCTATAATTCACCCCACCTTGAGAGTATTAATTACAAAAGAACAGACAACTCATAATAAAATGAAGATGGAGAGAGAAAAGAAAAAAGTAAATTGAATGCTACCATTACATTCAGACTTTGCAATGTATGCAATGTATACAGTTTGGCAGCATGCAATCTATAAAAAAAACTGACAATTGTCTGTTGCCATTCAAAGATAACAATTTTAAAAAAAATCAACTTGAGGCTATTTTTTGTGGTAACCAAAATAATAAAACAAAAATATTTAGTGTTGTAAACCAGCAGGTTACACTCACATCTCTCCAGTGTGACAAAAATATAAGCCTCACATTGGCAACAAATCACCTAATCTATTAGTTTATAATGATTAATCCAGCATCAAAAATAAAAAGCATAGCTGGCAGTGCAGGCGTGCTAATCTAATAAAACAAAAATAATTTGGAATTTTGCACCTGACTGTGTGTAATGAATTTAGAGGCTTTTCCATAATATGAAAAATAAAAATACATATTACGGTCCTCTATGAACTGGAATTTAACTTTTCCTGAAAGAGAATAAATATTAAATGGCAGGCCTTCTCACAGGTCTATTTCCTCTTCCTCCTCAGTTGGTATAATCTTCACATATTTCTGAAAAGTAAACTTGAAGAGTAAAAGTTAGTATCATAGAATTAATCTGTTCTACCTTTTTGAACAGTTTCTTTGTAAATCACCTCATGTAATTTACCAACTTGTTCCTTAAGATATTCCAGTCTTTCTAGAAACCCACTTTTTAGAGAATCATTTTCTGCCTGTAGCTGTTTCTTCTTAAACACATGGTGTGGAACCCAAGGCTTGGTGTAGGCTTTCCTAACACTATTATCTCTTCCATGAGATCCCCACCTAGTGTAATTAAAAGCATACTTATCTCTCTGCCTCCAGCTATCACCCATGGATCTTTCCTGAACATGATGTGTTTTAACAAAGCAATTTCTAGAAAAATGTCCTACCTTACCACATGCAAAACATTTGAGGGCTTCCCTCCTGCCTGTGGATTCTTGAAATTTGTGTGGGGGTCTACTCTGATAGTACTGTCTCTGAAGTGAGGGGCTTAATACAGACACAGGCTTTGCATTAACTTTCCAGTGATTTCTGATAACTCTGTGATTAGCACAAGTTTGCTTTTCACCTAAGCTTTGACCATCTATTTCATTTACACCAACATTTTGTGCCACTTTGAGTGCAGCCACAACCTCATTTCTTTTCTGTAACAGTCCATTTGAATCAGTAATTTTAGCTATACAATGTGAATGGTCAGCTTCCTCCTTGCTGGAAGTTGCATTGGTTTTACGCTCTCCATTGGCATCATTCAGCCTTTGAGTGAGCTGCTCATTTGTACTGTGCAGTTCCTTGTTTTCCTGTAAAGTCTGCTGGTAGCTTACACATAAAGCATTAGCACTCTCTGCAGCAATTTTGAACATCTCCACTTCATCCTTTAAACTAACAATTTTTGCTTCCAAGATTTCATTTTGCTCTTTCACTGATTTGTACTGCTCTGCTATCCAACGAGCAGCAACATTCAAAACCTTTTTCACTTTTGATTTAGACAATTTCTTATCAAGAACTGCCCTGGTCACATACTCCTGAGCTTTGCACCATGGATCGGAGGCTCCCTCCATGCATTTAATAACACTGTCATGGTTTGTGACCTTGGTAAATGCTCTCAAGAAACTCTCCATTATTAGCAAAACAATTCGCTTGGCTATATATTCAAAATATCAGGACAATATTCCAATTCAATACACAATTTATACACTTATAAATATACTCACTCGTCACACTAAATCCCTCCTACCTGACTCGCCACTTGTAAGAAATTATCACACCCTCCTACAGGGGTTATTCTTTTAGGGAATGTGTCACGAATGAAGCACAGAGACAAGTGTATATAAAAAGGTATATCGTTATTAATCTGAGATACTGTTACAGGTTATACAGGAAATACACAGTGTACACATTACACATAACTGGTTCATAATAACAAGTAACAGACAATGGTATACTTATACATTCATATCTTCTCCTTGTTCCTTCATCTTGGATCTTCTGCTGGCTGTCCCCTCCTCACACAGGAACAGACAAGACTAGCACTCTCCCTCCTTCCACAGGAACAGCAAGACTAACTAGCCAAAGTGGTTCACTCAACTCAGTATCCCAAAATCCCTTAGTTACCTCCCAGAGAGTTAAAGAACCAGTTCAACCTAGTTTGGAGATATATGGTCTCTGTAATAAATGCAACCCCCTTTGTCACACCTATCTGTTAGTAAGTAGAACTGGGAAGAACTGAAAAGGCTTGTTTTTACAATCTAAAGAAGTCATCTCTGTAGCTTTGTTTACAACCTTTTCTGATGTTCAAATGACCTTCCATTGTGAAACCAGATTACACGCCCACCCCACCAAAAGCATATATCTATGTATTAAATATAAAACAACATTGTTTATAAAGGCACCCTATATTTCTTACAATAGCATTAAGTATTTAATGTAGGGTGATCTGCGGATTATATTACCCTTCATGCAGCCCTGCGTGTTTCATAGGCCCCCCTGAATATAACAGAAGGGGTCACCCTTACAGCGACATCCAGGTATAATATACCTGGAAAGTACATTCAACTCTGTTTCTTTAAGTGGACAAAAAATGGAATTTAATATTCGCTAATTACTGCCCGGTGGAGAGTTTGAAGACTAATCTATAGACTAATCATCTATAGTATGTATTATTCCAAAGGTGTGCATTTTTTATTTAATATAGTGCATTTACCATATATATATATATCATTATTTATGTGTTCTTTTTATGGCCTCACTCTTGCTGAGTATTGCATTCTGGGGGATATGGTAACCTCACTACTGAAGTGCATTAAGTCCCCTGGATATGGTACCATCACTATGGTTGTGTGTTACCTTAAATACCACATTATTGCACGCTAGGGTGGTAATTATTCTAAACTGACATGAGGGGAATTCACAGGCACGCTCCACAGATTCGGGGGTACGCCATTCACGCTGTAGCTGTCTGCACATGCCATTGATACAACTGCCCCTGATACAACTGCCCCTGATACAACTGCCCCTGATACAACTGCCCCTGATACAACTGCCCCTGTTGTTTTTACTTCTGGCGTCTTATTTTTATTCATGTGTATAAAACACATGATTATCTACAAATTAAAATGGCTCCTGATTAAGGGCTATGTATACAGCCTATAGCTGTTGCCACTGGGGATAAAATGACCATAATATGTTTATTATTGTTTGTTATTTTACAGGAGAGGCAGATGCAGGGCTGGGCAGATGTGGTTTGGTGTTGTTTATTGTATCCTTTTTCTTTTTTCTTGTCACCTTTCCCATATCAATATGGGTGTGCATCAAGGTAAGGTCTCCATGCTGGCAAACCAACCTACTGTGGGTGATCTATAAGAGAGGTGCCTGCAGATATAGCACCAATACGGAATTTGGGAGTAGCTGTAACCGTGCTAGCCCCGTACATCCGAGTTTTCTCTGGTTAAACCCATATATTAAAAAATAATTGCATATTTCTCCATGATGCTTTGAAAATTTTGCATTAAATGTCCGGTACCCTACTGGTGACGGAAGCTCAATCTCATGTGAATAGAATATCTGCCGCCCTTGGCTGCATTAAGCTTGATTCTGTATTACAGATTGTAAAGGAATATGAGAGAGCTATCATCTTCAGACTGGGGCGTATGCTGCAAGGCGGAGCCCAGGGGCCGGGTCAGTATTATTATTATTATTATTAATTAGCTGTGGTGGTGGGTTTTGATTGGCTCAATGATTGCCACCACTAAATCCAGTTGTGTATTTTGGTTTCGTGCTGCCCTATGCACAACTACATTCGGGCACTCCCCTCCTCCATTGCACACCAAGTATTGCCCCCAGCACCCACATTGCAGAACCAGGGCATATACCAGTGCCCCATCACCCACACTACACACCCAGGATTTGCCCCATCACCCACACTACACACCCAGGACTTACCCCATCACCCACACTGCACACCCAGGACTTACCCCATCACCCACAATTCACACCCAGGACATGCCCCAGCACCCACATTGCAGAACCAGGGAATATACCAGTGCCCCATCACCCACGCTACACACCAAGGATTTCCCCCCATCACCCACACTACACACCCAGGACATGCCCTAGCACCCACATTGCAGAACCAGGGAATATACCAGTGCCCCATCACCCGCACTGCGCACCAAGGATTTCCCCCCATCACCCACACTACACACCCAGGACTTACCCCATCACCCACACAGCACACCCAGGACTTACCCCATCACCAACAATTCACACCCAGGACATGCGCCATCACCCACATTGCAGACCCAGGTTGTACCCCAGCACATGCCACATAAACCACACTGCACTCCCAGAACATGCCCCATCGCCCATATTGCAGACCCAGCAAATGCCCTATCACCCACATTGCAGACCCAGGACATGCACCATCACCCACAATGCACACGCCAGCACCAGGACATGCACCCATTACCCACATTGCAGACCGAGGACAATTCCAATCAGTCACACTGCAGACCCAGGATTTACCCCAGCCAGCTCCCTGGTGTCTAGTGGCAGGCAACATGGGGTGTGTGCGCTGCCCAGGCATACAGACATTTTACCATGCTGCCCCTCGCACTCCCCACGTGGTCTGAAGACAGTCACATGACCAAGTTTTTTTTTTTTTAAAGGGCTGGTTTTAACCGGCCCCCTCCCCAAGGCAGGTGCTGTCCTAGGCACTATCCTTATTTGCCTTGCGCTGAATACAGCACTTGCTAAGTCTCCTACCTCTTCCCAGGACTCTTCTTCGTCCTTCCCTGCATTGACAGCTTCATCAGAGTGGACATGAGAACCATATCGTTTGACATTCCGCCCCAAGAGGTAACCCACTCCAGTACCCATAACTCCTATCACCCAAAGCAGGGCACACTCTCCCATAATAACTCAAATCCCTGCAGATCTTGGGAAGCCCTGATTTAAAACACTAAGATTTCTCTAGATTTCTATACCTGCTACAGATCATTTTTTCCAAATTTGTTTTAAAAAGAAGAAATACAGAATAAGTTTAAAGAAATTACAGAGACCTCAAACATGTCTGGGAGTGGAAGGTCCGGGTTTAAGAGATTACATTTTATCATCATTGTTTAGATATCCTTCAGCTTGGACATCTCAAACATCAACCTTTATAGGGTCACTAAACCTCGTTTTACACTTGTGCTTCTAATATACAAGCATGTTCATACTCCTCTGTCTGAGATGACTCTTTAATTGTTTCTGCCCTCAGATTTTGACCAAGGACTCCGTAACGGTCAGCGTGGATGGCGTGGTCTATTATCGGGTCCAAAACGCCACCCTGACTGTAGCCAATATTGAAAACGCCAATTCTGCCACCCGCTTGCTGGCCCAGACCACCCTGAGGAATGCACTGGGAACCAAGAACCTGTCTCAGATCCTGTCGGACAGAGACGAGATCGCACATAACATGCAGGTCAGGAAGTCCTGCGCTGATTAAACCACTTAGAGCTGACAGTCTGATTTAATCTTTATGTAACAAGCTCCATTGAGTGAACGGGCCAGGTCAGAAAAAGTGTCTGTGTGTCTCAGATCCTCACAGTGCATTTCTCTTTTAGTGTCTAGGGATTTATAGTTCAGCAGCAGCTACAGGGCCGCATCAATCCAGGGAAATCACGCTGCCCAGAAAGTAGCGGTGACAGTGGTCACCCCGAGGTGCACAGTCCCAAATATTTGTATCACAGATAAGTGAGTTAGATAGATGTCCAAATGCCTATTCAATACAGTCATATATGTAATCAAACCTACAAATGTATATATTTGCCCCTGAGACCATTAGGATCCCATTACCATATGGGGTAACAATTTTATTTTGTCTTACATTAAACTTTAAGAGGAGTTAAAAGCTTTTTCAAAAAATTTTTCTATGTGTTATGGTTGCGGAGTTATTAAACTTTTTTTTAATGCATAATATTCTATAACTGAGAGGGACTGGACAGCTGAGCTCCATGGACAGAATTTGTCCATTGACAGTGTTGCTCTGCCTGTGAACTCTGAACTAAAGGGTCACTGACCAGGAAATTGTCTAAGCAAGCAATACTTTTTTTGTTTTTGTTTTTCAATGGGAGCTCTGGTGGAAAGAAGTGCTTAAATAAAAAATGAAATATCTCATGAAAGCTTAATGATAGAAATAAAATTCAAAAAAGCATTTAATTCTTCTTAATGGGGCCATTTATTTGGGAGAAGAAGGGAAAAAATTGGGGGGAATTTACTCCCACTTTAACGCGCTTCTCAGATTTGATTTTGTGTTATAGACATTGGTCTTCCCTTCTCCTACTGCTAAGGAATTGCAGCAAAGTGACTTGTAATTTAAAAAAGTACTAGCCACTGTCTCAAAACTGCAAATTAATCTTAATCACTCAACTCTTAAATCAGCATGCCTCATAGATATTTTGATGAAGCTGTGAGCCGTTTGTTTTGTAACAAAAACAAACCATGCATAACGGTAACCTGGAGAGTTAACTACATTCCAAAACTAGGGAATAACAAAGTCCTCCGGAAAGTGATCTCTTAGCAAGTCACTTCCTTCTCTTTTTTGTTGTTGTTTTAATTCTCTGTTTTCATTTCCCATAAAGCCGAGATCATAACCGAAAAAAAAATAAAAATTCAAAATATTAACATGGACAAGTATTAACCTAAAAAAAAAATATTAAAAAAAAATAACAAATATAATTCAAAAATAGAGAAAAAAAGAGAATTTTTAAATTTATTTGAATTCCTTTCATTCTAATGTAAAATCCAAAACATTTTGCTTCCCTTCAACCTCACCAGGGAAGTATAGAAGTCCTCAAGGTATAGACTGAAATGTTATATGTTCCATACCTCACCCATACTGTTTGTTGATTAAATTCTCTGGCTCCCATCTAGTTGTTTTTACAGCAGCATGTCTAGTATTAGAATAAATCATGGTTTCAGTGTGAGAGGTTATTTACCTGTTTATCCATTCGATATGTATTGAGCACATTCTATATGTTTCCCCTACGCTGGAATAATCTCTGTAGCACATTAATAAGATGGATGGTCCGCGAGGCTCTGGAACTAGCGATCGAGCGATTTGTACGATGAAGCCATTTTGTTCTAGTTGATCTTGGTAATTGGCGTCATGGATATTTATTTTTCTACCCTTGCAGTCTACCCTCGATGTGGCCACCGATGACTGGGGTATCAAGGTCGAGCGAGTGGAGATCAAGGACGTGAAGTTACCCGTCCAGCTGCAGAGGGCGATGGCGGCAGAAGCCGAAGCTGCGCGGGAAGCGAGAGCCAATGTAAAGTCTCATTGTAATACGCAATCGCAATAACTCGCAGGAGCCATTTTGTTTATTCCGGATGTCCATTATAAAAAAAAAAAAAATTAATTCACTTTTATAGCTTCAAAAAGTTTTTTTTTCCTTATACAATTTATCTTGTAAGCTCTTTAAGAGTCAGAGGGATCAATAAGACAAAGCTCTAAGACAGGGAACTAAAATGACACAGACTCACAATTTTGGAATTCGATAAACAAAAAGTGTTTTTTTTTTAATGTTAAAAAATAATTCATATTACTTTTATATAATATATCAATTTAGAATTTTTTTTTTTTAATGCTAAGAATTTTATTTTACATTTTTTTTTTATTTTTTTATTAAATGTTAACAAAAAAAAAAAAAAAGTTTCCACTCTCCTGGTATCCCAGATTGCAGTTAATTGGCCTCTGTGTAATGTAACTGAGAAGAGAGGTCACGGGTACCCTGTACGCCTTCATTTACTGTGTGGGTTTAAAGGAACGGTCTCCTGGAGACACAGATTACCTACTCATCCATTTTATATTTTTAAAGCTAAATATATATATTTTATTAAGTTAAAGAAACACTGAATAAACCTCAAGTTCCACCTGTGGACCACGTGAGACAGTTATTGATAGATTCTCCCCTTTCTGGGAATAGGGCCAGATCCTTTTTATTCTAGTTTGGTGCAAGCTACATATCTTCAGGCAGTTATTTGGGGAATTTCAGGAAGCCAGCCCCCACCCCTGTATTGCTTAGGCATGTCTCACTTTCTAATAGTGCAGGGGAGTCAAACTCAACTCTTAAAAGTTCAAATATTTTTTTTTTTTTCAACCTGGCTTCCTTAGAGGAAGCAAAGATTGAACAATAGCGTCCCCCTTTCCCCAAGTAAAACAGACGTCTATCTTTCTGATACATGCAGGTTTACCCCGAGCTCTGACTCTAAGCAGAGGCAGAGCTCAGCTGGATGCTGCACCACACCGTTAGTGTTTTTGAATGCCACCAATAGAGAGAGAGACTGTGAGCCCCAACAGTGAGTGTAAATAAGTTCCCCTCTGTGACAGCCACAGTCCTGAAGGACTTGGTGTAAAAAAAAAAATGCCTCCCACCCTTGGGGGTCATGTGACTGCCTAGGAAACCATGCTCAGGATGGGTGCGGTTGCCAGTGACGCACAATAGCAGTTGACTTCGACAGCAAGTCTTCTAACGAAACACCCAGAATCTGTGGGTCCTAAAAAAATTAATCAAATTAAAAAAAAAAAAAAAAAAGGAATAATTATTTTAAGAAAGAATACAAATAAAGTACCTTATTTTAATTTGTTCTGTATAGTTCCGTCAGACAGCTGACATGTTTGGAATCTTAGATGACATCTTCCTTCAATCAGAGCCAAGATTCTAAACAAAATGTCTGCCCCCGGATAGTTAACCAGAGCAAAGAGGGTCTTTGTTTACCATAAGTTATTTTTATGCCTACAGGTGTCCTTTAGAATTTTGCCCGTACCGGTTGTTTTTGTTTGTCGTTACCAGTCGGGAAGAGTTACACACATTGCACCTAGCTGGCACCTTGATTACGACTCATGTGATACCTTCTTCCAACTTGCATCCCATAGTAGCATCTCTAGAGCTATATACAGCATGAGGGTCTCTGGGGGGCACATTACACAATGGCCGCCATCTCCTAGAGGTTCTGTCTCCAGTTATGGGATAGAGCTCATTTTCTGGTTCTGTAGGAAATCCAACTGATCTACTGAAAAAGAAAAGATATTTATAGTGTAGTATTTTATTTAATAATGTAATTACCTGCTTCCTTTGTCATTATCATCATGTCTTCCCATTTGGCCTGCAGGTTATAGCCGCTGAAGGAGAAATGAATGCTTCCCGGGCTCTGAAAGAAGCCGCCATAGTCCTCTCCGAATCGCCAGCCGCACTTCAGCTGCGCTACCTCCAAACCCTGAACACCATTGCGGCAGAGAAGAATTCCACCATCGTCTTCCCTCTCCCCATTGACATGTTTCAAGGCTTTATGGGGGGCAGGAAGTAGAATTGCCCTTCAGGCTGGCCAGGAAGGTCTTGAAACGCGTCTGCCATCCTTAACTGTACAAGGGATGTTGTACCAATAATTTTTGATATTGTCTGTTCTAATGTAAGACATATTTTATATCCCATACTATAAACCATAAATATTCAACAGTAGAGTTTTTTTTTTAAAGTGTAAATAATTACTGAAGAACCACAAAAATCCTGGAATTGACCTTTAAAACCCCGTTTCTCGAGTTGCTTCACAACTCAAGTCAGTCCCCTTTTCTGAATTTGTTAGGTTTTAAATTATAATTGGAAATGGGAAATTTGTGGCCAATTTCTGTATTTCCTTTTGGTAATCTCACTTTTTTTTTTAGGCCATAAACCTAGCTCGCAGTCTAATGTTTCACTCCCGCCCACCAGCAGGAAGTCCTGAGCTGATCGTAACAGGGCAGCTTCCTGTTTGGTGGCCATTTTGAAATTGTCGTCAAGGTGTGAAAAAAAAAAAAAACTGTGCGCGGTACAGACATGAATCCCGCCCTCAGAAACCATTTGATACAAAGTTGCTTGCAGAGAAATGGACTAGTGATCAATCACGGCAAGCGAATTAGAGGGGAGGAAAGCAATTGGGGTTTTTTTTAAAAAAAACTTCTTGTTCTTTTTACCCATTTTAAATTAAGTTATCTATATTTTGTTATGAGACAAGTCATCAGAAATTTCAGAGCCCCTTACCCCCCATATATCCCACTCGCCCCCCTACTCTCCCAAAGTAATTTTAGCCAGGCCTTTGTATGTCATGCCAATCAAGTAGATGCCCCATCACCCACAGTGCACACCCATATTTACCCCAGCACTGCACCACAGGACATGCCCCATCACCCACAGTGCACACCCATATTTACCCCAGCACTGCACCACAGGACATGCCCCATCACCCACAGTGCACACCCATATTTCCCCCGGCACTGCACCACAGGACATGCCCCATCACCCACAGTGCACACCCATATTTCCCCCGGCACTGCACCACAGGACATGCCCCATCACCCACCGATATTTACCCCAGCACTGCACCACAGGACATGCCCCATCACCCACAGTGCACACCCATATTTCCCCCGGCACTGCACCACAGGACATGCCCCATCACCCACAGTGCACACCCATATTTACCCCGGCACTGCACCACAGGACATGCCCCATCACCCACAATGCACATCCATATTTACCCCAGCACTGCACAACAGGACATGCCCCATCACCCACAATGCACACCCAGGACCTACTCCCAGGTGTCTAGTGGAGGCAGCTGGATGTCTGTGTTGCAGGGAATGGAGACTGGAATTAACTTTGACAAATGTCCCCCATCCTGCTGCATTAGACAATTTTTCCAACTCCTCTACTTTGGCCTAAAGTTTAAAATTTCCATCTCAATTCCCTGCAGTACTCTCTGTATCGATTAGACCCTTATATCTTTCCCACAGATGTAAATGGCAGCATTTGCTAGATATATAATGATGTTCCTGATTCTTTCTCTTCTAGTAAGTGGATCTAAACATGTAATATTGGGGTAGAACCTTTTTCACTGGCTTCTCCATCTTTTTGGACCCTGGCAGCCAATGGATACATTATTCTAATTAATTTACGGACATTCTCCTAATTCTATAACAATTGTAGCCTTTTCCATGCCTTGGGAGATGAGTCCCGGCATCATCTGTATCACTGGTATCCCGGTATCATACATATCACTGCACCGATGCTTTATATTAGACATTGAGGATAATGTACACATATTAGTGCGCTCTCTAGCTCTAGCTGGATTCCTTGAAACACACGGTTTATACTGCAAATATAGAGAATTAAAACAAAATCAAACCTGATCTATACATTGTGTTAACAAAATTACAAACAAATGCAGAAATTAAAAGAATACCCCTGTCGTGCGTGTTTGTGACGTGGAAGCAGATATATTACCTTCAATGGCAAATGTGTAATTTGCATATCAAGACACACAGTGATGTCATAACCAAGAGACACTGTGGATCCATTTGAAACATGTTTTTTCTCCTGGCAGAATTCCAAACACATGCATAAATTAACATATACATGTATATTCTCTGAATTTGCCGTACAAAGGATGTCTAGGTGAAGAGTTTAATATGAGTTTTGCTGCTGTGCCCGTTTGGCATCTATAAAAGTTGTCTGAATGGCGACAAAGTGTAGGGAAAATGTTATTTTTATCAAGTAATGGCGCAGTAGGATTGGCAGATGAATGTGGAGTCAAAGTGAGCTAACTGCAAACTTGTAACCCTTTCCTATGGACACAATGACATCACTTTGGCGCTATTGTTAAATGAAGGATTTTGCTTCTTGCAGTAAGTTATGATGTAATCACATTACTTGTATGATGGAAGCAAAGTGATACTCAATATTCTCTTTATTTTTATATCCGGTAGAAACCTTGTTACTAGAAATCTTGAAATCACAACCTATTGTACCAAATATTTGTTAATCCTCATTGAGTTATTATAACAAGATAAACTCTGCAGTTTTATATATTTTGTGATTAAATAATCTTGTTCCTGAATCATCCCTAGATTGGTCTATTCTTCAAAATACTTTCCAAACCTGTTTTCAACCCTTTAAAAAGGACAAAAACCTTTATTGATTCTGTGAAGAAGATGATAAAGGAAGATCTGACCCAAGATTCTAAACATGTCTGCCCCCTGACAACACTATGTATAGAGGAAAGATTCTAAACAACATGTCCGCCCCCTGACAGCACTATGTATAGAGGAAAGATTCTAAACAACATGTCTGCCCCCTGACAGCACTATGTATAGAGGAAAGATTCTAAACAATATGTCCACCCCCTGACAGCACTATGTATAGAGGAAAGAGGGCTCTATAGGGTCGTTTATTTGTATTTTCATTAAATAATTTCTATTAAATAGGTCTCCAATCTTTCAATTAAGCATATCTTCATTTTTCCTACAGCTGTCCTTTAAGGAGCATACTATTCTAAGGCTCACTCCAATCCCCCCCCCCCCCCCCCCTTACTCCAGAGGTGGTTACAAATTAATCCAAATCACTTAACATAGCTAGGATTCATTCAAGCTTTATTGCTTTTTAAATATTGGAAAGTACAACTTTAGAGAAAAAGTATAAATTGGAACAAACATTTGGTTATTGCACAGGTAGTGGGGTCTATAACAAGTCTCTCTAGCAGGTTAGAGTGGCTGTCATTGGGCAGTGAAGGCACAAGAGTGGGGAAGAGACCACTATGAAAACTCTTCGCTCGGACCTCACATGTTCAGCTCAGCCAAAGCCCTCTCCAGTGGGTCAACTGCCCAGTAATCGTCTTCCCAGGCAAGGAACCAGCCGGTGAAAGTGGGGGGCTCAGAGCCCTGTTTGATCACAGCTATGGGCGTCCTCTTGTCTCTGTTGGCGGGGTCACTTTCAATGTATTTGGAAGCTGGAAAGACACAGAGAAGATGGCGTCACGCGCGGAATGCATTATACGCGAGGTCCAAAAGTGGACGGAAATCCTGTCTTTTTGCCTTCAAGTACCAATGACCAAAAACATTTCCGACACTATTTGACAGGCAATAAACAACCGTCAAGGATTCCCACTGAGTTATCGGAAAAACCCCAATGCGGCTCCCATGACACTCTACCAGGAGTGAAGCCTTTCCAACTGCGATTGGCTACTCCGCGTTCTACAAACCTCCGCGTTCTACATCACACACAGATTCTATTATCAGAATTCCAAACTCCTCCCATCCACATAAACCATCAAGCGTGGCGCAAACCAGGATATTTTTCCGGCGTGAAGCGCTAGCGTCACAAAAAGTGAATGTACCTGATGCCAAAGCTTGAGTCTTTTCCTCCTCCTGAGCCTCGTTACCGATCCAGACAAATACCTGAAAATGATATCTTAGTATTAGTACTTTTAATATATAAATATATATTTTTTCGTACTTCTCATTGCTGGATTGTTACCACGAAAGCCACAAAATGTAAAAACTAGACTTTAAAATCAGATAAAGACGAGCTAAAAAGTCAGAGGGAAGGTCCGAGCAATAAATGGAAAGGGATGGGAAACAATGACCATTGAGGGACAGCACGGCTGGGCATTTGCCGACATTTATCAGAGAGAGAAGCAAATGTTTAATCCCACACATGGATTTGCCCTTTCCTGACAGTGTCAAACTAATTGGGGGGGGGGGGGGGGGGGGCAAGATTAATGGGTGGATGGAGCAATTAAAGGTGACAGACAGTGATTTAGCAAACTGGTTGGCTGAGCATTATGGTAACTGAAGTCCACAACAGCAGGGAGGTGCAGGTTAGATATCACTGAATTAGACATCAGACCAGTGATCTGGCATCCCAGCTATTGGGTATCATGGTTTATAATATGCTCAGACAGCTAGCTGGTTGGCCCAGCATCGGGCAAGTCGTAGACCAGAACAGCTGGGATGTCCCAGGATAGCCAACGCTGGATTAGCACAACGCCGGTTGGTTGGGTACCTCCCTCCAGCATCACAGTGCATGTCCATCTACCTCCTCCGTATTACAGGTCCCACCCTCCAGCATCACAGGTGCCTCCCCCATCTACCCCCTCCATCATCAGTACTGCAGATCCCTCAGTCCAGCATCACAGGTGCATCTCCATCTACCCCCTCCATCATCAGTACTGCAGATCCCTCCGTCCAGCATCACAGGTGCCTCCCCCATATACCCCCTCCATCATCAGTACTGCAGATCCCTCCGTCCAGCATCACAGATGCCTCCCCCATATACCCCCTCCATCATCAGTACTGCAGATCCCTCCGTCCAGCATCACAGGTGCCTCCCCCATATACCCCCTCCATCATCAGTACTGCAGATCCCTCCGTCCAGCATCACAGGTGCCTCCCCCATATACCCCCTCCATCATCAGTACTGCAGATCCCTCTGTCCAGCATCACAGGTGCCTCCCCCATCTACCCCTTCCACAAATCGCTGGTCCCTCTCTCTTTCCCACAGCATCATGAATGTCCAACTAGGAGAAGTATATTTTCCAGTCTTGGATCAGGAGAGTTACCTGGTCCCAGGTGTCCAGGAGCATCACATCGTCAGTGGCGAGATCATCTTGTGTCAACTCCCCTGGGACCTCTTCAATCTACGGAAAGAGAGACACAGGGTTAACCGGAGGTTTGCTGGAAACGCGGACAAACAGCTCAAAGCGACCACAGAATCTCAGTCCACGTACAATGAACCGGCCAGTCTTATTGGAACAGGCAAACAGGCGCGGTGGGTGGGCATTCATTTTGTCCTTCAGTCGTGGCGATTCCCGATATGCAGCCTTTCCACCCAGCGATTCCCAGAAATCATCTGAAAAAGACAGACAAAAAAAAAGTTTCAACAAGATTCATCATAAGTCCATAGCTGCCAACAGTCCCGAATTTGCCAGGACAGTCCTGTTTATTCGTGTGACTTTTGTCCTGTCAATTCTAGTAGACACACAGCTTAAAGACAAAGAAATAGGGCGGGGCTAAAGTGGGCGGGTTTACATGACAGTTTCTGGAGCCCGTCGAGTCCTGAGAGCCCACCCAAGATATTGAGATTTAATCATTAAAAAATATTCACAAAGTCTAGCATCCGGCAATCCTGATTATAAACAGACTCCCTCCCCCCAAAAAAATTTGGCTAGTAAAAAGGCCTAAATAAAAGGCAACCCTACAGGAAAATAAGTTTAGCTAATAGATATTCCTTCACCTGTAAACCTTTGTTTATTATTTAATAAAAAAGGTTAGTAAATAAAAATTAAAAAAATGCTTTTTTCTCAATGCCATGTTTAATTAACAGATCGTGTTAAGTGTCGACCGTTTATAAAGAAATGTTTTTAAAATAATACAAACAAAAGCACATTATTGAGTACTATTTGCTATGTATACCTTTATCAGGGTGCAGACATGTTTAGAATCTTGGGTCAGATTTGACCAATGGTAAATGAAGATCTGACCCAAGATTCTAAACAACATGTCTGCCCCCAATATACGGAGCATAGAGAGAGCAATAAAGTTCTTTGTTTTTATTCCTCCATTAAAGTATTTCTATGTAAAATTACAACACTTGATGTAATTAAACAGTTTTTTTCTATAGTTCACATTTAAGAAAAGCACTGAAATCAGTTCATTTGAGGACGAGTGTGGATTGATCCTTTGTATACATAATTATATCTTTTTTTTTTTTTTTCTCAATCATATCAGAGAAAGGGACATTTCCCATGAATAATTATTTTTTGCTTGTTTTGTAGTTGAGAAATCGGAGAATTGACTTCCTAAACAGATCCCTCCCTAGGATGTGGGGCACAGATTAAAAAAACACCACATTTTTTGTTTTACAAAAAATGGTTTCTGTGCCAATTTACAGACTAACAGTCCCCATAATAACAATATAACAATGAAGCTTAAAGGGGTTATATGGAGTAACCGGGAATTGGTTTTATGTGGGGGAAAAAAAACTAGAACAATGGATGAGAAAAGGCAGGAATGTTTTTATTTAATGGCCCTATAAAAGAACAGTTAAAGTGATCCTAACTTTTTTTGTGCGTTTTCAGCTTTGTACCCCTTATCTGCTGTAGGCACAGCATGGGTCAGCCATTAAACTTTCCAAAACGCGGATACTCACCGGTTTCACTTCCTTCTGCGATTTCCGACACCGAAGCCCCCAGGACACTAGATACTTGTTTGCCCCCCTTTTTCTCCACGTCGGTGGAACCCTGGCCGACCCACAAGTAGGCGTTCGAGGGAGTCGTCAGGACAAAAGTATCATTGGAATTTAAATTGCTTGCACTGGCATCCACCTGAGAACATACCCAGAGGGAAGACTTAATTATTGTGCAATTATACATTTATTATAATTACTACATTATTTGGTCTTTACTTGCACAAAGTAGACTGCTTTTAATCCTCCTAAATGGAGAGATGTCAAACTCTGCCCCCTGCTGACAGATCTTTGGGATTTTTCTCCCCCTAAGTAAAACATTTAAAGTTAATAATTTATTTATTCTAGAAATAAATTCACCCTGTGTTTTTCAACCGGACATATAGCATCTTTGTTTGCTTATTATGTGAGACGGATACCTGTTGTCCTAAAGAATTGTGCCGAACACAATAAGGTATATTTATTTCAATATTTGAATTGTACTCCTCTACGCGTCTGGATGGATATGCACATTACACTACTTTTCAAATGGGAAATAAGTCATCTGTATATCAAGTAACAGGTCATGAAAAACTGGAGAGACTACAGACACATTTTAAAAAAAAAAAAAATATATATATATATATATTTCTCCTAATTATTTTGCTTAACACTATGTATAGATCATTGTTTATGGCCCCTTGAATAAAAATCTATACAGGACGATACACTGAAGCTGGACCGACAAAAACAAACAAAAACAAACAAAAACAAACCAAACAAAAGCAGGAATTGCTAGGCTAGCTGGAAAACCTCTCTAACTTGCTTATCTTTCCAGCTAGGGTATTTTTGCAATTTTTTTGCTCAGTTCAGTTTTATGGCATACAGAAAAAAACAAAAACAAAAAACAGATGTGTTAACACACCTCGCAGTGGGATAGGGTTAAGAGGTAATGCGTTGGCTACAAGAATATCAGAGATTCACACATATTAAGAACGGTTACAAAAACACACCGATTTGGCTGTAGGATTTGATTTAAATGTTACCTCCTAACCCCCTCGCGATGATCTCTCTGTCTTGGTGGAAGACAAAAAGGTTAGATACCAAATAATTGGGAAGAGAGGCTGAGGGCTCGACCTTAACCCAGATTTTGGGAACGCCAGCCCCCATTATGCTTGAGGAACTCATTGATGGAGATTTGCCACAGGGTGGTTTTACGAAGGTCATAATTGTTTGCCTGTAGTCTACCGATTTATACACTAGCGGTCAGAAGAAAGAAAAAAAAAAAAGTTTGGGATCACTTAGAAATGTCCTAATTTTCCAAGGAATTCCTTAAATTTGTTTTTAAAATACAGTTAAAATGATGACTTAAGATGGTAAACTTGGATTAGCCAACATAACGGGCTGCTGGAGCAGTTCTGTTTTTTGGTTTTGTGCTGACCTACTCCTGACTAAACTTGTGCACCTCGCTAATGAACTTCTTACTATACACTATACTATACACACCTTTCATATATGTAATTTTAAAAATAAAAAAAAGCTTATAAAAAAAAAAAAAAAAATGCATTTCTACTTTTACTATTTCCCTTCTCTGCACCTAGGACTTGCCCCAGCACCCAGAGCTGAAGTCACAGGTCTTACCCCAGCACCCAGAGCGTAACTCAGATTACCCCTCACCCTGCTGCCTTATGCTTACGGAGCAGAACAGATTATTCAGTAGTGGGGTCCGCTGCCCTTCTTACACAAGGAGGGGGTGGGGGGTGGGGGGGGGGGAGTGCAAGGGGCAAGCAGCATTTAATTTTCTTTAAAAAACAAGGACATTTCTACGTGACCCCAAACCTTTGAACGGTAGTGTGTATACGGCCACGCACAGAAAGCCCTGCCGCTCCTTTTTCGAAGTACCTACCTCCACAGCTCTGTTGTATCCGGAAGAGGAGGCACGGACCTGGAACAAACGGATATCCGCGCCCGGCGTCTGACCTCCATCTCGGGAAGTTCCTCCTTTGTGGATAATGAGGGGCTGCCCACCAAAAATGCTCAGCAGATGAGCGGGCTCCTTTCCTTGCACGACCCGTACCTGGGAATTAAAAAGTACACGCGTTGGCATTTACACTCACGTTAGGGTTAGGGTAACCCTAAAGATTATCTCCCAAGGAAAGCCCACAAATTCTGAGGCACAATCGCCAACGCATTTCACTTCCAACACCACATAGGTGTTTAACCATACCTAGCACAGAATTCCCCCTGCCTAGACACGGACCCTAACCCTAGTTCATCACCTGGCTAAAGCCAAAATAGCTATTAAATGTAACAGAAAGCTACCAGATTTACCGTTACAGCGTCCACTAGAGATATTAACACACTTTGAAAGTAAAAGTGATCGTGTGTGTAGATTTGTGTTCACGTTGTGAATTAAAACAGGAGTAGTGTTGAGAGAACCCGGACCCCACTATTCGGGTTCGTACCGGATATTAGGGTGTCTGTGCCATGAACCCGGACATTTCACTGTATGTCCGTGATGCGAGTTCGAGGTTCTCCTATAAACCGAAAGTCATTCTGTTTATAGACTTTCTTTTTATAGAATAGCAATAACATTACATGTATTCTATAAGCCGAAATAGAGTCCCCATTCATACGAATAGGTCAATTGATCTATTCTTATGAATGGGGACTCTATTTCGGTTTATACAATAGCAATAGCATTACATGTATTACATCTGAGAGTCAAATAGAACCTAATTCTAATTGTTTTTGGTGCTAAATAGTACAGTATTTGTAATTTGTATGTATTTTATGTTATTTGAAGTTATTTCCCTATCCATATTTGTTTGCAGGGCAGTTGTCCTACTCTTACCCCACATTTTACTTCATTTAGCAGCCCTCTAGCCCTTTCCATGACTATTTTAGAGGCATTTTAGTGGCCAAAAGTTAGTGTCCCCATTGACTTCAATGGGGTTCGGGGTCAAGTTCGAGCACGGACCCGGACATCCAGGTGTCCTCTCAACTCTAAAACATGAGATCTTTTGTTGCCGTTAGTTGTCCCTTGAATGTAGTTATCTGCCCTTGTGCACCGTTTCAGAGCCACTCTTAAATCCGTTCCCATCACCCGACCACGGTTATTGTGACATTAGTTTCACAGGGCAACAGCTTGGCACTGGTCTTCACTGGTTTTTTTTTTCCCTTGCAGGTATTGCAACACGTGTTAGCACGCTTTTACACACACACACCCTGGCGACCACACAATCCCAGAGATTGGGAGAATATTTTCAGGATCCGTTACCTGCACGGGACCCCCTCCAAGTTCCTCATCGAGTTGGGCGCTCAGGAAGGCGGAAGCGGTTATCTCGTCCTTTGTGGAGTCGGCTCCCTGCCTGTAAAAACGAGAAAAAAGAAAATATTAGTCTCGGTGATAGCACAGCAAGAGATAAAAACACCAGCGCTGCACGGCTTGTTATTTAACAGAAAGAAGTATAGACAGATTTGTCTGACCAGTAGACTGTAGGGGAGGTTAGGGTCTCACCCTGCTGCAGCAATTGAGTTTAAAAAGGGTCTCACATTGCCGATACTGTGCAAAACAATAATAAAAAGTGATCTTTACAACATCTCATGTCTATGACATCACCTGTGTACAAATTAACCAATTTTCAAATGGCTAAGGTGTAATTTGCATATCAAGCCACATGGTGATGTCATAAGCAGGAGACACGTTTAAAACAGATTTTAAGCAGGCATAGGACAGGGCACAAAGCTATCCTCGATATAAGATAGGGAACTGGGGACTAATAAAAGTATTACTTTACTGAGAGGGTAGTGGATGCATGGAATAGTCTTCCAGTAGAAGTGGTAGAGGTTAATACAGTGAAGGAGTTTAAGCATGCGTGGGATAGGTATAAGGTTATCCTAGATATAAGATAAGGCCAGGGAATAATGAGAGTATTACATTACTGAGAGGGTAGTGGATGTATGGAATAGTCTTCCAGTAGAAGTGGTAGAGGTTAATACAGTGAAGGAGTTTAAGCATGCATGGGATAGGTATAAGGCTATCCTAGATATAAGATAAGGCCAGGGACTAATGAAAGTATTACATTACTGAGAGGGTAGTGGATGCATGGAATAGTCTTCCAGCAGAAGTGGTAGAGGTTAATACAGTGAAGGAGTTTAAGCATGCATGGGATAGGTATAAGGCTATCCTAGATATAAGATAAGGCCAGGGACTAATGAAAGTATTACATTACTGAGAGGGTAGTGGATGTATGGAATAGCCTTCCAGTAGAAGTGGTAGAGGTTAATACAGTGAATGAGTTTAAGCATGCGTGGGATAGGTATAAGGCTATCCTAGATATAAGATAAGGCCAGGGACTAATGAAAGTATTACTTTACTGAGAGGGTAGTGGATGCATGGAATAGTCTTCCAGTGGAAGTGGTAGAGGTTAATACAGTGAAGGAGTTTAAGCATGCATGGGATAGGGAACTGGGGACTAATGAAAGTATTTAGGAAATTGGGCAGACTAGATGGGCCGAATGGTTCTCATCTGCCAGTGACACATTCTATGTTTCAACAAGGAACTTTCTCTTGTATAACTGTACATCACACTGCACAATACAGAGCTTTTGGTGCCATCTGCTGGTCACAAGTTAGTTCAGTCCAAGAGAGATGGTTTTTCTACATTGCCGAGAGACCTTTGATGGCACAGTCTGGAATAAAGTCTTGGACTACAAAAATAAATAAGGATTGCTTTAAATATAAAACATGCATTTATTTGTTCCAGTTTGTCCTTTTAAAAAAAAAAAAATGAAAAATAAAAATACTAAAAAAAAAAAAAAACTTAAATGCATAAAAGACTAGGACATATCAGACTCAAGCAAGTAGATGCCCACTGTACACGTGCAGGATGTTAGTCACATCACCAGTGTGATTACCGGAACACACCTGTATTTGAAGGTAGGGGACTATAGTACACCACACCTCAGGTAGGCAGGCAGCTATGTTCCTCGTGGCTGGCACTACTGCAGACGATGGTCAGGAACCAAACTGAATTAAGAGAGAGGCAGCATCCTCAATGGAGGGTCTGCTAGTTGGGAAGGTACCAGCAGTAGCCAAGGGTTGGAGGTTAGGCAAATTCATTTAATTTTCTCTGGAGTTGGCTCTAGACACTGGCGTAAGCTTCGAAAAGCACCAACATTTAGTGCTTCTCCCACGCATTTCACTTTTTGTACATAACTACCGAAACGATTCAAGGCTTATACATCAGCTCCAAAAAAAGATCCCAATCACAAAGCCCATTTCATGTGAGATTGTGTAACTGGGGATAAAAATCGGGGTCTTCAGGCTAATTGCGACAGTGCGCAACCATGACTTAATCTTGCTGTGTATCAAACAAACACTACATAGGAACGGGAGTCCGTAAGGTGATGGAAAGCCTCCTTATTCTATTGACTCTCAGCCACGCACCAAGAGGAACAGCTGATTTCCCAATTCTCACAATGAGTAATAAGATTAAAAAAGGAGACTGTACTTACCAAGTGTAGATGATCTGGCCCTGCTTTCCACCATGTTTGTAATCATATAAAATGATGTAGCTGTCCCCTCCGTAGAATTGGCCATACTGGGATGCAGATACTGGTACTTTTTCAGAGGCTTCAATACGCCAGATCTACTCAAAAAAATAAAATAATAAAATTATAAACAAACCAGAATAGAAGGTTTAAAAAAATTTAAAAAAATTCTATCGTCTGCCCCCTGGTGGACTAAAAAGGCAATGGCTTCAATCGCAAGTCTACCAGGTGAGATGTAAGAGCTCTGAGCTCCGACATGAACCCACCTGTTTTTTGCCCCTGCCATCATCCACCATGTTGTGCTGGGCGGCCATAGCTGTAGAGTCGTGGAGGGTGCTGACGTCGAAAGGCACGTTCTCGATTTTGGCGATGTGGTTGGAAATGTAAGCCACGCCCAGCCCGTCGGTGGTGTCCTTATCCCGCCAGCTCTTGAAAAACTGCTTGAAAAGTGGGGTCTCACCGCTCTCCGGGAGAACTTGGACCTGCGGCGATACAGAGCAATGTCTAGGATAAAAATACTATTAAAGCAAGGCTACGGCTCAAACCTTTCTCATGCATATTAAAAGTTCCAAATTCTAAAAAATATGTTTTATTTAAAATTCATCTTAATATCTGTATTTTAAAATCGGGTTAATATCAGGTTTGCAGCTTCTTCTGATCCTTCCACGCAGGAGGAGGTATGGAAGTAGGAGTCTATTTAGGCACAAAAATAAAAATGGTAGTAATTCAGAACCATCGTGATGGATCGAGGATATGAGTAATAAAACAATTCTTGTGGCGGGTCTTTAACTCGAATGTAATTGCAAAAAGGTCTAAAAAAGTCACAGAGCTTCCTCTGATAAATATGGCGCTCTGTGGGAGCGTTCAATCTCTCAGAGCACAGGATATGGACGGCTACGCTCAACTGTATTCCATCGTGAACGATCATTATCCATAAAACAAAAACACACAAAAGAAAAAAAAAAAAACCCCACATAAAATCCAAAACAAAAAAACAAATCCAAACAAACCAAGAATGAGCAAATCTCACAACTACACATGTGAATTTCTATTTTCCAAACCCCCACATGACCGGATAGGACTGGGTCATGTAAACATTTAATAGGGTGTGCAATCCACAGATAAGTGTGGGGCAGCATGTCTGATAAACAAAATCACGTGCCATTAAAATCAAATCTTGCACATCCCTGCCCTCCTTACCATCCGCTTATACGTGGAAAATAATGAACATTCCATGGGGACTGCCGAACATTCCATGGGGACTGCCGAACATTCCATGGGGACTGCCGAACATTCCATGGGGACTGCCGAACATTCCATGGGGACTGCCGAACATTCCATGGGGACTGCCGAACATTCCATGGGGACTGCCGAACATTCCATGGTCCCCATGGAAGCCAAGGGAAAGTTCCACAGTCCCCATGGAATGTTCCGCGGTCCCCATGGAAGCCAATGGAACATTCCATTGGCTTCCATGGTGACTGGATCATTTTTTTGAACTTTGATCCAAAAATGATCTTTGGACATAAGCCTATTCTAACCCAGAATTTATTTTAACTTTAAGATAAAACTGCTTTAGTGGTGGGGACATTGGTAGCCAGGGACGGAGCGCAGACTCACCTGTGTTTGTTTCGGGTAACCCATTTTGGAGATAAACTCTGTTGCGGTTTTCAAAGCGGCTTTCTTTTCCTCCAGGTTGGCATTCTTACCTGGGAAAAGACTCATTTAGTGATCAACCTTATAAACCCACATCCTGTAACTACGCAATGTGTATGGATAGACGGATTAAAGCCCATACATGGACAAGTCCTGATCACATTCCCTGTGACCTTATATTCAGAGTAGCCTTATAGGGGATTTTCGGGAATGGGAGAATCTTTTTCCAACTCTGCAACTTTGGCCTTAATTTTGAAACATAGAATGTGTCGGCAGATAAGAACCATTCGGTCCATCTAGTCTGCCCAATTTACTACATACTTTCATTAGTCCCTGGCCTTATCTTATATCTAGGATAGCCTTATACCTATCCCATGCATGCTTAAACACCTTCACTGTA
Organism: Pelodytes ibericus; assembly: GCA_036172795.1. Classification (NCBI taxonomy): domain Eukaryota; kingdom Metazoa; phylum Chordata; class Amphibia; order Anura; family Pelodytidae; genus Pelodytes; species Pelodytes ibericus. The sequence goes on from CM069864.1 coordinate 89,699,920, forward strand.
TTAACCTCTACCACTTCTACTGGAAGACTATTCCATACATCCACTACCCTCTCAGTAATGTAATACTTTCATTAGTCCCTGGCCTTATCTTATATCTAGGATAGCCTTATACCTATCCCTTGCATGCTTAAACTCCTTCACTGTATACTCTACCACTTCTACTGGAAGACTATTCCATGCACCCACTACCCTCTCAGTAAAGTAATACTTCCTGAATCGTTGCCCCTCTAATTTTAGACTATGTCCTCTAGTTGTGGGTTTATAAGTTCCCTTCTTAATTCCCTGCAGTCCCCTCCCGCACAAACAAAGCAGATACTAAATGTCACACGGCTCATCCACCGACCTTTCCATACAAATATCTTCCCATCTGAGCCGTGGTCCAGGACGAAGCAATCATCGGAGTTCAGAGCAGACTGGGTGAACGGATTCTCGTCAGCCACCAGAGAGACGGATATTGGCCCGCTACTGTTTGAAACCTTCCAGGGAGAAGAGAGGAGGAGGCGGCCTTAGTGAAATGCAGTAACTGTACAATAAACCTAAACACGGGTCATCTAATGTATAGATCAAGAGAAAAAGGTCTTTTCCATGCAGTCTCCGGTCTATGACATCATCTTGTGACCTGATATGCAAATGAGCGTCTTTCAATGGAAAATGTGCAATTTTGAAGCCTCCAAGTTGAAGTTGAGAAGTCACAGATACATTACATTTTATTTATTAAACCTATGTATTTGCTTGGAGTTCTGCTAAGCCAACATATAGATCTGACTTTATTGGCTACATTCAAACACTGGTTAGGTGACAGGGCCGCCTTTAGAATAAATCATTTGTAACAAGTGATTAAAGCTTCCAATTTAAACACATTAGTAACCTGCTTGTTACTTTATTTCCTTATAATCAGTGTCCAAACAGAAAAGAAAAATAACAAATACCTTATAAAGCTTAGCAAGTTTCCTATTGGATGAATCGGCTTTGACATCATCAGAGGTTGCTTCAGGCAGGTCTGGTTTGTCTCCCAGAACCTGGTAAGGTAAAAACAGTGAAGGTTAATGTATTCTACCTTGTACGGTGCTTATGTGTAAATCTTCTGTGGAAGAGTGCTCCCGGGACTGTGAGAAAATATACAATCTTTTGGCTTCATTTTGTGTTTTGAAGAACATAAACCTTATAGCAAATAAAACAAAACATATGGGGCGGGGAAAACAATAAAAGTGTTGTGGGGGGGGGGGGGGGGATAAAAATGTACCACCACAGAAAAGGAGAAGAGCATATTTAAAAAGAAAAAAAGGAAAAAAAAAAAAAATACCACATCATGAGGACATGGGTTAAAGGTAATATCAGGAAGTATTACTTTGCTGAGAGGGTAGTGGATGCATGGAATAGTCTTCCAGTAGAAGTGGTAGAGGTTAATACAGTGAAGGAGTTTAAGCATGCCTGGGATAGGTATAAGGCTATCCTAGATATAAGATAGGGAACTGGGGACTAATAAAAGTATTACTTTACTGAGAGGGTAGTGTATGCATGGAATAGTCTTCCAGTAGAAGTGGTAGAGGTTAATACAGTGAAGGAGTTTAAGCATGCATGGGATAGGTATAAGGCTATCCTAGATATAAGATGAGGTCAAAGTATTTAGAAAATTTAACAGACTAGATGGACCGAATGGCTCTGATGATCGGACACAGTCTATGTTTCAACTGCTGCAGAGATTTTGAGCACAGTTTTCGACACTCATCTGCCCCTATTTTTGTTTTAAAGCTGGTTTGTGCTGATGTTAACTCAGAAGTTGTGGACCACCGACAGTAGCATTATATACTTGCCAATATTCTGCATTTTTTTTTTATTAAATCTACTCCACTGATTTCAGAGTTGGGTTTTGCAGTGCACTTTGTTCATTTTTACAGTCAGTTTGCACTAAAAAATATATAATTAAAAAATATATATATTTTATACAATTTATTAGAACACTTGTTCTCTACTGGCCAATAATGAAAAAAGAATTAGCAGGAACACTTTACAACTGCTGAAAAAAAAAAAAACAAATTGAATAAATTAATAATAAATAATAATAATTAAGCTCGCTCAAAATAAAAAGTCATACAAAACTAATTTATGAATTATCACTTGCAAGAATATCTGCAGAATGTGACCAGCAGATGACTCCCTTCTACTAACTGGGAAAATACACCAGGTGTTCTACTAACAATACACCCAGCCCTCCGGCCAGAGTTACTGGAAAACAAAATAATCATCAAGACAGGAAAAAAAAACCCGGAGACAACAGTTTACCATTTGGTGTACAAGAGTGCTGTATTGCTATAGACACAGAAGGCCTCATAATAATTGATCTGTTAGGATATTCTTAATTAAAAGGATTTAAAAATGATCAAGTTCTCTCTATGTTGTAATCCCCATGGCTCTCCAAAGAGATGAGGGGGAGATCTGACATGCGTGCATACTGGAACACCGAGCCCCCACGCGTTTCATAGAGTGCACAGAACTCTAGATAGATCCCATTCCAGCCTGAAAGGCAAAACGGACCATCTATCCAGTGCAGAAACACTGCAAAGGGTTAAGTATTGCAGAGACAGTATAACACTGGGGGCAGGGTGATAAAAATGGCCAAAAGACAATTTAAAAAAAAAAAATAAAAATAAAAAAAACACGAAAAAAATACAAAAACAACCACTGCTGCCCCTAGGGCACCAAGAGCCACAGGTCAAGCGCGCAGTATGAATGCACTCGTTTGGATGACCACAAAGATTTAAAGCTTTTTCAGAGCACTCTCACCTCTAGCTATAACTGTTTCAGAGATTCCTCATACAGTAAAAGCATTAATAAAAAGGAAAATAAAGAGTAGGAGAGTAGTGTCTGAACGCAGTATATGGACTATAAGTAGACGTTTTAGAAATCCTTGGTATAGAAAAGGCCAAATATAGCTTTGAAAAAAAAAATGATCCAAGCCCTGCTGTATCTCTCAATATCCGTTATATTATCTATAGAGATAAGAGAAGAGGCTTTGTGGATTAGGGTCAGGCTGTGAGATCTGCACGTGGAGGTCATGTAAAGCCGGGATCTGAGATGCAGCAGAGGTAGGAAAGGATCATGGAAATTGAGTGAGCTGCACAGCTAAGATTAGAGAACGACAAGATAAAAAGCAGAAATGCAACCTGATTAAATCAGTTTTAAATCAGGCAGAAATCTAAGTATGGAACGAATGTAAGAGTGAATGCTGCGTGCTTTTTGTTTTTAATTTTCCTGCCTCGCCTATTAGAGATTATGGAATACTTAATATAACTTATAGTATCTAATATATCAAATACGTCTGCAACCAGGGGAGTGGGGAGGAAATAGTCTATAAAACTCTATAGACCCTATATGGCATCCTGGAAAAACATAAAGGTTTATATAGCAAATATACATTGAGTAAGTATATATATATATATATATATATATATATATATATATATATATATATATATATATATACACACACACACACACACATACATTGAGTATATATATATATATATATATATATATATATATATATATATATATATATATTCCCCCTGCATTCTCCAAAATGTCCCCCCCCCATTATATATAGATTGCACTACATAGTGAGTGAGGATGTATAGATGGTTGGTCTTTTTGGTTAAGGACCATAGGAATCATACTAGACTTACTCACGGCTAGGTGAGGTGCAGTTTATTTGTATAATTCAGGTAATAAGGTCACTTGTATCGGCCTAGTTCTAAATTCTGCACCATTCAAAAATGTATTTTCTGCTGGTCTTTGCAAACAGCTATGGGGGTTGAGTGTTGGTTATCATCAAGGTTTCCAGCTTGTGTATTTCTAAAAAAAGAAAAGGAGGATGTTTGATAAAAAAAAAAGAATTCTGCTGTCGTATGATGAAAAGTTTTATCGTTTGAATTTTTTTCACTTTTCACTCCCCCCCCCCCCCTCTGTAATCGGAGCTCTGAGCCATTAAACAGAGTTTGACCACAAAAAAAAAAAAAAAGTCCAGATTATTTCAAGATGCAGGAATTTGAAGCTGTAGTTTAGGGGGAAGGAATGTGTGTTCTTATTTAGTATCTTTCTATTTAACCAGATTTGTCACATTTCACTGAACCCTAATATAATGTATAAGAGAATGTCACGATCTCCCAGTGACCTAGAATTGTATCACAGCAACAAGTAACGAACCTGAATCATTTTTTCCCGTTCTGCCCCTTCTTCCACCACATACACTTTGGCGCGCCCGTGCCTCTCATTGTCCCGGATGTCCTTGGCAATAGTGGTGGCTTTCAGCTTCTCGAATCTGTTGGACTGGGATCCACACCACTGATAGATTTCCTGCAACCGGATTCAATCTGATTACCGACAGATTACACAAGATCACAAAATGCAGAGAAACATCTCTAACCCATTTGTGTCTTCCTCAATACGGACCTCCTAAATACCATTTATTGCTCCAGGCAATAGGCCTGCCCAAGCTTCTTCTGGAACTATGCCCCCTGCACTCGGGATGGATCCCTTTCTCCCCCAGAATAATGTTTGCAAAAAGATGTTTTTTGTATGCATTTGTAAACAAATAAAAAAACAAAAAACAAAAATGTTTAAACAAACAGTGTTGCCATTGCACCCTCAGGACTTGCCACTGCACCCCCAGGACTTGCCACTGCACCCCACAGGCTACTGATATTGTCATCTTGAACGGCTGATGGATGACCGAGCCTCCTTATTTATCTGTTTCTGCACTCCACAGAGGATTCTCTTATGCATGCACGAGGGGAATAGGCGCCGGATAGGACTTCAGGACATATACGGGGCGGTGGGACGGCAGACACACATATTTCTGCTCTCTCGTGGTCGCGCGGCGGCCATATTATACAGTGGCAGTGTGGCACGCCCCTGAAGAGTGTCCCACCCTCCTGCCCTCTACCCAAGCACTCCATTGCCACCAGCACTTACCGAAAAAAACAGCAGAGATCAACCAGAAAGAGGCTGATTCCACAGTAATGGCAGCACTTTTCTCAGAGGGGAGCATGAAAACTGCCGGAGAGAGGAACCTGCCTGCCCCCTGTATACTCCACCCTCCCTACATTTAGAGCACTAGGTGACAGGGTATTTGACTTCAAGCTAAAAATAAGTGAATATTACATATATTAACACAAATAAAATAAGATTTTAAGACAGAAGGGTGCAATGGTGCCACACACACGGAGTGTGTGCGTCTCTTGGGGCAGGTGCGTCTCTCAAGATTAAAGAGAACTTCAGTGTACGAGATTTTGCCTCCTCCGGGAAAGTGTAGGTTTTAATTACGGCCTTGCCGTACCTGTAATTACTGGACTGCCGTTAGAAACCTACTTACATCACCAAGATCAAGGATAAAGCAATCTCCTTGGTTAAAGCTCTCCCAGCCAACGGGAACCTCGGTGGCCCTGGCCAGGCGCCGACCTTTGACCTGCAGAAGCCGTTTGATATCCACCTCATTTGGTACCACGTGTGTGAAGCCTGAAGCCACGCCTCCGGCCTAAGGGCAAAAACAGGCAAGTCATTGCTACAGCCACGTATATTAGAGATGACCCTATGTTGACTTAAAGGGGAGGGTAATGGCATAATTGCACAATTAAAACCAAATTATCTCCATTTTGTAGGCTTACTCGCCATCATGGTTTTCTTTAAGATACATTAGTGATTAAATAGAAATAGACACTAAGCACTAGGAGATGTAGTTCCTCCGATTGTGGGCGTGGCCTGATAGCGTCACTGCGTAACCCAGCTTCCTCGACAGACATTCTAACTGACCAAGACAGGCCACACCCACGAACCCAGATTATAGGAAGCAAGTCTCCTAGTGCTTCTTTTCCACGTTGCATAAATAATGTTCTTTTTCTGACATATTATTGATTAGAAGATAATTTTAAAAGGCGTGTTACTTCCTTCCAGGGTAATAACACAATGTATACTGGCCACTGGAGGTCATTAAACAAAAAAGGCTGCATAAAGGGAACTTAGAAAGGATCCAGTTATTGAAAGTACTGCATTATAGCCTAGACGCTGTGCCCATAGGTGGCATAGCAAGTAAAAATAATTCCCTTACCTTGTATTTAATGCCAGATTTGAAGTATCCCAAGAAAGAATGGGATTCGAAGCCTTGGACCTCCCGGTATTGAATGGGCTTTCCTCCCAGATTGTCATCCATTTGGACCGTAAAAATGGCAGCTGCCCCACTCTCATCCTGAGTGCACTGATCACCTATTGATACGGGGGGGGGGGGGGGGGGGCTGGATGAGAAACTTCAATACAATATTGCTGACTAAATAAGGCTCATACTCATCCAAGACTAGAATGAGTCTGAGTACTTCACAGTGAAACATGGAGGCTGGTGTTGGAGGAAAAAAAACAAAAATGTGATTCAATGACAGAAGGGGGGGGGGGGGGGGGGAGATAAATTATGATTATAATATGCAACTTGTGGTGTTAAAAGGACGTATAGATACGTCTGTGATAGTTTGGTCCAGAACCGTTGGGGCACTCGATCCCGCCGGCTCCTGGAAGAAGACTGTCTCAAAAACGAGGCTGGCTTCCAGGAGTCTGCTCGGACCACTTCGCTAAGCCATCGCATGCCCCCACATTGTCTTTGACACCGGAAATTAGGCATAAAAATGGCACCAAAAAGGGTTAAGTAATATTTTTCTACACTCGTAAAGAGCAAATCTGGGTCAAAGTTCCAAAAGTCAAAACAAAAAACGGCAGGAATGAAATCGATTCGTTACAATAGCAACCGCTCCACGTCTAGAGCTCCTCCAAACTAAGAATGTGGCACGAACCCTGGTGGGTCGCAAAAGACAAGACAGACAGACAGTGTGAGGTTTACCGAGCCAGTAATGCAGGTCATACTGAAAGTTTCCCGATTTCAGCTGGATAGTATTTAGGACAAGGTAGGCATCTCCGGTGAAGAAAGATCCGTACATGTTCTTTGGAACGGCCACCAGATCGAACTTCTCCACCCTCCAGATCTGAAGGCCTGCCGCCTTGCCGGCCTTTTCAAACTCGGGGTGATCAACCACCATTTCGGAAGGCTGGACAAAGGGGGAAAAACTAAAAATAGTAAAATAATCCAGACTGCAATTAAAAAAAAAAAAAAATATAAAAAGTGTAAATTCTATGTAACACCCCCCCCCCCCCCAAATGTATACTTAACCCAAAAAGAGGCCAAATATTGAATTCCCCTTAATAGATATACTCTGGTTTACGCTCTACTGTGTCTCACAGCTGAGACACAGCAGTTCCAGTCAGCCAAGCTCCATCTGATCAAGGTCTGCAGAAAGCGCTGAGAGAGACCTTATTTTTGTGTTGGACCGGCAGGGGGTACCTACTTAAAAAAAACTAGGTCCCAGACGGCTGCCTGCCTGCCATGGAAGCATGTCAGCTGCTGGTCAGAGGATGAACTGCCTATGTACTATCAAAAATACCCACCAGTCTATCCTCACACTAGGGACAACTAACATTTCACTTACGCTTGTATACTAGAAGCACCATGAGTGTCCCTTTAAGTGTGAAATTCCCTGACCTGCTCAATATTGTTCAGATTCAGAGAAGGGGAACAGTGTGGTGCTCCACAGCACTGAATGGGTTAAAATCTATCAAAATATTAGTTGTATTTCTTAAACAAACTGCTAAACATAAAAAAAAAAAAATTAAAAAAAAAGTTTTAGGATTTTTCTTTTTTTAGGATTTTGCCAAGTTTGAACACAACTTGGCCAAATCCTAAAAAAAAAAAAATCATGGTCTCTATTAGAATACAGCAACATTTGGGAACAAACTGAGGACCAATGGGCCCAAGTGATGGCTACCCTTGGCACTGCAGACGTTTGCAAACCACAAATCCCATGATGTCCTTTTACAAAGCGGAGAGATATGGTGGGATGCAGTGCCGAGTTTGGCATCACGGTAACAGGTCATTACTAGAAGTCAATTTGCAAAAACGCCCATCCCCATCAGATATACATAAAGATATGCATTAAAATTCAAAATAACTAACGCTACTTGATTTTAACCTAGTTTATAAACCACAAAATATATTGCACCATAAGAATATTGTCTGGCTTTTGCCCCTCTGTCTGGAGCGGTGTTGAATCTTGTACGGCATACATACGCTGCAAGGGTGCCATGTTTAAAATTTAAGAGGCAAAAGGTAACCATTGTTGATCGTATTTGCATGTGCCTACCCAGAATCCCTTGCAGTGGAGGTAGAACTGGGAAGTGCAATTCTGTGGGGAAAGTGGGCCGTCTGGCTTGTTTGGGGTGTGTAGCAGATCAGATACCCAGATCCCTTGCACCTGATCCCCTTCTCCACCCCCCCCCCCCCCCCCCCCCATATCTGGCACCAGTGTAACAGCAGACAGCTGCAGTAACTATATTCCCCAAATACAAAACACCCCGGACGCTTACACAGCTGAACGATTGTGCGCACAACAAAAAAGTACAGATTATCTGTTTATTGTCACATTTGTCAGCCAACTGGAAAAAGACAAAAAAAAAAAAAAAAAAACCAACAAGGGGGCGAGATTACTCACACGAATCAGGCATTAGCAGCAGAGTTGGAAAGAAAAAAAAAAAAAAAAAAAAAGTATTTTTAGCTCTGCTGTTAAAACTTTTTTTTATTTTTTGATAATTTCTGTATCATGTAAAATACAGGAAAACAAACATCTGCAGCAAATAAAAGGGAAACTGATGTTATTGTTGTTGCTATAGCGACAGTGCTGCCAATCTCGTCAAGCCCCTCCTTATTGGAATGTCCGTGAATTTAGAAGCCCCGGAGAAATTATGTTCAATGAAAAACTACAGGAGAACTGGAAATGGTTGTGAAGTACAAATAAGTGAATTTCACAGAGTTACATGTACAACATACAGATTTTTTTGTGGAGCTAGGTGGAACTTGCAGTTCAGTGGTCCCAGTGTCATTATGCTCAGCCAGCCATTGAATAGGACCAGCAGAGGACAATCCATGAATCAACATGGAGTTAGACACGTGTATGGATTCATATACCGCAATATACATGGCTCTCTAATACCACTGGTTTCTACAACTAGGAATGTAGAAGAGGGCTGAGCTGGCCAGAGAGTCGGCCACAGCTAAAAAAAAAAAAAAAAAAAAAAAAAGAATTTCCATCTCTCTTGTGGTATTTTCTAAGAAAATTAGAGGGGTTTTTATTTTTAGAAGCCAGGGATATGTAGATTTGTTCCAGTAGTAATATTTTTAGGATTCATTGCTTCCTGGCTCCAAGAGTTTGTCAAGCCCTGATCTCCACACACCGATGAGTTTAACCAGTTTATGCGAAACGCGTTGTCTACCAAAGTCCGGCTTTCAGCCATGGATTCGGATTACCCATGTTGTCTGTTCACACAGAAAATAAATAAATATTATACTATACAACACACACACACACACACACACACACACACACTCTCTCTCTCTTCCTGCCATGAACCCAGGGAGCAGGGCAGAATTGTAGACAATACAGTAGGATATAAAAGAAAGCAGTTTCAGTGTTGCACACACAAATACGTTTCATATCGATTTGCAGCAACTAAAATAAAAATATTGTTCAATATGAGGATCTTTGTTCGTGAAACCAGAAGCTCCAACACATGAAAGACCATCTAGCTTCTCGGATCCAACAATAATACACACGGCAGTTCCCATCAAAATATAAATATTCAAAACTAAATTTCATCATCCCATGGGAGGGTGGCCCAGTATTAAAGATCTCAGGCTTGTTAAGTTTGTTTTACTTTTGTCTAAAAATTATCTTTTTTTAAAAACTGTCCATGGCTCCCGTGCTAGCCAGGAAGCGGCTTTCCTCTTTCTTCCACGTTCCAGATTGACACGGCAATGAGGTCACGTGGCGGCGAGATCGGCCATGTTTAAATAGCCTGGGTTTCAGAGTTCCTGTTGTGGTTCTGGTGGATCTGCATAGCATTTCTTCATTCTTTGCCCCATTTACTGACCCATTCATGGCGGACTGCCCGCTCTGTGTTAGGATATCTGTTCGCTTTAATGCCACTTTACTATAAAAACAGTGACATTTGTTTGTCAGGGGCTCACCACACTTTGGGATCATGCCTTGACTACACTTGCCTCAAGGCTCCAACTTGGGGTAAAATTGGTTAAGGTGACACACTCCCTAGGGTGTGCTCTTCAGGTGTCGGCACAGTGCCGAAAATAAATAATTACAGGTCCAGCATGAAAGATTTTCTAGAGGACTTCCCAAGGTCAGTCTTCATCCGATGGAATGTTCTAACATGCGCGATGAAACTCTCCACTACATTCTAGAACTTCCGAAAAATGGTCTTTAGATTCCCTATTTCTTTACGGAATGGGCTCAGTCTTCCATCCTTCCTCGTCCCGCGCCAATTATTGACTGTGCAGTCACTTCCTGCCACACCTTCAAATTATGGTTAGACATCACTGGTCTTGACCAGCTCAACATGATGGATAACCACTTGGGAAATAGTCCGTTTCAGTTAAGACGACTCAAATAAAAAAAATTTAAAAAATCACAAGGAGATACTTTTGCAGAGACATTTAAATAAATAAAATAAATAAATCATGGCTTGATAAGAAAAACCCACATATCAGCCGTTGGATCATTGGTGATGTCACAAGACAAAAAAAACAAAGCTACTGACCAGATATGAGAAGATGATGTTACTGTGATACAATGTTACAAGACATATTCCCACACTGTAAAATATCTACAGCCTCCCAAAAAAAATATATACACGATTGCAGAGACAAGTGCACTTCCCCTATCACACATAAAAAGGTGAGGAGGTAATTACTAGCCTCACCAGGAAGGAATTGTTCTTGGCCTAGGGTTATATTAGGCCCAATAAAAAAAATAAAAAAATACAATAAAAATAGCAGGTGTCTGTCGGTGTAAACCTGTTGTGTGAGCAGATAGTTTTATTACTTGCCTACCTGTAGTAAGAAGGCATTAGTTTAAAGTGACAGTCACCTATATGCTGCTCCTACTGTGAATGTGGAGAATAAAAATGAATCTGTGAATGGAGTTAGAGTAAGAGATACAATGAGTTTTACATGGAGTCTCCTGCTTAGGACATCACATGCAAATCTCTGAGGGTTGTAAGGGGGCACAGACATACCCTCCCATGCTGCCACTCGCAATCCCTGTGCATGTTCTGGGTTCAGAGCGTTGACGATTACATGACCGGCCGGCGATCAGACGCCAGATATGCGCGAGGCAGTATTGGAGAAGGTCTGTGCTCCTTGGTAGCGCACATACATCCAGCTGCCCACCACTGTGCTTAAAAAACCTGGTTCTCAAGCGATGGTCTCTGTGGCCCCTCTGCTCTACCATTCACCCACAAGTAAGGCCACCACAGTCTTGGCGAGACGGTGCACTTGCCCCATTGACCTTGGGTTTGATGGCTGGATGGTACCCCACCTACTAGGATGGCATTCGTCATCATCCTACCCAGGTTTGGGTACCATCGCTCTAAGCATATTCCCCCTGTTTTTTGTTTTTTATAGCAGCCCCGCAATAATACAATTTACGGAACGTGGGAGATCCGGTCGCTATAGAACACTTGATCCATCTCCCGGTCATACAATGCACTGCCGGCCAGATCTCACAAACAACCCATTGTTACAGAGCAGTCGCATTACTGCAGGTCAGTAAAACAGCTGAGACGAAATATGCCAAACGCTTACAAAGCCCAATCGACAACACAACACAGGCTGCACTGTCCACAGCTCCCCATGACTGGGCCAAACAGATCAAAATAGTCACACAAGACAGTAATAAAAAGGAGCGTTGGGGGGGGGGGGGGGGGGGGGGGGCTCGATAATCATAATAATAATGATTTCTCTATATACAAGGACATGTCATTTAAAGGGCCAGTAACATTTAGAATATATTTAGAGAAGCTCTCGGTCACAACGGGAAAAAAACAACGTTTGTCATATTTTCCTCCTAAAAAAAAAAAAAAAACAAACAAACTTTAAATAGAAAGTGTGCCATGGCAACAGTCCTTCCCCCTCTCCAAAATCTTCCTTATTTAATGCCCATGAACTTAGAAGACACTGAAATTATCTTCAATGTAAAAAGTACAGGAGAACTGAATTATTTAAAATTAGATATAAATAATGACAGATACAATATACAGAAAACAAGTAAGCAAAGCAACCCCTTTATGGGGGGCATGTATAAAGGAAAAAAATGTAATACAGCAAGTATGTGGGGCTTAGGAATTGAAGATATCCAATGAACTGGAAGCAAGCAGGCCCCTTTGTGACATCACCATGCGGCACCATATGCAAATGAGCTATCCCAGTAGTATAGGCACAACAGGGGCCCATTTTTCCCCACTGCATAACAAGCAACATATGTACTGTCTAGTCACTAATAGCAGGGTGAATATCCAACTATTACCCCCAGCTGAGAAATACTCCAAACGGGACTGCAGCCTCAATAATGCTGGGTTTGGAAACCAAATCTGTGCAGGATACCTTGGCAGCTCCCTCCCTCCAACACACACCCCCGGACAGACCATGAAACGGGACTTGGCAGACTTGCACGGTTTTGTTAATTTCCCTATATATGGAACATAAAAATGTTACATTTTTTTTTTGTATTTTAAAAAAGGAAATATTTGGACATGTGCAGATTTGGCCCTTGTCTCCTTGCTGGCATCTCCTTTGTCCCATTGATAGAGGCAATGGCACAAGATTATGGGGGTAAAACCGTGTACAGCCGACAGTCTATCATATTATTAGCGTAAGACGTGTCCGTCACATGCATTCAGGAACTGGCTATCCTTCCATGTTATCATTCTTTAAAAAAAATTAAAAAAGTCCTGCATCTTGCACAAGCTGGTGTCTAGAACTCACTTCTTACATGCTTAGAGACTGTGTCAAAGCAAAGCAGGACTATCCTGTCAAATGCAGTGCTGTTGGCAGCTATGTGATAAGTGAGTCACCATGCCACTGTGTAAAATACTCTCCACCTTTAAGATGTGGTCTTCCCGAGTACAAACCAAACAAGGCAACAGTGTCGCACTGAAACAGTGGTTTCCTGCAGCCGTGCCTCGTGTAATCATGTACACAGCAAGACATGTTGCAAGCTGCAATAAAAATAGCTGTGGTTGGGGCTTTGTACATCTTGTATTTTAAAGTGCAAGCACCACGAATTCTGAAAGATGTGTAGATTTTGCATCTCTGGATTCAGCAGAGGCATTATTATTATTTAACACAAATATACACACGCCAGACAAGCCACAGAAATCCCAAATCTGCATTGCTACCACCACCACTGCAAGGGATTCTGGGTAGGCACATGCAAATAAGGCTAACGATGATTACCCTTTGTCTTTGCGTCACGAAAGGGTTAAAGTGGATATAGTTCCTGGTCACTGGTAGCTAGGAACACTATGGCAGAGATCCGATCGGGGTCTTCATAGACCCTGTGGTTCCCTGCCAAGAGATTGCCATACCGTCCGACATCACAGAGTCGTGCCCGAACCCGGAAGTTTGGGCACAGCATGATTCGGTAAAATATAGCCGGTGCTCATTTTCCCCTGTCAGAGTGAGGTTGCTCAAAGTGTCCTCATCACTGCAGCGGGATTCGAGCACAGCTCATCACTGGGAGCTGCGAAGAGATGTTAAACGCTGGATGTTCTATACCGACCTAGAATCTTTTAGGTCCAATAAAATTAGGAACAGCATAGCACATCCTAGAGACGGGAAGGGGTTAAGCATGGACCCCTTGGAGCAAATAACCATTCATGTACCCGTCAGTGGTCCTTAATAGGACAAATACCTCTTACTAGACACAGGGTTTAATTCACAACATGTATCCCCATTGCATTTCATGAAACAGCCATCCCTACTCCATGGAAAATCTCCTACAGTGCGATTAAACTATAGAACAAAACAATAATATACAATACAAGACTGCAAAACATCCAAAATGTATTTACGCTAAAGATAACCAGCTGGCCGGATATAAACACAAAACCCCCCAGGCTGAGTTTACCTAAATGATAAATGTCACTGTAATGGGACTGAAGCCAACAAATATTATCTGTTTCTATGTTTAGCTTATTTTAAGGGCCTTCTGCAGTGGTTGCAAATGGTGTGTGTGTGTGTGTGTGTGTGTGTGTGTGTGTGTGTGTGTGTGTTAAAGGGCTAGTATAGTTTTTATTTTAAAAAATTAAAATTTTATAAAATATATATATTTTTTTTTTTTAAATCCCAATTTAAAAGGGGTAGTTCCACCAAGTGTGTTTAACATTGTAATGTATGTGACATGCATTTATGATTACTTAAAAAAAAAAAATGTTAAAAAAAAAATATAAAAATCACAGTTCTCCTGTAGTTTAACATTGCAAATAATAATATCACCGGGGCTTCTAAATTCAGAGACATTCCAACAAGGAGAAAGGCAGAGCGGTAGCCATAACATTGTTTGCAGTTTTTAGGAGATTTACGAAGAGTTGAGGAAAAGACAGATATGTTTCTTCTCTTTTTTCCCATCATGAACCCTCCCCAGCTCACTATCCCACAGCACAAGCAGATGTAAGCTTGGCGAGTCTCTAAGGTACCCTCTAATTAACTTTATCCAATAGGAATCCACGACGCCAAGACACACTCCCTGCGGCAAGGGTGAAGGAGCCTCAGGATGGAACAGTGAGGGGGGCAGGAAATGGGCTGTAAAACAATTACTTCTGGAGTTAGAAGAATCAAAAGAACCAACTCCAACTTGAAAAAATAACCCACCTTTTCTCATGCATATTAATGCTTAAAAAAAAAAAAAAAAAAAAAAAAAAAAAAAGTATAAAAATGTAAATTACTATATTTGTATAAGGTTTGTAGCCTCTACTGATCCTCACATTCGGCTCCAAAAGCAACATGTTTCAAACAAGTAAAAATCTAAAGTATCACAAATGATAACTGTACTTGCAATGTGTGCATACATATATTACACAGGAGTCTGTACAGAGCAGACATAATAATACCAGGTGAATGATAACTATACTTGCAGTGTGTATACATATATTACATAGGAGCCTGTACAGAGCAGACATATAATAATAATACCAGGTGAAGGATAACTATACTTGCAATGTGTGCATACATATATTACACAGGAGTCTGTACAGAGCAGACATATAATAATACCAGGTGAATGATAACTATACTTGCAATGTGTGCATACATATATTACACAGGAGTCTGTACAGAGCAGACATATAATAATACCAGGTGAAGGATAACTATACTTGCAATGTGTGCATACATATATTACTCAGAAGTCTGTACAGAGCAGACATATAATAATACCAGGTGAAGGATAACTATACTTGCAATGTGTGCATACATATATTACACAGGAGTCTGTACAGAGCAGACATATAATAATACCAGGTGAATGATAACTATACTTGCAATGTGTGCATACATATATTACACAGGAGTCTGTACAGAGCAGACATATAATAATACCAGGTGAAGGATAACTATACTTGCAATGTGTGCATACATATATTACTCAGAAGTCTGTACAGAGCAGACATATAATAATACCAGGTGAAGGATAACTATACTTGCAATGTGTGCATACATATATTACACAGGAGTCTGTACAGAGCAGACATATAATAATACCAGGTGAAGGATAACTATCCTTGCAGTGTGTGTATACATATATTACACAGGAGTCTGTACAGAGCAGACATATAATAATACCAGGTGAATGATAACTATACTTGCAATGTGTGCATACATATATTACACAGGTGTCTGTACAGAGCACACTACTACTTCCTCCTTCTCTACTCAGGTAATAAAGCAAGAGGGTGGGGTGCAGAGCAGTGCACATCCTAATACACTTTCTATGGAGGCAAGGTGCAGCTTAATGCCTTGAAAGCACTAATAGTCCATGCTAGTTAGGGGCATAGTATACTACACGGCTTACCAAATCTGTAAAGACTTTATGAATCAAACAGACCAACTCAGGAGGCAGTCTAGTTTAAAATAAAAATAAAAAAATGAGAAGCCAGGGAATCAGAACGCCTATAAGAGAGAGTGCTACCGGAAGCCAGCAGGAGGGATATTAGGAGCTGTGGCTCCCTGGATTTATCTAGCTCAGTTACAGAGAGCAGGGAGGAGCCAGGAAGCACCCCCAGCCTTATTATGCAAACCCATGGCTCATTTCATAATCTAATATACAAGCATCACAAGTGTAAGATAAGAGCTTTGCACACAGAGGCATTTAAAATACTATCAAATATTCTGTCCTCTAATCTAGAGCAGTGGTTGCCAAACCAGTCCTGACACCCCCTCCCTCCCCCAACAGTCCCAGATTTAAGGATTATCCAATTGTCTTTAAGATACTAAAAAAAAAAAAAATTATATTATATATATATATCCCCCATATATACATTAATTAACACCATTGCATTTGCTTGCAATTCTGCCAATACAATGTATAGATTATTATTTTTTTTTGTCACTCACTATACACCAGTATAGATCATTGTTTAGGTGATAGAGTTCCTTTAAAAAAGGGATTCAGTTAATTGTTATGTAAATCAAGCATATCTTATAATATACCTATTTATTATAAAACATACCTATTGTTCTAAAAACATGACATGAAGTAGGTGAAACCCCCCGCCCACACACAAAAATTAAGAACTATATTTATTATAATATCCAAGCTCTGCTGGATACTATGGGAAATTCCAGATAACAATAATGAAAAAAAAAAAAAAAATTATATATATATATATATATTCTCTTATTACGGACCCCTCTGCACCAACTTTATCCCTATAAGCAGGACAGTGTTAATTCTACAAGGTGTGTAAAATAAACACTATACAGTAAGACTTTATATTTAAAGGGACAGTGCTAGCGCACATTGTATTCAAACACCCCCATCAGTGACCGCAAGATGCCCAGCTCTCTAGAATGCAGGAAGAAGAAGAAGTATGTTTTACCTTCTGAGAAAAAACAGCCAGGGCACACCACATACCATGGATTTAGAAAAATTATTTAAAAAAAATCAACGTGTATGAATATTTTTAGTGATTTCTACCCATTCATTCCTGGATACTGGAGCATCTTAAATAGTACATTGCGCCTGGATGCCTCTCTTTTGGCAAAAAACAAAACAAAAAAACACATTGTGGCATATCCTTAAAGGAACTCTTGTCACCTAAACTGTGTTTATTTTGTGAATGAAGAGAATAATAAGATAGTTGCTGGTAAATAAAATGATCTAAAACACTGTTAGCGGAGTTGCAAGAAAATGCATAAATTGAGAAAAAAAAAAAAAAAAAAAAGTGCAGTGAACTGAGATGGGAATTTCAAAGTTAAGGCCAAAGTAGCCGAGCTGGAAAAATTCTCCCATTCACCTGATTTGGAGAACTTTTTCAACTCAGCTACTTTGGCCTGAAGTTTTAAATCCCCTGCAATTCTCTTATTGAGTAGACCCTACAAAGTATCATACATCTTGTAGTCTCTACTTTCACAGTATAAGCAAAAAATAATAATGTTACAGGGTCTTTAACACATGCCAATAACTTAAAACCTAATAAAAATTCCTGAAGTTGGAGCACGATCGCCAACAGTAATTAGAATAAACTATCCAATAATATCTGAAGTGAATATTTCATTATTAATTCTGACATTATTATTATTTAGCAATTATTATATTATTTTGTTATTATTATTATAGGTCTTTTTTGTTAAAGACACAGAGTATTTGTATGTCATTTATTTTTAAATATTGTCTTGGGGACAACAACATAATAAAATACCGCAGTCTCAGTCCAGTGATGATTCATTTTCTCCAGTATAACTTAATCACAAAGCCACAAATGTTTTTGTGCCATGGCATAAACAATTTATAAAAAAAATAAAAAAAATATATGTTCCCTTTCCAAATATTTGAGATGTTGCCAAGGCTTTCCCCACATCACCCCTCAATCAGTTTATAGGATTCCCCCAAAACGTATAGAGTGATCAATGCATGCTGAGATGTAAAGCAGACATTAATTTGTATTTCGTTACTGATTTTTTTTTTAATATGGTATAATTTCTGGTTGTGTTTTATTGCCGGTAACTGCAGTGTTTTCAATGTTCTTTTTTCACAAGATCTACATTTTTAATGCATTATTTGTTGGCTAAATAACACTAACCAGGCTTTTTTTCTCCCAACATAATGTTTTGATTCAGAGAAAGGCCAGTTAAACCCCTGCCACCACGTAAACCTGGCATGTATTGTTAACTTTTGGCGCTGCCTCACAGCTAAGGCAGAGCTGGCGGTGGAGGATGACGCGTTTGGCATCATGCGGTTTACGCTTACTGAGTCCAAATGCGTGGCGCAGTTGGTATGTCCTAATCCACCAGAGCCTATTTATCTGCGAGCATTATATCTGCCTGAAGAATAAAGCTGGAGTTTTGCCACCTTGAGAGAGAGTTCCCAGTCTATCTTTTGGTCTTGCGGAGAGAGAGAGGGGGAAAAGAAAGAGACAGACAGACAGACAGACAGACAGACAGACAGACAGACAGACAGACAGAGACGCATTGCATTATACATGGACAACTCTGTTCTGCTAGCAGGATTTACTCACCAGGTTTTGGCCCTGCACAATATATAGACCCCTCACTTCATGGATGAGAATGATGGGAGTGCAGTACAAAAAAACCCAAAAAAAAACAGCCAGCACACACTAGCCTTATGAGTTAGTAGTAGATCTATATATACACATGCAGATAGCCACACTGTTTACCTGGGGCTGTACCGTGTTACAAATTAAATATAAAAAGGCTTAATATAGCAGTGTGTGTAAGCACTTGATTAATCTCAAATTAATCTAATCAATCAAGGGTGGGGCAAAGATTTTTGTCAAACAAACCAGCTCTGTTTTCTTGCCAGAAGGTAACCGGATGACACAAATATATGGTCAGCTGTTCAGAAACAAAGCCTATAAAGGATCAGGTATATCCAATATAAAAATGTATTGTATATAAAAAAAAAAATTATAAAGTGTACAAAAAAGAAAATATATATGATAAATACTGCTGTTCAAACACTTTATCCTGAATCCAAACAAGCGCTTGGAGTTTAAACAGACCTAGTGTGAGCACATAATCTTATCCATGTTTAGGTCTAATGCATGCAATAAAAAGACTGAAGATCATGTATATTTCACAGATTACAGACCTGGGATTTACATTTGTTTTTTTTTATATAAGTATTCATAAATAATATGGCATAAAGCTATATCATTCTTGTAGCATCTGCTAAAAGGCAGGTGGGCCAAATAAACGCTGTGCAGCCCCCAGGCCAAAATTCGAGTTTGTGATTAATAATTAGACATAAAATCGTGCAAATTCACACAAGCCATATAAGAAGCATTCAGATTTTACAAAACAATTCAGGTGGGGTCTTGTCAGGGAGACACACTTATCTGTCAGCCATGTTTCCAGGGACATTAGATAGAAGATTCCTTGCTCTCCAATAAAAACAGCAAGGGTTTTATTTCCCGAAAGAGAATAAAAAAAATATTGAAAATGATCTATACGTTGCATTAGCAAAAGGGCAAACAAATACCTAAATTAGGAGAAAAATGTGCTTTAAAAAGTGTCTGTGGAGTCTGCTGCTTATGACATCACCCCTGGCTTGATATGCAAATTACACATTTTTCATTGAAAAAGCAGTTAATTTGCATACCGTGCCACAGGTGATGTTATAAGCAGGAGACTCCACAGACCCATTTAGAACACGTCTCTCCTAATTTAGGCATTTGCTTGCAAATTTGCCAAGACAATGTGTAGATCATTTTCAACAATTTTTTTTTTTATTCTCTACATTCACAGTAAAAAATATATTTAGGCGATACCGTCCCTTTAAAGTCAGGGTGGAGCTCTCACAGGATCTGCCGTTATTAGTTCATTGGATTGTGCCCGTGTGTATATGCGGCACTTTTCATGCTCTTTCTGCTGAAGGCGGAACACAAGTGTCCCTGGAAACATGGCAACTATGCTAATCAATTTCTAAATAACATTGCCCCTTTCCAGTGCAGGTATTAAATAAACAAAATGCACACACCCGTGGTACACAGCAAACGCCTTCAGAATTGGTGTTGCCCATTTATTAGCAGATGCTCATGCCCAGCGGTCACGAAAGGTTGGTGAAAGCAGTGATCCTCACTGACTTTATCTTGCTGCCATCCAAATGCACACTAAGGCCTGCGAGTGATCCTACTAAGGCATGCAGCAAAACACAAGGCAATAGTATCCACACAACAAATAATTACAGCTATGCAATGCCCAATAACAGGTTAATGCTGCTAAAACGATTCTTTTCACACGTGTTTGTGGCACATTTAGTGGTTTTAAAGGGGCAGTCCCACCTAGATTATTTTCTGTATGTTATCCGTGCACTTAATATATGCAGAATGCACTTATTTTTACTTTTAAACAATTTCCAACTCTCCTGTAGATTTCCATTGAAAATAATTTCTCCGGGGCTTCTAAATTCATCAACATTCCAATAAGGAGGAGCTTGGAGAGATGGGCAGGACTGTTGCTATAGCAACAGCAGTGAATCTATTACACTGTATGAACAGCTGTAGAAAAACTTTTACATTGTGCAGTGCTTATTTAAAATAATTTTTGGGACACGGTTGGTGGAACTGCCCCAGTAAAATAGAATTGGGAGATAAGAATGAAATGTGAGCAGGTAAATAAAATATGGAATTTATATTAAATATCTTGTATTCCCAGCCCCCATCCCCCAAAAAAATCTCTTTGGTGCAGGAGCCTATAATGTCATCCTGGAGAGTTCCCTACAAACGTCTAGACAGTCACAGATTAAAAAATAAAAAGACAATTCTGGAGCAAAGTCTATATGCACACACAGATTTTCCTTTTGGAATAAAAATGTATATATTAAAAATAATCTAGGAGGTGGTTTTATTATATATATATATATATATATATATATATATATATATATTTTTTTTTTTTTTTTTGTTTTTTGTTTTTTGTTTATTATTTTATACAATTCCCCTACACAGCTTCATTGGCTTATAACGCAGCAAACAACTATATAGTATAAATGTCCCAGAATAAAACCCTAGACTCGGGGAGTAAAAAAAAAAAAAAAAAAAAATATTATATAAAAAAAAAAAAAGTCTAATAGTTCCACAAAATGATTATGCATTCATCACTACATATACCTAGGGTTGCCACCTGGCCGGTATTTTACCGGCAGGCCGGTAAAAAATTGACTTGACCACAATCTTAAGTCTATGGAGGAAGTACCAAGGCCGGTATTTTTTTGAAGAAAAGGTGGCAACCCTACATATACCCTGTACATAAAATACTATATAAAAACCCAACAGACATGACTGGCTACACATTTATGAGAATGCTATAGAACTACTGCACCAAGAAGAAGAAAAGAAAACATAATACTTAATACCCAAGTTTTTTTAACATTAAGGCAGGATTGAGTTAAGAAACCAATCCTGCATATTTGCCAACATCAGCCATGTTTCCAGGGACACATATTTGTTCCACATGCTGCAGAAAGAGCATGCAAAGTGCAGCCCGGCAGTATGTAGGCTGGATATACGCACAGACACAATCCAATTAATTAATCATGGTAGGTCCCATGAGATCTCCACCCTGATTAATTAATTGGATTGTGTCTGTGCGTATATCCATCCTACATACTGCCGGGCTGCACTTTGCATGCTCTTTCTGCAGCAGGTGTAATAAATATGTGTCCCTGGAAACATGGCCAGATGTGGGCAACTAAGATTCTGTGCATTATCTCAGTGTATTAATATATGCTGTAGAAAATGCACTGATTTATCCTATAGATAAACCTGGCTAGACATAAATGGTATTATGCTAATATTACACAGATATAAGGCAGGGATGCAGGCATGACAGTTAGCAAGGTAAAATGAACAAGCAGTGCATATTAAACTTAGTCTGCATGCATTACCAGTTACCTATAGCTCCAAGCTACAATGCAAATCGGTTACAAGAACACCTAAGTTTTACCTCCTCCCCGGCACAATGGAGAATGCAAGTGTGTCCAGAAAGAACTAATCAATTAATAAAGGTGAGGAATCCATAGGACCTACCTTAATTGATTGATTGATTAAAGAGACAGTATCACCTAAACATTGCTTTACTGTGCATATAGAGGATAAAGAAATGATTGCAAATTATCTATACATTGTGTTAGCGAAACTGCAAACAAATTTTAAATGAGTCTGTGGAGTCTCCTGCTTATGACATCACTTGTGGCACGGTATGCAAATTGACTGTTTTTCATTGGGAAATGTTTCATTGGCATATACCCCCCGCAGCATTAATCAGGGTGGAGATCTCATAGGACCTACCATGACTGATTAATTGGATTGTGTCTGTGCGGATATCCATCCTACATACTGCCGGGCTGCACTTTGCATGCTCTTTCTGCAGCATGGGGAACAAATATGTGTCCCTGGAAACATGGCCGATGTTGGTAACTATATTACGGGATGGGATGGGGGGGAGGTGGGTTTACAAGTTGTTTCTGCTTCCGGATCCTTCATGATCTTATTCCACCGCTGACAGAGATAAGATTATCCGCCGAGCTTTGGGGGATTCCCTTCAAATATAAGTAATAGTCAGGGTGACGAGTGACTCATAGACACTCCTTTTTAAAAAGAAAAAGAAAAAGTTGGCAGCCGGACTTGGCAAAGCGTTGAAAGTTTGACGTAAACAGCTGGTATTAATGCCTTCTCATATCCTTTCCTGAACGAGGGGGGGGGGGGGGATACTTACACAGAAGGCCTCAGATCCCAGCACAACATGTGCCCACTCTGACAAATCCTGAAACCCTAACAGCTGCACACTGTCTTTTATTTTCGATATGTTGTACATATTTCTAACAAATGTAATATGCCCCTATTTCTACCTTAAAACAATTTCCAACTCTCCTGTAGTTTTTGATTGAAAATAATTTCGCCGGGGCTTCTAAATTCCTCAACATTCCAATAAGGAGGGGCTTGGAGAGATGGGCAGGACTGTTGCTATAGCCACCGCTTGCACTTTCCACGATTTTTAGAACACTGCAGGCGGAGCTGCCCCTTTAATCACTTAAAGTGCATCCAGGAAAGCACGCTTTGCCAAGTATAATAGTTTAATTTGACATCTCTCTGGCATGGTACAGAGATCTGCAAATTCGTTTTATGTTTCCCTTTAATTTTTTTCTGAATCATGATAGAAAGTGACTGGGGCAGGGGGTAACTTTCTAGCTGTTGTATAACTCCAACTCCCATGACTTCCAGGCAATGCGTGGACTGGCTAAATTAAGGTGATGGGGTGTTGACAGCTGGCATCTGGCTACACAAGATTAAGCAATGCTTTGCATGCCAAATATTCAAACCAAAACGGAGCGTTGCCATATATGACTGTAATGTCCCTTTAATAAGAGGTAAGCTTCTTATAAATGCATGATGCACGTTAGAGGGGTCTTTGGAACCTCCGTGCAATATGCATCTTCCATAAAAGAAGGACATTTGGGGGTTTCAGTTCTCCAATGTTCTGCCTTGGACCAGCGAAGAGTCTACTCAATAATGAGAGAACTGCAGGGAAATGAGATGGGAATTTTTTAAGGCCAAAGTAGCCGAGCTGGAGAAATTCTCCAATGCAGCTGAATGGGAGAATTTTTTTCCCAACTCGGCTACTTTGGCCTTAAGTTTGACATTCTCCTCTCAATTCCCTGCCATGCTCTCTTTATGGTGCAGACACTTTCAGAAAGGTGTGGTTTGGTGACTCGGAGTAGGAAAATCCCCTGGGGCTCTGCCCAAATCCCTGCACTTCTTACTCTTCAGGCCAGCTCCCTTGGGGCATATTAATGAGCAATAAACCTTTGAAGAATAACCACTGAACTTTAAGTGTTTGTGGTTGGCTGAGCATCATGGGAATTATTGTTCACCGCACCTGGAGCGCCTTAAAGCCTGACCATCCCTTCCCCTCCCTACCCAGATATGTCACTAACCTTAAACATTATTATAAGGATCAATAAGCTCTACCTGCAGAATAGAAGGCCCCAGCCATTGGTTACACAAAGGGTTCCAGACCCCCCCCTAAGTACCCATTCTCTGCATGCCTCTGTTATATATTACTGCTGAAATGTCACTAAGACAGTGGGGGCCATGTTTACAGATAATATCTGGTGCAACGTTCTAAAAGAGCTGCAATCGCCATGGAGACCAAGGGAATGTTCCTGCTGATGTCACCATGGGAACCAAATGGAATGTTCCTGCTGATATCCCCATGGAAACCAAATGGAATGTTCCTGCTGATATCCCCATGGAAACCAAATGGAATGTTCCTGCTGATTTCACCATGGAAATCAATGGAATGTTCCTGCTGATATCCTCATGGAAAGTTCCTGCTGATATCCTCATGGAAAGTTCCTGCTGATATCCCCATGGAAACCAAATGGAATGTTCCTGCTGATATCCTCATGGAAAGTTCCTGCTGATATCACCATGGAAACCAAATGGAATGTCCTTGCTGATATCACCATGGAAACCAATGAAATGTTCCTGCTGACTGTTCCATTTTTAGAACGTTACCCCAGAATAGCTCTTGCTACAGAACTTACGGAATATAGTCTGTGCTAAATGAGCCAAGACATTATTTCTATTGAATAAGTACCCCAGTCTCCCCCTTCAGCTGCTGCAGAACTTCTGGGGGGGGGGGGTCCTACGTGTCAATCTCAACAATCCCATGTTTCCCAGTGTTGACTTGCGTAGGAAGCTGAGGTTTTATTCCCTGATCATCATTGCATGTAATGGAGAGTTAGATGAGATGACTTTACCCTGTGCCCACCCCAGCTACATGCCCCACTTCGCTTTCACATGCACAGGCTTTCAAGTGTTCATGCATCAGCCAACGTCACTAATCCGCAGGCGATGATTTCATGCCTATATATGGATCACATTTAGTGCATAACAAAATGTCGACTTATTTCACTAATAAAAGTACCAATTTGCCATCTCTAGTTTTGCAAAATCCCCCCTCCCCTCCTCCCATGGACCCCAGTGAGGGTTTGAGCATGCACTGCCTCTTTAAGGATTCCAGCATGCAACCAAGGATGGAGGATGCTCCTCTGGAAGATCAGATTTACTCCTGCAAGGGGTGCATGTGAATGGGTGCCCAGGGTTAGACAGTGGCCCTGTGAGGCTCTGTGCAATTGAATAAAGCAGAGTTTGTCACTCAAGTCATTGCTAATAAGACAAGGAACATGAAAAAGGTAAAGTGTTTGCACCTACCTGATGAGCTACCTCTGTGCAGTGTGACTGGGATACTAGAGTTGCTGCAAGTGGAGAGAGATCTGCACTGCAAGCTGGTCACACAGAGCAAATTACTAACACAGCCACCACCCTCTGATTCATCTGCACAGCTGCGCTCCTGTGCGCCCCTGCCGGTGGCCTGGAGGTACTGCATGGTGGGGAGGGCTTAGCCCTGCCAGAGGGTCATGTTTCAATCAGAAGGTGGAAGTGATGTCTGGTATGCCAACTGTTGTGGACTGCATTGGCCTATGGTGCTGAGCCAGCCAGGAATGGGAATCTGCTCCAAAGCAGCTGGCATGTCAGAAGTTATGCTATACTACTTCTATTGGAACACTATTCCATGCATCCACTATCCTCTCAGTAAAGTAATACTTTCATTAGTCCCTGGCCTTATCTTATATCTAGGATAGCCTTATACCTATCCCATGCATGCTTAAAATCCTTCACTGTATTAACCTCTACCACTTCTACTGGAAGACTATTCCATGCATCCACTACCCTCTCAGTAATGTAATACTTTCATTAGTCCCTGACCTTATCTTATATCTAGGATAGCCTTATACCTATCCCATGCATGCTTAAACTCCTTCACTGTATTAACCTCTACCACTTCTACTGGAACACTATTCCATACATCCACTACCCTCTCAGTAATGTAATACTTTCATTAGTCCCTGGCCTTATCTTATATCTAGGATAGCCTTATACCTATCCCACGCATGCTTAAACTCCTTCACTGTATTAACCCATACCACTTCTACTGGAAGACTATTCCATACATCCACTACCCTCTCAGTAAAGTAATACTTTCATTAGTCCCTGGCCTTATCTTATATCTAGGATAGCCTTATTCCTATCCCACACATGCTTAAACTCCTTCACTGTATTAACCTCTACCACTTCTACTGGAAGACTATTCCTTGCAACAACTACCCTCTCAGTAATGTAATACTTTCATTAGTCCCTGACTTTATCTTATATCTAGGATAGCCTTATACCTATCGCACGCATGCTTAAACTCCTTCACTGTATTAACCTCTACCACTTCTACTGGAAGACTATTCCATACATCCACTACCCTCTCAGTAATGTAATACTTTCATTAGTCCCTGGCCTTATCTTATATCTAGGATAGCCTTATACCTATCACACGCATGCTTAAACTCCTTCACTGTATTAACCCATACCACTTCTACTGGAAGACTATTCCATGTATCCACTACCCTCTCAGTAATGTAATACTTTCATTAGTCCCTGGCCTTATCTTATATCTAGGATAGCCTTATACCTATCCCATGCATGCTTAAACTCCTTCACTGTATTAACCTCTACCACCTCTACTGGAAGGCTATTCCATACATCCACTACCCTCTCAGTAAAGTAATACTTTCATTAGTCCCTGGCCTTATCTTATATCTAGGAGAGCCTTATACCTATCCCATGCATGCTTAAACTCCTTCACTGTATTAACCTCTACCACTTCTACTGGAAGACTATTCCATGCATCCACTACCCTCTCAGTAAAGTAATACTTTCATTAGTCCCTGGCCTTATCTTATATCTAGGATAGCCTTATACCTATCGCACGCATGATTAAACTCCTTCACTGTGTTTACCTCTACCACCTCTACTGGAAGACTATTCCATGCATCCACTACCCTCTCAGTAATACTTCCTGAGTTTAGCGTTAAACCTTTATCCCAGGTAATGGACAGAAATGTGGGGAAAAAACCAAGGTTTAATGAAAGATTCGGTTCATGCTAAAAATATCTATACGCTGAACATCATGTCTATAAAGGTGAATTGGGGCTCACTGTGTGAACTTATCAATATCATGTTATCCAGACAAGACCTTTTATCATGAAAGAGAGAACTGCAGGGAATTGAGAAGGGAAGTTCCAACTTGAGACCAATTCATCTGATTGGGAGAATTTCTTCCAACTCGACTACTTTGGCCTTAAGTCTGAAATTCTCTTGTCAGTTCGCCTCTCTTTCATGAATTAAGCCGTTAGTGGTTTTGACAGAGTCCTGGTGCAGCCAATCAGAGATCAGGGAGGCAGATTTTCCACTCACCGAGTTACTTTGATTTATTTTTTGTTTATTTACTATTTGGTTTATTAGTGGATAATGTAACCAAACAGAAAATATCACATGAAAATTATAAATATAGGTTGGTAGAAGAAAAACAAATAGTATAAACATAGAAATAGGAGACCTGGTAACATTGTACAGTGCAGCCAATCGGCCATTTCATGGGACAGGACATGGGGGGGGGGGGGGGGGGGGGAGAAAGGGATGAAGATAGTAGAGGGAAGAGGGGGGGAGGTTAGGAGAATGTTGCCTGTTACTGATCTCCTATATACAGTGCCACAGTACGGGCCTGTAAACCTCAGCAGCAAATAACACAGTCAGTTCTTGGAGGTGGGGGGGACCCCAACGCACGACGGTCTTGGAACTGGATTGGCTCATCACAGAAATTGTTTGCAAGTGTCTGATTCTACGAATTGGGTCCAGTACAGTGCGTTTTGGTAATTTAAGGTTTTAGAGAGATGAATAAATGTTTCCATAGCTCTGGTTCGCTCTATTTGGATAGAGTTGAAATGCGTTGGGAGTCGGAGGATTTTTTTTTTTTATATATATATATATATATATATATATATATTTAGAAATCGGTGTGGTGCCGAAGGATAAAGCAGAGGTAGATCCAGGTCAGTGACCTGTTGGATAATAGTTCACCCTGCTTTCCAATTTGAGCTCAGCTTTAGGCTCTAGCACCTCTGAGACATGATGGAATCCGGCATTTTAGTATTAATGGAGCAGCGGTGAGTGAGGCTGCTCAACGAATTCATAATAAAAAGTAATGTTTTACAATCCTTTTGGGGTATAGCTCTTCTTCCTCTGTCTTAAAATGACCGTAATATTATTATTATCAAACACTGTCGTTAGGACAACTATGATTAGGATAAAAATGTGGAAGCAAATGATGGTTTCCTCAACCGTTCCCACTTGTTTCTATTCTATTTATTATACTACGTGTGACTCATCTGCCATAACAGTTTATTCTTTGTGTCAATCTTTTGTTTTCTATAAGAGAGACTTCCTGAATGTATATTCCATAGTGGGGTGTTCCTGTTATTCACCATTCAAAAAAAACAACAACAACAAATAAATAAAGATAAAAGAAATATAAAAGTTATAAAATGAAATATGGTACAAACAAAAAAAAAAAAGAACATTTATGTAGAGATAGGGGACCGCTCGGTTTAAAACTTGGAGTTGAAAATGGGAGAAGGTGACTAGGTTGGTTGAGGGCCTTATCTTCCAAGTAGGGTTGCCACCTGGCCAGTATTTTACCGGGGCGCTTTTCCAAGAATAATAATGCCACAGCAATTATATCACCCCTGAATAGAACTTCACACTGAATTTTATTATTCTTTCCAGGTGTAAGCCCTAAAACAGCAAGCTTCCACACTAAAAAAAATATAAACAAGAAAAAAACACATCAAATCTAGACAGAGAATGTTTATTCTGGATTATCTTCAAAGTTTGTGGATGTATAATTACACCAGTGATGAAAGGGAAGCCCATCTCTCAGTACCAGAAGTACTTAGATTATTCCCTGTGGATTCCCCGTGGATAGGTCAGGTTTTTCCAAAAGTAAAGAAACAAAGGTCACTAATATATCTATATTTTATTATCTGTGGCTTGCAATAAATGAAACTGTAACAAAGGTGAAAATGATTGTTCAGCTGGGTTATTTAGGTTAGAATTTTATTTGGGGTCAACTTATTACTAGTGTTGAGCGAACGCGAACCGCACTGTTCGGGTTCGTACCGAACATTACGATTTCTGGACCCCGGACCCGAACACGGACATTTCACTGTATGTCCGGGTTGGAATTCAGGGTTCAGCGATTTAATGGCGCGTTTTGAAAGGCTGCAGGGCAGCCAAACAGAAAGCCCATAGTATTACATACATATACATTGTATGTAATGCTATGGGCTTTCTATAAACCGAAATAGAGTCCCCATTCATACGAATAGGTCAATTGACCTATTTGTATGAATGGGGACTCTACTTCGGTTTATAGAATAGCAATAGTATTACATGTATTGCATAAACCGAAAGTCTATAAACTGAAAGACATTCGGTTTATAGAAAGCTAATAGCATTACATGTATTCCATAAACCGAAAGTCTATAAACCGAATGTCTTTCGGTTTATAGACTTTCGGTTTAAGGAATACATGTAATGCTATTGGCTTTCTATAAACTGAAATAGAGTCCCCATTCTCTGCTCTATCATGAGAATGTGAGACAACCGGTTGTATGGCCAAAACCTGGCTTGCCGTATATACTGCAACCTCTAAAAAAGACTTTATTATGGATTATGTGACATTTGTTGCTTGAAGGAAGGGTGTTAAAAAGATGTGTTGAAAGTGGCTATTATTAGAACAGAAACTCACAATGCTAACAAACCACTCCTTTTCCACCAGGCAGTCCAATCCACAGTACTTTTAAGGGACAGTACTACCAAACATGTATAGATATACTTTATATTTTGTATAATACATTATAAAATCACACATAGCTAGAATTTGAACACACAAATATATGTAAATGTGTATGTTTTTGTGTGTTTCAACACAGCCTTTCTAATTACACTTTTGTGTATAATTTGATTCCGATTGGCCAGTGGCCTGGAAAGATTAAAGACCCATTAAAGGGACAGTATCACCTAACCATTGCTCATACGGTCAATGTAGAAAAAAAAAAAAAAATGTTTGAAAATGACCTGTGTATTGTGTATTGGTGAGATGAAAAATGTTCAACTCACCTCAAGTCATCTCATCTCAGCTCACCCTGCTATTCACCTTAGTCAATCAGATATTAATAGATGGAAAGTTATTTATTTACAACAAAGAGGTGGGACAGTTCCTTTAATGGGTCAGTTATCCTCAGTTGTGTCTTATTTATTTAGGTCAAGTGCATCTTTTTTCTCCTAAAAAAAAAAATGGATAAAAAAAAAATATAATTTAAATTTTGTCTCCAGTCTGGAAAAAAAACAAACCGGACAAATAAATGCATATTAAAGAAGGGTGTTTTATAAAGAAATATCCCTTTATGTGTTCCAGTTTTTGTATTAGGTTCTGCAACACTTAACTTGAAAAGTTATCCTTTTGCAGACTTTCCTCTGGGGCCTGATCCTCCCCATCTAGAGCTCATTTCAAAAATGGTCATCCACAGCATTTGCTGTGAACCAATCAGAGGTCTGCTGTAGAGATGCATGGAGAAGCCTTCTGCACATGGGAAGAAAGTCGGTGACATCCCACAATGGCCCGCGGTCAAAACTAAAAAGCAAACACAGGAAATAGAGAAAGACACACTCCCAAGGATCCCTGCATGCATTTGCATGGAAAGAAAAAAAAACACCTGTACAGGTGAAACACTACTTGAGTCATCAAAGTTGGTATAATGCCAGAAGTGTCCCTTTAATACATTTTTCTTTGTCACACACTAAACCCACGCACTCTTTAATAAATAGATGATCTGTTCCTCTGGTAGTTTGAGTAACCAATAACTGACACATTATCCAACATCAGACACAATCTTGCAGGGTTCAAAATGTTACCATTCTTGTCTTCAGATTCCTCCAGCATTGCAATCCCCATGACATAGGCAAAGACTAGAGAGGTATGAATGCGAGCATTGATAGATATAGTTACATTTACATGAAAGACTGTTGCATTTTCATGTCCTAGTACAAAATAAACAACACATACAAGATAAAAACTCAGCAATCCGAGCTGGGAGCAGTAGGTTACAAGGTTACAAGGGGATCTATTGGACCCACAATAGTTTTTTTTTTTATTTCTGTCAGCTGCCATATTAGCATACTTCCACCCTGAATTGGACGCATGGGGCGGAGCTTGGTTGGTTAGAATGTTAGCGCTGTCTCGGAACCTGACAGCGCTACTGCGCATGGACAGAAGTATTCTCCTAGATTGGGGCAGCAGGATTGCAGTCCGAAAAGCAGAACGGGGTAGAGCTTGGTGGTACAGCACATTCAAACCCCGGGACAGTTAGGAGGCATTTTTACACAAGGATTTCCAATGCAAACAGGCCGTTAGTGGCAGTAGGCAAAATCCATGGATGGAGCTAGAGGCTATTAACATGCCCCACCCACATTTTGATTATGGTCCACCCACAATGTTTATGGAGAGTTAATTCAACTTAAATATATTTGAATTCATGAATATGGGGGGGGGGCACTACACCGTACCTAGCAATGCGTAATTTCTCCCCAGATATTCTGGCTATTAATACCAGTTGCCCGCGGCTTACATGGCTCAAGTATAATGCTTGCCCCTTGACCACACAGTTTGCATCTACAATTTAGAAAAAGTCTTTGGTTTTTTTCACTTTTTTGTTTAATATTTTATAAATCTTTTTACAGTAAATTCTTCTTACGTTGATAAAAACGATATATAATATGTGTGTTACAGCTAAACACAAACACCGCAAAAATGTAAAAACAGCCTCCGTCTCCAAGGGGTTCAAACTGCACTGAGAGTGATGGGAATTTTATTGCTAGACCGAGAGCCTTGAAAGAGAGGGAGTAAGAAAGGAAATAGCCGTCATTTTTTGGCATTTGGTTTTGGGGAAAAATTACAGAGGGGGTCGAAGACATCCGTAAAAGAGAACAAGGAAAACTCAGATTACTCAATTTTCCATTTGGGGGAAGGGCGAGTTATTTCTAAATCCACATTCTATGGCTGTGGTTTTTACAGGAGAGGGGAAAGCCATGTAACAAAAATCCAGGCTGTGGACAATGTTCTCCTGCGGCCAGGCCTAGTTACTCTAACTTCTCCAAAAATTAGAGAGTGTCTGCTGCCCTCTAGCAAAAGACATGCTGAATGACACTTCCATAGCTGCCAACATTGGCCATGTTTCCAGGGACACATACATGTTCCACATGCTGCAAAAAGACCATACAAACTGCAGCCCCGCAGTATGTAGGATGGATATATACACAGACACAATCCAATTAATTAATCAGGGTGGAGATCTCATAGGACCTGCCATGATTGATTAATTAATTGGATTGTGTCTGTGCGTATATCCATCCTACATACTGCCGGGCTGCCCTTTGCATGCTCTTTCTGCAGCATGTGGAACAAATATGTGTCCCTTGAAACATGGCCGATGTTAGCAACTATGCCCTTCATACATGGGGAAACATGGTCATATTAAAAAAATACTGTTAAAGGACATTGTTATGTTTAACAGATAGATTGTGTCACATCTAAGCACATTTAATAGAAATGCCTTAATAAAAAATAAAAAATAAATAAAGTATAAATAAGGCATTTAGCCTTACAGCTCTACAGCTCTATCAGGGGAGGACATGTTGTTTAGAGTCTTTGCTCTGTATAGCTCTATCAGGGGGCAGACATGTTGTTTAGAATCTTTGCTCTGTATAGCTCTATCAGGGGACAGACATGTTGTTTAGAATCTTTGCTCTGTATAGCTCTATCAGGGGACAGCCATGTTGTTTAGAATCTTTGCTCTGTATAGCTCTATCAGGGGGCGGACATGTTGTTTAGAATCTTTGCTCTGTATAGCTCTATCAGGGGGCAGACATGTTGTTTAGCATGATAAGACTCACAAATGATGGGCATGAATTTTTTTTGAGTCAGATGAAAGAAGATCTGACTCAAGATTCTAAACAACATGTCTGCCCCCTAATAGAGCTAAACAGAGCAAAGATTCTAAACAACATGTCTGCCCCCTGATAGAGTTATACAGTGCAAAGATTCTAAGCAACATGTCCGTCCCCTGATAGAGTTATAGAGTGCAAAGATTCTAAACAACATGTCTGCCCCCTGATAGAGCTATACAGAGCAAAGGTTCTAACCAACATGTCTGCCCCCTGATAGAGCTATACAGAGCAAAGATTCTAACCAACATGTCTGCTCCCTGATAGAGCTATACAGAGCAAAGATTCTAACCAACATGTCTGCCCCCTGATAGAGCTATACAGAGCAAAGATTCTAAACAACATGTCCGTCCCCTGCTAGAGCTGTACGGAGCAAAGATTCTAACCAACATGTCTGCCCCCTGCTAGAGCTATACAGAGCAAAGAATCTAAACAACATGTCCGTCCCCTGCTAGAGCTGTACGGAGCAAATGGGGCTCAATAAGTTAGTTTATTGATATTCTTATGAAATAATTTCTATTTAACACACAATTAGCTCTTTGCACAATGTGCTTACAACCTAGAATTAGAGGAAAGGGTTTATCCAAACTCCAAAAACATAACAATCACCCCCATTACCATATCTCCCAACATTTTAAATGTCCAAAGAGGGACACTTTTATTTTTGTGGCTGTGGATGGGGCTTTACTGGAACATATTATGCAACTTTATGGCCAAATGGTAACTATTTCTGTAATTTGAAAGTTCATTTAGAATAAGAATAAAGTACTTAATTTACACAAATTAATATATAAACACATTTACTGCAGTTTATACTGTCTTTAATGTGAGTTGTATTGTTCTGGAGCTCTGTGATACAGTTATACAAACCATTCTGAGGAGGAAAGAGAGACAATAGAGGAGAAAAGAGAGACAATAGAGGAGGAAAGAGAGACAAAAGAGGAGGGAAGAGAGACAATAGAGCAGAAAAGAGAGAAAATAGAGGAGAAAAGAGAGACAATAGAGGAGTAAAGAGAGACAATAGAGGAGAAAAGAGAGACAATAGAGGAGAAAAGAGAGACAATAGAGGAGAAAAGAGAGACAATAGAGGAGTAAAGAGAGACAATAGAGCAGAAAAGAGAGACAATAGAGCAGAAAAGAGAGACAATAGAGCAGAAAAGAGAGATAATAGAGCAGAAAAGAGAGACAATAGAGCAGAAAAGAGCGACGGGGATTTGGTTGCAAAATAGAGACTATCCCTCCTAAATAGGAACACTTGGAAGGTGTGCATTACTCAACAACCACTCAGAGGTCCACAAATCCATTAAATTAAAATTGGCCTCCTGCACCATCAGGAAGTGGTGTCATGATTCATAAATACTTCCAGTATGTGGACCTTAAGCCAAGAAAACATGATGCTTCCTGACTAAAATGGACTCCTTCACCTACACATAAATACGGACAACAGATCAAAATAATCTTTACAGAATGTTAATAGAACGGCAGGCAAATACAATGGGAAATGGCCGTCTATTCAATGGAGTGTGTCAGTTTACCACAGATGGTTATTGCATTTAATGGGTCGAAATGATTCACTGCCCTCTGTTAAAGCCATTAACGAGATAGAATTGCAGGAAAAAAACAAACAAAAAAACTTTAGCTGTCCTTAGAGTAAGCAAGGGTTAAACAAAGTGTATCAGTTTTAGCTCGGCTCTGCCTCAGAGTCGGTCAGGAGGCTGGCACGCGCTCCCAGGGGAACATTGAAGCTGCTGGTCAGAGGATAATCTGGCATGTACTTTCAATTTTTTTTTTAATTAGATGTAGGGTTGGCACCCGGCTGTTATTTTACCTGCCGGCCGGTATTTTACAGGCAGGCCAGTAAAAAAAATTGGCACAAGGCCAATGATAAGTTTACGGACGCAGTAGCAAAGCCGGTATTATTTTTTTTAAGAAAAGGTGGCTACCCTAATTAGAAGTGAAAAGAAAAAAACATTTTTTTGTTGGTGAGTTGAAAAGCCTGTCCTGATTGTCCGAGACCTTTTTCACTCCGGATTTAGGCTGCCCGGGACATAAAGTTATATTCCGGGACTGTCCCGGGGCAATCAGGACAGGTGGTCACCCTAGTCCTGGATCACGGCTCAGATGGGAGGATATTTCTATGGAAAGGTTGGTATTAAAGGGACAGACGTGCTCTTTCTCTCATGCTGTCTCCTCATTGGAGCAGGAGGTGCAGGAAATGGTGGCACAGTGGAGGGGGGCCTGGATGCTTGCCAGTCCTGTTAGGGGCTAATTCTCATGCTGGGACTGCTGCTCGCAGGAGTGTATGGGGACAAATAGGAAACATACATGAACATTTTCAAACAGGACTGGAATACCGTCTGGATGTGTCTTTGCCAAGCTGCAGATTGGAGGATTGTCCAGGGTGGGGCTTCAATCAGGAATTGACAAGGGAATTTCAAACTTAAGACCAAAGTTGCAGAGTTGGAAAGACGCTCCAATTCCATAGTTGCCAACGTCGGTCCATGTTTCCAGGGACACCTATGTGTTCCCCATGCTGCAGAAAGAGCATGCAAAGTGCAGCCCGGCAGTATGTAGAATGGATATACGCACAGACACAATCCAATTAATTAATCAGGGTGGAGATCTCATGGGACCTACCATGATTAATTAATTGGATTGTGTCTGTGCGTATACCCATCCTACATACTGCCGGGCTGCACTTTGCATGCTCTTTCAGCAGCACAAATATCTGTCCCTGGAAACATGGCCGATGTTGGCAACTATGTCACTGCAATATTTCCTTTATTATAGCAGAATGATTCCTTTTGGGGGTCGGGAGTTGAATTAAGTGGTGTCCTTGTATGGAGCCCCATTGAATGAATAACTCCAATTAATGGAGATCAGTGTGTTGTAACAGACAGAAGAAGAGAGAGAGGGATTCAGGGCAGAAATAGAGACATTATGCCCCTGTCTGGTTATACATTTACTGGTTGGATTGTGTGTGGTGTCACTGATATGGGCTGACTGTGTGTAAGTCATTGCACTGCGCACAGTCAGGCTCCGGCGCAGCTTTTGGCCAACATGGGCCGAGTGACGTCACCGCGCCCCGGCCGGAGCACGTGACCCGCGACGCGCTCTCCTCTCTCTCTCTCTTCCTCCTTCTCCGGGCGCCTCGTGACTGCGCTCGCGGCCGCGGCTGCGGGGAAAGGCAAGCCGAGTGGGCGGAGCCCGTGGTGCGCTGCGCGTGCCCGCGCCCCTCCCTCAGCCGGGAAACCCCGTGCAAGCGCCGCCGCCATCTTGGGCAGAGAGATAGAGAGAGCTCCGGGCTGGTACAGGGGAAGCGCACAGGCTCGGTGCAGACAGGGGGAGACAGAGCGGCCTGAGGAGGGTGAGGGAGCAACCGATACACGCACTGCCGGGGAGGGAGGGGCTAGAACACGGGACAGGTAAACAACCCGGCATCACAACCTAGATACCCCTCCCAGGGCACCCCAACACTGCCCCCTGTCTAGATACCCCTCCCAGGGCACCCCAACACTGCCCCCTGTCTAGATACCCCTCCCAGGGCACCCCAACACTGCCCCTTGTCTAGATACCCCTCCCAGGGCACCCCAACACTGCCCCCTGTCTAGATACCCCTTCCAGGGCACCCCAACACTGCCCCCTGTCTAGATACCCCTCCCAGGGCACCCCAACACTGCCCCCTGCCTAGATACCCCTCCCAGGGCACCCCAACACTGCCCCCTGTCTAGATACCCCTCCCAGGGCACCCCAACACTGCCCCCTGTCTAGATACCCCTCCCAGGGCACCCCAACACTGCCCCTTGTCTAGATACCCCTCCCAGGGCACCCCAACACTGCCCCCTGTCTAGATACCCCTCCCAGGGCACCCCAACACTGCCCCCTGTCTAGATACCCCTTCCAGGGCACCCCAACACTGCCCCCTGTCTAGATACCCCTTCCAGGGCACCCCAACACTGCCCCCTGTCTAGATACCCCTTCCAGGGCACCCCAACACTGCCCCCTGTCTAGATACCCCTTCCAGTGCACCCCAACACTGCCCCCTGTCTAGATACCCCTTCCAGGGCACCCCAACACTGCCCCCTGTCTAGATACCCCTCCCAGGGCACCCCAACACTGCACCCTGTCTAGATACCCCTCCCAGGGCACCCCAATACTGCTGTACCACCCCTTGAAGCCCCACCTATTTACCCCTTCCAGGGATACCCCAATACTGCTCCCTGTCACCAAAGCCCCTCCCTGGACATCACAATACTGCTGTACCACCTTCTGCAACCCCTGTCTTATCAATGCCCCATCTAGGGCGCCCCCAATACTGCTACATCACCTCCTGTCTAACAAATACCCCATACAGGGCATTTCCAATATTGCTAGACCACCTCCTGCACCCCACCTCAGGGAAGCCCAATACGACACTTCTGCACCCCTATACTACCCTGTCCGACCTGTAATCCATCCAGGGCACCCCCAAATGTGTTCCATATACCCATGTGCCTCTCAGGGCATCCCCAATACTGCTGTCTGACCTCCCAGCACCAGTGCCTAAAACCCCCTTCACAGGGCACCCCAATATCCTCCATGTAAATAAAGCACTTTTAAG
Source organism: Pelodytes ibericus (assembly GCA_036172795.1). Lineage (NCBI taxonomy): Eukaryota > Metazoa > Chordata > Amphibia > Anura > Pelodytidae > Pelodytes > Pelodytes ibericus. The sequence goes on from CM069864.1 coordinate 89,737,652, forward strand.
GTCACCCCAATGGTACCTTACTACACCCCTGTACTGCCTCATCTGATCACTGCCTTAACAGCGCCCCCCCCCCCCCAATATATATTATGACCCTTAGTAGTACCCCTATTGCATTCTATTATTTTTATGCCACCCAAACCTCCCCACTTTATTACCACTGTCTCTCATAGGTCACCTCAATACTGCACCCCCCCCCCCACCCCTGCTGTCATACTACCTGCTCCCCTTTCACAACAAATCTAGCCCTGTCATCCCATTATGTCATTGTAAAGCTGACACTCTCCCTTCTGTTCAATGTGCTGCTTATCAGGAATGGTGGCTGGCCCTTTAAACCCATTCCTGCCTGTGGACTGCAGGCCTGACTCCCAGATACCTACTCTACACACTCCACCTCCTTTTGTTGTCTTCTGGCCTGTGCATTTGGCAAATTAAGGGTTACTCCGTAGGTGCATCCCACTGATCTGCTTCCTAATCTTTGTCCCAGCAGAGTGCATCTGCATGCATCCCTTTATTATTCTGTCATTCCCTGATTGCACACTTTGTGTCTGGGAATAGAGGGTCTGCATGCATTGTGACCCCTATATCACCCTAGACGTGGCCTGCCAGAGAGTATCTGCATTCAGTGAGAGCCTGACAGTTTCCCCGGAAGAGCTAGATCCCGTGATCATGTTTGTTCTGCTCTGTAGCCGGGTAGTGTCAGGCTCGGCAGGGGATCAGTGCTAGGCCCCAGCCTGTCACCACCTTTATTTACCTACACAACATAGTGTGTGTTTATTTTCCATCCTGGAAATGTCTCGGCACAATGTATTGTTACTGCTGAATAAAACACTTGGGGTCGGAAGGATGTGCAGGCCACTCCTTGCTTCGAAAAAGGGACAGCAATGCAAATGATTGCAGTTTTTTAGTGAAAGGATTGGTTCATGTTTGATGGAAAAATGGTGTTTATGGTACTGTTGCTGGTGGGCTGTACAAGACTTGATGCACGGGGTGGCTGATGGCATCGTGAATGGGGGGCCAGATTGATTATACTGCCGCGGCTGTAAGCAGAAAATCCCCCTGCTGTGTGTATAGGGTTGGATCATTGTATCTGTTAATCGTGCATGTTGTGGAGTTTGCACTTATACTAATTCTTCAAGTATAAATGAACCCCAACTTTTCTTAAAGAGCTTATAGAACAGAACAAAGCAATGCTGAGTATTGACCCTTCCTAAAGGACAACTGATAGGGGAAAAAAAAACATTTAATAAAAAAAATAAAATTGGAATATTGCATCTAGTATTATCATTTTATATAAAAAAAATGTTAATGTAAGAATACAAATAAAGCATTTTCCTGTGCCCTCTTTGCTGTGTATGGCTTTGTCAGGAGGCAGACATTTTTTAATTTTTTAGACTCTTGGGTCAAATGAATGAAGATCTGACCCAAGATGTCTGCATGTATCAAAAAGGGCTCAAAATGCTACTTTATATTTCATTAAATCATTTATATTTAAATAACTGTACTTGATACAATCTTTCAATTAAACGGAACTTATTTTTTTGCTCATAGTAGTCCTTTCACATTGTTACGTGACCTGGCAAGAGGTTCTGCAGCAGCCGCCGGCTATGTATTTTGATATTGTGGGCTCTGCATGTATAAGATGCTATTGTGGGTGGTCCAGGCTCTGTAACAGTAAGTGTAAAGTACAGGAGAGGGAGAGGTATGAAAACATCTGCACAAATATTTATATGGAACAGGCTTCGGAAAAAGCAGCATGCTGCCCCATTAAGTGATTTATGTAGAATTTTGTTACAATGTATAATAATTTGCAAAAGCGATGATTTGTGTTTGTTTATTTTTAAGTAACTAGTGCCTTTCAGTTCTCACACATCCTCTTCAGGTGTGATCTCTTCAGCTGTGTATCTAAGACGGTAAAAGCGTTTGAAATAGTTTAAACCATTTCCATTTCAATATTCAAATTGACATGTCCCTGTCAGGTATACACCTCCCCAATATCTATATATAAAATACCCTACAAATCTGAGGCCTATTGTGATCAATAGTTGTATTTTGTCTTTTAATACTTTGTAGCAAATACTGTATGTTGGGCTGTTTGTGAGCTTTGAAAGGAAGGTGTTAACTCGTTTTACTATACTGTTAAAAAAAAAAATTACAATTTTTTAATCGGTCCATTAATCCTTCTTTATTACATTGTGAGTGTAAATATACTGTATTCCTATATAAAATGGCAAGTCTTAATACCTTTTGCCAGTGTTTGCCTCTCCTATAAGCGCTGCCATGATGCCCCTACATTTGGGTCGGGATGATCAGACCCAAGCCTTTGGAAGTCTCCTCATGTGGGTGACCTCGCATGACATCACCCGTATAGTGGCGCTTGTATACCTATAATAGGGCTAGTATGCAAGCTCCGCGATGAGTGTGATGCAGGGGACTTCCAAAGGCTTGAATCGGATTATCAGCATTCTGACAGAAATGAAGGGGCATCATGGCGGCACTTGTAGGAAAGGGAAGCGCCGCGAAAAGGTATTAAGACTTGCAATTTTATATAGGCATACTTTTAAAAAATATATACAGGGTGACGTGTGTCCTTTTACGATCAGTTTATTGTGAGTAGTGTTGGATGGGTAACAGAATTGTACATCTTAGACCAGATGTACTTTTAATTTGGCAAATCGGTTGTTTTGCTCCTTTGTAAATATTCCCCATCATCTTATTTTATTGGTATATTTTATTGGTATTTTTTTTTTGTTACATTTTGAACCTGCTTGGTAGTTTTCCAGGGTACCATTACCTGTATCCGGCCAGTTCTAATTTAAAGGTACCGCTGCAGCAATAAATCAGCATGATCCTGGATATTTCCATTTTGGTGAACCTAATGCATTAATTATCTGCTGTGATCTACCCACCAAGCATTCAGTGTGAGATGCTGCAGGTCCTTGGGCTGTTTCCATGACTTAATGCTTGTATTGACATTGGATATGCCTGCTTTTGCTGTGTATACAACCAGTGTCAAGTGCGTTCTTATAATTTGGGAAATTGTTTGGGCTCCAAGCAAACCGTGTAACTTGTTTCTTGGGATGCCCTGTGTATATGTTCACTTAATGTCATCATTTATTTGATCAAATTAATAAGAAAAAATGTTTCCTTAATTTATTTGGCTTACATAAGTTTTTTTTTTTTTAACCTTGCATTTAACTCTTGCGTGAAATCTAGACGTTAAACTTTGAAGTGGTAAGGTTTTTAGTAAAGTTGAGGCAGAGGTGCTGCTCACCTGGACCTCACCATTGGAGGTGATCATGTGATACTTGCGCGTCGCTCACGGCTTACAACTTACATTGTGCCGATTGCTTTGTGGCAGAGTTTGTGTGGTTTTGCAGCAGCCAGTGGTGGTAGTTTGCCGACGCCATCAGAAAAAGAAACCCCTACGGCTTACTACAAAGGGCGAGGAGCATTAACGTTTAATGAGGAGATGAAGCTACAGCACATTGTCTTGTAACTGAGCAGGTAAACCGGTTTGGCGGTCTCCGTGTCTGCACAGGGGTTGCGACACAGATATAATCAGTGCGTAGAGGACGCTGGGTGCAGAGAATTCACTTCTTCAGGCCGAGGAATTCATTGAATGACTTTGGACAAGAAGGTGCTGCACCTGCAGGAGTGTACTAGTGCTGACTGCCCATAACGGCCTGGCCGACTGCTGGGAACTAATAGGGAAACTACAGCCAATCACAAGATGTTGGTATACAAGGGAGCAGCTGGTACATTTCTGATAACAGGAAACCATGTTGCAGTTGATGTTATTTTATGAAATTGACCTTCAGAAATCCCTTTTCTGGTTCTTCAGACCGTATCATTTATTGTGGTATCCAACACCTATTTGTCTTTATTAGCCAGCCTAGTTCTTTTTGGGAGCCAGTGAAATGTATTTCAATAGGGTTGTATGTAAAACCATCAATCAAGTTAGGAGCCCTGCTTCCTGGGATTTAAGCCCTGGTGAATTGTATTATTTAGGGCTTACTTTACCTCTGAAATCTTGTGTGGATAATTATTTCACTTGCCTGGGCCTTGTCCTCCAGTCTCGCTTCTAACGTAATCCGTGTCTTTGAAGCTGGATTCTCTTATTAAACGGACTGTATCACCTAAACATTGCTTAATCTGTAGAGAATAACAAATGATTGAAAAGGTGCACTGGAGAGAAGAAAGTGAATTAAATGAAGTTTATAATGAGCAGCTGTGGTGCTCCCATGCGGGTGAGGTGCTGTGGCGCTGCCGTGCTTGTGAGGCGCTGTAGCGCTTCCATGCCGGTAAAGCTCTGCCATGCTGGTGAGGCGCTGCGGTGCTGGTGAGGTGCTGTAGCGCTGCCATGCTGGTGTGGCGCTGCCATGCCGGTAAAGGTCTGCCGTGCTTGTGAGGTGCTTTGGCACTGCCGTGCTGGTGAGGCGCTGCCGTGCTGGTGAGGCGCTGTGGCAAGCTTGAACACCTCTCTACCTCCATCGGCTAAAATGCTCTGTAATTCCCTTTTATAGTTTCCGTGCCATGGGCTATAGAAATAAATGTTAATTTAATGTAACAGAGTGAGTATTAGGAGCGCAGTTTGAGAACTTGACCCATTCAACGCACATGCTCACTCTGTGCCGTCCGAACCCAAGAGGAATGTCCTCTGACCAGGCCGAGGAGCTGTGTCCCCCCATCCCGCGGCATATTTCCCACTGTCAGAAGAGACCTTAGTCTGACTGAGTAAATGTACCAGACACTTGTAGCACTAAGTGCCGGTTACACATAACAAAACTGCGCCGTACCCGAACTTCCGCCTTGACGTCACTTGTGATGTGGCAAGCGCTCGCGATCACTCCTCAGGGAGCCATAGGCCAGGAATACAAATCCTTAAGGGCAAAAAAAAGCACTAAAGTATTATTGGGCATTAAGGGGGTAACAAGCAGGTGGGCCGTTAGGGAAGTGTAACCCGCTGATCTTCAAACCATGTAAACAAAATTAGATCTTCCTCCTTCGCACAGTTTTCCTCCTTTCTCTCGTTAAACTACAAATACTATGATTTTAATATAGACCTGATAATGCATGGGAAGGCTATACTGCAGCTTAAGTGGGCTGGACACTGAATAAACTGTGGTGTGCTTGCAATCTGTACGGAGTTGGCAATTTGTAGTTAAATCCCCCCCCCAAAAGAAAGAATTGGATAACGGATACACAGTTGCAGGCATAGACCATGGTCAGCTAAAGTCCCTTTAAAGTAAGAGTAGATTTTTTATTTTTCTCTATTCAACTTTCATTTTGATTGACAAATGATTACACGCCTTGCTTGCTAACACAAAGGTAGATTAAGCATGCGCTGGACTGAAGAGTACCTAATTGGTCCCTCATTTCCTAATCCTCGTTTAAGACCTGCCACATCTCCATCTACTTCCTGTTATGTCAAGAGCTGGCCCTGCACAGACCAAACCATGCGACAGTTGAACAGATTAAAGGGACTGTCTGGTGCCCAAAATGCACCTTCCAAATATTAATGCATACTAATGTGCTTTCAAAGTATTTTAAAATGCATGTTTTACATTTTGCATGGCTTAAAATATAAAATACTTACAGCTAGAAGAAACTGTGAAATTACAGCACTTTACAAGAAACCAAGACTAGAGAATAATTTCATTTAAATGAATGACATTTCCTGTGTCTCTAGTGGTGTCACCAGACAAAGTGTTGCACTGTTGAGCTCCTACTGTGTACAACAGCAAAGTCACTTAGAGTCCGCACATTGTATTCAATCCCAGGTGCATAGGAAGTCACTAAATGTAACAAAACTTTATCTTGTCAGTGTCTATATAATCAGTGCTGCCGCAGTAAATATGCAGAGTATACTGGGGGAGGGCTTGAGTCAAATATTAAAAATGTGATTTATGCAGAACACAAGCAGTAATTTTCATCTTGCAAAAGTGAGTTTTGGGACTAGACTGTCCTTTTTAATGTGACCAGCACATGCACGGTGCAGAAATATAGACTGAGCACATGGTGTCACAAAACTCTGTGTTTACCAATACGCACTGAATTGCCATGGCAACCCAAGAGATGCTCAACAATGAGCATGACTCACGTCACCTTTACTGATTTCAATGCAAGTTCATGATTGTCACTGGACTGCCCAATAAACCCAGCATCTTAGAAGGTATTTCCTGCCATCCTTTGTGACTGTGTACTACAGGGCTTGATACATTTCAAGACACACCAGGCTGGCTGGCTCCTGAACTGGTCTGTTTTTTTTTTTTTAGGATGTAGGAAAATTCATCTTGCATAGAGTTCTATGTAAAGTAATCAAAAATATTAGGAGCCAGCAGTTGGGCTTGGACCGAGCCCTGGCTCCCCCGGATGCTTTCCACTTTTCATTGTGTTTGGCAAGCTGCGCAGTTAGCAATGCTGGTCTGGTCTTTGCCTTCTGTACCTCCTGGCTTCACCGGTCAATGAATAAACCCAGTGGTGCTAGGGAAGGAGGTTTTTTTTTCGATTTTTTCGGAAATTGTGGTGCAGGCTTGGTGTGGGGGGGGGGGGGGGGAGAATTGTAGTCTGTAGTGTCCAGAGTATTACATTTCAAACCGTATAATAGTCTTGGAAGCATTGGTTTTATTAGTAAGCAAATCACATCGAAGAACCAAATTTGTGTGCATCTTTGCAAATGCTGTATAATCCCTCGCCTGTCCTGATCTCATCACTCTTCTTGCCACTTAAAGGGAAAGTGCTACCTATGGTATCATCTAAAATTATTCCCCTCCCAGAGTGGGACCTGTAAACTGCTGTCCCTCGGACTTGCTGTCACTGAATTTAGAATTCCCAGTGAAATTATTGTAAAACTATGGGGGGCTGCAATATACTATAAAGGAAAAATAGATTCTAACCGGCTTCTTGGACCCATGATGCAGATCAGCTGAGTTTCCCTTTTATCTTCTGTTCTTTCCTTTCTAAAGTGAATTCAGTGATAAGAGACCTGGGAATTATTTGTTCTTTGGTCTCGTCCCTGTTTTGTTTTTTCTTTTAGTGCATCACATATACCATGATATGTTGATCCAGTACAATATTCTGATTTTCATTATTTGTTTGTTGATTAATAGATATATTCATACTAAATACATAGCAGTCCTGGCAAGCTGGAGTAGAAATCTCTCCACTAGAGTTAACTACGTCGTTAAACATTCACCCTTAATTAACCACTGGGGCGTCTGAGACTTGGCTGGGAAAATGGGTCTTTTCCTTGGCTCAGCAACTTTACCATGTTAAAGGGAACATTTAGAATAAGTTGCTCATATTTAAATGATTTGGGAAAAAAAGGAACTGAGGGGCCTACTCAACAACCATTGCCCCCAATTAGTAACCTGCTTGCTGTGTGATTGGATGCCATCTAAGAGGGGTGGAGCTAATGAGTGGGAGGGGTGAGTACAGTATGTAGTCTAGTATTTAACTAAAAAATGTCTTTCAACTTTTTTATTTCCAGCAGAATTGCTCAACTGAAGATTGACTGTGAATCCTGTTCCGCGTTAATTTATAAGGTAATTACTATTTTTGCTCCTGGTCTAGGTAGAGATCACTCCAGCGCAGATATTACAAATGGCTCTAATTCCCCATTTCCTTTTGCATGTACAGCATTTCCTGTGTCCCCAGATGAATGATCATTTTATCTGCATTACCGTCTGCACTCCTATCTGTGCACAGTAGTGATTAATCCAGGATGCTAGTGACTTCACGCTGCAGAGCTTATGACAAAACTGGTTCACATGGAAACCAGCAAAGGCAGCATAACTGCATAGTGTATTATATTATTTCCCTTGGATTATAGTCCTGTTTTTTTTTAAATGTTTTACATCTTGAAAATGTCCATTGTGCACAGGTTACACCCTGAAAGATTGCCCGCCTCTGATATCATCCAGGTGGGCGAAAAGTACACGGCATTTAAAAAAAAAAAAAAAATGTTTTTGCCCTTTTAAAGCAACCTTGGAAACATAGAATGTGTTGGCGGAGGAGAACCAATTGGTCCATCTAGTCTGCCCAATTTTTCCCTAAAATTAAATCGTGTCAATCGGTACTAATTCATAGTTGGAAATATATCATCCCCTTTATACGTAGTATTTGGCGAGTACAACAAGAACAAGGGGTATTTGGCTATTTTAAAAACATAGTTAAAATAACGGCATATTTCTCTGGCCTTTAAAACATTTGGATCACAAACGAACCTTTAGGCAAGTGTAAACATTTAATGTGTGTATTTGCAAATATTTGGTGGTATCAGACACTACAAAAATAGTCTTCAGACGCCACTTAAATCCCCAAACTGATGGGCAAGCCTGTGGCCTAGCATTGTGTACTGTGACTTACTATTGGAACGTACAAGCATTGCACGCACAGCGGCTCCGGCAATCTCCTCCGTTATTACTACCTGTCTACGCCAGAATAGCTTGCCCTACTGCGTTGAAGCTGGCGCAGGTTTCACATTGAGATCCCACTAGTATCAAAGTGCGAGTCCACGGATCCCGGGGCCCTCTGTATAGCACTGCTCGCCTAGACCTACTAGCAGAATGTGTAATGTTTCTATTTATTGCCTAGAAAGTGATACCATATCATTGAATGATCTAATTTCAATAACACAGAAAAACACTTTTAAGAGGAAAAAAAACAAACCTTTATGATGAATACACAGCATTTGAAATCCAGATTTAAACTACATACCACCCCCTCCTAAATCCTGTTCACACTGTGTCCAAAGATATTCGTTTGGTTCACATGGTAACCATATGACACGCCCATGAGGACCTGTCCTTAAAGGTACATTTATGGCAAACTGAAATGGGCCATTTAACATTGTGTACGGTTTTAGCCAAAATAAATCTTATATCGTCGTAAAGTATATCGTGTCTTGTGGAAATAAGGAACGTTAATTATCTAAAGAGTGTTTACATACCTGTAGCAAACCGTAACAAGCCCAGATAATAATTATACATTGTATGAACAGCATTAGTAAGCCAATGTGGAAATTATTTGTTTTATTGGCTTTGGCCCCTGATTATCCCACATGTAAATTATATATAATGTTTTTTTTTTTTTTTTTTTTCTAGAGCCATCATGGCGACCGCACCTTACAACTACTCTTACATCTTCAAATACATCATCATCGGTAAGTTAACTCTCTCACTGCCATTCTTATGGTCCAGACTACCATCACTGACTATACGGCTCGCTTCCAAATTGTTCTAGAACCTTTTCTGAGCTTTGAACTTGTGTGCGGTGTTCAGCACTGTGATCATTATCCCCCCAGGGAAGATCATTATTTCTCTGTCCTCAGGTTACCTGGTCTCACACACTTGTTTCTGTTTTACATACCCCCTTGGGGGGGTTTAGGGTATTCCCCCTAAGAGTGAAGTCCTCTCCAGAGGTATCCCATTTGTGATCTGGGGTATTTGTGCAGACAGAGAATTTTCTTTTTTTTTTGTGGGCAAGAATAGTCCGATATGGCCTAAGATGCTCTCCAGTGGGCACTTTCTCGTAAGGGTCATTGTCAAACTTGTCTGGCACACCTACATCCTTCTGACAATTCTTGCATTATGTCAGTGGGACTCAAATATTATTTTTTACTGTGAATATAGAGACTAAAAATTAGCTATACACTGTGTTGGCAGAATTACAAGCAAATGTGTAAAATAAGAGATATCTTTACAGTGTCTCATGTTGATGACATCACCTGTGGCTTGATATGCAAATTAACCACTTTTCAATGGAATATGTACAATTTGCATATAACATTTAATATATATATATATATATATATATATATATATTTACCTTTTATTCATTTAAACAAGGAGGGGATACGCTTCCTAGGACAAAATGGAAGTACCTGATATTTGGGGGTGTCCCAGGTATACACGGATAGCAAGGAATTGATACTTCCATTCGTTTATTGATAAATAAAACCTGTATAAGAAGGGGGGAAAACCATAAGCAATGTGCCCATAGGTTGGGAACAGTCAACCAAAGAACAAAACAGTTCTCATAAAACCAAAAATTGGTAATGTTTAGATTTTTAGGCTATAATTATATGTCCGTATTATTGCAGTCGGGTGGAAACTGTGTTCTGCTAGTTAGTATTTACAGTTGTACCGGACTGAAAGATGGTATAAATACTATTTAGGTTTATCAGTCCCTTTATCAAGGTCTATCTGAGCCTTGCTGTAACGAGAGGGGCTTGGGATCTTGCTGGGAAGTTGCTGGTTTACTTTATTTTGTATAATGTGTTATTGTGAAGATTGCATTGCTGTAGTAGGAGATGGCTAAGCACTAGGACACTTCCTCTATCCTGTGTGTGTGTGTGTGTGTGTGTGTGTGTGTGTGTGTGTGTGTCTAATTAAGTGTCTAATATCCTCTGTCAGTCTCAGATCATTACATTTATTGGCTGCTCCATAAGTGATGTTATACACGTGCTCAGTGCCATCTCCGAGGTCGCCGTGTGCCATAGGTTTGCTAGCACTGTACTAGATAGTATAGCGATGTCTGTCATTCTGCTTTGGTTGGAGTAAAGGGGGATATGTTTGTTTAGCTCGACCCATATCTGTAGCATCATTTCCCCCTCACGTGTGATACATTTAATGCTTTGATGATAGAGCACTGCAGGCTGCATGAATCCTTGTAGCCAGCAGACCTGTTATTACCAGTCCTGGATCTACAGTTCCTTTGCAATAAGCGGTATTAATCTTGCGTTTTTTTCCTTCGTGTTGCAGGTGATATGGGCGTTGGGAAGTCCTGTCTGCTGCACCAGTTCACGGAAAAGAAATGTAATTATTATTATTATTTATTTAGTTTGTTTTTATTCTGAATTTTCTAATCCCTAAAGTGATACTGTGTGAAGGAAGCCTACAGTATAACACCCTGTGCCGGATTACTATGTAAAGCATATAAATTAATACACTTTGCACCCATCTAGGGCTCTGTCGCCCCTTACCTCATCACTAAGTTCGCAGCTAATCGTTTGCAGCTAAATGTAAACTCCACTGTATACAATGTACTCCAGAGCTGGACTCATTCCACGAGCCAGAGCTCCTAAGATCCCCAGTGCTGGCTCCTAACCTTTTTTGATTAATTTTTTTCCCCCATTGAACGCTATGGAATCAAAAAAAAGTTATACATTATAATACATTGCATATTATGCTGCAGAAAATGATAGAACTTTACTCTATAACAGTCTGTGGGGTGATGTTTCTGGCATCAGTTAGTCTGTGACTGTATAAGGCTGGCGTTGTTTGGCATGAAAGTATGTATAAAATGCCAGCGTATTTCTAGCATATGTTCAGGAAACGTGTATTTGTCTTTGGTGGCACAAGACAGGGATGGAAGGATTCCAGCCTGGAGCTGTGACTGTGCAGTGTATGTTACTTACAGATATATAGGGGTCCTCCTGTATGGCTCGGAGACATGTTTGAATCCCAGGCAGGTGTATAAATGATTGTTTGTCATTGAAACGTTTCACTTCTGTCTGGTCTTTGGTTTGTGTGATTGAAATATGAGCAGGGCCTATAAACACAATTCTATATTTATAAGAAACATTTCTGCTGCACAGTTTTATATATAAGGTGTATATATAGTAAAAGGCAGTGTTGGCTGTATAGAGAATGGTGGAAGGTAATCTTGTACATCTATTTTACAACGGTGATTACATCTGACCACCCAAGTGGAAAATTCAGGGCAAATTATCCAAGTAATACAACCTTTCATGACCGAGGGGAAGGAGAATGAATCAATGGCAAACAGATTGATTTATAACAAAGGGTTGATATTCTTTTGTTTTTTCAAGTTTGTTCTGGGTAAAATCTGTGAGAATCAGTAGAACGTTGGTTCACTTCTAGCTGATTATAAAGTTGGTAAACTAAACACATGGTTAGAAATAAGTTTATTTTATCATGTGGGCTGGTTTGTAATCTGCGGTGACAAGACTATTTGTAAACTCTGCAGTTGGTTCAATGAGAACTGTAGACAAAACATTCAACTTTTTCTTTTATTGAAAGGTTGCTGTGTTGGCATTTTAAATAAAAGTAAATTAAATAGTGAAAGATTACAAACAAAGCACCTTACTGCACCCTCTTTGCTCTTACATAGCTCTATCAGGGGACAGGCATGTTTAGAATCTTTGCTTTGTATAGCTCTAGCACAGGGCGGACATTGTATTTAGAATCTGTGCTCTGTCTAGCTCTATCAGGGGACGGATATGTTGTTTAGAATATTTGCTCTGTATAGCTCTATCAGGGAGCCGACATGTTTAGAATCTTTGCTCTGGATAGCTCTATCAGGGGGCAGACATGTTGTTTAGAATCTTTGCTCTGTATAACTATCATTGGGTGGATATGTGGTTTAGAATCTTTGCTCTGTATAGCTCTATCAGAGGGCATACATGCTGTTTAGAATATTTGCTCTGTATAGCTCTATCAGGGGCATACATGCTGTTTAGAATATTTGCTCTGTATAGCTCTATCAGGGGCAGACATGGTGCTTAGAATCTTTGCTCTGTATAGCTCTATCAGGGGGAGGACATGTTTAGAATCTTTACTCTGTATAGTTCTATCAGGCGGCAGACATGTTGTTTAGAACCTTTGCTCTGTATAACTCTTATCAGGGGGTGGATATGTGGTTTAGCATATTTGCTCTGGATAGCTCTATCAGGGGGCAGACATGTTTCGAATCATTGCTCTGTCATGGGGCAGACAGGTTGTTAAGAATCTTTGCTCTTTATGGCTCTGTCAGGGGGCGGACATGTGGTTTAGCATATTTGCTCTGGATAGCTCTATCAGGGGGCAGACATGTTTAGAATCATTGCTTTGTCAGGGGGCAGACAGGTTGTTAAGGATCTTTGCTCTTTATGGCTCTGTCAGGGGGCGGACATGTGGTTTAGAATATTTTCTCTGTATAGCTCTATCGGGGGAGGGGGGGGGAGACATGTTTAGAATCTTGGGTCAGATCTTCACTCAAGTTGAAGGAAACTCGGACCCCAAATATCTGGCCCCTGATAGCGCTATACAGGGTGTGCATGGATTGATGCTGTTCCTCCTGACGCATTTCACCTTCTGGAGTGTAGTCCTAAATGCCTCTTTCAAGACAGACAATACATTTGGTGGGCGATTGTTTTAGTCTTTAATAAGAAACCCTCTTCTTTCCAGTTATGGCGGACTGTCCTCATACAATCGGCGTAGAATTTGGCACGCGAATAATTGAAGTTAGTGGCCAAAAAATTAAACTGCAGATCTGGGACACGGCAGGACAGGAACGGTTCAGAGCCGTGACACGAAGTTATTACAGAGGGGCTGCTGGGGCGCTTATGGTGTACGATATAACTAGGTGGGTATTGCTTGTCGCCGTCTCTCCAAATTCTTTTACTTCTTCCTTTGAATCATTTGAAATATAACAGAACTTGCTATAGATCCTGTGATCTCTGAGTACTTTATTCTCCTTCCCAGGAGAAGCACGTACAATCATTTAAGCAGTTGGTTGACAGACGCCCGGAACCTGACCAACCCAAATACGGTAAGCGAGAGACTCCGCCCACGAGTAACGTATAATGGCTCTTACTCGGAGTGAAAGATGAGGATTGGCCCATTTTTAGTTCCTACCGGACAAGTTTCACCGATTTATAATCCTACCGTTAGGGAATGTACCCGTAATAATATGTTTTATAGTACAGCTTTATAATCATTAAAAACCTCAAATCACTCGGAATTAAATGTAATCTGGTCAAAATTGTATTTGTACTATTGTTGTACTATAATGACAAGTGTTTTGCTGACACAAAATTATAATAAAAAAAAAAAAAAAAGAGGCTTTGTGGGGTCCTCTGGAAGCTGCAGATGTGAGAGACCACTGATTTTTATAAGCTTCGTTGTCTTGGTAATGGACATAAGAGGAAAAAACATCTAAGGCGGCCGTTCCAAGGTTGTAGATTAATATTAATTATATGAGAGGGTGTCACGGCGCCTCTTGCCAGTCCTGCCCCTCTGATCTGTCTGTCCTGAGTGTTATGGGATTTGTGCACTCTCTCTCCTTTCACTCTCAGGCTGCTGTGTAACTTGGTGGTTTTAATTCTTTTTTAAAGTGAGGAAGTTGATTTAAGGAAATGTGTTTTTTTTTGCTTTAGGTTATCATTCTTATAGGAAACAAAGCGGATCTAGAAGCTCAGAGGGATGTTACGTATGAAGAAGCCAAGCAGTTTGCCGAAGAGAATGGTGAGTTCCTCCGCCGCAGGCATCTCCCTGTGAAAGTAGTCCATTTCTATTGTTTTTTTGGCATTTGACTTCAATTCTGATAACATTGCAAAATAAAATGTTTTTAATATTTTTTTAATTCACTATATTCATGTTTAGGTGACTGTGCCTTTTAAGAAAGACCCCCCCATGCAGTGAATAAACATAATGTAAACGTCCTGGCTCGGGGGTACCAGGGTAGAAATAATCTGAAAAAAAGTCACTTTCTGCACTGTTAATTGGCAGTTATAGTGAATATAGATAGTGTTGCACAATAGAAAATAATGATACTTATCTTACACACCAAGTGCCTTACAGACTTTGTACAGTGTACAAAAAATAAAAAATGTGTGACCCTGAAGGAGCCAGTAAATCTGATATGGGCCCCCCAGAAAGAGACCAACTCACATGTACCAGAGCATGTGACCTGGCTCTAGGGACTGCAGGCCCCACTATCCTCGGGCAGAACTTTCTGGAAGATTTTGTGATAAAAAAAAATAGGAAGAAAGACTGGACCATGGTGTAGTACAAAATAAAACAGAATTCAATGGCCCCCCCAATAGTTAAGCTTACACAGTAGAAAATTAAAACGGCAATAAAACCATCCAAACAATTTGTGCATGTTTGTGGCAAACAAACAGCCGGCGATCGGTGACTGCGTGTGAAAGACTTTCACGTCTTTCATTTTACACCTTAATATTGTGTGCTCAGTGGTTCACACCAGTGTCTGCGGCATACAAAAGATCACGTTTATTACAGTATACGTTATTCAGTGTGTGGGCTATTCAGCAATATAGATGTACTGTCTCCATAACCTCGCTGGATCTGTTTTTATCAATCATTGTACATGTTTTTTTTTTTTTTACCTCCCCAGGTCTGTTATTCCTTGAAGCCAGCGCAAAAACGTAAGTGTGAACGTAGCGGGATTTAGGCCGTGGTCCTCGGGGTTTAGAGTAATTCTGATGATTATCCACTTTCCAGAACCAGTCCTTGCAGAGGCTTGTCGACCCCGCGGTGCTTTCAGCTTGGGAGGTCATTGGACGTAGTCCAATGATTTATAATGTGATTACTTTGGGGGCTGGTGTAATATTAATGGGTTTTGTAATCCGTCTGGTAGATCAGGAAAGACACATTTGGGGAATATGCTGCTACATTTACTTTTTTTTTTTTTCCCCCCCCTTCTTCTTCAGCGGGGAGAACGTGGAAGATGCTTTCTTGGAGGCCGCCAAGAAGATCTACCAAAATATCCAAGACGGAAGCCTGGATCTGAACGCTGCCGAATCTGGAGTACAACACAAACCTTCCGCTCCCCAAGGAGGGAGGCTAACGAGCGAACCCCAGCCCCAGAGGGAAGGCTGCAGCTGCTAATCAAATCTCCTCGGTGACTCCCAACTTTTTCCACCTCTGTCTGTCTGAAGCAGTATTTTTTTGTTTTTGTTTTTTTATTGCTGCCCCATTCTCTTCTGTACATCCTACTGGTTTAAATTCAAGGTTTGTGGGTGGGAAGACTGCTAAGACGACAGTTTAACACAATACTAAACTGCTCAATAACTAGATGTATTCAGTTTTATCCACGGCAAGTCGAATAATAAACACACAAAAAAAAGAAAATCCCTTTTCCTGCATGGTATTAACTGTAGAATATTTTTTTTTCTCTCCCTTAATTGTCTTTGTGATGTCTGCAAATCCATTGTATGAATATAAGCACTTGATGCTGGACTCTGGTTGACTGAGGGGGCAGTCTTCTTATTTTTTATTTTTTTTTGTTGTAACTAAGCCTTTTCCTTGTGTGACTTGTAAAATTCTGTCCACAGTAGCCAAATAGTTTTATTTGCTGTGAATATACTACATATTTGACGAGGGGATTCTGTAACTGTGTATTTTGTTTAAAAAAAAACAATTCTTTTTCTTCCCCTCTTTAATTCTTGAGCCTACATTTGTCCGTCTTAAATTCTCGCTGGTAAATAAAGAAAAAAAAAAAAGAAGAAATCATTCCCCCCCCCCCCCCATTCCTCCCACCTCCTCCGTACTCCATGGCTTTCCTTGTTTCTTGAGATTTTAATGATCTTCATTAAAAATAAAAATGTAAAATAAAATAATTCTAAAACAAAATAATTCCGAAGGATCCGACCTAACCTTTAAATACATTCTGTGTATATGATTTTAATGAAGAAAATAAAATTGCAATCTGGCATTACTATATAAAGGAAACTATCCGCTTGTACAGTTTATTTGACCACTGACTTGATGCTCTGCCCTTAATGTTATTTGTTCGCCGCCCTGGTAAACGCTTACATAGAATTTTTCTATTTTTTTTGCATTTCCTGCCTTACAATGTAAAGAAAAACAAAAAGGCAGGGTTAATTATTGCACATATTACCGACCATTTATATTTTTCCCCTTTACTAGTTTCTTGCAAGATAATGTTTCAGTAGGTCTGCTGCTTCAATATTTTAACATGTCTTTTGTGCAGTTTTAACACTACATTGGATGGTTTGTAAAAGCAGAAAAAAACCCCCATTTGTTTTAAGCCTATAATGTTCATACTTCTAGCTTCTTTATAAAATAGCTTTGGTTTTTGTGTATTTTACTGGTACACTCAGCCTGAGATTTTTTTAAAATTCTGTTTTGACCAAACGGAGTGTAATATAAATCTGTCATATTTAAGAGTCACTCAATTTCTTGTGCTTGTGTTAGAAGGTCAAGGGTAATTGCATGATCCAAAACCAAATAGGCGAGTACCATAACATATCTGGGCACCTGGAATCTATAAACCCTTTCAGTGCCAGAGGGGGGTGAAGGCGATCCCTTTCACAGTGAGCGTTAAAGCGCTAAACTGGTGAACAAAATAGGACGCTGGTTTACCGAAAAACTGGAATGAAAACTCACTAAGGCTTCATTATTTTGTGCAAAATCTGCTTCTATATTTTTTATTTGTGTACTCAATCATTTTGCATACTGTTAGAGGGGGGGTGGGCTGTAAATGGTAGCTGGGCCACACAAGGCCTGTCCTGGGACCACGACCTGCTGGGTAACTTAAGGTTCAACGTTAAAGGCCACAGCCAGATTCTCTCCCTCCCTCCCGCCCCCTGCGCCTCAAGTTCCGGTAGGTCACCTGTTTATAGCCGTCACTAAAGAATTTTAATTTGTTTGGACTGCTGTACTTTCCATTGATGTAACAAAAATGCTATTAATCTAAATATTTGTAAATAAAGTACCTGTATCTAGATAATTTATAACCCGTTTCATTTTTCTTTGCTCTTGTTGACTGGACTATTTCGCGCTCCGTCTTACATTTTAATATTTGCGCAGTGGGTGGTATGGACGCCTCTCCTCAAACACACAGCCTGGATGCCTGTAGCATCCTTCTAAAGATAATGTGAGTATTGTGGGTCCTGTATTAACACAGGCACCTTTTTACAGGTCCTTAGGTAGCCATCTCTGCCGTGATGCTGCTTGCTGAGCAAGTCTGGTAGTAAAACTTAACAGGACATGTTTTAAAGTAACCCTGCCTCTGCACAGTTTGGCATCCAAGGTCCGGCATCGTTGAGGAATAATTACTTTACTTGTACTAGATATTGCTAATCTGGCTGTGGTTTCCAGCAAAGGAAAAATACAATTCTACTTAAATCAAAATGTTTAAATCCAGTTAGGATAAAGATGGCATAAAAGAAATATACTTTTCCTTACAAATAAATTTGTACGAGTCCATTAAATGACACAACAAAAAGCTCTGATCCTGAAGGTGTTAAATCATTAGGTATCCCTATCCTCTGGCGCACATGCTGCTAGAATAACATACAGTGTTTGTCTTCACAAAAGCCCATTTGATCCAGTATTAGTTTTGGGGAGAATCGGATGTGTAGTTTGTGAGCAGGAAGTAGGACATGCTGCTTCCTGTCCGCGCTTACCGCTCTAGCTCTGCGAATCTTTCCTGTCCTGAAAAAGGATGGATTTAAATAAATAAAATCGACATCTAAGGAACACCAAGCATTATCCAAAATGATCTCTTTATATCAAAGTGTAAGAAAACATACATTATTATATAAATATAAAATAAGATTTCTCTTATGTACAAGGTTCAGTGCATAGGTAGAATGAAACATGGATTAATACAGCGACTTCACAGGTTACACACAAAACTTGAACCATTTGTGGGTCTTCATCCCTTTGCTCTGTGCTTATCCAAAATGTAACCTGGCCCCATCTGAAATAGAGAATGATTTAGGTTAGAAACAAAAACAAATCTATATGTAATTAAAGGGGCTGTCAGCCTACAAAAATCAAATCGGAAAAATGATCTATACATTGCAATTCTGCTCAGAGAAATGTGTGGTCTCCTTATGACATCACCTGTGGCTTCATTTGCAAATTAATTTTAAATGGGATATTGCTAATTTGCATTTCAAGCCACAAGGTGATGTCATAAGATGGAGACTACACATTTAGAACAAATTTGTTTTCATAGATTTGCAAGAACACAACCAATAGCTATGGAGAAGTCCCAGCTCGAGGGGAGGTGTGGGAGACCCCTTCAACATCCACAGACATGTTAAGAGCTTTTCAACCATGTTGCTAGGGAGCACAGGAGTGGGCTTCTGTCAGCTTAGAGGGATATAAAATCTGTTTAGACACATTGGTTCATACTTTACCTGGGCATTATGTACAATGTCTCTGGAGCCCCAGACAACAAGTGAAACAATCTATTGTGTTATCAAATGTGAAGCCTTCTATCCAACTCATAATACAATGTGAGGTACAGACAAGCTGCACGCCAGGAGACGTGCCAGAGGTACACAGGCAGGCTGCACGCCAGGAGACGTGCCAGAGGTACACAGACAAGCTGCACGCCAGGAGACGTGCCAGAGGTACACAGACAGGCTGCACGCCAGGAGACGTGCCAGAGGTACACAGGCTGCATACTGGGAGATGTGCCAGAGGTACACAGACAGACTGCACGCCGGGAGACGTGCCAGAGGTACACAGACATTTCTCCCATCATGCAGACTATATATATTTACAGAGTGTTCGTAAAGGAAATACAGCGACTGGATGTTAAATAAGGAAGTCACCAGTACCTTGTTAGTAAATCTCACCCTTCAGAGATGAAGGAATCCTAGTCTGACGGGTGGGTATATTTAATTGGCTGACACTGATCCCCTGTATAGTTTATACAGATATTAAGGTTGATTCATTTCTTACCTATTCAAGGCTGAAGTCATGGTGTGAATTGTAACTGTGCGGATAATCCTGGTGCAGAGGTAACTGGTAATCCTGAAATAAGACCATTTATATTTACCAAGGGTGGGCTCACAATATATACAAAGGACATAGTGGGTCAGTTCACTGGCAGTCACAATTATCATCACACCAGGTTCAGAGGTGGGAACGCTGTCCGTAACTTGGCTTCAACTAGTATTTCTTGAGATCAGGCTGAGATAATCCTCTGCTAGTTTGGCCTTGAGTCTGAAATTCCCTTCTCAAGTCTCTCTGCTCCATGAATGAAGCCCAAACTGTAAGGAAGGGTAACTAATCAATGTAATCTTTATCTACTCGGAAGTATGAAAGGTTGATCCGTCTGTGCTAAAGTGCCAGGGAGGTCAGAGAATTTGTACGGATGGATTATACTGAGAAATGGTTTGAAATGCTATTGCTGAGAAAAATAAAATATAGAAAATCACCAGCGGATATATTCACTCTGAAAGTATAAAGTATTGTACAAATGTGATAAGCTGCAGTTTGAAAATACACCACTAGGGGCGCTGGCCTCACTAATATGGGAAAAAAATACCTACAAAAACCTCACAGCGTTCGTCAACTCTAACCTAAAACAGAGTATCACACGAGGACCACCTCTTCAGGACCCTGGGCTTCATGTGGCAGTGTATATGCTGGCGTAGCCTGCTGGTACCAGAAAAACTGATGTCAGGGCCGGGATGACCTCTGTCGGGGCCGGCCGGGATGACCTCTGTCGGGGCCGGCCGGGATGACCTCTGTCGGGGCCGGCCGGGATGACCTCTGTCGGGGCCGGCCGGGATGACCTCTGTCGGGGCCGGCCGGGATGACCTCTGTCGGGGCCGGCCGGGATGACCTCTGTCGGGGCCGGCCGGGATGACGTTATTGGCCTGTTTCATTAGGGAGATGCTGCCTGGTTGAAGCCCAGCAGAGCTTAAGTATCTGTGTCCAGTTTGGTTTGCTGTGCCTGGGACTCGCTGTGCAGCTAGTGCAAGAAAAGCACATCCCAGGGATGTTACAACTTCCCGATGGTTACTATTTCATTGTATTTACTTCAGAATGAGAAAGGGCCAATTCATCCTTGCCAGGAACTGAACCTGCACACCTGAGGTCCTAACCGAATGTACATTTGGCGCCTGCACTAGCCCACTGATCTAGCTCAAGGCTTGGGATTGCACACGGTATGCAGAAGATGTACCTGGCTTTGGCGGTGCTGAGAGTCGTCATGATAGGAAGTCCTCACTCCGGAGGAATTGTGTGAATGAAAGGGAGAATCAACGGAGCCGTTGCTGACCAACTCGTCCAGGGCATCGACCTGTCTCCTAAGTCTGTGCAGACTGCCCTCTGTCTGCTGCCTTCCTTTACTCAGCACGTCGGCCTGTTTCGACATGCGGTCATGGAGCTGAGCCTAGGACCAAAGCATTAGGCATGAAGTGGAGAGACAACATCAGCAGCAGAAGCTGTAAGTAGAGTCATAAAGAGCAAGGAAGCCCGGCATGATAGCTGGGCGGGGGGGAGTGCCAGGGTGTGATGTCATATCCTAGTGACCATAATCATTACTGCCGAAGAGCCAAAAAAAAAATGAGAAACTAGTGACTCCTTGGCACCAGGGATGAGGAAGCCTCTTCTAAGCTGGAACGGCTATGAAAAATGTGGAGAACAAGACCACAAATGGTACGCACATGGACATGGACTACACCCTAGCAATCCAATCTCAATGTCTTACTAGCTTTCTTAGAAATCTAGTAGAGGAAAGCTTATATGGGTCTATTCACTAAAATTCCACTTTGGGGGTCGACTTTCATTTTGAGACTAAGTAAAATTCGAGTTTGACTTCAAAAACGAACCCAGGTTCACGTCTTCTCCATTAAAAGTAATGGGAGGTGAAATGATCAAAGCTATTTTTGGGACCAAGTCAAACTCTCAAATTGAAAGTTGACTTCCAAAGTCGAATTTTAGTGAATAGACCCATATAAGTTTTCCTCTGCTAGATTTCTAAGTCCGTAAAGCAAACCAGTTTCTATGGCCTAAGAATCGAGGGACTAAAAATCGAATTTTCCTGAAGGATGTGAGCTAATAACTCACCTTCAGTCTGTCCTCATGTTGCTGTAGTTTTTCTCGAAGGGCTTCTCCTTTCCAGTGCTCATCCTAACAGAAAGAAAGCAGAGCAAAAATCTCTCAATTTTGGGGAAAAGGCTACAGGAGGGGTTTTAAATGGGCAAATTGTATGTAGCCAATGGGAGATGGAATCTCTGTCCTGCTCATCTCCCATTGGCTGCTTGGTGTTCTAATTTAGAACACAGACATGAAGAGACTCCTCCCATTCACGGATCATGCTTACCGCTGCAAGTGATTTGGCGAGCCCCAGCTGGTCTTTAAACGATTGGGGTGAGGTTGTGTTGGCAGTAAAAGGGAAGTTCTCTTTTAAGCTCTCTAACTGAGATTTCAAGCTCTCCTTCCTTTCCAGAATCTCATCCACATCCTCTAACAGCTCCTGTTCGTCAGTGCAGCGGAAATCTTTTAGACTGCTCTGGATTTCCACCTTTACTTGGGCTTTCAATACTCGCACAGCTTCGTTGACATCCTGCTGCCTCTGGTCCAGTTCCTCTTGGCTCTTAAGCTAAACAAAACCAAAAGAATAAAAAATCAAAGTTACTTCCCGATCAGAGGGGTGGAGAGATTTTGAAGTTATAATTAGTTTAACATTGAAATATTATAGCTATATGGGGGAGGGTTTCAAATAGCATGCTCCTCCCCTTCCTGTATTTTGCAGATTCTAAGTGTACAGCTGTACATTCTAAATTGTGAATATCCTGTTCTTCCCCCATTAAAAAATGATCAGGATAGAATACAAAAGAGTACATGCTTCCCCCATTAAAAAAAATTGAGGGGGGTTCAGGGCACGGGATCCCGGTGGCTTTACGCACCTGTTTCTGGAGTGCAGTGTATTCTGCTTGCAGCTGTTTGAACTCCCTGAGCAGGCGCCTGGCTCGTTCGTGGTTGTCATACGCCGCTTGCTCCACTGATAGGAGCCGATTCTGCAAGCTGCTGTTAGAGTCTCTTAGCTCCTGATTCCAAAAAAAAAATAACAATGAGAATGAAGAGGTGCAATCAAGATTCATGGATCACAACTGGTCCACTGATGGTCCCGGCTTAGAACCCTATCCCACAACCTTCCTCTAAAGACCCGATTCTGCAAGTTTAGGATTTCTGTGGAAAAACCAAGTCTTCTGGCTTCTCTGGTGTGTGTAGATTTGTGTTCAATCATTCCTTTGTTACACCCCTAAATTTGAAGTGCAGGGGTTTTTCTATCACCTGTACCCCACCATAACATATGTGGTGTGTCGCTCAATCTGCAGACTATCCTCCCCATTTGTCAATATAGAGCTTTATTTCTTGCTACAGTCACTATGTCCTGGATCATCCAGAGGGGGCCGCGTAGTGCGGAATATAAGATACCTTGACGACTTGCTCATACTGTATCCTTTGGCTTTTAATGGCATCTTTCAGCAGCAGGATTCTCCTTTCGTCTTTCTTCCTCTCCGAGATCATCTGATCCCGTAAGCGGCCGAGATCGGCTTTGTAAATCTCCATTTGCTTCTGCAGGGAGGAGATCTCGCTGGTCTTTTCCAGTAGCTGCTCTTCTTTCTGCGATAGCTGAAGCCCTGGAAACAGATTTTATTCCCCCAATTATCCACGATCCTCAGTTCAACAGACACAACGATTACTTTATTCTAAGAATGAAATCGCTAAGATCTTTTTATACATGGGATGTGCCAGAGCACACGTGAGACCAGTGCATATATATTAATGCATGTGGCAGTATCAATTTCCCCATATGTTACACATAAACCAGCTATGTATATAGTATTCTGACTGGCAGAAGGGCAGACAAACTGCACAACAGAGATCTAGATTAATTCCACCAGTGAGTGTCTACCTATTATTAGCAAGCGAACACAAGAAGAAGACAAAAAGAGGAGAATAAGGAAAAATATATAGTGCTTTATTCACGAAGGGAATTTCACACTTAAAAGGGACTCTCTAGTGCCCAAAATGCACCTTCAATATATTAATGTGCTTTCAAAGTACTTTAAAATATGTATGTCTTACATTTTGCATTGCTTCAAATATAAAATACTTACAGCTGGATGAAATTGTGAAATTACAGCAGTTTGCAAGAAACCAGGACTGCCCACACTAGCTGAGTAAAAGTCTATTTCCTTTATTTATTTATTTTTTGCTGCAGGAACCAATGAGAATAATTTCATTCAAATGAATGGAATTTCCTGTCTCTCTAGTGATGTCATCAGACGATGTGTTGCACTGTTAAGAGATCCTACTGGAGACTCCACAGACACATTTAAAACATCTAAGTATTTTACTTTACACATTTACTCTGCATACACAATGTATAGGTCATTTACAGTGTAAGTAATGTCTGGTTTGACAGATAATAACAAGCACACCACAGACAGACAGACTTACTGGTGTTACTGAGAGATTCCTCCAGAGCCGTGGACCTCTTCTCTTCCTGCTGTAGTGTCTGTGCTCGTTCTTCCAGGATCGTTACCTTTGATGTCACCAGTTCTAATGTGTTCTGTCGGTTTGCCAGCTCCCAGTCCCACGCCTGCTTCTGCTCTCTCAGCTCTTCCTCCTGACGTTGTGTATCTTTGATTATTTGTTTGAGAAGCTGTAAAAGAAGTAGACTAAGTTATCAATCCACTGTACAAATAAAGCCACGGAGATAATGCAACACGGGCTATTGGGGTCTCCCTGCAGGAACACAGGTGACTTCCTTGTTAGCGCAGGCTTGGTTAAAAAAAATAAAGTAACTTTACTCTCTTAAAGATGTGGATGTATGGAATAGTCTTAAAGCAGAGGTGGTAGAGGTTAATAAAGTGAAGGAGTTTAAGCATGCATGGGATGGGTATAAGGCTATCCTAGATATAAGATAGGGCCAGGGACTAATGAAAGTATTACATTACTGAGAGGGTAGTGGATGCATGGAATAGTCTTCCAGTAGAAGTGGTAGAGGATAATACAGTGAAGGAGTTTAAGCATGCGTGGGATAGGTATAAGGCTATCCTAGATATAAGATAAGGCCAGGGACTAATGAAAGTATTACATTACTGAGAGGGTAGTGGATGTATGGAATAGTCTTCCAGTAGAAGTGGTAGAGGTTAATACAGTGAAGAAGTTTAACCATGCATGGGATAGGCACAAGGCTATCCTAGATATAAGATAGGGAACCGGGGACTAATGAAAGTATTTAGAATACTGGGCAGACTAGATGGACCGAATGGCTCTTATCTGCCGGTGACACAGTCTATGATTCTATGAATCTCTTCCCCTCAGTTATTATGCTCTATCGCAGCCAGTGACTGGAGTGAGATAAAACCTGCTCATACCATTTCCTGTTTGGAGAGTTTATCTTCCTTCTCCTCTATTGTTCTTTGTAGGTGTTTAAGCTGCTGTTCCTTTCTGCTCTCCTTGTCCTGCAGTACTTTGTATCTCCCTGTAATCTCCCCGATATTTTCTTTCAGAGAAGTCTGCTCTCCCAGCAGGTCATCTCGATGCTTCATGGTATTTCTCAAGTCCTGGTAAAAACATGATGTCAGCGTGTACAGGACATGTTCAAAACAAGATCTGTACATACAGCTAAGGTCGTGCATGTGAATATTGTGAGAACCTCTGGATCTCTACAGGGTAAACGCTCTGATTCGGGTCATCCCTTTCACAAGGAGCATAGCATGGAACATACACAAAGCAAGTCTTAAATATAAACACCGAAAAAACCCCCAAAAAACGAACACCGAAAAAAAGTGGAAAAATAAAAATGGAATAAATAAAGTCCGATTTAACATGCCTCATTAAATTAATATCAGGTTGGAGCGACCCTTCTTTAACCAGTGATGGCTAACCTTGGCACTGCAGATGTTTGGGAGCTACATTCCCTACGAGTTTGCCTTCTGACTGACATGGCCACATGGGATATGTAGTTCTCAAAACACCTGCAGTGCCAAGGTTAGCCATCCGTGTTTTCAGAGACCATGACCAGAATGGATTGGAAACCAATTTTTATACAGTACACGTGTCGCTCACTTACACACTGCCGAATTTCAGCGATTTACCATTTGAAAAGTCCTGTATTCCCATCATGACTTCTAATTAAACACATACAGCCAGGACGAGGAGGAAGTTACCTGCTCTAATACTTCCAGCTGGTCCCTCGAGTCGGTGAGTTCATCTTTCAGCAAGTTCAATTCTTCCTTTTTCTCTGTAATAAGGAAACATACGATTAACCCTTTTATTTTAGAAGCGTTTGAGTCTCACTTGTTATATCGGTTACTAATAAGCACATCTGTATAACAATAGTAAGAGAAGAGGCCCATTAACCAATAGTAAGAGAAGAGGCCCATTAACCAATAGTAAGAGAAGAGGCCCATTAAGCCATAGTAAGAGAAGAGGCCCATTAACCAATAGTAAGAGAAGAGGCCCATTAAGCCATAGTAAGAGAAGAGGCCCATTAACCAATAGTAAGAGAAGAAGCCCATTAACCAATAGTAAGAGAAGAGGCCCATTAACCAATAGTAAGAGAAGAGGCCCATTAACCAATAGTAAGAGAAGAGGCCCATTAACCAATAGTAAGAGAAGAGGCCCATTAACCAATAGTAAGAGAAGAGGCCCATTAACCAATAGTAAGAGAAGAGGCCCATTAACCAATAGTAAGAGAAGAGGCCCATTAAACCATAGTAAGAGAAGAGGCCCATTAACCAATAGTAAGAGAAGAGGCCCATTAACCAATAGTAAGAGAAGAGGCCCATTAACCAATAGTAAGAGAAGAGGCCCATTAACCAATAGTAAGAGAAGAGGCCCATTAACCAATAGTAAGAGAAGAGGCCCATTAACCAATAGTAAGAGAAGAGGCCCATTAAGCCATAGTAAGAGAAGAGGCCCATTAACCAATAGTAAGAGAAGAGGCCCATTAAACCATAGTAAGAGAAGAGGCCTATTAAACCATAGTAAGAGAAGAGGCCCATTAACCAATAGTAAGAGAAGAGGCCCATTAAACCATAGTAAGAGAAGAGGCCCATTAACCAATAGTAAGAGAAGAGGCCCATTAACCAATAGTAAGAGAAGAGGCCCATTAAGCCATAGTAAGAGAAGAGGCCTATTAAACCATAGTAAGAGAAGAGGCCCATTAACCAATAGTAAGAGAAGAGGCCCATTAAGCCATAGTAAGAGAAGAGGCCCATTAACCAATAGTAAGAGAAGAGGCCCATTAACCAATAGTAAGAGAAGAGGCCCATTAACCAATAGTAAGAGAAGAGGCCCATTAACCAATAGTAAGAGAAGAGGCCCATTAAACCATAGTATGAGAAGAGGCCCATTAAGCCATAGTAAGAGAAGAGGCCCATTAAGCCATAGTAAGAGAAGAGGCCCATTAAGCCATAGTAAGAGAAGAGGCCCATTAACCAATAGTAAGAGAAGAGGCCCATTAACCAATAGTAAGAGAAGAGGCCCATTAACCAATAGTAAGAGAAGAGGCCCATTAAACCATAGTATGAGAAGAGGCCCATTAAGCCATAGTAAGAGAAGAGGCCCATTAAGCCATAGTAAGAGAAGAGGCCCATTAAACCATAGTAAGAGAAGAGGCCCATTAACCAATAGTAAGAGAAGAGGCCCATTAACCAATAGTAAGAGAAGAGGCCCATTAACCAATAGTAAGAGAAGAGGCCCATTAACCAATAGTAAGAGCAGAGGCCCATTCCTGGCAATAGACTTGCGGACCCTCGTGGACCAGTCTGTTCGTTGTAGGCAGCTTCATGCTCTGTACTTTGCTCATGATTTGGATATTATTACCTGTATTGAGAAGACCTGCCCTATTGGCAGTGCATTGTATTGAAGGTTGCGGGTAATCGTGGTATAACCTTTGCATCCCTTGGGCTGGAGTGACGCCCTATTTCTTAGATTGTTCTAACTAGTATTTATACAGTCTTCTGAGATTTGTTTTTGTATATATTTCTTTATTCCAATTCGCTTGAGTGCTATAAATTGCATTATATATAATTTTTTATTCTCTTTTCATTTAGGAAACTAGTTTGCGGATCTGGTATGCCATTCACACACGTCCTCTTACAGGTCGGCGTGTCCACTTTGTGATTTTATCGAGACTCTGGGTTGCCGCTAGATTGGCGGCTGAGACCGCTAGAGAGCGACTGTCGCCATGTAAAAGAAGGTCATGTGATCTCACCTTGCAGTAACTGTTGAGTTGCTCCAGCTTCCTGTTTCAGACAATGCTTCTGTTTCTTCACTTGCTCCAAATCGCTGTGCAGCCTCCCGATGTCGTCCTGCAGCTTCTCCAAGGTCGAGGTAGCGGTTCGACTGCGCTCTTCTGTGCTGAACAGGTCCCTGAGGGGTATACATTGGGCTTTATCCATTAAAAGAAGGAATTGCAGGGAAAGTAGGAGGGTTTATGACTGTTCTTTGCCACACCTTCGTAGGCGTTACAGCGCTGACGGTTCAGCACAGCTATTTCAATGCAGAACGCAAATACTAACCCTAAAAGTAATCCCTGACCCTAAACCTAACCCCTAAACCTAAAAGTAACTAAAACTAATCCTAATACAAACAAAAGCCCTGAGTCTCTTTAGCTCAGGGATAAAGGGTCCACTCAATCCACCTCTTGTACCTGTTGGCCTGTGCAAGCTTTTTCTCGAGTTCTAGGCTGGCCTTCTCCAGCTGTTCCTTCTCTCGGCCCAGGTTCTCCACTTGGTCCTGCAGACCGTGGATCTGGCTCACGAGAAGCTCGATTTCTCGATGGTCCTTCTCGATGAGTTGTTTTTGCCAGTCCACCTCCCCGTGCAGGCGTTGAGAGGTCCTCTGCAGGTTCTCCAGCTCCAGCTTGCCCTTCAAACAAGAAATAGTCAAGGTCATTCCTAGAACAGGACTGGCACGGCCAGCAGATACAGGTGTCTCCGATGGGCCGGGTTTGAAACTGGCCAAAAGGAGCCGTAAAGTGCCGCTGGTTCTGCACGTCATTTTGGAAGCCCAGCATGGTCTTCTAGCCTGTGTCTGTTACTAGCAGATCTGATTTCTCAAGATCAACCCAACATGTTTCTCCATTCACACCAAATGTAGAGTACATTTATAATAATACCCTCAATGCACAGTAAAAGTGATGGGAAAACCCCACGTGAAATTCAGTGGGTAGCAGACTCATTATCAAATTTGCCAGGCCTGCCTTCCCCACATAAATCACACATTCACAGATCTACCACCACTGCATGGGATTCTGGGTAGGTATATGCTAATCTGCTCAACAATGATGCTATAATTAAACATAAAAATCAATAAAGCAAAAATAGTAAATAGTTCTATATATAGATTTTGCTGCAATCGGCACTAAACTTTAATCAAAATGTGCCGTAGGGAGTTTAGGAGCCAGCCGTAAGGCGTTTGGGAGCCAGCAGTAGAGAGTTTAGGAGCCAGGAGTAGGGAGTTTAGGAGCCAGGAGTAGGGAGTTTAGGAGTCAGGAGTAGGGAGTTTAGGAGTCAGGAGTAGGCAGTTTAGGAGCCAGGAGTAGGCAGTTTAGGAGCCAGGAGTAGGCAGTTTAGGAGCCAGGAGTAGGCAGTTTAGGAGCCAGTAGGGAGTTGAGTTTAGGAGCCAGCCGTAGGGCATTTGGGAGCCAGGAGTAGGGAGTTGAGTTTAGGAGCCAGCCGTGGGGCGCTTAGGAGCCAGCCGTGGGGCGCTTAGGAGCCAGCCGTGGGGCGTTTAGGAGCCAGGGCTCCCTGGATCATGTGATTGGTCAAGCACTGCTTTCTATACAGTGTGGACAGTGTTTAGGTAACAGGACACATTTAACCCTTCCTTTGCGCGAGATGTCCATTATGGACAGAGCTTCCCGTCTTGATTGACATCCTGTGCGGTGCCTGGATCCCAGCTCTTACCTCTAGCACGGTACACTGAATCCTTTCCATCTCATTAACTTTCTGGTCGTGTTGAAACTTCAGTCCCTGCAGCTCATTCGTTTCAAACTGCACCATTTCCAAGACGTGCTTTAACTCTATGAAAAAGAAAAACACATTCACCAAGACGGACAGGTTTTTTTTTTTATTTTTAACCCTTGCACCTTGAGACACTACAGAGCCAAAAGGGTAAAAAAAAAGAAGTTTCCTTGCCCTTTAAGAGAGAGGATGTATTAACATGTTTGATGGGAGCGCAAGCGTCTCGCAGAGCTGCGCATCCTGTGCGGTGAAACATACCGGATTTGTGCTTATTGATCTGCCCCGTCACTTTTTGCAGCGTCTCCTCTTCGTGAACCACTTCCTGTTTGAGGAGAGTCAGCTGCCCCCGCCTCTCGCTCAGCTGGGCATTGAGTTCCCCTTTCTGAGAGCTTAAATCCTCCAGCAGACACTTCACCTCCTGAAATAAGTCACATTTAAACCCTTTAGACACAAGTATGTCTGGGAGTTTCGGTTGTGTTTGTGTCTAGGGTCTACATCCTTTATAAAAAAATGTTTTAAAAAAATATTGGCCTCAGCGAGGTAATGGGGGTTACATCCAAGGGTAGTCTTTAGAGTTTGGGGGTTTCTGCCCTAGGCATGACTCTGAGATGGGTACTAACCCTCCCTCTGTATCATTAAGACATGGTAATACAGTTCTATATAAAGCAACGATTATTATGATGTCATACTATCCAACAAGACTGAGTATGCACTAATGACGTGTATATTATCCTGTATAAAACCAGTCCCGTATATATCTGTAGTTTGTGACCAGCCATCGCAGTGTTGGCCGAATGTATCATTCCGAAAAGGTTAGGCTCTGTGTGAGGTTATAGGCCGTTCCCATTCTGCGGGCGGGGTGTGGGTGAAAGACTGGCCCAGGTCAAAAAGATTTTAAGAAAATATGGGGGTGAAGCCAAGTTAATGGCTTAGGGTACACCTAAAAAAAATTTAATAAATAAAAAATAAAATCAGAAAGTGACTAGTTGTGGAAAGTCTGACTCTATATCTGTCCAAGACAATTGGACGGTCCTTTTTTAGGATCTAAACAAATTGATAATTATATGTTACGTCCCCTAGAACTTAGAAACAGTGAGTGGTCTGTGGAGGTTGCATGGAAGGGATGATGAACTCCATCTTACAGCAGAAGTGATTTTGTACATGATTGTAGGGTTACATTACCTTCATCTCATGTCGTCTCTCAGACACATCCAGCTCCCCATCCCGTAAGACTTCCTTCAGCTCTGCTTTCTTCTGGTCAATGTGAGCCTCAATAATATGCAGGTCCTCTTTCTTCTGGCCCAGGAGCCTGTCCAAATTGGCCACCTCTTCTTGTTGTGTCAATACCTATAGCACAGTATAGAAATTAATTTGGTGTGAATATGGAGACACAGTCAGGAAGCTGTGACGAGAATCACAGACGACAAATAAAATCCCGACGTTTATTAGGTCCCATAAAACCAAAGCATGTCTTACGCGTTTCACCTACTGAGATTGGATCATTATCTAAGAGTTCGATTTTCTGTTCTGTTTTTTTTATGTGACCAAACTGTATTCGCCATCAGAGATTCTTTACAATTGCTTCCTGGATGTTCGCTGTATATTTGTTTCCAGTATCAATAGGCCACAGACAGAGAGAACATTACAGGAAAGACTGAGATTCACAAATAAATTGCAATATATGTTGCTGTATAATTCATGGAAAACAGAGCAATGTAATTACAAACAATGCACAGGATACATTTTATCACATGTACCGTGCAAAGATCTGTTTTTTCATATGACAAGAATCTTGGATCTTAGATCTTCATTCACCTTGGTTCAGATGAACAAAGATCTGACCAAAGATTCTAAACAAAATGTCTGCCTCCTGGTGGAGCTATATGGAGTAAAGATGGCTCAATAAGGTACTTTATTTGTATTCTTTCATTAAAGCATTTCTATATAAAATGCCTACACTTGAT
Organism: Pelodytes ibericus; assembly: GCA_036172795.1. Classification (NCBI taxonomy): domain Eukaryota; kingdom Metazoa; phylum Chordata; class Amphibia; order Anura; family Pelodytidae; genus Pelodytes; species Pelodytes ibericus. The sequence goes on from CM069864.1 coordinate 89,769,128, forward strand.
GCCATCTTACAATTCAATTTGTGTTACAGTTGTCCTTTAAGCAAATACATTGAGTCCCAATAAGGACTTATATTGAATAAAACAAGAAGAGATACCTGGCTGTTTACTCGTTCCAGTGCCCCCACCCTCTCCTGGAGGATGTCCTCTGCTTCTTTAAGGGTATTTAAATGGAGATCTTCCTTTCCTTCCGCCACTTCTATATCAGTATGGAGTTTCTGCAGACTGAAAAGGACACGTGACCTTTAGTTTTTCTGGTCTTATTCACGCCAGCTGGGCTGGTTCATGTTTGGTGTTTGCAGATGTAAAGAGAAAAGGTCCAAATAATTTCATTAAAATCGGGGGAAAAAGCACCTGAGATGTCCATCAGCCTTTTCATTGGCTGGATCTTTTTATTGTTCTCTCTATAAAGCCAGTTTAAACAGAGGATGAACATGTGTGCGAAATTTGTTGGGTAATTGGCAGCCTCGTTGTAGCTTGTGCCCCCCGCCCTGGACCCCCCATGAAGGTACTTACTCGTCAGTCATGGTTTCCAATTGGCCACTAAGAGTCTGGAATTCGGCATCCTTTGCAGAGATCACAAGGTTGATATCCTTCAGGATCCTCTCTTGCTCGGCCCTGTGTTGCTCCAGATCCCGGGCATTGGCTTGCAATAACCTGAGGGGTTGCGGACAAACAATTAAAGGAACAGTACAGTCTTTGAATGGCTGCGGGAAAGACAATGAGATTGTAATTACATCCTGCTCATGTCGGGGTTACCGTCAGCTCGATCGTCCAACAATAGATATAAGCGGGAACTCACTTTGGACAGCACTGTACCAATATGGGATTGTTTTAAAGCATTCCCAGTATGACAAGCAGGCAGCTGTGTCAAAGATAGACTGAAAGCCCAACGCATTTTGCAATCAAGTGATAGGCTTTACTTGTAGCACTTGGCATGAAACACTTATTATTTATGCATTGCCCACTCTGGTGGTCTAAGCCTGTCTAGTAGGCTCTAATGCCGCTAGAATAGTTGCTGCTGCTGGGAAGGTGCTCTGCTCTACTCTCTGCCTCATTACAGGGGCATCGGACATGTGTCTGGTTACCGTAATTGTTGGTTGGCTTTTACAAGCTGCGTGGCTGTTTCTTCTGCTCTTCGCTCTAGTTCTTCGGCGTCATTCTCTGTGTGTTTAAGATGCTTCTTAGCAGCATTGTACTTTTCAATTATATCGTTCGTCTGGAGAAAAAATAGAAATTAAATGGCAAATTAATATTACATTTAAGTTCGATTTTTAATTTACCTCCGACAAAAAAAATGTAAATCTCTTTTGCAAAGCCAGCCTCCCTCATTTATCAGAACTTTAATCCGTTATGATCGGCCTACCTTTTCTCGTGTGTTCTTTAGTTCGGTTTCGGCTTCAGACAGCATTCGGTCGGCCTCCCTAAGCTCCGCCCGCCGTTTTAAGAGAGTTTTCTCGATGCATTCGATCTCGTCCGCGATGTCATCGTGATGCTGTAAGGATTTTTCCAGCTTCAGCTCTGTAATCAGGCTGTCTAGATGACCATCTACAAAGTCTCTGTAATAAACCGAGGAGAAACGTGTTATCCGCTGCCCAAGAAACCACCAGGCCCAACTTATCTAATGAGCAATACGACTAACTGCCCAGGGCCCACCAACAAAGTTGGGACCATAGCCAGTTATAGTTTTCCATTCAAACTGAAGATAACTAATTGGACAACACAAGTTGGGGATGTAAGAGATCAAGGGAGAGGGAAGGAAGCTTAAATTGAAGGAGGGAGTATAAAATATTTTTTTTAACAGGGGTCCCCTTCCTCCACAACTGACCAGGCATGGAAGGATGAAGAGAGACAATGCCTGCAGTTCCATCGGATAGAAAATGGCAGGTGTGGGGTGATATGGGAATAGTTTCTTCCGTCAATAATTACTTTTTTAATGCTCAAAGCGGCTCTCCAAGAAACAGACCAGAACAAGAGCAAGGGAAATCTTGAATGTATATTGTATTGTATATTAGGCGTACTATACAGATTTCTATAGAGAAGTATTTTGATCAAGGCATGCAAACTATGACAAAGCAGTCGAGAACTACAAAAATGGCAGTTCACATGGATGCACGCGCATCATCAGCGCCCCCCCCCCCAACACTTACTTCCGCTTGCGTTTCTGGGTTGACGCGCGCCGTTCTTCTGCCTCTTTCCGTAGGATTTCCTTTTGATGTTGGAGGTCGTCGATATCCTCCAGTAACCTTTCCTTTGTTTTTTTCTCTTTTTGGCGCCGGGACTTCAAATGATCGACAATGTCTTCGAGCCGAGTGATTTCATTCTCCTGCGACAGGTGGAGGGAATTCATTGTGGGTCAGAGTGCAGAATCCCACCCCCAACATGTCCTAGAACAAACTTATAGACGCAAGTTCGGGGGGAGTAAACATGAGAGGGCTCAGTAGGATAAACCTCCAGCCATACAGTTCATTCTTGAGTCTACACAAACCTTCACCCTTACGAGGTCGATAAAATGAGCACCATTACATTCTTAAAGAGACTATCACAATTGTACCTTTCTTGGGTAACCTCTAAACGCCCACATATTGTTTGGCGCTCTTGTCCGAAAGGACAATGATTTTGTGTTCCTGGCCCCTATCACAAAGTGAACATAGGTCCTTACAGACATTGTGGGTCTCTCCCGAAATATCGCGAGTCTCTGCAACCCAGACGGTGCAATGTGGTTAAATGTAAATCTCACTTTGAGCTTTATTTACATTTAGCCTGTCAGAGGCTACTCAATGTATAGATCATTTTGAATTATCTACATATAGGAGTGTAAGCAATGTTTAGCTTGAGAGTGTCCCTTTAACCACTTTTTTTCCCTCAATCACAATGTTATTGAAAGGTAAAAAAAACACTTGCAAATGGCCCAACTCACTAGATTATGATGTGTTGGAACGTTGCAGTGAAGTACGCCGGTGGGGATTACAGGAATAGTGAAATGAGGCGGGGGTGGTCCATAGACAATTTGAGTCCCAATTGGTGGAGGTCCATAAATAACCGTTCCCGGAGTCACTGGTCTAGCCCCGCTGGGTGGAGGTGGTCCATAAATCACTGTGCCTTGCGGGACGGGAGTGCCATCTGGTAGCACGGTGTAGATAACCGAGCCCGGAGGAGGTACAAAGTGACATGGTGCTGGTGCCCCGGATTCGTTCCTTGGCTCAACGTCTGCTCCGTCACCTGCTGGGTGGTGATAAAAATGAATGAACTGCCGTAGAGGAGTTTTGCTTGGCTAAATCACAAATTATTGGCCTACAGTTACCTCTGTGCAATCTGTGTCGGAGAGGTGAGTAAACCCAATGCCCTGGGGGAGCACGGTCTTCCTTTTTGAGGTGTCTGGCATGACTACATTTTCGCCTAGCTGGCGATGAGGTCATTGGGTAATGTAAACCCAAGCCAGAGTCCTTAGTGCTTGGAGAATCCAGACTTGATGTCTGCAAAGCGACAGAGAAGTAAATTACAGACAACAAAAGAAAAACACTGTCCAACTTTCAGGGGATACAAATAATCGTCTCCCCAATGTTGGAGTAGGGAGGCTTTGGGGTCAGATACCAGAGTTCATAATTGGCCATAAGGACATCAAGATGGTTCTACAAATCAACAGAAGATGCTTCAGGAAGGTACCAACTCCTGATGCACAGGACGGGCTTACATTTGACGGTGAAGGCATGTAATACCAGTATCCTCTCCGACGGAATGGGTCGGTCATGCCGGTGATGTAATCGTTCTGATAACCCAAGGCGTGTCGGAGGGAATCAATCTCATCCAACAGGTCCTCGATTTCCGCAGCATCATCTGGAATCAAACCGTGCCATAATAGGTAATATTATAGGGTCTCAAACAAACAATCAGCATGGTTTACCTGGACAGCCATTGTGAACGAGGAGAATGAAAAGAAAAGGACTTCTAGAATACACTACTGGTCAAAAGTTTGGGGTCACTTAGAAAGGTGCTCGTTTTTGAAAGAGAAGCATTTTTTGACCATGAAATCGATCAGAAATACAGTGCACACATTGTTAATGACTGTTTTAGATGAAAATGACTGATTTTTCACGGAATATATAGGCATACAGAAGCCCATTATAGGCAACCATCGCTCCTGTGTTCTAATTTCATGTTTTGTCAGCTAATTCAAGTTTATTTAATTTTTTTAAACAGCTAACTGATTATTAGAAAACTGTTTTGCATTTCCATTAGCACACCTGAAAATGCTTGTGCCGATTAAAGAACCAATAAAACTGGCCTTCTTTTGACTTGAGTCTCTGAAGTAACAGAATTTGTGGGTTTGATTACAAGCTTAGAATGGCTAGAAGGAAAAAAAACTTTCTGTTAAAACTCATCTATTTTTGTTCTGTGATATGAATGCAAATTGCAAACTGAAGATCTCTTACAACGCTGTGTACTACTCCCTTCACAGAACAGCTCAAATTAACCAGAATTGAAGGAGGAGTGGGAGACCCTGGGGCACAACTGCGCAAAGGAGCAAGAACATTAGAGGGTCTATTTTGAGAAACAGATGCCTCACTGGTGTTCAACTGGCAGATTTATTAAATACTACCCACAAAACACTGATCTCAATGCCAACAGTTATGAGGCGATTCCTGGATGCTGGCCTTCAAGGCAGAGTTGCAAAAGAAAAAAAAAACATCTCAAGCTTTTTAAGCAAAGCAGTCTTAGAACTAATGGGATGGTGCCATGAGAAACCTCACCCCTTATCTTGTGATCTATTCACAGACGTGTTATTCTTCACAATGGGTTACATTATCTATTACATTTTCCATGCACACTATGTACAGTGTTAAAGGTACAGCCGCCATGTCATAATTTTTTGTTTTTAGCAATAGTTTGTAGTCAACCAAGCAGGGAGTTCATATAACAGTTAGTGACTTTGTTTAACTCAAACAGCAGATGCCTTGATGACCTGTCAACCTCTAAGGGGCAACAAGCACAGGACTGGACACAGGGCTTGTGTTTGCCCAACTCTGAAAAATGTTTTATTCTGGCGTGACCCGGGCCCAGGACGCCAGTATCGCCCGTCACCCCCTGATACAGGGCCTGCGGATCTTCATTCCTCTGACCCAATATTCCAAACATGTCTGCCCCTTTCTAGAACTGTACAAGCAGAGAGAGCTCAATAAGTTACTTTATCTGTATTCTTTCCGTAAAGCATTTCTATTTAAAATGCCTCCACATGATGCCACCTTTCAACTAAACAGACTTTATTTTGCAGACAGTTGTCCTTTAAGATACTTCTGTAAAGTACCAGGGACGGTTCACACACTTTATGGGCCATTTTTTGTTACCCGCTGTAGCGTGATCCAGAAGATGCTTCAGACGTTCAATCTCAGCCTTCTGTTTTCTCATGGTTTGGTTTAGTTTGTCGATTTCGCCTTGCTGCAGGTGGGAAGTCGCGATTCCCGAGTCTGCGTTTTGTATCTCATCCTGGAGCTGTCGGACAAGAGAAGGAAAATAAAGGGTAATACAATGACACGTGTGCAGGCCTGACACGCCAACGGCAGGTTCCCAACGATGCCTCACATCACAGATTTATTTGCTCTATAAAGTATTTACATTGATATTATTGTATTTCATGAGAGGTTTTAATATATCTTATTGGTGAGACTGATCCATTATCTGAAACACTTTTGGTCCCACGCATTTTGGATAAGGGATACTCGACCTGTATTACAAACCCCTTATGATCCAAAACAGAGACTGTGTCGGCAGATGAGAATCATTCAGCCTATCTAGTCTGCTGTGTTTTATTTCCCCATTTGACCAATTTATTAGCCTTTGGTCTTATCTTAAATCTAGGATAGCCTTATACCTATCCCACGCATGCTTAAACTCCTTCACTATATTAACCCATACCACTTCTACTGGAAGACTATCCCATGTATCCACTACCCTCTCAGTAAAGTAATACTTTCATTAGTCCCTGGCCTTATCTTATATCTAGGATAGCCTTATACCTATCCCACGCATGCTTAAACTCCTTCACTGTATTAACCTCTACCACTTCTACTGGAAGACTCTTCCATGCATCCACTACCCTCTCAGTAAAGTAATACTTCCTGATATTACTTTTAAATATCTGCCCCTCTAATTTCAGACTATGTCCTCTTCTCCTGTAACATGTTTGTATTATTTGCTAAATAAGATTTACAGTGAAAATGAAGAACATAAAAATGAGATTCCCCAGAAGTGTGATATCCAGACCAAACACATCATACAATAATCAGCTTGTCTTCTGAGCTTTCGGAGAGTCTGTGGGACCTGCTGATATCAAGACTCGACAATGAGCCTTTGTGTGTATGTCTGTGAATAAAGTCAATTCCCAGATATAAAACACTGGAGGGCAGATTGTATTAACCTTTAAACTGTCAGTTGGAAGACGAGAGATTTGAGGACTGCAGCTGTGTCACTCTCCAATGAAGACCAAAACATACCTTTCCATGTGTCCCTATTTTGGAGGGTTCCCACTTGCCCCTGTCCTAGGAGTTCAGAATGTGCAGTGTGTGAGTATATCAGACTCCACATCAATAAAACTCCCAGTAATGTGCCGCGTGTGAGTGTATCACAGTAATGTGCAGCATGTGAGTGTATCACTGACTCCACAGAAATAACACTCACAGTAATGTGCAGTGTGTGAGTATATCACAGACTCCACAGCATTGAAACTCCCAGTAATGTGCAGCGTGTGAGTATATCACAGACTCCACAGCATTGAAACTCCCAGTAATGTGCAGCGTGTGAGTGTATCACAGACTCCACAGCAATAAAACTCACAGTAATGTGCAGCGTGTGAGTGTATCACAGGACTCCACAGCAATAAAACTCACAGTAATGTGCAGCATGTGAGTGTATTACAGACTCCACAGCAATAAAACTCACAGTAATGTGAAGCGTGTGAGTGTATCACAGACTCCACAGCAATAAAACTCACAGTAATGTGCAATGTGTGAGTGTATCACAGACTCCACAGCAATATAACTCACAGTAATGTGCAATGTGTGAGTGTATCACAGACTCCACAGCAATATAACTCACAGTAATGTGCAGTGTGTGAGTGTATCACAGACTCCACAGCAATAAAACACACAGTAATGTGCAGTGTGTGAGTGTATCACAGACTCCACAGCAATATAACTCACAGTAATGTTCAGTGTGTGAGTGTATCAGAGTCCACAGCAATAAAACTCCCAGTAATGTGCAGTGTGAGTGTATCACAGACTCCACAGCAATAAAACTCCCAGTAATGTGCAGTGTGTGAGTGTATCACAGACTCCACAGCAATAAAACTCCCAGTAATGTGCAGTGTGTGAGTGTATCACAGACTCCACAGCAATAAAACACACAGTAATGTGCAGTGTGTGAGTGTATCACAGACTCCACAGCATTGAAACTCCCAGTAATGAGCAGCGTGTGAGTGTATCACAGACTCCACAGCAATAAAACTCACAGTAATGTGCAGCGTGTGAGTGTATCACAGGACTCCACAGCAATAAAACTCACAGTAATGTGCAGCATGTGAGTGTATTACAGACTCCACAGCAATAAAACTCACAGTAATGTGAAGCGTGTGAGTGTATCACAGACTCCACAGCAATAAAACTCACAGTAATGTGCAATGTGTGAGTGTATCACAGACTCCACAGCAATAAAACTCACAGTAATGTGAAGTGTGTGTGTATCACAGACTCCACAGCAATAACACTCACAGTAATGTGCAGTGTGTGATTGTATCACAGACTCCACAGCAATAACACTCACAGTAATGTGCAGCGTGTGAGTGTATCACAGACTCCACAGCAATAAAACTCCTAGTAATGTGCAGTGTGTGAGTGTATCACAGACTACACAGCAATAAAACTCACAGTAATGTGTAGTGTGTGAGCGTATCACAGACTCCACAGAAATAACACTCACAGTAATGTGTAGTGTGTGAGTGTATCACAGACTCCACAGCAATAAAATTCACAGTAATGTGCAGTGTGTGAGTATCACAGACTCCACAGCAATAAAACTCACAGTAATGTGTAGTGTGTGAGCATATCACAGACTCCATAGCAATAAAACTCACAGTAATGTGCAGTGTGTGAGTGTATCACAGTCTCCACAGCAATAAAACTCCCAGTAATGTGCAGTGTGTGAGTGTATCACAGACTCCACAGCAATAAAACTCACAGTAAAGTGCAGTGTGTGAGTGTATCACAGACTCCACAGCAATAAAACTCACAGTAATGTGTAGTGTGTGAGCGTATCACAGACTCCATAGCAATAAAACTCACAGTAATGTGCAGCGTGTGAGTGTATCACAGACTCCACAGCAATAAAACTCCCAGTAATGTGTAGTGTGTGAGCGTATCACAGACTCCACAGCAATAAAACTCACAGTAATGTGCAGCGTGTGAGTGTATCAGACTCCACAGCATTGAAACTCCCAGTAATGTGTAGTGTGTGAGCGTATCACAGACTCCACAGCAATAAAACTCCCAGTAATGTGTAGTGTGTGAGCGTATCACAGACTCCACAGCAATAAAACTCACAGTAATGTGCAGCGTGTGAGCGTATCACAGACTCCACAGCAATAAAACTCACAGTAATGTGTAGTGTGTGAGCGTATCACAGACTCCACAGCAATAACACTCACAGTAATGTGTAGTGTGTGAGTGTATCACAGACTCCACAGCAATAAAACTCACAGTAATGTGTAGTGTGTGAGCGTATCACAGAGCTCCACAATAATAAGACTCACAGTAAATTAGAGTGTTAGCTTCTGAAAAGAAAAATGCCCCTATAGGGAAAAGCCGGCTCTACCCATTGAAATAGGCAAACCTCCTGTTTGAATCTCCGATGATGAGGTGCTGCGTCAAGCTGTGAAGGCAGCAGAATATTCGAAGCAAGAAAAAACAAAAGACGTTTGCACTCTCCAATCCGGTAAAGTAAATAGTGTATTTATTGCAAAAAGATCCGACAATATCGCGAACAAATTTGGGCAAGAGTACAAACAGAGGCAACCTCCCTACGGTTTGTACTCCTGCACAAATTTTTTCGCGATATTGTCGGATCCTTTTGCAATAAATACACCATTTACTTTACCGGACTGGAGAGTGCAAACGTCTTTCGTTTTTTCTTGCTGTTAGCTTCTGAACCGTTCAGGACAGATCAGCACCTACAGAAAGTGTGGAGCGGATTAATATTCATGTCAGGTGTGTACAGCCGCTCTCAGCCAGACATGCCCACGCGTTGCAGGAGATCTATAGACAGGGCCGTGGGTGATCACTCTCACCTGCTTTTCTCTTTCCTTTAGGAGGCTTTGCAGAAGGTCGATCTCGGCTTCAGCTTTGGCGAGGTCTCGGGATGCCTGGGCAGCCTGCGAGCAGAAGTTCTCGGCCTCCTGGATCTCCTATTATGAACAGCAAATAAAACACCCACAATGCATCACTCTCCATGGCCCAGATCATCCTGGGAGGACCTTCACATACAGGGCTCTCAAGAATTGAATGAACATTAATATTTTAGAGTTTCTTAATCCAAAAAGAGAAAAGTGGACTGCCTTTTGGAGCCAAGGAGGAATCTTTTCCCCATAGCGGCAAAATTCAAAATGGCTTAATTATGGCTTTTTTTGCCTAAATTACTATGTTACTGGACAAGGACCAGCTGAAAGCCATTTACTCCCATTTTTAAACCCTTCTTATTTACAGATTTTGAAACTCTGGTATGCATGTTAAAAGCCTATGGACCACTCGACCCACAGGCATGACCCACAGGCATGAGAGAGGCTCAGAACGAAGGCCTACAAATACCAAACATCTCTAGACCGAGCCAATCTGTTAGGCCGTCATGGAGCCTCACCTCAGTCCGTTCCCGATTTAACTTAAGCACGGTGCCATGGAGGGACTTCAGATGATCTTTGGCATTGGACAGTTCCGTGGCGGCCATCTTGTCGGACAGTGCCACCACTCGCCTCAGCTCTTTTAGCTCTCTCTCTAGGTCGGACAGCTGCTTCTGGGCCCGGGCATCTTCCATTTTTCTCTGGAATCAAAAGAAATTCCATTTATTTTTTTTGGACACTGCCATACAAGATGCAGGTAATGACCTCTACATTCCTGTCAATTGGACTTAGGCTCTCCTTCAACCTCGTCACCTCTTTCCATTAGTGCTTGCGAGACTTTACCCTTTTCCATTAGAAGCACAAGTGGAAAAGTAAGTTTAGCTGTCCTTTAAGAGAAGGTGACAACCAAATAACACATGATAGACTGAAATACTGAATAGTCTACTAAATCAAGAGAGAACGGAGACGGGAATGTCAAACTTAAGGCCAAAGTAGAGTTGGAAGAATTCTCCCATTCAGCTGCGTGGGAGAATTTTTCCAACTCTGCTACATTGGCCTAAAGTTTGACATTCCCGCCTCTATTCCCTACAATTCTCTTTTTATCGCGTAGAGCCTTGAATTGTGCGTCAGTAGATAACGTTTAATAAAACACATTGTAAGGTTAAATCTCATATTGTAGTCAATCTCTGCATAAACCTCCTGAGAAACTCTTTATTGCCAAACCTTGTCCTCTGAATCGTGCAGCTCTCCTTGTAGTCTTTCGCGCTCTTCCTCGGCCTCCACAAGCTGTTGATCGGCCAGACCCTGGATTTCCTCCATGTTTTGTAATTTCCCGTTTAGCCGGTGGATTTCGTTCTGCAGCTGGCGCACATTAGCGTCGTGCTGCCTCTTCTCGGCTTGTATCTACAGTGACAGAGAAAGGCTTGGTTTTGCCAACGTGACCCAGTGGGAAAGATTTGCTCGCATAAGATTGTAAGCGGGGCAGGCCGCAGGCCGCAGCCCTCCTGCTGTTTCTGCTAAGCTTCCGTGACTGTAGGCCTTACTGGAGAACGAGGATCCCAGTGGTCTGTTGGAAGTTGCTATTCTTTAACAAACGAGGAAATAGCCACAGCTTCTACCGCTACATTCTTCAAACAGTCCTCCACCTCCCGCAGCCCCCACTCCCACCTCCAAGACTTCTCTTGATCTGCCCCATGTCTCTGGAACACCCCTTCCTCAGAATCTCTGGTTTTCTCCCTCCATCTTAAGCCTTAAATAGACTCTGTAAAACTAAAAACATTGCTTATCCTGTAAATGTAGATAATAAAAAAATAAAAAAAAAATTGGAAAAACGATCTATACAGTGTTTGCAGAATTGCATGAAAATGACATCACATGTGGCTTGATATGCAAATGAACACATTTTCAATGGGAATGGGGTAATTTGCATATGAAGCCACAAGGTCAGTAGTGTATCTTCCATGAAGCAAACAAGGCACTCGCCTGGGGCGGCACTTTGCCAGTGGGCGGCACTTTGCCAGGGGGTGTTAAAGCACACTTCTGGTGCTTCAAACATTTTCGCTCTCTGCCCCACCATTCAGCAAGCTTTAGCACCTTCCAATTAATCGGGGTGATGGGGGCATGTAATGGAAATGGTGGGGGTATGTAATGAGGGTGATGGTGTGCAACGTGGGTGATGGGGCATGTCGTAGGCGTGCAACGTGGGTGGCGGGGTGCCCAAATTTTGTCTGCCTAGGGAAGCACAAAACCAAGATACACCACTGCACAAGATCATGTCATACATAGGAAACGCCACTTTTAAAACATGCATTTCTCTTATTTTATGCATATATAGATCATTTATCATCTTTTTTTTATTCTTTACATTCACAGCATAAGCAGTGTCTATGTTGACAGAGGGACTATGCCCACCGCTTGATTTGTTCCTTTTACCCTGGCTTCTGCAGCCTTGTTGCAGGCCCGTCTGTAATCCGCCGGGGCGTCTCTCGCGCTGTCTTGCAGTGCCGCGAACTCCTCTTGTAATGTCCGCTCTCGTTCCAAGGCCTCTTTCTTCTCCTCTTGTGACTTTGCAAGGATTTCCCCGATTTGTTTCTGGAGATCTGCCAGGTTTCTCCCTAGGACGTCGGAGTTGCTGGAGCACCTTATGTAGGATTATAGAAAGAGATGTAAGAAATAATACCTCCTCCAGTCAACCTATAGGAGATTATTAACAATCATTTTTTTAGGCGCGAGAGTTCATTGATAGAGGAGGATATAAAGGGGGGCGATGGGGGGGTCAATTGACTTTTAAATTGACTTTATTTAAAAAAATGTAAAGTAAAGAAAATTACTCTACCATTATTGTGAAAATCCTTATAGATATCTATAAATACATTATATACGGTTTAGTTCCATCCCTTTGCTGGGGACACCAATGTGCGACAGCGGTACCTTTGTTTACTCTCCATAGAGAAAGACACAAGACAACCACCCGTGGACTGAGATCAGAAGAAAAAAAAAAAAAAAGTGTTTCTTCAAAGCCTATTGCATCCAATTTACAAAGCATTGTATGTGTGTAACTTGGCCTATGCCAACACTTTGCAGCGGCGGGAAAAAATGCCCATACCCACTCAAAGTGAGGAAGCCCGTCCTCTCCATTCTGTTTCTCAAGCAACTTGCATGCTAAACAAGGCACAGACAAATGGAGATCTTTAGCCAGGTAAGCTGGCAAGCATTTTGGTGACAGGGGCGAGCACTGGGAAGGTGTCGGGGAACACGGGGCGAGCACTGGGAAGGTGTCGGGGCACACGGGGCGAGCACTGGAAAGGTGTCGGGGCACACGGGGCGAGCACTGGAAAGGTGTCGGGGCACACGGGGCGAGCACTGGAAAGGTGTCGGGGCACACGGGGCGAGCACTGGGAAGGTGTCGGGGCACACGGGGCGAGCACTGGGAAGGTGTCGGGGCACACGGGGCGAGCACTAGGAAGACGATGGGGCACACGGGGCAAGCAATGGGAAGGTGTTGGGGCACACGGGGCAAGCACTGGGAAGGTGTTGGGGCACACGGGGCAAGCACTGGGAAAGTGTTGGGGCACACGGGGCGTGCACTGGGAAGGTGTTGGGGCACACGGGGGGCGTGCACTGGGAAAGTGTTGGGGCAAACGGGGCGTGCACTGGGAAAGTGTTGGGGCACACGGGGGGCGTGCACTGGGAAAGTGTTGGGGCAAACGGGGCGTGCACTGGGAAAGTGTTGGGGCACACGGGGCGGCACTGGGAAGGTGTTGGGGCACACGGGGCAAGCACTGGGAAGGTGATGGGGCACACGGGGCAAGCACTGGGAAGGTGATGGGGCACACGGGGCAAGCACTGGGAAGGTGATGGGGCACACGGGGCAAGCACTGGGAAGGTGATGGGGCACACGGGGCAAGCACTGGGAAGGTGATGGGGCACACGGGGCAAGCACTGGGAAGGTGATGGGGCACACGGGGCAAGCACTGGGAAGGTGATGGGGCACACGGGGCAAGCACTGGGAAGGTGATGGGGCACACGGGGCAAGCACTGGGAAGGTGATGGGGCACACGGGGCAAGCACTGGGAAGGTGATGGGGCACACGGGGCAAGCACTGGGAAGGTGTTGGGGCACACGGGGCGAGCACTGGGAAAGTGTTGGGGCACACGGGGCGGCACTGGGAAGGGGCACAGAGGTGGAAGATCCCAAACAGGAAAATGTGTGGCCTGGACCGGAAGGGGTGGGGCAAATCAAGGTGTGTGAGATTAGTCAGACCTAGAGCAGCACAAAACCTATATACATCACAGCACCAACCCTAGCACACAGAATATAGAATCAGAATGTGGGGTCAAGTAAGATATGGAGTGGGGTCAAATGTCCCCCAGGAATTAAAGGGGAGCAGCATAAAACAGAACATACAGGGCTATAAATAATAGAATCATTAAACATGTTAGTGCTTGTTGATCTAACGAGAAATCGGATTGCCTTTTGGAGCCATGAAGGGATTTTACCGGCCTAGGCGTCAACAAAATTCTAAAATTGCTTAATTAGCAGGTTTTGCATTTATTTGAATCACCAGCAGGAAGAAGGATAGATAGAAGGGTAAACTTGATGGACTTTGTAATTTAGGTTTTAAGAGACCTATGTTAATATGTAAGGATCTATAATGGCTTCCGGGGACCACCCCCCTCCAAGGGATTTCTAATAAAATACCCCCTTCATCTCATCAATAAAACAAAAAGGCCATCTTATTTATAGTCCGGATTCACGGATCATACCTGACTTCTCCCACGCCAGTCTGCAGTTTGCGTTTGAGCTCAGTCACGCGGGCAGTAATCTCTTCAGGGTGTACCATGTTGTCCAAAACATTATCAAGCTGGGCCTGGAGATTACCTAGCTGTTCTTTCAGGTGGTGATTATCTCCCTACAAAAAAAATATAAAAAAATTCATAAAAAAATATCTTTAAAATCCTTGTATTTACAGAAAAAAAAAATCATACTACAGATAAATTGTGGTTGATCATACAGCACTTTTTAAAATAGTCTTACTCGGTGATAAAATGGACAGTGGAATAAAATATTTTTTTTAAACAAACTCATACTTCCTGTTATTTTTTTTCCTCTAGGCACAGCGGGCACATTGCATCACTTCTCCCCTTTTTCAAACGGAATGGTGAGAGCCTTCAGCAAGCTAGTTTAATTGCTTCTAAGGAGGTTTGAACATCATGGAGTAGTTCCAAATAGGCAGTTATCACAATGAAAGCAGTCATTGTATCCCAGGGTAATTAAAGCTATGTTTATATACCTTGGCTATATACAAATAAATAAATATTCATCTACCAGTAACACAGTTCTAAATGGAACAAGGCTTGAGAGGTTTGCTGGTGGTCCATGTTAAGGATCAAAAAGAAAAAATATTCCTGAACTGCTAGAACTGGAACCAATAGAACATAAAACATACAACGTGTATGATTACGTGTAGGACAGGGATATGTTCGTGCCCAGTACGGCCCAGTAGGAGCTCACCTGTACTTGTTTCAGATGAGACTGCAGCTTTTTGTTGTCCTTTTCCTTCTCTTCCAACAATTGTGCTTTAGTAAGAGCATTCTCCAGGGCTTGCCGATCCTTTTCCAGCTCCGCTTGCAATGCGGAGGTCTCCATCTGAGAAAAAACAAAACAAAATCCCATTGGATATAGACATTGGGTGTGTATTGGAATTTGTAACTTCTCCTTAGATCGGTTGTGCATCCAGATGCTTACATGACCCAGTTGTTTCCTCCTCCCCAGTTCTTGCTTTAGCTGGTTGGCTTCGGCATCTCGGACTTTGAGCTGGGCCTCGAGCTCGGCTTCGTATTCGCTGAGATCTCCTTGGGCTTGCCGCAGAGACTCGTTGAGTTCGTGTTGTTCTTGAAGGCTCCGCTCTAGCTCGGAAATTTCCTATCCAGGCCAAAAATACGTCAAACGATACAATCTCAGAACATTTTAGAAAACATTTCCTTCACTACATAGCCAAGTATACGAAGACAATCATTACTTCCAACTCAAAATGGAGATGGTCAAACCACCCAATGTTTATGTTCTTCTACGCATCTGTATTTCTTTGTCCGATTCCTTTAACTCTCAAAGCTCTAGAAAAAGGTCTGGCGCTTTAAGTGACTTGAAACTAATCTCCAGATAGAGAACAGCCTTTTGCCCAATTCCAATCTGGATTCTTCTTGAAGACTCAACGCTTAAAATAGTTCATTTTAAATAATGACGATTAAATTAAATTATCTAAATTACGATTTCATAAAACCTGTTCTTCATCTGCTCTCCTCTAAAATATGGTTTAGCAACAAAAACCGTCAATGCCTCTAGATTTTTTTTTTTTTTTAGAAACGCCAGGTTTCAAGAGCCGGGTATACCTTGCGGCATCACCAAGAAACTGTAGAACACAAACGGACGGCTCAAATCGTTACCTTCTTCATACTTTCAGCATCCAGAACCACTAGTTCGAGCTGCTTTATCTCCTCTTCCATTTCTGACAGCCGCTGGTGTAAACCCTCCCTTTCCGCCTGGAGCTCCCGGCACTCATCGTGGGCCTGTTTGGCTTGGCCTTTAACAGTCTCCAGATATTCCTGTAGCCCAGAGATTATGCCTTCTAGATCCCTCTTCAGTGCTTCATTAGCAGCAATCTGGCCTGAAGAAACATCCAAATAACGAGACTGATCAACAATGACTGGGGCACAAACCAACGAGCAACACAAGGAAAGAAAATGCAACAAAGTTTCTAGGTTGTAATTGGTGTAAAAATATGTCATGAATTATAAAAATAGTCGGTGTAGCCTAAGATGATCTCACAACTTCAACTACATGATAAAAACTTTCAAACCCGGAGAGTTTGTCCTACAAGCAGTAGTGTATCTTCCACAAGGCAAACAAGGCACTCGCCTAGGGCGGCACTTTACCAGGGGGCGGCACTTTGCCAGAGGGTGTTAAAGCACACTTCTGGTGCTTCAAACATTTTCGCTCCCTCTCCCACCGTTCAGCAAGCTTTAGCTCCTTCCAATTAATCTGGGTGACGGGGACATGTAATGGATGTGGTGGGGGGGGGTATGTAATGAGGGTGATGGTGGCATGTAATGGACGTGGTGGGGATATGTAATGAGGGTGATGGTGGCGATGGGGCATTTAATGTGTGTGCAATGTGGGTGTGATGGGGCATGTTGTGGGTGTGCAACATAAATGGGGGGGGTGTGTCCAAATTTTGTCTGCCTAAGGAAGCACAAAACCAAGATACACCACTGCCTACAAGAACAGAGTTTAAAGTTCATAGTCATGCATTATGCAGGACCAACAGCCTAATGTATAGTTAAGTCAGAGACATGAAGTGTTGCTTGATCTCGTCTGCACCTGACCCCTATTGTATATATAAATGCAACTATAACATGTGGCTAAACTGAATTATGAAACTATATTTGATGAGATTTCTTTCTTCCTTCCCATAGCAGAGATATTTCAGGATCCCAGTGAGAGACAGACATACTAGTTCATATGTCTTTACATGGAGAATGAGCAGAGCAAACTGTAAAAGATGGTCCGTTGAGATGGAACTAATTCAAAATTGCTTGCCCTACATGATGGGATTCACAGTGTCTGATAGGACTTTTAGATTTATCCCATCCACAAACACTGTCCGGATCCACATTAAATCTAGGTTTATTTTAGAGGTCAACAGGGTTGCTCTTTTTGTACTAATCTTTCTATACACATTCCAGACTCAGACATGAAATCAGTCACACCTCTTTGTGTGGAAGAGGAGTACTTTAGAAACCAGGTCACGGACGGACACAATTAAATTAAAATATATATATATATATATATTTGTAGGACCTTTTTTGCAATCAACTGGATGTATATCCCCCTTCCTGTGGGTTTAAGTTTTCTGATTCTTATTTTATGATCCATTACAATTTTTGAGAATCAGGATACAGTTTTTTGATCAATAATAAACAGATAAGAAAAATAGTACGGTATAAATATTATTCAAGAACTAAAACTCCTGGCCAGACTGCATTTCGGGTTATCTCTCTACTGACTTACACGGGGGGATTTATTAATGAAAGACAGAAGTGAGATGTGAATTTCAAACTTAAGGCCAGAGTAGCAGATTTGCAAAAATGTCTTTAATGCAACTCAATGGGAGATTCCAGCTCGGCTACTTTGGGCTTAAGTCTGAAATTCTCTTCTCAATTGCCTCTTTGAATAAAGTGAATAACATAGAGGAAAAAAAAAAAACAATGATGGCATTGAACGTCTCTGGCAGGAAAGACAAACTTTAAACAAAGTTCCATTTCCCTGTACGTTCAAAGGAAATGAATTGAAATGTCACTTTCCTGTGGATTTTTAGCAATTTTCACCCAATTATTTAAACTGCAAAAAAACTCCCTCGAGAGGTTTTTTTTTTCCACCTGTCTGAACCGCAGTTCAAATCTCTTGTCTGTGAAGCTGTTTGGGAGTGAAGCAATGAATAAAAAAAAATATATTTTTTATTATTTTAAAAATGTAAAATCCATCGAACAGTAAATGGCTAAGTACTCTGTTAGCACTGGAAGGGTTATGATCTGGCTGTGATAGGTAAATTAATAGAGAGGGAATTGTAATTAGAAGAAGTGTTGAGAGATACACCCTTTCTCCCCAGAAAGCAGCACCTATGTCTGTTACGCAGGTAACACGGGGCAGTTCTCGGGGGGGATTACCAGGATTACACAGCTCTCTTCATCCCTAGCTTTGCTGAAGTCAAGGTTTGTGTTGCCAATGTATTATTATTTGAAAGAATATTACAAACTCCTATCATTAAAACTCCATAGATGGTCACCCTGTGTCCAGATCACCGGTACATCTCATGGGTGAAGGTCGGCACTTGTGTGATATTTTAATGGTGAAATTATATTGCAGTCTCATCTTAGCACAAGGTCACGTGAAGGATAAATCATGGAACGTTTGTTCTGATCCTACTCAGTGTCGCCAAATTGGGGGGGGGGGGGGGGGTTTCTAAACGAGCAGATCCCTGGACCCTTTAATAGTCCACAAAAAGAATCCTTTCCATCAAAAAAAAAAAAAAAACTAAATATTTTTGGAAGTGCTACATCTCAGAGGGCTAATTCTAAAGCAAAAACATGAGGTTTATATGTAGAACGGTCACTTGGGGGTCAAAGTTCTAAAAGTGGTCCGGTCACCATGGCAACCCAAGGAATGTTCCTGCTGATGACATCACTTTTAGAACCTTGCCCCAGAAATGACCTTTCTACTTAAGGGGCCAACCCATACGGATATGTTTAATTCAGTCACCTGTGTTCAAGCAGAGATCCAGGTATAAGCTGCACTAGCTTGAACATCCCCAAAAATGATGAAGGAATCTGCCCCTTCACCATGAGTTTACGCCTTAAGCTACATACCCCCAAAACATAAAATGATCTTTCCTTTGGTGAGCGTGCTCGAGGGAATATCTCTGTGCGTTTGTATGGCGCTGAGCTATATATATATATATATATATATATATATATATATATATATATATATATATATATATATATATATATATATATATACACACACACATATATACACACCAGTGGTGTATCTTGATTTTGGGCTGCCCTAGGCAGACAAAATCCGGGCACCCCCCTACCCAAGCTGCACACCCACGTTACACACCTAAGACATGCCCCATCACCTCCATTTCATGACCCCACATCACACATAACATTCAGACTCACATCAAGCTCATACTCCCATCACACTCAGTCACACACTCCTACTCCCATCACACTCAGTCACACACTCCTACTCCCATCACACTCAGTCACACACACTGACTCCCATCACACACACTCTGACTCCCATCACACTCAGTCACACACACTGTCTCCCATCACACACACTCTGACTCCCATCACACTCAGTCACACACACACACACACACACACACACACAGTCTCCCATCAGCACTTACCTTTCCCTGGTGGCTAGTGGCAGGCAGCATGGTCCTTCCATGCTGCCTGTTCGGCCTCCCGGCGGTTGTGCCGACAGGTCACGTGACCGGGCGCGCGTATGACGTCAGCGCGCCCGTCACGTGACTGTCGGCACTTCCGTGTCACACTGCACGGGGAGCCGAACAGGCAGCACGGAGGTTTCTCTGTGCTGCCTGTTCGGCTCCCCGTGCAGCCTGGCAGGCAGAGCGATGGTGAGGGGGGATCTTCCGATCCCCTCTCACCTCAGTCTCTGCCTGCAAGCGCAGTCTTTTTTGTTTGTTTTTTAAAGGGCCCGTTTTTTTTTTTCAGTGCTGGGGGGCGCTGCCGTCCCCCATAATTTGCCGCCTAGGATGCCTCGTGTTAAATACAGCACTGATACACACACACACACGCACGCACTATATATATTCCTAAACAGAGACCCAGACATTCTCGGATTATCAGCCCTTCTAACCAGACACCAAGCATGTACAGATAATGAACACATCACCCCACGTGGTAGCAGTGCTTGTCTTTTCATGTACGAAGGGTGGGGCTCGTCTAGTTTTTTTGGGGGGCACTCGCATCACCGTTTAGCATAGAGAAAGCTCTACCCACCTTCTGTAAGCTGTTGCTCCAGATCTTTGATCTCCTCCGTCTCCTTGGCTATCCTGGACAGCATCTCATCCAGCCGTCCTTCCAGCTCCTGGTACTGTCGGGTCATTATGTCAAGCTGCTGTTCCTTGCCGGCCTTTTGGGCTTTTACATGGGACTGGAGAGTTAAAAAAAAAAAAACAAAACAAAGAAAGTTACAAAAGACTAATCAGACACTGCAAAACAATATGGAATGGGAAGAACAAGCTTGAAACGGGACTATTAATTCCTAAAAACCAGTCTGAGCAGAAAGCGTTTATTTAAATCCTGTGATATCATCAGCACAATATCCAGGCTAGGGAGCTGTTAATTATTAATCACAGTGCAGACAAGTCAATACAAAGTGAGTAGCATGGCAGTTGCACATATTTACTGTATTGGGGGGAGGGGGGGGGCTGTGAGTAACAATATTTAAGACTGGGTTTGATAAATACTTTTAGATCTTAGGAGCCAGACAGACCAGGAGCCAGCCTAGTTATTTTTAGGAGCCAAAATAATACTTCCATACAGCTCCCCGTAAAACAATCCCCAAAAAAAACAAAAAACTTAGGAGCCAGTATAGTGATTATAGGATATCATGCGTATCAAGCCCCAAATTAAATGTTTAATTTTATATTTTTTTAAAAACAGGGATAGACAACACTTATTTGGATATCAGCAAATCACTGTATAAAATAATAATTGTACAGTGCTTCCCATAACCATTTAATAACTTCAGGGAGAGATGGGGAAATTAAGTTATTAAATGGATTGGATTTATACATGCTTTCTGGTTTGAAATTCAGTTTTTTTGGGGAGCAGCTCAACGTGGACAGGCACAAACCATACAAGCCCACCTGTAGGCAGCTCTGGGGTCCCTTCTACACCTGACTGGGATCTTACAGTCTCACAGTACAACTATACAAGGGGCAGTGGGATTAACCTTTTCTTTGCCAGAAAGCTGAGCAATTAAAAAAAGAATTAGCAGTATACACATATAATTATAAAATCAACCTTATTTCTTCTTCCTAAGAAACAAACCATTAAAAAACAGATAAATAAAAAATTCAGACCTACAAATGTAATAAAAATGAAAGTAGTTCATTCAAATGCAATACTCATAACAGGGATTCTGAAAAATGAATTTCTGTTTAATCGAAAGGTTACATCAATTGTAGGCAGTTAAAGTAGAAATCCTTTAATCAAAGAATATAGATTAAGTACCTTATTGAGCACTCTGCTTGTATAGATATATCAGGGGGCAGACATCTTGGGTCAGAGCTCCTGTCATCTGACCCAAGTTTCTAAACACCATATGTCCGACCCCTGACAGATCTATAGAAAACAGTGAGCGTGCTCCATAAAGGTGCTTTATTTACGTGCCTTCATTAAAGCATGTCTATTTAAAAGGTCTACACTTGCACTCTTACAATTAAAATTAACTTTTTTTTTTTTCTTTTGCCCTTCAAAGAGTTAATGGGCTATGACAGTGATGACAGGTTCAAAAGGCTTGGTATGGCACTTTGTATTATTTAAATAGACAAGATGCAACAAGTTGTCTGTACAAAGTGCCCAAAAAAAATAATTTTACATAAAAAAACCTCTTACATATATGAATATTCCCTACACACGCCCATTTTATATTGTAGTATAAAAAAAAAAAAAAAAACATAGATAATACATAATATAAAAACTAAACATCACAATGATATTTTACTTACTAGATGACAAAAAAAAGAATCTAGTGTCTTATCTATCTCCGCGGAAGTAAAACTAATTGTTGCTGATGTAAGATACATGTAACTCAACACTATTCTGCAATGTACAAAAACACACACACAAATCCCCCCAACAAACTTACAATCTGGATTCCTTCAGTAAACATGGACATACCCCACCTTCATGATCTATGGTGCAAAGCATTACAAGACACCCGGGGAGTTAACAGTTTCCTCTTTCTGTTGTGGGATCTCTGGTTCAGATCATTGTGAAAGGATTCGGAAAGTGCCTCTGCTAGCGAGAACACAGCACAGTCTTTGTCAGAGGAAGCAGCTAGCTAGCAAGGGATCCGCTCCCCCCTACTCTACTCCCCTGTTAGTTTGAAATCTCAACGCAGGAAGCAGATATGCCCGACCAATCCGGCTCCCCCTTGCCCGAAGCTAGGGTCTTTCACGGGGAATGTCTCCCCCTTGCTACAATCTGGAACAATGCAGCAAAACCTGGCAGAGGATTCAAAATTTTTATAACCTCTCCAGCCGTGCTTTATGCAGCTGACAGACGCTCTGCACACAATGTATATAAATACATCTCTGGGAAGTATTTATCTGGGCTGTTTACATTAATTAGGCTCTGGAGATCTCATCAAGAAGGAAGGAGATTACTTTCCAAGCCATGGATATAGAGAAGATATTCGGTTTGGTGTTGGTAAACACAGTGATGTAACAATACAGGATTGTAAGGTAACTACATATTAGAAATCTACACACACACACATTATAGAATTATATATACCATTATAGGCCCGATTCAATGACACTTCGATTGGAGTCTATGGTCTCGAATCCCCAGAGGTCAAATTAACGTAGGACATTAAATAGATCCCACTGTATATTATTTAGTGTTTCTATACATGTTTTATCTTTAAAAAAAAAAAAACACATGAATTGAGCTATAAAAAAAAAAACACTCAAAATGTATATATAAATCACAGAAATTGAGGTATAAACACATATTCAAAAGGGATTTCTAAAAATAAAAAATTGAGGAATAAGTAAAATGCTGTGTATATCAATCTAATACTAGATATATATACTGTATCATGTATTAATACCTGAAGTATTTCTCACTGTTTACTGAATTGTTGCTAGAAGTATTATATTGTACCTCTCTGACAGGGGGCGGACTCACTACTGCCCCCCACAAACCCAAGAGCAATTAAAGAGTTGCAGAGAAGGGAATTTCAAACTTAAGGCCACAAGTGAAATGTGAGAATTTTTCCAACTCTGCTACTTTGGCCTTAAGTTTAAAATCCTCTTTTCAATTCCCTCTTTTTTTTTTTTTGAATAAAGACCCCAGTGTCTATCAGTAGAGTCAGTGGGCTGTGAAATGCCTAATTAGACAGGGAGCATCACAGAGGAATGGGGAGATGGTTTAGATGAAGTTACCGTTTTGTTTTTTATTCTACTAAAACGTGCAGTTGCTATGGGTACATCACGCTAAACACAGCGTTTGGGTGGATTTACAATCTTTTCTGTGCTTCTTCTAAACAGACCTATTTGCTAATACACTAGAGTTTACCAAAAACAAACAAAAAACACACATTTACTGCTCAGTTAATGGAAGGTTTTTTTCCCCTCTAAATTACAGATCTGGTGAATTCAAAGATGGTAGCATGGTGATAGTGGCGAATAGCGTCACGCTGTGCATCAGTCGCCAACTGCTCTGCGGTTCACCAGCCCCACTTGGGAAAAAAAGTGTCGGGATGTAAAAAAATTAAAAAAAATATGAAAAACAAAAATACATGAGAAGCGGTAATGGGCCAATTTTTACTTCCCAACACTTTTGCCCCCCATGACCAGACAAAAATATAGTTACTAGTTTTCTCCTTGTATAATAAGGAACATCTTCTAGGTATCCACAAGAACCGTCTTTATTCAGCAAAGAGGGAATGACAAGGGAATCTCAAACTTAAGACCAAAAAGTAGAGTTTGAAGTATAGCGAATTGAAGAATTTTTTTTTAAACTCTACTGCTTTGGCCTTAAGTTTAAAAATAAATTCCCTTGTCAATTCCCTCTTTCAGGAATTGAGTTCCAAGATTTCGTGAAGAAGTAACCGCTGGCTTCTCCATTACTCACGCTTCAGCGATGGGGAAATAAAGGGTATGTGGGAGACTTACATGTCGGGGGTCCTGAGGATTGAGCGTATCCAAATATTTCTGAAGTTCTTCAATCTCCTTCTGCTTCTTCTCGATTTCCCCCCTCTGCCGTTCCATCTGGTTCTCCAGCTCCTGGGCTTCCTGACGGAGCTGATTTAACAGCATGATTTTACGGCTTAACTGCTGCCGGAGCTTTTCCTTTTCTGCCTCCGAAATCTTTTTTGGGTGTAAAAAAAATAAATAAAATAAACAAACAATCTATTAAATGTACATATACACGTAGCACTATACACTAAAAACTGGGTGTCGGCATGCATGACAGCAGAAGGAACTGCAGCCAATGGGAGATGGAATCTCTCCCTGGCTTGATTCTTATTGGCTACTTGGTGTTCTAAATTAGAACCTTGGCATGCTCCTAATTTTATTGGTGGATCACAATTGGGAAGCGGAAGGCGATTTTGCACACAGGAGATTGACAAATATTTGTGGACTTCAAGAGCCAAACAGATCAGTTTAGGAGCCAGGCTAGTTATTTGCCACGCACCTTTTTTTGAGCCACGGCATCTTCCAAATCTTTCAGCTCCTCTGTGGCTTTTAAAATCTGTTGTTCTGCGTTCAGGATCTCTTGGCGGAGCTCTGCTAGTCTGGCTTGTGCTGATGAAATAAATGGGACTGGTTTGAGCGCAGATTTTCACACTGATCGTTGCAAATAGAAAGCCTGGAATTTTCCATGTTATAAAAATCTGCTGTAAACAGTGCTGACGGCCGATCGCAGAGCAGAACACAGACTCTAAGGCTTGGATTTCCAGGTGTGCTTGAGAAAAACCTGTCCTGTTTCTCAAATCAGCAAGTGCGGTGTTCATAAAAAGCTTAAAATTAGATCAAATCAACCTAAAACATATTGATTTATCCCTATCCCAAATTACAAGGGGGCAGCCTCAGGATTATAAATCACATGCCTATTGAGTGGTAGGAACAGGTTTTATATTTAGTCATGAAAAAGGGAATTGAGAAGGGAATTTCAAACTTAAGGCCAAAAGTAGCAGAGTTGGAAAAATTCTCCAGAATTAGCTACTAGTCTGAAATTCCCTTCTCATAAATAAAGCCCAAAGTCATCAATAACTGATTCACTGGATAGACACCCTTATTACATCCCCCGGCCCCAGTTTGGGAATATTTTATGTATACCTTAAAGGGACACTAAACTTTGTTTTCCCTTATACAGAAGCGCAAGTGAAAAGTTAGTCGTCCCTAGTATGAGGATGTACTGGCAGGTACTTTTGATAGTACACGCCAGTTTATCCTCTGACTGACAGTTGCCATGATTCTATAGGAAGCAGGCAGCCGTCTGGTCGGCGACTGGCTCTCTCTGCTAGCGCAGGGAGAGACCCTCGTTTTTGTATGAGATCACAAGAGGTGGCCTTAACTAGGTCCCCCCTGCTGATCCCATGCAAAAACGTGGGTTTCTCGCTGTGCTAGCAGCGAGAGACCCTCGCATTCAGCTGTCAGAGCAGGGCGAGCCCCCCGCTCTGATTGGCGGTGCGCGTGCTGACAAACGGGAACATGTGAGACACAGCAGATAGTAAACCCGCATGTATCTATTTACTTAATTGTACCAGCAAATGTATTGGTTTAACCCTTGCTTCCTTCAAGGAAGCAAGGGTTAAACAACATTTAATATTCCTTTAACACAATTTATTGCGTGACCATGGAGCAGAGACTTTTTTTTTTTTTTTTGCATGGCTCATCTAAAAAAAATAAATGACCTGCTTGAATATTTTTCTCTTTATCCTCCAGATCTACATCCATAGTGG
The DNA here is from genome assembly GCA_036172795.1 of Pelodytes ibericus. NCBI lineage: Eukaryota > Metazoa > Chordata > Amphibia > Anura > Pelodytidae > Pelodytes > Pelodytes ibericus. The sequence goes on from CM069864.1 coordinate 89,794,806, forward strand.
TGTGAATTCTGGCCCTGATCTGTTCGTTCCTGATTCGGTCATCACCGTCTAATTCGAGTTTTCCGATCTGAAGGTGTTGGGAGCGGTCCTCAATGAATTCTTCCTGCGCGTACAGATTCCTTTTGTATCTGGCCTTCCCGATGTAAGGACTTTCTTCCGGAGCGTCCTCAGCATCCAGGCACTAAGGGGGGGGGGGGGGGGAAATTAAATTAAAATGTAAAAAAACATTTATTTCATGTTTATTTGGCCATGTTACAGAAGTTCAGACATAAGTGAGATTCCCCCATTTTGCATTTCATTGCCGTAAGACATACTATATATTTTTGCAGACTGTGGATAATCCCCCCCATTGCCGAAAGACACAAATGTGTAGTTTTGTGTTTAATAAACACCTCTGCTAACCCTTGAATTTAAGGTGGAGGGGTTTCCCCGTCCCCAATACCCCCACCATGCTGTGTGTGCTTCCCATACTGCTCCAAACCTCAAGCAGAAAGCCAGTAACCAACCTTGCTCCACGGGGTCCACGTATAAAAAGTGGATGGAGAGGCAAAAAGGCATTATGGGTAAACTTCTTGGCATATGCCTACCCAGAATCCCTTGCAGCAGTGATAGCACAGACAGTTAAGGCTTTCTATGGCTTGTGTGGGGTTTGTGGTTTTGTGTTTAATAATATGCGTCCACTATCTGTAAATAAAACAATATGTTTGAAATGATAATGGTGTTTTGAACTAAACAGAGCACTAGAAAATATTCAAAATTACACCACCAATAAGTGAGGAGCCAAAGCCTCAGAGGAGTTACACAAGATTTTGGTGCTGGAGTAGAAGAGGAAGCACAGAACATTCTGGAGAGTCATTTGTTGGTTGATTGTTCCAGTACATTAGACCAGAAGATGGCCTTTTAATATGGCACTTTTTTTTTCTTTAAGATTTGATCTTTTGGAGACACAGAAAGTCGACTTTTGCGACAGTTTGGTTTCTTTAAATTAACCTATGACATCAGAGACCGAAAAATGAAGACATTTTGTAAAAGGAGAGGGGAGCTATACACCATGCATTCCTAGTGATAAGAGTCAGCCCGAAGCATCCAGTAAAGCCCAGTGAGTGTTCATGTGGTGTATTATAATGGATTACCTCTGGAGCCATGTATCCCATTGGTTCGAACTTGGCATCGATCTTATAGAAAGCCAGCTCCTGCTCCAGTTCATACTGTTTTTGGCATGCCCGGGTCAGCTCCAGGGTTTTCTGCTTCAGCTGGAAGGGTGGGGGAAAAAAAAAAGACATCTGATAAGCCGATTGGTAAAATGTAACCCTTTTCGCGGCCACAGGAATATAGCACATTGTAAACCCATCCTTGGCTCATCCCCACCCCATTGCTCAATGGGTACAATAGACAAAAATATACAAAAACACACACACGGGGAATATACACAAACACACACACGGGGAATATACACAAACACACACAGGGAGATGAAACGGCTTGCTAAAAACACAATTAAAACACACACACACACACACACAATTCCTTTAATGTGAGAGTAAGGTAAAAAAAAATGCCCCCTTAAATAAAAGGCCATATTAAGCTGAATCAAATGCTTATACAATCATGATTATCCTTAGAGAGGCCACTGTACCTCCAGCTAAAGTTGGAAATATTAATACATTCAGAGTTCGCTGACAGATGTTATCAACAGCATCTCGTCAGAGATTTGTTAAACAAATCGCCCCTCGTATTAGAGATTTCTGCAGTAAAAGCTTTATCAGATCAGCAATAATAAGGGACAGAAAGAAAATTCAAAAGGCATTTGGGTCATCATAAGGTGGCCTTTGATTTAAGAAAAGGAAAATTGCCTGTACTCTCTTTAAAATGGGGGCAGAACATTGTAACAAGAGCCCAATGCGGTCATACAGAAAAGACGAGTCATGGCCCCTTTAAAAAAAAAATAATAACTGGGTCTATGTACAGGTTTTATGCAGAACCCGTAAAGTGAAATAGATTTGGGAATGTGATGAGAACCAGCGCTATACACTATGTACCTTACAGAGAGCATGCAGATTGCCTCCGATAGGATGTAAACTGCAAGACTGATGGGAAAGAAATGTTACACAAGACCACACAAGTTCCCAGCATGCAAATTAACATGTACAGTGACCAACGTTACAACCAGTTCATCATGCAGCGATGCATTTAATGCGATGAAGTACAGGAACACACCATGCTACCAAGTGGGGTGTGAAAAGTACACCTGAATTAGACGGACTACCTTTAAAGAGGGACACAGGCTCAGTGGGAAGGGAGCTGTGAAATACCAGGACAGATGCTAAAAATGTATAAATAAAAAGGAACAAGAAGGGGTCGAGAAAGAGAACGTCAGAACGAGAAAAAGGCTAAGACACAGGAAACAAAAAATCTGTTAGTAAAACAATAATAAGATGTAAAAAAAATATCGGCTTTCCACACCCAGGGGAAATATGTTCTTGTTCTACACATCACAGAAAATAGAGGGGATAGAAAAACTGCTCTCTCTTCCAGAGAACTACAAAAATCTGTCAATGTGTGCATGTTACATATACACTCCACAGTGACAGATAATAATAAAAATAAACACTTTTCCCAACTATTTTTTTTTTACATTTATTTCAGATGTTCCTTTACGGTTCAGTGATTAGACCCCCATGTATTTTCATGTTTATTCAATATGTAAATTACCAGCAATATTATTATTATTTTTTTTTTTATAAAGGGGTTTAGGTCAGCCTCAACACTACTTATACTGTTAATGCAGAGACTAAAACAAAAACAAAGATCTATACATTGTGTTAGCAGAACTGCAAGCAAATGCATAAAATGTTGTCTGTGGTGTCTACTGTTTATGACATCACCTTGTGACTTGATATGCAAATTACACGTTTCCCATTGAAACCCAGAGCATTTGCATATCTCGCCACAAAAGGTCATAAACAGGAGAACCCCACAGGCACATTTAAAAACACATATTTTTCTCTTATTTTTATGCCTTTGCTTTCAATCATGCCAACACAACATAGAGATCATTTTGTATTCTCTATATTCACAATAAGCCATGTCCCTTTAAATTCCCAAAACACTGAAGCTCCTCCCTCTTTCCTGATCATGTCTTTTAGAATGCTGTGATATGGCGTGCCAGTGTTTGCTTGTTTTGTACACATGACCAGCATCATTTATAGATAATCAGTGCAGCTGATCTTCTGCCATTATAAAAACCAACCTCTGTAACTCGACCCATCTGGCCGTTTAAACAGACCGATCCCTGTTTTGCTGTGTCCATTATAATATTATAATGAGAGAAGCTTTTGTGCCTTTAACTCTACAACATGTCGGCCTTCACGCCTAAAGGGCGGACAATATAATGCATCTGATCCGAGCTGCAGCTGCCGGGCATGACACGCAGTAAGACAGGGATAACATGGGGCCGAGGCACAAAGACCTTATGTAATGTTGCTCAAAGAACTTGCAGTGTTTACTTGGGGATGGCTACTGAAGGCCACCATTTGGATTTTTTTTTTATTTTCTTAAAGTGACCGTGATTTTTAAAAAAAATGTCTCAAATAAAAGTAATTATAGTATATACGGTTATATCTGTGTTAACTGTCTCTCCTTCACGTTTGAAATGTACAAAAAAATGTAATAAAATCCAATTTTCCCTTCTTTTGCTAAGCATCCATTTTAGAATGTTGTCGCTCCAAAAACATTCCACCACAACATTCTAAAAGTGATGTCAGTAAAAGGGGGAGGAGCTTGTATATATTTTTTTTGTCGTTTGAATCACTGACACTGATATGATAGTGTATTCTCTTATTAGCAGTTATTTTAAGCGCTACTGAAACTTTAATTATTATCTGTATTACATAATTTTTTTGCAGTCTGTAAATAGCCACAAATTTCATGGGGAACAAAAAGAAGCTTTCCATGATTGAACGCCATTACAACATATTATAAAGATGTAACACACAAAGATGTAATAAAGTATTATCAGCAGTACGCCACACAAATATAACTAAACAGAGACTTTATTTTACTGCATTGTGGCACAGTGGGCTTAAGTCAAAGTTGACAAACTAAAAAGTCTAGAAGGGAAGGGAACAAACCAAAAAGTGTCCTTGGTGTAAATAAAATGGGAAAACACATCAAAGACAGCAGATAAAGAGAATAGTATAGTTAGGCTGTTATTTTGGATTCATTTACTAATGTCTCTGCCTCTTGGCATTGTTTTATTAAAAAGTGCAGTAGTGTTATTTTATAATCTGTTTTTCTTTCATGCTAGCGGATGGCATTCTTAAGACAGCAAATTCGTTTTCAAATAAGTGTGGGACTTATGCAAGATTACAAAATAACACCGGCTTATAAAATAACTGCAAAAGGGCTGCCTAATTATTTAATGCCTAGGTGTCCAAGTATGGCCCCCCAGCTCTTTCGGATCAACATCTACCATGATCCTCTACCATTCTTAAAGTCTGTCTGATGGGCGGGGGTTATGGGATTTGTAGTTCGTTAGCCGCTGAAAGGGCTGCAGTTGGAGATCTAGGGATTAATGCGGTCAGAAGCAGCGTAACCACAACAAATATTCCTTAAAAACTTGAATGTACAGATCTTACACAACTGAAGGCGGATGTTGGTGATATTTAATGCTGCTACAGATGCAACAACAACAAAAACAAAAAAAAGTTAGTTGATAAATTGAGAGTCCGGGTCAAAAACCTATAGAAAAATATCCAGTGAATTACATTACAGAAGAAAAGAGAGAAAATCCATATGTACTAAAATGTTCCTCCTCATCCAAATAAAAGATAATGAAAACAGAATTATGAGTTATGCAGGAAACAGAAAGACAGATCTTGTCTCACCAGCCTGACCCCAGCAAATGGAAAAGAAGTAAAGAAAAGACTTATTCAGTGTTTTTCTGCATAAAATAAATAAGATGTTTTGAATACGCATCACACTAAAATGTAGCCTACTTTTCACGCTGTGTAACAAATCCTGCTGCAAATGCCAGTGCGGAAAAAAGAAAGAAAGAGAATTACATGTAAATTTAGATAAAAATAAACAGTATGTAAAACCAGGTCAAGCCTGCTACAGTCTGAAAACCTACGTAACCAATAAATGCACAGAGCATGGAGCGCAAACAATATTTTCCCATAAATTGTTTTATTTTAACATATACAAAATATATTACATTTATTAAGGCGGAAATTTGTAGCTGAGATAGAAGCAGAATCTTTGGCCGGATCGCGGATGATCGGATAGGAGGCAGGATACTGGACAATGTACATATAGGGAGCCAATAGAAAAGGGGTACATTTCCCATAGGACATTATATTTTAATTCTTCCATCGCTAGATTGGACCATTGGATTTCTCAATAAAGAATAAATTGAAGGGAATTTAAACTTTTACGTCAATGTGGCAAAGTTGGAAAAATTCTCCAATGCAGCTGAAGGGGAGAATGTTTCCAACTCTGCTAAGTTTTATAGATTCCCGTTTCCATTCACTGCAATTCTCCTTTTGATGACCCTGATGAAAAAAAAATCTAACCTCGTACTGGTAATCAACATGGTTATCTGAACCCTCTTCTGCAGACCCCAGCCGATATCCACTGATGGACACTTACTATTTCGTTCTTGGTGTCCATCTCTCTTTCCATTTCTTTGTAGCTCTTCCTTTGTTGGGTGGCCTGCTGTTTTAATGACTTGTTCATCTCATCTTGGTTCTGGAGGTCGTCGATGATCTTTGCCTTCTGGTCCTGAAGCTCCTCGATCTCGAGCATCTTCTTCTCTAGGTCTCTCTCGAGCTTTTCTACTTCTTCTACAATAACATAGGAAACAGCAACTCATTAAGCCTGTTTACATCTCAATCATTACCCTATCTTGTGACTGCTGGGTTACATCAGCAGGTTCCAGATTTGGGATTTGTATGCCAGTGTAACCATTCCTCCAGCTCAGCTGCATTTACCACATTCCCCCTACTTTCAAAAGTTGCAATGCTTGCCCCGCCCATTTTCACGAGCGAAATGGGACAGTTCTTCACAATGGCTTCCTTGCGGGAGTTCGAACGCCTGACAATTCCATCGCTGTCAGGCGCTCTGTCAGGGGAGTATTAGGGGGTGTAGGTTAATATTAAGGCTCATGTAGGGTAAGCATTAGGGTGTTAGGGTTAGTATTAGATTTACGGGTCAGTTTTAGACTTAGGGTCTGGGGATACTTTTAGGGTAAGAGAGGTTTATTTTTATTTGGGGGTGGATTATTATTTGGCGCCGACACGGTCAGCGCTCTAATTGTAGCAGAGAAACGATCGCGAGAAAGTGCCCTAAACCCCCACGTGAGACCATCATTGGGCCACCAATGTTTTCATGTATGACCTGATAACCTATATAAATCATAAATATGTGATTGTTTCATGCTATTACTGTACTGAGTACAATTACAAGTTTTATTAATCTATAGATGGCAGCACGGACTATGCTCACCGAGGGCCGTTAGGTTCCAACACCTTACTGTATCATTTAGTCTAATGCATATTATAAATATGTTCTTGGGTGTAAAATGACACAGCATTTAACTGCTAAGACAGCCAGCATTTTTCTTGTTTTGAGTTACCTATATTAAACCTGTCATGGGCCTCATGTCTCTCCTGGTTGGTGATTGCTTGACCATCCAAGGTGTCCAAAGATCTCAGGTGGAAGATGGTGTACAGCCGGTAGTGAGGAAGGTCGGTAATGGGATTATCAGCCAAAATCAGCAAAGTCAAATCTTTCAAAGGCTTCAGACGAGACACGTCCTGGAGCTATGATTAAAAAAAAAAAAAATACTGCACCATGAGCAATACAATAGAGAATCCATACATAATGACAGATAAGGAACGGGGGACTAATAAAAGTACTCAAAAAAAATTGGGCAGACTAGATGGACCGAATGGTTCTTATCTGCCGACACATTCTATGTTTCTATGTTTCTAAGGAACAGGTTTCCTTCCAAGAATAAAAGTACAGGCAAGTAATAGTAATCCAGCTGCAGTGGACTACATCTCCCATGATGTTCCCCTAACCCTGAAATCTGGCATCTCAAAATGCTTTTCACTATAGTATAAAAGGGGGCACTTTCACCAATAGTGTCCAAAAAATATGTTTAGAGAAATACTGCATAATTTAAAAGGAGCAAAGAGAAATAGGCTGTTTGTTTTTTTCCTCAACACTTCTTATCTGCTAAAAGGGCAAAAAAAATAGTGTAATAAAATGATTGCTGTTGACATAGCAACAGTCCCGCCCATCTATCCAAGCCCCTCCTTATTGGAATGTTGATGAATTTAGAAGCCCCAGTGAAATTATTTTCAATGTTAAATGAGTAAAGATTCTAACCAACATGTCTGCCCCCTGAGAGAACGATATGGAGTAAAGATTCTAACCAACATGTCTGCCCCCTGAGAGAACGATATGGAGTAAAGATTCTAACCAACATGTCTGACCCCTGAGAGAACCATATGGAGTAAAGATTCTAACCAACGTGTCTGCCCCCTGAGAGAACGATATGGAGTAAAGATTCTAAACAACATGTCTGCCCCCTGAGAGAACTATATGGAGTAAAGATTCTAACCAACATGTCTGCCCCCTGAGAGAACGATATGGAGTAAAGATTCTAACCAACATGTCTGCCCCCTGAGAGAACGATATGGAGTAAAGATTCTAACCAACATGTCTGCCCCCTGAGAGAACGATATGGAGTAAAGATTCTAACCAACATGTCTGCCCCCTGAGAGAACGATATGGAGTAAAGATTCTAACCAACATGTCTGCCCCCTGAGAGAACGATATAGAGTAAAGATTCTAACCAACATGTCTGCCCCCTGAGAGAACTATATGGAGTAAAGATTCTAACCAACATGTCTGCCTCCTGAGAGAACTATATGGAGTAAAGATTCTAACCAACATGTCTGCCCCCCGAGAGAACTATATGGAGTAAAGATTCTAACCAACATGTCTGCCCCCTGAGAGAACGATATGGAGTAAAGATTCTAACCAACATGTCTGCCCCCTGAGAGAACGATATGGAGTAAAGATTCTAACCAACATGTCTGCCCCCTGAGAGAACGATATGGAGTAAAGATTCTAACCAACATGCCTGCCCCCTGAGAGAACGATATGGGGTAAAGATTCTAACCAACATGTCTGCCCCCTGAGAGAACGATATGGAGTAAAGAAGGCTTAATAAGGCACTTCATTTGTATTCTTTCATTAAATAATTTTATACAACCTTTTAATTAAACATAAGGTAATTTTTGGCTCCAGTTGTCCTTTAACCCCCCACCACTTACTGAAGAGATCTGGTTTTGTTTCAGGTTTAGACTGTTGATAGACTTTAGTTTCTTTCCGATCCAGCCAGGGATGTGCTCGATTTTATTTCCAGCCAGGTTTAATTTCTGTAAATGCTGTATGTGCTCCAAGCCTTCCACTTTGCTACAAACAGGAAAAATCAAATTACTGCTTTAAACATACAGAACAATGGGCTTCCGGTATTAAAGGGACACAATCACCTCAACACGGTTTATCCTGTAAATGTAGAGACTAAGGGAGGATCTAAAATGATCTATACAATGTGTCAGGGGAATTGCAAGCAAATGGCCAGACTAGGGGAAAAAAAAAAAGAAAGGATCTGTCTGTGGTGTCTCCCGTTTATGACATCACCTGTGGCCCAGTATGCAAAAAAAATAATTTGAATGGGAAATGTGTAATTTGCATATCGAGCCACAGAGTTGGTCATAAACCCAGACACATTTAAAACACACTAATCTAAGCATAATATGGCAATTCATCTAACACATTGTATAGAGATTTTTTTTAATCTTTTTTTTATTCTCTACATTCACAGTAAAATAAATAAATAAATAAAAATTTCGGAGTCCCTTCAATCCGTTACTTCCCAAAAAAATAGAAACAACCCACTCTCACATCAATTTCACAGTACAAGTAGAGTAGATCTTCGCATAGCTAGATTTGCTGCCCATTTTTCAGCATTATATTGTGCATCGGTTTTATCTTCTTTGGATCCAGATGATATGTTTTATCATTTGTTACTGTACTAATGTGTTGCTTTCTGAATTATGTTTACTGCTGTTTGTTATATTATTTTCAAGGTGTGTATTTGTTTTGTCTTAGGTTAGTCTATATTTTGTGTGTACAATTCTTATTAAAATATTTATTTTGTTATATCCTACATCACTTGTTTTCTTGTGTTTAGAGTATTGAGCGAATATTATTTCTGCTAGCCTTTTATGGGAGTGTGGCCCCCTCTTTTTGTCATGTTCGCTCTGTTTTACGGGATCCCCCTGTTTTTATTGGGTGTGTTTATCTATTATAGCGCTGTGCATTTTTAATCTCGCTACGTGTAGCTCCTCTTCGGACAAGACACATCCGCCATCACTCTACCTTATTTTATTGTAAGACAGGTTGAGTTCCCGTAGTCTGATCTGCTTATCCAGCTTTTCAATCTTCTCAATAATATTATAACTGAGATTTAGACTTTCTAGTCGTTCGCATTTCTCCAGATTTTCGATAAACTAGATAAACAAAATGGAAAGAAGGTAAGTGTTAAAAAAACGGTAAGTATAACAAAAGAAATAAAAGTGATAAATGCAAATAATACATTTTTTTTTTAAAAATCAGCTTTAATTTATTAGCTGGTACTTTAAACCATTATATTACCTCTGAGAGCTACATTGATCTTTTTGCTGTAATTTTGCCTATGTGTAAAAAAGTTAGATAGGGATTAAACCCTCCAGGTGATCTTTAAAATCAGACTTAACATTAAATTCTTCAAATAGGAATCCCCGTTAGATCAAGGAAGTCTAGCAGCATGCTAGGCAGGGGATGGGACACTTCATCGCGGGACATTTCATCGCTAAAGGTAAGTTTATTTTACTATTGGGGTTAAGGGTGGTTAGAATTAGGGTTTAGGGGGTTAGAATTAGGGTTTAGGGTTAATCTTAGTATTAGGGTTTAGGGGGTTAATTTTAGTACTGGGGTTTTGAGGGGGAACGTTGGGGGGGGGGGGGGAACCATTTATTAGGGGGGGTTATTTTCTTTTTACTTGTACATTTGTAAGACCTGACAGTTCTTACATAGCCGCGTCTGCGATCAAACGGCCGCGTTATTCTTCATTGCTGACAGTTCAGCGTTCTAACTGCCGCACTGAACTGTCAGCGATGAAGCTGCGGTGAAGAAGAGTCCTAGACCCTGCTAGGAAAGATCTTCTCAGCGGAAGAAGACATAATATGTAATTTTAAAAGTAGTATTAAGATATATACATATAAATAAAATACCCTGCTCTGATTCGACCAATCTTCACACAGCATAGATAGAGAGCTCTCTCTCTCTCTCGCTCTCTCTCTCAGGAAATACTAAAGGGTCTAATCAATAAGAGAGAATAGCATTGTACAATTACAAACCTTAAACTTTTTACCCCCTTCCTTAGACAGGCACAGATTGAGCGAGGAAACAAACGCCAAATTCTCTTGCTTCGTCAGCTTCTGTATAAGCGATTCAGTGATGTAACGTACGCCTTTATCAAAGATAATAATAAAAAAAAAAAATTAAGAAAGAAAGGGGAAATTTCCTCAAGATTAAACACGAGCAGAGTAACAGTCCTCTACGTCCAAAATTATACCTTGTACCTTTCATCTAAGCAGGTATTACCGTCTTCAATACACATGTATTTTACATCGCACCACATTTTCCGCTGAGATTCACGTGTTTTTTTTAAATAATATTCTATGTCTAATACAGCATTATTTTTAGTTTAGAAATGCAATTCACTTCACTACTATTGTACAGAAAATCATATTTTTATGGGACTATAAACATAGCATTATTAACTGAAGAATGATTAACATTATGACGCTATACGCAATAAAGAGACTGTCACCTATACATTGTTTGCACTGTGAATGTAGAGAATAAAAAAATCATCGATACCTTGTATTATCAGAATTGCAAGCAAATGATTGGATACAGAGAAAAAGATGGTTTCTTCTGTGTAAGTCGTCTCATGTCTATGACATCATTGGATATGCTCTGATGTCATGTCTATTCAGGGAGCATTAATACTTTTACAGATTACTTTTACCTTCTTCGTACTCAGGGGCATCACTCTCTTCAGTCACGTCAAGGGGACGGTTTGGCGGACCCCTGGCTGCGTAGGGCGAAGCAGTTTTAGCTCTGCCAGAAGGGTGAGGGGACCTCATCTTCAGACTTGGCACTGGGCTCTTGCTGGCTCTCAGATGAGAGCCTTTCTTCATTGTATAAAAGGAAGATGGAGAATCATGTGCTACAGCCTGAAAAACAAGCAACAAAAGAAAAGAAAAAGCCTTAAACTTAGAGATCTATTTACTATTATATTTATTTCAATAAAGGACAACTGTTTGCAAACATAGCTCCTGAAATTGCTGGCTCCTAACTCATTTGATTGGTTATCATAGAAGAAGTGTAGGGAAGTCCTAAAAATAACCAGGCTGGATGCTGACTTGGTCTGCCTGGCTCCTAAATGTAGATGATTTAAAGTAAAAATTAGTCCTCTTTGATTCAGACAGCAAAATATTTTAACTCCTGCAAAAAAAAAAAAACAACAGGTATTGCTCAAAAATTACCCAGAGCAAGAAAATACACCTGGGCCTGTCCCTTTAAGTGTCCATTTTTTTAAAATTAGGTTTGTGCCAGAACATGTAACATAAACAAAAATAAACAGTCCCTGTTGTTTGTTTGTTTGTTTGTTTTACTTATGTCCTAAAAATCTGCAAATAAAATGTAATAGTTATTGCCGCTGCAGTCAGTCCTGCTTACAAAAAAAAAAAAAAGACACATTAAAAACTCGTACAACATGCAGAAATAAACGCTGGCGGAACTGGCCCATTAATCAGAAATGTTTCAAGATGGATGGCAAATTTGAATTATAGAGGTCCGTCTTCAACTGCAGACAGGGGCAGGTACATGTACAGACACCAACGGCCCAAAACAGCACCAGTAAGGGGGGGTGTAACAGGTAGTACTTACCACGGCTCACAAATGATTTGTAACGAGTAAACATTGACTAAAATGATTGTGAAAACTGTGCAAACGACAAACAGGAACAAAAAATACAAAAACTTTTGAGTGTTTACTTCCTTCCTGTTACCCAGTATGATCTGCCACATTAACTACAAGGCAGGCTCCATTCATATCTAGAAACCTTGCTGTGCAAATGATCTAAGTGTTGCTTACCTAGTCCCTTCTGGATTATGAAGTCTTTAGCTCGAGAGGTTGATTAAAAGTTTAGTTCAGAGCTATAATTTGGGCTGTAATTACGATAACTTGGGTGTCAGACACAGATCTCATAGAAACGATTATTTGATTCCTCTGATGTCAGAAGTTCTGTGAATGTCCAAAAAGGAAGGTGACATCCAATTTGTCCCAAAGCATGTTAGATAGGTTGGGGGGTGATTAGGTCATAGAAAAGGGTCAAGACCAGGATTATCAGGTATATACCTCCCAGCCCTAGGAATGACGCACAGTGGTGGCATACAGTAAATAAAATAAAAATCTCATTTAATGTCAGCATCTCTGCAGATCTCCCAATTTCCCTAAATAATTAGGGTCTATCACGCCATAGCTTTTTCTTTTTTCTTACACCCATGTACTCTGCAGATGTAGTATTGAGCCAGGCTGAATTACACATCTGTGCTGATGGGGAGCATGGGGGAAGGATCAAAGAGCAAGTACTCTTCTTACCCACAATATCTGCTTTAATTATCAATGTACGTAAATTGGGCACATTGCATCATCAGATCCAAACACCATGGCACATGGGTTCAGGATGTCAAAATCTTAAGGCACAAAATCAAACCACGTGTGTCGGGGACTGCTACATGCAAGAAGACGCTGCTTTGTAATAAACACTATTATATTTTACAGTAAACATCCAGTATTGATACACATTCTATAATTCATCTAAAGAAAACAAGACATTATTACAGCATCTGGCATACACTAAATAGCTCACAGTGTATAGCGAGAAACAAATGTACAGATCAATGCAACTACAGTTAGAGTTATAACAAGAAAAACATAAATAATACAATTTCAAAACAAAACAATCTGCTGATCCAATTTTGTGATCACAAATTCAGGAAGAAAACACTGAAGCAAGATATGCAATTAGCATGATGGTAAGCAGCTCCGCAAACAGGTTAAAAGTAAATAGCAAAATTAATTGCACTAAAAGAGTTACAGATTACCCCCCCCCCCCCCTATTTATATGTTCCAGTGATAAATCGTTCAATGTACCCTGCCTGACAGTGATGGGATTAATGCAATAAATAGCTCTATGTATCATGCCTGCCAGTGATGGGTTGCAATGCAATAAATAGTCCTATGTATCCTGCCTGCCAGTGATGGGTTGCAATGTAATAATTAGCTCTATGTATCCTGCCTGCCAGTGATGGGTTGCAATGTAATAATTAGCTCTATGTATCCTGCCTGCCAGTGATGGGTTGCAATGTAATAATTAGCTCTATGTATCCTGCCTGCCATTGATGGGTTGCAATGCAATAAATAGCTCTATGTATCCTGCCTGCCAGTGATGGGTTGCAATGCAATAAATAGTCCTATGTATCCTGCCTGCCAGTGATGGGATTAATGCAATAAATAGTCCTATGTATCCTGCCTGCCAGTGATGGGTTGCAATGCAATAAATAGTTCTATGTATCCTGCCTGCCAGTGATGGGTTGCAATGTAATAAATAGTTCTATGTATCCTGCCTGCCAGTGATGGGATTAATGCAATAAATAGTCCTATGTGACCTGCCTGCCAGTGATGGGTTGCAATGTAATAAATAGTCCTATGTATCCTGCCTGCCAGTGATGGGTTACAGTGCAATAAATAGCTCTATGTATCCTGCCTGCCAGTGATGGGTTGCAATGTAATAAATCGTTCTATGTACCCTGCCTGCCAGTGATGGGTTACAGTGCAATAAATAGCTCTATGTATCCTGCCTGCCAGTGATGGGTTGCAATGTAATAAATCGTTCTATGTACCCTGCCTGCCAGTGATGGGTTACAGTGCAATAAATAGCTCTATGTATCATGCCTGCCAGTGATGGGTTGCAATGCAATAAATAGTCCTATGTATCCTGCCTGCCAGTGATGGGTTGCAATGCAATAAATAGTCCTATGTATCCTGCCTGCCAGTGATGGGTTGCAATGCAATAAATACTATTTGCACCTAGCAGTGATGGGATTTGAAGTAACAGACAGACATGTACCTCCCTGCTTAGTGTTTAGGATTGAATGCAATAAATAATATCCCCCCCAGCCTGGCAGTGAGGACACATAATTAGTAATAACAGTGGGATAGTTAGTCTGTAGCAGACACTCTACCTGTGCAGCCAGGAGCAGTCAGTGTGTGCTGCAGCTGCTGGCCGGGGTTGGCATGGCAACGCTTGGCCTGCTCCTCCTCCTCCAACTGACATCCTGCCTCGAGTAGTTTTAGGCCCCCGGGTTGGCAGAGGGTTATTCAGCAAGGGGCAGGGGAGGGGGGGGGGAACAAACTCACAAGCTGGGTCACACTGCTCCGGTGATCGAGGGAGGGAGTGCGGCCTGGAAGGAGCACGGGAAATAAGAGATTAGTACCCGACAGCCGCCATCTTAGGAGGGGGAAGGAGGCGTCAACTGACAGGCCCTAGGCCGCACCTACCTTAATGATGAAGGCCCAGTCACTCATTCCGCGTCAGGACTCTTAGGGGGATAAACTGAAGTGACTTACTGACTAACTTACCATGTTACTGCACTTTCTGAGGAGATTCCTATGAAGCCCTGCTAGAAAGGCTGGCTGAGCATCATGGGAAATGTAGTCCTCAACAGCTGGAGTGCCAAAGACTTGTTATCAGTATATGTCCTGTCCAAGCATGTCTTCCCCCCCCCCCCCCCCCCCCCCCCTTTCTATTAGTTATTGTTCACAAAATAAATAAATAAATAATACTGGAGAGGAATTAAAAGTCAATATTTGTTTTGTCCTCTTACTTTTGTAAATAAAACAAACCTGGAGAGGTGTAAATAAAAATAAAAAAAAAAGTCATTTATTTTCCCCTTGATTGGAGGGATGCTGGAAGCGACAGCAAATGGGACGTTTGCTGCATTTAGATTGTAAGCTCTTGCGAGCGGCGGCCCTGAGCACCGCCAATCTCTGCCTGTCCTCAATGATCATTTATTCATTTTAATTTCCCAACTACTGGTGTTTAGATCTGTTTCCACCCCTTGGCAGTGGAAACCAAAGGAATGGCACTTTTTAAAATAAATTATTATTGAGAATTGACGGTGTTTAGCTTGCAATCTACATGCAGCAAACATCCAGTGACGTACAGTAACTTTCATCATATGGGAGGGGGGAAATGGCTTTTTTTTTTTTATTTACATCTATATTTTTATTTTATTTACAATAGTAACAGGAGAGAAAACAAATATTGACTTTTAATTCCCGTCCTGTCCTTTTTTTGCACAATAACTAATAGGATAGAAATGATTGGACAGTGCAGAACATGTTGATAACTATTTTTTTTTTTGGCACCCTAGCTGTAGAGAACTACATTTCCTATGATGCTCAGCCATCCTTTCTTGCAGAGCTTCATTGGACCATTGCACTGGTTTCCATGAAGATGGGCCACTTTTTTTTTTGGCACTTTGTCCCTAAACTGATTTTTCTTAAATAGCCCTCTTTGAGTGGGCCAACTAACTGACGTGTTTTAAAACCTAGATCCTGCATCAATTATGTGGTCTATCTCTGATATCAGCCCCCAAAAAGCAGCATGTCGAATCATTTCTTTTCTATTAATAACAAAGTGCTTTGTGGCCAACAATTTGTTAGGAATCTGGAAACAGATAAGGACAGAAATTGGGATTAATATTATGGAGAATTCATTTAAATTGATTCATTTTTGGTACTTGGTTCCCTCCAGGTCAGCAAAATTTAAACATAGAATGTGTGTCGGCAGATAGGAACCATTTGGCCCGTCTAGTCTGCCCAATTTTCTAAATACTTTTATTAGTTTCTGTGCCTATCTTACATCTAGGATAGCCTTGTGCCTGCCCCTGTGCCTTAAACTGCTTCACTGTGTTTACCTCTACCACTTACGCTGGGAGACTATTCCATACATCCACTACCCTCTCAGTAAAGTAATACTTTCATTAGTCCCTGACCTTATCTTATATCTAGGATAGCCTTATACCTATCCCACACATGCTTAAACTCCTTCAATGTATTAACCTCTACCACTTCTACTGGAAGACTATTCCATACATCCACTACCCTCTCAGTAATGTAATACTTTCATTAGTCCCTGGGCTTATCTTATATCTAGGATAGCCTTATACCTATCCCATGCATGCTTAAACTCCTTCACTGTATTAACCTCTACCACTTCTACTGGAAGGCTATTCCATACATCCACTACCCTCTCAGTAATGTAATACTTTCATTAGTCCCTGGGCTTATCTTATATCTAGGATAGCCTCGTACCTGACCCTGTACCTTAAACTGTTGCACTGTGTTTACCTCTACCTCTTACGCTGGGAGGCTATTCCATACATCCACTATTCTTGGAGAATGGATTGAGGTGATTGAAAGCATTGGGGTTAAAAAAATATTCTTGTTTACTGGACTGATAACTAAGGATAGTTAGTAAATATATAAGGGAAAATTCCCTTCCAGCCTCAGAGTGCACCTTTGTCTTGTTTATGTTACATTTCTTCATTTTATGTATTTATATATGTTCCCTCTTTGGTATACGTTTTGTATAAGTATAAATGACTAAGGAAATCTTTTGTTTTAGGTGAACATATTTTTAATAAATAATAGTTATACAAAAAAAGTTGTTATTGATAAAATAAAATCTTACGCTTGTTTTTTTTAATGGCAGTGAAGAGATAAAGATCAGTTTGTTTTTATTCATTTATTTTGAAGCCCGGGGTCCAGGCGTCTTCAACCATGCTCCCCCCAGGGGAAGGCCAGAGCAGGAGGGTTGCCGTCTTCACCCCAGGGCCTTCAGCTGCCCTTATCCGGACACCTGGGGTACTCCTCCAGGAAGGAGATACCCAACATAAAGGGGGTGACCCTTTGTGTTGGGAAGTGAGAAGACCTCACTGTGACCTATTTTCAGTGGGGAAAAAAAAAATATAAATGATGTGTACAATAAATTAATGTGCTCAACCAAAAAAACTGCAAAATCAAAAAGTACACAGTCAAAAGAAATAATGCCTTGCTATGGCCCAAGCCTATTTATTTACTTTACCTGTTGCAACCTCATCTAAAACTATTTTTGCTGGACGCTATAGGTGCCACTGTACCTTTAAGGAAAACAATTCAAAGGTTAATGATTAGATAGGGCTTCCAGTAAATGGGATGGTGGGGGGAATGTATGTGTTTAGCTTGTTTAAACTGGCTTTTTAGTTTCACAATTCATGTTTACTTTCTTTGTTTTCTCCCACTGAGAGTAAGTTGTGTTAAACCAGGGACAAAGCAAAGTGATCAGCCAGACTGATATTCTAATACAGCAATATATATATATATTTCTGAGTTATTTGCTACCAACGATGGAGAGTGACTGCCATTACCTACAGACGGACCAGTTGCCATTATTTTGATTCTTTCAGTCTATTTTATGATACTGCCCTATTTTTTATTGTATATTTGCTAATTGAATACATTGTTTTGCTCTTGTGTGCAAGAAAAAAATAAATCAATATTTTAAAAAATATACAGATCAAGCTATATTTCATAGAAAACATACAATGCACATATGTTATTCAATTAGCTCATCTCCCAAAACGACCCTTTCATAAGCAGTGGTGTACATAAAACAGGTGTAAATAAACTGTGTGTAATTCAAAGTGAATTGTATGTATTGACATTTTTTAGTATTGGTATTAAGATCTGGCTAAACGCGTGGGGGGGGGGGTCATGAATAAAACAGGGAAGTAGTACACAGAAATAGTGTAGTGTTCGGAGTTAGCACTATATAACATACAGCTGTATGCTCAGAATCTGTCAAATTTTTCCAAGGGGTGGAGCATAATAAAAACAAATCCTTAGAGCGGAGTTTTAAATATCTAAAGTAATATGAATCACAAACTTGTCAATGTTTGTCCCATAATCGACAGCATAGACTAGTGCCAGGACTTTGGAGCTCCACTACAAACCCAATAGTATTATTTTATAAACTCTATAGTGAGTTTATAAAACCATTGTAAACAGAGATTTTTAACCTGCAGTTCCAGGTATGACTTGTGCCAGGGAGAGTTACAAAAAGTGGTGGAAATTAAAATCCAAAATGGTAGAAAACATTATACTGTGTAATTAAAAAATCTCTCCCCTGCATCCCATTTCTAAGTCCTTTCATGCAATGGAGTAGGAAAGGAGTGTCAGGGCATCCATGCTAGAACATTTTAGAGAAACCCTAAAGGTTCTACTCAATAAAGAGAGAATTGCCGGACATTGAAAGGGGAATTTTAAACTTTAGGCCAAAGTAGATGAGTTGGAAAAATTGTCCCCTTCAGCCGCACTGGAGAATTTGGCTACATAGGCCTGAAGTTTGAAATTCCCCTTTCAATGTCCGGCAATACCCTCTTTATTGAATAGACTCATGTATCTGACTCTAGAATGTAGAGAATCAAAAATCATCTATATATTGAGTTAAAAAGATTGCAAGCATATGCATGACTCAAGAGAGGAACAATGTATTTTAAATAAGTCTATATTGTCTCCTGTTTATGACATAGTGACTTCATATGCAAACTGCACATTTCACCCTGGAAGTAGGTTCTTTTGCATATCATACCACTGATGAGGTCATAATCAGTAGACACCACAGGTACATTGAAAATGTATTTTTCGATGGTTTTCTTTTGCTTGCTAGTCTGCTAACACAATGTATAGCTCCTTTTCACACCCCAACACTTCAAATGGCTCAAGAGAGACAATTTAATGTTTGTGGGCGTGGCTGATGGTACGGCTGTGGGCGGGGCATTGCTATAATAAATTCAGTGCCTATATGGCCAACAATTTATGTAATTTTGTAACTCATTTAGATTAAGAATAAAGCATCTTAAATATATAAATTAAGAATAAAGTATCTTAATTATAAAATATAAAACACATTTACTGCAGTATGAAGTCACTTTATTGGGAGTTTTTTTTGCCCTGGAGCTCTGTGATACAGTTATACGAACCAAAACTTCGGAGCCTTTAGAAAAGAGCAACAATAGAAGAGAAAAGAGGGTTTTGGATTAGGGACTGTCCCTTCTGAATAGGGAACCTTGGCAGGTATGCATTTTTCATCATTTTTTATTCTCTACATTCACAGTATTAACCGTGTTTAGGTGTTGGATTATCCATAATTACTGGGTTAAAAAAAATCTCCCCAGTTTGCCTATCCTTCAAGTCCAGCTAGTTTGCAGGTAGGTTTTTTTTGTAGTACCTATTTGCTTGAATATAAGACGACCCTGATTATAAGACGACCCCCCCAAACTTTGGATATTCCTTTATGAAAAAAACTAAATGCCTGAATATAAGACTACCCTATAGGAAAAAAAGTTTAACTTGTATATATTAACATGTAAATTACTTTTTGATATTCAATAAAAATGATATTAAACAAATGCATTTCTTGTATTTATTGTGCCAATGCTGCCTCTCTCTCCACCCCCCTGAGTTGTCTCCCTCCCCCCAAACATTTCTCTCTCTTTCTCTCCCCCATTGTCTGTCTCTCCCCCTCCCTCCCCTTTTCTTTCTCTGCCCCCTCATCCTTCTCTGCCCCCCTCATCCTTCTCTGCCCCCCCTCCCCTTGTCTTTCTCCGCCCCCTCATCTTTCTCTGCCCCCCCTCCCCTTGTCTTTCTCTGCCCCCCTCCCCTTGCCTTTCTCTGCCCCCCTCATCTTTCTCTGCCCCCTCCCCTTGTCTCCCTTGTCTTTCTCTGCCCCCCTCATCTTTCTCTGCCCCCCTCCCCTTGTCTCCCTTGTCTTTCTTTGCCCCCCTCATCTTTCTCTGCCCCCCCTCCCCTTGTCTTTCTCTGCCCCCCTCATCTTTCTCTGCCCCCCCTCCCCTTGTCTCCCTTGTCTTTCTCTGCCCCCCTCATCTTTCTCTGCCCTCCCTCCCCTTGTCTTTCTCTGCCCCCTTCCCTCTGTCTCTCTGACCCTCTCCTTCCTCCCCTTTTCTCTGTCCCCACCCCCTCCCCCTCACCTGT
The DNA here is from genome assembly GCA_036172795.1 of Pelodytes ibericus. Taxonomy (NCBI): domain Eukaryota; kingdom Metazoa; phylum Chordata; class Amphibia; order Anura; family Pelodytidae; genus Pelodytes; species Pelodytes ibericus. Next base: position 89,815,095 of record CM069864.1, read on the forward strand.
CTGCAGGGGACCTGGATCCCAGTCTTATAGTCTGACCTCGATTTGAGGTCAGATTATAAAATGACCTTGAATGTAAGACGAGTGGTATTTTTCAGAGCATTTGCTCTGAAAAAAACCTCGTCTTATATTCGAGCAAATACGGTGTATAGGGAAGTGTTCTTCCCGACTGCTCTTATACACCAATACCCACCAGCTGAAGAAGTTTTTACGAAACGCGTCCTGTGGGGTGTTTTTACGTTTGTGCAATATCGCTTTTTGTGGTTGTTCAATACCAGGTGAACTAAAAGCCGTGGGTAAGAGCGTATTTGGATATCCTTTTTCCTGTTTTTTTGGTATTATATTTTACATATTCTGTATGTCATTTTACATTTATCTTGTCCTTTGCATTGGTTGTGTGGTATTCCTTAGGTGTGGACAATATACGGGTTAGTTTTAAATTTATTTCTGTTATCATCTTTTCCTCCCTTTCCTTTAGATTTCTTCACACATTTTATTATTATTTGTTTATTAGCACTTTTGTACTGCTAAGTAGACATGTGCATTCATTTTCGGACAAATGCATTTTTGTCCGAAAATAGCATTTTCGTCCATTCGTCCGAAAAACGAATAACGAAAATGCTAAACTAACGAATGAACGAATGGTTAATAAACGAAAATCATTCGTGCTATAAGCATTCGATAAACCGAAATAGAGTCGGTTTATAGAATACCAATAGCATTACATACATTCCATAAACCGACATAATGAACGACTTTCGGTTTATGGAATGCATGTAATGCTATTGGTATTCTATAAACCGAAATAGAGTCCCCATTCATACAAATAGGTCAATTGTCCATAAGGTTACATGTATTCCATAAACCGAAAGTCTTTAAAACGAAAGACATTTGGTTTATAGACTTTCGGTTTATGGAATACATGTAATGCTATTGGTATTCTATAAACCAAAAAAAGTGAACAGCGCTTAGCAGTAGACATGTGCAAAACTAAAATTTTCGTTTCGTTTTCGTCCATTCGGACGAACATTTTATTTATTTTGTCTAAAATGAATTTCGTTCATTATTTTCGTTTCGTTTTATTCGTTCGTACGAATCAATTGACCTACATACATTCCATTAACCAAAAGTCTATAAACCGAAAGCCAATAGCATTACATGTATTCCATAAACCGAAAGTCTATAAACCGATTGTCTTTCGGTTTATAGACTTTCGGTTAATGGAATGTATGTAGGTCAATTGATTCGTACGAACGAATAAAATGAAACGAAAATAATGAACGAAATTCATTTTAGACAAAATAAATACAATTTTCGTCCGAATGGACGAAAACGAAACGAAAATTTTAGTTTTGCACATGTCTACTGCTAAGCGCTGTTCACTTTTTTTTTCTTTTCCACAGGTCACTATTAGTCAATACAACTCACTAATGAAACATTTCTCAAACTCTATCACCTGTCCTCAGAGCCACTCTGCTAGAGCAGTTAGATATCTATATTATATGCAAACTATCTGATGTCAGCACTACTTAGAATTGGAATGCTAATTATAGTTCCCCAACTTCAAAAGTATTTAACACAATGAGATGCCATTGGCATATATTTACTCAGAACTCCTGCTTTTGTGTATGTTCCAATCAGGTACAGGGTCTTATCAATAAAACACTAGACTAGGGGGCAAAGTTGCAGAGTTTGGAAGATCCCTCTTAGCAGAGGTTTCTTTTCCCCTGCCATTGCAACAACAACAGAAATTCTGAATTTTGCAAGCTTTGAACTCTGTACCACTGACTGTTTTCTTTTTTAAATATATTTTATTTCATCCATGAAACAGAACGTTAACTGAGATACCTCTGCCATGGTTTTATTACCAATTACTATCATATTTGCACTTTATGGAAGTAGCCAATGTCAGGAAAAAACGTAAGTACAATAATTATTTTGGATATTCAAATGCTTGACTATTTTTTTTTAGATCAAAGAGAACTTTTTGAGACAAATGTCTTTAAACTACATATATGCGAATAGTTTTTATGTTGACATTTTTAAAATGTGCAAACAACGTTTTTATTTTATTATAAATTGTCACTTGTTTCTTAATTTTAAATACTAAAATATTAGTATCAGTTCAAAATAATTTGTAGAACAACTCAATACCGTGATTTATTTCACTTCAAATAACTGTATTTCTTTTTCTATTTTTAATTTTTTTTTTCCCTGCTGTTATTTTCACATTTTTAAATACTAAAACAATATATTTTGGTTTAATAATAAATGTCGTTACAAAGGAATGTGTTTTGTAGATGCTCAGTCTGGCTTGCAAATATAAAATTATTGTAATATCTTAAGTTGTGAAAATGTCTGTAACCACTGGCTAGTTTCAATTTACCTATCTTAAAATGTTTTTTTAAGGTTTCCAAATATTTTTATTTTTTTATTTTGTCATGCATGTCTCTGGATCTACCAACTTTCTGAATCGAAATAACTTATTCCAAAGTCTAATCATTTTTTTTCTGAGTTTAAATTTCAGAAATATTTATACAGCTTGCATTTTTTTTTCTTTCATTCAAATATATATTTTATTGTTTTATAAAAGTATTTAACTATGTAATTCTGAGCATCATACATCTTCATCCAAAATAAGTCAATAAAAATCTATTGCTTATTCATATACCAAAATCATAGATAAAAAATAATTCCAAACACATATATAAATAAAACTACATAAAGCATACAATATGCATGCGGTAAATGCATTATATACACATATTAAAGTGCTCCCCCTATAGCTCGAACCAGGTGCTGGTTTATATATAGGATATATTTGTAATAATTTGTTCAAACTTTAATAATATTTGTCACGTCTTGCAAGGTATATAGCTTACATTTGAATGCAGTTTAAAGTTTACTTTTATTCTTTAAGTAGTGGCCTGGATCCTAAATTTAATTTAGTCAGTCACAGTCATCAGTAAAATTTTATTTCTATGACCAGCACATAACATTTTGTAGGAATTTATAATTCATTGTCTTTTCTAATTAGTAGAACAAAACTAGAGATTATCAGTGTATTTTTTTTTTTTGTGAACAAAAGAACTCTGTAAAGCCTTTGTAATCTGGTGGAATGTTACTTTGAACTCCGTCTAATGTGTTCTATTCATAGAGCATTTAAAGAGGCAGTTAACAGAATAAAGTGTTATTGATTTTAAGAGTTAGCACTCATCGAACATCAATTTAGATAATACTAAAAAGGACATGCAGAGTAATGGATATAAATTTCAAATAGGTGCCTAATTACCATACATCGTATATGGAGAAATCCCTAAGCTAGTGGAGGATTGAGGGCTTAAAAAAGGACACTTTAAGATTCAGGGTAATGTTGTAATGGTGTTATATGAAGATAATAATTTTTTTGATGAATTGTTTTTTTCCAACAGTTATCTGGTCACTGGGCCGAGAATATGGCGTGTGGGTGCGTCAGAAACCGTCTCTGTTCAGGCCTTTGGACTGAACCAAAACCTAGCTATTAGAATTTCTGTGGTTAGTTACCCCGATAAGAAAACTAAATATGCGTCTCAGCATCTGGAACTCAACTCAGACAACAATTACCAAGGGCTTATAAATCTAATGGTAAGTATAATGACATGCTACGTGAGGTTTTCAGCTTTGCTCCAGCTTTGCTCTCTGTAGTTTAGCCTCTGGGGTGTCCTTTAAAAAGTAGCCCTTCGGGCAAATGAATAGAGTGCCTATTATTACGCCCACGATCTAATCCAATTATCTTTATTTGGGAGGATGCACATTCTCTTTTACAAAACGAATGTTCCATAGCATTCCAGAATGCTCCAGAACAACATATACACACACCCCGTACTCTTTAAGGCTATATTCATTGACTGAAAAAGAAACCCAATCTGTATTGGACTATATGAAAATTACACTGGATTGTGCAAAAAAAAAAATTGCAAAGAATTGCATAAAATAAGAGAAGAAAAAAACATTTGAAATGTATCTGTGGTGTCCTGTTTATGACATCACCGGTGGCTTGATATGCAAATGAACGACTTTTCAATGGGAAATGTGTAATTTGCATATCAAGCCACTAGGTGATGTCATAAGCAGAAGACTCCTCAGACACATTTTAAATATATATATTTTCCTTTTTCATTCTGCTAACACAATGTATAGATATATTTTATAATATATCTATACATTAAATGTATCTGCCACTAAGTCAAGCTGGCAACCCATTTCACTCCTTATAAGAGGACTTCGTCCCAGATTAGTGTGCCCTTCATACGTCATAAAAAATAAGAGCATGTTACACGCAGTATTTTAGAGACGTGTACAAAGCGCTACGTCAGTCGTTGGCGCTACCTTAATAAATGATAAGGTAATGACAGGTGATATTTAACGTCATTGAATGTATAGCAACTGATGCGATATCTCACCCATTTCTGGCAGGGGTCAGTCTGCAGCTTCACAAGAAGAAAGACGGTTTTCGGACAAAAAAACTGGAGCAAATTCTACTGCACAGGCGCAGCAGAATTCACTAATTGCGCACCACAGCGCATGCGCGCACAGTTACAAATGTCAATCAGCCGTAGCTTTGGCATAAGTGCGCCTGCACGAAGGACAAACACCACCTCTCGCCCCTTCGGATCAGCTGCGGTGACAGATAAAGTATAAGCCTCTTACTTATTATTCTCACTTACAAGCGTAGCAAGCAATTGGTAAAAATCTATCAGTGACATGCTACGCTAGTAAGTGGAAGACACACACGGGGGACAGATGGGGACACACGCGGGGAGGGGGGGACTGCCTCTAGCCCCCGTGTGTGACTACCACTTACTAGCGTAGCATGTCACTGATAGAAGTTTTACCAATTGCTTTCTTAGCTAATAAGTGACAATAATAAGTAAGGCGCTTATACTTTACCTGTCACCGCAGCTGATCCGGAGGGGGCGTGAGGTGGTGTGTGTCCCTCGCGCAGGCGCACTTCTGCCAAAGTTACGGCTGATTGACAAGCTGTAACTGTGCGCGCATGCGCTGTGGTGCGCAATGAGTGAATTCTGTGCAGTAGAATTTGCTCACGTTTTTTGTCAGTACACCGGCTTGACTGACACATTTTACTCTCTTTCATTCTAGATTCAAACTAAAGACTTACCTAGAAAGAGCAATACAGAGCAATACGTGTATCTAGAAGCCCAATCGAATCTTTTCACCAAAGAGGAAAAAGTGCTGGTAACCTACGACAATGGCTTCCTCTTCATTCAGACGGACAAACCTATTTATACCCCTGATCAATCTGGTAAAGTAATCAATTTATGTTGATTTTTTTTTTTTAGTGTTTCTAGGTTCATGGTAATTCCGTCATTGCTTTTACTTTGACTGTAGAGAATAAAAAAAGATCTATACATTGCGTAAGCTGAATTTCAAGCAAATGTATAGCACACAAGGCGGTAGATGCTCAACTCCAAACTAGACACCCGCTGTATCTTCATCCCGTAATGACGTGTAAAAGAAAGATAATCAAGAGAGCATACAGGTGGCGCTTGGTGTACAACCAGTGCAGACAATATGTATATGTTATCGGCAGGTACAAAAACACTTTTTACAAGGCTTTTAAAGCATCTAAAGGCCCACAATGGCATGCTCTTCCACTAATATTATTTGCATAGCTGCCTGCCGGTGAGGGCTGCAATATATTGGTCGTACCCCAAGCAAACTTAAGGAAAGGATGGGTGACCATTTTAGAAATATTATTAAGGGCGTTACTCAGCACTCCCCTGTCTAAGCGCTTCCTGGATGCCCATAACAAAAAAAAATAATCCGAAAGGACTTACATTCATGGCAAATGATAAAGTTACCAAATGCTGGAGAGGTGGTAACTGTACTAAGAATATTGGCCAAAAAGAAATAAAATGGGTATTCCAGCCAAAGACCCCTCAACCCAAAGGGCTAAATACACAATTTGATCTCCTTTAATTTTCTCTAGAATATTTTATTATATATACTTTTTATGTCCTGCTATGGGCAATAAAGGAGAACCACTTTTTTGATTAAAAAAAAAAAACCAACTTGATATAAAAAAGCATTTTAATATATACATTTTTAAAAATACCATTTTTTCATATTTTTGATATGCGCATATTTGTATATTTTTTTTCTATATACATAATTCATATATATAAATGTATTGCATTTTTTTTTTTTTTTAATAATATACAATTTTGACATATTTTTCTATAGAAATATATATTTTTTGTTTCCAGGGGATTTAATATGAGTTGTTTGTAGAAGGTCCTTTCTCCCATTTGCACATAGTAGGGTAGATTCAATGGCCCCCATTTTAATAACTTCCATTAGCGGTATATTGATGATTCAATGCCCGCTGGTAACTCGGGTGCGCTAATATCAGTACTGCTTGTTGGGGTACAAGTTAAGATAGCTAGTGTTGAGCGAACCCGAACCGCATTGTTCGGGTTCGTACCGAACTTTATGGTTTTTGGACCCCGGACCCGAACACGGACATTTCACTGTATGTCCGTGTTGGAGTTCGGGGTTCGGCGACATTGTATGTAATTCTATCGGCTTTCTATAAACCGAAATAGAGTCCCCATTCATAAGAAATTCTTATGAATGGGGACTCTATTTCGGTTTATAGAAAGCCAATAGTATTACATGTATTCCATAAACCGAAAGTCTATAAACCGAAAGACATTTTGTTTATAGACTTTCTTTTTATAGAATAGCAATAGCATTACATGTATTATATAAAACGAAAGTCTATAAACCGAATGTCTTTCGGTTTATAGACTTTCGGTTTATGGAATACATGTAATGCTATTGCTATTCTATAGACCGAAATAGAGTCCCCATTCATACGAATAGGTCAATTGAATGGGGACACTCACCCACATTTTACTTCATTTTGCAGCCCTCTATTCCTTTCCAGGACTTTTTTAGAGGCATTTTAGTGGCCTAAAGTTCTGACTTCAATGGGGTTCGGGGTCAAGATCGACCCCGAACCCGGACTTTTTTTTCGAAGTTCGGCCGAACCCGCCGAACCCAAACATCCAGGTGTCCGCTCAACTCTATTCATAGCCAAACTCAGACTGTAACCTGTAAAAATACTTATTATAACAACATATAATCCCCTGGCTACGTGCTGAGTTATTATTTTTCCCAGCAGTTTCTAAGTTTTTCCCAGCATAGAGAACTGGGTCCCCAAGACTTGAAAACGAGAGAAATCTCAATGTATTCCTCCTGGTAAAACACTTTCTAAATAAATAAAACCAATCGGAAAGAGGGGGTCAGGTGCATGATGGGAAATATTATGTTCTACGCACAAGATATAGTATTGATGTAAATGTGTTCAATTTTCTTGCCGTAGACTTAGTAATTATACCACATTGACTTGCTAATAATATTTTACAGTAAAAATTCGAGTTTACTCCATGGACGAGGAGCTCAGACCTGCACGCAGGACTGTTACCATAACAATTAAGGTTTGTATTTTTTATTTTTTTTTGTAATATGAAGAAGCACCATGACATTAGTTGGCGAGCCATAAAAAAAAATGAAGCATACTACTAGCTAGAATTTATTTTAATGCAAGCCTGAATATATTATACATGTATTATCATAGCAAGTCATAGAAATAAAAAGGGTTGGATATGAGCTCTCTGAAGGAATAGTCTGTCTTTTCTTGTTCTACTTGTCTCGTCACAGTAGGCTGTTAGTTGGGCTTTCTTTGGCAATGAAGGACTTCCTGCTGGGGCGGGCACCCTCAGCACTAACAAACAAATATAGATTATAAAATAACACCACTGCATTCTAAAACAACACATTTAAGCCAGGGACATTGCTAAAGAAAGCCAAAAGAGCAGTGGATCAACATCTAAAAAAAAAAACAGCCAAAATGATTCTCCTCTGTGATGGCAACAGTCGTGAGCATGTGAGAACACCTACACCATCTCTGTGCCGGGCTGGTTTGTCCCCAAAAAGTGGAGAGAGAGATGGTTGCAGTTCCTTACGTGATCAAGTCTACGGAGGCAACAGCAGGGTCGGGGATTTTATGGAAGAAAAAGTTGCAACCCTACAGCTTGACAATGAGAGAAAAGGGTATTTTGGAAGGCACAAAATGTTACCCTCTCCCTGATACTAGAGATTAAAAAAGCACCACCTTAGCAATTTGTTCTGAGAACGTCACTTCCAAATGCTTTAAACCAATTTTAGCATTCCTATGCTGGTAGACGTCAGAGTAAAACATGGCTTGCTTGTGTTATAATTTACTTAAGTGTATATGAAATAAAAGAGAAAACTCCCCCAAAAAGGGAGAAATAGCCGGCTCTGCCTGTTGAGTTGCAGTATTTTCTTTGTGCTATAATCCGGTGTGTGGGTGCTCCGTCGTGCTGTGTAGACAGCCAGGTAGTAACAAACAATGGTAAAACGAAGACGCTTGCACTCCTCTTTATCCGGTAAAAAAAGTACATACAGGACAAGGGAAGAAAAAGAAATTGCCTTACGCGTTTCGTACCTTAATGTCGGCACTCATAGTCAGCCTATGACTAAGTGCCGATTAGGTACGAAACGCGTAAGGCGATTTCTTTTTTCCCCTTGTCCTGTATGTGTCTCCACGTTTAATATATTTTTATGCCATATCGGTTGATCCACTGAAAATAAAAAAATTGCTACTTTTTTACCGGATAAAGTGGAGTGCAAGCGTCTTCGTTTTACCATTGTTTATAATTTCCTTAGTACCTCCCTGTATTATTGTTTTTATTTTGCCCCACTGCATAATAAATTCCAACCCTCTTGTATTCTCTTTTTAAGGATCCAGAAGGAGTGAACGTAGACATTATGGGAGAAAAAGATTTAACTGGGATTATTTCCTTCCCTGATTTCAAGATTCCCTTTAACCCTAAGTACGGTCCTTTGTTTTCTTCCTATGTTATCTCTCACCACGTAGAAATTCTCTACACCTCCAGACTGGTTTATCTAACTGACTCGGGATCTTTTCTTCTCTAGATACGGAATATGGAAGATTCACGCATCCTACGAGAATGATTTCACAACTACCACCAAAGCACAGTTTGAAGTGAAAGAATACGGTACGTTTCACATTACAACCCCCCCCCCCCCCAAAAAAAACGGTCTGCCCTAAATAAAGTGGGAAACAGTTGTATAAACATAACAGAAATCAGAGATTTTGATTATATGAATTGGCCAAGGCATAATTAAGCTCACCCGCCACTTTAAGGCACACTGTCAATAGGGTGAGAACCAAACCTCACCTGTGATCTCGCGGGCACACAAAGCCTATTTAATATGGACATCAAGCCAAAGAGGAGCCAACAACTCAACGTTCCAGCTTGTCACAGATGTATCATATTATCCATTTATAGCACATTCACAGTATGTGACATTTTTCTTACTTCTTTTAAACAGAGGCGTACTAAAAGAGGATGTGGAGGGAGGCTTTCTCAGGCCACTGGGTACACCCACTAATGTCTCCCCTGAACAGATTGTGTCCAGCGGGGGGTGGGGGGCACAACTAACAGGGGTGGAGGAATTGGGGTCATGGTTGCCGTTCACATTAGAAACCCCGCATTGCAGAATAAGCTCATTCCATATATAATATAATCCATTTCTTCCAGTTTTGCCAAAATTCATTGTGTCCATACAACCTGAAAATAACTTCATTTGTTACGACACGTTCGAGAATTTCAAGATCACCGTAAAAGCCCGGTGAGTTGACCCCTATTACACAATGTACTGTACAGTCGGTGGACGTCCTCTACCTGCCAGACTCTTGTCTGCCAGAGCATCATCATAGATGGAGGCCATCTGCAACTGGAAAGCCTCAGCTTGACACCTCCGATGTCGCTCCCAGGACACCAGCTGACGGTTGTCCTGTATCTTTTCGTATTCTACAGCTATCTCCAAAACCAAAAATTTGATCGTGCAAGAGCATACATGCGCTTTGGGATCATTCAGGATGGTGTTCGAAGGCTGTTGCCTAAGTCAATACAGGTGTCAATGGTAAGCTATACAGATGCTCAGGGCCAAGCTACGATCTGGAAACATCCACTCCAAAACAAGGAACTAAGATATTTCTGCGACTTAAAAAACAAACAAACAACACAGGTGTAACGGTACCTCTAATTATTTACAAATTATCATTATCAGGTAACTGAAGGCGAGACACATTTCTACTTCAATAGCAAGAAGGGTGTGGAGGAATTGGGCTACTCTGATCTGGAAGAGCTGGATGGATCACACTTGTACATAACTGTATCAGTTGCGCAACCTTCAGGTATAGCCAGTAGACATGTATAGCTCTGTGTGTAACCTTATTATAGTCTCATAATCCTTTCTTCCATGCCAGCCCCACTATTTGTTTTGGGGGCTAATCGCATATTCCATGTGAATCCACCTTGACGTTGAATGTTCTCTTTCTGTAAAACTTTTTGGATTTTGATCAGGTGGTCACACAGAAGAAAGTGAAAACGTAGAAGTCAAGTATGTCTTAACTCCGTACACATTGAAACTGGTGGCGACCCCTCTGTTTGTGAAACCAACCTTGCCTTATTACATCACGGTTAGTCCGAATGAGTGTTGAAAACCATTTATTACCAATGTGCCAACTGTAAGGAGCAGGCTACTGGTGAGCTAGTAGACCAATTTTGACCCACTCGGAAGGCCTAGCCTACCCTGGTCCAGTGACATTGGCTTGATACTTCATTGTACTTGGTACAATCACTAACATTGCTCACTCTTGATTTGATGACATCACACAAAAGATTTTAGAGCATTTACCCTTTCCGATATCTTGTGATCCAGAATAGAAACTTAACCTACTTTTTTTTTTTAATTATATTTTTATTATATTTTGTATAGTAAGCATTACATATTTTACACCTGGTACCAGAACAGTATCTTCAAATATAGACTACCTCTTTTCTTTTTTACAAATAAATACTATTGTTCAATCGTTTAAAAAAGGTACACATTTATTATAATTTCATAATCTATAGTCTGCCTGGATTTAATTTATTCCTAAATATCAAGTTTGCATCTTCTCCTGATCCTCCCGCTCAGCTCTGAGCATTTTGGAGGAAGAAAAAAAAGCTACATATAAAATGTATTTTTTTTTTTTTTTTAAAGTATCCCAAATGATAGTTACACTTGCAATGTTAATCGGTGCCATCCGAAAATCTGTTATCAGCATAAACGTAGAAGGGTGGTCTTCAGTATCCCATGGCTGACAACAGTAGTGTATCTTCCACAAGGCAAACAAGGCACTCGCCTAGGGCAGCACTTTGCCAGAGGGTGTTAAAGCACACTTCTGGTGCTTCAAACATTTTCACCCCCCCACCATTCAGCAAGCTTTAGCTCCTTCCAATTAATCAGGGTGATGTGGACATTTAATGGACATGTTGGCGGGATGTAATGAGGTGATGGTGACATGTAGTGGGGGTGATGAGGCGTGTATGCAATGAGGATGATGGGGGCATGTAATGGGATGATTGGGCATCTAATGAGTGTGCAATGTGGGTGATGGGGCATGTCGTGGGTATGCAACGTGGGAGATGGGGCATGTCGTAGGTGCACAATGTGGGGTAGTGGGGTGGCCGAATTTTGTCTGCCTAGGGCAGCACAAAACTAAGATACACCACTGGCTGACAATCACCGTGGGTTGGGGGAAAACTAACCTGAAATGGTGGGGAGCTGAACTACTCAGGTTGCCCTTGCCCTCCTCCTAGCTCGGAGATACTGGACACAGAGCACAACATCACATTTTGTATCATCTAACTCAGGTTCAGTTGAGAGACACCTCGGACATCCCGGTGGGGAACATCCCTGTCACCCTGTCCGGAGAAATGCTGACAGAGCACGGCGAATCTCTCCTCTTAAACGAAGACAAGCCGGACATTAAAAATACCGATCGAGAGGGTGGGAAAGCGGTTTTTATTGTGAACATTCCGTCGCACGTCGTCTCGCTAGAATTTACGGTGAGTCGATCCGTTGTCAATGGGATGTGTATACAGTTATGCCATGTGCCAAAGCTTTGTGAATGTTGATAATAGTGAGTCTTGTTCAGGGGAGGACTACTCATTTGCTTATGCCCCCCCCCCCTTCGGCGGGGGGCCAAAGGGTGCCAGCTGTACCCTGGTCTTGTAAATGAACTAGTGAGGACTAATGAACGCAATGAAGATTTTATAAAGTGATGTGGACAGTTTGATGTGAACCGGTAGGGACTAGAATGTGGCCACCTTTCAAAATGCAGATGGTAGGAGTGCCATAGCTAGCTACCATTTGTTTAAGCATTCCATCTGTGTGGACTACACGTTCCTTGGTGCTTAGTTGGTCATATGCTGGTTCCCAATATCTTTACTCTTCCTCAATATGACAGTGTACGGTAGTGCGTAGTTCCATCTACAACACCTGGAGTATTGGATACACAGAGCTGGCTCATTAACTAGTATATATGCAAATAACATATTGCTTCTTTCTGTAGGTAAAGACCTCTGATCCCAGTCTTCCAGATGCCAACCAAGCAAGTTCCCAGTACACGGCAAAAGCTTACAAGTCCCTAACCAAAAGCTACCTCTATATCAACTGGCAGAACACAGGTCTACGAGTAGGACAATTCCTAAATGTTCAACTAGTTCCCAGCAGCCCATATCTGGCCAAAGTAAATCACTACAGCTACTTGGTGAGTCCAAATGTCTTTAACAAAATCCACTATACGTGTATTAAAGGGGCAGTGGAAACAATATCTTTAGATCAATGGTGCGTGATGTAGAGCAAAGATAGATATCTGTCTAAAACAGCAATTAAAGTGTAATATAATTATTGCTGTTCTGTTGCAACAGTCCTGTCTATCTCTGCAAGCCCCTCCTTGTTGGATTCAGAGACCCTGGTTAAATCTAGATAACCTGGCCATTTAAAACAAACACATATATAAATCATATGCTACTGTTTTTTTTTTTTTGTCTCCTTGCTCCATTTTGTGAATATTTCCCACGCGACATCGTCCAAAAATCTTCCAGCCAGTCTCACTTTAGTGATTGGGTTCATTACACTATAAATACATTTTGTATTGAAGTGAAAGCAGTTCCCTTGTTTTGGGCAGAAGTTCAAATTTTTATGCAATGAATGTTTATGGGACAGGAAGAGAATAATAATAAAATAAAAAAAAACAAACATTTTATTTACCTAATTTAGCAGAAATCCAATGTTTATATATCAGGAACTTTAACATTACAACTTTGAAATCAGTGTTAGTTTATATACAGTGAACATTTTTGTTGTTGTTGTCTTTTGTATTTCTATAGGTTTTATCAAAGGGAAAGATTTTAAAATCAGGAACGGTGGCCACGGTTTCTGGAGCGTCCAGTCAAAGTCTTAACCTAGAAATCACAGACAATATGATCCCTTCTGTCCGTCTTCTAGTTTACTACATCATCACAGGGGATACAACTGCGGAGCTTATTGCAGATTCCATCTGGGTGGATCTAGATGACAAGTGTGTGAATAACCAGAAGGTAGGAGCTGGGATTGGGAATTTCCTGGGATTTATCCCAGATGTTTTTCGGTCTATGACGCCAGTGTCCCCTCTCTGGGAGGAGTTTTGTCTTGCCTCCTACATTTGATGTGCAATTGGCTCCAACCACTCCAGTGCCATCGCATTTAAAAAAAAAACAAAAAACACCCACTTCCTGTCCGTAGAGGAAGAGGGCAGGGAAGTTCTCCTGGACATTGTCCTGACCCCTCTTCCTAAGTACAATCCAAGAACCCATTTCTGTACAATCTTCGCAAAACATTTTTTATCCATCGTCCACGTACTTGATTAATGTGATTTTTTTTGTTGTTTGTTTATTTGTTTATTTTTTAGGTGCAATTATTAGCCAATAAAAAGGACTTCAAACCCGGAAAGGATATGTCTTTAACTCTTAAGGCCCAGACAAATTCATTAGTCGCCCTGTCTGCTGTGGATTTAGCCATTTATGAGGTTACAAGAAAATCCAAAAGACCCTTCGAAAGAGTTGAGTGGATTTATTTCCCTGTCTCCCAAAGTATTAGCTCAGTTTATTGTCTTTAGAGGTATTCTATATAATCTTTCTAGACTTCCTACACCACCTAGAGCAGTAACAAAGGTCAGGTAGTAGTCTCTGGTGCATAAGCTACGGGGGGCACACAAAGGAAAGGAGCAGTAGTATAAAGGTGATCTCTGCTAACGCTGTCTCCGCCATACTACTGGAGACAGTGTCAGCCACCAGAATGATAAATGGACCAACAATGCACAACTGGAGGAATAGTCTCACTTGATACCGTGAGATAGGCTAGAGGTGTTCGTTCCAATGGTAGGGTGGCCACCCACTGAGGACTTGTTCACGATCTCAGGTACCGGCGGGGCCCCTGCCCTTCCAACACCATGGGAGGTGAGACAAGACACCCTGAAGGTGCCCAGTAAGGTAACGCCAACGGGGTGCGCTGTAAGATAATTTCAAACAGGAGGTTTGTTAATAAAATAAATAACATGCTGAGTGTAATTTCCTATTTTTTCCTCCAGTACAAAAAGAGCTACTTCCACCGCTACTGCTTCATTTCAGAGTGATCCTGTTTAAATCTCCTTTTTCCTAGCTTTGTGACCTACGAGCGCCCTCAAACGCGTCAGCTCTTGCGCCGCTGTAGCGGCCTCTAACTGAACCCATTTTCCTGCAGGTCTTAAGAAAGATTGAGGAGAGCGATCTTGGCTGTGGGGCAGGAGCAGGGGAGGACAATGCAGACGTATTCCGATTGGCTGGCCTAACTTTCCTAACGAACGCCAACATACGAGCAGCGCAGGACCACGGTAGCTATGCATTTCGCATCCTTACTTTGCTGTCAATTTAAACGATTATTTTGATTCTTAATTTTTATTGTATTATTATCATCTTCTCATATTGTTGTTGTTGTATTATTATATGCTCTGTGTTATATTTTGGAAAACGGCCGAATCGGCCTTCTCGGTTTCCTCTCCTCTTTTCGCTGATAATTGTTTAATCACACTGGAGAGAAAAATAAGACACAATCTGACACAAGGTGGGCAAGAATAATGCCAAGAGTAGTTGGCTTTGGAACATTCAATAAAAAAAACCTTCCCAGGCGATTATCTCATCAGGGGCGGGGGGCAAAGGTTACGGATCAATGTACACAATCCCCCAAACATATAAATGTTTTTGTCTTCCCTAGGGACATGCACGGACATTCTGAGGGCCAAACGCTCAGTCGATTTTGACGCGGAAATAAAACAGAAAGGTGAGAAAGTAATTGATCGACGGAAACACTACCCGATGCATCAAAGTTATTTGGAGTCATTTCATTACTTTCTAGATGCAATCATCTACTTTTTTTAATGTTGATTATTTCTGGCACATTTATTTCTTTCTTTTTTTCTTCCCTTCCAGTCAACAAGTTCAATAATAGCCGTTCAAAGCAATGCTGTTTCGATGGTGTAAAATGCTTTTTGGCCGACAAGGACTGCACTGCAGGAATTAATCGAACAAAGAACAACAAGAAGAAACCTTGTGTCGATGCCTTCGCAGAATGTTGCGCGTTTGCACAGAGGCTCAAGAAGATGGTTCTGGCTCCCTTTGAAGATACGCGGATGGGCAGGATGTGTAAGTTTTACTAACATGTGGTAATAGTAGGTTATGTGGTACATATATTGAGGTGCGAAATTTCAGCTAACATCTATTATGTCAATGCCTTGTGTAATAAAATTGTGATTATAGACAGGGGTGGTGCTATTTGCAAGCAAATTAAGAGCCTACTTAGGACACCCCACCGTGTCTAACTGAGGGGCGGCAGTTATGGAAAGGGAGCATATAACTGATAGGAACCCTAAAAACCTAGAACCTCCCCCCCCCCCCCCGAGTATGATTTAATTTAAACTTATATATTTGAAAAGGTTTTAAAGTAGATTCTGCCTTCACCGTGTATATTTTTGTGTTGGTTAGACATCCAAAGTGGAGCTATGTCATGGAAAGTGACATAGCGAAGAGATTTCTCTCCTTTTTCGATGCTCTGTAGACAGTACTCAATACAAGTAAAACTGGAGAGCAATGGTAAATGGTCACAACCCAAGAAAAGAGGTCAGCGTAAGGACTGTCGCACAACTCAGGACAGGGCAGACTGGAAACCCCTTCGGACAGGGTGGGCTTGTAGCTATGCTACGGCAGGAATGAGATGTCAGGAGTAATTCTGGTACCCCTCCTGTAGGTGGTGCTGCCTCCACGTTCCATCCTATCCACCACCCATCCAGATCCTGGATAAGGAGGGAGCCAGACATATGTGAAAAGTATGGCGTAACAGTACAAATCTAAGGCCCGGAGTCAAAGGACGGAGCAGCCACTTATATAGGGCATCATTAAGAAAGTGCAGTTTATAAGATTTTTCGTTCCAGGGTAACGCTAACGAACAAGATGTTTTGACCAAAATCAGTTGGAATTTGCAATTTCCAGAATGTTATCCTGCCCGTCCGTCTGGCCGCTGTTAATTTTTCTGTTGTTTTAGATCTCAGAACTGTTTTCGACATTGAGGAGCCAGAGGTGCGATCTTACTTCCCTGAAAGCTGGCTGTGGGAGGAGCACACCATCACTGACCGGTAGCATTTTCTGTAATGTACAGTCTGTCACTGTGAACACTGCCTCATTAAATATGTTCTGACCAGTAGCAAACATATCCAAAGAGGCTTGGGTACCAAATGCTTCTGCCTTTAAAGGGACAGTTCCTAACTGTACAGAATATATAATATGTGACGTGTACTTGCTTTTAATTTCCAAAAATCTACAGTTTTCCTGGTTTTATATTGAAAATCATTTCAGCGGGCTTCTAAATTCAACATCGTTCCAATAAGGAGGTCCTCAGGATATAGATATACTTTAATTGCAGACAGGAAGTGTTGAGGACAAAATTATAAGAGAGCTATGGGAGAAAACAAAATGATCCTTTGAGATACAGCTCTACCTCCTGCTACAGTGGTTGATATTGATACATTGGGATTGGGGGAAGATTCAATACCGGCCATTACGCGTTTATACCACACATTAAGCCTGATGGAATAACTGATTCAATGCTAATGGGGACCGCGGAAATACTGTGCGTTATTGTGGTAAGGGAATAAGGGTGTTTTGCCAAAAATGCTGTTATTCCCTAAAAAAACCTTAGTTTTATGCTAGGGGACTGGGAGTGTAATATCCACCCCCTGCCCCTTAGCATCCCCCATGAACAAATATTTTGCCCCCCATTGGGGCCAGCAGTTTTTCGATGGACTCATTAAGTAAAATAAAATGACATCTCGCTGGCCCTGATACATAAAATAAAGTCCCACCTGGTTACCGCAGGCCCTATTAAAGGCACACTCCCACCAAAAAATGAAAAGGTTTTTTTTTTTTTGTATTGTTGATTTTAGTTTGTCTTTTGCTTTTGTAATGTTATAAAATATACAACTAAACAAGTGTGACTGTGCGCTGCCATTTTGGGAAATATAGTGTTTTTGGGTGCCATCCCCCAGTGACTTTACAGCACTAGTACCTCACTTTGGGGCTGGGGACACAGCATGCAGTCTGTAAGTCAGAATTCTGATCATAGACTTGCATTGAATGGGAGGGTAATGTAACTATTACATCACAAGGGGGCGGAGTTATGATCCTGTTTGATCAGGTTAATCTCCTCTCTTTGTGTTGTACACACTAGTCCTGCCCACTATGATACACAGGAGCCAGTAAGAGACCAGGGGAGTATCTTATGACATCATCATGCAGGCTTTGGCCACTGTTGTAAAGTGAGACTGGCTGGAAGATCTTGGACCATGGTGCACCATGAGAAATATTCACAAAATGGAGCAAGGAGATTTTATTTTTCCTTTTAAATGCAATTAATTCAATCATATATACAAAAACAGTGCAAATGATTTATATATATGTGGTTGTTTTAAATGACCAGGTAGTGTCCCTTTAACTATACAATAAATGGTCCCACAGAGGCGGGGGGCTGGCAGGCAAAAAAGTGTCCATTTACATATTTTAATGTTCAACATCATTTTTTATTTTTTTCCCCCTAGTTATGGTTCGAAGACACTTTCAGTTAAGCTCCCTGATTCTTTGACCAGTTGGGAATTTCAAGGAATTGGCATGTCTGAGAAAGGTAGGTAACATCAAGCGCTACCTACCTTCCCTATAATGAATTTTTGAGCGGTTCCTCATTTGCATAGTGAGATAAAAATCCACAGTGGTCATCTCTTGTGCTGACAACCAAGGTAGACAGGCTGCAAGTGCTGTGTGTAGTGTATTCTATTCTCTGATCAGCTGTGACAGGAGCTGGAGAGAAGAGGCATGCACAGGGCAGCTTCTCCCTCACGCCGAAGCATTGTAGAGCTAAAATTTGCTTCTGACAAAGAAGCCAAAGTTTATTTTAAAGCTTAGAAGCTTCTCATAAACTCTACAGATTGTAGAATAGAAATAGACCTTAAAATGCATCTTGCAGGATTGTCAAGATATTATGTTACAATCAAACCCTTTATTCCATTTCTTACGAATGATATGGGGTGTGCTAGCCGCATCGGACCATCTTATTAGAAGCCGGAAGTCAGGCAGAAGAAATGGCGATATTGTCATCATTAGAGAACTTTTTTGGAGACACTTAGTTTTACTGGCCTTAAACTTCAAAGAAAATTCAGTATCTAATTCTCTACAGTCCATTTAAGCATGGCTTGTGTATCCCCCCCTTTAATTCAATGCATTCCCCTTAATCTGTTTAGTTTTGCCCCTTTACCAGGTATGTGTGTTGCTGATCCACTCACCATATCCATATGGAAGGACTTGTTCGTAGACATCCAGCTGCCATATTCTGTTGTTCGAGGAGAGCAAATCCAACTCAAGGCTGTCGTGTACAATTTCCAGAATTCCCAGGTTAAGGCAAGTATGCATGTCTCACAGGACAGGAGGGATCAAAAGGCAACATGAGTGGTAAAGAATAATTCTCTGCCTTTCCAATGAGAGCAGTAAAGTTTAAGAATCCACAATCTGGGGCAAGAGGTTACGGCAGACTGCAGATGCCTTTCAAAAGAGTTTAGGAGGAAAACACTTTAAAAAAAAAAAGAGAGTATTCACGTGTACTCTTTAAAAAGGAAGAAGATGTTACAGGTATATTTGATGTAAATTAGCAAACATCTCAAAGAAACACTTAGTCTAGCAAAGCATGCAAAAATATCGATCGTCTGCCTGCTAGAGTGCCTATGGACATTGACAGAAATCTGCTTAATGTTGACGATGGAACTCCTGATGATATTGATGGAACGCATGTCTATACTGATGGAACGCATGTCTATACTGATGGAACGCATGAAACGCATGTCAATAGTGATGGAACGCATGTCTATACTGATGGAACGCATGTCTATACTGATGGAACGCATGAAACGCATGTCAATAGTGATGGAACGCATGTCTATACTGATGGAACGCATTCAATTGTGATGGAACGCATGTTGATAATGATGGAAAGCATGTCTATACTGATGGAACGCATGTCTATACTGATGGAACGCATGTCTATACTGATGGAACGCATGTCAATAGTGATGGAACGCATGTCTATACTGATGGAATGCATGTCTATACTGATGGAACGCATGTCTATACTGATGGAACGCATGTCTATACTGATGGAACGCATGTCTATACTGATGGAATGCATGTCTATACTGATGGAACGCATGAAACACATGTTAATAGTGATGGAACGCATGTCTGTACTGATGGAACGCATGTCTATACTGATGGAACGCATGTTAATAGTGATGGAACGCATGTCGATACTGGTAGAACGCATGTCGATACTGATGGAAAGCATGTCTATACTGATGGAATGCATGTCTATACTGATGGAACGCATGTCTATACTGATGGAACCCATGTCTATACTGATGGAACCCATGTCTATACTGATGGAACCCATGTCTATACTGATGGAACGCATGTCTATACTGATGGAACGCATGTCTATACTGATGGAACCCATGTCTATACTGATGGAACCCACGTCTATACTGATGGAACGCATGTCTATACTGATGGAACGCATGTCGATACTGATGGAACGCATGTCTATACTGATAGAACGCATGTCGATACTGATGGAAAGCATGTCGATACTGATGGAACGCATGTCTATAGTGATAGAACGCATGTCTATACTGATAGAACGCATGTCTATACTGATGGAACGCATGTCTATACTGATGGAACGCATGTCTATACTGATGGAACGCATGTCGATACTGATGGAACGCATGCAAGTTGTGAAAACTAAAAAATTGTTAACAAGAGAGTAAGAGTGTCTTACCCCCACAATTTTTATTATGCCTATAAAATAAATTGCTGTTTCATTACAGGGATGCGTTACTGTGTCAGTCGGAAAAGAAATATGCCTATTTGGAGTTTCCTCTACCCATCGAAGGGGAGGAGGAATGGTCTGCAGCCCTGACACCATAAATGGCCAATCACTAAAGACCTTCACTTTCACCATCTTGCCACTGGAGCTGGGTCTCCATACCATCAACTTTACATTGACGGTTCCCTTTCACAGTGAAATACTTGTAAAAACCCTGAGGGTTGTGGTACGTACAACTTACAACTTTTTTCGGGAATTAGCCTCATTAATTTGGTACATTAGCAGATTTCTGCCTTGAGTGACAAAATCCCAGGTAAACTCTTACTTATCTCATCAATATTCCCAGTGAGGTGTTCAGCTAAAACAAACCAATTGCACTCCAGCTTTAGCAATAGCTATAAGACAAAGCCTCTACGGAACCCTAGTCATATCTAGTCTGATACAATCCCTGCTTATTGAGCTCTGCCAATCAGTGCACTGAAGAACCACGCATTTAGCAAGTTTCAACTTTATTTGTATCATTTCTGTTCAGTTTTATGATTTTGTCTTGAAAAGTAATGTCATTCTTGAAAACAAACAAACAATAAAATGATCTCACCTTTTGTGTTTTTTTTTTGCAGCCGGAAGGTATTAAGGGCGAGAAAAATGTTGGTTTTACGTTGGATCCACAAGCCATTCGTGGTACGTTTATTGGGGGGGGGGGGGGGAAGGGGTTGGACCGCATGAACCGCACGGGAACCAAAAAATATTACTTGTAATGTGATAGTTAAAAATAGTCTAAATTTATTTAGAAATATATGGCATAACAGAGGGAAGACGACAAAAACCCCCACCAGAAATAACTTATGCGTTTCGAACACACTAGGGCATCAGAGACAGATTTCTTGAATTGCATGCCCTCAGTCTTAAATTTAGCATTTTGTTTCTCAGTTCACCAATACTCTTAGTTAATAACCCACTTAGAGTTCTAATTTTTTTGTTTCAAAAAATACCGGCCACGCTATTGCTTCCATAGACTTAACATCGGCCTCAAACCATTTTTTTTAACCAACCTGCCAGTAATATATCGGCTGGGTGGCAACCCTAACCCCAGTGTGATGCATTTTAATAATTTTTATATTCTGGGCACTCATAATTCAACACAAAAAGAATGTATATGGCCAGTGAAAAGAAGGCATTCCTTTTTGAGTGTGGTCTTATTTTGGCAAGCGACTGCTTTTTTAGACCAGTATACTTAAGCAATGCCTCTTATTTACCCTTTCAAACACACAGCTGGTTTCCATTTGAAGTTGTTGCTAGGGTGAACACCAGTTCTCTCCTTAGACAGGAATATTGACTGGGAACCGAAACTCAACCTGTGTGCCATATTACAGAAATGTAGAAGAGGTTACAGTAGTGAACGATTACTGAACTGTAATTTCATGATGTTATCATTGGAAATTAAAAGGATAAGATGTACGTAGAATGTGTTATGTTTTGGTCTTGCCATCAGCTTTGGATTTATTGTACTTTTGATATGCATTTCCAACAGGAATTACAAAAAGACGACAAGACATAGCGTACAAGTTTCCACCCAACATAGTGCCAAAGTCAAAGGTCCATCGAACGCTCAGCCTTCGCGGTAAGCTGCTTGTTTCAATCTTACAATAAAATGTAACAACTGTGGCGAAAGTTAAAAAGAAAAAAACAAAATGGAAAAAAAAAATACTCTGTCTTCAGATTTATATGATTTCGATATGTTTGTGTTTTTCTGGAGCTGTAATGGATGATATTTTTTGGTACCAGGTAAAATTCTCGGAGGAGTGATGGACACAGTCCTTAATGGTGAAGGGGTAAACTACTTGATCAGTCTTCCCAAGGGCAGTGCCGAGACAGAGCTCATGAGAGTGGTCCCCATCTTTTACGTCTATCACTACTTGGAAGCCACCAAACAATGGAGCATATTGGGGTCGAGCACGTTACTTTCGAAAATCGAGCTGGAAAGGAAAATGAAGGAAGGTAAACTTGCTTGTTAACGGCAGTGATTTCATGAAATAATTGCCAATGGTAACCAGGATGTGGAACAAGCACGACACAGTTCAGTTAGAAGAGCAAAACATAGATGGTATGTAGATAAGAGGGCTAAAAATATTCCATTCTCATGTTGACATGAGAGTCGGGTGAATGGCAGGGATGCTTTGGATGCTGAGTCCATTTGAACTTTCAAAGAGTATTTTGAAACAACTTGGAATGGAGACTACAAAAAGACATGTCTGTTCATTTGGAAAGGACACAATACCTTAAAGGACAACTGTAGAAAAAAATTAAATTCTGTTTAATTGAAAGATTGCATCCAGTGTAGGAACTTTATATATAAATCCTTTATTGAAAGCATAATAAAATACCTTTTTGAGCCTTCTTTGCTCCATATAGCTCTATCAGGAGGCAGACATTTTGTTTAGAATCTTGGGTCAGATCTTTGTTCATCTGAGCCAAGGTGAGTGAAGATCTGACCCAAGATTCTAAACAACATGTCTGCCCCCTGAGAGAACTATATGGAGTAAATATTCTAACCAACATGTCTGCCCCCTGAGAGAACTATATGGAGTAAAGATTCTAACCAATATGTCTGCCCCCTGAGTGAACTATATGGAGTAAAGATTCTAACCAACATGTCTGCCCCCTGAGAGAACGATATAGAGTAAAGATTCTAACCAACATGTCTGCCCCCTGAGAGAACTATATGGAGTAAAGATTCTAACCAACATGTCTGCCCCCTGAGAGAACGATATGGAGTAAAGATTCTAACCAACATGTCTGCCCCCTGAGAGAACTATATGGAGTAAAGATTCTAACCAACATGTCTGCCCCCTGAGAGAACGATATGGAGTAAAGATTCTAAACAACATGTCTGCCCCCTGAGAGAACTATATGGAGTAAAGATTCTAACCAACATGTCTGCCCCCTGAGAGAACGATATGGAGTAAAGATTCTAACCAACATGTCTGCCCCCTGAGAGAAATAGATGGAGTAAAGATTCTAACCAACATGTCTGCTCCCTGAGAGAACGATATGGAGTAAAGATTCTAACCAACATGTCTGCCCCCTGAGAGAAATAGATGGAGTAAAGAAGGCTCAATTAGACATTTAGGCTCTTATTTATCAAGAAAAAACTGGTGCTATTTCAGGAAAAAATGCGAAAGTAGTAGTAATAACCATGGAATCCAATGCAGGTTGATCCAAATTTAGCTTTTTTATTTTATAATAGCACTTTTTTTAACTTGATAAATCTGGCCCTTAATTTCTATTCTTTAAAGAATTTCTTTATAAATCATCTACACTTGATCCAATCTTTCAATTAACCATAAGTTAATTTTTTGCTACAGTTGTCCTTTAACACGGAAGACTATGGTGATAACGTATAAAAACTCCCACACTGATAAGTGTGAGGTGTTTTATAAAAAGGCACAATCGGCATTTGGTATGTATAACTTTTTTATAACTCCCGACACTTTTGCGGTGCGGGAGAGGGACCTTCGCCAAACAGTATTTGTGGGTGGTCCCCGGACACAAATCACGCACTTTTCAGTGCCTGATTTATTTATTTATTTATAATACATAAGCTGCGCTGGAACACCGAGCGCCGACGAAACCTAAATCTACGAATTTGGCGTAAATAGTGCAGACTA
This sequence comes from Pelodytes ibericus, assembly GCA_036172795.1. Taxonomy (NCBI): domain Eukaryota; kingdom Metazoa; phylum Chordata; class Amphibia; order Anura; family Pelodytidae; genus Pelodytes; species Pelodytes ibericus. The sequence continues at coordinate 89,839,199 of CM069864.1, forward strand.
CAGAAATTAGGCAGGAGTCTGCTTTATACATTGGACACACACCCGTTGCGCCAGTATTTGTCACATTTCGGCCTGTTTATACAAGACCCCATATATGTTGACCGCTGGGTGTTTGATCTGTTGATTTAATAGGCCAGAAAAAAAGAAAGACCTTGCAATCTTCTGTAAAGGTTTCAATCTTCTCCCAAGAGCTTGCAAACTGGAAGGCCATCCAGAACAGGATTGTGTAGGGTCTGATTGATCATAGTACGGGAAATCTGATGGGAATATATATGAAATCAGTACAGCCCTACAGCCCTACACAGGGCCGGTGCAAGGATTTTTGCTGCCCTAGGCAAAATAAAAATTGCCGCCCCCCCACATTATCATATTATTATTCCCCTCAATATCCCAGGATTATGCCCCACAATATGCCAGGATTTATCCACCCAATATGCCAGGATTATTCCCCTCAATATCCCAGGATTATGCCCCACAATATGCCAGGACTTAGCCACCCAACATGCCAGGATTATTCCCCTCAATATTCCAGGATTATGCCCCTCAATATGCCAGGATTTATCCACCCAATATGCCAGGATTATTCCCCTCAATATCCCAGGATTATGCCCCTCAATATGCCAGGATTTATCCACCCAATATGCCAGGATTATGCCCCTCAATATCCCAGGATTATGCCCCTCAATGTCCCAGGATTATGCCCCTCATTATCCCAGGATTATGCCCCACAATATGCCAGGATTATGCCCCACAATATGCCAAAATTATGCCTCTCAATATGCCAGGATTATGCCCCTCAATATCCCAGGATTATTCCCCTCAATATCCCAGACTTTCCCCCCACAATATGCCAGGATTTAGCCACCCAATATGCCAGGATTTTCCCCCACAATATGCCAGGATTTCCCCCCACAATATGCCAGCCAGGACTTAGCCACCCACTATGCCAGGATTTCCCCCCACAGTATGCCAGCCAGGACTTAGCCACCCACTATGCCAGGATTTTCCCCCACAGTATGCCAGCCAGGACTTAGCCACCCACTATGCCAGGATTTTCCCCCACAATATGCCAGCCAGGACTTATCCACCCAATATGGCCGGATTTCCCCCCACAGTATGCCAGGATCCTCCCCCCCTTCCCTCGTCGCTGCTGCTCTTCCGGTGCTCTCATCTGCCCGTCTGTGGCTGTGAGGGAAACGTTGTGCGCTCCCCTCCAGCCAATGCGCATTCAATTACATTTTTTATAAACAAACTTTATTGAATGCCCATTGGCTGGAGGGGAGTGCACAACACTTCCCTCACAGCCACGGACGGACCTCCACTGGAGAGCAGCAGCGAGGAGGTAAGTATGGGGGAGGATTTTTTTTTTTGAAGCAGGGTTCCGGCGCCCCCAGCTAAGATGCGCCCTAGGCAGCTGCCTAAGTCGCCTTACTGGTGGCGCTGGCCCTGGCCCTATAGGAATGTATATGGTATGTTCCAGAGCAAGACATTTACAGTCTGCATTGTCAGGATGTGACGCCCTTAGCCATCCACAAATACATTTCAATATGTCCGTTCATTTTGTTCTCTTTCATTTTTTTTTTTTCTGAAGGAATCAATAGCATCCTCGCTTTCCAAAATGCAGACTTCTCCTACAGCGTATGGAGGGACAGCGATCCGAGTACATGGTCAGTGCTTTGCTTTCTAGTAAATTTTCCAAATTTTAAAAAGTGGTCGCTGACTTATATATATAAATATTGGAGAACGGCAGCGTTACTGAATGCCAAATGAATGATTTTCCGAATTCTCTCTCAAACCGAGATACTTTTAATGAAGGATCGACATTTAATTTGATAATGATCCTTAAAAAAACTAATTCTAGCTACAAAAAAAATGGATAAGCTCCTCCATTATTATTTTCCATCAGTTCTAGAATAGTGAAGCCTTGCTCTGCAACTGTAGTTAATAAACAATTATTAAAAATGATCTATACTTTGTTTTAGCCGAATTGTAAGCAAATGTATTAAATGGGATTTTTTTTTTAATTGCCTGTTTATGACATCACCTTGTGACTTGATATGCTAATACCCATTTCCCCCCTGATAGTAGTTTATTTACTCGCGTCTCCAAGATTTCGCCCGAGCTGCCCCCTCTCTCTGGAACTCCCTTCCCCGGAGCATCCAACTCTCTCCCTCGTTTTCAAACTTTAAAAAGTCCCTCAAAACTCATCTCTCCTAGCTGGAACACACACTCCCTCTTTGACTTATCCCACCTAGTGCCTCCCATCCACTCTACTGTTACTACAACTTCAATCGCTCTGACCTCTTCAATCCCTTGTGTGTCTCATGTACCCCATTACCTCTGGATTGTAAGCTTGCGAGCAGGGTTCTCTACCTCATGTACCAGTCTGTACTAGTTTGTCTAAATTAGTATGTAGTTTCCTTCTATGCTCTGTACCAAGCGCTACGAGAATTGTTGGCGCTGTACAAATAAATGTTAATGTAATGTAATGTAATTTACATAGCAAGCTACAAGGTAATGTCATAAACACGAGACAGGGTGGACTCATTTAGAAGCCATTTTTCTCTTTTAGGTATTTTCTTGCAATTCTGCTAACACAATATATAGATCGTTTTTGATACTGTTTTCTCTGCTCATTTTTACGTTACATTGGTGTAGGATCTTCTGCATCTAATGTTAAAGGGACAGTCTAATCCCCAAACTCACTTTGGTGCAAGATGAAGATCACTGCTTGTATAATGCACAGGCTTTTATCCCTGTGTGATTTGATGCAGGCATTCTGTATAAATCACATTTTTAATATTTGACTCAAGCCCTCCCCCAGTGATTACTCTGCATGTTTACTGCAGGTGTGGCAGCACTGATTATATAGACACTGAGCATATAAAGTTTTTTTTCATTTAGTCACTTGCGGTGCTCCTCGAATTTAATCTATTGTGTGGCCTATGAGTGACCTTGCTCTTGTACACAGTAGGATCTCTTAACCGTGCAACACAATGCCTGATGACATCACTAGAGTGACAGGAAATTCCATTAATTTGAATTAAATTATTCTAATTGGATCCAGCAGCAAAAAGGAAATTAATTTTACTAAGCTAGTGTCGGCAGTCCTGGTTCTTGCAAACTGCTTTAATGTCCCCATTTCATCTAGCTGTAAGTATTTTATATTTTAAGCAATGCAAAATTGTAAACATGTATTTTGAAAGCACATTAATACTTGTAAGATGTATTTCGGGCACCAGACAGTCCCTTTCAGTTGACTTTGTCTAATCAGGGTGATGTTGATTTTCCTTTCACAGGTTAACGGCTTTTGCAGTCCGAATCTTTGCGGAAATTCACAATTATGTGTCTGTCGATCACGTTTCTGTCTGTAACACCCTGACTTGGCTGGTTGAGAATTGCCAGTTAAGAGATGGGTCTTTTGAGGATAAATCTCCCTATCAGCCCATAAAGCTCCAGGTGAGATAAATGTATGGACCTGTATCAGTATTCAAGGGCAGACAAGGTCAGCGAGTCAAAAGATCACCTGTAGATTGTAATCGCTCTGTCTCTCTTGGTCTAACATAGTATGCCCAAAGGTCCACGTAAATTCTTCCCAATAAATAAGTAAATGTCAAAGCTCACAGGCTGGGACTGAAGTTCTCGTTGTCCAAAATTACCAAACATCACCACGTAGGGATTTAAAAGATCTATGGATTGGAGGGAAAAAAATCAAGATAGATACTCAGCACTCAAAATTAGTTTTTTTTTTTTCTTAAAAATTCCACCAAATGTCAACATTTTGACCAACACGGGGCCTTTTTTTGAGTCATGTTCGGCACCTCCTGACTACTGAGTGCTGCCTACCTGGGTGTGTTCGGTATAGATTGGAGGAGTGAAAGGATAAGCATCAGACACAGCTCAAAATATGTGTAGGGATCTGATAAATGGAAAAAACTGGTAAAGTCATCAATAAACACAATAGCGAACGAGTGTAATGAAAGAATGTTGAACAGATGGATTAGCTCCCCATTGTAGGAGTTGAGGATGACACAGGAAAGATGCTAAAAAATCCTATTATGTAGGGGATGCATTGACAATGTTCAGATCTAGTGAGCCGGTACAAATGGATGGCCTTCTAGCTCTTATAAAAGTGGGCTATAGAGAAAGGCCATAGAAGGGAACATAGGAAGAATCCTCTAATGATAGGAAGGAGCACCGTTCCAATTTTTTTTATAAGTCAGGCAGATGTGGACTTCTGCCTGATTAGATCTTAGTTTGATCAGCCAGAAGTAAATGGTGTGGCACCGTCAGAATGGGTTTGTACAAAAGCTGTGATTCTTGCAAACCTTAGAGACTAAAATATAAACTAGTCAACCTTTGTTAACCAAACTACTAACCGTTTGCAGGGGAAGCTTCCGACAGAGGCCAGGGAGAAATCCATGTATCTTACGGCCTATGTTCTTATCTCACTTTCCAAAGCTAACCGCATATGCCCAATTATGGTAAGTAACGTACTGTTATGAATGGACAATTAATAAATATATATTATATAATACATAAAGCTATAGCCAAGTAACATCACCGATAGGAGATTGCAGGCCGGTAAAAATTTGGCCGGTAATAATCTTTGGATTATGGAGATAATCATCCTATGAGAGGAAGGGCACAGCTCTTGCCAATTTTCCCACCTGTACAGATCTCCTTTTTTTAGGCTCCTTAGCACCTTTTAGTAACAGAACACTGGATATTATCTAATGCTTAGTAAATCTCCATAGATTAGGTCACATATGTTGTATCTGTGGTTCCATTTTTATATATTTTTTTATACATAGCTTTGTCAATGGCTTATACAAAGCTTGCAAGTGAATGTTAAAATGCCTACGGATCTCCAGCTTCCAGTAATCAATACAAGGCGGGGCTGGCTTGAAAGTGGGTTGGACCTGACCCTAAATTAGACAGGGCCTCTTTAAAACTAGAAGATAGTGGGCAGGCTATTTCCCCTTGCCCAGAGGAGCACAGTTTTGTGGGCCTCCGGCAATCAATTTGTGAATCCAGGAGGCTATGGGGTAAAAAAAAAGGGCCCTTAGGTATGGTTTCAAATTTAGACAAAAAATAGCAAAAGATTTCCTAGAATGAGTCGTGTAACGAGTCGTGTAATGAGTCGTGTAATGAGTCGTGTAACGAGTCGTGTAACGAGTCATGTAGCGAGTCGTGTAACGAGTGTCTCCTATTTGATTCCAGCAAGTGCAAGAATCCATAAATATGGCTGAAGAGTATTTGTCGAATAATGTGGGCACAGCACAAAGCACATATACCCTGGCAATAACTGGGTACGCCCTCTCTCAATTGGATATACTTCGCTACGGCGTACGTTCCGCTGCCACGAAATTGAAAGGAGAAGCGTATAACATAGGTGTTGGTAAGTAAATACTAGTTCTGCCCTATATGTACTGGAAATGTATTGACTCTACTGCTTAGCAAAAATAATTCCAAAAATAATCAAATGAATTACATTGTGGGTGGAGTAAACACAGAAGGCGAGGGATGTTGACTGAGCTGGCCAAGACCACACCCATTTATCCCCAGTAGCCCCCCCCCCCACTTTGTTGCTCTAACTGAATCACGTCATGACAAACTTTTAGAAATTTCATAAACTGATTTACGTTTGTTTTATTCTATAAACGGGAATAAAATACTTCTAACACACCTGTACTTACTGTTATTTTTGTTCTTGGGCTCAGTGGGCACACCACATCATCGTCAATTGTAAAATTCCTTTTCTCTCTACGACATAGTGGAATTCTTCAAACCGAGACTGTTTAAATTGATTACTATTTGCAGCTCAGCAGCTTTAATCAAACAAGCGTTTACCATGGTCAAATCTCATTTTTTGGGGGGGGGGGGGGTTTTCAGGTGACAATCCAGTCTACCGCTTTTGGAAAGACACCCTAAAGAAATTTGATCCCACCTCCCCGAGCGCTGAGACGGCCAGGATGGTTGAAACTACAGCTTACGCTTTGATGACTTTCCTCAAGACCGGAGAAATCGAATACTCTCAGCCGGTGGTGAAATGGCTGCAGGAACAGCAAAGATACGGAGGAGGATTCTTTTCGACACAGGTGAGCGATGTAGTACATTCAGTTCAGATGATTGACAGCAGATGGTCCAGCACTTCTCTTCCAGGAGTCCTGATTTGAGTTGCTCTCATGATCCGATTATGTTTTCCACATCTTGATCCAGGACACAGCGATTGCTCTGGAAGCTCTGACGGAGGTGGCCTTCCTCGAGAAGAAGCTGAACCTGAACATGGCTGTAAAAGTAGCCTACAGAAAGCTGGGAGACTTCCAGCAGTATCAGCTAACCGAGAAGATGCCTTTCACAAGGCCCCTGGAGGTAAGGATGGCCATGAAAATAAAGGAATTGGCAGATATAGGACAGAAAAATGGGATCTGAAGAGCAATAGTATTGGTTTAAGAATAAGGAGATTGGAGATATGATGATATGCTCGAGAAGCAACCAATGACCATTTGTGACATCTCCTGCTGTAGAACCACTTGTTAAGCAAAACAGTCAATCACCTTCTCTAGCAATAGAATAACACCTACAATTTGTTGGGGCCAAATTAATGATGGGTATCGCAGACAATACCACTGGTCCTTGTTCGGACACTTTGCCTATCCCTACCCACAGGTGTCCGGCATTGGCTAGGACCTACGTCAACATCAATATCAGTTGGTAAGTACCCCAACGATGAAGGTTTTCATTGGATCTCAAGGCATTGGCCTTCCTTTGTGTTGAAGACAGGTCAGCCCAATGCTCGGAAAGAGTCATCTCCGGCCATGTCAGTAGAACATGAAGACCTTCATCGTTGGGGAATTGTCCCTTATATAAAAATTCTATCCATACAGCCACTTACCCAAAATGCATTGCGAACAACACTGGAGAGTTTCTGAAGGAGCAGTAACTACCATTCACATTCCTCCCTAGTCCAACATCTACTGAGCGATTAAGTACTCTTAAGGAGCCAGAAGGTGGCAGTATCTACTCATTATTAATTACAAAAAGCGTTATGTTCCAATTAAACTAAATACAATTTTTAAATGTTTTTCTTGCAGGTGCCACTAAATGATGACCTCGTTATATCAACACAAAGCGCCTATGGTTTAGCCACTGGAAATGTACGTACACATAACCCTTTAGTTTGATTTCTACATGCATTAAGCATTGTATTGATTGGATGACAAAACACCCATTGTGGCTAGTCGAACCCATGCTGTAGCCATACACTTCAAATCCCATAATCACCCAACAGCCTCTAAAGTACAGCTTTTGGTATGGTTAAGGCTTTAATTAAAGAATACAAATAAAGTACTTTATGGAGACCCCTTTGCTCCATCTAGCTCTTTCAGGGGGCGGACATGTTATTTGGAATCTTCACTTGGATGAAGGAAGATCTGACCCAAAATTCCAAACAACATGGCTGCAGTTGATCAGAGCTTTGCAAGACGACCATTTCGAAATACTTAAAAACGAGATTGATTGCTATTTTTTTTTCCAAATGACAAAATCGACATCATTCGATTTTCATTCCCGGGGCTGTGTCATCATAATTGGAGCCGAGCAGTAAACCTATCTAGTACTTACCTGTGAGCCTCGTTTAGAAGCTTGTCAATTAGGCAGCGGCTTGTACCTCAAGGGATTACAAAGGAACGCCAGCCAAGTCTTCTAATAATTAACCACACAGTACATCCCGCACAGAGTGATGTGGAGCCAGGAATACCTGTGTGCATAATATGATGATGAAACATATTAATGATTTTTATTTTGAGTTGTGTAGATATCCCAGCACCCGTCTGGTAATCAATAGTCCGGTACAATGGAATCTTTGAATAGTCCTGTTTTGGTCTTGAGAGCAGGCCTAATACAAGTAGGGCTGGGTGAATATGGGTAGAGCAAGGGTGAATATGAAAGGGTTAGAGCTAGCTGGCGCTGATGCTAGGTGAGATTAAAAGAGAGAATCAAATCATGACTTATTAAGATGGGTTAAAATGTAGGTGAAACAAGAAATGCTCGCTTAGAGGCCTGGCAGGGATCTGTACCAGTGAATGCACAGATCTCTGCTTCCTTGCTCTAGAAAACAAAGAGGGACTCAAAGCTTGGGATGGAAGGCTGATGGGCAATAAAGGGCTGAGGGGTCTGCTGGTAAAGGGGGAGGCAAAAGACAAATCCCCCCCCCCCCAGGCGGATCTCTAACCTGAATGACAGTATGCAATACTTTCTACCATTCTATCCAACTATCTTGTCTATAAATCAACGTATCTTAGCTGTTATCAGATCTGTCTTTCCTGTCTATCTTTGTCAGTCTCTGATGATAGCCTGTGGGCCGTTAAAGTTTCACCATGGGCCACTGAATGGTTTTTCCCCTCCGAGGACAACATTTGCCAGCCCTCTTGCCAGAGGAGCGGTATATAAAAGGGCCAAGGGGGCACATGTATTGAAAAAAGGCTGTGACCCAAATGAAAGCTTATAATGTGTTGGGTTTTTATCTTTTTTTTTTTTTGTATAGATTCGGACCGTTTACCATCTCATTAGCCCATCGGAAGAGAACTGCAACTTTGATATAAGGATTAGGAAAAAGGATTATGCATGTAATGTATCTTGTCACACTAATGTTCATTTGCATTATTAATTGTGTGCAGTGTGCAGCTGTATGTACTAGCATTTGAATGATGATTAATGAGTGTTGTTTTCATTATTTTGCCATATGAGATAACTTTGACCCTGCTCTCCCACAGAATGTAGAGTGCATGTGTTCAGGAAGAACCAGTTAGTGGATCAAAGAATCTAAATGAATAATACATTCCACTGCATGTAAACGTTATGTGTCTCGCTAAAAATGGCCGCATGTACAGCTGTATGCATGGAATCAGACAGTGGGCGGAGCTAAGACTGAGATCTATTCAGTTTATTAGCAAGAAAACAGTAGCAATTCAGAGAGTGTGATTGAGATGGATGGCTGCTTAGGGAACAAGTAACAAAACAGTTGTATAGAGTGAGTCTTTAAGGAAAGTAAGAATTGGATTCTGTGGGTTCATGAAAGTTCCTGGGCTAGGATAGTCTATAGAAGGTACAATCAATAATAAACAAATTAATGCCTGGAATTGTTCAACTCTTTAGTTATGTATTATCTGGCTTTTATCGTTACATAGGGGATGAGGACTTATCCATATTCGACGACGACACCTCTCATCTTCTGCGCCTGGAGGCATGTGCGCGGTAAGTTTATTTATTCCTCTCACGTCTCACGGAGAATAAAAAAACACTTTTAACCTAGTTTGTTACAATAATCGTGCAAGGTTATTATATAAAAATATCAGTCATCGTTCAGATTGTGTCCAATACCCCTGGGAAGAGTGGGCAGGAGATAATCCCTTCCTCTTTAACTAGGGGCAGAAATAGGTTGGTCATGTGACAGGTGACAGGAGGCGGAGCATGCACTTGGAGGTGACAGGAGGCGGGGCATTGTTTTTAAAGGGGCAAAAAAATGAAAAGGGTTTATTTTTTTATTTTGCATTGTTGATTTCAGATATGTTGTTTGTTCTTGTTATGTGAGTTTATTTTATGAAATATTTTGTTAAACAAGTGTGACTGGGTGCAGCCATTTTGGGAAATATAGTGTATTTGGGTGCCACCCCCTTGTGACTTTACAGCACTAGTGTCTCACTTTATGGCTGGGGACACAGAATGCAGTCTATAAGTCAGAATTCTGATCATGAATGGGAGGGTAATGTAACTATTGCATCACAAGGGGGCGGAGTTATGTGTTTATTTATACATAGGCTGCGCCGACACAACCAGCGCCAGCACCACCAAAGTCTTTGTTCTTGGAGAAGGCAGGGAAATTTGTCGAGAGTCTGCTTTATACATTGCTGCACAAGCCGATTGCGCTTGTATTGGGCGCAATCTGTGTGTTCAGTGCTTATACATCCCCGCCAATGTGTTTAATGTTATTTAGGCCACGGTCCTCCTTTAATTCGATTGGATTCCATCCGGCGTGAAGGTTAGAGAAAATGATTTAGACCATGTTCTCTGTGCTATTCAGCGAACCCCAGAATTGTGCCAAGTGAATATCCTTTCAGTCCAGAGACTAGAGCGCAAACTGGGGATCTGTCCAACATGCAACCGTTATTTCCCTGAATTTAATCCTGGCTGTATCCAAACCCTGGACATAAAAAAAAAAAGGGTTCAACACAAATAACTACTAGTAAAAATTCCTTAGGAAACATGTACTAAAAGACATCATTGTACAGCTCGCTCTAAAAAAATAAATAAATAATAATACAAAAAATACATTATTGTGCTCTGCGGGAAGCTAGAGGCTTCAGGTCTATCTTTGTAAGTTTTGCCAAAATTTGAATTTATGGTGGAAGGAAAATACCAAAAATAAATAGAGAAAGAAACCTTTAATTCAGCCAGTTAGAAAGCTTTACTGGCACAACTCACAACGGAGAGGATGCAGTTTGCCAAGGTTGAAAGATTGATGCGACAACTACACAGGGAATATATTGTCTGGCATTACTGTTTTAACAAACCTATTTTTGTGGCATGTAACGGTCATGTTACCATCCAAAATGCGTTGTTACAGAAATAATAATAAAATCATAAAAACAATTATTGTTTTGTTCTAACCAGATATTTATCACCCCGAAAACATAACAATATAAAAAAAAAAATGTATTGTAAAAAAATCAGTTGACCTTTAGGTCTTAATCAAATACAAACTTAATTTTTTAATATTTGAATTTATTAAATAAATTATTCAATATTTCTGCTCTTTTTTAAAGGAAATTAAAAAAAAAAAAAAAAACTGTTTCCGTTTTTAAAAAAATCTATTTTAGGGTTGGACCGAAAAAGAAATAATAATATATTAATATTTTAATATATTAAAGTAATTCATTATTTCTGCTTATTTTTTGTTAAAAAAAAAAAGAGAATTTAAAAAAAATAATTTAGATTTTTTTTTCAGACTTTTAAAATCTAATTTAGGTCTAGACCGAAAGGCATTTATAATAATCTAAAATTTTGTATTTATCAAAGTCATTAATTATTTCTGGTCTTTTGTTAGAAAAATATGGAATTTGTAAAAATTATTTACAATTTTTTTTTTTATCTACTCTAGGTATAGACCGAAGGACAACGAAATAACTACAGCTAGTCACACAGTAATGGAAATATCTATGCTAACAGGCTTGGAAGCTGACGAAAAGGAATTGCATGACGTAATATTAATTTTTTTATTTAATAAAGTTACCATAATCTGTTTATGGGGGGGAATCATTAGAAAACAGACGCCATAAAGCCCATAGACATCCAACTGCATCTCTCCTGTTGCTCTCATAGAACCGCTACCATAGGTCTGTGCCATTTTTTAAAAAGTTGTTGGTGGACAACTAACCGTACCAAGTGTTAGTAGTTAAAGGGGCAATCAGAAAACATGACGGGGAAATCCAGAGCCAAACCTAGATAACAACCAAATTTCTTTGTTCATAGCTTACAACCAGAGTTGACCAATTTGTTACCGACTATAGCATTGAAGAAGGACGAGTCATCCTACATTTCGACTGGGTATGATCATCTTTCCTGTGCTTATTTTTTTTTTTTTTTTAACGACTCTTACGGTAATAGCAGCGCGTTCCTGGTAATCACTGTTGGTTTTACTCTCGTAGATTTCATCCGATGAATATATTTGCGCCACTATACTTGTCAGGGAAATGTTTACTGCCAAGATGCTGACTCCGGGTACCTTCAAAGTCTACGAATTTCACGCACCAGGTAAATCTTAACGGATGATTCCGAAATGTGTCATGATCTATAATATGATTCATTATTAGGTACCATTGTCCACTCCCAGGGGGGGGGGGGGAGTTTTGGGGGGGAGGGGGTAACAGATCTAGCTCAATTAATCCAATCAGCTGAATTATTGATGCTATTATTACGCACTTTATTGGCACTCATTGTATAAGTCTTGGATGGATGAAGGCCTGCGTGAACTCTGCCAAGATATTATTACCCACTTAATGGCACTCATTGCTTGCTTGGCAGTGGAGGGATTTACCAACTGAGATATCTCATGGTCTATTTGCAATAGCTACTGCAAAACAATGCTTTGTCTTTGTGAAAGTCGAGAGAAAGAGGGTGGGGGAGGGGGTAAAAGATAGTTTGATGCCTGGGATGTCCCTTTTTAATTAACCTTCTGTGGCTGACGTTTTTGTTTCTCACTTTGAACCAGAACAACAGTGTACAATGTTCTATAGCCCCTACGAGGAGAAAAGGCTGACGAGACTTTGTACGGGAGATGAATGTCGATGCATGGAAGGTATATATCTCCCTACTTGCATATCAGATGGATAGGTAATGCATAAAGATACACAAAGTGTCCGTACAAGAGCTGTAAAGGTCTATAGAACCACTTTAGATCGTCCATCGCCAAGTCTAGTCACTTTCCTATCCCTGGACAGCATTGGTGTCTACCATTAAAGCATCCCAACGCATTCCGCTAGCCAAACCAGACTTTTAATCTGGTTCCTACAGCAACATCACATTATCCCATCTGTTCTTTCCGAATGGCTGCTCAATCGAAAGGAGACTTCATGACCGGGGGTAGACACCCATATTGATCTAGGTGGGCATTTTCTGGGGTCTGCTGCAGACAATTTAATGATGTTCTATGGAGGCTTCACAAACCTTGCTATGGCGACTGGCATCCTTGCCTATCCGTGGTCATAAATCCCAGCTAAACAAAATAAATTTACATTAGTTAGGAATGAGATAGGTGCATGCTTGGAAATAATATTACCTTTGTGGCTGAAGAGACATAACATATAAGTGTATATTAAAACTGCCCAAGAATTTAAGAAAAATGTACACAGGCCGCAAACACTGTCTATGTTTTTGTAATAACTTTTTGCCGGGTTTGGGAAGTGCTTGTTAGGACGAAACCAGTCTGTGCAAGGAAAAAGAGGAGGCCATGTGAATTTCTGCCTATCTGTTTGTTTGTTTTTTTGTGTCAGCCCTTTCCCATTACCTGTACCAGTCCTGTCTCCTAATTTTCGGCCTCCAGTCCCCCACCCCCCTAAAAAAGTGCTTGTCAACCATTTAGCCAGAGTATGGTAAGCATGGCTTGATCAAGGTGTCTGAATCATTTTGTTACTAACTCCGTGAGTTTTTCTTGATCGATATACAGCGGAGTGCCCCACACTGCAAACTAAGATGAACCAGAGCATTACAGCAGACCAGAGAACCGAGAAAGCCTGTAGGAGTGATGCAACATACGGTGAGAGTCGTGGAGGGAATATAGGTCTTATAGCAATGGCACGTTCTCATGGAATCTGTGATTCGTTGAGCTGATTTTATTTTTGGCTATTGTTTTTGTAGAAGGTGAAGAGCTATTAGGTTTGGGGTCATGGCTGAGAGCAGAGACTTTAAACTATGCAATGTCTGGCAGCTTTATCATAGAACAAACAATGAAGAAAGTGTTTTGCCAACGATGGAACAGAGTTCCATAGCTTGCTCAATAGGTTGATACCCAGTCAGGAGAAGTTCACTAGTTTTTGGTTGTTTTTTTTTTTGCTCACTGATGTCTGTTACCGAGGTCTGTCACCATTCTCACTCCTAAAGATTGTCCAGATGCAAAATTCGAGTTAAGTCTCCTCTGCACCAGAGATCAAGCAACCCCAGGTATCCATTCCAGCTTCTAGTTGGCCTTCTCAGTAGAGGACAGCTGGCATTCCTGAAGCATTAGCAAGAAAATCGTGGCAGATAAAGAAAATCGTGGTGGACAATTACATAGAAGAGCAGTCTATGTTAAAATAGATAAAGAAACCTTTGAGTAGCCAGCTACTGTAGACTAACCTTGCCTAACACGTAGTCTGTTTTATTAAAGGTAACTAAATCATATTCCCAGGAGGATTAGTTTACTCAGATTTTTTTCTTTATTATAATAGTTCGAACTTACTGGAACTCTGTTCATTTTAATTATTATAAAGGGGAATATTCCGTAAGAAATCTTTCTGTTTGTTTTCTTTCTCCAGCGTATAAGGTTGAGATTGTAGAGTCGCTGCAAGACGGAAATTTTGTGAAATACACGGCAACCATCCTGGACATTATTAATACAGGTAAGAAGAACAACATCCAGGGGTGTTTTAGGAAGGGTTTTATAGGGTTTATATTTGAACATCGGAGAGTCTAGGGCAGGGGTAGGCATCCTTCGGCTTTTTGAACGTATTACAGCTGTAAGAGCATTATGGGAGATGAAGTCCACAACATCTGGAGTGCTGGAGGTTTCCTACCCCTGGTCTAGGGTGATGGTTATAAAGGAGACTAATTGGTGATTTGACACACCAATATGGACTACACTGATTGTGGGTTACTTATAGCGATAGGCAAAGGGTTCGTACGAAGATAAGAGTGTCTATGGCAAGGTCTGTGACGGTTCAATGGAACATCATTCTATTGTCCCTCACAACCTTCCAGTAAATGTCCACCATGAAGAGAGTGGGTGCAGACCCCTGGTTACTTAGAACAGTCAATTCTGGGGTAAAGTTCTAGAAATGGAATTCCATTGGTTTCCATGGCCACTTTTAGAACTTTGCCGAAAAATCTAGTTTAGACATTAGAAGTGTGCTATTATATGGAGTTATATTTGGTTGTCCTCTGTCACTGCATGGCAATAAAAAGGGAAAAAGGAATCTAGTGTAAGTACATAGACACCAGCTGGCGAAAACGTACATGGGCACCGGGTCTGTGAAGGTCCTGTAGAACATCAGACGTACTCTTATCTTGCTGTACACTGCTGCATGCCGTCTTCTAATTCTAGGTGCTGCCCTGGTGAAAGTCAACAAAAAAATTACATTTATTAAAAAGAAGACCTGCTCTGATTTTGAGCTACTCAATGGAGATCAGTTTCTGGTGATGGGCAAAGATGGCTTCCAGATCAGAGTCGGATTTGATTTCAAGTAAGTTTAAAAAAAAAAAACTTTTTTCCAATTTAATGTTTTATTGTGTTTTTTATTTTATTAAATCGCCAGCAAGTTTCAACTGACATATCACTTTTTATTTGAAATCCTTCAAGATATGAGTATCCTTTGGACCCCAGCACCTGGATTGAATGGTGGCCACAAAAATGCGATTCTCCAGACTGTAACATATTTTCAGCAACCCTGGATGAATTTTCCGAAAACGTTCTTCTTAATGGTTGTTAAGTGTTATTTTTCTATCATTGCCATAAAAAAAAAAAAAAACTGCTCTATGGTAGAAGTGTATGGTCGTTTTCCAAATAAAATAAAAATATTTACATACAACGTTTGGTGAATTCATGTCAGGTTTTCACAAGTCCTACATTTTTTATTTTTTTTTAAATATTTGGTCAAGGAAATAAAAAAAACAGTGAATTGACCTTGCCAGTAGAGGAACCTGCAACACTGATGATTTCTCTGGTGGGGGGGGGGGGCCAGAAATGGGTGAAATATAAAAAAAAAAAAAAGGGTAGAAATGACTTCAGATTGTCTGCTTATAAAGGCAACACTTACAATAATAATACAATTATCTGGATGATTTTAATTATTAGATATTGTATTTGTTTATTTTATTATTTATTATACAATATTTTACATGGGTGATGTGTGCTGTCATTTTTCCTTTTCTCTTTGTTTCGTACACTTTTGTTTTATTGTAGTATTTTTTATTATTATTATTTATTTTTCAGTGTTTTAGTTGCCTCAATAGGAGGGTCCTGGGGTGAGTTGGGTGGGACAAGCCCAGGAGACAGGCAGAGTCTAGACGACTCGTTGATGAATGGCTGTATGTTGTGTGGGGAAAAATGGGCGGGGCTAAAGACCACTTGACCGGGGTGGAAGAGTCTAAGAATATACACTGGGAACTTGTACATCTATATATTTAATTAAGCACCAAACTTGGAAATAATCTCCTCCATGGAAATGTTATTTCTTTTTGAAGGTTCTACTCAATGAGGAGATAATCGCAGGGAATTGAGAAGGAAATTGCAAAGTTAAGGCCAAAGGAGCCCAAAAGTCAGCTCCGTCGGAAAATGTTTCCGCCTACTTTGGCCCTAAGTTTGAAATTCCCGTCTCGGTTCCCCACGATCCTCTCTTTATTGAATAGACCCTTTTGTGTGTTGGCCAACGAAAACCATTTTGAGAGATTGTCCTCTCCAGCCTGTCTGTAATATCCTGTCAGATCCGACTTTATTCCCTTGTCCTTGGAGAATTTCCAAGTCTGTGAGCAAATGATAATATTTCTGAGGTCACTGTTTGGCGTGAGAGAGAGAGAGAGAGAGAAGCGGCTGATGTGTTTGTGGAAAATCTGCTTAGGAAAGAAGAGTCTCCAAAAATACTCATGAAATACATGTTTTTACAAATCGCTGTTTGAAAGCTTGTAGAATTCACGGTGATTGGACCATTCAAACCCGGTTTAAACAAACTTATTGAAGGCATTAGTCACTTTATGCTTTTTACTTTTTATTATTTTGATGCTCTTAGTCTTTGGGGCAAAAACAATTTATCTGACCTTGGTGCCACTTCATCAGTCCTGATATAATCAAAGATAGACACACAAATACCAGTGGTGTATCTTGGTGTTGTGCTGCCCTAGGCAGACAAAATTTTGGCATCCCCCACACACGTTGCACACCTACGACATGCCCCATCACCCACGTTGCACACCCACGACATGCCCCATCACCCCATTACATGCCCCCATCACCCACATTGCATATACACTAAATGCCCCATCACCCCCATTACATGCCCCCATCACCCACCTTGCATACACACTAAATGCCCCATCACCCCCATTACATGCCCCCATCACCCTCGTTACATGCGCCCAATCACCCCTATTAATTGATAGGAGCTAAAGCTTGCTGAACGGTGGGGGAGGGAGCGAAAATATTTGAAGTACCAGAAGTGTGCTTTAACACCCTCTGGCAAAGTGCCGCCCTCTGGCAAAGTGACGCCCTAGGTGAGTGCCTTGTTTGCCTGAAGATACACTTCTGACATAGACATGCAAGACAGATAAGGTGCAGAGACAGGCAGACAAGACAGATGGATAGAAAGATCAAAACTGTTACTGGCTGGGGCACTGAAAAGTGGTGATGTCATATACTCATGACATTGGGAAGTTCATCTACGGAGCCGGAGAGGAACCCTCTGGGACAGGCAGGGTCCTGCTAAACTACAACCCCCATGGTGCTCTGACAACCAATCAGCCAATCCTGGGAGTTGTTGATTATCCGACAGCCAGAGTTATCTGTTCTGTGAAATCATATTAAGGCATTAAAATAAATCTGCTAAAGAGATTTGAAGGAGCTGTGTTTACGGGAATAGGGATACTTTCCACACACATGTTAGTAATCAGCGATGAACAGGGCCCCCTGTAACCACATCATCGTATTACGTCTCAGACTGCATGGCCGGCTCTTATATTTTCCATTATTTAATAAGTGTCCGTCCAAACCACAACTGAGGAGACGTTAATATCTTTATAAGACCATGGCCAGACATTAGCAAAAGCCTTGTAAAATCTGAGAGCTAGAAGCAGACCTTCCAAGCTCCCGGGCAGCAGAACATGGCACCAGTGGAAAATGTGTCATCAGATTGTATGTAGAAGGGATGAGGTATATTAATGATACATACTCCTAAAGGGAGACACCAAAAGGGCCATTCACCAAAAGTGCCATTCACCAAACGTGCCATTCACCAAACGTGCCATTCACCTAATGTGCCATTCACTAAATGTGCCATTCACCTAACCTATCATTCACCAAAAGTGCCATTAACCTAACCTGCTATTCACCAAACGTGTCATTCATAAAAAGTGCAATTCACCTAACCTGCCATTCATCAAATGTGCCATTCACCAAACGTATCATTCATCAAAAGTGGCATTCACCAACAATGCCATTCACCAAACATGCCATCCCCCAAACATGCCATCCACCAAACATGCCATCCACCAAACATGCCATCCACAAAACGTGCCATTCACCAAACATTCCATCCACCAAACATGCCATCCACCAAACATGCCATTCACCATACATGCCATTCACCAAACATGCCATCCACCAAACGTGCCATTCACCAAACATGCCATCCACCAAACATGCCATTCACCAAACATGTCATTCATCAAAAGTGCCATTCATCTAATGTGCCATTCACCAAACGTGCCATTCACCAAACGTGCCATTCATCAAAAGTGGCATTCACCAAACTTGCCATCCACCAAACATGCCATCCACCAAACATGCCATCCACCAAACGTGCCATTCACCAAACGTGCCATTCACCAAACGTGCCATTCACCAAACATGCCATCCACCAAATGTGCCATTCACCAAACATGCCATCCACTAAATGTGCCATCCACCAAACATGCCATCCACCAAACATGCCATTCACCAAACATGCCATCCACCAAACGTGCCATTCACCAAACATGCCATCCACCAAATGTGCCATTCACCAAACAGGCCATTCACCAAAAGTGCCATCTACCAAACATGCCATCCACCAAACATGCCATCCACCAAACATGCCATCCACCAAACGTGCCATTCACCAAACATGCCATCCACCAAACATGCCATCCACCAAACATGCCATCCACCAAACGTGCCATTCACCAAAAGTGCCATTCACCAAACATGCCATCCACCAAACATGCCATCCACCAAACGTGCCATCCACCAAACATGCCATCCACCAAACATGCCATTCACCAAACGTGCCATTCACCAAAAGTGCCATTCACCAAACATGCCATCCACCAAACATGCCATTCACCAAACGTGCCATTCACCAAACATGCCATCCACCAAACATGCCATTCACCAAACATGCCATTCACCAAACATGCCATCCACCAAACGTGCCATTCACCAAACATGCCATCCACCAAACAGGCCATTCACCAAAAGTGCCATCTACCAAACATGCCATCCACCAAACATGCCATCCACCAAACATGCCATCCACCAAACGTGCCATTCACCAAACATGCCATCCACCAAACATGCCATCCACCAAACATGCCATCCACCAAACGTGCCATTCACCAAAAGTGCCATTCACCAAACATGCCATCCACCAAACGTGCCATTCACCAAACATGCCATCCACCAAACATGCCATTCACCAAACATGCCATCCACCAAACGTGCCATTCACCAAACATGCCATCCACCAAACATGCCATTCACCAAACATGCCATCCACCAAACATGCCATCCACCAAACATGCCATTCACCAAACATGCCATCCACCAAACATGCCATTCACCAAACATGCCATCCACCAAACATGCCATTCACCAAACATGCCATCCACCAAACATGCCATTCACCAAACATGCCATCCACCAAACGTGCCATTCACCAAACATGCCATTCACCAAACATGCCATCCACCAAACATGCCATTCACCAAACATGCCATCCACCAAACATGCCATCCACCAAACATGCCATCCACCAAACGTGCCATTCACCAAACATGCCATCCACCAAATGTGCCATTCACCAAACAGGCCATTCACCAAAAGTGCCATCTACCAAACATGCCATCCACCAAACATGCCATCCACCAAACATGCCATCCACCAAACGTGCCATTCACCAAACATGCCATCCACCAAACATGCCATCCACCAAACATGCCATCCACCAAACGTGCCATTCACCAAAAGTGCCATTCACCAAACATGCCATTCACCAAACGTGCCATTCACCAAACATGCCATCCACCAAACGTGCCATTCACCAAACATGCCATCCACCAAACATGCCATTCACCAAACATGCCATCCACCAAACATGCCATCCACCAAACATGCCATTCACCAAACATGCCATCCACCAAACGTGCCATTCACCAAACATGCCATCCACCAAACATGCCATCCACCAAACATGCCATCCACCAAACGTGCCATCCACCAAACATGCCATCCACCAAACATGCCATCCACCAAACGTGCCATCCACCAAACATGCCATCCACCAAACAGGCCATTCACCAAAAGTGGCATCTACCAAACATGCCATCCACCAAACATGCCATCCACCAAACATGCCATCCACCAAACGTGCCATTCACCAAACATGCCATCCACCAAACATGCCATTCACCAAACGTGCCATTCACCAAAAGTGCCATTCACCAAACATGCCATTCACCAAACGTGCCATTCACCAAACGTGCCATCCACCAAACGTGCCATTCACCAAACATGCCATCCACCAAACATGCCATTCACCAAACATGCCATCCACCAAACATGCCATCCACCAAACATGCCATTCACCAAACATGCCATCCACCAAACGTGCCATCCACCAAACATGCCATCCACCAAACGTGCCATCCACCAAACATGCCATCCACCAAACATGCCATTCACCAAACATGCCATCCACCAAACATGCCATTCACCAAACATGCCATCCACCAAACATTCCATCCACCAAACATGCCATCCACCAAACATGCCATTCACCATACATGCCATTCACCAAACATGCCATCCACCAAACGTGCCATTCACCAAACATGCCATCCACCAAACATGCCATTCACCAAACATGTCATTCATCAAAAGTGCCATTCATCTAATGTGCCATTCACCAAACGTGCCATTCACCAAACGTGCCATTCATCAAAAGTGGCATTCACCAAACTTGCCATCCACCAAACATGCCATCCACCAAACATGCCATCCACCAAACGTGCCATTCACCAAACGTGCCATTCACCAAACGTGCCATTCACCAAACATGCCATCCACCAAATGTGCCATTCACCAAACAGGCCATTCACCAAAAGTGCCATCCACCAAACGTGCCATCCACCAAACATGCCATCCACCAAACGTGCCATTCACCAAACATGCCATCCACCAAACGTGCCATTCACCAAACATGCCATCCACTAAATGTGCCATCCACCAAACATGCCATCCACCAAACATGCCATTCACCAAACATGCCATCCACCAAACGTGCCATTCACCAAACATGCCATCCACCAAACGTGCCATTCACAAAACATGCCATCCACCAAATGTGCCATTCACCAAACAGGCCATTCACCAAAAGTGCCATCTACCAAACATGCCATCCACCAAACATGCCATCCACCAAACATGCCATCCACCAAACGTGCCATTCACCAAACATGCCATCCACCAAACATGCCATCCACCAAACATGCCATCCACCAAACGTGCCATTCACCAAAAGTGCCATTCACCAAACATGCCATCCACCAAACGTGCCATTCACCAAACATGCCATCCACCAAACATGCCATTCACCAAACATGCCATCCACCAAACATGCCATCCACCAAACATGCCATTCACCAAACATGCCATCCACCAAACATGCCATTCACCAAACATGCCATCCACCAAACATGCCATTCACCAAACATGCCATCCACCAAACATGCCATTCACCAAACATGCCATCCACCAAACATGCCATTCACCAAACATGCCATCCACCAAACATGCCATTCACCAAAAGTGCCATTCACCAAAAGTGCCATTCACCAAACATGCCATCCACCAAACGTGCCATTCACCAAACATGCCATTCACCAAACATGCCATCCACCAAACATGCCATTCACCAAACATGCCATCCACCAAACATGCCATCCACCAAACATGCCATCCACCAAACATGCCATCCACCAAACGTGCCATTCACCAAACATGCCATCCACCAAATGTGCCATTCACCAAACAGGCCATTCACCAAAAGTGCCATCTACCAAACATGCCATCCACCAAACATGCCATCCACCAAACATGCCATCCACCAAACGTGCCATTCACCAAACATGCCATCCACCAAACATGCCATCCACCAAACATGCCATCCACCAAACGTGCCATTCACCAAAAGTGCCATTCACCAAACATGCCATTCACCAAACGTGCCATTCACCAAACATGCCATCCACCAAACGTGCCATTCACCAAACATGCCATCCACCAAACATGCCATTCACCAAACATGCCATCCACCAAACGTGCCATCCACCAAACATGCCATCCACCAAACATGCCATCCACCAAACGTGCCATTCACCAAACATGCCATCCACCAAATGTGCCATTCACCAAACAGGCCATTCACCAAAAGTGCCATCTACCAAACATGCCATCCACCAAACATGCCATCCACCAAACATGCCATCCACCAAACGTGCCATTCACCAAACATGCCATCCACCAAACATGCCATCCACCAAACGTGCCATTCACCAAAAGTGCCATTCACCAAACATGCCATTCACCAAACGTGCCATTCACCAAACATGCCATCCACCAAATGTGCCATTCACCAAACATGCCATCCACCAAACATGCCATTCACCAAACATGCCATCCACCAAACATGCCATCCACCAAACATGCCATTCACCAAACATGCCATCCACCAAACGTGCCATCCACCAAACATGCCATCCACCAAACGTGCCATCCACCAAACATGCCATCCACCAAACATGCCATTCACCAAACATGCCATCCACCAAACATGCCATTCACCAAACATGCCATCCACCAAACGTGCCATCCACCAAACATGCCATTCACCAAACATGCCATCCACCAAACATGCCATTCACCAAACATGCCATCCACCAAACATGCCATCCACCAAACATGTCATTCACCAAACATGCCATCCACCAAACATGCCATTCACCAAAAGTGCCATTCACCAAAAGTGCCATTCACCAAACATGCCATCCACCAAACGTGCCATTCACCAAACATGCCATCCACCAAACATGCCATTCACCAAACATGCCATCCACCAAACATGCCATTCACCAAACATGCCATCCACCAAACATGCCATCCACCAAACATGCCATCCACCAAACGTGCCATTCACCAAACATGCCATCCACCAAATGTGCCATTCACCAAACAGGCCATTCACCAAAAGTGCCATCTACCAAACATGCCATCCACCAAACGTGCCATTCACCAAACATGCCATCCACCAAATGTGCCATTCACCAAACAGGCCATTCACCAAAAGTGCCATCTACCAAACATGCCATCCACCAAACATGCCATCCACCAAACATGCCATTCACCAAACGTGCCATTCACCAAACATGCCATCCACCAAACATGCCATCCACCAAACATGCCATCCACCAAACGTGCCATTCACCAAAAGTGCCATTCACCAAACATGCCATTCACCAAACGTGCCATTCACCAAACATGCCATCCACCAAACGTGCCATTCACCAAACATGCCATCCACCAAACATGCCATTCACCAAACATGCCATCCACCAAACATGCCATCCACCAAACATGCCATTCACCAAACATGCCATCCACCAAACGTGCCATCCACCAAACGTGCCATTCACCAAACGTGCCATCCACCAAACATGCCATCCACCAAACATGCCATTCACCAAACATGCCATCCACCAAACGTGCCATCCACCAAACATGCCATTCACCAAACATGCCATCCACCAAACATGCCATTCACCAAACATGCCATCCACCAAACATGCCATTCACCAAAAGTGCCATTCACCAAAAGTGCCATTCACCAAACATGCCATCCACCAAACGTGCCATTCACCAAACATGCCATCCACCAAACATGCCATTCACCAAACATGCCATCCACCAAACATGCCATCCACCAAACATGCCATTCACCAAACATGCCATCCACCAAACATGCCATTCACCAAACATGCCATTCACCAAACATGCCATCCACCAAACATGCCATTCACCAAACGTGCCATCCACCAAACATGCCATCCACCAAACATGCCATTCACCAAACGTGCCATCCACCAAACATGCCATCCACCAAACATGCCATTCACCAAACGTGCCATTCACCAAAAGTGCCATTCACCAAACATGCCATCCACCAAACATGCCATTCACCAAACGTGCCATTCACCAAACATGCCATCCACCAAACGTGCCATTCACCAAAAGTGCCATTCACCAAACGTGCCATTCACCAAACATGCCATTCACCAAACATGCCATCCACCAAACATGCCATCCACCAAACATGCCATCCACCAAACATGCCATTCACCAAACATGCCATTCACCAAACATGCCATTCACCAAAAGTGCCATTCACCTAACCTGCCATTCACCTAACCTGGCATTCACCTCACCTGGCATTTACCTAACCTGGCATTTACCTAACCTGGCATTCACCTCACCTTGCATTTACCTAACCTGGCATTCACCTAAATGGCCTAGTGTCACTACCAGTTTCATCTATAACACTATGTATTGCCTAGCATACATACCCGACCAGCAGTGGCATCTCGAGCAATCGGGAGGGACAAGGAGTTCACAACAGGAAACATTGTACACACTTACCTAAGTGCCAATAGCCCTGGGATTCTGCGGCAAGTCCTGCTTCAGATCCTCCATAAATATAATGAGCCTCAAGTCAGTATTCAGATTGATGCCTTATTATATCAATGTAATATCATGACTCTCCTGTGACTGGCTAGAAGTCTATCCATAGGAGAGCAATTTTGTCCAGTGGCAACCCACATGAGGGAGCAGTGAAGTAAAAAGAGAGACTCACACCAATGGCTAGCTGCTTCGTATGCTTCTACGGGGGTTATTTATAAAAGTCATTCTGATGCACACGTGTGGAAGACAGTTCTAAAAGTGGAGCAGTCACCATGGTAACCAGTAGAATGTTCCTGCAGTTTACACCACTTTTATAGCTATAAATTAGCTTCTGATTGTATCCTGTGTTATAGGGGTTTTGTCTAAACACCTATTTTAAAAGTGGAGCAATCGGCAGGACCATTCCATTGGTTTCCATGACGACTGCCTCACTTTTAGACCATTGCCCCACAATGTGCAGCCATTGGTTTCCATGACGTCTGCTCCAGTTTTAGACCTTAGCCCCACAATGTGCAGCCATTGGGGCCCCCTGCACACAGATTCTCCCTGGAGCCTCTGCCACGTAGCATCACTAAGGAGTAGCAATTCCAAGGATGGTTGCAGTGTAGTAACCTTGTGTATGGTGAATGAGTTCTAAGCTTAGACATTTACTATCCATCTCATCAATACACTGGCTGTTCAGCCCTTTCTTATTGAAATGTAGCTATTTGGGAGGAAGAATACACAAAGCTTTTAGTAGGTCTCATTTTATAGTTTGACAAGGAATTTGTAGAAACAGGGCACCTTTTCCAGATGGTTCAGTCCTATAAAAACATTAAGCACATTCCTTCCTACCCCTTTTTTTCTTTTAAATATGCACTTACACAATTTTGTCTATTTTGTGTATGTTAACACTCATTTTTAACATTCTCCTGCAGTTTTAGCTTGAAAATAATTTCTGGGTGCTGGGGTAATTTCCGGGTACTAGGGCAAGTCCTGTGAGTGCATCTTGGTGCTGGGGTAAGTCCTGTGAGTGCATCTTGGTGCTGGTGCAAGTCCTATGAGTGAAAACTTGGTGCTGGGTCGAGTCCTGTGAGTTCATCTTGGTGCTGGGGTAAGTCCTGTGAGTGCATCTTGGTGCTGGTGCAAATCCTGTGAGTGCAAACTTGGTGCTGGGTCAAGTACTGTGAGTGCATCTTGGTGCTGGAGCAAGTCCTGTGAGTTCATCTTTGTGCTGGTGCAAGTCCTGTGAGTGCATCTTGGTGCTGGTGCAAATCCTGTGGGTGCAATCTTGACACTGGGGAAAGTCCTGTGGGTGCAATCTTGGTGCTCTGGCAAGAGCTGTGGGTGCTGCAGGGTGGTGATGTGGCAAGTTATGAGTGCAATCAGGTTCTGAGCGCCACAAGGTTGGGCACCTGAAACACCTAAGGCCGGTCCTGCATATACTGCACAGAAGCCTGCACAGAGCACACATCTGCAAGTGTTCCCCACCAGTCTGTCAGATCAACTAGTTTTGTTGCAGGTCAGCCTTTAAAAGTTATACATGTCCCTCAAAAAAAAAATAAAAATGGCTGAACGTACAGCTGCACACATGGAATCAGAAGTAGGAGGAGTTAATGTAAGATCTTGCAATTCAGAAAGTGTGATTAACAGGGATGGATGCTTAGGGTGCAAGTAATAAAACAAATGAGATGGGGTATCAGGGATGCTACCTTTAGGGCCTGTGATGTATCAGATCTACCAAAATGTAAGCATAACAATAATAGACGTGGTTACTTTAACAAATTTTAATTTAACAAAAAAATCAGTTTGCAAGAAAAATATGTAATCTTTGTGGTATATCAGCCACATCCTATTTTCAACATATTGCACCTCTAGTTATGGGGAAATTTATCTTTGCATCAAATAACTGGAAAGCACCAAAAATATAACTAGCCCACCTCTATCAAAGCAGACGAATTAAAGGAACATCAGCATCATGCAATGAACAGATACAATATGTAAGATGGTGTAATATAAGGTGTGAAAAGGGCTTTCCTTAAATTTTATAGACTTATATTTTATGCGCCCCCTCCCTCCCCCCCCCCCGCTCTTACACCAGTCAGTGGTGTTACAGCAGGGGGCGCACCCTCGGAACTCATCAGAAACGAACGTCTGTTGTCGGTGGTTCTGTAGAACACGGGTATTTTTCATGTACTAACAGGAGTTTTGTGACTTTATTGGCCATAGCCTTTCCCTTTCAGACTCTAATCAGTAAACAGACAGAAATCAAGGAGGGGGGGGGGGGGGGGGGGGGGAGAGATTATTTGACCTTCTGGTTTATTAGAAAGAATGTATTGTACTCTGGGCCCCTGGTGGAAAATTGCAAAGATTACGTCAATGGCTTTCCATTAGCAGCTCAGTCTGTCTGGAAGGTTAAAGTCTGTAGAGATTACACGAAAAACCCTGCGCGTTTCACATCTCCTTTAATCGAAACAGAACTGAATTTAGTCCGTGGTTTGTGACATTTAAAGAAAGAGCCTCATTAATCTCGGCAGGTCCCTTGCTAGGTCTGCTAGGAGTCTCGGTGCAGGGATGGATGAGGGGTTTGCATGCTTACCATGATTCATAATGCTGGGCTGAGAACAGATTTAACTACAGAAAGGATCGAGGGCCCTACTAAGGGATGTAGTAGGGACAAAGGATTATAGCTAGGACTGTAGCATAGACAAAGGAATTCTAGGACTGAGGTAGAGGCTGAGAGAGGGGCAAGGACTGAGGTAGGGGTGAGAGAGGGGCAAGGACTGAGGAAGGGGGTGAGAGAGGGACAAGGACTGATGTAGGGGGTGAGAGAGGGACAAGGACTGAGGTAGGGGGGTGAGAGAGGGACAAGGACTGAGGTAGGGGTGAGAGAGGGACAAGGACTGAGGAAGGGGGCGAGAGAGGGACAAGGACTGAGGTATGGGGTGAGAGAGGGACAAGGACTGAGGAAGGGGGCGAGAGAAGGACAAGGACTGATGTAGGGGGTGAGAGAGGGACAAGGACTGAGGTAGGGGGTGAGAGAGGGACAAGGACTGAGGTAGGGGGTGAGAGAGGGACAAGGACTGATGTAGGGGGTGAGAGAGGGACAAGGACTGATGTAGGGGGTGAGAGAGGGACAAGGACTGAGGTAGGGGGTGAGAGAGGGACAAGGACTGAGGTAGGGGGTGAGAGAGGGACAAGGACTGATGTAGGGGGTGAGAGAGGGACAAGGACTGAGGTAGGGGGTGAGAGAGGGACAAGGACTGAGGTAGGGGGTGAGAGAGGGACAAGGACTAAGGTAGGGGTGAGAGAGGGACAAGGACTGATGTATGGGGTGAGAGAGGGACAAGGACTGAGGAAGGGGGTGAGAGAGGGACAAGGACTGAGGTAGGGGGTGAGAGAGGGACAAGGACTGAGGTAGGGGGTGAGAGAGGGACAAGGACTGAGGTAGGGGGTGAGAGAGGGACAAGGACTGATGTATGGGGTGAGAGAGGGACAAGGACTGATGTAGGGGGTGAGAGAGGGACAAGGACTGATGTAGGGGGTGAGAGAGGGACAAGGACTGATGTATGGGGTGAGAGAGGGACAAGGACTGAGGTAGGGGTTGAGAGAGGGACAAGGACTGATGTAGGGGGTGAGAGAGGGACAAGGACTGAGGTAGGGAGTGAGAGAGGGACAAGGACTGAGGTAGGGAGTGAGAGAGGGACAAGGACTGAGGTAGGGGGTGAGAGAAGGACAAGGACTAATGTAGGGGGTGAGAGAAGGACAAGGACTGAGGTAGGGGGTGAGAGAGGGACAAGGACTGAGGTAGGGGGTGAGAGAGGGACAAGGACTGAGGTAGGGGGTGAGAGAGGGACAAGGACTGAGGTAGGGGGTGAGAGAGGGACAAGGACTGATGTATGGGGTGAGAGAGGGACAAGGACTGATGTAGGGGGTGAGAGAGGGACAAGGACTGATGTAGGGGGTGAGAGAGGGACAAGGACTGATGTATGGGGTGAGAGAGGGACAAGGACTGAGGTAGGGGGTGAGAGAGGGACAAGGACTGATGTAGGGGGTGAGAGAGGGACAAGGACTGAGGTAGGGAGTGAGAGAGGGACAAGGACTGAGGTAGGGGTGAGAGAGGGACAAGGACTGAGGTAGGGGTGAGAGAGGGACAAGGACTGATGTAGGGGGTGAGAGAGGGACAAGGACTGAGGTAGGGAGTGAGAGAGGGACAAGGACTGAGGTAGGGGGTGAGAGAAGGACAAGGACTAATGTAGGGGGTGAGAGAGGGGCAAGGACTGAGGGCTAAGGTAGGGGGTAAGAGAGGGACAAGGACTGAGGAAGGGGGTGAGAGAAGGACAAGGACTGAGGTAGGGGGTGAGAGAGGGACAAGGACTGATGTATGGGGTGAGAGAGGGACAAGGACTGAGGTAGGGGGTGAGAGAGGGACAAGGACTGATGTATGGGGTGAGAGAGGGACAAGGACTGAGGTAGGGAGTGAGAGAGGGACAAGGACTGAGGTAGGGGGTGAGAGAGGGACAAGGACTGATGTAGGGGGTGAGAGAGGGACAAGGACTGAGGTAGGGAGTGAGAGAGGGACAAGGACTGAGGTAGGGGTGAGAGAGGGACAAGGACTGAGGTAGGGGTGAGAGAGGGACAAGGACTGATGTAGGGGGTGAGAGAGGGACAAGGACTGAGGTAGGGAGTGAGAGAGGGACAAGGACTGAGGTAGGGGGTGAGAGAAGGACAAGGACTAATGTAGGGGGTGAGAGAGGGGCAAGGACTGAGGGCTAAGGTAGGGGGTAAGAGAGGGACAAGGACTGAGGAAGGGGGTGAGAGAAGGACAAGGACTGAGGTAGGGGGTGAGAGAGGGACAAGGACTGATGTATGGGGTGAGAGAGGGACAAGGACTGAGGTAGGGGGTGAGAGAGGGACAAGGACTGATGTATGGGGTGAGAGAGGGACAAGGACTGAGGTAGGGAGTGAGAGAGGGACAAGGACTGAGGTAGGGGGTGAGAGAAGGACAAGGACTAATGTAGGGGGTGAGAGAGGGGCAAGGACTGAGGGCTAAGGTAGGGGGTAAGAGAGGGACAAGGACTGAGGAAGGGGGTGAGAGAAGGACAAGGACTGAGGTAGGGGGTGAGAGAGGTACAAGGACAGATGTAGGGGGTGAGAGAGGGACAAGGACTGAGGTAGGGGGTAAGAGAGGGACAAGGACTGAGGTAGGGGGTGAGAGAGGGACAAGGACTGAGGTAGGGGGTGAGAGAGGGACAAGGACTGAGGTAGGGGGTGAGAGAGGGACAAGGACTGATGTAGGGGGTGAGAGAGGGACAAGGACTGAGGTAGGGGGTGAGAGAAGGACAAGGACTGAGGTAGGGGGTGAGAGAGGGACAAGGACTGAGGTAGGGGGTGAGAGAGGGATAAGGACTGAGACAGGGTTTTTTATTTCTCCCCTCTTTTGGATCATCCTCTACCCATGTTTGGGTCATCCTCCACCCATGTTTGGGTCATGCTCCACCCATGTTTGGGTCATGCTCCACCCATGTTTGGGTCATGCTCCACCCATGTGGCGTAAGGTCTCACTCTCAGGGGGCACAGTTATAATTGCATTTCCTTTATATATCTTTATATTATATACATATATTTAAACAGTCATAATAACACTTCCATAGTATTTATACAGAAGGCTCCAGACATCCAGTCCTGCCGGCTCACTCAATGACACGTGACCACACACCCTTTTTTCCTTTGCCCCTGCCACGACCTTGGACTTAGATAGCAAGTCATGTGATTATCAGTCAGTGTAGCTGGAAGTGGCCCTTCTAGCACTCAGCAGGAAGGCAATAGGTTTAATTCTGTCTTCCACACGTGTGCATTGGCAGTTCAGGATGACTCATGTAACGTATGTATCTGTGTGAATGTCTGGCCTAATATACGTCAGCGGTCCCTCGTCCATCTCAATTCTTTATTGTGTAGATCCTTAAATGCTGTTGCTGTGTCTCTCCAAGCCCCTCCTTCTTGTACTGCATCACGGCCTGAAACCACGCCCCCTCCGAATTCCAAGCAGTGTGTGCAACAGAGAGAGAGAGAGTCTGATTCCACAGTAATGGCTAATAGTCTCAGAGGAGAGAATGGAAAACGGCTGCAGATTACACTGCAAATCAAGCAGTACTCCACAGACACGTTTTAAACACATTTTCTCCTAATTTAGGCATTTACTTGCAGTTTTGCTAATACAATGTATAGACCATTTTCATTTTTTTGTTATTCTCTACATGCACAGTAAAACGTGTAAAAAAAATATCTTGGTGATACTGTCCCTTTAAACACAATACAACATACATAAAATAAGCTGGGTGGAGCTGCTGCTATAACAGTACAATAATAATTGGTAAGTTGTTCATTTTGTTCATCTTAATGTGAGGATTTATTTATTTCCACTTTAATTCCTATGCAGTATTAGCTTTGACTGCCTCCACTGGAAGGCTGGTGCTGGTACCCACTAGATTGTTTTCCCAGTTGTGTTTTTTTTTTTCTGTCACATTTACCATCAAGTCTTCTAACTATTTCATCCCCTCCAATCCTGTTCCCCCTTCAGCTCCTTCTTATTTCAGATCTATTTAAAGGAAAACTGGAGGCAAAAAAAATAACTCATGTTTAATTGAAAGATTACATCAATGTTAGAGTGTGTGTATAGAGAAGAATAATAATAAAGTACCTTATTGAGCACTCATTGCGTCATACAGCTCTAACAGGGGGCAGACATGTTGTATAGAATCTTGGGTCAGATCTGCATTAACCTTCATGCAGGCGAATGAAGATCTGACCCAAGATTCTAAACAATATGGATGCCTCCTGTTAGAGCTATATGGAGTAAAGATGGCTCAATAAAGTACATTATTTATATTCTTTCATTAAAACATTCCTATGTAAAACGCCTACACTTGATGTGATCGTTCAACTAAACACAAATTAATTTGTTGGTACAGTTGTCCTTTCAATGTCTCCACATTCTCCTCTCCCCCTTCCCCTCTTCCAAGGTGTAGCCAACAGATAATCATCCCCTCTCTTAATCCTTAAATCTCTTCCTCTCTTTAATGTCTTGAACAAATGTTTTTATCCCACCTGTAGCGACTTGTCTCGAAAGGAAACGGGAGGTAAGGGGGGGGGGGGGGGGCTGGGGGAATCCCTTGTAGAGCGGAACTAGTACAGACAAGACAAGGCCAATTCTCCAATCTAGACCAATCTAGAACGTGTTCCAAGTCCAGTCATTAGCGGAGAACCGTCAAGACACCAGAAGCTCCAGTTACCAGGTCACAGCTGAGAAGCATCATGGTTCGGAAGTAAAACAATGGGTTATATTATATAATACGACATACATCCGCTTGTTACATGAAATCATCTGGTAGACTCATTCTACAGCTAGGCTGTGCCAGGAAACATGGGGGGAAAAAAACCCCAACCTGCATTTATGTGACCTCCCGACTGTTTTAAAGGGGGCGGTCTACATTTACAATGTCTGACAAAGATTTTCAAATAAGTGGCAGCATCATGTAAAGAAAGAAAGAAAAATAAACAGATCTGACTGATCATTTTGTTCCCTCTGAGTTCTACCTATCTCCTATAAACTGCAAAAAAGAGAGTTGTTGCCATAGTAACAGTCCTGCCTCTCTGTCCAAGCTCCTCCTTAATGGAATGTCCGTGAATGCAGAAGCCCCGGTGAAATGATTTTCAATGTAAAACCACAGGGGAAGTGTATGTTATTTGTATGTGTAAATTTACACGGCTGTACACTATATTTTGAAGGAATGACCAATGAATTCATAAGAGGGGGGGAAAATACACAACAAGCAAGTGAAAGTATTGTCCGAGAGATAACTGATAGCGCTACACACAGTGTCTTAAACGAAAAAGTATGAGCCAACGATACAAGTTCAGGCAGGGTGACACATTGGGGTGGCATGTATAAACATGACATACACACACACACACAAGTTGCGCCACCACCAAATAGTGGCGGAATTGGAGTTTGCGCCAATGTATAAAACAGACTCCCGATATATTTTGGGCAGAGAGGGGGCAGTGAGAGGAGGGGGGGGGGGGGGGTGCAGAGTTTGCCAGTGGACATGTGCTCATTATTTATGCACATTCCTTGATGGGGATTGGGTTTCAGTTGCACCTTTAATTTCTACTGATTTTATTATCCTGGGTCTATTTCCTAGGGGCGGTTCGGGTTTGGGTTTTTTTGGGTGGGATTTCAGATCATTTTTGGCATTTCCTGGCAATTTCTTTCTTGTGTGAAATCTCAGATCAGTATATAATGGGGGGCTCGGGGTTTCCGCTTTAGTTGGGGGGGCGTTTCGGACATGTTTCCGCTGTATTCGGCAGATGTCGATGTGGAATCGCTTATGATATCCGGCTGTCCGAACCTATACATTTACCTATCCATTGGAGCTCCCTAAGGAACTCGGAATTCGGGTGCCAGTGATGTGATCCGAATACGTCCGCAATTCAAATGCACCATTTTTCGATGGTGGACCCTATACTGTCGGAATATAATGCATACCTCCCAACTGTCCCAACTTTGTGCACGACAGTCCCGATTCTGTCCCACCGAGCGCTACAGCGGTATTCAGGCGCTTTTAGGACAGTGACCGTGTGGCAGCGCATCCACTGTAGCACCAACAAGCCCCTCCCCCAGACTCCGCCCCCAGCATCCCGATATCGTTTGACAAAAGTATCGGATTAATATTTTTTAAATGCACGGTCCATTGCTCAACAGCGCAGCCTTTACTACTTCTATTAATTTGTAAAGATGTCCTCTGCTGGACAATTGGGTGTATTCTATTATTTTTCTGGAAAAGGAAATGACAGTAATTACAGTACAAGGTCCCTTGCAGAATCTGTAGTTAGTGTAAGCAATCACATGGCAAAAAAAAACCTGTTCGCAAAACCTGTTCTAGCAGAGTAAACCGAAAAGGAAGTACAAAAGCCTGCAACGTCGTAGTTGTTTTTTTTTGTTTGTTTGTTTAATGTTGATGATCCAGAGAAAAGGATCCATAAATTACTGGCAGAGTAGTCCTGGCTCAATAAAGAAACCCTAAGGTGGGTTATATACCCCCAAATGATTGGCACTAGTCAGAATTCTATACTCCACCAGACATTATATCTACTTCTCTCCCGTTCCAGACTGCCCAGGCTGTTGCTCCACATTTTTTGGCTAGCTCTTATTAATTAGAAGACTCTTGTACTTCCGTTTAAGAAAAAAAACAAAACAATAATAATATTTTTCCTGTTAAAATTTGCCCCAGGCGAAAGAGGAACTACACAAACTTCTTGTTTGGCTGGCCTGTTAGGGAAAGTTACCATCTGTCATTGAGTTTACAAAAAAAAAAGGGGAAACTTCAATGTACTTTCCGAACTGTAGCCACGCGCAGCTCAGCAAGTGCACGGAATGTACACAGGATGTAGGGCTTGCTTTTTAACTGTCTGTCTCTCTTGTCAACGACATTAATTTTAGATGTGCGGATTGTCTGATCTGGCAAGTTCCTAATTCATTGGCTCTGTTTTTATATTTTTTTTTGAATCAAAAGAATGGCGAAAACGAATCCAGAGCCACGCTGCCCCCCAGGCGAGAAGGAATTTGTGTCCGGCTACCCTACGATTATCTGCGACGTTCTACCCCGAAATAAATTCCTGTGTTGTAACTGCCACAACGTCTTGAGGAAAGCTCAGCAGACCATGTGCGGTCACAGATACTGCTCGCTCTGCCTGTCTTGGATCGTCAGGTTAGTGCATTCTGGCCGGTGATGCAAGCTGACCCGCCGAGCGCCAGGATTCAGCTCGTCCTTTTCTGCCTGGGAAATAAAAAGGGATATCAAATGTTGGCGGGCTGAATAACTGCATTTTGATATACGAAGATATAAGTGTGTTAAAGGGATTGAACAAATAATATATATATATTTTTTTTTAAATTAGGAGAAAGGGTAGAACAAGAGGTTTTCCGCCCTTAGAGGCTTGAAAAATTATGGGCAAAAAAAAATATGGTGGATGAGAATGGTGGTGGCTACACAGAACTGCCTGTCAGTGGCAGGGACTCATAGAATAATTCACCAACAAGCCTACCTTGAATGGCTAATTAGACAAAGAATTAAGGGTGGGCTTTTTTAGTTGGGCCATTTTTATTATAAGCCCTCTCACCAACATTTATCTATCCTGCTTTTTTTTTCTGGGCTGCAACTCCTATGAGCCTCAGCTGGCATTTGGCTGAAGTTCATGGGAGTTGTAGTGTAAAAGAATAGACCATTGAGATAAGAGGTTGGTTGCAGGCTCCCCCCCCCCCCCCCCCCCTGGTTATAAATATCAGAGGGTCTGCTCAATAAAGAGAGAATTGCCGGGAATTGAGAAGGGAAGTTTAAACTTTAGGCCAAGGTAGCCGATTGAGAAAAATTCCTACCAGTAAATACCAGTAAAATACCATGCCTCCCATACTTGGAAATTGATCTGTGATGTTCTAAGCAGTAAATTGCTCTAGAACCCAAACAGGAAGTCAAGAGAGCAGTGGAAAATGACTTACCCCAGGGGAAGACATCAGGGGAATAAACTGGGGTCTTATTTTGGATCATCAAACACAATTCAGGACAAGGAGGGTCAACACAGGTGGATCTAGTAACTAGCTAAAATTTCCAAGCATGTTAAAATCACATTCATTATTTTTTTGGGTACCCCTTATTAGAGCATCAGTCAAATGTATAGCTTGTTTCATTGGTGTTTAAGAATACCTGAATCTTTTATATTGTACAAGAATCAGAAATCTTTTATGTGCAAAACTATTTTTGCTCTTTGCTCCTATTGCAATGTACTAAACATTTAACACTCCAGTAGTACATACGAGCAAATTGCGAATAAAAACAGGCAAGTTTGCGGATATTTTTTCTACCTCTTTTGATAGCGCTCGCTAAAAGCCGGTGTAATTTTCACACGCAAATAAGAATTATTTTTCACAAAATATTCTCAAAACTCTTTAGCGTGGCGCAAATCTAATCGCAATTTATTACCGGAAAAATGCACGTTAAATAAAAATAAACGGAAGAGGCGCGAATCAGGCAAAACAAGCGCAAGATGTTACAAATAGTCGCAAATTGCTCTTTACTCATGTTTTACCTACTTTTTTTTTTCCTCACTGCCCTTGTTTAGTACATGACTCACAGAAAGGTCCATGGAAAATAAAAATTTTAGAGCCGGTTCTGTCTTACTTCATACTTCAATTTGCAAAATCTGTTTTTATCATTTAGAAACAAGGGTTAACGTAAGCAAAAACTTCCCCTACTTGTCGGGTATTTCTAAATAGACACAGCGGGGTACATATTGTCATCTCCGAAATGGCCTTCTCCGTACACTGAACGACCAATCAGAATCTCTCTTCCCAACAGGAAGAAAGAAAGACCCATCTGTCCCAAATGTCAGGAAGAAGAAGCGGACCCCGCCTCTCTGACCGATGACTGCTTGTTGACGAGGGATCGGGTAGGTGACCTATCCCATGGCAAGAGATGCCAATAGGGTCTCTGGAAGTATGGCAGACAGAGATGCTCACATGTACTATATGACATTTTTTTTTTGCCTACAATATACAAGCTTGGTGTTCCAGCTAGTGCAAATGGTTAATCTGTTTTCAGTATACCTTGTTCTTATTTCTTTATTCCAGAATACTGATGCACTTCTATTAGAGAAGGAGTAAAAGTTAAAAAAAAAAAATGTATTTAAATTCAATTTTTCTTAAATGAAAGGCCATCTTTTTTTGGAGTAAAATGCTTTTCGAAATTTTTTTTCTATCACGTACGATTGCCAAGATATTAAGCTTTTGCTGCAGTAAATGTCTAGTACTTGGGAGGATTTGCTGATCTGACAGCTGAGCTGCTTGGAGAAATTCTGTTGAAGGACAGTATGAGTCTCAGTGACCTCTGAAGGTATCGGGACTTAGCTGCAGGTAGACTGTGTGGGTATTGGGGATGGAAAGGTTCCTGTGAAGTTGCAAATATTGCAACGTTGTAAAAGTTCACTATGGGATCAGAAGGAAGAATCCCTGGGCAAGCAATAATTTATTAAAATGGGAACTCTTACAGAAATAAGTGATTGAATAAAAAAATCAAAACCTCATGAAGGGTTAATGATAGGGCAGAAAAATTTAAAAAAAAGCCTTGTATTCAACTTAAAATGGCCATTTATTTTGGAAATATTTATATGTTTTTATTTATTGATTTTAACTTTACTGAGCATTGATGTAGAACCTTAGCCCAGAATCCAATTATCTGACTTTGCACGGGGTAATCATGTGAGATAGATTGTCACAGATACCATGTCCATATGTCTAAGAGACCAAGAGAAAGCCTGAATATAGTTACCCTTATTGTCCCACCTTGATGATCCTGTCCCAAAACCTCTTTCCAATGTTACATTTACTTAGTGGTGCTTAAAATTCTCAAAAGACTAGAGCTGCTCTAGAACTAAGCTGGGAGGTGCTCTGGAACTAAACAGGGATGTGCTCTGGAACGAAGCTGGGATGTACTCTGGAGCTTAGCTGGGAGGTTCTCTGGAACTAGGCTGGGAGGTTCTCTGGAACTAAACAGGGATGTTCTCTGGAACTAAGCTGGGATGTGCTCTGGAGCTAAGCTGAGAGGTGTTCTCAAACTCAGCTGGGAGGTTCTCTGGACCTAAGCTGGGAGGTTCTCTGAAACTGAGGTGGGAGGTGCTCTGGAACTCAGCTGGAAGGTGCTCTGGAACTCAGCTGGGGGCGGGATGCTCTGGAACTAAGCTGGGAAGTGCTCTGTAACTATGCTTGGAGGTTCTCTGGAACTAAGCTGGGAGGTGCTCTGGAACTAAGCTGGGAGGCGCTCTGGAACTCAGCTGGAAGGTGCTCTGGAACTTAGCTGGGTAGTGCTCTGGAACTAAGCTGGGAAGTGCTCTGGATTGGAACTATGCTTGGAGGTGCTCTGGAACTAAGCTGGGAGGTGCTCTGGAACTAAGCTGGGAGATTCTCTGGAACTAAGGTGGGAGGTGCTCTGGAACTAAACAGGGATGTGCTCTGGAACGAAGCTGGGATGTACTCTGGAGCTTAGCTGGGAGGTTCTCTGGAACTAGGCTGGGAGGTTCTCTGGAACTAAACAGGGATGTTCTCTGGAACTAAGCTGGGATGTGCTCTGGAGCTAAGCTGAGAGGTGTTCTCAAACTCAGCTGGGAGGTTCTCTGGACCTAAGCTGGGAGGTTCTCTGAAACTGAGGTGGGAGGTGCTCTGGAACTCAGCTGGAAGGTGCTCTGGAACTCAGCTGGGGGCGGGATGCTCTGGAACTAAGCTGGGAAGTGCTCTGTAACTATGCTTGGAGGTTCTCTGGAACTAAGCTGGGAGGTGCTCTGGAGCTAAGCTGAGAGGTGTTCTCAAACTCAGCTGGGAGGTTCTCTGGACCTAAGCTGGGAGGTTCTCTGAAACTGAGGTGGGAGGTGCTCTGGAACTCAGCTGGAAGGTGCTCTGGAACTCAGCTGGGGGCGGGATGCTCTGGAACTAAGCTGGGAAGTGCTCTGTAACTATGCTTGGAGGTTCTCTGGAACTAAGCTGGGAGGTGCTCTGGAACTAAGCTGGGAGGCGCTCTGGAACTCAGCTGGAAGGTGCTCTGGAACTTAGCTGGGTAGTGCTCTGGAACTAAGCTGGGAAGTGCTCTGGATTGGAACTATGCTTGGAGGTGCTCTGGAACTAAGCTGGGAGGTGCTCTGGAACTAAGCTGGGAGATTCTCTGGAACTAAGGTGGGAGGTGCTCTGGAACTAAGGTGGGAGGTTTTCTGAAACTAAGCTGGGATATGCTCTGGAACTAAGGTGGGATATGCTCTGGAATTAAGGTGAGAGGTACTGTGTAATTAGGGTTGCCACCTTTTCTTCAAAAAAATACCGGCCTTGGTACTGTCTCCATAGACTTAACATTGGCTTGATGCCAATTTTTTTACCGGCCTGCCGGTAAAATACCGGCCAGGTGGCAACCCTATGTGTAAGCTCATGTATATATGTTTATTTTCTCTTGTTTGATACATGTGATTATCATTTCAGACATTCATTGACTCAGCTATCAACAAAGAGATCTCAGAATTGCGGGCTCACTGTGTGACCGCAGGATGCCATTGGAGCGGGACCTTGAAGGACTATGATGTGAGTTCTACATCTTACTTTCTACACAGTTCTAGACAGCACTACACTATACGATTTTAGTTGTTTTTCTACAAACCAAAAGCATTGGCAACTTTGGATTTCTATAAGTCTCAAATAATACATTAGACTAAACTTGCTGTTATTTATTTTAAAGGGACTGTATCATCTAAACATGGCTTATACTCTGACTGGAGAGAATAAAGGGACTGTATCATCTAAACATGGCTTATACTGTGACTGGAGAGAATAAAGGGACTGTATCGCCTAAACACTGCTTATACTGTGACTGGAGAGAATAAATGGACTGTATCATCTAAACACACTTACACTGTGACTGTAGAGAATAAAGGGACTGTATCACCTAAACACACTTACACTGTGACTATAGAGAATAAGGGGACTGTATCACCTAAACACTGCTTATACTGTGACTGGAGAGAATAAAGGGACTGTATCACCTAAACATGGCTTATACTGTGACTGGAGAGAATAAAGGGACTGTATCACCTAAACATGGCTTATACTGTGACTGGAGAGAATAAAGGGACTGTATCACCTAAACATGGCTTTTACTGTGACTGGAGAGAATAAAGGGACTGTATCACCTAAACATGGCTTATACTGTGACTGGAGAGAATAAAGGGACTGTATCACCTAAACACTGCTTATACTGTGACTGGAGAGAATAAAGGGACTGTATCACCTAAACACTGCTTATACTGTGACTGGAGAGAATAAAGGGACTGTATCACCTAAACATGGCTTATACAGTGACTGTAGAGAATAAAGGGACTGTATCACCTAAACACTGCTTATACTGTGACTGGAGAGAATAAAGGGACTGTATCATCTAAACACACTTACACTGTGACTGTAGAGAATAAAGGGACTGTATCATCTAAACATGGCTTATACTGTGACTGGAGAGAATAAAGGGACTGTATCATCTAAACATGGCTTATACTGTGACTGGAGAGAATAAAGGGGCTGTATCATCTAAACATGGCTTATACTGTGACTGTAGAGAATAAAGGGACTGTATCACCTAAACATGGCTTACACTGTGACTGGAGAGAATAAAGGGACTGTATCACCTAAACACACTTACACTGTGACTATAGAGAATAAGGGGACTGTATCACCTAAACACACTTACACTGTGACTGTAGAGAATAAGGGGACTGTATCACCTAAACACACTTACACTGTGACTGTATAGAATAAAGGGACTGTATCATCTAAACACACTTACACTGTGACTGTATAGAATAAAGGGACTGTATCACCTAAACATGGCTTATACTGTGACTGGAGAGAATAAAGGGACTGTATCATCTAAACATGGCTTATACTGTGACTGTAGAGAATAAAGGGACTGTATCACCTAAACATGGCTTACACTGTGACTGGAGAGAATAAAGGGACTGTATCACCTAAACACACTTACACTGTGACTGTATAGAATAAAGGGACTGTATCACCTAAACATGGCTTATACTGTGACTGGAGAGAATAAAGGGACTGTATCATCTAAACATGGCTTATACTGTGACTGGAGAGAATAAAGGGGCTGTATCATCTAACCATGGCTTATACTGTGACTGTAGAGAATAAAGGGACTGTATCACCTAAACATGGCTTACACTGTGACTGGAGAGAATAAAGGGACTGTATCACCTAAACATGGCTTATACTGTGACTGGAGAGAATAAAGGGACTGTATCACTTAAACACTGCTTATACTGTGACTGTAGAGAATAAAGAGACTGTATCACCTAAACAAGGCTTATACTGTGACTGGAGAGAATAAAGGGACTGTATCGCCTAAACATGGCTTATACTGTGACTAGAGAGAATAAAGGGGCTGTATCACCTAAACATGGCTTATACTGTGACTGAAGAGAATAAAGGGACTGTATCACCTAAACACTGCTTATACTGTGACTGGAGAGAATAAAGGGACTGTATCACCTAAACACGGCTTATACTGTGACTGGAGAGAATAAAGGGACTGTATCACCTAAACATGGCTTATACTGTGACTGGAGAGAATAAAGGGACTGTATCACTTAAACACTGCTTATACTGTGACTGTAGAGAATAAAGGGACTGTATCACCTAAACACGGCTTATACTGTGACTGGAGAGAATAAAGGGACTGTATCGCGTAAACATGGCTTATACTGTGACTAGAGAGAATAAAGGGGCTGTATCACCTAAACATGGCTTATACTGTGACTGAAGAGAATAAAGGGACTGTATCACCTAAACACTGCTTATACTGTGACTGGAGAGAATAAAGGGACTGTATCACCTAAACATGGCTTATACTGTGACTGGAGAGAATAAAGGGACTGTATCACCTAAACACTGCTTATACTGTGACTGGAGAGAATACAGGGACTGTATCACCTAAACATGGCTTATACTGTGACTGGAGAGAATAAAGGGACTGTATCACCTAAACACTGCTTATACTGTGACTGGAGAGAATAAAAAATGATTGAAAATGATCTATATATTGTGTGGGCAAAACTGCCAGCAAATGGCTCAATTAGGAGAA
This sequence comes from Pelodytes ibericus, assembly GCA_036172795.1. Lineage (NCBI taxonomy): Eukaryota > Metazoa > Chordata > Amphibia > Anura > Pelodytidae > Pelodytes > Pelodytes ibericus. The sequence continues at coordinate 89,880,425 of CM069864.1, forward strand.
AAATGTGTTTTAACTGTGACTTAATATGTAAATTACCAACATTTTCCAAAACTAGTTCATTTGCATATCAGGCCACAGGTGATGTCATGAGCAGGAGACTCCACAGACACATGTAAAACCCAATTTTCTCCTAATTTAAACATTTACTTGCTATTCTGCTCACACAATGTATAGATCATTTTCAGTCATATTTTTATTCTCTACAGTCACAGTAAAACCAATGTTGAGCTGATACCGTCCCTTTAAGCATTGACACACACAGAGCGTAGCCCAGTTACACTTGAGTATTTAAATGTGTCATAACCCTGAGAGCCTTGAATATCCGAGATGGGGAAGTCCCACTAATGACAGTATTTCCCCTGGGAATTTCCAGGTTGATCAATGGATGACTTCACCCTTGTCGAATAGTGGGGGAAAAAAAACTTACAACGTGATTTACAGTAACTGTCCCTTTAAATTGCAACGCTTTTGTTTTTAATAGAATCACATTTAAACTGTACATTATGCAAGCAAATTACCAGCGAATGTATAGGTGAAAGGGCTTTGTAAGTTGTTAGGCTGCTGTGTCTGTCTCTATGTCATTGTCATCCAGGAAAACACTACAGCTTTAACTGGTAGTCCTATATACAAGCCCCTCCCACAACGCTCAGCTTGCAATCCCAGCTTTTAAAAAACTCCTCAAGTGCCCAGGATTTCTTTTTTTGGGGGTTGTGGGGGGGTAGGGGGCAATGGGTTGTGGCTATGCCCTGACATTTGCATAGCCACACTGCCATGTTGCAGTTTCCCCCCTCTAGGCAGTGTGGGTTCAGTCACGCCCCCGCTTAGCGCCTCCATAGAATCCTAACTGTCTCCAACAGTCCATTTAGAATATTGAGAGGTATAAATACAGCCTGATTTTTTTGTTTTCCTAGGATCATGAAAACCTTTGTGAGTACGCCCAAATACCTTGTCACACCGGCTGTGGCTGCATGGTTGTAAGGAGACAACTCGCGGACCACTTGGAACACGAATGCGCCAACAACAGAACATTCTGCTCAAAATGCTCCCAGAGAATATCCAATAATGTGTTTCCAGTAAGAACGTAAATATGAATTTCTTTTATTATAGAAAAACAGAGAGAAGGTCTAATAAACTGGATCAAGGATTTCTGGATACAACTTAACAGGAAAGACAGGGGGGATATGATAGAAACATATGTAAAGGGAATCAACACAGTAAAGGAAGAGAGTATATTTAAAGGAAGAAAAACTACCACAACAAGAGGACATAGTCTTAAATTATAGGGGCAACGATTTAAAAGTAATATCAGGAAGTATTACTTTACTGAGAGGGTAGTGGATGCATGAAATAGCCTTCTAGCAGACATGGTAGAGGTTACTACAATGGAGGATTTTCAGCATGTGTCAGATAGACATAAGGCTATCCTAGATATCAGATAAAGCCAGAACATTGGGCATACTAGATGAGCCAAATGGTTCTTATCGGCTGTTTCTAATTTTTTATTTACTGTTCATATAATTTAACGATAACAAAAGAGCTCACAAAGAAATAAAAGAATAAAATATAGAGGAGATGGTGGCAGCAGTGGGACTAAAGTTAATGTTATGGCTGATCAGTGTATATGTATAATAATGTTATGGCTGATCGGTGTATATGTATAATAATGTTATGGCTGATCGGTGTAGATGGATAATAATGTTATGGCTGATCAGTGTATATGTATAATAATGTTATGGCTGATCACTGTATATGTATAATAATGTTATGGATGATCACTGTAAATGTATAATAATGTTATGGCTGATCGGTGTATATGTATAATAATGTTATGGCTGATCAGTGCATATATATATATATATAATAATGTTATGGCTGATCAGTGTATATGTATAATAATGTTATGGCTGATCGGTGTATATGTATAATAATGTTATGACTGATCATTGTATATGTATAATAATGATATGGCTGATCGGTGGATATGTATAATAATGTTATGGCTGATCAGTATATATGTATAATAATGTTATGGCTGATCAGTATATATGTATAATAATGTTATGGCTGATCGGTGTATATGTATAATGATATGGCTGATCAGTGTATATGTATAATAGTGTTATGGCTGATCGGTGTATATGTATAATAATGTTATGGCTGATCAGTGTATTTGCATAATAATGTTATGGCTGATCGCTGTATATGTATAATAATGTTATGGCTGATCGGTGTATATGTATAATGATATGGCTGATCAGTGTACATGTATAATAATGTTATGGCTGATCGGTGTATATGTATAATAATGAAATGGCTGATCAGTGTATATATATATATAATAGTGTTATGGCTGATCGGCGTATATATATATATATATATAATAGTGTTATGGCTGATCGGCGTATATATATATACATATATATATATATAATAGTGTTATTGCTGATCACTGTATATGTATAATAATGTTATGGCTGATCAGTGTATATGTATAATAATGTTATGGCTGATCGCTGTATATGTATAATAATGTTATGGCTGATCGGCGTAAATATATATATATATATAATAGTGTTATGGCTGATCGGCGTATATATATATTTATATATATATATATATATATATATATATATATATATAATAGTGTTATGGCTGATCGCTGTATATGTATAATAATGTTATGGGTGATCAGTGTATATGTATAATGATATGGCTGATCAGTGTATATATATATATAATAGTGTTATGGCTGATCGGTGTATATGTATAATAATGTTATGGCTGATCGCTGTATATGTATAATAATGTTATGGGTGATCGGTGTATATGTATAATGATATGGCTGATCAGTGTATATCTATAATAATGTTATGGCTGATCGTTGTATATGTATAATAATGATTTGGCTGATCAGTGTATAGCACACAGTGCATAGTGCGATAGCCCTTATTCCATCAAACCTTTACTATTTCACTGCCCATAAATGAAGTTTAAAATAAATTCTAAAAATAAAAAATGACAAGACGGTGGAAATTATTTTGTACTTTTTTTTGTAAAAAAAACTTTCCACATCAAATCTAAAGAAGGAATATGTAGGGGATGTTTCTGTGTCACTGTGTGATTCCTCTCCACTGGCCTGGGCTTTCGTTTTCATTCTGAGTACACGTTTCCCCTGCTAGTAATTACTCAGATAGTCCCTTTCTAGATGAGCAGAAGGTTGTTTTGTTTTTTTTATTAACAATGAAGATTATTGTAAAGGTCAAAATTGTAAAAATGTGGAACAATCAGGAAGAGCTTGGCACTGGTTTCTATGGCGACTGCACCATTTTTTTTTAATATTGCCCCACAAAAAGTTTTACTCTCCTTGCAGACTTTCAAAAAGGGGACTATACTACCTTTAAAGTTTAGAGATTTTTTTTTAATTCACACATTGGGGCCTGTACTCTAAAACGTGAACTATGGGAAATTGAAAAGGGAACTGCAAAAAAAAAAAAAAAAAACCCAGGCAAAAGCAGGAGCCTGTGATATCAATCACTCTCTAAAAATATGTACACACAGTATATCCCTCTGCTTAATAATTATTTTCCTGCTATTTTTTTTTTTTTTTTTACCTCTTCAGAAACACAATTGTGAGAAGGCTTTAGTGGAGAATCTTGCTGACAAAAAAACAGAGCATCAGGGTAAAGGAAAGGTGAGTGAATGGTTAATATACCTGGTAACTACTAATCATTCATGCTGCTAAACCACCGAAGAGTCTCTACTCTGCCTTCAAACTCCAGGCCAAAGTAGTTGAGTTGGAAAAATTCCCCCCATTCAGCTGCATTGGGAAAATTTTCCAACTCGGCTACTTTGGCCTTAGGTTTGAATTTCCTGTCTCAATTCCCGGCAGTTCTCTCTCTTTATTGAGTAGACCCTTAGGTTTAAAGACATTTCGTTGCTCTGGTTGCCAGCTCGCCAGGGATACGGTTTGAACTACTAATTAGGTGACAGGGGTCCTCTTAATGAATTTAAATTTTTCTGGTCCCTTTCTTTCATTTCTGTTACAAGCAAATCCCCGTCAAAACATATTAAAATGGCAATAACGTTTTTTTTTTTTAAATCTGGCGCCGATGTATATACTCTGAGCGCTGCCTCTCGACTGAGGCAGAGCTCGTTGGATGCTGGTGCATGCTGACAGATTGGTGTCAGCATGCAGTGAGAGATCCTCGTTTTTTGCATGCCACCAAGCAATGGGGCCTAAGAAAGGTCCCATCTGTATGTGGCAAACCTCTTTTTTTTTTTTGCATATCCTAAATTGGGCCCCTCTGTTGGCGGCATGCCACAAAAACGAGGATTTCTCTCCGTTCTAGCAGTGAGAGACTGTCAGCAACAGCTTCAGCCATGCCTTCAGTAGCTTAAACAGCGAAATGTATGGTTCAAATTTGCAGAAGGCTGAGAATTGTGAGGTCACTTTTTAACCATCTGTTACAGGGTCACACTGCCGGCGGGAGCTCCAAGAAAGAGGCGTGTCCTTTTTATAATTTTGGGTGCACTTTCCGAGTAAGTACAAATATGTGAGCCAATCTGCGTGGAGGGCGGACGTTCGGATATCATGGGTCATATATTGGCGAATGATGGTCAGCCGAACAAATTGGCCAGACTAGATCTTATCTTCCGACACCTTCCAAGTTTACTTTGTTATCTCTATAGATAAATAAAAAAGTATTGTAAAGGAGCAGTTTATTTTTAAATAAAAACAGGTTCTCTCTTATACGTATTGCACACGTTGCAAGTTTAGTCATCATTGGGGAGACTTTATCGTTTACTGTTTTTTCTTCCCAGGCTCCAGCTAAATCCCGAGAGCTGAGTGGGAGGATCATTAGAAGCTGCAAACCCGATATTTCCGATTTTTACTATTTTAATAAATACATTGAGTTTTTCTATTTATTTAACTTTAAGATACATGAAAAAAAGGTCACATGAGTCCATTATACATTTAATATTATTATTATTTTTATATATTCCGACAGAGAAATGTGCGTTTGACAAACACCGCTCTTTTTCTGTCCTACAGGGGTCGAAAGAAAAGATAAAGGAACATGAGAGGACGTCCGCCTCCCAACACTTGGCGTTGATTTTTCCTCTTATACTACAATTTAAGAGAGGCGACAGCTTGGTTTCCGACTCTCTGTCCAATTCTACAGGCTGTCCTTCCGCAAAATCCTTTGCCAGTCTGCAATCCTGGGAAAATGGACATAGGGATGGGGTCGTTGGGATAGATTATGGCCAGGAGACCGCTCGACCCAACGTAGAGTGCAACCTGCCGGGTCATACGCAGAGATTATTGGGTCTGGAATCGCGAGTCCAGGTGTTTGAGAATATAATAACTGTCCTGAACAGGGAACTGGATAACTGTCACGCGCGACTAGCGGCTGTACAGGAACAGAGCCTTGCAGAGCAGAACAAGCTCAAAAACATGGAACAGCAGGTAAATCCACTGGAGCCAGATCACAGTACAGGGGCCACGAGCGGCAAAAACGTATGAAAGATTGCATCAAGCGTTGGCTATATAAATGATTAAATCAATACAGGTCGAGGATCTCTTATCTGAAGAGCCATGATTCGAAGTGACCCAAAATCTGCAAAAAAAATATATTTTTGGGGGGTTAAGGTTCAGGCAAGGGATACTCACCTTCTTCGTATTGGATTTAGGCAATGTAGAACATTTATAGGGCTGGTATCCCAAATGCTGCCGTTTCCAAGCTGTTTTGGTAATGGGATACTCAACCTGTACAAATAAAGCATCCTTCTGATTTGTCTATGCCCGTAGAGCTTTATCAGGGGGCGGACATGTTGTTTAGAATCTTCGGTCAGATGAAAGAAGATCTGAACCAAGATTCTAAACAACATGTCCGCCCCCTGATAGATCTATACAGAACAAATATTCTAAACAACCTGTCTGCCCCCTGATAGAGCTATACAGAGCAAAGATTGAAACAACATGTCTGCCCCTTGATAGAGCTATACAGAGCAACGATTCTAAACAACATGTCTGCCCCCTTATAGAGCTATACAGAGCAAAGATTCTAAACAACATGTCTGCCCCCTGATAGAGCTATAGAGAGCAAAGATTCTAACCATACATATGTTTTATATCTCTGTCTATTAGTTACATTTTATTTGGAGATACTCACATGAGTTGGACAGCTCCATTCCTAACATTGCTTTGTCTGACTTGGACCCCCTCGTAGAGGATACTTGATCCATTAAAGTCGTCAGCAGTAGAATTAGGGGGAGCGCATGGACACTTGTTTGGCGCACTGCTACCACTTCCTCACTTCGATTTCGATACTTCCACAGGGAAGTAGGCAGGATACGATGTCACAAACCATTTTACATAGTGTGTAGTGCTTAAAGAAACATGTGCCCATTAATTAAACTTCCGCGCCAACGATGTGTATATAATAGCCTAATTTTGTTTTTCCTACCATGCCAGGTTGTAAGCTTGCAACGTGCCCTATCTGTAAAGGAAATGGCTTTTAGCCAGCTCAGTACACACATGCACAACCTCGAACAAACGACATACGATGGGATCTTTCTATGGAAAATCTCCAACCTGATGCTGAAATGTCAGGATGCCATCAGTGGACGTACTGTCGGTCTATATTCTCCAGGTGCGCGTAAAACCTATGACGAGATACAAGGGATATCGCTTAAAGAGACAGTACCATAAAAATGTTAGTCGAATCACATCCTCAGAGGTTGTGCCTTCAACTCACTAGTTCCTTAAAGGTTCCCACAAAGCCATGAGATGCTATGTGCTTTTGTCCTTAATGAGTGAACAAATGATTGAGTCCAATCCCCCTGGTTGTAGATACCACTGCTGGGGAAATCCCCTTTAAGAGGGCAGTTCCACTCAGAATTCTAAGGATTCCAAACAGCTAAGTTCAACGGAGACGTGTTGATTCCACAATAATGGCTAGGTAGGCAGGCCACTTCCTGTGTACTCCATCTCACTGGTGTCACTGAATATAGAGGCCTCTGTAACATTATTTTATATGTAAAGCCACAGGAGAACGGTAACTGGTTTTAATGATTAAACAACACATACAGAAAATATAATAAAAAGTAATGAAATACGGAAAAAGCTACCTGGAACTGCCTTTTAAAGGGACCCTACCACGAAAATGTTTTTTTATTATCCGACATAAATTTGCGGCTACTCAAACTTGACTGTGCTATAGATGATGATATAGGTGTCAGCTTTCAAGCAATATTAATCTAAGTTACTCGTGTTTATTCTTCTTTATCTATATTTACTGTGCTAAATCTCTGCAATGCTCTAGACATACTATTATTTCCTCACTGTATAAAATATATAAAGTTTAGAAACTTACAGTAACTTTAGTAAAAAGACAATTTTTGTGGGAACAGGAAATAGTTTTTTGTAATAAATATATGAAATAACAATATTTCTTTAAATAATGATAGAAAACATAATCATATATATAGAGACTGGACTCTGACTGGTGTCCCCTTTGATCTCCAGCTTTCTACTCTGCCAAGTACGGCTACAAAGTGTGCCTGAGGATCTACCTAAACGGAGACGGGGCAGGCAAAGGAACCCATGTGTCTCTCTTCTTTGTTATCATGAAAGGGGAATACGACACTCTTTTGCCTTGGCCCTTTAAGCACAAGGTAAGCATAGCGCACACAGTCAGGCCATTGTGTAGCTGACAGATGATCTCCGACTCGCCTGCGGCATTGCAGGGAACAGAAAAGGCAACTGCAAACTTAAGACCAGAGTAGCCGAAGCTTCATTGGAGATTTTTTCCAACACGGCTACATTGGCCTAAAGTTTAAAATTCCTGTCTCAAATTCCTTGCAGTCCTCTTTTTATTGCGTAGACCCTTTTTTTTTTCTTTGTGGGTTAATACATGTGCCGCTGTTTCTTTAAAACATGTCATAATTATACCTGGTAATTTCAGGGACTGTAGGTGTAACCCTTCCTCTCTGGGAGGCGGAGCGATGTTTAGCCCTGCCTACTCCTACATGGCGATACACAGCCCCTCCTACTCCTTTGAAGTACCGCTCCCTTTTTCTGGAAGGACGCCCCCTTTTGCAGATCCAGCCTCATCTAGGCACAGATTCCACCCCTTTTCGGGACCGCCCACTTCCCGCCCCATGGAGAAGAATAAATGGGATACATCTGGGCCAATGGCCACCACCGCTTCCACGCATAATCATAGCAAATAGAAACAGTAGCTGTCGTAGAAGGTTCACATGACATTAGTTAGTGTTCTGCTAAGCGCAGTTCCTCCTGCCACCACTAGAGGATGTGGTAAGTTTCTACCGCAGCTAGCTGATTGGGTCAGATCTAGGTTCTAGATGTCGAAGGCTCAAACTGGTCCCAGTTGAACCCACGTTCAAATTAGGTGATACCTAGTGTGATAATTCCTGGAGTGTCAGGTTAATTTCCTCCTTCTGCGAAGTTGGCCTTCTTTTTCAAAGCATGGGGGCTTTGACCACTTGATTGATCGTTCTCACTGTTGTATGTCCATTTGTTTTTTTTTTTAGGTCACCTTCATGCTTCTCGACCAAAGCAATAGGGAACACATTCTAGATGCCTTCCGCCCGGACATGGAGTCTGCCTCTTTCCAGCGCCCCGTCACGGATATGAACATTGCCAGTGGCTGCCCTTTGTTCTGCCCTCTCTCCAAGTTACAACTGCCCAAAAACCCCTACATCAGAGAAGACGCCATGTTCATCAAGTGTATCATAGAGACCAGTTCCTGAAAATGAAGCACGCGGCATGGACCACTGACACTTTCCGAGAAGAAAGCTTGAGACTCGACACGCACATCTATAATTACTGAACTCACAACAAAACATGGGAACGTTTGTATTAATATGTCTATTTATTGAAGATGGGTCAAGTTTTGACCTGGTTGCAGCCCTCTTATTTATCGCTCCCCTGAAGAAGGATCACCCCTGTTCGTAAGGACACTAAGCTATCGAGAATATGATGGTGAATGTCAAGTTACTTTTCCTTTGTAACCTTAGTCAAGACACTATCTCGCCACAATGTTACTGAAATCTATTTTCATCGCACTGTCTGTTATTGATGAATAAATATGTTATTATATGACGGGTTGGGTTTGTTGTGTGTATTGAATAGAGCAACTGCGGCTTGATATTTAAACCAAATCATCCTCCCTTGTAAGTAATTTGAAGGGATTAAAGGGATGGTCTAGTCCCCAAACTCACTTTGGTGCAAGATGAAGATCACTGCTTGTATAGTGCACTGGCTTTTATCCCTGTGTGATTTGATGAAGGCATTCTGTATAAATCACATTTTTAATATTTGACTCAAGCCCTCCCCCATTACTCTGCATGTTTACTGCAGGTGTGGCAGCACTGATTATATAGACACTGAGGAAATAAAGTTTTGTTTCATTTAGTCACTTCCTGTGCTGATGGAATAGAATACAAGGTGTAGACTGTAATAGACTAGGTCTTGTACACAGTAGGATCTCTGAACAGTGCAACACATTGCCTGATGACATCAATAGAGAGACAGGAAATTCCATTCATTTAAAAAAAAATTATTCTCATTGGTTCCTGTGGCAAAAAAATGAACAAAAAGTAAATTACTTTTACTCAGCTAGTATGGGCAGTCCTGGTTTCTTGCAAACTGCTGTAATTTCACAATTTTATCTAGCTGGAAGTATTTTATATTTTTTTTAAATGTAAAATGTAAAACATGCACTTTAAAGTACTTTGAAAGCACATTAATATGCATTAATATTTGGAAGATGCATATTTGGGCACCAGACAGTCCCTTTAAACTCTGTTAAAAATATTTTTTGTTAGGACCCGTCAATACTGGAGTATTCTGACACAGCGGTGGGCTAAGCTGGTCCCAATTTTTTTTTAATCTAAGACAGATGTGAGTGAGCTGATACTTTCATGTATGTGTTGTGACTGTGACTTTGGATGAATTATCAATTGTCACCCAAAGACAAACATTTGTTGTACATGCGACTGTCTAAAAGCTCTTTCGACAATATGCCATTTGAGCAACGAATTACAGACGCGCCCGGTATTTTGGAAGAGGTAATATACTAGCGATCAATACACAAATTGACAATCGACCCCCGACTTCCAGCAGCGATGAGAATGGTTAATCAACTTAAACTTGTTCTAGCTCGACACAAATCAATGCAATGGAAAATGAACACAAAAAAGTATTGTCTACTGGTCTACTTCTCAGTTTCTGGGCAACTCTTGGAGAAGGAAAAGGTGCAAGAATGGAGAACTGGCATCGTGGATCTGCATGGATGCATTAACTTGGCTAAAGTCAGGTTCGGGTGAGCTGTTACCCTTCACTTGCTCTATGTGGCAGTTTGCTAAACAGTCGAATGAGAGCACACACTGTGGGGTGGTACAGCTTTAATCCTTTGTAATACTGGGTCTGTCGGGTGCTGAGAACCAGTATCCTTGCTAAAACTGGCTTCAAACTATCAGAATCCATATTCTTGTGTACAGTTCAAATTGGAATAATAGTCAGAATGTTTACCTGTATACACTGCTGCTTACACTAGAGGTCACGACTACCACTCAAGGTCATAGCAATACATATTATGCACCTATTATTATATATATTACTATATAAGTGATAGCGTAAAAAACCACCAAAGTATCCTACATACTTACCCCTACCCCACAGGACATGCCCCCTCACCCACACTGCAAACCCAGGAATTACCCCTGCCGTCCAGGTCATGCCCTGGAACTCACATTGCACCTCCTGGGCTTACCCCTGCCCTAAATGCATGCCCCATTACCCCCATTGCACACACAAGATATGTCCCATCACCCACATTGTATGTCCAAGACTTACCCCTGCCCTTAATACATGCCCCATCACTCACATTGCATGTCCAAGACTTACGCCTGCCCTAAATACATGCCCCATCACACACATTGCACATAGAAGACATGTCCCATCACCCACATTGCATGTCCAAGACTTACCCCTGCCCTTAATACATGCCCCATCACTCACATTGCATGTCCAAGACTTACGCCTGCCCTAAATACATGCCCCATCACACACATTGCACATAGAAGACATGCCCCATCACCCACATTGCATGTCCAAGACTTACCCCTGCCCTTAATACATGCCCCATCACACACATTGCACATAGAAGACATGCCCCATCACCCACATTGCATGTCCAAGACTTACCCCTGCCCTTTATATCATGCCCCATCACCCACATTGCACATAGAAGACATGCCCCCATCACCCACATTGCATGTCCAAGACTTACCCCTGTCCTTAATACATGCCCTATCACCCACATTGCACACCCAGGGTTTACCCCAGCACCCCAGAACATGCCCCATCACCCACATTGCATGTCCAATACTTACCCCTGCCCTAAATGCATGCCTCATCACCCACATTGCACACACAAGATATGTCCCATCACCCACATTGCATGTCCAAGACTTACCCCTGCCCTTAATACATGCCCCATCACTCACATTGCATGTCCAAGACTTACGCCTGCCCTAAATACATGCCCCATCACACACATTGCACATAGAAGACATGTCCCATCACCCACATTGCATGTCCAAGACTTACCCCTGCCCTTAATACATGCCCCATCACTCACATTGCACATAGAAGACATGCCCCATCACCCACATTGCATGTCCAAGACTTACCCCTGCCCTTTATATCATGCCCCATCACCCACATTGCACATAGAAGACATGCCCCCATCACCCACATTGCATGTCCAAGACTTACCCCTGCCCTTAATACATGCCCCATCACCCACATTGCAAACACAATATGTGCCCCATCACCCACATTGCACACACAATACGTGCCCCATCACCCACATTGCAAACACAATACGTGCCCCATCACCCACATTGCACACCCAGGATTTACCCCAGCACCCCAGAACTTGCCCCATCACCCACATTGCACACCCATAACATGCCCAACGTCTCTACTGGCAAACGTAATCCCCCCCCCCCCCAGGGCTGTCACCCCCTGATGGTGGCCCAGCTCAGTAAGCAGTGGTACACACATTGAGATAAATGCACAGATTATGTCCTGCAGCGCCCCTTTAATTGACTACCCTCAATGTTCACAGCAGGATCCCTTGTCCCTGACGTCATCGCCTTGTAACGTCACGGAGAAGGTGAACGCAAAGTGTGAGCAAGCGTCACTGTCAGCGAGCGTTGTGTGGGCCGAGGTGAAAAATCCCCCACATTCCCAGCGTATTCACAACATAACCCCTTAGTTATCTGAATGACTGAGCAAACTCCATCACATCCGTGTTTAGATAAAACCTCCAGAACCCAAAGGGTTAAATATGCTGAGTGGTACACGCCAACCCCCAATAAGCTGCCTTATTAGTCATGATGAGAGGAAGCCAGTTTCACACCTATTTATACCTTTTGAGTGGGAGTCTGACGATTCCTGGATATTTTGTGAAATATAATCATATTATATCTTTTAATGCAGAGATTGGCCGAGTGTCTGTATCAGGATCCAGGGTCTGCGGCAAAGTCCACAGATCATCTCTTTATTGTCTGCCACAGACCCCAGTAAATGTCCACCCCTTACTCTCTGTTATTGCTCCCTTTGGGTTTGTTGCCCCGTCACAGTGATCCCCCCTCTCCCTCCCTGTGCACTATCTTACCTCCATGTGTGATGCTGGTTACAATGAACTCACAAGTGCCACCTCAGAGGCTCCACAGTGGTCAGCCATGCCACAGGGTCCACCATCACTGCACTACAAGGACTGTCACCCAAACATTGCTAAAAAAAATATCTGAAAAAAGGTCTAACATTAAATGTGGTGTCTCATGGGTTGAAGGATAAAACCTACCAGGAAAGGTTAAAGCATCTTAACATGTATAGCTTGGAGGAAAGACGTAACAGGGGGGATATGATAGAAACATTTATATACATAAAGGGAATCAACACAGTAACGGAGGAGAGTATATTTAAAGGAAGAAAAATCACCACAACTAGAGGACATAGTCTTAAATTAGAGGGGCAACGATTTAAATGTAATGTCAGGAAGTATTACTTTACTGAGAGGGTAGTGGATGCATGGAATAGTCTTCCAGTAGAAGTGGTAGAGGTTAATACAGTGAAGGAGTTTAAGCATGAATGGGATAGGTATAAGGCTATCCTAGATATAAGATAAGGCCAGGGACTAATGAAAGTATTACTTTACTGAGAGGGTAGTGGATGCATGTAATAGTCTTCCAGTAGAAGTGGTAGAGGTTAATACAGTGAAGGAGTTTAAGCATGCGTGGGATAGGTATAAGGCTATCCTAAATATAAGATAAGGCCAGGGACTAATGAAAGTATTACTTTACTGAGAGGGTAGTGGATGCATGGAATAGTCTTCCAGTAGAAGTGGTAGAGGTTAATACAGTGAAGGAGTTTAAGCATGAATGGGATAGGTATAAGGCTATCCTAGATATAAGATAAGGCCAGGGACTAATGAAAGTATTACTTTACTGAGAGGGTAGTGGATGCATGTAATAGTCTTCCAGTAGAAGTGGTAGAGGTTAATACAGTGAAGGAGTTTAAGCATGCGTGGGATAGGTATAAGGCTATCCTAAATATAAGATAAGGCCAGGGACTAATGAAAGTATTACTTTACTGAGAGGGTAGTGGATGCATGGAATAGTCTTCCAGTAGAAGTGGTAGAGGTTAATACAGTGAAGGAGTTTAAGCATGCGTGGGATAGGCACAAGGCTATCCTAGATATAAGATAAGGCCAGGCACTAATGAAAGTATTCCATTACTGAGAGAGTAGTGTATGTATGGAATAGTCTTCCAGTAGAAGTGGTAGAGGTTAATACAGTGAAGGAGTTTAAGCATGCATGGGATAGGTATAAGGCTATCCTAGATATAAGATAAGGCCAGGGACTAATGGAAGTATTACTTTACTGAGAGGGTAGTGGATGTATGGAATAGTCTTCCAGTAGAAGTGGTAGAGGTTAATACAGTGAAGGAGTTTAAGCATGCATGGGATAGGTATAAGGCTATCCTAGATATAAGATAAGGCCAGGGACTAATGAAAGTATTACTTTACTGAGAGGGTAGTGGATGTATGGAATAGCCTTCCATTAGAAGTGGTAGAGGTTAATACAGTGAAGGAGTTTAAGCATGCGTGGGATAGACACAAGGCTATCCTAGATATAAGATAAGGCCAGTGACTAATGAAAGTATTACTTTACTGAGAGGGTAGTGGATGTATGGAATAGTCTTCCAGTAGAAGTGGTAGAGGTTAACAGAATGAAGGAGTTTAAGCATGCATGGGATAGGTATAAGGCTATCCTAGATATAAGATAAGGTCAGGGACCAATGAAAGTATTACTTTACTGAGAGAGTAGTGGATGCATGTAATAGTCTTCCAGTAGAAGTGGTAGAGGTTAATACAGTGAAGGAGTTTAAGCATGCGTGGGATAGGTTTAAGGCTATCCTAGATATAAGATAAGGTCAGGGACTAATGAAAGTATTACTTTACTGAGAGGGTAGTGGATGTATGGAATAGTCTTCCAGTAGAAGTGGTAGAGGTTAATACAGTGAAGGAGTTTAAGCATGCGTGGGATAGGTATAAGGCTATCCTAGATATAAGATAAGGTCAGGGACTACTGGAAGTATTTAGAAAATTGGACCGATGGACTAGATGGACTGAATGGTTCTTATCTGCTGACACATTCTATGTTTCTATGTTTCTTCTCTTTATGACATCGTCTGTGTCACAAAGACATTTTGACATTGCACAGTCATGAGTTCAACAAAGAGAGGCTGATTCCACAGTAATGGCTCACAGACAATTTCTCCGCGGGGAGCATGAAAACTGCTACGAAGGAAGAAAGTCCTTCATCCCAGAGTGTTTGGATTAAGCGTTCTATATTTTTAATATAATAAAACCATGTGCAACGTAAGAAAAGAAATACAGCTTTAAGGGATTACCAACTCTTTAATTTTGTAATAACGGCAGACAAATCTATATTCAGGGTTCAGAGGTCTTAATTCCCAGTGGGCAAATCAATTAGTGTCAGATTTCTTTCGTTTGTTTAAATTCATTCATCTCTGAGTTATGCTGGAGGATAACGCCACTCTCTCCTACACACCAGCGGTATATTGTGTGAACGCAGCTTTCTCAGCGTGCGCTCAAGGTTTTTTCCCAGAGGTTATGTTTAACAAGAACGTACTTGAACATCAAAATAAAGATTTGGCTGCGATCCGTAGACCCCTTTTTAAAAAAAAATATTTACAAAAAAGAAAGGTGCTGGGAACCACAATGTTTTGTAAAATGAAAATTGTACATTTTTGATCAAACCCCAAAGGCTATTTATTAAAACTGTTGCAATTTTTTTTTGGCTTATTTAAGTAATTTAATTTCACAATGGAGCCAATTCCTCATAAACGGACTCACATCGGAGAACTTCACACTTTTGTCGACTAAATGGTCTCAGTGTATTTTTTGTAACGGTCCAGCAGTTTGAAAGATAGTTTCAATAAAAAAAAATATTTTTACACGACCTGTCCTTTGTGCGTTGAATAATTATATTTCCCAGCATGCAGCTTTCCTCTACTTCCTGAGTAACTAGTTACCCTCTTTGGTTTCCAGTGCCCGTTCTATAATCATATATTTGGTGTAATTCCTGAAAAAGACACGATTTGCTCCAACTTCCAGCAATATCATTTTATTTTAAAATAAAGTATATTGTCTAAAAATAACTTAGCACAGTGACATAATGCCCTACAGCACTGACAACAGTGTCACATTGCCCCAACAGCACTTGCCTCCATGTCACATTGCACCCACAGTACTTGCCACACTGTCACATTGCCCCCACTGCACTTACAACAGGGTCACATTGCCCCAACAGCACTTTCCACCGTGTCACATTGCCCCCACTGCATTTACAACAGTGTCACATTGCCCCAACAGCACTTGCCACCATGTCACATTGCACCCACAGTACTTGCCACACTGTCACATTGCCCTCACTGCACTTACAACAGGGGTACATTGCCCCAACAGCACTTGGCACCATGTCACATTGCACCCACAGTACTTGCCACACTGTCACATTGCCTCCACAGCACTTGCCACCATCTCACATTGCCCCAACAGCACTTGCCACCGTGTCACATTGCCCCCACTGCACTTACAACAGTGTCACATTGCCCCAACAGCACTTGCCACCATGTCACATTGCGCACACAGTACTTGCCACACTGTCACATTGCCCCCACTGCACTTACAACAGGGTCACATTGCCCCGACAGCACTTGCCACCGTGTCACATTGCCCCCACTGGACTTACAACACTGTCACATTGCCCCAATAGCACTTGCCACCGTGTCATATTGCACCCACAGTACTTGCCACACTGTCACATTGCCCCAACAGCACTTGCCACCGTGTCACATTGCCCCCACTGGACTTACAACACTGTCACATTGCCCCAACAGCACTTGCCACCGTGTCATTTTGCACCCACAGTACTTGCCACACTGTCCCATTGCCCTCACAGCACTTGCCACCTTAGAAACTGGGCAATACGGAACTTATAATAGCCCAGGAGTTTGAAAAGCATTGAGAATCATTTTCTAATTTCTTCAGAGATAAAATTCACGAACGTGTGAAATTTGATCATCAAACGCTTGTTTTTCTCCGTACTGGAAGATTGTAATAGAAAAAAATAACGATTCTATCTCCAAGTTTCTGCACCTCCCATTGTTTACTGTTGGTCTTTTGGGTGTAAGTAGCAGGGTTACAGGCGATGTATCCATACAAGGTGACCAGTTTCTATGGCAAGGTGTGTGAATAATGCCATAGAACAATACCATAAATAACAATTTCCATACTGTCAGAAGCCAATTACTTTACCATGTATTGTTTTTAATACTATAAGACCAAGACTGGGAGAAAAGTATAGTTATCCAGTTATGACAAATTCCTGGGAAAATAAATCCATATTCAAAAATTACTCCATTTAAAAGATAAATATGAAGTTATTTGTTCCAGTTTTTGTTTCTTTTCAGGACTTAACTTGAAAGCATACCATTTGCAAGCTTTCTCCTGGAGACTGGACTAGTCCGCCATGACATCAACAGCTGAAGCACAAAATGGGAGTGGCCAGCATCTCTTGGGGACCAATCAGCTGTCTCCTATAAAGATGTATGGGAATGCTCGCTGCACCTTATGTGCAGCGACCTCACACAACTGGCAAGTACTGTGGGGGCATCGCCACTGTGTGGCATCGCACAACTGTTCTGCTCCGCCAATCGTTGCTGAGAAAGAAAAATAAAGAACTTCTGGCTGAAGCTGTCACAACACATGGACATATAACCCAGTGCCTCTGCACTGAATGTTTTGCAAGTAAGCAAAAGCAGAGCGAAGGCTAAAGAAGGATGCTTTGCATGAAATGCATGAGGAATTCCTGCTTGCATTTGTATGCTAAAAAAAAAAATAGCCAGTACAAATGTACAATATAAACACTGTCAGATTACAAATGGACCAAAGTGAATGGAGGAATGGAGTGTCTCTCTAACTTGTCAGAGATTAAGCCTCAAAAATGTTTGCTGAATATTTTACACAGACATCAAGGCTCACCCGTCCAAAATGATCTTATTTTGAACCTTTGGATAATACCAGGTTTTCACTGTTTATTTCTCACCTGCCCTGACATTGGCTTTATACATTTGTTGCTTTGCTTTTGCTCTCCTGCCCTGACATTGGCTAAATACGTTGGGTTGTTTTGCTTCGGCTCTCCTGCCCTGATATTGGCTGAATACATTTGTTGTTTTGCTTCGGCTGTCCTGCCATGACATTGGCTTAATTCATTTGTTGTTTTGCTTCGGCTGTCCTGCCCTGACATTGGCTTAAAACGTTTGTTGCTTTGCTTCGGCTGTCCTGTCCTGACATTGGCTTAATACGTTGGGTTGTTTTGCTTCGGCTGTCCTGCCCTGACATTGGCTTAAAACGTTTGTTGCTTTGCTTCGGCTGTCCTGTCCTGACATTGGCTTAATACGTTGGGTTGTTTTGCTTCGGCTGTCCTGCCCTGACATTGGCTTGTCAAGACTGCTATATCCAGCCGGCCACATGGATCCCGGTCAGTTCCTGATCTTCTATCTCTGGGTTAAAATGTAGGGCATTGCTGATAACACGGCTTAGTTGGTGGGAGTGGATAGATGTCATGTGTCTTCGCAGCCCAGAGTGATGGGCTAGTGTACAGAGGCTGAAATGGAAAAAGACATCATATTGGGCGTAATTCTTCCTGTGAGAAACTGACGACCTTGGATTTGCTTTGGATACATCAGCTTTTGTTGTTTGATGCAAGATAACCTGTTTCTCCCGAGAGAAGTCTGAGGACAGTGAAAGATTTGGAATAACTGCTGCTTTAAAAGAGTATATCAATTCCTCAAATCGTTCTCCAGAGGCTGTATCAAATTATCAATACATAAAGGCTGTGTATTACGAATCAGGCAGGGTTTTACTTTCCTCAATGTGGCGAAAGTACCTGCCTGGGGGTCAAACACACCAAGTTTGGGAAGTTTACTTTTCGCTTCATATTTAGAAGGCCTAACCGGACGAGTTCTCCATCTTCTAAACCGTGTAACAGAGACGTTAGAAACATACACAGAACACGAGTCCTTGAGAACCGCTCTAGATGGGGCCATGTCTCTTGTCCCACCACCGCTCACATGTCCCAGGCCTTGGGAGCATCTCCCTAATCTCCTAATGGGGCCATGTCTCTTGTCCCACCACCGCTCACATGTCCCAGGCCTTGGGAGCATCTCCCTAATCTCCTAATGGGGCCATGTCTCATGTCCCACCACCGCTCACATGTCCCAGGCCTTGGGAGCATCTTCCTAATCTCCTAATGGGGCCACGTCTCTTGTCCCACCACCGCTCACATGTCCCAGGCCTTGGGAGCATCTCCCTAATCTCCTAATGGGGCCATGTCTCTTGTCCCACCACCGCTCACATGTCCCAGGCCTTGGGAGCATCTTCCTAATCTCCTAATGGGGCCACGTCTCTTGTCCCACCACTGCTCACATGACCCAGGCCTTGGGAGCATCTCCCTAATCTCCTAATGGGGCCATGTCTCTTGTCCCACCACCGCTCACATGTCCCAGGCCTTGGGAGCATCTTCCTAATCTCCTAATGGGGCCACGTCTCTTGTCCCACCACCGCTCACATGTCCCAGGCCTTGGGAGCATCTTCCTAATCTCCTAATGGGGCCACGTCTCTTGTCCCACCACCGCTCACATGACCCAGGCCTTGGGAGCATCTCCCTAATCTCCTAATGGGGCCACGTCTCTTGTCCCACCACCGCTCACATGTCCCAGGCCTTGGGAGCATCTCCCTAATCTCCTAATGGGGCCACGTCTCTTGTCCCACCACCGCTCACATGACCCAGGCCTTGGGAGCATCTTCCTAATCTCCTAATGGGGCCACGTCTCTTGTCCCACCACCGCTCACATGTCCCAGGCCTTGGGAGCATCTCCCTAATCTCCTAATGGGGCCACGTCTCTTGTCCCACCACCGCTCACATGACCCAGGCCTTGGGAGCATCTCCCTAATCTCCTAATGGGGCCACGTCTCTTGTCCCACCACCGCTCACATGACCCAGGCCTTGGGAGCATCTCCCTAATCTCCTAATGGGGCCACGTCTCTTGTCCCACCACTGCTCACAAGTCCCAGGCCTTGGGAGCATCTTCCTAATCTCCTAATGGGGCCACGTCTCTTGTCCCACCACCGGTCACATGTCCCAGGCCTTGGGAGCATCTTCCTAATCTCCTAATGGGGCCATGTCTCTTGTCCCACCACCGCTCACATGACCCAGGCCTTGGGAGCATCTCCCTAATCTCCTAATGGGGCCATGTCTCTTGTCCCACCACTGCTCACATGTCCCAGGCCTTGGGAGCATCTTCCTAATCTCCTAATGGGGCCATGTCTCTTGTCCCACCACCGCTCACATGTCCCAGGCCTTGGGACCAGTTCTCTAATCTCCCGATGGGGCCCATAGATTATTTTACTAATATTAAAAAGACTGTATCAAATAAACATTGTCTCTACTGTGAATATACAGAATAAAAAAATGATTGAAAATGATCCACAGCATTAGGGGCTACGCTAATTTTGAAATTGACATCTCAATTCCCGGTCTGTATTGAGTAAACCCTATAGTGTTATCAAAATTACAAACAATGGCCTAAATTAGGAGAAAAAATGTCTGTGGAGTCTCCTGTTTATGACATCCCCTGTGGATTAATATGCAGATTACACAATTCCTACTGAAAAGCAGCTAATTTGCATATCAGGCCACAGGTGATGTCATCAACAGGAGACTCCACAGACACCTTGTAAACACAATTTTCTCCTATTTTAGGCTTTTGATTACAATTCTGCAAACACAGATCATTTTCAATATTTTTTTTATTCTCTACATTCACAGTACAAACTATATTTTGGTGATACTTTCCCTTTAACTACCCCTGCTCTATACAGCCCAACATTACAAATGCAACAAACAAAGCTTCTTTTTTCGTTCCCACAAAACCATCTGTTCCATATCATATCTTCTCTCGGAAGCCCCCGAGGCATGTCTGAATTATATTTACCCACGCAGGACGGAGATACATAGTACAAATTCGTGTTCCTTTTTCAGAAAAAAAAACATACATGTGAATCTCGTTTGGTTACAATATAACAAACTGTATGATGAGGGATATGTGTGTGACGCACAAATCATGTTTACAAACACTGAAAGGTCGTTAACATGGTATGTGCAACGGATCACACAAAAACATTGCATTATTTATAAATACGAAGAATTGGCAGTCACAACCCGCAGGGGATTCCAACAAAAAAAAAAAAAAAACAGCTTATAGCGAATTGACAATTAAGTGGCAAAAACACAGTCAAGTTAATAAAAAAAACAACAAATCAGCAATAAAATGAAAGTATGTTTAACTGAAGGATTGCATCAAGGCCGGACATTTTAAAGGGACTGTATCACCTAAACACTGTTTTTACTGGGCATGTAGAGAATAAAATAACTGAAAATGATCTATACATTGTATTAGCAAAACTGCAAGCAAATTCCTAAATTAGGAGAAAAATGGGTTTTAAATGTGTCTGTGGGTCTCCTGCTTATAACATCACCTGTGGCACGGTATGCAAATTAACTTAAGTTATTCGTTTGCTTGCAATTCTGCTAATACAATGTATAGATCATGTTTATTCATTTTATTCTCTACAGTCACAGTATAAGCAATGTTTAGGTGATACAGTCCATAAACTATTCCATACATCCACTACCCTCTCAGTAAAGTAATACTTTCATTAGTCCCTGGCTTTATCTTATATCTAGGATAGCCTTATACCTATCCCACCCATGCTTAAACTCCTTCACTGTATTAACCTCTACCACTTCTACTGGAAGACTATTCCATGCATCCACTATCCTCTCAGTAAAGTAATACTTTCATTAGTCGCTGACCTTATCTTATATCTAGGATAGCCTTATACCTATCCCATGCATGCTTAAACTCCTTCACTGTATTAACCTCTACCACTTCTACTGGAAGACTATTCCATGCATCCACTACCCTCTCAGTAAAGTAATACTTTCATTAGTCCCTGGCCTTATCTTATATCTAGGATAGCCTTATACCTATCCCATGCATGCTTAAACTCCTTTACTGTATTAACCTCTACCAGTTCTACTGGAAGACTATTCCATGCATCCACTATCCTCTCAGTAAAGTAATACTTCCATTAGTCGCTGACCTTATCTTATATCTAGGATAGCCTTATACCTATCCCATGCATGCTTAAACTCCTTCACTGTATTAACCTCTACCACTTCTACTGGAAGACTATTCCATGCATCCACTACCCTCTCAGTAAAGTAATACTTTCATTAGTCCCTGGCCTTATCTTATATCTAGGATAGCCTTATACCTATCCCATGCATGCTTAAACTCCTTCACTGTATTAACCTCTACCAGTTCTACTGGAAGACTATTCCATGCATCCACTATCCTCTCAGTAAAGTAATACTTCCATTAGTCGCTGACCTTATCTTATATCTAGGATAGCCTTATACCTATCCCATGCATGCTTAAACTTCTACTGGAAGACTATTCCATGCATCCACTACACTCACTGTAAAATAATACTTCCTGATATTACTTTTAAATCTTTGCCTTTCTAATAACAGCTAACGTGGAATGGCCGGTCCCCTTTCATGCAGGAATATTTTTATATTTTTGCAGGTTTTTCACAGACCTTCACACAGCGTGAGCAGACAGGCGTTATAGACTCAAACCAGTTTCCCTACCTAATTCTCCCTTATTTTCCCTTATTCTCAGCAGATGTGTTCAAACTTGCCATAATTCAGAAAGTTACAGAAAATAAATGTTTGACATTTAGTGCATCCAGAACAAGCTATGCATTCCTGGGCAGCCCAGACACATCCTTAGTGAGAAGGAGTATTTAATATTTAAGGAATTTCAGTAGGTTATGTGTAATTTGCATATCTGGCCACAGGTGATGTCATAAACAGGGGACTCCACAGACACATTTAAAACACATTACCCCCTTAATTTGCATGCCGTTTTGCTAACACAATCTATAGATCATTTTCAATCATTTTTTATTCTCTACACAGTAACAACAATGTTTAGGTGATACAGTCTCTTTCAGGACTCCCTCTCTGATAATAATAATTATAGAAATAATGTACCATTAGGCTAAACATATACATTAAGGTAAAATGATTCCATTTGAATAAATTATTTTGTTTATTTACCCCTGTGCTCCCCTGAGTATTACATCTTCAGAATCTGAGCGGTTCTGGGTTTGGTAGGCTAACTCACAGAAAGGGTGGATCAATTTGGAGGTGTGGGAGGAGCTATCTGTAGCCAATCAGAAGAAAGAGACACTCCCATGAGGAGCCAAAATTCAGCTTGTTAGCCTTTGGGGTAACTCGAGAAAGATCGGAGTGGTGACAGACCATTTACAAACTGGCCGACAACCAAATGAAGAGAATTTAGCATTTTCCAAAAATATAAATTTCAGGACTTCTCTGAGGTTTTATATACTTAATTAATGGAATACTATTATTAGAAAGAGACCCAATAAAGGTGCTTTACCACTTAGTATACTGCATATTACACATTTATAACTAAACATGGCATTCAGAAAACACAATGCATATTACTTTTGACCTATGGAAACCTAGCTAGAAATAAGTCATTACTTTGGCTCTACATTGCCAACTTCGGATTTTCTCCGGGGCTGACTAATTCTAACCTGCGGCCATGTGACACAAGGACATAGTAAAAGCCTCTGTAACCATAGCAACAGAAAACCCTTCCCTTAAAAAGTTGCATGACAAGGAAAATCCAAAAAATGCAAAAAGCTTCTAAAAATGTAATGCTTAACATGATAAAAAATGTCATCTTCAGGCTGGAGTGTCACATTCGCATCCAGTTTTAAAGAGCCAGTTCCAGTATTTTTGCCTTTGTCTCCAAGCCCCTCCTTATTGGAATGTCCGTGAATTTAGGAGCCCCGGTCAAATTATTTTCAGTGTAAAACTACAGGAGAGCTGGAAATATAAATGAATTTCACATCAAACACGTGTGTAACATACAGCAAATAAGTGAGAAGGAGCTTATGGGGGTTCCCTACTGCATGGACAAAGCTTGTCTGTGGGGGGGGGGGGGGGGGGTAATAACATTAAATCACACCCCCTACCCCCCCCCCCCCCCAAATGTGAAAGCACAAAGGTGGAAGTCTTAAAAATTAACGGTATAAGGAATGCGTAGAACTGAGCTTCCTTAAAGAAAAATTTAAAGAACCCAGCAGCTGTCTCATGGTGTATTATTTTGACCCTCCCCGGCGCAGTTTACATACTTTTTTTTCTAGGTTTAATGGTCAGGCTACTCAAATATATTGGAATGCACGAGAAATTAAAAATGACAAAAAGGTGATGACATCAGTGTCTTTCATGATCATTCATCACGGCTCTGAGGCCGTATTAAAAAAAAAATATATTATCTGTAAATAATCTGGTTGGTGACTAAAGGAGTCTGAGATCTGAGGTTGTTCTGCTTGATTAATCGTACATTTTTCAAGCTGTGAATAAGACAACGGATACATGAGCTGGAGGACATGTCTGTTCGGATATTGAGAGCTCTGGTACTGATGCTACAAATATCCCTTGTTTACCCACAGGCCCAGATCCTTATCTTCATCCATAAAACTGCCATCTATGCATTGTGTTTGCATCATTGCAAGACAATGTATAGGCGTCTGGGCTATCTGAGCTCTCTCTGGTTTATAGCATTGTGGATTAATATGCAAATGACAAAAATGGTAAAACATGAGTAAGGAGCAATTTGTGACTATTTGTAACATTTTGCGCTTGTTTTCCCTGATTTGCGCTTCTTCCGTTTATTTTTATTTAGCGTGCATTTTTCCGGTTGCGCTAATAAATTGCGATTAGATTTGCGCACGCTAAAGAGCTTTGCAGATATTTTGTGGAAAATAATTCTTATTTGCGTGCGAAAATGACACCGGCTTTTAGCGAGCGCTATCAAAAGAGGTAGAAAAAATATTCGCAAACTTGCCTGTTTTTATTCGCAATTATGCCCGTTTTTAGTCGCAGTTTGCCCGTATGTACTATTGGAGTGTTAAATGTTTAGTACATTGCAATAGGAGCAAAGCGCAAATAGTTGCACATAAAATATATTTGATTTAGTTTTTTTTGTCCAAATTTGGGTCCATCCTGGCATTAATACTGGCTATACACAGTGTAAAACAAGAGAATTTAACTCCAGACCGCTGTTAAGTGTACAAGAGGAGATCTAGGTCAAACTGGCGGGGTGTTGAATGTCACGTGGCGTTGCGTGTCTCCTCCCCTTTTTAGCTTTGATTTGAGTGTTCTTAAGGTATTCCTTTATTTTCTCTGTTTTATCTTCAACTTTCAGATTATATAGAGTTTCATTGCAGATTGTACCTATTTGTTCAGGAGGGGTATACACTTTCTTATTACTTACAATCTTATATATGCGGTTGTTAGCTTGTTTTTGTTTTTCAATCTATTTGTCAGTGTTTTGTCCACTGTGTTATTTTTGTGGTACCTCTGTTGTTGAAGTCTTTCCAAATTTTTTTGTGGCGAATTCTAACTCTAATTCATTAATCCTCTTATTTATTTATTTATTTATTTTTTTATCTTGGAGGGTTTTAGATCTAACTTTTGATGGTGAAAGTTTATTGTAAACTTTTCTAAAATTTCTAAACTCTAAATTTAGAAATTTAGAAATCATATAATTGATTTTGGTGTGTTGCTAATGTCTTACCTCTTTGCTTATTTGCCCTTATACCCATTTTTATTAATTGTCCGCGTATTACGCATTTGTATGCGCACCAGAAAGTTGTTGTTTTTTAATATGGTTCACATTATTTCCCTTAAAATATCTTTCTGTCACTAGTCTTATCAGGTCGGCATTTATTTTTTATTTTTTATTTTTTTAAAGTGGCAAGGGACAAAGGGGCATTTAAACCAACAGTGGCACAGGATCGTTAGGGCACCTGTCACCGTGGGCTGGGATACTCAGTACTCGTATAAGTCACTTAGACCTCCACTGAGTGCAGGAGGATTAGTCATCGCTTCTGATTAGCAGGGGATCTGTACGTCCAGAGAGAGAGACATTCCACGTATGAGATCAGGTTACTGGACTTCTGGGGGAATAAAGGGGCACTTTACATATTTAAAGGCACAGCTGGTATCAAAAATGTGATGGTGGTTCATAGGCAGGGATAGGCCACGTGTCCGTGGCAAGGTCTGTGAAGGTCCGCAGAACATTATTTAATTGCCACTGTCAACTCCTGATCATAGGAAAACCAGTGGTAGGAAGATTGCACAATAACTCTCAGGGAATAATGGGGCAGTGTGTTAAAACTACACATTTCGGATAACTCCCGGTTATGGTTTTGTACCCACTCAGAAACCTGCTCATCCCAATTCAGTGGGAGACCCCCAGTAGTAGACAACTGATGTATGAATGGCAGGCATAAAGGAAACAAAGGAGAAAGGATCAGTGCTACACATAACAATTCTTTATCTAGCCTCTGGATGAGGATGAGGTAAAAACGCGTTGGGGAGGAGGAGGCCAGCACTTTCACTTCTCAAGCACTGCTTACTGGACTGTGAATGCCAGAGAAAATGTATTGCTACTTTTTTTTTTTTTTTAGATGTAAGAACTTTTAGGGGTTTTTTTGTGTAGTATAGAGCTGCACTGATTCTTCCTTCTTTTTTCCCTTATGTCTGCCACTCGGTAGGTCCGTTTGGGACTTCGACGGGTCCACCTACGGAGAATGTACAAGAAAGAAGGTATAGTGTTTTACACCATCCAAAATGAAAGTGCTAGATTTCAAGGGAGTGAGGTGAGGAATGAAGCTAGAATGTGTATTTTTTTAGATTCTGGGGTCTGATTTAAAGAGCTTGCAATCTGCTATAGAAAGGCCGTTCTTTCGGAAGGCCCTGAATATAGTCCTGTGGCCGGCTTAGCATTTCAGAGTTAAATTGAAATGTTTAGAGACCGGTTACCGCAGTAACGGATGTGATCTGACCGTGTAGCTAAATCAGCAGTAATTGTACTGAAATAATATACATGTGGCTGGCAGATCACAGGAGAATCTTTGAATCCTCTTACTGGATGGAATTTTGTGCAAATGTTTTTCCAAGTGATAGAGAACATTTATCTAGAATGTTTTCTTTTGTGGGGTCCCACGATATATGTATATATAACCATAGGAAGAAGTGGTTTATATCAGCTGAGTAGCACATGCTCTTCATGTTGTGAAGATCTTAACCATGTAAAGTTTCTGACAGTAGAACTGGTCTGGATGACCATTTAGAACACTTAGAACTCTACATAGAACTCTACTTAGAACTCTACTTAGAATACTACTTAGAATACTTAGAACTCTACTTAGAATACTTAGCACACTTAGAACTTAGAACACTACTTAGAATACATAGAACTATTCTTAGAACTGTAATTAGAACACTACTTGGAATACTTAGAACACTACTTAGACTACATAGAACTCTTCTTAGAACTCTACTTAGAATACTACTTAGAATACTTAGAACTCTACTTAGAATACTAAGAACACTTAGAACTTAGAACACCACTTAGAATACATAGAACTATTCTTAGAACTGTAATTAGAACACTACTTAGAAGACTTAGAACTCTACACAGAACTCTACTTAGAATACTTAGAACACTTAGAATACTACTTAGGATACTTAGAACTCTACTTAGAATACTTAGAACACTACTTAGAATACGTAGAACTATTCTTAGAACTGTAATTAGAACACTACTTAGACTACATAGAACTCTTCTTAGAACTATACATCTATGGAGGCAATAGCATGGCTGGGAGTTTTTTGGAAGGCAATCCCAGCAAAAATTCATGTGTAAATGCAGAGGTGTGTCTCTGATATGTGCTGTCCTAGGCACCCACGTTGCACACCTACAATGTGCCCCTTCACCCCATTACATGCCCCATCACCCACATTGCACACACATTAAATGCTCAATCACCCCCATTACATGACCCCATCACCCCGATTAATTGGAAGGAGCTAAAGCTTGCTGAACGGTGGGGGAGGGAGCGAAAATGTTTGAAGCACCAGAAGTGTGCTTTAACACCCTCTGGCAAAGTGCCGCCCCTGGCAAAGTGCTGCCCTAGGCGAGTGCCTTGTTTGCCTTGCGAAAGAGACACTACTGTGTATATGTGTTGAATTATATTGTTTTATTTCAGCAAAGGTGAAGAACAGTTTATTAGTCATAAAAAAAAAAAAAATCTACATTACTTACACAAACAACAACCCCAAAACCTGTGTAAAAATCAACTTTATTCTAATAAAATGGCACAGAAATAGAGCAAATATGTGTAGGTATGTCAGTTGGCCCACACAGTGCCGGCAGATTAATGTGTTGATATTGATACAGCTGCATCACAGGCTTATGAAGCCTTTTTGACGGACACTTAAAAAATGTAATATTTAATAGTGGGGTGCCAAAGATCAAATCTAGGTAGATAAACTATAAATATCATTTATTATTGAATTATTGAATCCATACTTTTGGATGCCCCTTTAATAATAGCAAATGTAAAAATATAGGAAATGTCCCTTAACACTGAGAATATTTGGTCACCTTCCATGTATCAATAACCAGAAATATGCAAGCATCTTTTCCTGTTTCTGACCCTTCCCTCACCCCAAGACCTCCATACGCCTAAATCAGACCCCCCCCCCCCCCCCCGCCTGCCCCACGCCCCACCATCAAGTCTGAATTCTAAATGTCTCTCTTTCCAGGAAGAGAGTTTGACATTAGTTTCTCAGCCCCACTTTCCAATGAGCAGAGGTATCAGGAACGCCATCGTGAAAGTATTCCAAATATGTGAAGGGGTTACAGATTAACATCGAGGAAGGAGTGGGCTTCTTACCCGAAATGACGTCATTTAAGATCCCCACGATTGTTTAACTCGCCCGTCGCAGTGTAAACACAGGAAACGGCTTGGAATCGGTTTCTCTAGAAAGGGGAAGGAAAAATCTGGAGCAGTGTACGGGAAAGAATCGAGAAAAAAATAAAAACCAGAGGATTAGGAGAAAAAAATGTTTTTCTTGTCAGAAAATGGTTTGGAAATAAAATGGAAGTATGACATTCATCAGATTTTCCTATATATTTCTTTAAGGTTAGATTAAGTTTACAATAACCAAAACTTCATCCAAGCTGTAAGGCAATATCCCCCACTTTGATTCTGAATCAGGTTCCATTTTTCAATCCTTGTTGGCCGACAATAAAGATTGCGCAAGAGCCAGTAGTGTATCTTCCGCAAGGCAAACAAGGCACTCGCCTGGGGCGGCACTTTGCCAGAGGGCGGCACTTTGCCAGAGGGTGTTAAAGCACACTTCTGGTGCTTCAAACATTTTCGCTCCCTCTCTCACCGTTCAGCAAGCTTTAGCTCCTTCCAATTAATTGGGGTGATGGGGGCATGTAATGGACGTGGTGGGGGTATGTAATGAGGGTGATGGTGGCATGTAATGGGGGTGATGGGGCATTTAATGTGTGTGCAATGTGGGTGATGGGGCATGTAATGGAATGATGGGGCATTTAGGGACCACCTAAACCTTGCTTGTATAAATTGTGAATTTAGAGAATACAAAATGATTGAAAATGATCTGTACATTGTCTTAGGAGAACTGCAGCAAAAGCCTATATTAAGAGACAAATGTGTTTTGGACACGTCTGCGGCCTGATATGCAAATGAACTAATTTTCAACTGTAAATGTTTAATTTGCATATCAAGCCACAAGGTGATGTCATAAGCAGAAGACTCCAAACACACACACACATATTGTTCTCTTATATTATGCCTTTCCATGCAATTCAGCTGATACAGTGTATAGATCACATTTTGTTTTGTATTCTCTACCTACACAATATAAGTAATGTATAGCATGAGTCCTTTTAACCCATAGATTTTTCTTAATCTCTGCATTTTCTACAATTCTTTCTGACACAGATTTCTTTTATTCGCACAGAGACAAAGTGGCATAAATTAACAGGTGCTAGCAAGTATGATTCAACATCATTTAGCTTCACAATTACAATTTTGACTATAAAAAGTCTCCTATGAAGTGAAATGGGCAGCTGGTGATTTTACACAACAAAGCCTATGATGCTCAGCCAGTAACTTTTTTTTTTACTATGACCTTTCATTAAAGAGTCTTGTCCTGCTCTGCTTTGGCCTTCAGGGTTAATATTTCCCAGCAGCACAGTATCAGCTGATACTCTCCGGATATGCATGTTACAAATCAAAAGATCATATCAGCAACCTCCCCACTGAGTTTTTCCGGGTTTAACGCCAATATCATACGACGAGGAACTAGAGTTTGTGAGACAACAACAAAAAAAACTTTTTTTTAAAAACCACACACTTTTTTTTTAAGTATTGAAAAGAAACGTAGACCAAAAAGACTGTCTGTTAATCAGCGCTGCTTTGCTAATGAAACGCGTTGGGTTTTCTCTTTCTTTTTTTTGTTTTTGTTTTATTTTTTTTTTGGACCTTAGATTTTGTTTGTAATAAATGTAACAGCATTTAAAAAAAAAAAAAATGTATTCAATTGGTAATTAGCAATAAAACATGTATTGAAAAGAGGGATTTTTTTTAATACATTCTCATTTAGCTCCTATGACTCCTTCTCAATAACTCCTGGGACTTTTCAGTGAGTTTCCCTAGAAATAAAATCCTGGCCGTCAGCCTAGATGCGTCGGACTTTGATATGCTTTTGGAGTTGCTTCCGATTCAATTTAAGAAGTGCTGCTGTAACTGAACAGGGGTATAAGAATCCCCAATTTTTTAAAATGTATTTTGTCATAAGTCCACTTCTATCGTGCATAACATTTGGGGACCAACTATGAAATGATTTTGTATGACATGCGGTACCCACTTTCTAGTTGGAAGGAGATGCTTACCTCCTATCAGTTAGCGGTTGCGTGCAATTTGTCAACATTAGTTGCCAACATTCCCGGATTTGCAGGGACAGTCCCTTGTTTAGGATCTTGTCGCATCTAATTTGGGTGTGTCCTGCAGTGCACAAAGAATAGGATGGGAGCTCCCTCGGTGCAATAAAAAAATCCAGACTTTCTAATTTAGGCAAATGTAGTATACAACAATAGTGCACAAATACACATACAGAGCTACACAATAAAGAATGATTTGCAGGGAAATGAGAAGGGGATTTCACACTTAAGACCAATGTAGCTGAGTTGGAAAAGTTGGGAGAATTTTTCCAACTCAGTTTCTTCTGCCTCCAGTTAGAAATTCACTTCTCAATTCCCTGCAAGTCTCTCTTTAGTGAGCAGACATTATAGGCGCTGGTTGCTAGGACATAACATCTGACTCACGCGTTTCGCTCTTAATGAGGCGCTAAGTCATATGCAATTACACACAGAACAAACATTTACTTAAATGCTAAAAAAAAAACGTGCTTATCACACCCCTTGGTAGCCAAGAACCAGTGAGTATAATTTATAAATAAAGTGCAGTAATTAAAGAGGTTAATTCAAACCAATAATATGAATTGTGCTATATAGACTCATAGTTCCCAACATCGGCCCTGTTTCCAGGGACACATATGTGTTCCACATGCTGCAGAAAGAGCATGCAAAGTGCAGCCCGGCAGTATGTAGGATGGATATACACACAGACACAATCCAATTAATTAATCATGGTAGGTCCTTTGAAATCTACACCCTGATTAATTAATTGGATTGTGTCTGTGCGTACAATCATCCTACATACTGCCGGGCTGCACTTTGCATGCTCTTTCTGCAGCATGTGTAACAAATATGTGTCCCTGGAAACATGGCCAATGTTGGCAACTAAGAGACTGCTCCACTGAAAATTGGGCAGACTTGATGGGCTGAATAGTTCTTATCTGCTGACACATTCTATGTTTCTATGTTACATTGTATTAGCCAAACTGCAAGCAAATGCCTACATTAAGAGGGAAATGTTTTAAATGAGTCTGTGGAGTCCCCTGCTTATGACATCACCTGTGGCGTGATATGCCAATTAACATCTCCCATTGAAAACCAGTTAATTTGTATATCAAGTCAGAGGTGATGTCATCAGCAGGAGACTCCACAGGTCTGTATAAAAAACATTTTTCTCCTAATGGATGCCTTTGCTTGCAATTCTGCTAATACAGTGTACATAGTTGCCAACATTGGCCATGTTTCCAAGGACACATATTTGTTCCACATGCTGCAGAAAGAGCATGCAAAGTGCAGCCCGGCAGTATTTAGGATGGGTATACGCACAGACACAATCCAATTAATTAATCAGGGTGGAGATCTCATAGGACCTACCATGATTAATTAATTGGATTGCGTCTGTGTGTATATCCATCCTACATACTGCCGGGCTGCACTTTGCATGCTCTTTCTGCAGCATGAGGAACAAATATGTGTCCCTGGAAACATGGCTGATGTTGACTATGCATGTATTGATCTTTTGTCATCATTTTTTATTCTCTCCATTCACAATCTAAGCGTAAGAAATAGATTGGCATTTTGTAATCCTCTTCCCTCATACTGTATATGAATAAAAAGAACATGGAAACTATTAATCAGATTAATCTCAAGGTATTGCAAAAAATAATAATAATAATTCAACCTATCAGTGCTCTCTCCCTATGTCACATGACAACAGGCTAGAATTAGTCTGCCCTGGCAAAAATATGAATTGTAGAAGATTGGATGAGATTAAATCAGTCTTTTTCAGACTGGCAACAAGTAACAAGATGGCAGCCCCCAATGATGTGATGTAATGGTTTTATATTTATAGGGAACAACTACTTTTACATTGCAGCTAGTCAGTGTAAAATTGGGCAGACTAGATGGACCGAATGGTTCTGATCTGTCCACACAATCTATGTCTTTATGTTTCCAAAGTGGAAAGATGGCCGACCCTTCATCATTTAAAAATCTGGAATTCCCTATTTTATTCTATATGTGGATAATATACAGTGACCTTTGATTTTGAAGCATAATATAAATGTCATATTTATTGTGGTTTAGAAGAATTACTTTCCCCTATTATTTTAAGCCTTGGATTATATGTCATTAAAGGTTCCCCTTTTTTGTGGATTATTTTAGATTTATGAAGAATTATCTGTAGTTTCACTTCTCTTTATTACACTGGGGAAAAATAAACAGGTCCATATTTATACCCTTAAAGTGGACATGTTACTAGATATAATAGAGTTGCTGCATAACAATCCTATATATTGTGTTTTAACATGTATTTTCATCTTCCCATAACATTTTTTTTTTTTTAGGATTTTGGACACAGATCTCATTCTCTGTCTTGAATTTTGCTCAAGACACAAAACGTTTTGCAAAAAACAAACAAACACTGTAAAGATTTCAGGAAGAAAAGGAGAGTTAATAATATTATCAGCACTAGAGACAAGTGGTAAAATCATAAAAAAATGTACCGTAATTAAAAAAAAAAAGGTAAAGTAGTGAATATAGTTTTTGTTTGTCCATGCATTTGTAAGCTGGGTTGGTTAGTCCATAATAAAATACCTTATAAATTATTAGAAAACATTTTAAAAATATAATGAACACAACATGTATAGCTTGGAGGAAAGATGTAACAGGGGGGAAATGATAGAAACATTTATATAGATAAAGGGAATCAACACAGTAACGGGGGAGAGTATGTTTAAAGGAAGAAAAACTAACACAACTAGAGGACATAGTCTAAAATTAGGGGGGCAACGATTTAAAAGTAATATCAGGAAGTATTACTTTACTGAGAGGGTAGTAGATGTATGGAATAGCCTTCCAATGGAACTGGTAGAGGTTAATACAGTGAAGGAGTTTAAGCATGCATGGGATAGGTATAAGGCTATCCTAGATATAAGATAAGGCCAGGGACCAATGAAAGTATTACTTTACTGAAAGGGTAGTGGATGTAAGGAATAGTCTTCCAGTAGAAGTGGAAGAGGTTAATACAGTGAAGGAGTTTAAGCATGTGTGGGATAGGTATAAGGCTATCCTAGATATAAGATAAGGCCAGGGACTAATGAAAGTATTACTTTACTGAGAGGGTAGTGGATGCATGGAATAGTCTTCTAGTAGAAGTGGTAGAGGTTAATACAGTGAAGGAGTTTAAGCATGCATGGGATAGGTATAAGGCTATCCTTGATATAAGATAAGGCCGGGGACTAATGAAAGTATTACTTTACTGAGAGGGTAGTGGATGCATGGAATAGTCTTCCAGTAGAAGTGGTAGAGGTTAATACAGTGAAGGAGTTTAAGCATGCATGGGATAGGTATAAGGCTATCCTAGATATAAGATAAGGTCAAGGACTAATGAAAGTATTACTTTACTGAGAGGGTAGTGGATGTATGGAATAGTCTTCCAGTAGAAGTGGTAGAGATTAATACAGTGAAGGAGTTTAAACATGCATGGGACAGGTATAAGGCTATCCTAGATGTAAGATAAGGCCAAGGACTAATGAAAGTATTACTTTACTGAGAGGATAGTGGATGTATGGAATAGTCTTCCCGTAGAAGTGGTAGAGGTTAATACAGTGAAGGAGTTTAAGCATGCATGGGATACGTATAAGGCTATCCTAGATATAAGATAAGGCCAGGGACTAATGAAAGTATTACTTTACTGAGAGGGTAGTGGATGTATGGAATAGTCTTCCCGTAGAAGTGGTAGAGGTTAATACAGTGAAGCAGTTTAAGCATGCATGGGATAGGTATAAGGCTATCCTAGATATAAGATAAGGACAGGGACTAATGAAAGTATTACTTTACTGAGAGGGTAGTGGATGCATGGAATAGTCTTCCCGTAGAAGTGGTAGAGGTTAATACAGTGAAGGAGTTTAAGCATGCGTGGGATAGGTATAAGGCTATCCTAGATATAAGATAAAGCCAGGGACTAATGAAAGTATTACTTTACTGAGAGGGTAGTGGATGCATGGAATAGTCTTCCAGTAGAAGTGGTAGAGGTTAACACAGTGAAGGAGTTTAAGCATGCATGGGATAGGTATAAGGCTATCCTAGATATAAGATAAGGCCAGGGACTAATGAAAGTATTACATTACTGAGAGGGTAGTGGATGCATGGAATAGTCTTCCAGAAGAAGTGGTAGAGGTTAATACAGTGAAGGAGTTTAAGCATGCATGGGATAGGTATAAGGCTATCCTAGATATAAGATAGGGAACTGGGGACTAATGAAAGTATTTAGAAAATTAGGCAGACTAGATGGGCCGAATGGTTCCTATCTGCTGACACATTCTATATTTCTATGTAACATACAGACATTTGTTTTTTTGTTATAAAAAAATGATCTATACATTGTGTTGGCAAAACTGCAAGCAAATGCCTAAATTAGGAGAAAACTGTGTCTGTGGAGTCTCCTACTTATGACATCCCCTGTGACTTGATATGCAAATGAACTGGTTTTTAGTGGGAAATGTGTAATTTGCATATCAAGTCACAAGTGATGATGTCATAAGCAGTTGACACCACAGACACAGTTTCCTCCTAATTGAGCCATTCGCTGGCAGTTTTGCTAACACAATGTATAGATCATTTTCAATCATTTTTTATTCTCTACACTGGGAGTGGAAGCAATGTTCAGGTAATACAGTTCCTTTAGCAAAATAATATACATTTATAACACACATATATATTGAGAAACTGTTTTTTTTGGTACATTATGTTACAGTTAGACAGACCCAATTACACAGTGTTCCTAGACCTTCAATGTATGCAGTAATTGTGTGACACTGACTATCTTTATATTTTTTGTGTAATATATATATACTAATACTCTCCCAAGAACTATATATCTGCACACCCATAGTCTGGGTATAAGGCTGACATGACTTTCCAAGTCAGGAAAAAAATTCAGATCACAATTACATTAATATTTATTTATGCAGCACCAACAGTTTACATAGCGCCAGGTAGAGAGCATTGAGGGGGTCTAAATACTAATTTAAATGAACAAGAATAGACTGATCCCTGAGCTAGAGAGCCCTGCTTGCAAGCTTATATGACTTGATCTATACATTCCCTCCGGACCCCGACCTAGGGGTAGGTCAAACTTAGAAATGTTACTAAGACATTTTATTACAAACTGTCAGTATTAGAGATTATTTACACACACACACACACACACACACACACAAACACACACACACACACATATATATATATATAAAACATCAGATCCATATCATTTCTATAATATTGTTAAGGGGCTGGGTATATGGGAGAATACATTTGTGCAATGTAATTGTGTAGATATCTACATGAGTATATATTACATATTATAAATGCATGTACACACATGTGTATTTAAACAAGGGTATATGAATATAAACACATACAGGATAAATGTGACATATATAGAATTGATGTGGCATATGGATAGAAATGATTGCACAACCACCCATATTTATTATATATAATCTCTCTCTCTCTTATGTATTTATGTTTGTGTCATATTTCAGCAAATAATAATATTTCTGTAGCTGGCAGAGAATAAATACTGCAAGAAGATTATTTCTAATCATTTTATACATTTCTCCCAGTTATAAAGGGGACAGTTGTGAAACATGAAGACAGTGTATGATTGTCGTTGAAGCACATAATAATAATAATAATAATAATAATAATAATACACTCCGGATGTGGGGTGGTTGCATGGGGTTTAGTTATTACACTCTGGGACAAAGTTCCAAAAATGGTCCGGTCCCCATGGGAACCAATGGAATGTTCCTGCTGATGACATCACTTTTAGAACCTTGACCCAGGATTGTTATTAATAACACCACACTGAGCATAGCTAGAGATATATACTGTGTTATACTGTATTATAATGTATTACACTGTATTATAATGTATTAAACTGTACTATAATGTATTACACTGTATTATACTGTATTACACTGTGTTATAATGTATTACACTGTATTATACTGTATTACACTGTATTATAATGTATAACACTGTATTTTACTGTATTACACTGTTATAATGTATTACACTGTATTACATTGTATTACACTGTACTATATTATATTGCATTATACTGTATTATATTATATTATATTGCATTATACTGTATTACGCTGTGTTACATTTTATTAAATTATATTGCACTATACTGTATTATATTCTATTACACTGTATTATATTATATTATATTGCATTATACTGTATTATATTGTATTGCACTGTATTATATTGTATATTATATTGCATTACACTGTATTATATTATATGACACTGTATTATATTATATGACACTGTATTATATTATATTATATTATACTGTATTATATTGTATATTATATTGCATTACACTGTATTATATTATATGACACTGTATTATATTATATTATACTGTATTATATTGTATATTATATTGCATTACACTGTATTATATTATACAGTATTATATTATATTATATGACACTGTATTATATTATACTGTATTACACTGTATTATATTATATTATATTATACTGTATTATATTGCATTACACTGTATTATATTGTATATTATATTGCATTACACTGTATTATATTATATGACACTATTATATTGTATATTATATTGCATTACACTGTATTATATAGTATATT
Source organism: Pelodytes ibericus (assembly GCA_036172795.1). NCBI lineage: Eukaryota > Metazoa > Chordata > Amphibia > Anura > Pelodytidae > Pelodytes > Pelodytes ibericus. Next base: position 89,917,767 of record CM069864.1, read on the forward strand.
ATATTGCATTACACTGTATTATATTATACTGTATTATATTGTATATTATATTATATGACACTGTATTATATTATATTCTAGTATATTGCATGATGGGGTGTGCTCCTGTGCGGGTGGGTGAGGATGCTGCCGCCCGGGAGGGGGTGTCTCCGGCCAATGAGGGTGCAGCAGGGGGAGGAGGGGGCAGATGATGACTCGAATAATTACATAAGCGAAACGTAAATAATTCGCGGGAAAAGAAAGAGCAAACATGGCGAGGAGAGGGGGCTGCGCCTGACAGCTCGGGGGCTTCTCTCACTACACGGCGGGCGAGGTAAGAGTCACAGTGCCATGGAGTGTGTGACAGGGGGTGTGAGTGTGCACAGTGCCATGGAGTGTGAGTGTGCACGGTGCCATGGAGTGTGTGTGTGCACGGTGCCATGGAGTGTGTGACAGGGGGTGTGAGTGTGCACGGTGCCATGGAGTGTGTGACAGGGGGTGTGAGTGTACACGGTGCCATGGAGTGTGCACGGTGCCATGGAGTGTGTGACAGCCTGACAGGGGTGTGAGTGTGCACAGTGCCATGGAGTGTGCACAGTGCCATGGAGTGTGAGTGTGTACAGTTACATGAAGTGTGCACAGTGCAGTGGAGTGTGTGACAGTGGGTGTGAGTGTGCACAGTGCCATGAAGTGTGTGACAGTGAGTGTGCACAGTGACATGAAGTGCGTGGGTGTGAGTGTGCACAGTGACATGAAGTGTGTGACAAGGGGTGTGAGTGTGCACAGTGACATGAAGTGCGTTGGTGTGAGTGTGCACAGTGACATGAAGTGTGTGACAAGGGGTGTGAGTGTGCACAGTGACATGAAGTGTGTGACAAGGGGTGTGAGTGTGCACAGTGACATGAAGTGTGTGACAAGGGGTGTGAGTGTGCACAGTGACATGAAGTGTGTGACAAGGGGTGTGAGTGTGCACAGTGACATGAAGAGTGTGACAGGGTGTAAGTGTTCATGGTCACATGGAGTGTGTGACACGGGGTTTGAGTGTGGAAAGTGACATGGGGGGTGCAGTGTGACTTTGGGTATGTGACACCATGGATGAGTGTGCACTGTGACAATGAATATGAGTGACATGGAGTATGTGACATGGGGTGTGCAGTGTGACTTTGGGTGTGTGACACCATGTATTAGTGTGCACTGTGACACTGAATGTGAGTGACACGGAGTGTGCATTGTGACATAGTGAGTGACACAGGGTTTGAATGTGCAAAGTGACATGGGATGTGCAGTGTGACTTTGGGTATGTGACACCATGTATGAGTGTGCACTGTGACACTGAATGGAGTGTGTGACATGGGGTTTGAGTGTGCAAAGTGACATGGGATGTGCATTGTGACATAGTGAGTGACACAGGGTTTGAGTGTGCAAAGTGATATGGGAATGCAGTGTGAGTGTGCACTGTGGCATGGGGGGGTATACGATGTACAGTATTGGTTTATAAGCACACAGGTATGGGGTGTGTATATATCTTGTGTCTTGTAACATGGAATGTATAGTATGTGTACATTGACAGGGGCTGTGGCCAGTGACATGGGATTGTATGTCAGTATGTTGTGTGTGTGTGTGTGTGTGTCACTGCACTGTGCAGTAGCCTGTCATTAGGCACATGGAGTATATTACATATTGGTGTCAGTGTATATAGGAATGGGGCTGGGCAGTATGTATGTATAATATGGGGTGCAGAATATGTGTCCGTTACATACAAGTATATGACCTTCCAGGCTTTATTCATGAAAGAGAGAATTGCAGGGAATTGCCAAGGAAATGTCAAAGCTAAGGCCAAAGTAGCCGAGCTGGAAAAAATTCTCCCATTGAACCGCACTGGACGTTTGTTGTTTTCCAACTTGGCTACCTTGGCCTTAAGCTTGCAATTCCTTTGTCAATTCCCTCATGAATATCGCAGCATGCCAGTACAGTCATAATAAGATGCACAATATCAATGAATTTTACCGTGTGTGAGGTTTGCAGATGTAAAGATGCGTTTAATATGTATGCATGTAGCACACATCACCTTCACATACATGTCTGTGTGTGTTTTATTCAGCCATCATGCATTGTATAAATCAGATGATGGATGATGCTGCAGTTGGGATTATAATTAATAGACTAGTTAAGGCTCCATCATTTGCTCTGTGTGATGGGGCTTATCCCTTCCTAGAAATGATGCTTCTCTATGATGGGCGCCTGGGTTTTTGAAACAGCCAATCAGTGGTCAGTAGAGGAGGCTGTACACCCCCTACCCCCCCCCCCCCCCCTTGAGATTTGACTATTTGATTTGACCTGCTGGACACATACTGTAACGGATTCAGGGATGTGCCAGACTGCAAATGAATCAGGACAGACCTCAGACTGGCTTCTGAGTCCACCGCAGATTAGGGAGGGGGGGCAGAGAGAGGGAGGAGATATCAGTTTGACAACCTGTTGATTTCTTGAACTTCACGATGACTAATATATTAAAAAGCTGTTTGTGGCCACTGCAAGCGTGTTTAACAAATGCAGAGAGCATGGTCGCCGTTTGCCATTTTTCAGGGTTTATAAAACGGGCAACTTAATTTGGAGAGAATAGAAATATATATATATAGAAACTTTCCTATTCTGCTCCCCCAGGCTTTGCTTCTGCCTCTACTGCACCTACTGAATTTAAAGAATTTTGCTACTTCATACTGGGGGGTAGAGGGAAGCCCTGCCTAACTCTACTTGGACAGGGGTGTAGGAATTTCGAGAGAAATCCCCTTCTGTTTTCTATATCACGCCCCCCCCCTGGCAGTTGCCCCATAAATAGAGCCTTTTATTTTCTTGGGACTAAGCGTTAGCTCTTCAGGCAAGCAGCGTGGATTTTTAGTTTGTTTTATTAAGCGCAGTCAACCATTGCGCCCATACATCCTTTGCAGTCACTGCCACTTCACCGGCGCTGAAGCAGTTAATACAGGGCTTTAGAAACTCAGTGCAGACTTGAAAAATGTATTTCTTAAAAAAAACAACTCTGTTGCCACAATTAACAATTTCAGTGCTGCGATGAGCTTATTAACCCTTTCAGTGTCGGGGGTTGAGAAGAACGCTCTATCCTGGAAGACATAGGACAAGTATGAGGATACTGGGTGTGTGCATTACATATAATGTCAGGACTTAACTAGTCCCTACTACGATTTTTATATAAATCTCTATGGAAGCACCATTTCCCTGGCTCCTAAAAATGACTGGCTTGGCTCCTGGAGATATTTTATCTTCATCCCCCTTTACAGGTGGGGTCTTTCCTAGCGGAATGTAAACCTGAGCTGCATTAAGACTAGCCAACGTCTGGTGACTAAGTGACCTCTTTGAGTGGAAGGCTAGATTACCCTACAGAGTTACACAGACTTACTGGTGTCACACGTCACCTTTGGAAAGGGGCTACCACCAGGGTCTGACAAATATTTGAAGACCTTTAGGAGGCTACCCATATATTTTTCGGAGCCAGGCATACGATTCTTCCGTGGGTGGGTTTTTTGGTTTTTTTCGTGATGTGATCCAAATTTGTCTAGACTTTGGAAGCCCAACTGCTGATCTGAAAATTGGCGCATGTTGGGTCGACCCCTTAAAAACTCTACCCGTGACCAGGCCGAGGGCTTTATTCAACAAATTGACCAGGACCAGGCCAAAGTAGTTTTGAAGTATAATCGAAGGGGAGAATTTGTCCAACTCGGCTACTTTGGCCTTGGGTATTACATTCCCTTCTCAAGATCCTGCACTTAATTTAATAATTTTAGTGTATGCACCCCCTGCTTTCAAACAGCCAACTCCCTTGTCTTCCCCACAGACAAATTCTCCTTTTTGTTCCACACCGTTAGTTGGCAGTTAATGCACAGTAACTTTCAGCTAGCACACTCCCTGTGAGTTCAAGCAGCGCTGCGGCTGGACCACTTCTCCGTCACGGCAGAGGGAGGGGCATGTATTGAGGTTTTTCACTATCATAAGGAGGAAATTGAAATGACAAACTTTAACAGCATAGGATTTCCTGTCCCCAATATGTATACTTTTTCTTCTTCTTTTTTTTCTAACCTGCAGGGCCCTTTATTCCAAGGGGCTTCGTAGAACAGGTTCAGAACATATTATCCCCCCTCGCACACTATTCCAGCTGCCTGCATGATTTTAGAAGGATTTTGAAGAGTAGTCCACGCATTGACCTGCCTTCCCATTGAAAAATTTTAGGGGGAAAAAAATGAAAATGAAAAAGAACATGCCTGCTCCAGGGCTGTAATATAAATGAATGCAGTCTTCAAGGGTCAATTTTTTTCTTCTTGGCAGTCTGTGTCTGGCTGAGCATCATGAGAGTAGTTATATTGAACTAGACGGCTGGTTAAAAAGCAATATGATTATACAAAAAACAGAAGTGCAATTCAGGGACCTTTAACTAAGACTTCCTGAAGATGCTTTTGGATTACAACTCCCATCACTCTAATATTGCTACTGCTGTGATTGTAATAGCCAAAACCTTTTCTCCCTTCTAGTTTAGATATATTCTCCCTCTACATTTGCCATCTTGTTCCAAATACCCTGGCTACGGGTTATTTATAATAATTCAATGTTTTAAAAATAGTCTGATGGGACATTCCAAAGGTTTCCCATGGTGAACATTCTCTTATAGAATGAGCAGTAGTTACCCGCATTAGCCTTCCAGCGGAGGTAGCGCAGATTAACGCCCTGATGCTAGACAAATGTTTATAGGATTTAGGAACCAAGCAGACGAATTTAGGAGCCAGCCTCGTAATCTGAAGGAGTCAGGGAAATGGAATTTCTATGTGAGAAGCCAGAATACTCTCCCTAAGTCTAGAATGCCAGGGATGGCTACCCTGAAGAACAAATTAATCTAGACACTTGTTATGAGCAGTCTAGATGAGCTGATTGATTCTTGTAGTTTTTTTCCCACTGTTCTGTAATTCTTATTTTTCTTGAATTTCCCTGTTACTATTTTTTTCCACTAGAGGGGCCGCCACAGGCTGGGAGCAGCTTTTCCTGGAATGAACAGCGTAAACAATTCCACTATTCCTCGGCACTGCCGGGAATTAACCTCTTCTGTGCCTGCCGATCCTAGCCCCAACCAGATACAGCCACAAAATAGAGCTATAAATCTAGATTACTGTATCACCTAAACAAGGCTTATACTGTGACTGTAGAGAATAAAGGGTCTGTATCACCTAAACATGGCTTATACTGTGACTGGAGAGAATAAAGGGACTGTATCACCTAAACATGGCTTATACTGTGACTGTAGAGAATAAAGGGTCTGTATCACCTAAACATGGCTTATACTGTGACTGGAGAGAATAAAAGGACTGTATCACCTAAACACTGCTTATACTGTGACTGGAGAGAATAAAGGGACTGTATCACCTAAACACTGCTTATACTGTGACTGGAGAGAATAAAGGGACTGTATCACCTAAACACTGCTTATACTGTGACTGGAGAGAATAAAGGGACTGTATCACCTAAACATGGCTTGTACTGTGACTGGAGAGAATAAAGGGACTGTATCACCTAAACATGGCTTATACTGTGACTGGAGAGAATAAAGGGACTGTATCACCTAAACATGGCTTATACTGTGACTGGAGAGAATAAAGGGACTGTATCACCTAAACATGGCTTATACTGTGACTGGAGAGAATAAAGGGACTGCATCACCTAAACATGGCTTATACTGTGACTGGAGAAAATAAAGGGACTGTATCACCTAAACATGGCTTATACTGTGACTGGAGAGAATAAAGGGACTGTATCACCTAAACATGGCTTATACTGTGACTGTAGAGAATAAAGGGACTGTATCACCTAAACACTGCTTATACTGTGACTGGAGAGAATAAAGGGACTGTATCACCTAAACACTGCTTATACTGTGACTGGAGAGAATAAAGGGACTGTATCACCTAAACATGGCTTGTACTGTGACTGGAGAGAATAAAGGGACTGTATCACCTAAACATGGCTTATACTGTGACTGGAGAGAATAAAGGGACTGTATCACCTAAACATGGCTTATACTGTGACTGGAGAGAATAAAGGGACTGTATCACCTAAACATGGCTTATACTGTGACTGGAGAGAATAAAGGGACTGCATCACCTAAACATGGCTTATACTGTGACTGGAGAAAATAAAGGGACTGTATCACCTAAACATGGCTTATACTGTGACTGGAGAGAATAAAGGGACTGTATCACCTAAACATGGCTTATACTGTGACTGTAGAGAATAAAGGGACTGTATCACCTAAACATGGCTTATACTGTGACTGGAGAGAATAAAGGGACTGTATCACCTAAACACTGCTTATACTGTGACTGGAGAGAATAAAGGGACTGTATCACCTAAACATGGCTTGTACTGTGACTGGAGAGAATAAAGGGACTGTATCACCTAAACATGGCTTATACTGTGACTGGAGAGAATAAAGGGACTGTATCACCTAAACATGGCTTATACTGTGACTGGAGAGAATAAAGGGACTGTATCACCTAAACACGGCTTATACTGTGACTGGAGAGAATAAAGGGACTGTATCACCTAAACATGGCTTATACTGTGACTGGAGAGAATAAAGGGACTGTATCACCTAAACATGGCTTGTACTGTGACTGGAGAGAATAAAGGGACTGTATCATCTAAACACTGCTTATACTGTGACTGGAGAGAATAAAGGGACTGTATCACCTAAACATGGCTTATACTGTGACTGGAGAGAATAAAGGGACTGTATCACCTAAACATGGCTTATACTGTGACTGGAGAGAATAAAGGGACTGTATCACCTAAACATGGCTTATACTGTGACTGGAGAGAATAAAGGGACTGTATCACCTAAACACGGCTTATACTGTGACTGGAGAGAATAAAGGGACTGTATCACCTAAACATGGCTTATACTGTGACTGGAGAGAATAAAGGGACTGTATCACCTAAACATGGCTTTTACTGTGACTGTAGAGAATAAAGGGACTGTATCATCTAAACACGGCTTATACTGTGACTGGAGAGAATAAAGGGACTGTATCACCTAAACACAGCTTATACTGTGACTGGAGAGAATAAAGGGACTGTATCACCTAAACATGGCTTATACTGTGACTGGAGAGAATAAAGGGACTGTATCACCTAAACATGGCTTATACTGTGACTGGAGAGAATAAAGGGACTGTATCATCTAAACACGGCTTATACTGTGACTGGAGAGAATAAAGGGACTGTATCACCTAAACATGGCTTGTACTGTGACTGGAGAGAATAAAGGGACTGTATCATCTAAACACTGCTTATACTGTGACTGGAGAGAATAAAGGGACTGTATCACCTAAACATGGCTTATACTGTGACTGGAGAGAATAAAGGGACTGTATCACCTAAACATGGCTTATACTGTGACTGGAGAGAATAAAGGGACTGTATCACCTAAACATGGCTTATACTGTGACTGGAGAGAATAAAGGGACTGTATCACCTAAACAATGCTTATTAGAGAATAAAATATTGATTGAACATTATCAAAATTGCAAGCAAATGCCTGAATTAGGAGAAAAATATCTTGTAAATGTGTCTCCTCCTTATGACATCACCTGTGGCTTGATATGCAAATGAAATGGTTTTCAGTGGGAAGGTGTAATTTGCATATCAGGGCACAGGGTATCTCTGCATAGTGGAGTTCCTGGGGACTCCAGAGAGGGCTCCTATCGTGATGCATGTACAAGAAGACGGCATTGTATTTATGATTGGGATAGTGGTCCTCAGATGACTCTTGTGTGTTTTTTCTAGAGGTCTTTTGAAGGGGATGGAGGAAACCAATCTGGATTCTGCAAGGAGGGATGTCTGCGTCACCTGCAACCACCGCCAGCAAGCTCCCCCAGAGCCCTGTGCAAACAGTCTGCAGGGCTCCACAGAGCTGATGATCAGTCAGGCCGAAGGGCAGTATGTGTTGTGTCGATGGACAGATGGACTGTACTACCTGGGGAAAATTAAACGGGTGAGTCTTTGGGGAAAAAAAAAAAACTATTCCGCAAGTTTCCCCTCTCAGAGATGGTAAATACCTCTTTTCAACAAAGAACAAAAAAAAAATAAGTTACTCCCTGGATCTCATGGGAAGATGTGATTTTTGAGCCACTTTCACTCTCCAGATGGGAAAATGTGAGTACCTCCTGTGCTCAAGTATAAACCAAGATGCACAGATTTACTAGGAAATATTTGCTCGGTTTAAAAATGTTTTAAAAAAGAAAACAACTTCGAGCAACTAGACGATGCTTGCAGCTTGGTGAATAGGCCCCAATTGTAGGCAATACTACTATTGCTCCTTGACTGTTTTTGCTTTTATATTGCAGGTAAGCAGCTCCAAGCAGAGCTGTCTGGTCACATTTGAAGACAATTCCAAATACTGGGTCCTTTGGAAAGACATCCAGCATGGTGAGTTTTTATAGCAGAAGTGGATTGCGACTGTCCAAAAAGCGAACCTCAATCTGTTTGAATCCACCCCTCTCTGTAATAAGACGACGCATGTCTTACTGCATTAGATCTTTGTTTAATGCTCGGCACATTTCCGATGCAAAATGATAAAAAAAGGGGAAGTTTCAGGACATTGCCTCCAAACTCTCCTGTAACTAGGCTTGTATTCCTGGAAAACTAACACTGTTGCTTTAATCTGTGACCTACCTCCGTATCTTCGTTCCTTCGTGTGTGCTAGACTGTCTTAACCCTAACACTGCTCACTGGGCATTTTAGACATGCAATACATGGATGTTGGCTTTTTAACCACTTGGCGACGTAGGACATGGCTGGCACAAATGTCGTACCTCTCCTGGTGTGCCCACATGCCTACTGCGATTGCGCTACTTTTGCTTATTGCCCTATATCTTGCACAAAAAAAAAGATTAAAGTGTCTGATTTTTTTTTTTTTTTATATATGTTTTTTTTTTATGTTTGTTGATTCTTAAAGAACCACTGTGTCTGATTTCCTCTGTAGCCGATTCTTCTGTAGTAGAAGTAGGATAAGGGGACACCTCTAATTTTATGCCTTCTTGGCCTCTGTGCAGCGATCACTTTCTGGAAATCCCCCTAATCAATCAGAAAGCCGGACCGGATGTGGTTGGTTTTTCATTTATTAGTGGCTTGGCATATATCATTTAAAGGGACACTGTCACCTTAACATTGCTCACACTGCGAATGTAGAGCATAAACAATGATTGAAAATGATCTATACATTGTGTTAGCAAAACTGGAAGCAAAAAGTGTTTTAAATGTGCCTGTGTTGTGTCTCATTTTTATCACCTGGGGCTTGATATGCAAATAACATATTTCCTGTTGAAAAGCAGTTCATTTGCATATCAGGCCCCAGGTGATGTCATAAAAATGAGACACAACACAGGCGCTGTTAAAAGCCATTTTGCGCAGTTCCCAGCATATATTATTCTCTTTCACTGTATAAGCAATGTTTAGGTTGACAGTCCCTTTTTAACGTTTTCTTTTGAGCGTGGGAGGCCAATGGACACGGGAGGCACTGTGGAATCACAGCCCCCCCCCCCCCCCCCCCCGTGTCCATTGGGCTCCCGATGACATAATCGTTTGGGACGGGGAACCAGGTGCCGGATTCCGACAACCAAACAAACCAGCAATTTAAGGGACAATTGATGGGCTGCGTTAAACGGGCTTAACACAGCTGTGTTTATAAAGCCCTGCGGATCCATTTAATGGGAGAAAACTACAGATTCTAATCTCCTCTTCCTCAATTCGGTAATCCCAAAATGGCGGCACGCTGTGACGGCGCTATAAAATAGATGCTATTAAGCCTTAGAACGTGCGTTTCAAGCCTCATAGACGATCTCTACGTAAAATAGCTCATTTATATTTTTAAGCCAACAAAAAAAAAAAAAAATATATATATATAATTTTTTTTCCCCATTTGTATCACTATTTGTTCGATTAGACGTGCAGGGTAAAGGGGAGGAGCCTGTGTGTAGTAAGAGGTGGGGCTTATGAGCTACAAGGTCTATTATGTTACACGTGTGTGTGAAACCTACATCTTAACTATTTTACAAAAAAAAAAACTTTTGCAACTCTACTGGGAAATTAAATGGGTACCGTGATGCAATCTACCTGTATAGGATTCAGGGTTAAAAACATTGTGGGAAATGTAGCCATTTGTAACTAAAAAAAGGAAGTCATTCATTTGTAGCTTGAATTTACTTTTTTTTTATTGATGTTTTATTTGCAAAGCTACAATGTATTCTGTATGGCTTGCCACTTCTCTCCTCTCCATCCCACACTAGGGGTTGGCAGGCTCAGTGTGATAGACCATGGAGATAGATGTAGTGATTTCCCACACCTTGGTTCGTCTGCTGAACTTGCACTTTCTCAGTGGCGGCCGGGCTGAGACTATATATCAATAAAAAAGCCATATTGTTTAAAGAATTCCTATTAAACTGCGCTATAGGAATATTGAGGGCGGCAGCCAAATGGGCCTTGTAACAGAGCAACGTTTAATGGCTGTTAAATAGCCCTGATCGCTCTGTTTATTAGCAGGCAGACCCTGGAAGGACAGACGGTGAAGTAAATGACTAGCTGACTGGTCCAAAGACCATTTATATCTGTCTGGAATTGATTCCCCAGTAAAAAAAAACTGTGCCCCATCCTACTGCACTCTAGGGGCTCGTGAAAGACGAAATGTTTATACCTTTTTAAATACTCTTTCACACGCTCTCTGTTAATGGGACTCTACCCCTCCTTCCCAAAAATTCTTGAAGCACAGTCTCTAGTAATGATTTTCTGTTTGTTTGTTTTTGGTCTTCACTTTAAATGTAATTGTTTTTAAATCTACCTACCTCTGGTCTGCCAAGAAAAGCCATTCAAATCTTGTCTGACCACTTGCAGGTGATCTTTTAGGAGATCACTTGGGGAAAAAAATATGGGTCTAGACACATTGGAATGTGTGTGATTACGTATGCAGAGTGAAAGCCATAATCCACGGGTTAATGGGACAATTAACCATTTAAGCTGCTTTTAAAAAGACTCCTCTAAATCTTGTTTATACATCGCATGGATAGAATAAAAAAATATTTTTTTTCATAAATAAAATAGATATGTTTTTTTTTTTTTTAAACTCTACATGCACAGTATAAACAATATTTGGGTCACGCAGTCCCTTTTAATGCGCCATATGGAGACAAGGAATTGGGGCTGATAAATGTTGGACTTTTTTAAAAAACAAATTAAAAAATTCCTTTTTGTACGAGAGGTATAATGTCCCAATACTTAATGATGCCCCTACGAATGTAGTTATCTTGTGTTGCATCCTAAACATGTGAGGAGTGGAATAAATTAACCAGCACAACCAATCATTGCAAATCCAAAAAAGATGGCAGCCTCCAGTGAAGGGGTCTAGGACACTTCGGCGCCGCATCTTCATCGCTGACAGTTCAGTGCGGCAGTTAGAACGCTGAACTGTCAGCAACGAAGAATAACGCGGCCGTTACATCGCGGCCGCGGCTATGTAAGAGCTGACAGTTCAGCGCTGAACTGTCAGCTCTTACAAATGTACAAGTAAAAAGAAAATACCCCCCCTAATAAATGATTCCCAAACCCCAATACTAACACTAAACACTAAACCCCAATACAAAAATTAACCCCCTAAACCCTAATACTAACCCTAATAGTAACCCCCGACCCCTAATACTAAAATTAACCCCCTAAACCCTAATACTAACCCTAATACTAACCCCCGAGCCCTAAAACTAAAATTAACCCCCTAAACCCTAATACTAACCCTAATACTAACCCCCGAGCCCTAGTACTAAAATTAACCCCCTAAACCCTAATAATAACCCCCGAGCCCTAATACTAAAATTAACCCCCTAAACCCTAATACTAACCCCCGAGCCCTAATACTAAAATTAACCCCCTAAACCCTAATTCTAACCAAACTAAAATAGCTAACTTTAGCGATGAAATGTCCCGCGATGAAATCTCCACTGACGATCTGTCTTGCTGTGTAGAGTCGGCGGTCCATTTTATGTGAAATTAAACTTTTTTTTTTTTTTAGGAACACAATTACAAAATATAATCAACAACACCCAGAAAAATGAAATAACCAACTATTAACTTTTAGGAGCTTCAGGAATTTAAATCGTGTGTGTGTGTGTGTGTTTCATGGCGTGCACTGTGTGAATGTGGAACGGATTATTTATATTGTGTTTGTTATGCTTTCCTTTTATCCAATGCTGTATTTACATGCCTGGTATGTATTCTGCCCTCAGCTGGGGTCCCGGGGGAGGAGCCAAAGTGCAATATTTGTATGGGAAAGACGTCCGTACCCCTAGATGAAATTCTTATCTGCGGAAAGTGCGGCTTAGGTAAGTGCGCTGGTTTTTTTTCTTCTTTTCTTTGTGGCAAAATATAAAACTGAAGTGCATAAGATGGTTAAGATGTCAATCCTCTACCTAACTTGGGTCATCTCTAAATCACGGCATACAGGGCCAATCCCAAACAGAGTTCAAATATCACACAATTTATTCAGTGATAGAATAAGTTACGTTAAAGTTCTAAACAAGGATCCTGGGGAAAAAAAGATTGACGAGTTCAGTCACAGCTCGCGAGTCTTACTGGCCGTGTCCGCAAGGCGGTCAGACCATGTGATGTCACTTCCGGGGTCACACTCCGTCATTGTCACATTGTATCACCTAAACATTGTGAATGTAGAGAATAAAAAATGATTGAAAATGATCTATACATTGTGTTGGCAAAACTGCCAGCAAAGGCCTAAATTAGGAGAAAAATGTGTCTGCGGAGTCTACTGCCTATGACATCACATGTGACTTGATATGCAAATTACACATTTCCCAGAAGGAGACTCCACAGACACAATCATTTTTAAAAACCATGTGTCCCTTTTATCTCCCCTTCCCAGCAGTTCTGGATTTTGACGTTCTATATATGGGAAATTAAAAGCTGGCTATTTATTTCTGGTTACTTTGTAGGCAGGGTGTATTGCCAGCATTCGTATATCTCGGGGCTGGACAGGAAGCAGCCATTTTTCTCCTGATCTAATTAAACTTTATCTAGAATTTAGTGGGACCGAGTCTGACTTTGTGTCCACACCACCTCCTACAGGTACTCTGGAAATCAAGCCCAATCTTCTCTCTTCTCATCTTCTCTCCACTGGTCCAGCAACAAACATCCCCTAAATCCTCTGGGGACACGGGCCATGCCCCCATTAATAAAGAAAATGTGCCACCCTGGGGCCACTGCATTTGAATGCAATTATGCTAACACCCTGGATAAATAATAATAATAATGTTTTATTATTTTTATTTGCATTCTCAGTATAAGCAATGTGGAGGTTTGCAAAGTCCCTTTAACATCAAGGGGGTCTTGTGGTCTCCTTTTCCACAATAGCTTGCAAAAAAAAAAAAATAGAGTGCAAAAAAAGTCAACATTGATCTGTTTCTCCCATAATGACTGGCTGAGCATAATGACTGGCTGAGAATGATGGGAGTCGTAGCCCACGTCTAACCTCTGGCATCCAAAACTCTTAACAGCTGCCATGATAACTGTAAAGTACCTCCTTTCTTTCCCTGCTATTCAGACAAACAGACGGAAGCGAAACTGTCCCTCTGGATAATGCAGTTCCACACAATCCGCTTATTTCCCCCTGTAAGCTGTCATATACGCACTTCAAACACGTATGGTTTTATAATTTTTTGCATATGTATTCTGTCTGGATCCTGCAGCTCAGCTGCACAGCGCCCCGGGGAGGTTTGAGGTCCGCAATGTGCGTCAGGTGTCTCCACGCCTTGGATGGGGGGGTGTAATGGATCGCAGGAAGACCCAAAAAGCTGGATTTATTAACTCCTTAGCAGCCTGGAAGAATTTTAAATTGAATTTTAAATTTTGTATATGCTGGAAAGCCTTGGAATGTGATGAAACTCTTATATACTCATCTATATATTTTTTAAATGCAGCGTATTTAAGGCGGCCATATCTTGATTGGCTGTACCTCCTTGTCTATGGCAATGCTGGCCAATGTATTTTTTTTTGGCTGACTTCAAAAAGGACTTGACCCTTGAGCTGAAACCTCTGCCGCCAGCCAACCGGATGAGGTTTCTGAAGACCTCCGCTGTCGGGAGACCCTACTGAGATTCACTCAGTGTGACCCTTATCGAAGCTCGTTGGAAATGTCTGTCAACTTGGAAATTCGGTGTTGGGTTGACAAACATTTGTGAAATTTTGAAAATTGAGCCAGTTGGATCACATGTTTGTTCAGTAGCGTAGGAAGAGGTGCCTCCATCAAGCCCTATAGGAAACTCTCCAAAAATGTGGCACAGTATAATTGTTTTTAGTTTCCAAGTCACAGGCCAGGTCTAGGCACCGATATTTTCCATGGTGGACATTTTACCTGGGTTTGTGACAGACAATTTTAAAGATGTTCTATGGGTCTTTACAGACCCTGGAGTCCATGGATAATAGTCATTTATATGGGAGAGACACTATTTTGAATAGGTGAGTGGCTCTCGGGTAACCCCTTCCCCTAGCTGGGTACCAAAAATAGACAAAGTAAAAAATGTAAGTAGTGGGTACTCCTCCTCCATCTTTTGACTTCAAATAAATATATTTTTGGAAAATGAATATTGCCTCAGAGTAACCACTACTTTAATTTAAATGGAGTCCATGGATAGACACATTTTGCCTCTCCGCGTTTCTGAACCATGCCTTTCCTTGGTAAATATGTCTGTTAGAAGATCTGCGGAATGTGTAGAACTTGGCAAATGAAATTCAATGTTGCCATCTGATTGGCTAGTGCTGGCGTTGGAATTTAGAGCACCGACTCTCTGATACAGACTGTCACAGCGAATAACTGTTTATAGGTTTGGGTATTGATTTATTTTGCTCCTGTTTTTAGACACACAGTAGAAACTTGTACAAAAAAAATCTTACTGTATGCTATTCTGAAGGTATTTTTTTGTTTTATAATAATAAACTCCTGTATCTTTTCTGGTCCCAGGTTATCACCAGAAGTGCCACATACCTGTCGTGGACAGCAGTGATGGTTACATTCTTGAGCCCTGGTTCTGCCGGAGATGCATCTTTGTTTTGGCTGTTAGGGTAAGACCTTTCAACTCTGGCTCGAAAAAAAAATGCAAAGCCCTAGTGGTGAATAAACATGGTAAAATTCTGTTTAATTGAAAGACTGCATTAAGTGTAGATGGTTTATACAGACATGATGTAATTAAAGAAATAATGTTCCTTCTTTGCTCTACATATAGCTGTGTCAGGGGGCGGACATGTTTAGAATCTTGGGTCAGATGGGTTCCATCTTTCTTCATCTGACCCGAGGTGACTGAAGATCTGACCCAAGATTCTAAACAACATGGCTGCCACCTGTGAGAGCTAAAGAGCGCTCCATAAAATACTTTATTTGTATTCTTTCATGAAAGCGTTTCTATTTAATATATCTACACTTGAGGCAATCTTTTATTAAACACATCTTAATTTTTTTGCTACAGTTACAGCGGAAATTCACATCTCTATCCCACCTGTATCAGGATCTTTAGGTCTATTACAGGCTCTCCCCCCCGCCCCTTCTCTAATCTCAACATTATTCTTGTCTCTGCTGGGTAATAAATTCATCGCTTAGCACTCCTACCCAGACTCATCCCTTCCCTGACGGTCCATCACTGCCAGAATATGCTTAGCTTACTCTTTCAGCTGGTCCTGTGGTTGGTGCGATGGAATTTGATGGACTCTTGTCCGGTCCAGGGGGATTGTGTTGGCGGATTTTTTTTTTTTACTTTTTTTTTTTTTTTTTTTAAACGTAGGCTGCCAAACCCTGTCCTAGTTTTACATTTATTTATTGCTTCAAGATTATATAGTGTCCAAAAAAGAAAGTTTTGGCTTATGTGGGTTCAACAAGAATTCCTGATGCTTTTGGGGGTTACCCCCCTCCTCTGTCTTACAGTTTGTAGGTTTTAAAGCTTTGTTGTGTTGCCAGAGAGTGTGCAGCACATGGGCCGTAGCCATTCTGTTATTATGTTTGAGCTAGACATGTTAGGTCTCCCCTAGACCGGAATTGTCCGATTACCATGTGGACTGTCCCGCCCAGGTCGCTGTTTGGGGATTTGCTGAATCAATCGCCAATGACCTCGCTGCATCAACTAATGATGAGTATGATGCCCTTCCTTAGACCTGGGTTTGGTCTTTTGGATAGTGAAAGAAATAAAGGCAAATACTCGCCACTCCTTATGTGACCCGTTTATTTCCCTACTGCAGAGGTCTCTCTCGAATCCAAAAGCACGTCTTCTGGATAAGACAGGTGCTAAGACCATAATGCTATGCAAAAAAAAAAGGTGACCACTGTTGAGTAGTCTGCTAGACGGGTAGCTAGCTTTTCGAGTGTTGAACCTCTCCCCAGCCAGCATTGAGTTTCTACAGGCTCCATAATGCTCTACACGTCTACCTGTAGACACACTGAAAAACATATAAGGTCCTACTCAATAAGGAGGAAACTGAGTTGGGAATTTCAAACTTAAGGCCAAGGTAACCTAGTTGGACACATTCTCCCAATCCGCTGCATTGGAGAATTTTTTCCAACTCTAGTTTGAGTAGACCCCCACATTCATTTTTTTTCTTTCTTCCTCTTTTAAGCACAACTGTAGAGAAAGCAATTCAAGCTCCGAGATATCCAGGTTGAGGAATTATATTTTAAACGAAAGAACTAAGACCGGCAGATGCACCAAGGCTCCTGTGACATTTCTGTTATGTGGTAGTTTGCCCATTTCACACAAGGAATAACACACACACACACCCCGTCTGATATGGAAAGTTGGGTGCTGCCGTGAGTTTAAATGGCCAAATGGGCGTCGAATGCCGGTACTTGGCGTACGCATGTGTTTACAATAAAAATCCGTATGGTCTGTCAAGCGTAATAAAATAATATATCACAAGGAAAATCCCCGGGGTGTGCAATCATTCAAATTTCACCCCACCTAAGAAATTCAGATTTTTTTTCTCACATTTCAAATACAGACCATTATTCCCACATTTTGTAACATTTGTCAGAACAAG
The DNA here is from genome assembly GCA_036172795.1 of Pelodytes ibericus. NCBI lineage: Eukaryota > Metazoa > Chordata > Amphibia > Anura > Pelodytidae > Pelodytes > Pelodytes ibericus. Next base: position 89,934,879 of record CM069864.1, read on the forward strand.
GTACCTTTTTATTAAACAACCCAATCCCCCACCCCCCGGGGGTAGAACTATTATCATGTATTGTAATATTCGAGCCAGAGACTGTGCAGATAGTGTGATGCATAGCACTAAGTAATAATGAGGTATATGACCAATACAGCGACCTTCACATGCTACCCACGAATGTAAAATGACTTACAAGCATAAGAAAGATTAGCAGTCTGTCTTCTCAACGTCTTCTCACCAGCACCCAGTAGGGGACCGGAATCGAATCAAAGTTTTTTAATTCCGCAAAAAGTTCCTGGGATACAAAAGTAAAACCCAGGGGACTAGAAGTTATAAATTTGGAAGAAACTTTTTATTCATACGAAGCTCATAATTTATATCTTCCGTTATAATCAACGTAGCAATGCCCTCGAGGGGTGTAACGCAGTACTAGGTGTAGATTGCGCGTTGGCTCTCCCGATGCTGTTGTCCACAAACAATGTGAGGCTTGACTTCTCGCGAGACTTCTTGGTTGGGTGTGTAGAGCTGGAGCGGTTCCTAGACTATTCATACAGGAAAAAGGTCTTTGCATATCATAGTTTCCTGCCTGTATTGCTCATTTTCCTGTCTACATAGCGAGTCTTCCTGCGGACCTGACCATACTTCCCGTCTGTGTCGTCAGTCTTCCTGCGGACTTGACCATACTTCCCGTCTGTGTCGTCAATCTTCCTGCGGACTTGACCATACTTCCCATCTGTGTCGACAGTCTTCCTGCGCACTTGACCATACTTCCTGTCTGTCATTAGTCTTCCTGCAGACTTGACCATACTTCCCGTCTGTGTCGTTAGTCTTCATGCGCACTTGACCATACTTCCCGTCTGTGTCGTTAATCTTCCTGCGCACTTGACCATACTTCCCGTCTGTGTCGTTAGTCTTCCTGCACACTTGACCATACTTCCCGTCTGTGTCATTAGTCATCCTGTCTTTAGCCAGTCTGCTTAAAGTTATTATTCGGATACCAAGTAGAATGATTTCTCACAGATGGGACATTCCACCAGTTAACGCTATGCTTTTCCTGCAGAAAGGAGGCGCCTTGAAGAAAGGTCCAATCGCCAAAACCCTCCAGGCGGTCAAAATGTTTTTGACTTACAACCCAGAGGAGCTGGACTGGGATTCGCCACACAGGACTAACCAACAGCAGTGTTACTGTTACTGTGGAGGACCCGGAGAGTAAGTTCATCCTATGGACTGTTTTGTATAGACTGTCCATTATAATTATTTTTTCTTTTGAGCTGCCATGAGATGAATGCTTTCCATTAGGGATTAGGGTAAAGCAGGGTTTCACAAAACATTTAGGTACCAAATAGACCAAATCATGAAACAATTGAAAAAGAAAAATGCAGGCTATAAAGCGATTAGAAGCCATGGGCCTCTGACATCATGTAAGAAGCTCTGGAATAAGACCTAAAACCTTGAAGATGGTTTCGAGAAATACCGAAGTAGACCTTGAAGGCCCTACCCTGGCATGGGTTGTTCTACATAAGCTGTAGAACGTGATATCGCTGGAAGTCGGCCATTATGGCTCTGCTGAAACCTGTTCATTGGCATCCATGAGGTTGAAGAGCTCGTACAAGGCCGTCAAAGGGTTTAACCCCTTTGGGACATAGGTCCTATAGTGAAATGAGTGTCGGAAGCGATCAATGATCATCACAAAAAAACTAGCATATTGTTAAAACCCGAGCAGAATTGGTTTTAATTCTGTGAATGTTCTGCTTGGTGGCAGGTGGTATCTGAAGATGATCCAGTGCTTCCGGTGCCGCCAGTGGTTCCATGAAGCCTGCATCCAGTGCCTGAACGAGCCCATGATGTTCGGAGACCGGTAAGTCATTTTAGTTGCATTTGTGACTTTTAAAACGCTGCCTCTTTCTGTTTTGCAGCCCCAGGTTCCCCCCTTGGTCTGGGAAATGGTCCGTTTTTTTTAATTCAGCCTCCTGGTTTTAGCACTCTGTTCTGTGCACTGTTATCAGCCAGTAAATGCTGCTGTTATTATTATAAATTGTACAGGATGGGGTTCTGTGAAGACCTCGGTGAAGGGAGGCCTTGCAAGAAGAATGTACAATGTCTGGGAATAGGAGGGGGGGGGGGGGGGGCGGTCTTTAAGGATCACTTAACGGCACAGCTTGTCTGACCCTCTTACAATCGAGATGTGTGTTTTTATGTATAGGTGTCTGTGTTTATATGTAAATTCCCATATTAAAGTTGTGTCCCCAAACCCTTTTTTTGATTGGAGACTTTAGCAAGGCTGGGACATCTAACGTATGTCTTAATCTGTAAGTGATGTGTAGCACTGTCTACATTTTTTTTTTTATATATATATATATACCTGCACCTTTTTTTATGTATACATGGTCTCCTGAGATTTAATTTTTTTTTTTTTTTTTTTTAAATTGTCTAATTATTAAAGCCTGTTTTCTTCCAGGTCATTTTTTTTAATGATGACATTTACGCCCATTACGCCATTTTTCTCCCATCGAAGCACGAGGAGAAAGTTAGTTGTCCCTAGTGTGAGGGTAATGTGGCAGGTACTTTTTGATAGTCCACGCCAGTTTATCCTCTGTCCGGAAGCTGCCATGTTTCCCTGTTGGGAATCAGACGGCCCAATCTGCTCGGCGACCGGCTCGCTCTTCTTGGGCCTCTGCTGATCCCTTAACTAGGTCCCCTTTGCTGATCCCATGGATAAATGAGGGTTCCCCTCTGTGCTATCGGAGAGAGGACCCCTGCAGTCTCTACGATGGAAATGATTGCATCCATCCTTGAGAACTGCTGTGAGACCCGACAGAGAGTAAACCCGCGTGGATCTATTGAGAGATACAACGGGTTTGCTTTGGACCAGCGAGACAAGGAAGCAAGGTTTAAACAAAGTGTACTTTAAGGCCCGATAAGGTGTGGAATGTGTTTTTTTTTATGCTGGGCTCTTCCAGTTAAACTGTTAAATGCTTTGTAGGTTCTGTATAAATTTTGGGGGGGCCGGGCCTTTCTCGCTGGCATGAGTAGCGCCTGTGTGTGCTCTCACAAGACCGCCTGAACCGATTGTGGTTTCCCCAGCTCAATAGCATTCTGTAAATTCTTACACATTCCTGAGAGACTCCTTCCCAGAGCAACCCGAGCTTCTCCTCTTTTAACACAGAGAGAGCAAGAGCTAGCCAGTTGCGCATTCCCCACATTAACCCTTACAGCCCGTGGGAGGGGGGGTTAGAAAACCCACGGCGAGCAGGCCAGAGGGAATGTGGTGCTCATTTTGTTACCACATCTCTTGAGAGGCCTCTCTTCCACTGGAGATTCCTTGCAAGCCCAATAAAGTCTGAAGTGAGTGAGAAAAAAAAAAAGGAAATCTGTGCTCCCTAAAAACACCTCTTTTTTTGCAGCCCATTTGCTGACCTGGTGACCGTTTCATGCAGACTTGTGTATTTTTTCCCCTAGTCATGAATGAATTAACACCAAAGAACTATGCATCTCCTACTGCGCAACTGTAAATCTCTTTATGGGGCAATAACCCGTAATCCACTGCCAAATACGTTCTTTGAACTAGTTTTTTTTTCTTCTCCCTTTTCCCGACAGTAGTTGTGTTTTTATTCCACTTAATGAAAGTGAGGTCTTTCTAGGGGGTTTAAAAAAAAAAAAAAGAGGCAAAATAATATTCTGAAGCTTTTTTTTTTTTTAATTCCAAACATAACAAACGTGCAGGTTTTCTGTCTGACTGTTACATTCTGCAAATCTTAATGCAGATAAAGTCCTCCCCAGCTCATACAAGTCAGGTGTACTCATATGAGCTCGGACACTTTTAATAAAATTAAGTTTGATGCATCTAGTAGCGTTTAATCTGTGGATTGTAAAAGTTTTCTATGGGGGGGGGGGGGGGGGGGATCATTGAAATGCGTGCAGGGAATCCTTAGGAATGTCCAAAGTTACCTGCTTCCGCCCTCTTGAAAAACAAAAACAAATGTAAACATTGCAAGAGGATCAGTGCAGATGAACTGGGTGCCCTTGCACTGAGCACGTGAAGTAATAGTTTCATTCAGAAGCCTTATCGTATTTAAAACATCAAGCAACATTTTCGCTCGTGCACAGCAGGAGACTAGAAATACAGTGCCATGTCTAATCTACGATATATTTTTTTTTGGATACAAAGTATGTAGCCGTGCCCATGCATGCTGCGGGTACATCATAACAGGAACTCTCTTTTTTTTTTTTTTGTCTTTCATTTTAGGTTTTTCCTATTCTTCTGTTCGGTGTGTAACCACGGATCAGAATTCCTCAAGCGTCTGCCGCTGAGATGGTAAGATGAGACTGCAGGGACCCGTGATCTGGACACCCGGCTTGCGATTCTCATCCATGCTGCACTAAAAAAAACGACACAGTAATTTTTTAACAAGGCAGAAGACCACAGTGATTGATTTGCTTGTGGCCAAGTAGCTTTTGAAACCGTGCACAAAGACTAGCGAGCTGCCATTTGATGGAGCATGGCTCCATAGCTGTAGAGAGAGCTAGTTAGATTACCAGATCCTCGCCATCATCAATATGCGCCCACTTCAATCCAAAAAGGTATTTTTTGGTCTGATTAGCCGTACCTCTGGAGGATTAAGACCTGTAGAGAATGGAAAATGTTCTATAGTCAAATGGCAAGAAAATGCATAAAACAAGAGAAAGCTATGGTTTAAATGTATCTGTGGTGTCCCATGCTTATGACATCATCACAATATGCCAATTACACATTGCCCATTGAAAAGTAGTTTAATTTGCATATAAAGCCGGAGGTGATGTCATGACCCGAGATGAGTCCGTCAGCATCTTGAGGGCTGGAGTACGAAATCTCTCTAGCCTAATCCTTTGTTTGCAGATGTGAATTTTTGTTGCCCCACGGGCAAAGTAAGCTAAATCTGGCTAGAAGATTTGGATCAAACTTCCTGGTTATATTCAGGGCTCGAGTCCTGCACTTTGTTCATGGCAGGAACACCGTTCCCTTTGCTCCTGCAAGACCAGGACAGCTGCCTCATTTTTTTTTTTTTCCCCGGCAGCCGCATCCTCTAGATACGGTTTGAAAAAAAAAAAAAAAAACTTCCTGACATAGAGGGGCAAAATCCTGGCATATAGAGGGGCAGAATCCTGGCATATAGAGGGGCAGAATCCTGGCATATAGAGGCAAAATCCTGGCATAGAGGGGCAAAATCCTGGCATAGAGGGGCAAAATCCTGACATAGAGGGGCAAAATCCTGACATAGAGGGGCAAAATCCTGGCATATAGAAGGGCAGAATCCTGGCATATAGAGGCAAAATCCTGGCATAGAGGGGCAAAATCCTGGCATATAGAGGGGCAGGGGCAGAGTCCTGGCATATAGAGGGGCAAAATCCTGGCATATAGAGGGGCAAAATCCTGGCATATAGAGGGGCAAAATCCTGGCATATAGAGGGGCGAAATCCTAGCATATAGAGGGGCAGAATCCTGGCACATAGAGGGGCAAAATCCTGGCACATAGAGGGGCAAAATCCTGGCATATAGTGGGGCAAAATCCTGGAATAGAGCGCCAAAATCCTGGAATAGAGGGGCAAAATCCTGGCATATAGTGGGGCAAAATCCTGGAATAGAGCGCCAAAATCCTGGAATAGAGGGGCAAAATCCTGGCATAGAGGGGCAAAATTCACTGAATTTTCGGTGAAATATATATTTGGGGGGGGGGGGGTCGCAGTGGAGTTCCCACACTTTTTTTCCCAGGACTTGACCCCTGGTTATATTCCCAGATATCAGGGGTATGTGATTAAAAAGGGGCTGGAATTGGGTACTGTGGATAACCCTCTGGCGCTTAGTCAGAGATCCTGCAAGGAGGCTCCCCTTCCTTAATCTGTTCCTGGAGAATCAGGCTGCAGAAGGTGTGAAACCCTAGTCTGGATGCTGTTTACTTAGCATGACACATAAAAGCAATTTATCTTTCTGTAGTAAGTAGAGCGAGAATACACTCCCAGCCATCTTGACACACTCTCTCTGAGCTTCATCTGTGAACTTTGTCTATTAATACCACAGGCAAGTTGAAGCAACAGGTTTGAGTAATCCAGAGATAAAGGTATTCATTGTTAGGATGCCAAAAAAAAAAAGTAGACTTCACTTTCTCCGGGGAAACCTAATTGGAAGTGTTTTTAACAAGCTCCTCTTTGCTTGTGAGAGCTTCCAAATGGAACAGTGCAACGGATGGGTTAAAGTGACAACGTGGTTTGCAAAAAACAGAACTTGAAATAAAAAAATAAGATGTATACAGTTTTTACTTCTAGATGCAAAAATGATTTATTTCACTATTTAAATTGCCAAAAAAGAACCAAGCCCCTCCCCTTTACTTGGCATTCCATTTAGAATTCTGAGATAGTATGAAGTCTCTCTGATTGGTCGGTGACATCAGACTGCTACAACATTCTAAAAAGTGATTTCCGTAAAAGGGGAGGAGCTTGGTTATCGTTTGGCAAAGTGCCAGCTTTCCAACCCCCCCCCCCCCCCCCCTTTCATTGAAACCACGTTAAACATCAATTCCTCCATATTTAGAGCGAATACTGAGAGACATGCTAAATATTGGAACTCCCGTAAAGGGTTACTGAGCACAAGCTTATGTTCCCTGTTCTAACTTGCTGTGTTTGTTTTTGAATTCTTTGCAGGGTTGATATTGTACATCTTGCTCTGTACAACCTGGGTGTTCTCAGCAAAAAGAAATACTTTGATTTTGAAGAAATCCTGACTTTTGTGAATGAAAACTGGTTACATTTTCAACAGGGGAAGGTACGGGGGGGGGGGGGGGGGGATGGGGAGGTGGATGAATGGTAAAGGTTTTATTGTCTAAGTTTAAAAAGATAAAAAAATCTCAGGCCACAATAAGGTTATGCAGGGATTTCACGCATTGCATTGGAAAGAATCTTTTACAGGAAGAGCAGAAAAGATGTGGATTTCACAGTCTAATGAAACCTGATTTTAAAATGGCCCTTTTGTGCTATTTATTGACTGTGCTCTATTGAAAGGATTTCTGCCCCTAGTCTTCCAGCCCTGCTCACACAGGTCTCCGTGAGGATCCTTTCTGCCCTCTTGATGTAAATAAAGGCTTTTTTTTTTAAATTAAATAATGTGGAAGGGTGTGGACAAAAGTGGTGGGATGATCATCGCTTGGGCTTATCCTGCAAACCCTTGCTATCCCATTCATAATGTTTTTAAAGCCATTTATTATTCCCTGCCACCCCACCTTGTAAAACCATTGTATTTTCAGTTGGGGTCTTGTTGTGTCACACTCCCCTCTCTCTCTCTGTCTCTCTCTCTCTCTCTCTCTCTCTCTCTCTGTTGCAAATCCCCATGACATTCTGCATTCCAGGAGGGGTTAACTAGTCAGGGGGGCTCAGGCTGGCGTAGTGATGTTACTTGGGGGGGCCCGGCAGAGGTAGAGCAGCGCCCTGCCTGGGAATGGGTTAAACGGGACAGATAGCCAGGAGTTCCTGGAGAGCTCTGTCTCCCTCTCTATAATGTCTGTAACCAATGAAAGCTTGGGAATCCGAGCAGTAAGTTGCATCTGCTTATCATTTGTTACAACGGGAGAGAGCGACACAATCTGCCTCCGCATCCCACTTCTGGGAAATGAGACTGTGTGGGCATGTGAGAGGCGAGCGTTGGGGAGGGTGGCGAGAAAGCGGAGTGTTACACTGCCCTCTAGCTGTGAAGTTCAGTACAGCAGCAGCTATATCTCTCTATCTATCTCTCTATCTCCTGCAGTACTGAACGTCACAGCTAGTGAATATATACATACATATATATTAGGGTGTTCCTGCAAATTCCGAGGTGTATATGAATGTTTTAATATACATACTAAAAAGTACTGTTTATCTCCTACGCTTTTTTTTTTTTTTTGTTCCCACCTGTGCTGGAAAGCTGATCCATGAACACACTACTTTGAATTTAGCCTGTGTCTATTTCCTTTAGCGTTTTTTTTTCCTAAAGCATTGATAACCGTTGTGTTCGCTTGCTCTTCTATCACAGTAAAACTTCTCTATATCCATGCATGTTGGCTATGGTTGGAGAGCCCCCTTCTGGTCCCACAGTGAATGACAACCCTAAAGTCCTCCTTAGACAGTCCAGGATTTAGAGATTTACCCCTTTGTGTTCAAACTAAACTTGAGTTTTTTTTTGGGGTAATCCTTAAATCCGGGACTGTTGGGGTGGGAGGGGGAGGACTGGTTTGGGAACGACCAATTGGAAAGCTAGATAGAATTTTTTTACTTACGAGTCAGTTTTATAAGTGCACCATTATTTATTTATTTTTTAATGATGATTATTATTATAGGTCATATTCATTTTTTATTGTTTGATCGTTTCCAGCTGTCAACCACTCAAGTGGAAGATAGAGGGCAGTACCTTCTGGAGTCTTTAAACAGCTACAAGAGCAGGTAGGGTAAGGTGTTTAGTATTGGTACTTCTTGCTTTAATTCTGTCTCTATTTGGAATTCTGTTGGCATGACCAGGGGCGTATCATGCCCCTGAGTGACCGGCGGGCTGCCAGCCCGGAGCACGCCTGTCACTCGGAGGTACGACGTCTCTAGGGTAACTCCGGAGGTTTGTGTGCTGAGAACAGCCAGGTACACAAACCCCCGGAAATACCCGAGAGACGTCGTTTCATCCAAATTCTTATACTTTTCGTGCTTGTTGAATTGGCAGCAGAGTGAGTGACTCTGTTGCCAAATTCAACACAGCGTTGTCTTTCGGATGTAATTCTGGGGTTTGTGTGCTCTCTGCTCGAAGCATACTAACCCCAGAAATGCACAGCGCGGGTGCTCCGTGTTAGGTGTGCGGCGCACAGCTAGCACATATGGAGCATCCGCCACTGGGCATGACTTGGGTTTTTTTCAAGATGCCATGTGTAAAGCGTGGCAGTCTGAATATTACAGGCATGAAGTTGTCTCTCCAAAGGCCCATCCTTTTCTTTTACATTTTAGATTCCTTTGTGGCAAAGAGATAAAGAGGAAAAAGTGTATCTTCCGTCTGAGAATCCGGGTTCCTCCAAGCCCCCCCGGCAAGCTACTGCCGGACAAGGTAACCGGCCAGGCGGAGAGCAGGTCTTCTGCTGACCCCAAGAAGAAGGGGAGAAGCAAATATTCCCTTAAGAACAGGTACTTCAGTCTCTGCAAAGCATACAGCGCTGCATCTGATCTTGCATGAAACTGCTTTGCAACATGTACAGCTCCACACTGCCCGGTTAGACACGGTGTCCAGTGCAGAGATAGGCAAAAGGGGTCTATTCAGGGAAGAGACGGGAACTTCAAACTTTAGACCAATGTAGCCGAGTTGGAAAAAATTCTCCCAACGCATCTGAACGGGAGAACTTTTCTCCACTCCGCCACTTTGGCCTTAAGTAGATCCTTTAGTGGAAAAAATGAATAAACAGAAGATTTTTTTTTGTAACAGACTTGATTTCTTTGAACTTTACTGCAACTGCTGTTCAATAAATCCAACTGTACTGCCAGGGTTGTATATGTATAAAGCCCAAGTTGTAAAAGTGGAGCAGTCACCATGGTACTTTTCGGTACTTGTACCCAGAGGGAGTCTTTATTCATAACGGTATGGGGAAATCCGCCGTGCACAGCTGTTTGGTTCGAGCCTCCTCTCCTGACGACTGTACAGAGTTTCCAGGTCTTGTAAAAGGCAGCTGTACTGGAAATGTTTACCAAACTCGATGTGCTGAAACACTGTCAATTTCTCTCTCGATTAACGTTTCATCGTTTTTTCTTTACAGTCTGCTGCCTCACGAATGCCAGAGGCAAAAGAGCCGCGCAATTCGACGGAAGCAAGCCAAGTTCCTATTGGAAGACGCCATCCCCAGTGTCAGTACGCCTAATTATTTTTTTTTCTAATTAACGTCTCCTGTTTTAATCTTTATAAAAGGACATACCTTACACTTTCACATGTACTGATGGCTGTGTCTGACCAGACTAAATCTGGATATAATGCATCTTGGGGCGTAAAACAGAGGGCAGAGTATAGACTATTTGATACAGTGCTAACCTCGACATCTGAGGAAAGGGATTTAGGGGTAAATTGTAGATACCCCTAAAAGGTAGACAATGCATGTGTGTTCCTGGATCCTTCACCCCTAGGAATCTTTCAGTTTCTGCAACCCCTGGGGTTTGGTGTATTCCCCACAGCCTGAGGCCCCCGTATAGTGTGCCGTCTGTGGATTACTCATGTATGAAAGCTTATAAACTCCCAGCAGGTACCCATACTGCATTGTAGATATTTTCCTGTAGCTTAGATTCAAAACATTTATAATCTTAAAATGGATAACAAAGTATTTCCAGCTGTATTTATTGTTGTAAAATGAACAAATAAAAAAAAAAAATACTTTTTTTTCCTTTCTATTTATTTTCATTACGTATACATCAGTGTTTTGTGTATTTTCAGATTTGTCTTGATAAAGGGACTTGAAACTTATATTAAAATTGACAGGTTATTTAAATATATCAAGGCATTAAGCATTTTTTTCAAGAGAGTCCCACTTCGAGTACCATATCTTGCCCTGGCTTCCCAGAGACTACTGGGTATCCAACTGCGCCCCAAAGCCCCCCCCCCCCCCAGCTGCTGCAGAACTACATACCACATAATTCTCCACCAGCTTTCTAGAATGGTGGGGAATTGTGATAGTCTTAGTGCAGAAACTGCAGTTGGAGGCTTAGGGCTTAGAGTATTTTTCTATTTTATTTTAAATGTTAAAAATCCACTACGCTGCTGTAGAAAGACAGCTCATAGTATTCCTCTCTTCCATTCCACTTTAATTATAGAGCGACTTTACATCCGCTTGGAGCACGAACCACCATCTAGCCAGCATCTTTGACTTCACCCTGGATGAAATTCAGAGTTTGAAAAGGTAAGTCAGATGAAATAATAATCTGGAGATGTAGGGGAGGGAGGGGAGCGGCGTTGTGGTGGTCCACGTTTAGAACTCTGTGGCTTGAAAAACCTCCCGTCATACTGCTACAAAAGTAGTTTAATCTTTAAGAAAGTACTTTGGAACCAATAGAAAGCTGTAGAGGATGTTTTTAGTGCATCGTGAGCTGTAACGTGTAGATTAATTTCTCTGTGCCATTGCTCTGTTGAGCAGTAACTCTCCACAGGGAGTGGGTAGTGCAAAGGGAAATTCCTTGTGCAGAGGAGACTAGCCATGAATTTCGGTTCTGGACTGCCCTCGGTGGAATTAGCCTGATATTGGAGTGGTTTCCTCTGTAATGGGGTAAGCAAGCAAAAAAACGTTGATGGCCTCCCAAGTAGGCACCATGCTATAGGACAGGCTATTGTAGTGCTGTCTGTTCGTGGCGAGTATGTGCTCCGAACCCCCCTTTTGTCGTCCTAACAATTTTTGGGTTATTTTACAGAGAACTGTAAGGCTGGTTCTTGAATGGTTTTTTTCTGGATCCTTAAAAAAATAAATAAACCCTGCTTAGCACTAATGTTGTAAATGTGAGTTTAATCCAAGAAAAGCAAAAATTTTTCAAAATGTTTTTTTACCATAATGGTCTTTGTCAAGCCATAGCCTGACAAAGACCATTTTGGTTGTAACACTGCCTTTCTTAGATTAATCTCGTCTTCACAACATTGGTGCTGAGCCGTGTTTCTTTTTTTTCTGGATTGTGTGAGGGCAATGTGGAGCCCTGGCATTGTACATTGTGGGCGCTGTCCTTACCACTCTACTAGTGTCAGGCTCCTAAAGCACACAAATATTTGTCAATCCATGATTTGTAAGAAGAAGAAAAAATGTTTTCTATTACGAAGTCTCCTGTCTTCCAGCGCAAGCTCCGGACAGAACTTCACCTCGGACCTAGATTCCAACGATGCGGCCAGCACCTCTGGATCTGCGTCCACCAGCCTTTCCTACGAGTCGCGGTACGTAGAGCGCTGCTTTATTGTACCCTGTCATGCGGTTATTCTTCCAGATTGCACTGCTCTGTGGTTCAAACACCAGAAGATGTTTTATTTTTTATTTTAACTCTCTATTTGCAGAGGAAACCTCGGTAGCCGCAAGAGAAAGCTGGCTTGTAAGACGTACGCGGCTTTAGAGTCCAAGAAAAGGGCTTTGGAACACGCGGAGAGGCAGAACAACTGCGTCGCCGAAAGCGTAGACTACGCCAGATCCAACAACTTCCAAGACAATGGCATAGACAGCCACACATTTGAGAGCATCAGCGAAGACGACACTTGCCTCTCGCATCTGAAGTCCTCCATTACAAATTATTTTGGGGCGGCCGGGAGGATGGCTTGTGGAGAGAAATATCAGGTGCTGGCTCGCCGCGTCACCCCCGAGGGTAAAGTTCAGTACCTGGTAGAGTGGGAGGGCACCACTCCCTATTGATCCACCCCAACATCTTTTTATTGTGTTTAGGACCAATTGTAATGTAACCAAAGGATTTGTTTTCTTTTGCAACAAAAGATCTTGCTTTTCCAACGGCTCTCCAGAAATGTGCACAATATATATCCCAACGCGGGAAAGAATGGAACCCGTGGTATTTTAGGAATTAAGAAAAGGGGGGGGGGGGGAATGCCCATGTAGGTGTTACTGAGGCCTTTACTTACTAATCAATATGCCACCTAATGGGTGCCAACAATGAAAGCACTTAAAACAGGGTACAAATGGGACTTTAAATTCTGGTACCTCCTTATATTAACATGCAGCAGCGACTGACATTTTTTATTTTCTGGTTCTTTTATATATGCAAAAAAAAAAAAAAAGTTTCCCGTGGGCTGCCACTGGGTAGGTTACGACACGTGGCGTGATGTATTTGCCACAGAATGTAAACCAAATATCCCTCTGCGTCTCTCTTGTAATTTCTAGATCATTAGAGACCTGTATTTGGATGTTTGGGGCCCGGGTGACACCGTCTACTGGAAATTTAGCTGCATATACTATTTTAATTATCTTTGTTTCCATAAAGGCTGTATTCATGGAAGGGGCAATGGCTAAGGGCAATTCAAACTTAAAGGCAAAATTAGCAGAGTTCAGCTGAATAGGAGAACGTATCCAGCTTGGCTAGTTTGGCCTTAAATTTTGAATTCCCTGCAGTTATCTCTTCAACGATTAAAGCCATAAATCTTTCCTAAAGTTTGTAATTCTTATGATTCATTCACTCATGAACCTTTTTATAGACCAATTGTCAAGGTTCCCCCGGATTCTTGTCTAGTGCAATGAAAAGCTGTGGTCTAACTCCTTTTAATTTTTTTATCAGGGGTTTTACGATGTTCTTTATCCTGGGGAGTATGCCGTTTATACTGTGTTTATTTGTTGTTGTTTTTTCCTGTTTTTTTGTGTAGGCTGGGCACAATCCAGAAACGTGTTTGTTTTTTTTTGTTTTTTTGCTAGTCTATCTTGCAGATATTATAGACTTCTGCACATGTTCTTCCACAGTTGTAAAGCTACATCTCTTATGGTTGTCTGCGTAGCAAAGGAGTATGGGAGCTTGCAACGGACTGTACCATATTAGATTTAACGGTTTGGCCCACATGCATTCATGCAACTCTAGCGGGGTTGACCTGCGCCCCTTCCGTTCTTTTTTTTTTTTTTTAATTTCAGTTATTTTACATTTTAGAAATTATATATTTTTCTATTAAACCCCCTAATTCAAAGCACTTAGAGCAGACTGGCTAACATGATGACACTGACATGTATTTTTTTGGTCTGTTTGATAGTGTGCGTACATATTATATACAGACATTATACCCACAGAACCTTTTTTTACTTATTTTTACTTGCTCGGTAGGATTGCAGAAAAACTTTTTTTAATTTCAAACAAAAAATCTTCGTTAAAGAACCTTTAAATACTAAAAAAAATGTTTAAAAAAATTGTAAAAAACATTTTGGAAAATGGTGTGTAACTTGAAAAGTGCCATTTGCCAACTCGGTCAGGCTTCCAGCTAATAAGATTGGCTTCCTGTCCGTTCTTTTTGCATTTACAGAACCCAGAATCTGTGATGGCTAACCTTGGCACTGTAGATGTCCAGGAAGCCTTTTGAAACTACATATTCCATGACGTCAGTCTTTCCGCAACACCTGCACTGCCAAAGTTAGCCATCACTGGTCTAGAAGATGGAGTTAAAGGTACAGCCGGCTTAAATAAAATTAGGGAATTGATCAGAATCTGATTTTGGTTGATTTCCAGGGTATTATATACATTTGTAGTCCATTTAAAGACCATTTTTGATGTTGGAATCTAAGACACTCTAGCCTTTGGATTGGGTGCCACTAAGGTTGAATTGATCTTAAGAGCGTAATAATACTGGTGTGGTTCATTTAATGAATCTATGTCAGATGGAGTAGCCAAGAAGCCTTTTTTTAAATTGTAGTTGCTTTTCAAGATCATGTAGATTTATTATTATTATTCTTTTGTGAGAGAGCATATCTGGTTAATATATATATATTATATAAATACAAGTTGAGTATCCCTTATCCAATAATCTTTTATAAAAAAAAAAACATTTGGGTCAACAAGTTGCAAATTCCACTCACACCTGTCAGTAAGCAAACCGTTAATTCAGTGTGCAGCCCCCCTAAGCTGTGATCTAGCCTTTCCATGCATGCTCGGATTCCCCCACGGCCACAAATGGTCATACAATGACACGTGTGCAGACCTGACACGCCAACGGCAGGTTCCCAACGATGCCTCACATCACAGTAACAGTGATTTATTTGCTCTATACAGGATTTACATTGATGTTACTGGATTTCGTGAGAGCTGAGAGGCTTTAATATATCTTATTGGTGAAAATAATCCATTATCTGAAACACTTCTGGTGCCGGGCATTTTGGATAAGGGATACTCGACCTGTAAAATGTTTCCATGAGTAGCTCTATTTTTATAGGACAACTGGAGGCAAAAAATGTTTTTCTTTATCTGAAAGATTGCATAAAAGTGTAGTTTTTTTTTATAGAAATTCTTTTAATGAAAGAATATAAAAAATGTACATTTTTATTGCTCTATATAGCTCTATCAGGGGGCAGACATGTTGTTTAGAATCTTTTCTCTGTATAGCTCTATCAGGGGATGGACATGTTTAGAATCTTTGCTCTGTATAGCTCTATCAGGAGCAGACATGTTGTTTAGAATCTTTTCTCTGTATAGCTCTATCAGGGGATGGACATGTTGTTTAGAATATTTGCTCTGTATAGCTCTATCAGGAGCAGACATGTTGTTTAGAATCTTTGCTCTGTATAGCTCTATCAGGCTGTGGATATGTTGTTTAGAATCTTTGCTCTGTATAGCTCTATCAGGGGGCGGACATGTTATTTAGAATCTTTGCTCTGTATAGCTCTATCAGGGGGCGGACATGTTGTTTAGAATCTTTGTTCTGTATAGTTCTATCAGGGGGCGGACATGTTGTTTAGAATCTTTGTTCTGTATAGCTCTATCAGGGGGCGGACATGTTGTTTAGAATCTTGTTTCAGATCTTCCTTCATTTGATCCAACATGTCAGCCCCTGATAGTGCTTTGTAGGCAAGACAGGGCTCCATAAGGTCCCTTTATTTCAGTAAAGCATTTCTAGTTTAAATGCCTACACTTGATCTTTCAATTAAACTATTATCCTGTTCTTCTAGTATGTAGAAGTAAAATGGCGAGCTCCTATTATGCGCTTAAAGCAGCAAATGTGTGAGCAACGGTTTATGGCACTTTTATTAAATTATGTCTTCAACTTCCAATACACAGCGGGTGTGGGGGGGAGGGATATTAATGTTGTTGGAAAATTAGCACTTAAGTCTTTACAGTTGCATCCTCCTAATGAGTCATTGGTTGAAAAACGCGTTGGGGTTTATCATGTTACAGTATGGTAAAACGCGCTGTGGAGTTGGAGTGCCATTTTGTCTCTTTATGAAGGCGTGCCCTACTTGCCACCCTTGTGTGTAGCATCCCTCTTTATGTTGCTTTTAATACTTATTTTATTTTTTATTTTTTCCTCATCTCAAGGAACCGGTAAATTTAATAAATTTCCTTTTATTGAAATGTAACCCCTTGTCCAATTGTAGAACAGGGCTTGGCATATCCCAGGAGCCAAGGAGTCATTGCTACTAAAAATCCTTACTGTTGGCTCCTAACTTTTTTAATATTTTTTTTTGACTGTTTTTTTACATAAAGCTCTACAGAAGTGCCATTTCCCCGGCTCCTAAAAAATTAACTTTGGCTCTTAAATTGGTCCTAAAGTCTACAAATATTTGTCCAGTCCTGATTTATAAACCTTATTACCTTCCCTTGTATCCATGATCAATTATGATTTTTTTTTATTTTTTATTTTTGGTTTAAAATTGTTCTTTTTCTCAATCAATATGAGCACTAGACTAATGGAAAAAAAGAAATCCTACCTGTATCATTGGTTGGTGCTGCCAGTTATATTTTGGCTGTATTTATCCTCTCCTGGTACAATGTGTAGGACCAGGACCCTCTAACGGGGGAAGGTGGGAGGCACATTTACCTATTCCTATTGAATCGCAAAAAAAGGCGTCTGTAGAAACCAACTGGTTTAAATACAGACCGAGCGTCTGATTTCCTAAATATATATTGTAAGATATATACATTTATATAAATATATATATATTTACTAAATACGTATATTTGAACATGTGTACATAGAAGTGTAGATCTATATATGAACACACGAGTATAAAATTGTTTTTTTTTTTAAAAACCGGAAGGGTTGATACCCAAGTTTCTATCACTTAGTTATTGTTTACTTTTTAATAATTAATATAACATAAAAATGTACTTTTAGAAACGTCTCCCAGCTTACATCAAAGTACATTAAATGAGGGAAAACGATATGTATATTGTGCTAGTATGCTTGCAAATAAATTCATAACCTGGAAGAATGTTTGTACGTGTCTGTGGAGTCTTCTGTTTGTGACATCACTTGTGGCATGATATGCAAATGATCACATTTTCAATGAGAGATGTGTAAATCAGGCCACAAGTTGATGTCCTATGCAACATATACTTTTTAAAAACAAATATAGCTCTTATTGTATGGATTTGTTTGCAGTTGTGCTGACACAATGTATAGTGTCTTATTCTCTAAATTCACAGGATAAGCAATGTTCGTGATTGTATGTTCTTTGTATAGTTTTGAGATTTTAAAAATTTTTTTTTTTTTTTTTTACATTGCTGCTATTTTTAGGGTCACAAGACCACCCACTTTTGTAGGGACTCATCTGAGCAGTGTTGAATGCAAAGTAAATGAGCTATAGGTGTATTGTGTTAGCAGAAATGCAAACAAATGCCTAGGGTAAGAAGATGACCTCACCTAGTGGCATGGTATGCAAATTAAAGAATGTCATTTGCATATGGAGGCAGGAAGTGTCTCAGGCAGTACAATGCACAGATCATTGTTCTAATCTACATTCCCTGTCCGTAGAAGTGGGGACAGTATGGAAAGAATATACTAAAGGGCTGCAATGCAATCAATGCTACCCCCATAGGGTGTGACCTGCTTGAAAAGACTAATCTGGTCACCAAAAAAAAAAAAAAAGATTATAATTGAAATAAAAAATGTAATCTCTTCCCCCAAATGTTCTATTCGGAATAGCTATATGTAAGAAATGTAATTTGTCAGGGGGGGGGGGGGGGGGGCAGTATTGCTTGGATGTTTTGACAATCAATATTCTCTGAATAAAAGCATAATACACACTATGATCATGCTGGGCTTCCAGAAGTCTTTTAAAGCAACGTTTGCTACAAATTCCCTTTGACTTGTAAACAAATCCTCTCTAATAAATTCATAAACCATAACAAGCTGTTTAGTAACCCTTTATTGTTTTCTTTAAAAGAATGTGCAGTTCTTGTTTTTGGAGGGGGGAGGGTGGGTTTTTTTTTCGTTTCAATGATTGTCATGTGTGTACCAGGGTATCTATTTAGCACGTGAGTCCTTTGGTCAGATAATGTGTTGTAGAACCTGAGCTGCTTTACACTTCACATCCTTCACGGAGCTTATACACTGAGCACCGGGAATGAGCAAGTGTGAAACAAATCTATGCCTCCTGTGAACCGAAAGTCTGGCCAGTGATGGAGATCATGGTCTGCCTTGCCTAGGCCAGATATTTATATATATATAAATAAAATTTTGGGGTTTATAAAGCCATTTAGTTTCTGAGCATACATATCACACCTGAGTTCGGTCCTCAGAGTATTCCCTATGTAGCAGTGTGTGTATGTGTGTCTGGAATTAGTGTAGCAGTGTGTGTGTCTCTGGAATTAGTGTAGCAGTGTGTGTGTGTCTCTGGAGTTAGTGTAGCAGTGTGTGTTTGGGTCTGGCGTTAGTGTAGCAGTGTGTGTTTGGGTCTGGCGTTAGTGTAGCAGTGTGTGTTTGGGTCTGGCGTTAGTGTAGCAGTGTGTGTTTGGGTCTGGCGTTAGTGTAGCAGTGTGTGTTTGGGTCTGGCGTTAGTGTAGCAGTGTGTGTTTGGGTCTGGCGTTAGTGTAGCAGTGTGTGTTTGGGTCTGGCGTTAGTGTAGCAGTGTGTGTTTGGGTCTGGCGTTAGTGTAGCAGTGTGTGTTTGGGTCTGGCGTTAGTGTAGCAGTGTGTGTTTGGGTCTGGCGTTAGTGTAGCAGTGTGTGTTTGGGTCTGGCGTTAGTGTAGCAGTGTGTGTTTGGGTCTGGTGTAAGTGTAGCAGTGTGTGTTTGGGTCTGGCGTTAGTGTAGCAGTGTGTGTTTGGGTCTGGCGTTAGTGTAGCAGTGTGTGTTTGGGTCTGGCGTTAGTGTAGCAGTGTGTGTTTGGGTCTGGCGTTAGTGTAGCAGTGTGTGTTTGGGTCTGGCGTTAGTGTAGCAGTGTGTGTTTGGGTCTGGCGTTAGTGTAGCAGTGTGTGTTTGGGTCTGGTGTTAGTGTAGCAGTGTGTGTTTGGGTCTGGTGTTAGTGTAGCAGTATGTGTTTGGGTCTGGTGTTAGTGTAGCAGTGTGTGTTTGGGTCTGGCGTTAGTGTAGCAGTGTGTGTTTGGGTCTGGCGTTAGTGTAGCAGTGTGTGTTTGGGTCTGGCGTTAGTGTAGCAGTGTGTGTTTGGGTCTGGCGTTAGTGTAGCAGTGTGTGTTTGGGTCTGGTGTTAGTGTAGCAGTATGTGTTTGGGTCTGGTGTTAGTGTAGCAGTGTGTGTTTGGGTCTGGCGTTAGTGTAGCAGTGTGTGTTTGGGTCTGGCGTTAGTGTAGCAGTGTGTGTTTGGGTCTGGCGTTGGTAACAGTCACCAGTGAAGAGCCTGGCTCCAGTATCTCCAGGGATCTGACTCCAATTTTTATTTATCGTCTTTCAAAGCTAAATTCCTATCCAATATGTCCCCCGTTTGTACACGGTTTGTCTTGTAAAATTGTAACAGGCGTTGTAGATAGACGGTCACTTTGTTGCCTTAGGGATAATAAGCCTATAATGTCCTGTATAATGTGCTACGGGTGCACTGCTCAGACAGCTGTTTCACCATAGCGCCCTCTAAAGACCGTTCTGGTGTATGACACGATATTAATCCTCTAACATCCAAGACTGGCAGAGGAGAGTGCGGATATGAAAAAAAATCGCTCATCACTCAAAATAGTCATAAAAGTGCATGTTACAGCTCACATGTTAAAAAAGCAAGTTATATATGTACCATTGGTTGCTAGATAATCCATAGATACAAGGACCTGACCCAACCATGAAGCCATCTTCCTGTCTAATGGCGGCAGGTGATCAGATTGGCTGCCAGTGTTTTGTAGGAAGAGGTTTTTGTATTAATAAAGCCTGGTGTATTTTTAATATGGATTTGCTGCATTTTCCTACAGGGAGTTTTATTTATAAAGGTTCCTTCTACAAGCCGTCTCCATGGAAACCTGTGAAAGGTTCCTGCAAGTGTGTTAAAGGGTCTACTCAATAAAGAGAGAATTGCAGAGCCTTTTAAACTTAAGGCCAAAGTAGCTGAGTTGGAAAGATTCTCTGATGGGAATTTTTCCAACTCTGCTACACTGGCCTAAAGTTTGAAATTCCCTCTTTATTGAGTAGACCCTTTTATCTTTAGCGCTCTGCCCCAGATCTGAGTTTTGTATAGTGTTTTCCTGTTATATATATATATATATATATATATATATATTAGAGGGGCAACGATTTAAAAGTAATATCAGGAAGTATTACTTTACTGAGAGGGTAGTGGATGTATGGAATAGCCTTCCAGCAGAAGTGGTAGAGGTAAACACAGTCAAGGATTTTAAGCATGCGTGGGATAGACACAAGGCTATCCTAGCTATAAGACCGGGAACGGAGGACTAATAAAAGTACTCAAAAAAAAATTGGGAAGACTAGATGGAACGAATGGTTCTTATCTGCCGACACATTCTATGTTCTATGTTTCTATATATATATTTTTTTTTTTTTTTTTTTGCTGTATTTTATCTACTGTTTTTCCATCTGTCACCGATTTTTAATTTTGTGTCCGTATCCAACAATAACTGTAACATCAGGACCCAGTTTGTAACCAGTAAAACCGGAGAGAGAAAACCCCCCATGATGATAATAAATTATTTGGAGACCATATTGCATTGTTTTGTTTGTTTTTTTTTCTTTCTTTATTATTGTTGTTTGTTTTTTTCTTTGGACCAATCCTGTAGTAGAACCACAGGTGCTCTCTAGTCGGCTGTTAACTCCGCCCTCTGGTTCTCCAGCTTCTGGCGTGAAACCCGTCGCCTAGGAAGGTGCCATTTATATGGCTTTGGGGTTCTAGAATGAAGCGGTTACCGTGGAAGCCAATGGAATCTTCCTGCTGAACATTCCACTTCTAGAACTTTGCCCATGAAATTTGTTCTTCAGAACTAACTCTTGATCAGTCTAGCTCCTCCCCGAAAGGTTTCGCACGCCTAACCTCTTGCGATACAGCTAAAAAAGGTCCGACCCCTCCGAGGTACACCGTTACGCGTGGTCGTCCACCACAACTTCTTCAATCCATCTTAAATAACCTGGATTTCCTTGATCTATTGGAATGCTGATGAAATCTGGCATTTCAAAAGGATGGACCAGCCTAAAAAAAAAGACAAATTCACATTGTTTAATACTTTTATAGCCACTCTATTTACAAAATATAGTATAGTGTATAGGATTTATTCCCATCTTTTATAGAGGTAGAACTGATTTTATTTAATTATCTACCACTCACTTAGGGTTTTCCTAACTGTGACCACTCTATCTCACCTATTTGATGCATTGATAGCCATCATTGTCTACCTGTTCTATCCCATGCTAAATTCTTGTGACTTCCTCTAAAACCCTGGCCCTCGCGCTCCAGTTACCCATATCTGTCACCATTTTTAGCCCTGTTTGCTCATTAGATCCCTCCAGTTAAATGACTTGTTCCCGGACCTGATTATAGGGCGATGTGATACAAAATATATAATCTAACTAAATATGACCAGAACCCATTGTGATTTTACCCGATGTATGTCGATAAGTCCGATATCTTTGCCGTCTTAGTTTTCACTACCTGTAAGAGAAAACATGTTTTTTTGGGAAATGTTGTACCCTGTAATAATAATGTACCTCCAGCTAAAGTTGTGAATTCTGATACATTGAGAGCACCACTTATTCCAGCCTCTCACTCCAGACTTTACCACCTTCCACAATTATAAACCTTTTTTCTTGATGAATGGCGGCTGGGGTTTTGTCACTGGTTAAGCCCTAGTTAGTTAATTATTCGTCTCTGGATTAGTAGCAAACAAACCATACATAAGTGGCAGAGTCCCTTTAACCCTATGACTTTTTTTTTTTTAAATCCTGTATTTTCCTTTGTGTTTTCAGAGAATAAACCTCTGTGACGATGACCCTTTTTGGGGGAATTACTGTGCTGCTCAGCTGATTTCCTGAATCGTTCTGATATAATCATATTAGCCAAGAACATTTACATAACATGGTTGGGATAAATACAGAGTATAACTGTGATTTCTACTCCAAGATAAGTAGAGAAGGATTATCCACCCCACAATCCTTTATATTCACCCTGCCCTAAATTATGGATTCGGTGGACTTGGTCCCTAGGCAATCTCAAGGTATTCTTCCTGTGACCCCTCCGTTTACTACCCAGAGTAGTAGATACATGGAATAACATTCCATAGTTGCCAACATCTGCCATGTTTCCAGGGACACATATTTGTTCCACATGCTGCAGAAACAGCATGCAAAGTGCAGCCCGGCAGTATGTAGGATGGATATATACGCACAGACACAATCCAATTAATTACCGTATTTGCTCGATTATAAGACGATTATATTTTCTTGTATTTTATTTGTTGGCGTGTAATTCTGCTTACACAATATATAGATCATTTTTTTCATTCTATTTGTTCCTGGGATTTGTATAAAGCTATCCTTAAGAATACATATGTTTAATAAATTGGAGATCTTTTTGTCGACAGATTTGGTGAGTCACTAAAACAGGTAGAAATGTAAGGGGGTCATGTACTAAACAAGCGCAGTAGGGGGAAAAAGTAGGTAAAACATGAGTAAGGAGCAATTTGCGACTATTTGTAACATTCTGCGCTTGTTTTCCCTGATTTGCGCCTCTTCCGTTTTTATTTTTATTTAGCGTGCATTTTTCCGGTAGCGCTAATAAATTGCGATTAGATTTGCGCACGCTAAAGAGCTTTGCGAATATTTTGTGAAAAATAATTTTTATTTGCGTGTGAAAATTACACCAGCTTTTAGCGAGCGCTATCAAAAGGGGTAGAAAAAATATTCGCAAAATGGCCTGTTTTTATTCGCAATTTGCTCGTCTGTACTATTGGAGTGTTAAATGTTTATTACATTGCAATAGGAGCAAAGAGCAAAAACAGTTTTGCACATGAAATATATTTGCGTTCTTTTAGTACACGCCCCTCGTAGAAAGCTAGTATTAAAATTGGCAAAATAACAGGCCTATATCAGCCAGCAGCACCGACTCTACAGCTCTCAAATAGCAATAATGAATTATACTTACTAAGAGTATTTCAGTGGATTCTTCTATTTCTCCTTTCCATATGTACCTGTTATAGAACCACATACAACCTTAAGGTAAATTGTAAGAGTTTTATGCAGCCATGTATGCAAATTAATTCCAACACCGGGGGGCGGGGTAACTCTCCGGAGTGTACTTTCCCCCAAGTACACTCTGGAGAGGTTTCTGTTTACATAAGTCTCACAAATATATACAGTTTATGTGCAATACCCCCTGTGCACACTGCAAAGCATTATGCATAGGCAGCAACCATGCTCCCAAAAATAATGAGACTGTCTAGATAAATCCATGGCTGTTGGCAGCTATGTTGAAGTTGTATGGGGAAGTTCTGCTGTTTCCTACTTTATTTATATATATATATATATAGCTCTTTGATAATATACTCACAGTGATGAGGTCTTTGGCATGATATTCACACTGGCAGCCAACTGTCTCTCCAAAATCCCCCTAAAGAAACCACACTGTAAGTGTAATAAACAAGACATGAGGGGAATGGGCAGGGGTGGGCCCCTTAATGACAAATAACTTTGTTTTATAGCTATAAGCTAAACGTATACTAGGTTCTATCATCTATTCATTTATACAAAATTAAATTTCCTACTGCTCAGAATTTCTTTCATCCTAGTATATTTTTTTTTATGCTGGCCACACTTTGCATTTTATAAATGTCTTCAAACTGGGTAGTAAATGAATTCTGCAGGGCAGTGCCAAGGGTTGCTACCTTGGCTATTTTTTTTTTCCTCCTTTTTTTTTTTTTTCTTTCCCAGCTACATATATGTTTTGCATGCTGCCTTGCCGAGTGTACAAGTCATCCGTGGACGGACAGAAATCAATTAATCAACAGTCCCCCCGAATGATCTGTACCCAGCTCTACTTTAATTGATGGCGCTATGTCAATAAATATTAATGTAATTCGATATGTGCCCGGTAAAGAAAAAAATGACCAAGGGGGTAATTCTAGCTGTGCCTTGTTATGCCTTGGGTGGCCAACACGACATAATTAGTCCTTCCCCTCTCCTGATTCCACCTCCCTTCCTCTAACTCCTCCTTCTGCGGCTGTTAGAACATTGGTTAAAGTGGCAATAGGTATTTATAGCCAGTCTCCATGGATTCTCCCGGAGGAGGGAGTCTCTCTGTACCTGGCAATATCTTTTGCAATCTGTTCGTTGGGGCAGTTGATTAAAGCCAGCGAATGATCCCCGGACATGTATCGTCCGGTGAACGAAGAGTGAATCTGATAATAAAGACCCTTCAGTACTGGATACATTAAACAGGATGCACTGGTCATCTGAAACAGAAGGACAGAGATTGGGAGTGTCAGACGAGTTGCCCGGTGAATACGTGGCATGCGATGGGGTATATGCTACAAACGTGCGCCAGATATTGGGGTTTTGGGTTGTGTCCCACCCATGCACGTGCCTACAGGAGCAGAACCAGAATAGTTCGTATCTGCGGTCAGATTTCGTGTGGCGCCATGTTTTTATTATCGCATTTCTCACTGCAGAGTCTGTGTGTGTATTGAAATATTAATGGGCTCCATGATGTCTGAGTGTGTTAATGCACAATGTATCTGACCATCCTCACACTCCTGATGAAGAGAGCGCTGCTCCCTTCCCCCCAGGAACATGCAACAAACAAAATAACAGCGGATCCTGAAAGTGAGATAAGAGAACCCCTACCCCATATCACTCGGTGAAGATGTTGGTGAGATTTGCTCATTTGGATAATACACCAACTGTGGCATCTGTGCAATGCTCCGGGACTCAACCCTTTATCAACACATTTTGGGTTATACCAATAAATTGGTCAAAGAGACTCTGTTAACCTTAACACTGTTTATCAGGGGGCTGCTATCTTGGATTAGATCTTCCTTCATCTGACCACTGATAGAGCTATACAGAAAAAAAGATTCTAAACAACATGTCCACCCCTCATAGAGCTATACAGAGCAAAGATTCTAAACAACATGTCCGCCCCCTGATAGAACTATACAGAGCAAAGATTCTAAACAACATGTCCACCCCCTGATAGAGCTATACAGAGCAAAAATTCTAAACAACATGTCCGCCCCGTGATAGAGCTATACAGAGCAAAAATTCTAAACAACAGGTCTGCTCCCTGATAGAGATATACAGAGCCACCCCCTGATAGAGCTAAACAACATGCCCACCTCCTGATAGAGCTAAACAGAGCAAAGATTCTAAACAACATGTCCGTCCCCTGATAGAGCTATACAGAGCAAAGATTCTAAACAACATGTCCACCTCCTGATAGAGCTAAACAGAGCAAAGATTCTAAACAACATGTCCACCTCCTAATAGAGCTTTACAGAGCAAAGATTCTAACCAACATGTCCGCCCCCTGATAGAGCTATACAGAGCAAAGATTCTAAAGAACATGTCCACCTCCTAATAGAGCTTTACAGAGCAAAGATTCTAAACAACATGTCCACCTCCTGATAGAGCTAAACAGAGCAAAGATTCTAAACAACATGTCCACCTCCTAATAGAGCTTTACAGAGCAAAGATTCTAACCAACATGTCCGCCCCCTGATAGAGCTATACAGAGCAAAGATTCTAAACAACATGTCCGTCCCCTGATAGAGCTATACAGAGCAAAGATTCTAAACAACATGTCCAATAATTCTGCATTTATATTATTTAATTAAAATGCCTGCACTTGATTAAATATTTCAGTTAAACAGAACTTATTTATTGCTGACAGCTTTTACACTATTAGTCCTTACCTCTTCCACTGGAGGGCTATTCCATGTATCTACTACTCTTTCAATATAATAATAATCTCTGACTGTTCCCCCTCAGTCTTCCTCCCTCTAACATCACATTGTAACCTGTTGTTCTAGCGCTACCTTTCTATTTCAAATAAATAATGATTTACTTATATTTTTGAGTGGTTTAAAATCATTGTTTGATGGCTAACCTTGGCACTGCTGCTGTTTGGGAACTACATATCCCATGAGTTCCCAGACACCTGCAGTGCCAAGTTTGGCCATCACTGGCCTAGACGGTAGTTAAAATGTATCTCTTGTTTTATTTAAACCAAGGTGAAGTTTTTTTTTGTTTGCAAAATCTTCCGAGGGTGGGGGTACAAATGAGACCTGGTCTCATGAGGCAAGCTGATATCTCTGCTTCCAGACAGATCTATTATCTCTGAAACATCAAAATGTGTTGTACAAAGGACCGTCTGTATCTATTCTTTCTAAAGCTCTCTGGGCTCCATCGCCACAGACACTGGATCATGGCACAAACAGATTGTATGTTTGCTAAAAACTGTCAAACTCGAACCTTCATTGCTGCCCATCAATTATCACAGCGTAAATACAATACTGACAAATGTGGTAGATTAGAGAGCTTTCCCCAAACTGGTGGTTTAGGCCAGCGTATTGTCTCTGTGTTTAATATATGTGAAATATTCTTATTTTTTAATTTAAAAAATTTCCAGTTCTCTTGAAGTTTTACATGGAATATTATTTTTTCCGGGGTTTCTAAATTCAGTGACATTCCAATAAGGAGGGGCTTGATGAGATGGGAGGGGCTTGGGGAGATAGGAGGGGCTTGATGAGATGGGAGGGGCTTGGGGAGATAGGAGGGGCTTGGGGAGATAGGCGGGACTGTTGTTGCAGCAACAGACATAGCTCCGTTACACTTTATTTGCAGAAACATTTCACTGGTTACCATGGTGACTGCTGCACTTTGTCAACATTTGCCCCAGAAATCCTCTTTCTACTTCGTATTATTCCTATTTAAAGGAACAGTCTAGTCCCCAAACTCACTTTGGTGCAAGATGAAGATCACTGCTTGTATAATGCACAGGCTTTTATCCCTGTGTGATTTGATGCAGGCATTCTGTATAAATTACATGTTTAATATTTGACTCAAGCCCTCCGCAGTGATTAATCTGCATGTTTACTGCAGGTGTGGCAGCACTGATTATATAGACACTGAGGATATAAAGTTTTCATTTAGTCACTTCCTGTGCTCCTGGAATAGAATACATTGTGTGCAATATGATAAACTTGCTCTTGTACAACACATTGTCTGATGACGTCACTGATGACATCACTAGAGCAACAGGAAATTCCATTCATTTGACAAATTATTCTCATTGGTTCCTGCAGCGAAAAATAAATAAATAAAAAAAGAGGAAATTACTTTTACTCAGCTAGTGTGGGCAGTGCTGGTTTCTTGCAAACTGCCGTACTTTCACAATTTCTTCCAGCTGTAAGTATTTTATATTTTAAGCAATGCACAATGTAAGACATGCATTTTAACGTACTCTGAAAGCACATTAATATGCATTAATATTTGGAAGATGCATTTTGGGCACCAGACAGTCCCTTTAAGAGCTCAGCTAATGGTAAACTCAAGCATGATGATGTCTGCTCCACAATCGGTTAATGACAGGCTGGGAAATGGTTTTTAATTGAATCTTACGAGCCGATTATCATTCCTCCTTCACATCAATTTCCGCTGTGTCTCCAGCATCTTCCAGAAACGTAAGACGAAATGAGACAGAAATGGAAGCTGGGCTTTCAACCAGCGCATTAACATAGAGAAGCCAACAGATTAACTCTCTGGCTACCGGGGTGTTATATAGAATTGCAGGGACTTGAGAAGGGAATTTCAAACTTCAGGCCAATGTAACCGAGTTAGCCAAATTCTCCAATGCTGCAAAATGGGATAACTTTTCCAACTCAGTTACTATGTCCTTTAAAGTACCTGTCTGGTGCCCAAAATACATCTTCCAAATATTAATGCATTAATGTGCTTTCAGAGTACTTTAAAATGCATGTGTTATATTTTGCATTGCTTAAAATATAAAATACTTACAGCTAGAAGAAATTGTGAAATTACAGCAGTTTGCAAGAAACCAGGACTGCCCACACTAGATGAGTAACAGTCAATTTCCTTCTTTTTTTTTTTTGCTGCAGGAACCAATGAGAATAATTTCATTCAAATGAATGGAATTTCCTAGGACAATGTGTTGCACTGTTAAGAGATCCTACTGTGTGAAGAGCAGGTTTATCACAGTCTGCACAATGTATTCTGTTCCAGGAGCACAGGAAGTGACTAAATGAAACAAAAACTTTATATGCTCAGTATCTATATAATCAGTGCTGCTGCACCCGCAGTAAACATGCAGAGTAATCACTGGGGAGGGCTTGAGTCAAATATGAAAAATGTGATTTATACAGAATGCCTGCATCAAATCACACAGGGATAAAAGCCTGTGCATTATACAAGCAGTGATCTTCATCTTGCACCAAAGTGAGTTTGGGGACCAGACTGACCCTTTAAGTTTGAAATTCCCATCTAAATTCTTTGCAGTTCTCTGTACTGTTAGAATTGCAAGCAAATACATGGTTGAACAGAACATGTGGACTATGCATGATGTACCATCTTAAAGTTTCAGAAGTGGTGCAGTCACCATGGAGACCACGGAACTGTTCATGCTGATTGCTCCACTATTAGACTTTAGTCCTGGTACCGAGTTCTATAAAATAAACCCCCCCATGCATTATAAAGTGGGTCGTCACCATCTCCCATTTATGACATCGCCTTCTGGCACGGTGGGCAAATTAATTATTTAACATACGAGCACTTAATTTGCCTGTAGTCTCCCCGAAACGATATCACAAACAAGATCCAGCACAAACACATCTCTAACAGAATTATCACCAACAGATCCCAATAACAGCGCAGCTTATATTACTTTATACGACGTATGAATAAAAACCAGTGTGGTTATTTCTAAAGATCAGTTCTGGGAGCAGAGGGCTAAAAGTGGATCAATCAGCAGGAACATTCCATTGGTTTCCACGACGGCCGCTCCCCTTCCAGAACCAAGAACATTCCACTGCCTCCACTTTCAGAACCAAGAACATTCCACTGCCTCCACTTTCAGAACTTTGCCCAAGAAAGGTTCTTTCCCAATAACTAACCCCCAACCCCCATTACACTAAATCAGTTCAGTGAAACATTTCTTAATGTTTATGCTTTAGCCTCAAACTGCACACAAAAAAAAAACTCACCAGCACAATGATCCCCCAGCTAGGACGTGGCCAGTTGGGAGTGGGTAGCTGGCATCGCTGGTACAAGCAGCCCATGTTCATGATCCTAGCGATGTCTGTACTGTCATTATTATTGCAGAGACAGCTTGGCAGTGACTTGCTTTGGATGTTTTTCCCCAAAGCAATCCCAGAGCTGGCTCCCCAGCCCAGTACACACACACTGTCTGTTACTAAACCTCACCTCCCTCCCTTACTAGGTGCTAAACCCAACCCTGTCACTCCCAAGCACGGATAAGCTCTAGAAAGGGGAGAAGTGCTAAAATCCTTCCATTTTACTGCAGTTTAAAAGCCACTTTCCTCTTGTACGGCACGCCCAATCTATGTCTTTTAATTTAAAATGCTCCCATTACTGATAATAATTGATGGAAGACTGAAAGATTGCACCTAGGGTTGTACACATGTCATATATAAATGCTTTAAAGAAAGAATACAAATAAAATACCATAATGATCTCTCTGTTAGAATCTTGGGTTAGATCATCCTTCATCTGAACCAAGATTCTAAACATGTCTGCTCCCTGATAGAGCTGTATGGAGCAAGTTTGACTCCATAAGGTGCTTTTATTTATTCATTTTCTTTCATTAAACCATTTATATTTAAAATGCCTTCACTTAATGCAATGTTTTAATTGAACTACCTTATTTTGTGGCTTATGTCGTTTTAGAAAGATGACTCTGAAAGATCTGGGGTCTTTCATTTTTGGATACTATTTGCATCTCTAGTTTCCATGGAAGACCACCATTATCTCTATGGCTGAGAGGAGGGCTTGGCTTTATTCCCCTGATGTAATTGATCCTTATTATAAATTTGGTACAGGGCCAGCCCCTCTGCACACATATAATTCTCTCTTTACACGGTACAAACAGCTTTCCAGCAATGATGGCATCCAACCTATGAGAACAGATTGGATTTATTTATTTCCTAGAACCAATGCTTCTCGAATCTTGTCTCAAGGACCCCCAACAATCCTGGATTGAATGGATTACCCAGCTATGTTTAAATAAGAATATGCAGTATATCTGGTGTGGTTCCCTAACACTTAGGGAACCACACCACATGTCATACATATTCTTATATAAACACAACTGGGTGATCCCAAAATCTTGGACCATTGGGGATCCTTGAGACAAGATTTGAGAAGCATTGGTTTAGACAAAGGAAGATCTAACCCCAGATTATAAACATGTTACCTACACTTCATTCTATCTTTCATGTAAACATAGATGGGGGTTTTTTTGAGGACTGTTGTCCTTTAACGTCCTGCCAGCAGCTCCCTCACGGACATGGGTAATCTAATAGTATAACAGAAAGAAGATACCACTACCTGATCCTCCTTTATATATTATTTAAATACGTCAGTCATAACCAGGTAGGTTTGGTACAAAACAAAGACACAAACAGACAGGAAACAAAAGGAACAAACCTTCCTGCCCGGCCAAGAGGTCATGTTCCTATCCAAGAATACAGAGAATTAAAAAAAAATGTTCAAAATGGTCCATACGTTGTGTTTCGGGACGACCTCTAGCCAGTTGGGAGGACAATGTTAAAGAGACTGTATCACCTAAATTACTGTGAAATAAAAAAAAAAGATTGAAAATGATCTATACATTGTGTTGGCAAAATTGCAAGCGAATGCCTAAATTAGGAGAAAAATGTGTTTTAAATGTGTCTGTGGAGTCGCCTGCTTATGACATCACCTGTGGCTTGATATGCAAATGAACTGGTAGAGGTAAGCACAGTGAAGGGGTTTAAGCATGCATGGGATAGGTATAAGGCTATCCTAGATATAAGATAAGGCCAGGGACTAATGAGAGTATTACTATACTGAGAGGGTAGTGGATGCATGGAATAGTCTTCCAGTGGAGGTGGTAGAGGTTAATACAGTGAAGGAGTTTAATCATGCATGGGATAGGTATAAAGCTATCCTAGATATAAGATAAGGTCAGGGACTAATGAAAGTATTACTGTACTGAGAGGGTAGTGGATGTATGGAATAGTCTTCCAGTAGAAGTGGTAGAGGTTAATACAGTGAAGGAGTTTAAGCCTGCGTGGGATAGGTATAAGGCTATCCTAGATATAAGATAAGGCCAGGGACTAATGAAAGGATTACATTACTGAGAGGGTAGTGGATGCATGGAATAGTCTTCCAGGAGAAGTGGTAGAGGTTAATACAGTGAAGGAGTTTAAGCATGCGTGGGATAGGTATAAGACTATCCTAGATATAAGATAAGGCCAGGGACTAATGAAAGTATTACTTTACTGAGAGGGTAGTGGATGTATGGAATAGTCTTCCAGTAGAAGTGGTAGAGTTTAATACAGTGAAGGAGTTTAAGCATGCATGGGATAGGTATAAAGCTATCCTAGATATAAGATAAGGTCAGGGACTAATGAAAGTATTACTTTACTGAGAAGGTAGTGGATGCATGGAATAGTCTTACAGTAGAAGTGGTAGAAGTTAATACAGTGAAGGAGTTTAAGCATGTGTGGGATAGGTAAAAGGCTATCCTAGATATAAGATAAGGTCAGGGACTAATGAAAGGATTACTTTACTGAGAGGGTAGTGGATGCATGGAATAGTCTTCCAGTAGAAGTGATAGAGGTTAATACAGTGAAGGAGTTTAAGCATGTGTGGGATAGGTATAAGACTATCCTAGATATAAGATAAGGCCAGGGACTAATGAAAGTATTACTTTACTGAGAGGGTAGTGGATGTATGGAATAGTCTTCCAGTAGAAGTGGTAGAGTTTAATACAGTGAAGGAGTTTAAGCATGCATGGGATAGGTATAAGGCTATCCTAGATATAAGATAAGGTCAGGAACTAATGAAAGTATTACTTTACTGAGAAGGTAGTGGATGCATGGAATAGTCTTACAGTGGAAGTGGTAGAAGTTAATACAGTGAAGGCGTTTAAGCATGTGTGGGATAGGTAAAAGGCTATCCTAGATATAAGATAAGGTCAGGGACTAATGAAAGGATTACTTTACTGAGAGGGTAGTGGATGCATGGAATAGTCTTCCAGTAGAAGTGGTAGAGGTTAATACAGTGAAGGAGTTTAAGCATGCATGGGATGGGTATAAGGCTATCCTAGATATAATATAAGGCCAGTGACTAATGAAAGTATTACATTACTGAGAGGGTAGTGGATGTATGGAATAGTCTTCCAGTAGAAGTGGAAGAGGTTAATACAGTGAAGGAGTTTAAGCATGCGTGGGATAGGTATAAGGCTATCCTAGATATAAGATAAGGCCAGGGACTAATGAAAGTATTACATTACTGAGAGGGTAGTGGATGCATGGAATAGTCTTCCAGTAGAAGTGGTAGAGGTTTATACAGTGAAGGAGTTTAAGCATGCGTGGGATAGGTATAAGGTTATCCTAGATATAAGATAGGGAACTGGGGACTAATAAAAGTATTTAGGAAATTGGGCAGACTAGATGGGCCGAATGGGTCTTATCTGCCAACACATTCTATGTTTCTATGCTTAACTGCTTTTCAATGGGAAATGTGTAATTTGCATATCAAGTCACAGGCGATGTCATAAGCAGGAGAAAAACACATTTTCCTCCTAATTTAGACATTTGTTTGCAATTTTTCGAACTCAATGTATAGATCATTTTCAATCCTTTTTTTTTATTCTCTTCATTCACAGTAAAAACAATGTTTAAGTGATACTGTCCCTTTAACCATAGAGCTCTCCAAACTGCTAAATAATATAGCATGGACAGCCCAAAGACTATAACCACAAATCTTAAGATACTCTCTATATATATTTTGTGTCCTGAATTTATTTTGGCAACAGAAACTAAACTCAGTCATATAACTACTGCAGCAAGCTAAAGTCTGTGTGTATGGAGCTAGCACTACTCTCACAAACAAAGGAGTCTTTGATTTAAATCTATTGGGCCATTTAGATCTGCCAGAAAAAGGTGTGATTTATTTATTGAATGCAGAGGTTCTAACAGCAGGATCAGGATACTGTGTCCATTCACATCAATAGAAGACATCATGAACATACAGTGAGTTATCCATGTCTGTCCCCTAATACAGGACTTCTTGCAAACCTTTTAAAACAGCGTATTTTAATATAAATATATAGTTAGCTCTGAGAAAACTAACCACACGCTTCGCATAGTTGCCAACATCGGCCATGTTTCCAGGGACACATATTTGTTCCACATGCTGCAGAAAGAGCATGCAAAGTGCAGCCCGGCAGTATGTAGGATATCATCAGAGTGGAGATCTCGCAGTACCTAGCTTGATTAATTAATTGGATTGTGTCTGTGCGTATATCCATCCTACATAATGCCGGGCTGCACTTTGAATGCTCTTTCTGCAGCATGTGGAACAAATGTGTGTCCCTTGAAACATGGCAGATGTTGACAACTATGGCTTCCCATAATGATTTTACGCTACCCATACTCTTTAAAAGACCACTTTAACTTAAAATGCTCACACTTTTTTTCATGCAAAATAACGTTCTATAAAAAAAAAAAGTATGTATTTATTCCAAACAAAATATCTGTATTGTAAACAGGGTTGCTACCCAGCTAGTATATTATCGGCAGGCCGGTAAATAAACAGATGGATTGAGCAATGTACTGTAACATAATCATACATGAGTAATGTATTGAAATATCATCATACATGAGCAATATACTGTAATATCATCATACATGAGCAATGTACTGTAATATCATCATACATGAGCAATGTACTGTAATAATATACATGAGCAATGTACTGTAATAATATACATGAGCAATGTACTGTAATATCATCATACATGAGCAATGTGCTGTAATAATATTATCATACATGAGCAATGTACTGTAATAATATCATCATAAATGAGAAATATACTGTAATATCATCATATATGAGCAATGTACTGGAATAATATCATCATACATGAGCAATGTACTGTAATATCATCATGCATAAGCAATGTACTGTAATATCATCATACACAAGCAATGTTCTGTAATATCATCATACATGAGCAATGTACTGTAATATCATCATGCATAAGCAATGTACTGTAATATCATCATACATGAGCAATGTACTGTAATAATATACATGAGCAATGTACTGTAATATCATCATACATGAGCAATGTGCTGTAATAATATTATCATACATGAGCAATGTACTGTAATAATATACATGAGCAATATACTGTAATATCATCATACATGAGCAATGTACTGGAATAATATCATCATACATGAGCAATGTACTGTAATATCATCATGCATAAGCAATGTACTGTAATATCATCATACATGAGCAATGTACTGTAATAATATACATGAGCAATGTACTGTAATAATATACATGAGCAATGTACTGTAATATCATCATACATGCGCAATGTACTGTTATATCATCATGCATAAGCAATGTACTGTAATATCATCATACATAAGCAATGTACTGTAATAATATACATGAGCAATATACTGTAATATCATCATACATGAGCAATGTACTGGAATAATATCATCATACATGAGCAATGTACTGTAATATCATCATGCATAAGCAATGTACTGTAATATCATCATACATGAGCAATGTACTGTAATAATATACATGAGCAATGTACTGTAATATCATCATACATGAGCAATGTACTGTTATATCATCATGCATAAGCAATGTACTGTAATATCATCATACATAAGCAATGTACTGTAATAATATACATGAGCAATGTACTGTAATAATATACATGAGCAATGTACTGTAATATCATCATACATAAGCAATGTACTGTAATATCATCATACATGAGCAATGTACTGTAATAATATAAATGAGCAATGTACTGTAATATCATCATACATGAGCAATATACTGTAATATCACCATACATGAGCAATATACTGTAATATCATCATACATGAGCAATATACTGTAATATCACCATACACGAGCAATGTACTGTAATAATATCATACATGAGCAATGTACTGTAATATCATCATACATGAGCAATGTACTGTAATAATATACATGAGCAATGTACTGTAATATCATATGCATAAGCAATGTACTCTTATATCATCATACATGAGCAATGTACTGTAATAATATACATGAGCAATGTACTGTAATATCATATGCATAAGCAATGTACTGTTATATCATCATACATGAGCAATGTACTGTAATATCATCATACATGAGCAATGTACTGTAATAATATACATGAGCAATGTACTGTAATAATATACATGAGCAATGTACTGTAATATCATATGCATAAGCAATGTACTGTAATATCATCATACATGAGCAATGTACTGTAATATCATCATACATAAGCAATGTACTGTAATAATATCACATAGCTACCAACATCGGCCATGTTTCCAGGGACACATTTGTGTTCCACATGCTGCAGAAAGAGCATGCAAAGTGCAGCCCGGCAGTATGTAGGATGGATATACGCACAGACACAATCCAATTAATTAATCAGGGTGGAGATCTCATAGGACCTGCCATGATTAATTAATTGATTTCTGTGCGTATATCCATCCTACATACTGCCGGGCTGCACTTTGCATGCTCTTTCTGCAGCATGTGGAACAAATATGTGTCCCTGGAAACATGGCCGATGTTGGCAACTATGGTATCATCATCCATGAGCAATGTACTGTAATATCATCATACATGAGCAATGTGCTGTAATATCATCATACATGAGCAATGTGCTGTAATATCATCATCCATGAGCAATGTACTGTAATATCATCATCCATGAGCAATGTGCTGTAATATCACCATACATGAGCAATGTACTGTAATATCATCATACATGAGCAATGTACTGTAATATCATCATACATGAGCAATGTACTGTAATATCACCATACATGAGCAATGTACTGTAATATCATCATACATGAGCAATGTGCTGTAATATCATCATCCATGAGCAATGTACTGTAATATCATCATACATGAGCAATGTGCTGTAATATCATCATACATGAGCAATGTGCTGTAATATCATCATCCATGAGCAATGTGCTGTAATATCACCATACATGAGCAATGTACTGTAATATCACCATACATGAGCAATGTACTGTAATATCATCATACATGAGCAATGTACTGGAATAATATCATCATACACGAGCAATGTACTGTAATATCACTATACATGAGCAATGTACTGTAATATCATCATACATAAGCAATGTGCTGTAATATCACCATACATGAGCAATGTACTGTAATATCATCATCCATGAGCAATGTGCTGTAATATCATCATACATGAGCAATGTGCTGTAATATCATCATACATGAGCAATGTACTGTAATATCATCATCCATGAGCAATGTGCTGTAATATCATCATACATAAGCAATGTGCTGTAATATCACCATACATGAGCAATGTACTGTAATATCATCATCCATGAGCAATGTACTGTAATATCATCATACATGAGCAATATACTGTAATATCATCATCCATGAGCAATGTACTGTAATATCATCATACATGAGCAATGTACTGTAATATCATCATACATGAGCAATATACTGTAATATCATCATCCATGAGCAATGTACTGTAATATCATCATACATGAGCAATATACTGTAATATCATCATCCATGAGCAATGTACTGTAATATCACCATACATGAGCAATGTGCTGTAATATCACCATACATGAGCAATGTACTGTAATATCATCATACATGAGCAATGTACTGTAATATCATCATACATAAGCAATGTGCTGTAATATCACCATACATGAGCAATGTACTGTAATATCACCATACATGAGCAATGTACTGTAATATCACCATACATGAGCAATGTACTGTAATATCACCATACATGAGCAATGTACTGTAATATCATCATCCATGAGCAATATACTGTAATATCATCATCCATGAGCAATGTGCTGTAATATCATCATACATGAGCAATGTGCTGTAATATCATCATCCATGAGCAATGTGCTGTAATATCACCATACATGAGCAATGTGCTGTAATATCACTATACATGAGCAATGTGCTGTAATATCACTATACATGAGCAATGTACTGTAATAATATACATAAGCAATGTACTGTAATATCATCATCCATGAGCAATGTACCGTAATATCATCATACATAAGCAATGTGCTGTAATATCACCATACATGAGCAATGTACTGTAATATCATCATCCATGAGCAATGTACTGTAATATCACCATACATGAGCAATGTACTGTAATATCATCATACATGAGCAATGTGCTGTAATATCATCATACATGAGCAATGTACTGTAATATCATCATACATGAGCAATGTGCTGTAATATCATCATACATGAGCAATGTACTGTAATATCACCATACATGAGCAATGTACTGTAATATCATCATACATGAGCAATGTGCTGTAATATCACCATACATGAGCAATGTACTGTAATATCATCATACATGAGCAATGTGCTGTAATATCATCATACATGAGCAATGTACTGTAATATCATCATACATGAGCAATGTGCTGTAATATCATCATCCATGAGCAATGTGCTGTAATATCATCATACATAAGCAATGTACTGTAATATCATCATACATGAGCAATGTACTGTAATATCATCATACATAAGCAATGTACTGTAATATCATCATCCATGAGCAATGTGCTGTAATATCATCATACATAAGCAATGTGCTGTAATATCACCATACATGAGCAATGTACTGTAATATCATCATCCATGAGCAATGTACTGTAATATCATCATACATGAGCAATGTGCTGTAATATCATCATACATGAGCAATGTACTGTAATATCATCATACATGAGCAATGTGCTGTAATATCATCATACATGAGCAATGTACTTTAATATCACTATTTATGCTCTTCCCCTGACTGTTATAGGGACAGTATAGGTCATGTAAGGCCAGCACACAGTACATACAGTGTAATGCAGGGTTACTAGCAGTATTAGGAAGGCTGCAGTAACATCGCTCACTGTGACAGCGCAGCCCATCTCGTGGTGCAACATGGGAAACGTAGTCCCGTCTCCTATTCCAACACGAGCGCATTGCGGAAGTCGGAACTACAACTCCCACAGATCCCCGCGTCCTCAGCGGGCTGCGCCTGGGGTTCTACACAATTCTGCACCGCGTTACCGTGGTGACCGAGGCAGTCTCGCGAGAGTCGCTTCCCTTCCAAGATGGCGGCCTCCATAGAGCAGCTGGTGTCTTCCCTGGCTGGGCTGGAGGAGCCTTTTGAAGTCTTACAGACACTGAAGACGGCGGCCCTGGCGCTGCCCCTGAGCAGCCTGAGAGAGAGGGTCCCGGAGCTGCGCCTGGGGGGGATATTCTCCCTCCTGAACGTTAATGACAGGTGCTGTGTCAGCATTACCCCACCTCTGCAGTGTCAGCGTTACCCCACCTCTGCTGTGTCAGCATTACCCCACCTCTGCACTGTCAGCATTACCCCACCTCTGTGTGTCAGCATTACCCCACCTCTGTGTGTCAGCATTACCCCACCTCTGCTGTGTCAGCATTACCCCACCTCTGTGTGTCAGCATTACCCCACCTCTGCTGTGTCAGCATTACCCCACCTCTGCTGTGTCAGCATTACCCCACCTCTGTGTGTCAGCATTACCCCACCTCTGCTGTGTCAGCATTACCCCACCTCTGTGTGTCAGCATTACCCCACCTCTGCTGTGTCAGCATTACCCCACCTCTGCTGTGTCAGCATTACCCCACCTCTGCTGTGTCAGCATTACCCCACCTCTGCACTGTCAGCATTACCCCACCTCTGTGTGTCAGCATTACCCCACCTCTGTGTGTCAGCATTACCCCACCTCTGTGTGTCAGCATTACCCCACCTCTGTGTGTCAGCATTACCCCACCTCTGTGTGTCAGCATTACCCCACCTCTGCTGTGTCAGCATTACCCCACCTCTGTGTGTCAGCATTACCCCACCTCTGCTGTGTCAGCGTTACCCCACCTCTGCTGTGTCAGCATTACCCCACCTCTGCTGTGTCAGCATTACCCCACCTCTGCTGTGTCAGCATTACCCCACCTCTGCTGTGTCATCATTACCCCACCTCTGCTGTGTCATCATTACCCCACCTCTGTGTGTCAGCATTACCCCACCTCTGCTGTGTCAGCATTACCCCACCTCTGCTGTGTCAGCATTACCCCACCTCTGCTGTGTCAGCATTACCCCACCTCTGCTGTGTCAGCATTACCCCACCTCTGCTGTGTCAGCATTACCCCACCTCTGCTGTGTCAGCGTTACCCCACCTCTGCTGTGTCAGCGTTACCCCACCTCTGCTGTGTCAGCATTACCCCACCACCTCTGTGTGTCAGCATTACCCCACCTCTGCTGTGTCAGCGTTACCCCACCTCTGCTGTGTCAGCGTTACCCCACCTCTGCTGTGTCAGCGTTACCCCACCTCTGCTGTGTCAGCGTTACCCCACCTCTGCAGTGTCAGCGTTACCCCACCTCTGCTGTGTCAGCATTACCCCACCTCTGCTGTGTCAGCATTACCCCACCTCTGCTGTGTCAGCATTACCCCACCTCTGTGTGTCAGCATTACCCCACCTCTGTGTGTCAGCATTACCCCACCTCTGCTGTGTCAGCATTACCCCACCTCTGCTGTGTCAGCATTACCCCACCTCTGCTGTGTCAGCATTACCCCACCTCTGCTGTGTCAGCATTACCCCACCTCTGCTGTGTCAGCATTACCCCACCTCTGCTGTGTCAGCATTACCCCACCTCTGTGTGTCAGCATTACCCCACCTCTGTGTGTCAGCATTACCCCACCTCTGCTGTGTCAGCATTACCCCACCTCTGCTGTGTCAGCATTACCCCACCTCTGCTGTGTCATCGTTACCCCACCTCTGCTGTGTCAGCGTTACCCCACCTCTGCTGTGTCAGCGTTACCCCACCTCTGCTGTATCAGCGTTACACTGCCTCTGCTGTGTCAGCATTACCCCACCTCTGCTGTGTCATCATTACCGCCGCCTCTGCTGTATCAGCGTTACACTGCCTCTGCTGTGTCAGCATTACCCCACCTCTGCTGTGTCATCATTACCCCGCCTCTGCTGTATCAGCGTTACACTGCCTCTGCTAGTTATTGCACTGGTCGTCTTGATCACTGTCTTTGTCTTCCTCCACTCTCTGATTATTATTGCTCAATGTATTCACAGAGAACAGATCTCCTTGTGTGTCGCCATATTGGAACGATTTCTCTGCGCCTTGGAACCACTTCACGTGGTCAGAAATTACAAAGACGAACTTTTGAGAGGACTCTATCACCCTGAAGACTCTGTGAAACTTCTTACTATAGCTCAGGTAAGGATCGAAATGCGTTGTGTAACGTATTAGAATGATGAAAATGCGTCGGCCTTCAGATATTTATAAGACATTTTTACATTGTTTTCCATGTTACCTCCTCTCTCACTCACAGGTACCAAATCCTGTTTCACTGGGTAATGTACTTTCAAGATTGACGTGAGCTGAGGTGTTAGTATGAGGTGTTAGTGTGAGAGGTCGAAAGTAAAGAAACCCAAAGGCACAATTAATTATGTACCATGATGGGGATTGTGGGGAAGATTATCATGACTTATTGTGCAGAAAGTCGGAAGTAAAAGGAATCATTAAATAATGATTATGTAGAGTTTGCGAGATAAGATGTAGCTCAGAACTTGACCAACATATGTAGACTCAGGAGCCAATTTAGGAGCCAGCCTACTTCTCTTTAAAGAGCAACTTTCAGCAAATGTAGGCCGCTTCAATAGAAATGCTTTAATGTAAGAATAGAAATAAAGTACCTTATTTATAGATTAGATAGGATAGAAATAAAGTACCTTATTTATAGATTAGATAGGATAGAAATAAAGTACCTTATTTATAGATTAGATAGGATAGAAATAAAGTACCTTATTTATAGATTAGATAGGATAGAAATAAAGTACCTTATTTATAGATTAGATAGGATAGAAATAAAGTACCTTATTTATAGATTAGATAGGATAGAAATAAAGTACCTTATTTATAGATTAGATAGGATAGAAATAAAGTACCTTATTTATAGATTAGATAGGATAGAAATAAAGTACCTTATTTATAGATTAGATAGGATAGAAATAAAGTACCTTATTTATAGATTAGATAGGATAGAAATAAAGTACCTTATTTATAGATTAGATAGGATAGAAATAAAGTACCTTATTTATAGATTAGATAGGATAGAAATAAAGTACCTTATTTATAGATTAGATAGGATAGAAATAAAGTACCTTATTTATAGATTAGATAGAATAGAAATAAAGTACATCTTTGTTTATAGCTTACTATAAGGTGGCAGCCATGTTGTTTAGATTCTTAGGTCAGATAACCCAAGATGTCCGCTTCCTGATAGAACTATGAAAGCAAAGAGGGCTCCATAAGGTGCTTTATTTGTACTATTTCATTAAAGCGTTTCTAGTGAAGCGGACTACATCTGATGCGATGATTCAGATAAATCTAACTTATTTTTTTGCTGGCAGTTGTTCTGGCTCCTGAATTGGCCCCTGGTGTTTGTGTATATTTGTCAGATCCTGCGCTTCATCTTACCTCGCTACTATCATAATTTTCGGCCATAATGAATTGTGCCTTATGGGCCCGTATTTGCTTATAGCTTACTATCAGGGGGCAGCCATGTTGTTTAGAATCTTGGGTCAAATTATGATTTCACCCAACATGTCCTCCTCCCGATAGAGCTATACAAGAAATGATGGTTCAATAATGTACTTTGTTGATATTATTTTCAGTGATAATGCCTGATTTGATATTTCAGGTTGGAAGGATCGTGGAGTGCTCTGACGCCATCACAGAAATATTCAACAACCTCGATTTGTTGAAGCAAATTATTCTGTGCATCGGGGTAGACAAGATATCCGTCGCTAAGGAGGTGAGCTATTCCTTTCCCCTTCTCTGGCGGTCGGATTATCTCACCAACTTTCCAGGTCTAGACCCGAAGACATGTTTTGTTTTTATTTCAGGCTATTAAATCCCTTTCCAAAATATCTCAGACCACCTCCGGCTTGGATATACTGTTTGGAACCAACTTACTAACTGACTTAAAAAATGTCATGGCGGTCAGTGACATCGTGCGGTACAGAGTTTATGAGGTAAGGGGAGAAAACTGTTCCTCCATTTTGCTTAAAAACAATCCTGTTTGCAATGTACACTATCCTGGTATATTAAAAACTTGGTGACTGATATATCCTTAAAAATAAAGAATGATTCCCCTAATGCTTACCTTTTTATCCTGGACT
This sequence comes from Pelodytes ibericus, assembly GCA_036172795.1. Taxonomy (NCBI): domain Eukaryota; kingdom Metazoa; phylum Chordata; class Amphibia; order Anura; family Pelodytidae; genus Pelodytes; species Pelodytes ibericus. The sequence goes on from CM069864.1 coordinate 89,977,294, forward strand.
AATGTGCTAAAGCGAGCAACTTACCTTTAAATCGTTAACATATTCTGTGCTCCCGCTTCTACTCCAGATCCGACATTTGTGTAACTCCTCTGAGGCTCTGCCTCGTCAGTACTACATCACTGTAATTTTTTGGGGTTAGCGTGCACCAGCATAAGAAGAGCGCTGCCTCAGCTGGGAGGCAGGGCTCAGAGTAAAACCCGCGTGTAGCTGCAAAGATATATGTCAAGTTTGCTCCAAATCAGTGGCACCAGATTTCATTTAAACGTGGCTTTTGATTACATGTGTTGTTATAACTGTCTTGCGTAATGCAGATTTTTAAATTAATGTATTTCTATTTAATTTAGTTGGTTGTCGAGATATCATCTTTGTCTGCGGATTCACTGAACTACTGTGTAAACAGCGGATTGATACCAGAGTTACTGCAGGAGGTCACTGGAAATGATGTACTGGTCAGGTAAACTATTTGATTTCAGTTCATTCACCTTGAAACAATTATTTATAACTTACAAATTGTAACGTGGCCCTGTCAGAAGAAAAAAAAAAAACAATTTAACCTTACAATACTAGCCAGAGAATAACATTTCTAATGTTGTTTCATCCTTTCCGCAAATAGTTGACAAATATATTTTTTTAAAGCAACAAAATCTTGAGCAGAACTTTGAAAATGAATTATTCAATTATTGGTAATAAAGTCAGTATTACATAAGTACGCTTTTACCATCCCTGGCAGTGCTACGTCATATAATAGGAAACAGCCACCTGAAGGGGACTGTCAGCCTAAACATTGCTTATACTGTCAATTTAGAGAATAAAAAAATACTTAAAATTACTTCAAATAATACAAACTGTGTTTTAAATGTGTATGTGGCATCTCTCACTTATGACATCACGCTTTATTTAAATTGAACATTGTGTACTTTTATTTGTTTTGTTTGTTTGTTTTTATATGTGTAACGTTTGTGCTGTAGCCCAGCCGTGTGACTTCTTGTATTGTTTGTTGTAGAGTAACCTGCGTTGAGATGGTCACATCCTTGGCCAGCACATTGCATGGGCGGCAGTATTTGTTAGAGCAAGGAATCATTGATAAAATCTCCAACATGATCATCGGGGCCGATTCTGACCCCTTCTCCGGATTCTACTTACCAGGTAATTGGCTGTCTCAGCAGCAAATCGTGTACCCTTCTCAGGAGATCCTAAAAATCTCGACCAGTAAGCAGTGATGGCTGCAGATGTTTGAAAACTACCTATCCTATGATGCCCACGAGCGCTATGGTTTACCGAGAATCATGGAGTATATAGCTCCAAAACATTGGCAGTGCCAAGGTTAGCCATCACTGCCTAAAAGGGACACTACACAAAAAATACTTTTTTTTTTAACCCATGCATTGACATGTCATTTGGCTCACACCATGAATAAATATTTTGTCACCTAAATAGAAAGTCCCAATTTAATCATGTACAATCCTGATGTGCAGTGCTTTGTACAGATGCTCACACTCCATCTTCCTTTATGCCTTGGACAGGGTTGGTGAAATTCTTTGGCAACCTGGCTATCATGGACAGCCCCCAGCAGATCTGTGAACGCTACCCGGCTTTCCTTGAAAAGGTCTTCAGTATGGCGGAAGGCCACGAGACCACCATGATAGGAGTGGCCGTGGACACGCTCGGTGTCTTGGGGTCCACGTTGGAAGGAAAACAAGTTCTACAAAAAGCAGGTTAACGGCTGTTACACACAATGAATAGCGCGCAGAAACAAAAGCCTTAATTAATTAAACTGGATCCTAGCTTGACTCTTTGCCAAACCCTGTTTATTCTAGAATGGCATTCGTATTATGCCAATATCTCCAACACACGTAACTGACAGCGGTTCATTAGTAATTGCTATTTTTATTGTGATAGGATTATTGTCACTCTTACACAGTTTGCTTGTTTTTCTGTTTTCTTCCCTAGGGGGCAGATTTCAGAATGTCTTTAAGAGAGTCGGTAATCACGCAAAGAATTCGACAACTGAGCTGCGAATCAGGTGTCTGGACACAATCTCCTCTCTCATGTACCTGCCGGTAATGATTTACTAATCAGAATAAAAGTGACTTCACATTGATAAAAAATAATAATCCGTTTAGCTGTATTGTTTGCTGAAAAAGGTTGATGTGTTTTTTTAATTTTTTTAGATTTTTTCAAAACCTTATTTTAATTATATAGTAAGGGCACTTCAAAAATGTATGGAAAGTAATAACTGTATAACACTTGGGCTTAACTAGGTGAGATAAACACTGATCAGCCATAACATTATGACCACCCACCTACTCCTTTTGATGCCAAAACAGGCCTGACCCATCAAGGCATGGACTCCACTAGACCTCTGAAGGTGTGCTGGGGTAACTTGCACCAAGACATTAGCAGCAGATCCTTTAAGTCCTGTAAGGTGTGAGGTGGGGCCTCCATGGATCGGACTTGTTTGTCCAGCACATCCCGCAGAGGCTCGATTGGATTGAGATCTGTGGAATTTGGAGGCCAAGTCAACACCTTGAACTTGTTGTTGTGTTCCTCAAACCATTCCTGAACCATTTTTGCTTTGTGGCAGGGTGCATTATCCTGCTGAAAGAGGCCAATGCCATCAGGGAATACCTTTTCCATGAAAGGGTGTACATGGTCTGTAACAATGCTTAGGTAGGGGGTATGTGTCAAAGTAACATCCATATGAATGTCAGGACCCAGAACATTGCCCAAAGAATCACACTACATCCGCCGGCTTGCCACCTGTCAGCCCAAAGCATCACACTGCCTCCGCCGGCTTGCCACCTGTCAGCCCAAAGCATCACACTGCCTCCGCCGACTTGCCACCTGTCAGCCCAAAGCATCACACTGCCTCCGCCGGCTTGCCACCTGTCAGCCCAAAGCATCACACTACCTCCGCCGGCTTGCCACCTGTCAGCCCAAAGCATCACACTACCTCCGCCGGCTTGCCACCTGTCAGCCCAAAGCATCACACTACCTCCGCCGGCTTTGCTCCTGTCAGTCCAAAGCATCACCTCCTCCGCCGGCTTGCCACCTGTCAGTCCAAAGCATCACACTGCCTCCGCCGGCTTGCCACCTGTCAGCCCAAAGCATCACACTGCCTCCGCCGGCTTGCCACCTGTCAGCCCAAAGCATCACACTGCCTCCGCCGACTTGCCACCTGTCAGCCCAAAGCATCACACTGCCTCCGCCGGCTTGCCACCTGTCAGCCCAAAGCATCACACTGCCTCCGCCGGCTTGCCACCTGTCGGCCCAAAGCATCACACTGCCTCCGCCGGCTTGCCACCTGTCAGTCCAAAGCATCACACTGCCTCCGCCGGCTTGCCACCTGTCAGTCCAAAGCATCACACTGCCTCCGCCGGCTTGCCACCTGTCAGTCCAAAGCATCACACTGCCTCCGCCGGCTTGCCACCTGTCAGTGCTCCTAATGTTATGACTGATCGTAGTATACTTTTGCACGGTTAATTTTCTTCCAATAGGGTCAGCAGTGGGCAAGGGTGATTCTGATCATACAGCTGAACGCCTACAGTTTTCAAAATAAGGTTATAAGGTGGATCGTGGCACTTGTTTTGCATGCTCAGTAATACAATATGTGCATATCTAAAAATGCAAAAAAATACAGCATTTTTATAGAAAGGCCCCTATGACTTATGAATTCAGTGCTTTAGATTGCATTTGGTAAGGTTTATGGTTCCAGTAAAAACCTACATTTTACTTTATACCAGATCCTTTTTCATATCACTGCTCTAGACACACAGCATTGGACCTCTGTCTCCTATACTTACTGGGACATTATTAATTAATCTGCAGATCCTATAAAACCAACCTTTGTTGTTGTTGTTTTTTTTCCCCCCCCCAGACAGAAACCCATACAGAGGATCTTCTAGCGATGGCTGAAACCTGGTTTAATTCACTATCAAACCAGCCAATTGATTTCTTCCGGAGCATAGTCAGTCAGCCTTTCCCTGAGCTGCACTGCGGAGCCCTCAAAACCTTCACTGTAAGTACTGGTTACGCTATATGGGTGGAAGTCGCACAATCCTCAACCCCACAGAACCACCTGGTCTAAGTCACTTCTCCCCAATAATCTATGCAAAGCAGCCACAAATCTATGTGTGGACAAACATAGTCTGTTATGTCAGTGACTGGTGCCCTGTGGGAATTTAATCAAACAAACCCTTATTGGTCCCTCTTTGATTGGTCGGGGGCATATTTCTGATGTTGTTTTATGCAATTAAAGAGTAAATCGGGATGATTTCTAGTTTGATTCCATGTACAACAACAACAACAAAATTATTTCGATTTTGTAAAAAAGGTGAAGTATTTAGGATGTTGTTTGTATTCCTTTTAGGCTATTGCTAATCAGCCGTGGGCCCAGAAGCTGATGATCCAGAGCCCTGGGTTCATAGAATATGTCGTAGACAGGACGGTCGACCCGGACAAAGAGTCCAAGGATGCCAAATTCGAACTGGTGAAAGCTCTGGTGAATTCCCCGACCATTGCAGGAATATTTGGCAATCAACATTACCTACGACTGCGGGCCTACCACAGGGAAGGGCCTTACTACATCAAAGCCATCTCCGCCGTAGCTGTCGAAGGCGCGGAATAGACGATACCGCCCCGAGACCGGGAAGACGTTGTCTGCATCTCACCCGTCGGCAGTAACAAGAAGGAATCAACAGTAGGACAACCCCCCCCCTAAAAAAAAACGCGCACTTATTTGACCAATTTGCTTAAAAACTTTTTTTTTTTTTTTAAATTGTGATCGCTGGAGAGTTCCCAACGTGACTGCCATTTTGTGTAGAAAATATACTGCTATGTAAGAGCCTGGATTTACTGTGCTTATTTATTTCTGCGGGTGATGTTGTGCTGGTTGAGGATGGGTACATCCCTATAACTAGCCAGAGGTAAGCATCCTTTTATAGACTATTATCTGAGCCTGTGACAAGCTTTGTTTTGGTTTTCCCTGCTTGCACATTTCTGTGGCTATTGGCTCCTCTGATTGCTGTCCAGGGGTTGAACCACCTCTACTCATGGTAAAGTGGTTTGCAAGCAGTATAGACTGGTTTGTGTGCCCAGTAGATAGTAGGTGAGGTTAGGGTCTAACCCTATTGAGAGTTTGGTTTGACGTAGCGGGGGTGCTTAATAATGCTTTGGACAATTCATATATCCAAAACCTCTCATTTCTGTTATGTTTTATAACTATATAGTGGTGAGACATTTTTTTTTTTTATGTGTAGGCAGAATTATTTGGGATTCTTTTCTGTGGATGCTCTGTTTTTTGAAACTGCACTCATCAATTCCATTTGATATGGTCAGCTTTATATTTTAAATTTACAGGAGGCTTTTTATTTTTTATAGGACAATGCAGCATTCTCGCTGGCTCTCTAGATCGTTCTCTCACTTTTTCTACCACAAAATTGATCTGAAATCTATAGTGGAAGATTTTATGGGGTTTTTTATGTAGGTTTTTAGTCAACAAATCCGTAGAAGTGGTCATTTTCGAATGCTCAAAAAGTCCGAGAAGCTCAATTTTACACTGAGCACCTTACTAGTCAACCCCAAATCGAGTTCCTCAACCCGAGTTTCTTATGTATTCAATTTTAAATTAAATTAGAGGTACTACAGCTGTTCGGGATACTAGTGGAATCGCTAAGCAGGAGCCGATGATCTGAAAAGTAGACCAGAATGTTTGGTTTAATATAACTCTGAAACAAGGCTTTAGAGACTTCCTTTCTTGCCTATTTGCTAGAGTTCAGGCTTAACAGAGTTTGTATTCTGTCCAGAGTCTCCTTGCTAATGGGATTGTCATCCAGGCTTACGCATTTTACCCTGCTACCTGCGTTGGCGATTAGACTTTCAGCAATGGCCTGTCCTCCTCCTTCTCCTATGTCATTGCTGTCAAGGTCGACGCTCGCCAGACTCCGGTTGACCTGTAGGGCATCCGCTAGAAATCTGGCCCCCGAGTCTCCCAGGTTGTTTTCATCCAGCAGGATATGGGTAATATTAGTATTGACTTTCAATGTATCAAATACATCTTTCCAGGCCTCTGCACTATTTATGGTGCTCTGGGCCAGACCCAGGGATTTAAGTGGCGGGTTAAGTCTCAAAAATGAGGCAACACTCCGAAGACCGTCAGAACTTAGCTGATTCCCACCGATGTCCAGTTCACAGAGTTCAACATGCTTTGATGCTGACATATTCAATATTGTTGTCTCTCTCCAGTTGATGTATAGCATTGATAGCCCATTCAGCAATGCTATGACACCTTCATCCCCAAACTGATTCCCATGTAACCTGCAATTGAAAATTAAAGAAATCATTCTTTTGACATTTAGTTTACACACATCGCACTGTTTTGTTTTCTTCTCTGTTTTTTATTTTAAAGTGTACTTCCAATGCAAAATGACACGAGTTTACGGTAAATTTAAAAAACAAAACAAAAAAAAACCTAAATTGGACTAGACAAATTCCCAGCAAATTTATAGATTTTTTTTTTTTTACATCTTCAAATTAAGATCTATAAAATAAGATGTATATTATATATAAAAAGAAAAGATAGGAGACTCAGCACACCGTTTAAGGGAGTTTAATCCACCCAAAAATAACAACGTTTCAGCCCAGCACTGAGCTTTTTTCAAGCTCAGTGCTGGGCTGAAACGTTATTTTTTAAATTTTTTTTAAAATATATTTATCAATCTTTATTGTTTTCAAATAAATGTATCTTTCCTTTTTTTACAGACAAGCAGATCAGTCCAAGATTACATTGAACATCTTTACAACAATAAAATAACAAGAATAAGTAAATATACTCCTTGCTTGCAAATTACAATAATGGGTATATAAACGCTCTCAAACACACTCCATTCAAACCTCCGTGACTCTGCAAGATGGACCTTGAGGTTGAGATAAGGTGCCTGGGTAGGGGGGGAAGCGAGACGGGGAAAACAGGAAGAAGATTCAACATTATAAACTAGGAAAAACCCGTGGGTTCTATTATCCTCCTATTTCTTTCGCGGGGTGTGTTGCCTCGAGCAGGAATTTATCCACAGAGGCGGTCAGGGGAAGGCAACTGTCCAGGCACTCCACAGTTGTTATTTTCTGGTGGATTAACCCCTTTGTGACGTTAGGACGTTCTATGCCGTCCTGACTTTAAGTGCCTTAAAGTCGTTAGGACGGCATAGAACGTCCTTTGTTAAACAGCTCATCACGGCTCCCCGCGATGAGCTGTTTTCGGATCCCGCTGCAGGCACTTACAGCGGGATCCCACCTGTCATCTGAGGCCACTTTGAGTGGCCTCAGCAGGGCCGGACTGGCCCACCGGGATACCGGGAAAAATCCCGGTGGGCCGCCTGCCCCGGGGCCGCCTTGGCCACTTAAAGTGAAGCGGCGGCGGCCGCCACTTTAAGAGTTCGGCTGCTGCAACAACCGGCGGCAGCAGGCAAATTTCTTAAAGCGGCGACGTCCGCCGAATTGCTTAAAGTGGCACCGCCACTGAAAGACAGTACAGGGGGGAGGGGGGGGGTGAAAGACAGTACAGGGGGGAGGGGGGGGTGAAAGACAGTACAGGGGGAGGGGGGGTGAAAGACAGTACAGGGGGGAGGGGGGGGGTGAAGGACAGTACAGGGGGGAGGGGGGGGGTGAAGGACAGTACAGGGGGGAGGGGGGGGTGAAGGACAGTACAGGGGGGAGGGGGGGTGAAGGACAGTACAGGGGGGAGGGGGGGGGTGAAAGACAGTACAGGGGGAAGGGGGTGAAAGACTCTACAGGGGGAGAGGAGGGTGTGAAAGACTACAGGGAGAAGATGTGAAAGACGAAAGGGGTGAAAGACACTACAGGGGGAGGGGAGGGGGTGAAAGACACTAAGGGGGAAGGGGGGAAGAGAGATGCCACAGAAAGGACACACAGAGAGAGAGAGAGAGACGCCACAGAGAGAGAGAGAGAGACGCCACAGAGAGAGAGAGAGAGAGAGAGACACGCCACAGAGAGAGAGAGAGAGAGAAGCCACAGAGAGAGAGAGAGAGAGAAGCCACAGAGAGAGAGAGAGACGCCACAGAGAGAGAGAGAGACGCCACAGAGAGAGAGAGAGACGCCACAGAGAGAGAGAGAGACGCCACAGAAAGGACAGAGAGAGAGAGACGCCACAGAAAGGACAGAGAGAGAGAGACGCCACAGAAAGGACAGAGAGAGAGACACGCCACAGAAAGGACAGAGAGAGAGAGAGACGCCACAGAAAGGACAGAGAGAGAGAGAGACGCCACAGAAAGGACAGAGAGAGAGAGAGACGCCACAGAAAGGACAGAGAGAGAGACGCCACAGAAAGGACAGAGAGAGAGACGCCACAGAAAGGACAGAGAGAGAGACGCCACAGAAAGGACAGAGAGAGAGAGACGCCACAGAAAGGACAGAGAGAGAGAGAGAGACGCCACAGAGAGAGACGCCACAGAAAGGACACAGAGAGAGAGAGACGCCACAGAGAGAGACGCCACAGAAAGGACAGAGAGAGAGAGACGCCACAGAGAGAGACGCCACAGAAAGGACAGAGAGAGAGAGACGCCACAGAAAGGACAGAGAGAGAGACGCCACAGAAAGAACAGAGAGAGAGACGCCACAGAAAAGACAGAGAGAGAGACGCCACAGAAAGGACAGAGAGAGAGACGCCACAGAAAGGACAGAGAGAGAGACGCCACAGAAAGGACAGAGAGAGAGACGCCACAGAAAGGACAGAGAGAGAGACGCCACAGAAAGGACAGAGAGAGAGACGCCACAGAAAGGACAGAGAGAGAGACGCCACAGAAAGGACAGAGAGAGAGACGCCACAGAAAGGACAGAGAGAGAGACGCCACAGAAAAGACAGAGAGAGAGACGCCACAGAAAGGACAGAGAGAGAGACGCCACAGAAAGGACAGAGAGAGAGACGCCACAGAAAGGACAGAGAGAGACGCCACAGAAAGGACAGAGAGAGACGCCACAGAAAGGACAGAGAGAGACAGGCTACAGATATGCGAGAGACAGGCTACAGGATATGTCTCACACACTGCCCTGATATATACCTCTGCACAGGGCAATTCATATAACTCTGTGTACATACTGGAGGTATATATATTGCCATAGACAGGCTTATATATCAGTCTTATCTATAAATAATACACTGTTCAGATGTGCTTTTTAAAATGCATGATTTTCCCTTCTATGAACAAAAAAATTATATTATGCTATGGGCTGGTTTAAAAATCTTATGCGATGGGGCTGGTATATAAATTTTTTCCAGGGCTGGTTTTTGTTCCCAGTCCGTCCCTGGGCCTCAGTCCGACAGGGAAAATGTAGCCGGTGCTCAAAGCGACCACCGGCTACATTTCTCTAAATCGCGCCGTGCCCGAACTTCCGGGTTCAGGCACGCCTCCGTGACGTCCGGAGGTCTCGCGATCTTTTGGCAGGGACCCACAGGGTCTATTAAGACCCTGATCGGGTCTCTGCCAGAGTGTTCCTGGCTACTGATCACCTTGTGATCGGTGGCCAGGAACAATTTGTGACGTTTTGGTGCTTGCGTCGTTTGGGACGCAAGCACCATGCGTCACGAAGGGGTTAAACTCCCTTAAACGGTGTGCTGAGTCTCCTATCTTTTCTTTATGGGCGTGAATGACGCTCCCTCGTGGCACCCGATACTGTAAGTGTGCAGACACATTCATACTTTTCTGTATATTATTTATATATATATATATATATATATATATATATATATATATATATATATATATATATATATAAAATATAGACTTTTTCCATGTTCACCAATCTATAGCCCTAACATCCAACAGGTATCGACTGGTCCCTCACTTCCAGGCAGGATGCTCTGGCACCATGAGTTCTAGTGCACCTATATATAACAAAACTAAAAAAATCTGAAAGCTGAAAAGTTGTGGACAAACAACCATCCATGTCCTGCACACGAAAGTGTTGGAAAGGAATTTTTTTTTTTTAAATTTTTTTAAAACAACCAAAATGGTGCATCATAGGTTCCAGGCTGTACCTGCTATATTTCTGTGTAGCGGTAAAATAAAAAATGTTTAAAAAAAAATCCACATCCAAGGCACAGAGAATAAAAACGACAAAAGATGGTCGAAGGTTGTCCATCGGCCTTCTTCTCTGAGTGGTTACAACGTTTTAGCTCGCGGTTTGAAGGCTGGGCATAGTTAGAGGGCCCATTATTTTGGGCGTTTGGGAAGGTGCTGCCTTAAATGGAAGACAATTTCAAGTAAGTGTATCTTTTTGATCTGTTCCTTTTGCTGGCGATTGCGTTAGATAACTGCTATCTTTCCTGAAAAGCGACATTTGTGTGAATTTTTATATGACTTCTCTTTTATTGAGAATGTACAGGGATATTGGATTGGAATGGCTCTGACAATCCTGTGTCGAAAAAGTCCATGAGCGCCATTTTCCCAACAGCATGTCTCTCTGTCTCACTTGGGTAAGTTATATACATTGTTATGTTTGTTTTGTACATAATATAGTTAACATAACTTGTTTTCATGCACTAGAAAACCCCAAAAATGTGCATGCCCTACTGGGACTGAACCTGGACTATCTCCGAGGTATGCCTGTATCCTTCTTTAATTCATCATTTGATGATGTGATGTATTTGTAGTTGTATCGTGTCTGCCTTTCTTAGCCTTTCACGCTGACACAGACCCGGATAACAATGACTTACAGCAGGCTTCTCACACAAGGTTTCTCCTGGAGCAGACGGGCGATCATTTCCGCTCCGTGGGGCCCCAGCTCGTTGAGATTGAGGTTGATGTTTTCCACCTGGGAACTGCTGTGCATGATGGCGTCAGTGAGGCGTTGGAGCAAGACGTCAGTCATGCCGGTGTTTCTGAGAACGAGTTCGCTCACCTCGTCGCACTCCAGCAGCACGGAGATCAGGTCTGAGATCTGAAAAGAGGTGGTGCAACACGCAAACAATGTTGATCATGCAACACACAAACTATGCCGGGTGGGCCACGCGCAAACCATGCCGGGTGGGCCACCCACTTTCCTTTTCCCCCATCGGTGTCTCTAACTGTTCTGTTGCTGGTGAAAAGAACAGATCACAGACGGGGATTTGGTAGTACGGGAAGGATAAATATATACAATGTCCCCCATTTAATTTTGAATCCCACCTGGTTAAGGAGAGCATTCTCCTCCTCTTCTCCCCTTGATGTGTCGAGACAATCTTCAACAGATCTTGATTCAGTTATGCTTTCTTCTTCTTCTTCTTCTCTCGGACTCTGTGTCGCATTCTTCGGGTCAGTGACCAGCTCTGTATTCTGTGAATCATCTGTATCCTCAGTGGGGGGATCCTCAGTTCTTAGTGCTTGTTCATTTGGAAAAAAAAATCACATACGTTAGTCTCGGTTCAGACACCTCTAGCCATAAATTTCATTAAAACTCCATAGAGCAAACACATAAAGGAACTGGCCAGGTTTAAAATTCTACATAAAAACCTGTCTCTAGTACCATGTGCCTCCCCCCCCCCTCCTCCCCCCATTTTCATTGTTCCCTGGATCGGTTTGATTACTTTCAATGGGGCAAATCTGTAAACATACCTGCAATGCTCCGACTCTCGCTGCTGTCACTGGAGTCGCTCAGTTCCACTTCACAGCAGGGGCAGGCTGCGCCTGACAAAGCCGATACCAGTTTAAACTGAATGGGCACATCCAATCGAACTGCAATCAGATAACCACGTTACTGCAGCTCGCTAAGTCTGGAGAAGACTTCGAAGTCTAGAAATAAGGTTTGTTCTTCTTCTATTTGCCTTGCAAAGCAACCTGTACCTTTATCTAATACTTTCACCCTGGTAATGCTGGTTCTCGAATGCAAGACTCTGGATATATCCACTATGTACGTGATTATCGGATCTGGTGAGGATCTCCTGCTAAAAGAGCTCAGCTGGCCATGGATAATGCAGCGTTACATCTTTACACACTGTCACTTTATAACAATGCATTATACAGGGCCAACTATGTTCTTCTAGCAGGAGAAACTCACCAGACCCTGCACAATGTATAGAAGAATATATAGAAGAGCTCAGCTGGCCATGGATAATGCAGAGTTACATCTTTACACACTGTCACTATATAACAATGCATTATACAGGGCCAACTCTGTTCTTCTAGCAGGAGAAACTCACCAGACCCTGCACAATGCATATATAGAAGAGCTCAGCTGGCCATGGATAATGCAGAGTTACATCTTTACACACTGTCACTTTATAACAATGCATTATACAGGGCCAACTCTGTTCTTCTAGCAGGAGAAACTCACCAGACCCTGCACAATGTATAGAAGAATATATAGAAGAGCTCAGCTGGCCATGGATAATGCAGAGTTACATCTTTACACACTGTCACTTTATAATAATGCATTATACAGGGCCAACTCTGTTCTTCTAGCAGGAGAAACTCACCAGGCCCTGCACCATGTATATATAGAAGAGCTCAGCTGGCCATGGATAATGCAGAGTTACATCTTTACACCCTGTCACTTTATAACAATGCATAATACAGGGCCAACTCTGTTCTTCTAGAAGGAGAAACTCACCAGGCCCTGCACTATGTATATATAGAAGAGCTCAGCTGGCCATGGATAATGCAGAGTTACATCTTTACACACTGTCACTTTATAACAATGCATTATACAGGGCCAACTCTGTTCTTCTAGCAGGAGAAACTCACCAGGCCCTGCACCATGTGTATATAGAAGAGCTCAGCTGGCCATGGATAATGCAGAGTTACATCTTTACACACGGTCACTTTATAACAATGCATTATACAGGGCCAACTCTGTTCTTCTAGCAGGAGAAACTCACCAGACCATGCACAATGTATAGAAGAATATATAGAAGAACTCAGCTGGCCATGGATAATGCAGAGTTACATCTTTACACACTGTCACTATATAACAATGCATTATACAGGGCCAACTCTGTTCTTCTAGCAGGAGAAACTCACCAGACCCTGCACAATGTATAGAAGAATATATAGAAGAGCTCTGCTGGCCATGGATAATACAGAGTTACATCTTTACACACTGTCACTTTATAACAATGCATTATACAGGGCCAACTCTGTTCTTCTAGCAGGAGAAACTCACCAGGCCCTGCACCATGTATATATAGAAGAGCTCAGCTGGCCATGGATAATACAGAGTTACATCTTTACACACTGTCACTTTATAACAATGCATTATACAGGGCCAACTCTGTTCTTCTAGCAGGAGAAACTCACCAGGCCCTGCACCATGTATATATAGAAGAGCTCAGCTGGCCATGGATAATGCAGAGTTACATCTTTACACCCTGTCACTTTATAACAATGCATAATACAGGGCCAACTCTGTTCTTCTAGAAGGAGAAACTCACCAGGCCCTGCACTATGTATATATAGAAGAGCTCAGCTGGCCATGGATAATGCAGAGTTACATCTTTACACACTGTCACTTTATAACAATGCATTATACAGGGCCAACTCTGTTCTTCTAGCAGGAGAAACTCACCAGGCCCTGCACCATGTGTATATAGAAGAGCTCAGCTGGCCATGGATAATGCAGAGTTACATCTTTACACACGGTCACTTTATAACAATGCATTATACAGGGCCAACTCTGTTCTTCTAGCAGGAGAAACTCACCAGACCATGCACAATGTATAGAAGAATATATAGAAGAACTCAGCTGGCCATGGATAATGCAGAGTTACATCTTTACACACTGTCACTATATAACAATGCATTATACAGGGCCAACTCTGTTCTTCTAGCAGGAGAAACTCACCAGACCCTGCACAATGTATAGAAGAATATATAGAAGAGCTCTGCTGGCCATGGATAATACAGAGTTACATCTTTACACACTGTCACTTTATAACAATGCATTATACAGGGCCAACTCTGTTCTTCTAGCAGGAGAAACTCACCAGACCCTGCACCATGTATATATAGAAGAGCTCAGCTGGCCATGGATAATGCAGAGTTACATCTTTACACACTGTCACTTTATAACAATGCATTACACAGGGCCAACTCTGTTCTTCTAGCAGGAGAAACTCACCAGACCCTGCACAATGTATATATAGAAGAGCTCAGCTGGCCATGGATAATGCAGAGTTACATCTTTACATACTGTCACTTTATAACAATGCATTATACAGGACCAACTCTGTTCTTCTAGCAGGAGAAACTCACCAGACCCTGCACAATGTATAGAAGAATATATAGAAGAGCTCTGCTGGCCATGGATAATACAGAGTTACATCTTTACACACTGTCACTTTATAACAATGCATTATACAGGGCCAACTCTGTTCTTCTAGCAGGAGAAACTCACCAGACCCTGCACCATGTATATATAGAAGAGCTCAGCTGGCCATGGATAATGCAGAGTTACATCTTTACACACTGTCACTTTATAACAATGCATTACACAGGGCCAACTCTGTTCTTCTAGCAGGAGAAACTCACCAGACCCTGCACAATGTATATATAGAAGAGCTCAGCTGGCCATGGATAATGCAGAGTTACATCTTTACACACTGTCACTTTATAACAATGCATTATACAGGGCCAACTCTGTTCTTCTAGCAGGAGAAACTCACCAGACCCTGCACAATGTATAGAAGAATATATAGAAGAGCTCAGCTGGCCATGGATAATGCAGAGTTACATCTTTACACACTGTCACTTTATAACAATGCATTATACAGGGCCAACTCTGTTCTTCTAGTAGGAGAAACTCACCAGACCCTGCACAATGTATATATAGAAGGCTGCCTAGCCCAGGTATACTGCATAGCGTGAACAATTTAACAAGAGGGGTTTGCATTCCTCATGTCAATGTGTTCACAGGTGTAGTACCTCTGAAGGTCTCTTGGAGGTGCTGTACACTATAAGTCGCTAGTGAACCATTTAAATGCTATTATTTAAAAGCATGCAAATGGGTCTGCATCCTACGATGACCGTTTTAAACTGTAATTGCTTTTGAAGGAGACATCCACTTATAAGTAGTGATCGAGCTTGATAAGGAGTTTGTGGGTCTCCTTTTTTAGAGGAGAATCACTGTTTGAGGTTTATTAGTGCTTTGGTAGAGAGAGGTCTACATTGGATGTGTACTTTTGGGTTTCACGCAAGACCTGTGCTCTGCGCACTCCTTACCTCTCATTCCTGGCTGGCGCGTTTTTGATTTTCTCCCACCCCGATCCTCCTTGTTGTGTTGTATGTTCTCTTGCTCGGAGTCAGACTCTACCTTTGGAGGCCTCCTCTTCTTCTTCTTCAGTCGTCTCCTTTGATTGGCAGTAAACACTTGGATGTCTCTGAGATTACGCTGTTTATGTTGTGAAGTTTCGTGTCTCTCCTGCCCACCAGGTGGTCTTTCAGTGGTCCGTGAAAGTACGGTTGTGTCTTGTTTCTCATTCCCTGGATCGTTGCGTCTAAGGCATCCTGATGCCTGGGCCCACTGCATCAAAGGATCCCCCCTGAAATCTAATGGGAAAAATAATTTTCCCTGAGATCACATTTCTCATATCATCTTGTAGAGTTACCACCCAAACAGTGGTGACGTGAGGCCAACGCAACGCTATGGATACTATCGCTTGGCCAATATATGGTCTGGAAAAACAAGAGATTCACAGCATTAGTACAAATCAAGGATCGGGTCGTCCAACGTACCATGTTCATCAGGATCGCGGAATTCTTTGCCGCTAATGTGATCCATCTCTGGTTTTATCTGGAACCGTTTTCGATTGTGAAAATCGATACACCTGCGAGAAAACACCGGCCGTTATCAAAATGGCCATTCCACCAGCGTGGACTCTTGCTTGTCACGGGGAGAGACAGGAATATGTTTATTAGCAATGTACAAAGACGTGTCCAGATAAAAAAAAGGGTTTTATTTATTTTTATAAGCCTTATACTTCTAATATTTTCTGGACAAATTGTGTGTAGGGCTTAGAGAGTCTTGTTGTATGTGTGTGTGTGTGTGTGGGAGACAGTGGCATGTATAACACAAGACCTGAAAATTAATTTGCTGGAAGAACAAAAAAAAATACTAATAGCTGCAGATTTAAAGGATGCCTGTTAGGGACATACTTTGTCTAGCTGCTTTGCGTGCATATATTAGAAACATAGAATGTGTCGGCAGATAAGAGCCATTCGGTCCATCTAGTCTGCCCAATTTTTTTTTGAGTACTTTTATTAGTCCCCCGTTCCCGGTCTTATAGCTAGGATAGCCTTGTGTCTATCCCACGCATGCTTAAAATCCTTGACTGTGTTTACCTCTACCACTTCTGCTGGAAGGCTATTCCATACATCCACTACCCTCTCAGTAAAGTAATACTTCCTGATATTACTTTTAAATCGTTGCCCCTCTAATTTAAGACTATGTCCTCTAGTTGTGGTAGTTTTTCTTCTTTTAAATATACTCTCCTCCGTTACTGTGTTGCTATTTTGACTTTCAATACTCTCAGGCCTTTTGTGGACAGGTATGGAGAAGCATGCCAAACCCCAAGAGATGAGGGAGTCATGGCTTCTATAATCCATACTGCTGGCTATTGTTTTACATGGAACGCATTTCCCGGTCTCCTAAATCTAATTAGACTGGGCTCCTACAGTGGTGTGGAAGGCTACTAAAGTATGTTCAAGCCCTGTGTGTGGATTCGCCAGGTTCTAAGCTCTGTACGTTGAGTGTCGTGGTGTGTTGACGCTAGCATGGTGCTTAGCGGCTGTACCTGTAGCACGGCCTTCCCCCCGCGAGATGGATAATCCGGAAGCAGCCCCGTCTGCCCTGCTGGAATCCAACATGGTACCTGTACTCACAACAAGCGCTGATCCGAGCGGATATAAGTCCGTTTATATAAACACTGGCGCTGAACGGGAAGCCATAATGACGCTTGGATACAAACTGGAACGTCTCTTCAAATAAGGAAATAAAGTTTTGCAGGGCTTGACCAATTCCAGGGACCCATCACTCCTAAAACCCCTAGTGCTGGCTCCTAACTCTTGTGGATTTTGGTTGCATGGAACTCTAGAGATGTATCAATTCCCTGGCTCCTCCAAGCGACCAGGCTGTCTCATGAAATGACCCACCTTGGATCCGATAAATATGTGTCAAGGCCTAACGCATCAAGGACAGGTTTAGGCAGCAGGACAGACTGTGCTGTGATATGGCAGCGTCATTATGTTTATACAATTGGTTCAACTTTTTTCCACTGTTTGGAAGATGGAGCTAAATGATGACTTGTGTCTGATGTCACTGGGGGGGGGGGGGGGGGGGGGACAGCTTCATATTGAATTGCCGTTCGTAAAACACCAGAATAGGCGATTTCAGCACCTTCTGGATTTCCTTTCTTGGGGATTTTACAGCCTTTTTTAATGGGATTTTGTAAGAGAGCCAAGCCAAACTCACCACCATAGAGAGAGAGCCAAGCCTAGCTCTCATCTCCCTAACTTGGGTCTATAGTAAGAGAGCAAGGCATAACTCATTGCCAGAGTAAGAGAGGAAAGCACAGCTCTCAGCTCCCTAA
This sequence comes from Pelodytes ibericus, assembly GCA_036172795.1. Classification (NCBI taxonomy): domain Eukaryota; kingdom Metazoa; phylum Chordata; class Amphibia; order Anura; family Pelodytidae; genus Pelodytes; species Pelodytes ibericus. The sequence goes on from CM069864.1 coordinate 89,994,863, forward strand.
CTCTGGTCTATAGTAAGAGAGAGCAAGGCATAACTCATTGCCAGAGTAAGAGAGGAAAGCACAGCTCTCAGCTCCCTAACTCGGGGCTATAGTAAGAGAGCAAGGCATAACTCATTGCCAGAGTAAGAGAGGAAAGCACAGCTCTCAGCTCCCTAACTCTGGTCTATAGTAAGAGAGCAAGGCATAACTCATTGCCAGAGTAAGAGAGGAAAGCACAGCTCTCAGCTCCCTAACTCGGGGCTATAGTAAGAGAGCAAGGCATAACTCATTGCCAGAGTAAGAGAGGAAAGCACAGCTCTCAGCTCCCTAACTCTGGTCTATAGTAAGAGAGAGCAAGGCATAACTCATTGCCAGAGTAAGAGAGGAAAGCACAGCTCTCAGCTCCCTAACTCGGGGCTATAGTAAGAGAGCAAGGCATAACTCATTGCCAGAGTAAGAGAGGAAAGCACAGCTCTCAGCTCCCTAACTCTGGTCTATAGTAAGAGAGCCAAGCCAAACTCACCACCATAGAGAGAGAGCCAAGCCTAGCTCTCATCTCCCTAACTTGGGTCTATAGTAAGAGAGCAAGGCATAACTCATTGCCAGAGTAAGAGAGGAAAGCACAGCTCTCAGCTCCCTAACTCTGGTCTATAGTAAGAGAGAGCAAGGCATAACTCATTGCCAGAGTAAGAGAGGAAAGCACAGCTCTCAGCTCCCTAACTCAGGGCTATAGTAAGAGAGCAAGGCATAACTCATTGCCAGAGTAAGAGAGGAAAGCACAGCTCTCAGCTCCCTAACTCAGGGCTATAGTAAGAGAGCAAGGCATAACTCATTGCCAGAGTAAGAGAGGAAAGCACAGCTCTCAGCTCCCTAACTCTGGTCTATAGTAAGAGAGCAAGGCATAACTCATTGCCAGAGTAAGAGAGGAAAGCACAGCTCTCAGCTCCCTAACTCAGGGCTATAGTAAGAGAGCAAGGCATAACTCATTGCCAGAGTAAGAGAGGAAAGCACAGCTCTCAGCTCCCTAACTCTGGTCTATAGTAAGAGAGTAAGGCATAACTCATTGCCAGAGTAAGAGAGGAAAGCACAGCTCTCAGCTCCCTAACTCAGGGCTATAGTAAGAGAGCAAGGCATAGCTCATTGCCAGAGTAGGAGAGGAAAGCACAGCTCTCAGCTTCCTAACTCGGGGCTATAGTAAGAGAGCAAGGCATAGCTCATTGCCAGAGTAAGAGAGGAAAGCACAGCTCTCAGCTCCCTAACTCGGGGCTATAGTAAGAGAGCAAGGCATAGCTCATTGCCAGAGTAAGAGAGGAAAGCACAGCTCTCAGCTCCCTAACTCTGGTCTATAGTAAGAGAGCAAGGCATAACTCATTGCCACAGTAAGAGAGGAAAGCACAGCTCTCAGCTCCCTAACTCTGGTCTATAGTAAGAGAGTAAGGCATAACTCATTGCCAGAGTAAGAGAGGAAAGCACAGCTCTCAGCTCCCTAACTCTGGTCTATAGTAAGAGAGTAAGGCATAACTCATTGCCAGAGTAAGAGAGGAAAGCACAGCTCTCAGCTCCCTAACTCTGGTCTATAGTAAGAGAGCAAGGCATAACTCATTGCCACAGTAAGAGAGGAAAGCACAGCTCTCAGCTCCCTAACTCTGGTCTATAGTAAGAGAGTAAGGCATAACTCATTGCCAGAGTAAGAGAGGAAAGCACAGCTCTCAGCTCCCTAACTCTGGTCTATAGTAAGAGAGTAAGGCATAACTCATTGCCAGAGTAAGAGAGGAAAGCACAGCTCTCAGCTCCCTAACTCAGGGCTATAGTAAGAGAGCAAGGCATAGCTCATTGCCAGAGTAGGAGAAGAAAGCACAGCTCTCAGCTCCCTAACTCGGGGCTATAGTAAGAGAGCAAGGCATAGCTCATTGCCAGAGTAAGAGAGGAAAGCACAGCTCTCAGCTCCCTAACTCGGGGCTATAGTAAGAGAGCAAGGCATAGCTCATTGCCAGAGTAAGAGAGGAAAGCACAGCTCTCAGCTCCCTAACTCTGGTCTATAGTAAGAGAGCAAGGCATAACTCATTGCCAGAGTAAGAGAGGAAAGCACAGCTCTCAGCTCCCTAACTCTGGTCTATAGTAAGAGAGTAAGGCATAACTCATTGCCAGAGTAAGAGAGGAAAGCACAGCTCTCAGCTCCCTAACTCAGGGCTATAGTAAGAGAGCAAGGCATAGCTCATTGCCAGAGTAGGAGAGGAAAGCACAGCTCTCAGCTCCCTAACTCGGGGCTATAGTAAGAGAGCAAGGCATAACTCATTGCCAGAGTAAGAGAGGAAAGCACAGCTCTCAGCTCCCTAACTCGGGGCTATAGTAAGAGAGCAAGGCATAGCTCATTGCCAGAGTAAGAGAGGAAAGCACAGCTCTCAGCTCCCTAACTCTGGTCTATAGTAAGAGAGCAAGGCATAACTCATTGCCAGAGTAAGAGAGGAAAGCACAGCTCTCAGCTCCCTAACTCAGGGCTATAGTAAGAGAGCAAGGCATAACTCATTGCCAGAGTAAGAGAGGAAAGCACAGCTCTCAGCTCCCTAACTCTGGTCTATAGTAAGAGAGCAAGGCATAACTCATTGCCAGAGTAAGAGAGGAAAGCACAGCTCTCAGCTCCCTAACTCAGGGCTATAGTAAGAGAGCAAGGCATAGCTCATTGCCAGAGTAAGAGAGGAAAGCACAGCTCTCAGCTCCCTAACTCAGGGCTATAGTAAGAGAGCAAGGCATAACTCATTGCCAGAGTAAGAGAGGAAAGCACAGCTCTCAGCTCCCTAACTCAGGGCTATAGTAAGAGAGCAAGGCATAACTCATTGCCAGAGTAAGAGAGGAAAGCACAGCTCTCAGCTCCCTAACTCTGGTCTATAGTAAGAGAGCAAGGCATAACTCATTGCCAGAGTAAGAGAGGAAAGCACAGCTCTCAGCTCCCTAACTCAGGGCTATAGTAAGAGAGCAAGGCATAGCTCATTGCCAGAGTAAGAGAGGAAAGCACAGCTCTCAGCTCCCTAACTCAGGGCTATAGTAAGAGAGCAAGGCATAACTCATTGCCAGAGTAAGAGAGGAAAGCACAGCTCTCAGCTCCCTAAATCAGGGCTATAGTAAGCTAGCAAACAAGCCGTAGGTCTCTCCTCTTGATAACTTTGCTCCATGGTAGGAGAGCCAACTCTAGCTCACATCACCATAACTCGCCTTCACTGCAAGCTAACCAATCCTAGCTCATCTCCGCGTCTCACTAGCAGAGTAGGAGATCCAAGCCTATCTCATCGCTCCCTGACCCTCCTTCCCTGTAAGCTAACCATACCTCGCTCACATTTCCAAAGCTCACCTCCGGGGCTCAGATAGCCCTTGTAGATGCAGATGTTCTCCCCGCCACAGATTTGTTGGAGCATTGCTAGCTCATCCTTTGGGTTGATGATCTCATTGGTCACCGGGAAGCCTGTGCCTATGTACTGCATGGTAATATGTACGTTGGGGTGTCTGCAGAGAGCCGGGGCTCTTGGTTTGTCCGATTTGTAGGTGGATTGTGAGCCCTGTAAATGCCCGGGGTAAAAAATATTGTTATTATTTAGCAGAGCTGTACAATAATCAGGAATCAAAAACAAACGGCCTATAAAAAGGTATTCCAATCCCTTCCTCCGAGTGTCGTAGATTGTTGTCCCATGCATTTCGCAGCCTCTAGCCAAGGTCAACTGGATGATTCAACTGGTTTATTGAACACCTCCCCCCCTATTATTCCAGGCCAGCCACCTAATAGCGGTCTTTGATTTATATTTATTTGGTTTATTTTAGCTTTTTTCACTCCGTTCCTGAGCCTTGCCTGTAAAGTCAGCGGGTATCTAAATTGTCGTTCCCCCCCCCCCCCAACCCCTTACTTGGTCCTCTGAGTTGGAAGATGGCGTCCGATTAGGTGGTGCGTTTAACTTGAGAGTCCCTTTTTCGACAGCGGTGTTGTAAGGACTCTTAAACACGTTGGGGATGAAGGGGGGCGAGTAGTCAATGCTGAAGTTCGCAGTGTCCATGATCATTGAGGTACATTTCAGAGAAAGGTATGGAAGGTGAGGTATTGGCCCCATCTCCTTCCTGTTTAGAGGACTCCACCAAGTGTAAGCCTGGAATCCAACACACCTCACGTCAAGTAATCTGTGCAAGGCTATTATACTTTATACAAATCACCTGTCGGCTAAATGCCATTACGATCAGACCATCTATTAAGGCAGAGTTTAATAACTTTGGGGTTAGGACATACTTGGAGACAACAACAAAAAAAGTCTAAATGATGTACTTACATGTTTGTGTTGTGTACTCATGTGTTTGTTTGTGTTGTGTACTCATGTGTTTGTGTTGTGTACTCGTGTGTTTGTTTGTGTTGTGTACTTATGTGTTGTGTACTCATGTGTTTGTGTTGTGTACTCATGTGTTTGTTTGTGTTGTGTACTTATGTGTTTGAACATGAGATGTTTGCATTGTTTTTTTGTGTACAAAAACTCAATAAAAAAGGGGGAAAAATTTGTTTGCAATTCTGCTAACACAATGTATAGATCAAATATTTACATATATATATTTATATATCTTTATTATATTATATCCTTTTTTATATATATATATATATATATCTCATTATTTGCAATGTTGAGGTTGAAGGTTTCCCTTTACTAACTGATTAATATGTGCAAAAACACTGTTTGTGTTGTCACACAATAATACCCTACAATAATCCCTGTTATTTTAACCCCGGGGACCTGTCTGTTGGCCTGGTCTTTTGCCTGAGAAACAGGAGCTCGAGCAGGATCCAAGATCCAGGCTGTTTCTAACGGTGCATGCTTGCAAGGTGCTAATGTGCTCTCTGAATTATAAATGAAGGAACTCGTTCTATCTGACATAGTCATACGTCTTTTGTGTGAACAATGTCTTAATTGAACACTTATGTGAAAGCCAGCGTGTGACCCTCTACAAGGAGAGGTCTCCGAAATCCCAAACTATCAGATTTCTGTAAAAACTTCATAAAAGTCTGGATCCACAACCAAAATCAAAGGATGGAACAACTGTTTGCAAAAAATAACTTGTTTAATTGAAATATTGTAGACATATTATAGAACATTTTTCATGTAAAAATACAAATAAAGTACCCCACTGGGCCCTCTTTGCTCTGTATAGCTCTATCAGGGGATGGACATGTTGTTTAGAATCTTTGCTCTCTGTAGCTCTATCAGGGAGTGGACATGTTGTTTAGAATATTTGCTCTGTGTAGCTCTATCAGGGAGTGGACATGTTGTTTAGAATATTTGCTCAGTATAGCTCTATCGGGATGGACATGACGTTTAGAATCTTTTCTCTGTATAGCTCTATCAGGGGGCGGACATGTTGTTTAGAATCTTTGCTCTGTATAGATCTATCAGGGGGTGGAAATGTTGTTAAGAATTTTTGTTCTTTATAGTTCTATCAGGGGATGGGCATGATGTTTAGAATCTTTGCTCTGTATAGCTCTATCAGGGGGTGGACATGTTGTTTAGAATCTTTGCTCTGTATAGCTCTATCAGGGGGTGGGCATGTTGTTTAGAATCTTTGCTCTGTATAGCTCTATCAGGGGGCAGACATGTTTAGAATCTTTGCTCTGTATAGCCCTATCAGGGGCAGACATGTTATTTAGAATCTTTGCTCTGTATAGTTCTATCAGGGGGCGGACATGTTGTTTAGAATCTTTGCTCTGTATAGCTCTATCAGGGGGCAGACATGTTGTTTAGAATCTTTGCTCTGTATAGTTCTATCATGGGACGGACATGTTGTTTAGAATCTTTGCTCTGTATAGCTCTATCAGGGGTGGACATGTTGTTTATAATCTTTGCTCTGTCCCCTGTTAGAACGATTCAGAGCAAGGATTTTAAACAACATGTCCGCCCCCTGATCAGGCCTGCCATCAGGGGGTGACAGGCGATACTGGCGTCTCGGGCCTGGCGGGTCCAGGGGGCTCGGCGGGCCCGCGTCACGCCAGGAAAAGAAGATAAAAGATTCTCTGTTAAGCTGGTCCACGGCTGTGAGGGAAGCGTTCTGCGCTCCCCTCCAGCCACTCGGCTTCAATAAAGTCTGTTAAAAAAACGTTTTAATAAACTTTACTGAAGCCGCGCGGCTGGAGGGGAGCGCAGAACGCTTCCCTCACAGCCACGGACCTGCAGAGTAAAGCACCGGGAGACAGCAGCAAGGAGGGAAGTACTGGGGAAGGGGGGAGGACGGTGGCACATAACGAGCATACTAAGGGGCAAAATCCTGGCATCTTGAGGGGCAAAATACTGGCATATTGAGGGGCAAAATACTGGCATATTAAATGGCAAATTGAGGGGCAAAATACTGGAATATTGAATAGCAAAATAGTGGCATATTAAATGTAAAAAGAATGGCATATTGGGGGAAAAATACTAATAGCGTAATACTAATATGACTTATTGAGTGGCAAAATATTACTGGAATATTGACCAACTGCTCCCAACCACCCTCCATATTACATTAGACTGGGATAACATGCTTGTGAGGGTAGGTCGGGCGAGTAGGAGATATTTTCGGGTGTGGGGGGGGGGGGGGGGGGTTTACTTGGAATTTCTGACGTCTGCATTTTTATTCCAGTACTGTAAACGCAATGTATACATTTGTGTTTGTGCTCTACAGTCCGAGTCTAAATACTGTTTAGGTGACAGAGCCCTCTGTAAACCCCTCTCTGAGGTTACAGAGCCAGATGCATTATTTGATTAAAAAAAAAGGGCTGAATAAATGAAATAAAAAATATGTAACCCCCTCTCCCCCTTGTGCTGCATAGTGGATTAGCCCAAACATAAACATTCCCACTATTAGATGCAGGGTAGTCTTAACAATACAAGTACCCCCTTTACTTACATCCCATGGAGAGGTCTTGGGAAATGAGGAATTTGCATTAAGGACGTTTTTCATCCTTATCCCTGGACGTGATCTCTCTGCGGTATCCGTCTCTCCTGTATCCTCGCTCCTTATAACCCAGCCAAGTCGAGGAGCAAGACATTCACCCGTTGCTAAGATCCCATTTACAGACACAAAGTGACAAGACTTTTTTTTCCCTTCTTGAATTCCTATACATTGTTCTTGATCACCTCGCATGCTTCACTACCCCAGGTCCTGAGTACACAGCGCTGTAAAATGAGCCATTGTTATGTATTTGTTCAACCAGTTCTTAAAATGTGGGCAATAGCATCATATATAGGGTGTTCCTTACACCTTTACAAGCAACTACCCAATGTCTTGTAAATATATTACACTTAGAGTGATACATCTCTTTTTTATTTTTTGCTACTTTTTTTTACATTGCAAGAGGATCAGTGCAGATACACTGGGTTGTGCACTGGATATGTGCATTGATAGTTTTTAATCTAAAGCTGTTAAAAACAAACAGGAATGCAGTTCTTTAACAGTTGGGAATTTGGGTGGGAGGGCAAATCAACTGTGGTCCTAAGGATGATACAAACTTTTTATCAGATTCTTTATTTTTTTTTGTCACTGGTAGAGTTGAGCGGACACCTGGATGTTCGGGTTCGGCAGGTTCGGCTGAATTTCGGAAAATACTCCGGGTCCGTGCTCGAACCCGAACCCCATTGAAGTCAATGGGGACACTAGCTTTTGGCCACCAAAATGCCTCTAAAAAAGTCCTGGAAAGGGCTAGAGGGCTGCAAAATGAAGTAAAATGTGGGCGAGTGTCCCCATTCATACGAATAGGTCTTTGAATTGACCTATTCGTATTCATGGGGACTCTATTTCGGTTTATAGAAAGCCAATAGCATTACATGTATTCCATAAACCGAAAGTCTATAAACTGAAAGACATTCGGTTTATAGACTTTCGGTTTATGGAATGTATGTAATGCTATTGGCTTTCTATAAACCGAAATAGAGTCCCCATTCATAAGAAATTCTTATGTATGGGGACTCTAGTTTGGTTTATAGAAAGCCAATAGCATTACATACAATGTAATCGCCGAACCCCAACACGGACATACAGTGAAATGTCCGTGTTCGGGGTCCAAAAACCGTAATGTTCGGTACGAACCCAAACAGTGCGGTTCGGGTTCGCTCAACACTAGTCACTGGTGATATCACAGAAAGCCTGCACATATGCAGCGGCAGTGGGTATCCCCATGCACATCTATGGGAATACTTTGGCTGTGAAAAGATTTTCTCTCTTTTTTTTTTTTTAATACAAAGAGCTAAAGATTTCATGGTCCATGGTCCAATCCCCAGGGGAGAGACTGCAAAAGGTGTTTACAAGTAAGGTACTGCAAAAATATCTATTCTTTCAAGCATCCTTGTTAAAATGCTTTCATTGGTACAGAGTAGTGTTGAGCGAACCCGAACCGCACTGTTCGGGTTCGTACCGAACTTTACGGATTTTGGACCCCGGACCCGAACACGGACATTTCACTGTATGTTCGGGTTGGAGTTCGGCGATTACATTGTATGTAATGCTATGGGCTTTCTATAAACCGAAATAGAGTCCCCATTCATACGAATAGTCAATTGACCTATTCGTATGAATGGGGACACTCTTACCCACATTTTACTTCATTTTGCAGCCCTCTAGCCCTTTCCACTACTTTTTTAGAGGTATTTTAGTGGCCAAAAGTTTGTGTCCCCATTGACTTCAATGGGGTTCGGGGTCAAGTACGAGCCCCGGACCCGGACATTTTTTTCGAAGTTTGGCCGAACCCGTACATCCATGTGTCCGCTCAACTCTAGTACAGAGTACATTTGTTCAGAGTGATGTAGCCAGATCCTGTTACCGAAACCTTTCATTCTCATAATACTTATACAGCGATTTGGTAGCTATACAGTTCTGGGAAACGTGATCGCACTATGTGTGCTGTGTATAATAATTCATACGTAAGTGGGGGTTATTGTTGTCAGTAGTGGTTTCCATTCTCTGTTTGTTGTCTTGTTTGTACAGCCGTCCCCTTGTAGTTGTGTTCGGATTAATTAGTCAGTGATAAAAATGCTGCTTCTGGTTTGTCTGTTTGTTTTAGCAAATTGTAGCCTCGAGCGTCTTGAATAAGAGCAAATTGACCTGTAGGAAGTAAGAGCTCGACATGAAGTGTTTTCTGCTACTAGATCCGTCTGGAGAATTCGTTCTCCGCACGTACTAATGGCTACGGATGATCTATCTGGTTAACCTATAAAGGGCAATTCTAGGAGTCCTAAACAAGGCTCAATCACCAATGGGAATCAGTGGAATGTTATTCCTGATTGTTCCACTTTTAGAACTTTGCCCACCAATTGCGGCAAGAGCAATTGCTCTCTCTGCACGCCGTCTGATCCAGACGTGCTGGAATTGACATCACATCCCTTTCATGCATGCTAGGAGAGAGAGACACACACAGGGAAGCTGTTTGGAGGCAGAGATCGAGCAGGAAAGATGGGGGGGGGGGGAGATGACATAGAGAAGCTGTTTGGGGGAGGTAAAAATGGCACAGAAAGGCAGTTTGGGTGTTAAAGATGGCACAGAGAAGTTGTTTGGGGACTAAGATGACACAAATAAGTTGTTTAGGGGGTTAAGATGGCACAAAGAAGTTGTTTGGGGGGGCTAAGATGGCACAGAGAAGTTGTTTGGGGGCTAAGATGGCACAGAGAAGTTGTTTTGGTGGCTAAGATGGCACAGAGAAGTTGTTTGGGGGGATAAGATGGCCCAGAGAAGTTGATTGGGCGGCTAAGATGGCTGAAATTAGACACCACTGCTTAATAGGCTTAAATATAGATTCACAATAGTTTCCTGTATAGAAATCTTTTATTGCAATGTGTTTTAGGTGAGGTAAAGTGCAGCCATGCCATTTCTTACCTTGATAGACCCTTCCAGAGTGCATCCTTATGGGCAGTAAGTTGGACTGGCGAGGTCATTGTATCAGTGGTATTGTGCTTACATGAGGTGCATGACCTTATTGGGAGGCGAGTGATGTCAGACACTAGCGGCAGAACTAAAAGGTCCACTCTCATTGCTCGTGTGCTGAGCGTAGGGCAAGGGTGACACTTATGGCTTCTATTGCCCATCAGGTAGGGCAATGAGAGTTCTGCCCAAACATCACTCCCCTCCTAAAGACTTCAATCACAATGTGAATATATGTTGTCTGGCTGTTGAGAGCACAACCATTCTCTACCACATTGTACTCTACCCTTTCCCGTCACCCTGTTCTTTTTAATACCTTTATCCTTGTTCTAAACGGCTCCATTCAATTCCTCCAGCTATGACTCTCCCCCCTTCCTCTCCATATCGTAGAGTCACCAGCGCTAGGCATCAAGTGGAATATCTAATGATGATCTGTGGGCCTTCGCTGCTCTTGCGATTGTATGGACTCTGCCTGAATGTTACAACAGCCATTACCCAGTATTTCCTTTTGGGTGGTACATGTTTCCTTATTTCTTTCCAAATATATTATACTTTAAAAAAAAAAAAAGTTTTTTTACATTTTTTTACTTTTATTTATTTTTTGGGGTTTCACAAGTTCAGAGATTTAAGATACACTTATGTTACAGTCACAATTATATTCTATACCTTTTACATTGAATGAGATCTGTGGGGGGGGGGCACACTAGTTTAGTTCATCATGTATGTTATAAGTCGGGTTGTATGTCTTGTTGGTTGATAGGTTGTATGTATTTCTTCGTTGGCCATGGCATGATCGTGCAGATCACACAACTCAACCGTCATCTTCTGTACTGGTAAAACAATTAAAAAGACAAGACCCTTCCCTTTACTTTTTCTTTGTTATAATAATTTAGCCTATCGATGTATGTCCAGACCTTACAGGAAACTAGGCCGTAGTACGTTTTCACTATGGTACATTCTTCACTCTCGTTCATGTCTCTCCAAGCTAAAGAGATTTCCTTATCTTCCTCTACAGAAGACGAGAAGATAAATTTGTAGCAACATCGGTTGTAACGAATGTGTCTCGTCCCGGAGAATCGAGAACTGTGGATGGGGAGGATCCCCGCTCTCTGGGCACAAATCCCGATGAAGACATCAGAAGGAACCGAGGGGGTGACTTCGTGAGACACAAGATAGACCTTTCGAGTCACATCCTGAGACATGACCATGGCTGCCCCACTGCAGTAATCGGGGTAAAAGGTCTCCGAGTAAGAGGACAACGGGACGAAGTCGGGACTGTGGGGATCTCTGTCTGGATTACTCTGGTGGATCACTCGGCCAGTGTATAGATCTCCGGGATGCGTCTCCAAGCCAAGTAGGTGGTCCGCCAAGCTTTTGATGTTGACAAACATATTTTGGTCGGTTTTGAGGATGAATCTTGCATTGGGGCAAAATGTAACCACCCATTGAATGATCATGATGGTCTTCAATGTTTCGTTGTGATAGTCGTCTAGAAAGCTTCCTTCTATGACGTCCTTATAGGTCTGTGACTCCTCTACAATTTCCGTTTGGGTGGTTTCCAAGGCCGGAAACCCCAAAGCAAAAATAGTGATAACAAGCCTCCCTTTGAAGGCCGTTACGTTGCCCCAGGTTCCTCTGATTGTATTTCTACGGGTCTTATTCTCAGGCCTGCTGAAGATAAAAGCCAGCAAAAAAACGTCTCGGCCAGAAGAGCAGAGTTCCTGCTCAGCGATGACGTAGGACTTGGATATGTTGTCCTTCTGGAGATGCAGGTCCAATTGCCTGGCCCGCTCCCGGATCTCCATGAACTTGGCGTCCGTGTAGGAGAAAGGCGAAGACTGCAGGAAATATTCCTCCATGAAATCTGCGCCAAACAACAGGGCGTGAAACAGGACAACGTTGAAAAGAATAAAACACCACTGGTGCGTCCGCAGTCTGCAGAATGTCACCTAGAGCGGGAGGGGGTAAGAACAATGATTACTTACACGATCTGTGTGTGCTTAAAGACATAGTCCACCAAAACATCTGCAGCCTTAAAGGGACGAAACGCTGCTTATTCTGTGAATGTAGAGAATGGAAAAATGATCTAACCATGGTGTGGGCAGATTTGCATGCAAATGCAGAAAATAAGAGCAATGGTAGGTTTTAAATGTGTCCCTAGTGTCTGATGCTTAGGACATCTTGTGACTTGATATTCAAATAGCACGTTTACCATATCCAGCCACAGATGATGTCATAAGAATGAGACACCATGGACGCATTGAAAACACATATCTCTTATTTTTGGCATTTGCTGGCGATACCGTTTTCTTTTCAAACCCGGGCCTTTTGCCTACAAATGATTTAATGAAAGAATACAAATAAAGCACATTATTGGGTCTTATGAGCTTGATCAGGAGAAGGACATGTTTTTTAGGACCTTGGGTCAGATCCTCCTTCATCTGATCCAAAATAGTACCAGAAAGTACTTTAATAGCATTATTTCATTAAAGAGTTTCTACATAAAATATCTAAAACGTTTAATCAAAACACAGTAACTGATGAAGACTTTATTCACCTTGCTTTTTATTTTATTGGTTTCATTTATGTTTCCTGCCATTTACCCTGTTGTTTCCCCCCCTTTTTGTATTTGTATTATCAATAAATATTTTATAAATAAAGTCCCTTAGAGCCCTAATAATGCAAAAACCCACCATAGATTCTCTGTTGACAATTATAAACTCCAATTTATTTTGTTAAAAAATAAAAATATATGTATACATATTTAAAAAAAAAAGGGAAAATAAATCTGTCTAAATTGCATAATTTAAAAAGTTACACCAAAAATAAATTTAGAAAAATATTATGCCTCTCATTAAGTTACCAAAGTATGTGTGTAAATATAGAGGCTATGCTGGATGTGTAAGACAGACACTCTAAATGCACCCTCTAAGGAGGGTCTTTGGAGACAGGCTGTAGCAATAATAATAAGTCTATTACATTTTATATGAGTTTTCAGAGAACTGTTGTAGGAAATGTTTATTTTTATTTTACACACTGCAGTAACTTCTCTAACAATATGTTTTTTTTTTTTGGACACTAAGTAAAACTACCACTTTAAACAAGTAATAAGTGATTAAAAAGCTCTCATTTAGCTTGAGTTGCGTGTTCTATTGACCTTTCTAGATTATAATCCCTGTACATCATTCACTACCAAGGAAATCAACATAGTAAAGGAAGAGAGTATATTTAAAAGAAGAAAAACTACCACAACTAGAGGACATAGTCTTAAATTAGAGGGGCAACGATTTAAAAGTAATATCAGGAAGTATTACTTTACTGAGAGGGTAGTGGATGTATGGGATAATCTTCCAGTAGAAGTGGTAGAGGTAAACACAGTCAAGGAGTTTAAGCATGCGTGGGATAGACACAAGGCTATCCTAGCTATAAGACCGGGAACTGGGGACTAATAAAAGTACTCAAAAAAAAAATTGGGCAGACTAGATGGAACGAATGGTTCTTATCTGCCGACACATTCTATGTTTCTATGTTACCACGTTGAAAGGTTTTTACCTGGAGCGCAGTCTTTGCAAACCTTGTATCGGGGGCCAGAGGACCCCCGGCTGAGAATGTCAATGTTACAAGTCTAGTGTTAAATTGGCCCTAAAAACCGATCAACAGACAGTTTAATATTTACTAATTATCTGACTAAAACAGGGGAGCACTTACCTGCATAGTAACAAGTTACCACATTCACGCTCCTTTTGGATTGCTTGTCTGTGAATTTTTATCCAGTATAATATGGCTACAGTGGAGCTTGCAGGTCCTGATGGGAGGCTCTCTCCGGATACAATTACAAACCTGATCCTTGTTTCCAGAGGTCTTGAAATAGGAGACGGAGGTGATCAGATGGCACAGGAACAGTACTGTGTCCAGTCTGAACCCTTGGAGAAAAAACCCATCTTGTGAATGCAACCAGTGAACTGTATGGGCTGATTTAGAACAGTCCGTCCTAGGGCAAGCTTCTAGAACTGGAATCACCATGGAAACCAACGGAATGTTCCTGTTCTAGAATATTGGCCCCCGAATGGTTCTGGTTGTGCTTATAATATGTTGTGACTTAGGGTGGAGTCTCAATAGGTAAGAATTTTTATTTTTTATTTTTTTTAAAGTATGTGATGTCAAACAAGAATTTGGGAGCAGAAAAATAACTATTCCTTGAATGTCTAGCCCCGAAGGCAAGTCTTCATATGACCGGTGTTACAAAATGATATCTGTACCAGATTGCTTATTGAATTATTATTTCTCAGTATTATCACTTTACATAAAAACAGCCAGGCTCACTCTGCTTTTATATATATATATTATATGCATTCACAATATTTGTTAAATTGTTTTGTGCAAAAATGTTTTGTGCACTCGGACATTTTTGTGGATTTTTTCTTTAGAACCAAAATACATTTTTTCCGTGTCTCACCCCTGTGGGGGAAGACTTCACCCCCGCTGTCAAAGGCCGATATTATTCTATTCATTTTATCGGTCTGACCGGTGCAATTCCAAATAGTATTTGTTTGTTTTTTTTTAAATGAGTTTTAGTACCTGTGATATGGGGGCCCAAAAAGAAGAGGTACAAAATCGACTCTAGTTGCATTATAACTGCTGTTATACAGCCATCTCACCAGCTTTCCCAGCCCCCAAGCAAACCATGACCCATCCAAGAAACACTCAAAAGGCTTTTCACTGCACCTGGTGTCAGAGAGTGAATAGCCCGGGGTCGACCCATACACTCATGTACCCTTCCATAGCAAGATTACACAAACCAAAAAAAAGTGATGGGTTGTGGGCAACCATCTTGAACCAGATATCAGGGATGGTAAGTGCTTGGTGTTTTTAGCAGGAGACCAAATGGATTCTATGATGTACAACAGCATCCTCATTGGATAAAACTCTAATGCCACCCATGATGTTACAAACCCCAGATATGCTCTCCAATAGGATAGGAGTTGAAAGACTTGGAAAACTCCTCTTGATACCTTCTCGATGCAACTTTGTAGAGCTGGGAATGAAACGGCCACCTTGGTTGTAGACTTACCAGTCTACCGACACAAAACCAATCGGCAGGGGACTTTCCGAGAAAAAGTGGATACAAAACATGGCCAAGAAATGGAATGAATTTAATTCCTTTTTTTTTTTTTTAAAATACGTAATGCCAACATTCCACCATATATAGTTCCTCTTTCTTACGACTGCCATACGTCAAGTATTATAAATCTTATATACAATTAATACCGTCGAGGAAGACCACTCAAACCCAGGTCATCGGTGGGATTGAGAACGTGAGGATTGTTCATTGGTCTGCACAGATTTGCTGGGTTGGGAACGCTGGAGAAATTCACAGAAAAAGGAAGGGAGGGAAGGGGAGGAGTCCCAAAGTCTCTTGTGCAAACAAATTTTAAATCATCTGGAAGGAAACGGGGAGGGTCGGACTGGTGTCCAGAATATTTCACTGGATTCCTTCTTCTTCCACGTAGGTTGAAGGAAACCAGCCAATCTGTAGGAAGCACAAAAGGAGTGAGTCCAGAAGGTTGGTGAATCCCACAGTACAAAAAAAAGAACTTTGTTAAAGATTATAATTATGGGAGCGTAGTATTGGTACGCCAACTCTCTTCGCATATTCCTGGATATATTTGGCTTTTTCACTGACCTTGCTGATCTCTATACTCCCTGACCTGGCTTGTTTCCTCGACCTCCCATCTCTGTTTAGGATTCTGCTACTTCTCTTGCCCAAGTCAAGACCATCCTGGTGCAGGTACCCGTGTCCCCCACTCACCATCTAGACACTCGTGCCTGTTATCCTTGCTGAGGCCTGTTATAGCCTTATCAGTATTGGTACCTGGCACGGGCTGACCACTTCTGCTATCGGGGCTCCCCTTCAGAACCACGGTACGTCTAGCTTTGGTTGTTACACAAGCACTTACTTTTTCTCCAGTGTCTGCCTGTGGTCTGCTAGACCAATGAGGGGTCGTGTCTGTCACCGACGCACCACACTACGTTGAAAGATCCCAGAAAAGTAAATCTCCCAGTACTTTTTTTTTTTTTTTTTTACCCTACAGTGATATCTTCTAAACCAAACATGAAATTGTTTTTAAGAAGTATTGAACAGAGACAATTTATTTTTAAAGTTTTGCCATTAATTCTTCTTTTAAAAACTTTTAAAACAAGGCATTTTCCCAGCTCCTATGCGGATGAGATTATGGGGAAGTGAGGTGAGGACCCAACTCAAGTATTTTACACAATGACTTATTTTTTTTTTTTTTTTTAGATTTCCACCCCTTCGAGAAGACTCACTCTGCCATTGGTCTCGCCTTTCCACCATCCCTGGTCTCCTCCTATCCGGCTGTAGATCTTGACCACGTCTCCTTCCCGTAACGAGAGTTCCCGCATGTCCCGAGCGGCGAAATTGTACCTGGCCACGGCAGTCCCTATAGGACGTGGCGTGAAGACTAGAGAGGGAGAGGGAGAGATGGAACTCGGTGAGCACAGGACTCAATCCAAAGAGGGGACTAGAAGGGACCTTGTCTGCTCCATTTGGACAATGCAATCGCTATGAATATCTGAAATAGGGACTGATTTTAAAGGCATACTGTCAAACGAATTATAATATGAATGTAGAGAATGAAAAATGATCTATGCATTGTGCTAGCCTTTTTATAGAAGGTTTATCTGTGTGGCCTGACTGGCCCTTTAAATGCTGGATTGCCGCAAGTAAATGTATTTTGGTGAATCCCATGTGATTATATTTTATATATATCTTGAAAATCCCATGGGTTAAATGGTATATTGCAGAGATCTATACTGAAATTATTCCAGGGGTACTTTAATCGTAGTCATTTGGTGGGAGGGGTGCACATGAGTACTGTGACCTCTACCCCCTACACAGAAAAAAAAGTCTGTAACCAGAAAACAGCTGGACAGTCCGTATTAAACCAATTACAGGTTGAGTATCCCTTATCCAAAAACTCCATTATCTAAAAAATAAGTTGTGCACGCCACACACACCTGTCAGAATGCAAGGGCACAGCAGTTTATTCAGTGTGCAGCCCCCTTAAGCTGTGATCTAGCCTTTCCATGCATGCTCGGATTCCCCCACGGCCACAAATGGTCATACAATGACACGTGTGCAGACCTGACACGCCAACGGCAGGTTCCCAACGATTTATTTGCTCTATACAGTATTTACATTGATATTACTGGATTTCATGAGAGCTGAGAGGTTTTAATATATCTAATTGGTGAGACTGATCTGTTATCTGAAACACTTCTGGTCCCACACATTTTGAATAAGGGATACTCCATCTGTAATAAAAAAACTGCTATTATTGAGAACATCCTGCTTGAGCACAGGTGTGGCTCTTTAAAAATAGGGGCATATAATCCCCTGCGACTACGTAGGTGTAATCTGAATTAGTGTAAGGTGTTGGGGGTCAGCCCTTAGCAGTAGTGACTCACAGCCAATCAAGAGAGGTGCTGGTTCTTTAACCCTTTCCATGACCCATGCAGTATAATGTGGGAATGAGTAATAATGATTTGGTGGAGTGAATGACATGTGAAGCATAGCCTCTGAAGACTGAGCTAGTGGTTACTGGGCAAAGGAATATCATGGACGATTTGTGGAAATAGAAGGAAAAGCAGCAAAGGGGGAAGAGGAGGAACAGAAACAGGAGAGAAGGGGGCAAAATAAAATATGCAAGAGAATATGGTGAATGCAGCCCTCTATGACAGCGATTCTTAAAAATGTCCTCAAAGACCCCCAACAGCCCAGGATTTAGGGATTACCCAGTTGTGTTTAAATTCGGATATGTGTAACACCTGGTGTGGTTCCCTAACCATATACAAGTATGTATAACACTTGGTGTGGTTCCCTCACCATATAAGAATATGTATAACACCTGGTGTGGTTCCTTAACCATTTAAGAATATGTATAACACCTGGTGTGGTTCCCTCACCATATAAGCATTTGTTTAACATCTGGTGTGGTTCCTTAACCATTTAAGAATATGTATAACACCAGGTGCGGTTCCCTCACCATATAAGAATATGTATAACACCTGGTGTGGTTCCCTCGCCATATAAGAATATGCGTAACATCTGGTGTGGTTCCCTCACCATATAAGAATGCATATAACATATGGTGTGGTTTCCTAACTATTAGGGAACCATACCAGGTGTTATACATATTCTTATTTAAAGATAACTTGTTAAATCTCTAAATCCTGGACTGTTGGGGGTCCTTAAAAACAGGTTTAATAAGCACAGTTCTATGAGACTAGGGATAGATCTGATGGAAGGCATTGCTTACAGGATTGGCTATTTTGCATAAATGACTGGAATTTACTTTTTGTTTGCTGTTTACTGTAAAGACTGAGCTCTTAAAGATCTGGGAGCTTGCTGTAATTAGGACAGGAATATATATTTATTAGAGTTAGGGTTACATATATACTAAATATAACTATATATAAAATGGTACCAAACACAGTGTTTGGGGTCAATTCTAAATGTGGAGCAATCAGCAGGAACATTCCATTGGTTTCCACGGTGACTGCTCCACTGTTTAAACTTTGTCCCCCCCTGGATTGCTCTGTATACATAACCCCCCACCCCATCTTCTTGTGGGTTTGTGAATTAGCTGAAAGATGTAGGCTTGTGGGGTAATCGGAGGCTTTAACCCCTAACTGACCGTTTTTCTAATTTTTATTCTAGCTACAAATAAGCATAATCGGAAACTGCAATTTAGTCGGATGCAGTGCCCAAACACGACCACAAGGTGACACTGTATTCCACATGTACTCAAAAGCAGAAACATGGCAGTACCTGACCAGAATGGAGTGGACGGGTTCTGACAAGGAAAGTTGAGGCCCTGAGGACTGAGAAAAGAAAAGTTGTAGGAAGCACAGGAGGCTGCAAAGAGGTCAGAGAAAACATAAAGGTAGAAGAACAGAAAAAAAACCCAAAAAAAGGTAAAACATTTCCCAGCAGTGCAAATCATAGAGAAAGAGAATTCCCATTGCAACTTAACCAAAGAGGGAGAGGGAGCGGACATCCTAAATCAGGAGGGGAAATTATAACTTAAAAATCCGCGGCTTAGTATTGTTTTAGCAGGCGGGGGAAGGAATTTCCCAGCGCACTCTCTTCACTTCCTCTTGGATATTGCAGCAGCCTTCTGCACAGGAAGTGCTCGCAAGAGCAAGTGTGCAGGAAATTTCTTTCCCCCTCATCTGGTGAAAAGAAAACTATACATATTTGAGATCTCGGTGCGATTCTGAAAAGCTTTTTTCTTCGAACCCAAACAAGGTCTGGGACGTGTCCAGGCCGTGGCGACTCGGCACAAACCTCGAAACGGCTGGGGTTGTCCTTACCTGGGGATCGTGGCGACGTACGAGAGCTGGTGCCGCTTCTAAGCTTGAAAGGGTATTTTAACGTCGTGTCTAGCTGTTTAAAGCTTTCCTTCAACGAATGTGTCTGGTAATACTCCACCAGCTCCTGCGGAGAGAGAGAGCAGCCAAAGACATTGCCGAAAATTGGATTCAATCAGTTACCAATTCAACGTACGAGATGTCCGAGGCATCTGACATAACGAGGGGAGAACCACAGATTTATTTACTAGGGTTTTTTGTTTCGTGGGGAGTGCAGGTCAGCTCGATCATTATCATCAGGCTGATTGTACAACATAACTGTGATTGTAGCAGCCTTCAATATTTGACGCAAATTGTTCTAATATCTGCGGGGCTCATTAATATATATCGGTATTTGGCACTGGACGATTTTTTTAATGGTACAGATTGTTTCATTTTAATTGTGCAATCTATATCAGCAGTATACTCCAACACGGGCTGCTAATATAACTAGCCATTTATCCTGCCCCATACCACCCCATAGGCACATTATACAAACCAGAAGGCTTTCAAACTTCTTGGCTTCTGTGATGTGGATCCAGTTGTCTTTCTCTACGACCTTTATGTGCTTGATTTCATCATTAAACCTACGAAACAGAAATGATTGGCCTCCTCTCTGATAGTCTGGCCCCCAATGGATGCAACAACGTCTATTGTATTGGTAGATTCAAGCCTTAAAGGGACTCTGAAAATTGGCGGGGGCTATTCATTAAAAAGGTTGCAGGTGAGGGGAACATTTCAACTCCCCACTCTGCGGAGTCTCCTGTTGATGACATCACCTGTGGCCTGATATGCAAATGCACTGGATTTCAATGGGAAATGTGTAATTTACATACCGAGCCGCAGGTGATGTCATAAACATGAGACGCCAGACGCCCTGCCGGTAAAAATACCAGCTGCACGCGCTCACTTCCTGGAGGGATAACATATAACGACTCTGTAAAGAGAACAGGCGATTGCCTATCCTGCCCCATTTATAGGAAACGAACACCTATCCTCCAGTCTGTGCCACGGGGAGACTTACTTGATGCTGATTGCGAAGCGCTCTGCTTCGGCTGGCCTCTCTCGGATCAGGTACGTGCCACTCACGTGGGATTTGAGAAGGTTATCAGCCTGTGGGCGCTCCACGTTCCCTGCAAACCTAAGAAGAATAGATAATGAGATACCTCCTTTTAATTGCTTGGAGTGCACTGCCCGGCACATCAACACTCAGAGTGAAATGAAGGGGGTGGACTCAAAAGGGGCGAGATAAATACACCAACGTTTCGGCTAAGTGCCTTCTACAGGAGGAGTCATAAAAATAGCTATGATTCCTCCTGTAGAAGGTATATGTATCGATCTTGATACCATTTATTAATAAATATACATATTTGTATTTGATTATTGCTGTGCAGTTTTACTTGGGTAGAAGTTTTGAGTGTTTTTTTTGGGATCACCTTGCACCCCTGTCTTTTGATGTGTTCTGCTGGACCCCCCCTCCCCCCCCCCCTCTCTCTCTTACTTTGTTAAACTAAAGGAGATTAAACTGAACCATGGAAAACCCCAGTATTCTGTACGTGTCTGACATCCACGGGGCACGTTATACACTCACACGAAGAACGTACCATGGGTATTTGCTGTATTCTGTGCGGGTTACAGGCTGCAATTTAAAAAAAAAAGACACTTATTAGAAACCCAGCTCCGCTTTGATAACATGTAGAGGATTTTTTTTTTTTTTAATGCTCTGCATTTTCAATGCAATTATTATTTAGGGCAATGCTTGAAATCCAGCATTTTAAAGGACGACGGTCATGGAATTTTAACCAATTTTTTTTTATTTATTTTTTTAAATACACCTTTCCTCTACTTTTTTCCCCTGCCAAAGAACGCTGTCTGCGTGGCACAGTGCAGCCATTTAATTCAAACTTCTTCCACCATTCAGATCTGTGGCGGGATGAATTGGCTGCAACACTCCTATGCATTGAGCACTGGACGGTCCGAGCAGCTCATTTGCATATAAAGCCACAGATGATGTCATAACAGGGGGCAGGGCAGACACATTTTGCTCTTGATTTATACATTTGCTTCCCAAACTCTGCCAACCGGCTGAGGATAATGAGGGTGCAGAGGAATGAGAGCCAGAGGATCACATTCCTGGATATACCCCTATCCCTAATGACCAAAGAACATGTAAATTAGGACAATACACAGAACTGCATCTGCACCATTACATTATCACTGGCTCTTACCCTGCTGTCCACCGGACAAGGTTTGACGGATGAGCTGGGGAAATAACCAGATTTCTTTGTCAGTATTAACCGCCCCTGCAGAGAAAGCGAGAGATTCGATAGTTATACAGGGATTCTTCTTACCAGGGATTCATCCCACTGTATGATTCCAGCAAAGATGCATTGCTCACCTCCCACCACTGGGTGTCAGGGTCGCCTCGGAGAAGCTCGATCACCTCTCCAGTCTGGAAAGTTAATACCGGCTTCCCTGGAGGTGCTGGGATTCCATGGTAATTCTGTACGGCAACCATCTTGGGTCCTGGCAGGGAGAAGATGTTCCAGGATGACACAGAGTGAACCAGATTGATAGCATGGTTTGCACGTGGGTCCAGCAAGCGAGATACATTCCTTAAAGCCAATTCTGGTGCAAAGTTCGAAATAGGGATAAATCACCAGGGACCTTCCATAGTGACTAGTCACTTTTAGAACATTGACCCCGAATTGCTCTTTATAAAGAAACACCCCAAATTTTTAAGGGCTGCGAAACAACCAATTACCCCATCTCGGCCCCCCGCAGTGAAGTTTAAAACTGTACACATACCTGGTAGTGTGATAAGAGGGTCCTAAAAAAAAAGGCAAAAGAAAATGAAACACTTGTGATAATTAGTAATATTTCATAATGAATACCAAGAAAGTCGTTTGCATATGGGGCTGAGGTCACTGATAGGAGGATCCTCTTTTGGACTCAGTTTTTCTATCCAAGTCAAAAGCCAGACAGTGCTATAAGAGACTTCAGAGATGTGAAGGGACGTGGCCAGACGTGATATAGTCTTATCTTATACATGACTATATATTAGTACCACGTCCCTCAATTCACAATTATTCATGAGAGAGGAAACTGCACGGGATGGACAATGGAATCCCACTGCTGACACCAATGAAGCCAAGTTTGAACAATTCCACAAGTCAGCTGAAATGGGATAATTTTTCTCTCTGCTACTTTGGCCTTAAGTTTGAAACTCCCTTGTCAATTCCCTCGTTCGTGAATACAGCCCTAGGAAACTGGGTAGAGATTTCATGCATACTCAGACGGGCAAACCAAATTAGAGCAGGAATATCCGGATGTCTTACCTGGTCATCCATAGGCCCTAAAACCAGAAAAACAAAAAACTACAATTAGAAAAATCTTACAATGTGGGTTTTCTCCCTATTTCTTCAAGTGCTAAAATGCAATAATATGAACATCCAAGGGTCTACCCAATATAGACCGATCTGGCCTAAATTGGTTTCGGATTGGGTAAGTTAACCGAATTCCGGAAATCTCTATATTCTGGCTACTCAATATTCTTGAATTTGGGTCCGAATCCAATGTTTGGTCCAGATTGGGACAATGTCGCTAAGAATTAGTTTTTTTTTTGGAGCCTAGGGCAAAAATGGTCTGGACTCTTGTTTAGAAAAGCAGGATTTCCAAAAGCTATAATTTACAATTATAAGCATCAAGTTAACTTTGATGTATCTGGTAGTGTTTCGGGCGTATTTTGTACAGGTTTGTTTGCAAATGCATATAGAAAATCACTGGAAATATATTTCCTGCCCAAGGCTTCTCTGAGGGCTTACATTTGCTTTTGTTTACATTGAAGAGGATCAGTGCAGATGAACTGGGTATTTTTTACATTGAGTGCTGTAATTGCTTCATTCGGAACTTGGTATCTGCTTCCCTGCCTTTATTTCACCGCAGGGATTGGTGGGCTGGAGTGATGGGATCTTAGAAATGATCCCTTGTTGAACCATTAAAGGGACACTCTGATATGACTTTTGTTTTTGTTATGTGACTGTATTTAATAAAATATGTAACTAAACAAGCGTGACTGGGCGCTGCCATTTTGTTAAATATAGTGTTATTGGTGCCACCCTCCAGTGACTTTACAGCACTTTGGGGCTGGGGACACAGATTGCAGCCTATAAGTCAGAATTCTGGTCATAGACTTGCCTTGAATGGGAGGGTAATGTAACTATTACATCGCAAGGGGACAGAGTTATGATCAGGTTAATCTCCCCTGTTTGTGTTGGAAGGCATGGGAAAAAAAAAAAACTTGTACAAAGCCACCTAGTCCTGCCCAGTATGATACACAGGAGTCAGTAAGAGAGCAGGGGAGTATCTTATAACATCATCATGCAGGCTTTGGCAACAGTTGTAAAGTGAGACTGGCTGTTAGATTTTTGATGATATAGCATCATGGGGAATATTCACAAAATGGAGCCAGGAGATAAACACCTCATTTTATTTTTCCTTTTATATGCAATTAATTTTGTTTTAAAAGACCAGGTTATCTAGTTACATCTGATGCAAATGGTAGTGTCCCCTTGAAAATGAAGTAGTAGTTTTGTCTGCCATAAATGTGAATTTAGTAGTGCCCGCAATAATAAGACGGTCTGAACAGGTTGACATTGGAAGGGACTGGTTTTGATGAGATTTTTGCTATGGGAACTTACCGATTTTGCACGGATGAATGGTCTCAAGGCACTCCTTGTGAACGCCAACTCCACACTTTGAACAGTAGTATCCCTGATAAAATGTGCCCCTAACAGGAGGGTTAAGGTATAAAATTAGCACATGGTGATTACAATTTATTCTATACATTCCCACTATAAACACTGTTTAGGTGACAGCATCTCTTTTGGTAATAACACTGTTAAAGGACAACTGTAGCAAAAAATTAAGTTGTGTTTAATTGAAAGATGGCATCAAGTGTGGGCATTTTATATAGAAATACTTTAATGAAAGAATACAAATAAAGTACATTATTGAGCCATCTTTAGCCCATATAGCTCTACCAGAAGGCAGACATTTTGTTTAGAATCTTTGGTCAGATCTTTGTTCATCTGAACCGAGGTGAGTGAAGATCTGACCCAAGATTCTAACCAACATGTCTGCCTCCTGATAGAGCTATATGGAGTAAAGATTCTAACCAACATGTCTGCCCCCTGAGAGAGCTATATGGAGTAAAGATTCTAACCAACATGTCTGCCCCCTGAGAGAACGATATGGAGTAAAGATTCTAACCAACATGTCTGCCCCCTGGGAGAACAATATGGAGTAAAGATTCTAACCAACATGTCTGCCCCCTGAGAGAACGATATGGAGTAAAGATTCTAACCAACATGTCTGCCCCCTGAGAGAACGATATGGAGTAAAGATTCTAACCAACATGTCTGCCCCCTGAGAGAACGGTATGGAGTAAAGATTCTAACCAACATGTCTGCCCCCTGAGAGAACTATATGGAGTAAAGATTCTAACCAACATGTCTTCCCCCTGAGAGAACTATATGGCGTAAATAAGGCTTAATAAGGAACTTAATTTGTATTCTTTCATTAAATAATTTCTTTGTACCAAGTGTAGATGATTTATAATCTTTTAAACATAAGGTATTTTTTTTCTATAGTTGTCCTTTAAAGTAATTGTAATTAACGTCTCACTTTCATTTTTTTTTTTTTTATTATTGACCGCCTTTCCGATTTATACGAAACGGTGCTAATGTAAATGGATCCCATAATCACACATAAATGTGACCCTTCAATGAAATCATTAGGAAGCCGCTCTGAACAGACCACCTGAACATAATCAATACTACAAAGGTTACCAGCGAGCTGCCAAGTGAAAGAGCAATTCTGATAATGTCCTATTTAATGACATTTATTGCACTTAACCAGGTCAAACCAAGTTCATCTCAAACGAGCATCTAATGAACGGTACACATTAATTAATTAGAAAGTGCTTTAATTATCTTAACACGGGACTGACAAGCCATGGAACTCCAGCTCCATCAACTATGGCGGTGTGAGCTCACGCACACTCTCCCACCATGCTTAGCATTCAGTCCCAGAATCCCGCTGGGATGGACGCACTCAGGCACAGTTTAGTCTATGTTGTTGATTTTGGGGGTTTTGCAAATATATAAATTAAAAATGGCATCCTTTTCCTGAAAGGCACCGCGCTGGCCTCTGTGTGCTGATTGGTTGACACGATAGGGTTCATTTAAAGGGACGGCGTCTCTCTCTTACCTTAAGAACATCTTGCAGGCTTTGCAGTTTGTGGTTTTGTCGAAGGTAAACATCTGGAAGCTGTGATGATTTGTGTTGGCTTTTTCAGGTTTAATATTTGACCTAATTAAATAATAACGCACAAGAGCGCATCAGCAAGAGGGAGGTTATCGTTGATAGCACAGCCAGCTCTACAATGCTTACCAATTTAATAAAGAACAATCCATATGGTGTGCTTTATGACATCACTGTGCAGCTCCATATGCAAATGAGCTGTTTAAATGGAGACACATTCAATTTGCATATGGGGCTTGGACCATTTAAAGCCCTATTTTTCCTCTTAAAGCAGAGGGCTATTTAAAATTCACCTGTACAATTAAATAACATGATGATAAAGTTCTTACAAACAGGCTAATTCTTACTTAATACAACTGTCAACAAGGAGATAAATATACATATTTAATAAATTCAAGGAAAATGAAGGCAAAGGTTCAGAATGAAAACTTAATTTTTTTTTGTTTCAGAATAAAACTTACAAATGGGTAAATTCTTATTTAATACAACTGTCAACAAGGAGATAAATATACATATTTAATAAATTAAAGGAAAATGAATCCTATGGTTCAGAAATTTTTAAAAAAAATTGTTTCGGAATAATTCATAATTAATTCAACTGTCAATAAGGAGCTAAATATACATATTTAATAAAATTTAACGAAAATTAAGCCAAAGGTTCAGAATTAAAACATTTTTTTCACAATTATTATTATTTATCCGAAACTAAGATGATGGTTTATAAAAGAGTATAACCGAGTCCAACCAATGGGAGGCTAAGCCTTCCCTTGGCTTCCCTGCCATTGGCTGCTTGGTGTTCTAATTTTGAACAGTGGCTGGCTGATACAGACTATGTAGAGAAGTACAAATTACATACATTGCCATTTCAAACTGCTCCATCCATTTTCGCTTCATGTCGTCCGTCTTGCAGAAGAACTGGAAGCCCTGCTTTCCTTGCAAGTGAATCAAAAAAAATCCGTAGGACCACTGAGGAAAGACACAGCAGAGTGTGGAGGGCTGGTTTGGAGAGGCTCACGTATCTTTATACAAGTGATGTGGACGCAGGGGAGGTCTGTACTAGTTCCACCGCTTTGTCTTATCAGCTACCGTGTGGGTTAGACCAAGGACACAATGTAAATAAGGAAAACCCATCAGCCCTTTTTAAATAATAGGGAACCACGATCCCCAGGTCCAGTAATGTAGAAAATAGCTGCACAGGACAGATTTTACCTGCTACACTATAACAAGAAACATTCGTGGAACCAATTCCCCTATAGGACAGATCACTTATAAGAAACAAAAAGCGTGTACCGCAGTCTTACCATTTTGCCATGTGACTAGGAAGCATATATGGGGGAAAAATCAGAAAGGACTTGTTTAATTATATGCAAAGCCATGCTTATTAATGGTTTATACAATGGAAAGACTTTGCATGCATCGAGAATTGAACTCTCAGTAATGTGCAGTGTGTGAGTGTATCACAGACTCCACAGTAATAAAACTCACAGTAATGTGCAGTGTGTGAGTGTATCACAGACTCCACAGCAATAAAACTCACAGTAATGTGCAGTGTGTGAGTGTATCACAGACTCCACAGTAATAAAACTCCCAGTAATGTGCAGTGTGTCAGTGTATCACAGACTCCACAGTAATAAAACTCACAGTAATGTGCAGCGTGTGAGTGTATCACAGACTCCACAGCAATAATAATGGCAGTAATGTACAGTGTGTGTGAGTGTATCACAGACTCCACAGTAATAAAACTCACAGTAATGTGCAGCGTGTGAGTGTATCACAGACTCCACAGCAATAAAACTCACAGTAATGTGCGGTGTGTGAGTGTATCACAGACTCCACAGCAATAAAACTCACAGTAATGTGCAGCGTGTGAGTGTATCATAGACTCCACAGCAATAAAACTCACAGTAATGTGCGGTGTGTGAGTGTATCACAGACTCCACAGTAATAAAACTCACAGTAATGTGCAGGGTGTGAGTGTATCACAGACTCCACAGCAATAAAACTCACAGTAATGTGCAGTGTGTGTGTGTATCACAGACTCCACAGTAATAAAACTCACAGTAATGTACAGTGTGTGAGTGTATCATAGACTCCACAGCAATAAAACTCACAGTAATGTGCAATGTGTGAGTGTATCACAGACTCCACAGCAATAAAACTCACAGTAATGTGCAGTGTGTGAGTGTATCACAGACTCCACAGTAATAAAACTCACAGTAATGTGCAGTGTGTGAGTGTATCACAGACTCCACAGCAATAAAACTCCCAGTAATGTGCAGTGTGAGTGTATCACAGACTCCACAGTAATAAAACTCACAGTAATGTGCAGCGTGTGAGTGTATCACAGACTCCACAGCAATAATAATGGCAGTAATGTACAGTGTGTGTGAGTGTATCACAGACTCCACAGTAATAAAACTCACAGTAATGTGCAGCGTGTGAGTGTATCACAGACTCCACAGCAATAAAACTCACAGTAATGTGCGGTGTGTGAGTGTATCACAGACTCCACAGCAATAAAACTCACAGTAATGTGCAGCGTGTGAGTGTATCATAGACTCCACAGCAATAAAACTCACAGTAATGTGCGGTGTGTGAGTGTATCACAGACTCCACAGTAATAAAACTCACAGTAATGTGCAGGGTGTGAGTGTATCACAGACTCCACAGCAATAAAACTCACAGTAATGTGCAGTGTGTGTGTGTATCACAGACTCCACAGTAATAAAACTCACAGTAATGTACAGTGTGTGAGTGTATCATAGACTCCACAGCAATAAAACTCACAGTAATGTGCAATGTGTGAGTGTATCACAGACTCCACAGCAATAAAACTCACAGTAATGTGCAGTGTGTGAGTGTATCACAGACTCCACAGTAATAAAACTCACAGTAATGTGCAGTGTGTGAGTGTATCACAGACTCCACAGCAATAAAACTCCCAGTAATGTGCAGTGTGAGTGTATCACAGACTCCACAGTAATAAAACTCACAGTAATGTACAGTGTGTGAGTGTATCACTGACTCCACAGCAATAAAACTCACAGTAATGTGCAGTGTGTGAGTGTATCACAGACTCCACAGCAATAAAACTCACAGTAATGTGCAGTGTGTGAGTGTATCACAGACTCCACAGTAATAAAACTCACAGTAATGTGCAGTGTGTGAGTGTATCACAGACTCCACAGCAATAAAACTCCCAGTAATGTGCAGTGTGAGTGTATCACAGACTCCACAGTAATAAAACTCACAGTAATGTACAGTGTGTGAGTGTATCACTGACTCCACAGCAATAAAACTCACAGTAATGTGCAGTGTGTGAGTGTATCATAGACTCCACAGCAATAAAACTCACAGTAATGTGCAGTGTGTGAGTGTATCACTGACTCCACAGCAATAAAACTCACAGTAATGTGCAGTGTGTGAGTGTATCACTGACTCCACAGCAATAAAACTCACAGTAATGTGCAGTGTGTGAGTGTATCACAGACTCCACAGCAATAAAACTCACAGTAATGTGCGGTGTGTGAGTGTATCACAGACTCCACAGCAATAAAACTCACAGTAATGTGCGGTGTGTGAGTGTATCACAGACTCCACAGCAATAAAACTCACAGTAATGTGCGGTGTGTGAGTGTATTACAGACTTCACAGCAATAAAACTCACAGTAATGTGCGGTGTGTGAGTGTATCACAGGCTCCACAGCAATAAAACTCACAGTAATGTGCAGCGTGTGAGTGTATCACAGACTCCACAGCAATGAAACTCACAGTAATGTGCAGCGTGTAAGTGTATCACAGACTACACAGCAATAAAACTCACAGTAATGTGCAGCGTGTGAGTGTATCACAGGCTCCACAGCAATAAAACTCACAGTAATGTGCAGTGTGTGAGTGTATCACAGACTCCACAGCAATAAAACTCACAGTAATGTGCAGCGTGTGAGAGTATCACAGACTCCACAGTAATAAATCTCACAGTAATGTGCGGTGTGTGAGTGTATCACAGACACCACAGCAATAAAACTCACAGTAATGTGCAGCGTGTGAGTGTATCACAGACTCCACAGTAATAAATCTCACAGTAATGTGCAGCGTGTGAGTGTATCACAGACTCCACAGCAAAAAAATTCACAGTAATGTGCATCGTGTGAGTGTATCACAGATTCCACAGCAATAAAACTAACAGTAATGTGCAGTGTGTGAGTGTATCACAGACCCCACAGCAATAAAATTCACAGTAATGTGCAGTGTGTGAGTGCATCACAGACTCCACAGCAATAAAACTCATTGATGTGGAGTGTGTGAGTGTATCACTGACTCCAAAACAATAAAACTCAGAGTAATGTGCGGTGTGTGAGTGTATCACAGACTCCACAGCAATACAACTCCAAATAATGTGCAGTGTGTGAGTGTATTACAGACTCCACAGCAATAAAACTCACAGTAATGTGCAGTGTGTGAGTGTATCACAGACTCCACAGCAATAAAACTCACAGTAATGTGCGGTGTGTGAGTGTATCACAGACTCCACAGCAATAAAACTCACAGTAATGTGCGGTGTGTGAGTGTATCACAGACTCCACAGCAATAAAACTCACAGTAATGTGCGGTGTGTGAGTGTATTACAGACTTCACAGCAATAAAACTCACAGTAATGTGCGGTGTGTGAGTGTATCACAGGCTCCACAGCAATAAAACTCACAGTAATGTGCAGCGTGTGAGTGTATCACAGACTCCACAGCAATGAAACTCACAGTAATGTGCAGCGTGTAAGTGTATCACAGACTACACAGCAATAAAACTCACAGTAATGTGCAGCGTGTGAGTGTATCACAGGCTCCACAGCAATAAAACTCACAGTAATGTGCAGTGTGTGAGTGTATCACAGACTCCACAGCAATAAAACTCACAGTAATGTGCAGCGTGTGAGAGTATCACAGACTCCACAGTAATAAATCTCACAGTAATGTGCGGTGTGTGAGTGTATCACAGACACCACAGCAATAAAACTCACAGTAATGTGCAGCGTGTGAGTGTATCACAGACTCCACAGTAATAAATCTCACAGTAATGTGCAGCGTGTGAGTGTATCACAGACTCCACAGCAAAAAAATTCACAGTAATGTGCATCGTGTGAGTGTATCACAGATTCCACAGCAATAAAACTAACAGTAATGTGCAGTGTGTGAGTGTATCACAGACCCCACAGCAATAAAATTCACAGTAATGTGCAGTGTGTGAGTGCATCACAGACTCCACAGCAATAAAACTCATTGATGTGGAGTGTGTGAGTGTATCACTGACTCCAAAACAATAAAACTCAGAGTAATGTGCGGTGTGTGAGTGTATCACAGACTCCACAGCAATACAACTCCAAATAATGTGCAGTGTGTGAGTGTATTACAGACTCCACAGCAATAAAACGCACATAGATATGCAGTGTGTGAGTGTATCACAGAGCTCCATAGCAATACCACTCACAGTAATGTGCAGTGTGTGAGTATCACAAGACTCCACATCAATACAACCCGTAGTAATGTGTGGTGTGTGAGTTGTATTGTTGTGTTGCTCTGTGATTGGATATTACTGTGAGTTTTATTGCTGTGGAGTCTGAGATACAGTAATGTGCGGTGTGTGAGTGTATCACTGACTCCACATTACATACACTCATATAGTAATGTCCATATTGGACTGTAACAGTCTCAGATACAAGAGGTGCAGGGAATCCACCCGCAAACCTCAGAAACAGAGGAAACCCCTTGGTTTTTACCTTCTTGATGTCCTTGTTGTTCATTGGATCGTCAGTCATTTTATGGAAAAACAACTCGATAATTTCCTTCAGCTCGTAGCTGTACCCTTTCCGTTTACAGACAATAACAACCTTATCGAAAAGAAACAGGTACCTGCACATGAGACACAATGAACATAAAGATCAGGAAGACACCAACTATGTGCTTTGGAGACCAACTTCCCAGAAGCCTCTCTGCTCACCTGTCCTGCTTGGTCTGGTTGACCATTGATCGGACCTTCAGTTCACCGTCTATCTTTGGTCTCCCAAACTCTTCCAGTTTCACTTGCTGGGGAAAGAAAAAAAAATACAAGGAGAACGTCAATCTGAATTAATTCCAAAAAAGAAAAATGTAAAAAAAAAAACAGCCGAGAAATAGATTTCCTGGCGAGCTTTCTCCGTGTTATGTTAAAAAAAATGTAACATTTTGCGTACCTCCTTTTAGAAGTCTTGCTGCGGTACGGCCTGCAAGGAAGTGTATGGTGCGTCTGCCCACTTACCCAGCATGCTGTGCAATTGGCCTCTGCACAAAGCATTCTGAGACCAGTTGCACTGCATCCTGGGTGAGTGAGCGTGCACACTGCCTTGCAGCCCGTTCCGCAGCAGGTCTGTGAGCAAATACCCAAATTTGTTTTTAATGTAACTCCCAAAGTAGGACATTATTAGTAATACACAGAGATGCAAAGTTCTAGCTACAGACTTCCTTGCATGGTAAAATTCGGGGGTCTCAGAGAGACCGCCGCGTTTCGCGTCCACTCACCAAGTTCTCTATCGAATTCTGGAACTCGCTGATCTTCTTTAAAGTCTCTTTGTCCCTTTTGACTTCGTTTATGTACATAGCCAAGTCCTAGAATGAGAGGAAGACACAAGCCATCTTGACACGGGCCGTCCAATGGGTGGGATCCAGTAACTGGGTTCTAGGTAGCTGGTAGTATCTACAGCCACCTGGTGCATACAGCAGCCTTATCGGGGGTGGCCCCCCCACAATAAAATAATGTGGGCATGAGCCCATATCAAAGCCAGGATGAATGGTGCTAAAATAGACTGCCCTATGGGATGGTCCTCACTCGGGGGGCTCACCAGGTTTAGTTTGCCCGATCGCACCATTATGGAAGAGATAATTAATGTCTCAGATCTGGTGGTGCAGATCTGAAATGGAGACAAAAGCAGGGTCTTCTCTAGTTTCTCGACCAGCATATCGTTGATGTTACTGAATAAACATTTCCTGCGTATACGTGCAATTTCCGATTGCTTTTGGAAGCTTGAATTTCCTTGATCTCAGCAAATTACGCAGTTTGATCCATAACCTGGGAAGCCATAGCAGCAATATGCATCGCACTCACCTTGAGTAACGACTGATATACTGGTGCCCACTCATAATCCCAATATATTCCGGGGAGGTGTGGGAGTATGATGGTAGGGGTTAGAGGGGGCTAAGCTAAGCTGGGGAGAGAGCTAACCAACTCAATTTGTTGTGGGTACAGTGTTTATTTGTCTATGTGTTTAGGTTTTTGGGTTGTTCTAGGTCACGGGCGATACTACGAATAATTTAATAAAAGGCGATTAAAGATAGGCCCGGTCCGGATCATATTAAGCCGGAACATCTGCACTTTAGAAGTTGTGATTTTCAGCCATTGTATGTCTTTGTATTTTATTATAATGTCTGTTCTACCCACAGTTCTGATTTACCTTTTATGTTCTAGCTATTTGTCCTTTATCTGCTCATTCTATATGTTTTATAGTTGTCTATATATGTTTTTTTTGAAATTTGTAATAAAGAATAGAGAAAAAAAAAATAAAAAAAAATAGAGGGGGCTAAGCTGTACCTGGAGGGAAGTTCTAGGACGGCAGGGCATGAGTTTTTTTTACCTGCATGGCTTCCAGGGCTTCTTTAAGCGTGTGTCTCTCAGGGCATTCAGCAGAATGGCTCAGGAGTTCCTGCAAAGACACACTGTGAGTAACTGATTATCCAAACAGTCCCTCCCACGTAAAGCTCACAGTCTGGTGGTAACCGACTCGTTCCAAGGGGATCTGCAGGGCCCAGCCAGAAACTGAAATCATTCATTGAGCAGGATAAACACAGTCTACATGTTTAGACACGGGGACCGGCTGCCACTGCAGATTCAGTAATCCAACGCATTTCGAGATCCCCCCCCCCGGGCTTGTTCTCTGTATGAACGGGGAGGGATGTGTGACTGACATGAGCATGCAATCAGTTATCTACAGTGGGTCTCTTTGGGGGCTCTAATACACATGAGTGGTTCTCTTTGGGGGGCTCTAATACACATGAGTGGTTCTCTGTGGGGGGCTCTAATACACATGAGTGGTTCTCTGTGGGGGGCTCTAGTACACATGAGTGGTTCTCTGTGGGGGGCTCTAATACACGTGAGTGGGTCTCTTTGGGGGGCTCTAATACACGTGAGTGGGTCTCTTTGGGGGGCTCTAATACACATAAGTGGTTCTCTGTGGGGGGCTCTAGTACACGTGAGTGGGCCTCTTTGGGGGGCTCTAATACACATGAGTGGTTCTCTTTGGGGGGCTCTAATACACATGAGTGGTTCTCTGTGGGGGGCTCTAGTACACGTGAGTGGGTCTCTTTGGGGGGCTCTAATACACGTGAGTGGGTCTCTTTGGGGGGCTCTGGTACACGTGAGTGGTTCTCTTTGGGGGGGCTCTAGTACACGTGAGTGGGTCTCTTTGGGGGGCTCTAGTACACGTGAGTGGGTCTCTTTGGGGGGCTCTAGTACATGTGAGTGGGTCTCTTTGGGGGGCTCTAATACACGCGAGTGGGTCTCTTTGGGGGGCTCTGGTACACGTGAGTGGATCTCTTTGGGGGGCTCTAATACACGTGAGTGGTTCTCTTTGGGGGGCTCTAATACACATGAGTGGTTCTATTTGGGGGGCTCTAGTACACGTGAGTGGTTCTCCTTGGGGGGCTCTAGTACACGTGAGTGGATCTCTTTGGGGGGCTCTAATACACGTGAGTGGTTCTCTTTGGGGGGCTCTAATACACATGAGTGGTTCTATTTGGGGGGCTCTAGTACACGTGAGTGGTTCTCCTTGGGGGGCTCTAGTACACGTGAGTGGGTCTCTTTGGGGGGCTCATATTGTTACTGTTGAATTTCAGTGTCACACATTATATGTTCCTGTTTTTCTTTTTTATGTACATTGTGCCAAGTATTTAAGGCATTCTCTGCCAAGTGTATAAGTATTATTATTATCATTTTTAACTGTGCAACACTTTTTCTTATTATTCACGAAAGAGTCAATCACAGAAATTTGAGGGATAGGAAACGTAAAGGCCAAGCTTTCCAGCTCTGCGACTTTGGCCTTAAGTTTTAAATTCCCTTAATTACCTACAACTCTCTATTTCCTGCCTAAAGCTCATGGTCCCCTAGTCTTTGCAAACGTGGGCTTCCATCTCCCAGAGCCTTGCTCGGCATCCTTTCATTAAAGCATTTCTATTTAAAATCCAGGGAAAGACCCCCTATCTGCAGGGGATAGGCTCCATGTCCACCCGCGGATAGTAGCCAACGCTACACACTGGCCAGTACTAATATATACAACATGTATACGACGGATAAAGGCGGAGAATCAACTTCCTGGGCGTGACTTTGTGAGAATCCGGGGCGTGGTCCAGGGTAAAGCGGCTTGGGGGAGGGTCAACCGTACCTACACGCGTGGCAAGCTTTTAATCAAACATAATTAAATTTCTTGGTGACCCTCTTGTCCTTTAAAAGACGCAGGGCTTGGCTCCTCTTTAAATAAATATGAGAGCACTCACTTTCAGTAGCAGATGGTACTTCAAAACTCTCTGCATCGGGATCACCATTAAATCCTGTAATTTAAACTTCCCGTCTTGAACTTTCAGCGAGCATTCCTAGAATAAGAGACAAAACACATAGGAGGCAGGCTTAGCATCGCTATATACCGGAGCAGAATCATTGTACGCCTTAAATAAAAAAAAAAAAAGGAGTGATCGGGAAAGCAAATGTTTAATTAATAAGACAAACTGTTCCTCATTTTCCATCCCTACATAGCCCCATATGCAAACTATCAACTTGGAGGGAGAATAATTAATTGGCAACATGATGTCATAAAAGGGACCAGCATATTTTGAAACCCTTTCTTCTTAGACATTTGTTTGTACTCTTATGCTATACGAGCCTGTCCCAAAAAAACATTAAAGTAAACTTGTTAAAGTGAGAGTAAAAAGCAAAAAGAATAATTAAGTTGGGTAAAAACATTTTTTGCTGGCGTTAGTTCCTATGATTTAGAATTGCGGCGATATTAAACTTTTACTGCATTACTTTATTCTATGAGGACAGCTAAGGTTTGTGGAGAGAGTCCGTCCATGGACAATGCTGCTTTCAGTAAGAGGTACATTTGCACTAGAAAGGATTATTGCCTTTTTTCATTAGATATTGTATCATCCTGGAAATTATGCAGTGTACATATATATATATATATACACATTTTATCGTTCATTGTATCTTTGAGATGCAAATGTGCCTGTGAGCTGAATGTATAAATAATGAAACATTTAAAGGTCACTGGAGTATCAGCATTACCTAATATATGTTTTATATATTTGCAAGTATTAATGTATTTATATATTTGTAATCCTATACAGTAGAAAGCAATACATTTTTACATGGAAAGGATTCCATAAGTAGTTGGTTCTTGCTTTGTATTCAACCAAAAATAGAGAAACTTGCATATATTTTGTGATGGTTTAAAATAATTAAATTTTTAAAAAAATGTTTAAAAAAAAATATATATATATATAAATAATTAATGAAGAATATTGTTTGGAATTTTGCCCTTAATGGATGCCTGCATGGGGGGGTTCTTACCTCGACCTTTAACCTCACATTCTCTTGAGTGGCTATGAGTTGATCCAGAGTCTTTTGTGAATATTCAATGTGACTACAGTATTCTCCATATATTAGAAGCCTGGAAATCCACAAGAATAACAATTATTTAGGTTTTGTTTAGTGTCGTGAAACCAAAATTAATCGGTTCCAATAAATTTACACAAGGAAAACAGATCCTTATTTATTTATAAAGTGTTAAAACGGTGCATTTTTCTACAGACAATAAAAAAAATTAATTATTCCATTTTTTGAATGCATAAAATTTCCAATTTCTCTGGAGTTAAAATTCTACAACACAAAACACAAAAAAAGTAATAAACATGCAATATCCAGGATAAAAAGGCTTATACTCAAGACACGGCACACTAGAAAACTGATTTCCACAGTTTGAACAATTAAGTCAAACATTTAATTTATTGATCCTATTTTCTCTATTACGATCTTTGTTTATGGCGAGAGCTACTCACAGAAGATAATATTCAGTATTTAACTACATTAAAGTGTCAGGATACAAAAAACGATCACCAATATTAGGTAAGACGCAGTGGGCGTCGGAAAGAAAGAGGCAGTGGGCGTCGGAAAGAAAGAGGCAGTGGGCGTCGGAAAGAAAGACGCAGTGGGCGTCGGAAAGAAAGACGCAGTGGGCGTCGGAAAGAAAGAGGCAGTGGGCGTCTGAAAGAAAGAGGCAGTGGGCGTTTGAAAGAAAGAGGCAGTGGGCGTCGGAAAGAAAAAGACGTAGTGGCCGTCGGAAAGAAAGAGGCAGTGGGCGTCGGAAAGAAAGAGGCAGTGGGCGTCGGAAAGAAAGAGGCAGTGGGCGTAAGAAAGAAAGAGGCAGTGGCCGTACGAAAGAAAGAGGAAGTGGGCGTCGGAAAGAAAGAGGCAGTGGCCGTCGGAAAGAAAGAGGCAGTGGGCGTCGGAAAGAAAGAGGCAGTGGGCGTCGGAAAGAAAGAGGCAGTGGGCGTCGGAAAGAAAGAGGCAGTGGGCGTCGGAAAGAAAGAGGCAGTGGGCGTCGGAAAGAAAGAGGCAGTGGCCGTACGAAAGAAAGAGGCAGTGGCCATCGGAAAGAAAGAGGCAGTGGCCATCGGAAAGAAAGAGGCAGTGGGCGTCGGAAAGAAAGAGGCAGTGGGCGTTCCAAAGAAAGACGTAGTCGTCATTCCAAAGAAAGAGCAAGAAGAAACAGGGGCAATAGTGCCTTTTTTAAAACTATAATTATTCCAATTATTAAAATTAGATTATTTTGCAGAGATCTGGAAAACTCTTTAAATACTTAATGTAATGCTATACAGTGTGTATACTTTTATTTGGTTTGCTAGAAAGGAAAGCAGCATGTCCTACTTGGTACACAAAAAATTTAGGAAAGCCAAAATATGGAGTTAACGTTTGACTTGTTTTCAAATATTACTAGGGAATCTGCCAAAATATCTTCCCCCTCAAGGGCCGAGCAGCACATTGGGGCAAGCCTGCTAGAAATATAAAGGATCTCAGCCAAGCCATAAAAACCGTTAACCAAAAATTAAACGCGGGTCTTAATAAGTAACCCCAAAAAAACGAAGAACTGCGCCAAGCGCTCGTCTTCCAAACCTCAAATGAAGAAACCGGGAAAGAACCCAAGAAACTCGAATTTCTAATTCTATACTGATAAAAAAAAAGAACATTGTCAAGTAAAACATTTCAGTTCAGATCAAAAACACGCCATTTACATGTTTTACACGAGCCAATAAACTGCCGCTACTTCATACTCGTCCTTAACGATTTGGCACGGAAAAAGAATGAAGAGCAATATAATTACAATACAAACATAATCTGTATTTTATAAACTTTACAGGAGCTCACTCACGCTTCTGCTCATGCATGTATTAAAAAGGAAAAAAATGTGTGTAAAATAGGTCTCGGCTGTCTCGTATTGATGACATCACTTCGTGGCACCATATGCAGATGATGTAATTTGCATGTGGAGCCGTCAGGGTGGGGGATAAGTCGGAGACAGAGCAGACATTTTTCTCCTTATCTTTACGTTTGCTTCCGACACAGATAATGGGAATCGCTTACCTGAGCGTGAATTATGCAGAGAACATAGAGAATACAAAAAAATGATCTATAGGTTCTGTCGGCAGAATTGCAAGCCAATCCATAAATTGGGAGAATATGTATTTTAAATGATCTGTATTACGGAAGCCCAGGGGAGGCATGTATTTTGTAATGTTTTTGGGTTTTGTTTCTTGAGATAAAGTAGTTGTTTCATCAAGAACACAAGTAAAAAGAAAAAAAGAAACATAGACTTTGTCGGCAGATAAGAACCATTCAGTCCATCTAGTCTGCCCAATTTACTAAATACTTTTGTTCCCAGTTTCCGATCTTATAGCTAGGATGGCCTTGTGCCTATCCCATGCATGCTTAAACTCCTTCACTGTATTAACCTCTACCACTTCTACTGGAAGACTATTCCATGCATCCACTACCCTCTCAGTAATGTAATACATTCATTAGTCCCTAGCCTTATCTTATATCTAGGATAGACTTATACCTATCCCATGCATGCTTAAACTCCTTCACTGTATTAACCTCTACCACTTCTACTGGAAGACTATTCCATGCATCCACTACCCTCTCAGTAATGTAATACATTCATTAGTCCCTAGCCTTATCTTATATCTAGGATAGACTTATACCTATCCCATGCATGCTTAAACTCCTTCACTGTATTAACCTCTACCACTTCTACTGGAAGACTATTCCATGTATCCACTACCCTCTCAGTAATGTAATACATTCATTAGTCCCTAGCCTTATCATATATCTAGGATAGACTTATACCTATCCCATGCATGCTCCTTCACTGTGTTTACCTCTATCACTTCTACTGGAAGGCTATTCCATGCATCCACTACCCTCTCAGTAAAGCAATACTTCCTGATATTACTTTTTAATCATTGCCCCTATATAATAGAAACATTTCAATACATAAACGAATCAACAAAGTAAAGGAAGAGAATATATTTAAACGAAGAAAAACGACCACAACAAAAAAAACTCTGGGAGTTTTATAAAAATCTGCGTTTATATATAACGTCGATTGGGCCATTTTTACATTGGCTGCGATGCCGCCCTGAGCTTTCACCTTTTTATGCAAATACTTTTTAAAAAAATGTTCTCATTATGGTGGAATAAAACCCTTTGCAAAAAAACATAAAGCGTAAACATCGATCGAAGGCAAAGCAATGAAATAATAATGATATCGCAATGAATGACTTCACTACTGGGGCCGCTTCATTTACTGCAGCGTGAGAATGAACAACACAGCCAATTACTGAGCCGTCAGAGGATACTGGAGATAATTGTAGAAATATTAATATAGACGATGGGTTTATTTTCATAAAAAGCTTATATTTCCAGCTGGATTTCACTCGTTTGTAACTGCAAAACATTTTATTATTAAACTTCTAATACAGATGTGACCAATGGCGTCTTAGAAACTATTATTCAAGCTGGGATAATTACCAGCGGCGTGCTGCAGGAACGGTTACATACAGTGTCGTATTTCTGCCAACGGCAACTAGACATTGGGGCGGCCAACTGGAGGGGGCGGCAGCAGAGCCAGTACTACCACTGTTGGACATCCCGGCTGCCCACACTAGATGACCATGGAGTTATATGGTGCAGTGGAAAAGGATGTGGGGGCAACCTGGCACTACTGTAAGATAAGTGGGGCAATCTGGCACTGTTGTAAGATTTGTGGGGACAATATGGTACTATGGTAAGATATGTGGGGGTAATCAGGAACTGTTGTAAGATATGTGGGGGCAACCAGTCACTGTTGTAAGATATTTGGGGGAAATCTGGCACCGTTGTAAGAGAACAGAGTAATTATAATAAATACAACGTATTCCATAGAACAGCACAAGCCGAATGTTCTTAAAAATATTCTAAAACAATAAATTAAAAACAAATGGCTGTTTAGAACATTAAATATAAAACACACACACAAACACA
Source organism: Pelodytes ibericus (assembly GCA_036172795.1). Classification (NCBI taxonomy): domain Eukaryota; kingdom Metazoa; phylum Chordata; class Amphibia; order Anura; family Pelodytidae; genus Pelodytes; species Pelodytes ibericus. The sequence goes on from CM069864.1 coordinate 90,035,162, forward strand.
CACACACACAAACACACACAATGTCCAAACACGAGTTTGAATCAATGGCAGACACTAGATGGCGATCTAAACGTGGCCAATAATACCAAGCATGTGTAAAGAGCCAGCTTTAAACTGCTAGTGGGCTGAGTGGGCTGGCAAGTTATGGCCTGGGGGACAAAAATAATTTAATGGACCATTTCACAGTTTCATCAGCCCACCCGTTATCTCATATATACATACCGTGTGTGTACATATATATATATATATATATAGATTGATAGACAGATATACTGACAGATAAGGTACAGAGATTGATAGACAGATATACTGACAGATAAGGTACAGAGATTGATAGACAGATATACTGACAGATAAGGTGCAGAGATTGATAGACAGATATACTGACAGATAAGGTACAGAGACTGATAGACAGATATACTGACAAATAAGGTACAGAGATTGATACACAGATATACTGACAGATAAGGTACAGAGATTGATAGACAGATATACTGATAGATAAGGTACAGAGATTGATAGACAGATATACTGATAGATAAGGTACAGAGATTGATACACAGATATACTGACAGATAAGGTACAGAGATTGATAGACAGATATCCTGACAGATAAGGCACAGAGATTGATAGACAGATATACTGACAGATAAGGTACAGAGATTGATAGACAGATATACTGACAGATAAGGTACAGAGACTGATAGACAGATATACTGACAGATAAGGTACAGAGACTGATAGACAGATATACTGACAGATAAGGTACAGAGACTGATAGACAGATATACTGACAGATAAGGTGCAGAGATTGATAGACAGATATACTGACAGATAAGGTGCAGAGACTGATAGACAGATATACTGACAGATAAGGTACAGAGATTGATAGACAGATATACTGACAGATAAGGTACAGAGACTGATAGACAGATATACTGACAGATAAGGTACAGAGATTGATAGACAGATATACTGACAGATAAGGTACAGAGACTGATAGACAGATATACTGACAGATAAGGTACAGAGATTGATAGACAGATATACTGACAGATAAGGTACAGAGACTGATAGACAGATATACTGACAGATAAGGTGCAGAGATTGATACACAGATATACTGACAGATAAGGTACAGAGACTGATAGACAGATATACTGACAGATAAGGTACAGAGACTGATAGACAGATATACTGACAGATAAGGTACAGAGATTGATAGACAGATATACTGACAGATAAGGTACAGAGACTGATAGACAGATATACTGACAGATAAGGTGCAGAGATTGATACACAGATATACTGACAGATAAGGTACAGAGACTGATAGACAGATATACTGACAGATAAGGTACAGAGACTGATAGACAGATATACTGACAGATAAGGTGCAGAGATTGATAGACAGATATACTGACAGATAAGGTACAGAGACTGATAGACAGATATACTGACAGATAAGTTACAGAGACTGATAGACAGATATACTGACAGATAAGGTACAGAGATTGATAGACAGATATACTGACATATAAGGTACAGAGACTGATAGACAGATATACTGACAGATAAGGTACAGAGATTGATAGACAGATATACTGACAGATAAGGTGCAGAGATTGATAGACAGATATACTGACAGATAAGGTACAGAGACTGATAGACAGATATACTGACAGATAAGATACAGAGATTGATAGACAGATATACTGACAGATAAGATACAGAGATTGATAGACAGATATACTGACAGATAAGGTACAGAGATTGATAGACAGATATACTGACAGATAAGGTACAGAGACTGATAGACAGATATACTGACAGATAAGGTACAGAGATTGATAGACAGATATACTGACAGATAAGGTACAGAGATTGATAGACAGATATACTGACAGACAAGATACAGAGATTGATAGACAGATATACTGACAGATAAGGTACAGAGACTGATAGACAGATATACTGACAGATAAGGTATAGAGATAGATAGATAGATATACTGACAAATAAGGTACAGAGACTGATAGACAGATATACTGACAGATAAGGTACAGAGACTGATAGACAGATATACTGACAAATAAGGTACAGAGACTGATAGACAGATATACTGACAGATAAGGTACAGAGACTGATAGACTGATATACTGACAGATAAGGTACAGAGATTGATAGACAGATATACTGACAGATAAGGTGCAGAGACTGATAGACAGATATACTGACAGATAAGGTACAGAGACTGATAGACTGATATACTGACAGATAAGGTACAGAGATTGATAGACAGATATACTGACAGATAAGGTGCAGAGACTGATAGACAGATATACTGACAGATAAGGTACAGAGACTGATAGACAGATATACTGACAGATAAGGTACAGAGACTGATAGACAGATATACTGACAGATAAGATACAGAGATTGATAGACAGATATACTGACAGATAAGGTGCAGAGATTGATAGACAGATATACTGACAGATAAGGTACAGAGACTGATAGACAGATATACTGACAGATAAGGTACAGAGACTGATAGACAGATATACTGACAGATAAGGTACAGAGACTGATAGACAGATATACTGACAGATAAGGTACAGAGACTGATAGACAGATATACTGACAGATAAGGTACAGAGATTGATAGACAGATATACTGACAGATAAGGTACAGAGATTGATAGACAGATATACTGACAGATAAGGTGCAGAGACTGATAGACAGATATACTGACAGATAAGGTACAGAGATTGATAGACAGATATACTGACAGATAAGGTACAGAGATTGATAGACAGATATACTGACAGATAAGGTACAGAGACTGATAGACAGATATACTGACAGATAAGGTACAGAGATTGATAGACAGATATACTGACAGATAAGGTAGACAGATTGATAGACAGATATACTGACAGATAAGGTACAGAGACTGATAGACAGATATACTGACATATAAGGTACAGAGATTGATAGACAGATATACTGACAGATAAGGTACAGAGACTGATAGACAGATATACTGACAGATAAGGTACAGAGACTGATAGACAGATATACTGACAGATAAGGTACAGAGACTGATAGACAGATATACTGATAGATAAGGTACAGAGATTGATAGACAGATATACTGACAGATAAGGTGCAGAGATTGATAGACAGATATACTGACAGATAAGGTACAGAGATTGATAGACAGATATACTGACAGATAAGGTACAGAGATTGATAGACAGATATACTGACAGATAAGGTACAGAGATTGATAGACAGATATACTGACAGATAAGGTACAGAGACTGATAGACAGATATACTGACAGATAAGGTACAGAGACAGACAGACAAGACAATGGAATAAAGAGACACTAGGTCATTTGTAAGTGTGGTGCAGGCTTTCCCCATTGAGCGAGGATAGAGAGCAGCCTGGGGGCCAATTTACAGATGGATGTGAAACTTATGCAAATGACTGATTTCCCAGAATCCCGCCTGGTTTCACTGACTTCTGTACAATTTATGAATCCAATTATTCATGAAAAGCCAATAACCATCAAGCTGGGCTGATCCATGGGATTTAGCAAGCGCGGTCTGCTAATTAAATATCCCAAACAATCAAAGGAAAAAAGAACCGGTATAGAAAGGATAAAATATTACAAATCATAGCAATAACGGAATATATATATATACATATGTTATGTATTTCCCTAAATCAAGAGTAGGTTTAGGGGAATCGATGCAGAAAGAGAGGGAAGTATTTATTTACTACCAGACGTACAGGTTTGTGTCATGTGACTGCGCCGCTATCTGTGCAAACGCTTTCTAATCGGTTAGGTTTGACCTCAAAGTATGGTTAAAAAAACCCCAACTTCTATTTAGATTTTAAAATTAAAATGGTCAGATTGTAGCCAATTTCGTGTCAAGTTTGTTATTTATAACGACATTTCTCTGTGTTATTGTTATTATAATAAGCAAAGTGTTTAAAGGCTGTATCACCTAAACATGGCTTATACTGTGACTGGAGAGAATAAAGGGGCTGTATCACCTAAACATGGCATATACTGTGACTGTATCACCTAAACATGGCTTATACTGTGACTGGAGAGAATAAAGGGGCTGTATCACCTAAACATGGCTTATACTGTGACTGTATCACCTAAACATGGCTTATACTGTGACTGGAGAGAATAAAGGGACTGTATCACCTAAACATGGCTTATACTGTGACTGGAGAGAATAAAGGGACTGTATCACCTAAACATGGCTTATACTGTGACTGGAGAGAATAAAGGGACTGTATCATCTAAACATGGCTTATACTGTGACTGGAGAGAATAAAGGGACTGTTTCACCTAAACACGGCTTATACTGTGACTGGAGAGAATAAAGGGACTGTATCACCTAAACATGGCTTATACTGTGACTGGAGAGAATAAAGGGACTGTGTCACCTAAACATGGCTTATACTGTGACTGGAGAGAATAAAGGGACTGTATCACCTAAACATGGCTTATACTGTGACTGGAGAGAATAAAGGGACTGTATCACCTAAACATGGCTTATACTGTGACTGGAGAGAATAAAGGGACTGTATCACCTAAACACTGCTTATACTGTGACTGGAGAGAATAAAGGGACTGTATCACCTAAACATGGCTTATACTGTGACTGGAGAGAATAAAGGGACTGTATCACCTAAACACGGCTTATACTGTGACTGGAGAGAATAAAGGGACTGTATCACCTAAACATGGCTTATACTGTGACTGGAGAGAATAAAGGAACTGTATCACCTAAACATGGCTTATACTGTGACTGGAGAGAATAAAGGGACTGTATCACCTAAACATGGCTTATACTGTGACTGGAGAGAATAAAGGGACTGTATCACTTAAACACGGCTTATACTGTGACTGGAGAGAATAAAGGGACTGTATCATCTAAACACGGCTTATACTGTGACTGGAGAGAATAAAGGGACTGTATCAACTAAACACGGCTGATACTGTGACTGGAGAGAATAAAAGGACTGTATCACCTAAACACGGCTTATACTGTGACTGCAGAGAATAAAGGGACTGTATCACCTAAACATGGCTTATACTGTGACTGGAGAGAATAAAGGGACTGTATCACCTAAACATGGCTTATACTGTGACTGGAGAGAATAAAGGGACTGTATCACCTAAACATGGCTTATACTGTGACTGGAGAGAATAAAGGGACTGTATCACCTAAACATGGATTGTACTGTGACTGGAGAGAATAAAGGGACTGTATCACCTAAACATGGCTTATACTGTGACTGGAGAGAATAAAGGGACTGTATCACCTAAACACTGCTTATACTGTGACTGGAGAGAATAAAGGGACTGTATCACCTAAACATGGCTTATACTGTGACTGGAGAGAATAAAGGGACTGTATCACCTAAACACGGCTTATACTGTGACTGGAGAGAATAAAGGGACTGTATCATCTAAACATGGCTTGTACTGTGACTGGAGAGAATAAAGGGACTGTATCATCTAAACATGGCTTGTACTGTGACTGGAGAGAATAAAGGGACTGTATCACCTAAACATGGCTTATACTGTGACTGGAGAGAATAAAGGGACTGTATCGCCTAAACATGGCTTATACTGTGACTGTAGAGAATAAAGGGACTGTATCACCTAAACACGGCTTATACTGTGACTGTAGAGAATAAAGGGACTGTATCACCTAAACATGGCTTATACTGTGACTGTAGAGAATAAAGGGACTGTATCACCTAAACACTGCTTATACTGTGACTGTAGAGAATAAAGGGACTATATCACCTAAACATGGCTTATACTGTGACTGTAGAGAATAAAGGGACTGTATCATCTAAACATGGCTTATACTGTGACTGGAGAGAATAAAGGGACTGTATCGCCTAAACATGGCTTATACTGTGACTGGAGAGAATAAAGGGACTGTATCACCTAAACATGGCTTATACTGTGACTGGAGAGAATAAAGGGACTGTATCACCTAAACATGGCTTATACTGTGACTGGAGAGAACAAAGGGACTGTATCACCTAAACACGGCTTATACTGTGACTGGAGAGAATAAAGGGACTGTATCACCCAAACACTGCTTATACTGTGACTGGAGAGAATAAAGGGACTGTATCACCTAAACACGGCTTATACTGTGACTGGAGAGAATAAAGGGACTGTATCACCTAAACACGGCTCATACTGTGACTGGAGAGAATAAAGGGACTGTATCATCTAAACATGGCTTATACTGTGACTGGAGAGAATAAAGGGACTGTATCACCTAAACACGGCTTATACTGTGACTGGAGAGAATAAAGGGACTGTATCACCTAAACACGGCTTATACTGTGACTGGAGAGAATAAAGGGACTGTATCACCCAAACACTGCTTATACTGTGACTGGAGAGAATAAAGGGACTGTATCACCTAAACACGGCTTATACTGTGACTGGAGAGAATAAAGGGACTGTATCACCTAAACACGGCTCATACTGTGACTGGAGAGAATAAAGGGACTGTATCATCTAAACATGGCTTATACTGTGACTGGAGAGAATAAAGGGACTGTATCACCTAAACATGGCTTATACTGTGACTGGAGAGAATAAAGGGACTGTATCACCTAAACACTGCTTATACTGTGACTGGAGAGAATAAAGGGACTGTATCACCTAAACATGGCTTATACTGTGACTGGAGAGAATAAAGGGACTGTGTCACCTAAACATGGCTTATACTGTGACTGGAGAGAATAAAGGGACTGTATCACCTAAACACTGCTTATACTGTGACTGGAGAGAATAAAGGGACTGTATCACCTAAACATGGCTTATACTGTGACTGTAGAGAATAAAGGGACTGTATCACCTAAACATAGCTTATACTGTGACTGTAGAGAATAAAGGGACTGTATCACCTAAACACTGCTTATACTGTGACTGTAGAGAATAAAGGGACTGTATCACCTAAACATGGCTTATACTGTGACTGTAGAGAATAAAGGGACTGTATCATCTAAACATGGCTTATACTGTGACTGGAGAGAATAAAGGGACTGTATCGCCTAAACATGGCTTATACTGTGACTGGAGAGAATAAAGGGACTGTATCACCTAAACATGGCTTATACTGTGACTGGAGAGAATAAAGGGACTGTATCACCTAAACATGGCTTATACTGTGACTGGAGAGAACAAAGGGACTGTATCACCTAAACACGGCTTATACTGTGACTGGAGAGAATAAAGGGACTGTATCACCTAAACACGGCTTATACTGTGACTGGAGAGAATAAAGGGACTGTATCACCCAAACACTGCTTATACTGTGACTGGAGAGAATAAAGGGACTGTATCACCTAAACACGGCTTATACTGTGACTGGAGAGAATAAAGGGACTGTATCACCTAAACACGGCTCATACTGTGACTGGAGAGAATAAAGGGACTGTATCATCTAAACATGGCTTATACTGTGACTGGAGAGAATAAAGGGACTGTATCACCTAAACATGGCTTATACTGTGACTGGAGAGAATAAAGGGACTGTATCACCTAAACATGGCTTATACTGTGACTGGAGAGAATAAAGGGACTGTATCACCTAAACATGGCTTATACTGTGACTGGAGAGAACAAAGGGACTGTATCACCTAAACACGGCTTATACTGTGACTGTAGAGAATAAAGAGACTGTATCACCTAAAAATGGCTTATACTGTGACTGGAGAGAATAAAGGGACTGTATCACCTAAACACTGCTTATACTGTGACTGGAGAGAATAAAGGGACTGTATCACCTAAACATGGCTTATACTGTGACTGGAGAGAATAAAGGGACTGCATCACCTAAACATGGCTTATACTGTGACTGGAGAGAATAAAGGGACTGTATCACCTAAACACGGCTCATACTGTGACTGGAGAGAATAAAGGGACTGTATCATCTAAACATGGCTTATACTGTGACTGGAGAGAATAAAGGGACTGTATCACCTAAACATGGCTTATACTGTGACTGGAGAGAATAAAGGGACTGTATCACCTAAACATGGCTTATACTGTGACTGGAGAGAATAAAGGGACTGTATCACCTAAACATGGCTTATACTGTGACTGGAGAGAACAAAGGGACTGTATCACCTAAACACGGCTTATACTGTGACTGTAGAGAATAAAGAGACTGTATCACCTAAAAATGGCTTATACTGTGACTGGAGAGAATAAAGGGACTGTATCACCTAAACACTGCTTATACTGTGACTGGAGAGAATAAAGGGACTGTATCACCTAAACATGGCTTATACTGTGACTGGAGAGAATAAAGGGACTGCATCACCTAAACATGGCTTATACTGTGACTGGAGAGAATAAAGGGACTGTATTACCTAAACATGGCTTATACTGTGACTGGAGAGAATACAAAATGATTGAAAATGATCTATACATTGTGTTGGCAAAATTGCAAGCAAAGGCCTAAATTAGGACAAAAATGTGGTTTAAATGCGTCTGTGGCAGTCTCCTGTTTATGACCTGTGGCCTGATATGCAAATGACACATTCCCCTGTGAAAACCAGTTCATACTACAGTCCACTTATTTTGTTTATTTCGTTTTTGTTTTATCTCCGGTGACTGTGAGTGAGTCACATATTAACAGAAATGTGGTTACCTTGGTTAGAAACAGCCCAGGACTAGTGCCGAAGTGAAACAAAACAGGGTCTTTAAAATGGAACAGTATATATATATATTTTAAACAGCAATAAATCCAGTTTATAGTCTTTACCAGTAACAAACTCTTCATTTCTTAGCAAGGCCTACGTATTCCGGCAACCAAGCCCCCCTCTCCCTGCTCTCCGGGAGGCAAGGGCAATGGAATTTTAACAACATCTATAAGACCCGGGGCAAAAAAGGCCTCGACCTCTGCAAATTCTTGCATGATATGTGTCATTTCTCTTCTTTTTCTAAGTTAAATTTGCTTCTTTTCACAATACAGGGCTACATATGTGTCTCGTAAACCCCTTGCCAACACAGGCCACTTAAACCCACCCTACGGGGGTCACTTTGTCGATTCCCGTCTCAATTTGCATCTCAGGCGGATGAACACTTGGGCAGGTTTTCCATTCAAAGCACAAGGCAGTGTTTGCGTGCGTAAGAGCCGGACTGCTATAAACCTCTCGGCCTCTCCCTCCTACGCTACATTGTTTCCCAACACGAGAAAACACAGGCCTCGAATGAAGCCTCCGTAGAACCGTCACGAACGATTGTGGGTCATCCGGCGGAAAACCCAAGGAAGAATAACAATGTAACATTTTGACTTCTGTTGTTTTTGTTGAACGAGCGGCGTGAATCGATAGTGTTCGTTCAACCTGTGGGAAACGACATTCTAATTTAATGCCCATTAATTCTCCCTGTATTGTTTTACACGAGTAGAACAGCAATGAGAAACCTGCTATAGTGTGGTCTGTGGCACCAGAGGACTATTTGGAAGGTGGGGGGGGTAGAGCGGTAGGAAATCAGCCAGGCGGTGTTTCATAAGAAAGCAGGTCTACATGCTTTAAGCTTCTGCTTGCTTTCTCACAGTTTCTTCTGCCGTGATGAAATCACAGGTGACATTTTCAAACACACCGCAGGTAGGCTGGAAGCCTTGAGAAGTAAGTGGGATTAAGCTTGACAGCGGCTTTTAAACCTTTTAAGTGGGGGGGGGAGGGGGGGGGGGGTTTCTTTTTTTAAACTGCTACAAAGGACAAAAGGTCTTCGCAGGAGACAGATACCGGCAAAAAGGGAGTCTAGAATGCAAGACAGAAACATCGCCACGTACGATGCGAATCTCAAGAGGTTTTAGGGTGTGCGTCTGACATCTTAAAAAAAATCTTTGTAACTACAGCACAGTCTGGATCCCAACCAGACTTTATGGACCGAACGGACCAATTCAGGAGCCAGCAAAATGGTTCTTCCAAAGAGTTTTCCTGCCCGCAGTTTGGATTGTAGGTTCCTCGGGATCTCAACACTTAAGAAGGTCGCTAGGTGGTCTGGTCCATGGGTCGGAAACAACACTGTGCATGGTAGACATTTGTTTGATGGACAATTTAATGATGTTCTATGGAACTTTCAGAGACCTTGCCACGGACAGTTTGCTGATCCATGGTCTGGCCTTTTGTCAAGGCATTAGCCAGACACATTCACAACAGCGTTATGCTGCTCCAGAGAAGTGGGACATGAAAACAGGAATGGTGGGTGGAGACTGAGCAGAGAATTAGAGTGCAAGCTCCCAAGACTACTTATGACTTATTCAGTGACTCATGCTTTCCAATCCTGTGCGCTTGAACCTTACTCTCCGAGTGTTCCTCTCTCTGTTGCCTCCATATTTCCTCTCCTTTTGGAACAAATGTTGGCCATTTAAATCTACCCTTTGGAAATCATCTAGTAATGTCTGACAGACTCAAAAAAAGAGTGCAGAGCAGAAGATTTAATCCTTTTTTTTTTTTTTTAAAGTACTGTGTCTATGCTACCCATATCATGTCTAGAAGCAAAGGCATTACTGGAAACATGGGATCGTCACCCTAACATACAGAACTGGAATTAACAAATCTACAACCTCATGTAAGGAACATCTGCAATAGGTGTATTAATTTCGCAACGGATTATATAAAACATGGGGTACAATCAACCAGCTCTCTTGTATTGCAGTGTTGGAGGTATGTGGCAGTCTAGACTTGTCTATTGTTCACCTAAACACTACAAAGACTTGGTTATGAGTCAGCTCTGAGAAGACTGACCTCAGAATTTGTAATACCTTGGGTCTGATAAATCACTGCAACGGCTCCAATATTGTGCCGATTCAGATGTAAAATATCCCATCACAGGGTGTCAGCTGGATAGCTCTTTCAGTATCAGACGTGTGTACAAGCGGAATTCTCCATCTGTGGGGTTTTCAAAGCCCATCAATCTCAGCCACATACCCATCACTCTCAGCCAGCAGAGAGAGCAGCGTGGTGGTAATGGAAGATATAAAAATAAATCCTGGAAAGCGGCCACCGGGCGTGAATTTATATATGTTATGAGCGGTTAGTCTGCGGAGTTATTCACAGGAGAGAAACGTGGTATTTAACAAATGAGCTCATCTTGTAGTACATGGAGGTGACACATTCCCCAAACTGGAATCTGGACATTCGAAACGCCAACTTCAAATATATATACGGTGGGAGGCGAACGATGAAATAATTTCCAATATAACCCAATCAAACCCCAATATCGTCCGTCAAACTAGCATGCAGTACGCACTGTATAGAGGCCACAAATGTAATTATACACATATTTAATAAAAAGGAACAATACACTTTCATACCGGCATATCTGGTGTGGAGCAATAGGGACAGGCGATGTGACGCGGGGGCAATGTGCGAGACTGGGGTCCAGCCCACCCAGTGCAGATACCGGCTGTCTGGAGCACCCTACTTGCCTATCTAGATCACGGACGTCTCATGGACCTATAGAACATAGTTCAACCGCAACGCGGTCTGTGTGCTATGCAGTCAGACCAGGACAGACCCAAATGTCAGTGGGCAGGACTGCAAAAAAAAAAAAAACGGGCCTGTTGGTAATAGTCGGCTCGATTAAAAGATACAAGTCTCTTACTTTTCTTTGTAATCCAGGAAGACTTGTCCAATTGTGCTCCCGCCGGACATGATGGAGAGCTCGATGGTCCTCAGGAAGTTGAAGTGCACCTTGATGAGTTCCTAGACGAGGATTAAAACAAACAGGAGAAATTGAGTTGGAATAATCATGTATCAGTTCAGTTACTTGCTAAACCAATCACCAAACTGGAGGAAATGGATCATGGATGATCAAAAATACGAACATTCCGTAACGCGGGAACATTGCACTGGTGTCCACGGTGACTGCTCCACTTTTAGAATCGCCCCCCCCCCCCCCCCCCCCAATTATCTTTTATTTAAAAAATATAATCCTCTTTTGTCTTCTATTTAATGAGGATCGTGTAGCTCAAGGTAGAAGTTGGGACAGGACTTACCTCTAAATTAATAAAGATGGTGGCCATTTCCTGAGCACTGAGTATCTGTTTCAAAGGAAGCATGTAATTCTGAGATAAAGAAGGGAAAGAAAAGAAAACGGTTATATTAAAATCAAAACAAGAACATGCCACGTTCCATGAACTGCCTAAATCTGGCGCTATCCCTGCTTCTACGGAGTTTGGGTGTTACTTTTGAGATCAATGTAAAAATGGTAATTTCGCGCTAGTGCGAACCACATTTGGCCCCTCCAGTATTCCGAAATGGAGTGAAGCTCCTGACGCATTTTGCACTATTGCGAAACACATGTGACCCCCGCCAGGATTCCTATGTAGAGTTCCTGACACATTTCACACCATTGCGAAACACGTTGGACCCCCCTAAAAAAAGTTCCAGACGCATTTCACACCATTGCGAAACACATCCGACCCCTCCAGGATTCCTACGTGAAGTGAAGTTCCCGACGCATTTCGCACCAGCGCAAGCATCAGTAATCGCAACCTTGTTGGGAGACTCACTGCTCGGATATCATCCAGAGTCCTCCAGTACCGGTCCTCCGTCTCTCGGATCTCCAGCAAGCAGCAATTCCTTTTATCATCTTCAGTCATGCCCATTTTCTACATCGTAAAAAAAGGAAAGGTATGTTAATATCCGTGGGGGTCCTGCCATGGCAGGGCAACAGGCCAGTCTAAAAACTGGGAGGTCACAAGAAAAAAACAAATCAATGTCCTGTCAGTCCAAAGATAAGGGATTGTGTGGCTTTTCAACAGAGTAACCTGCAGTGGCAATATTGTGCAAACCGTGATGTTTCTGGTGACATCATATTTAATGGACAGGCTGCCATTTTTTGGGCCACAAGGATCATGAGATATACTAAGAGCACATGCGAGACACAGCAGCTCCTGGGGGGCTCGCCCTGCTCTGACTGCCGAATGCGAGGGGTCTCACGCTGCTAGCGCAGAGAGAGACCCTCGTTTTTGCATGGCAGGATAAACTGGCGTGTACTATCAAAAGCATCGTTAAAGCCCAATATTATAGTCTGTCCAGATATCCTGCAAACACATGGATCCTTACCTGCATATACCTTATCTGCAGCACAGGGAAGCAAGTCACATACATTAATAGGGGTAACAAACATATTAAAACATTGCCGGGTAATTTTACACATGTATATAAATATACACCTGCTCCAGTTATAAATTACAAAGCAAATAAATAATGGTATTCATCAAATCAAAGAAGGCTTCTATGGGGGTGCGCTGGGGGCGGAGCCTAACGTGATATCACATTGTTTCCCCCTGTGAGACTGAGCGGCCGTCTACGCGGTATGCAGATAAACTAATATTCAATGGCGAATGCGTCATTTGCCTATCAAGCCGCAAGGTGATGTCGTAGACAGGAGACTCAACAGACTGATTTAAAAAAAAAAAATCTCTTATTTTAGGACCGTTAGAAAGGGTGCTCTTATTCCCAGTGGACTATTTTGGCCTGGTTTCTGCTACCACACCGCATGGTTTTATTTGGGTAGACCCCTCTTTCTGTGGTTCGGTAAAATGGTTTACATTTGAACATTACATTTGGGGCAGCAGAGAAGAGCGCCGCGCCATCTCTCGACGCCTGTTCATGGGAGCATTTGAGAAAGACATTTTTTTTTTTAAATAGAGTGGCGAGGCCGCGATGGCCCTGGGCTGCAGACATAACAAGTGCGCGGGCCGATGATTTAAAGAAGTCCAAAAATAACTCCAGCGTTCTCGGATTTTTATCTTTAACATTTTGCCCTTTTGCAAGCTCTTCCTCGACGGCCTGCCCCGAGCGGCGTGGAAGCAGCAAGCCTTCGCATTTCCAGATGATTGCAGACATAAGTGTCTGCCCGAGGCTGCTGGGAAAGAACAGTACGCGGCTAGCGTACACTGTGTCCTAGCAGTGAACACTGGGACTGTACCGTCAGCGACAGTGTAATCGCCACCTACCGAAACTATACATCAAAAGAGATGCGCTATATACTCCGTCACCTAAACATACCGCGAACGTGGAAAATAAACATAAAGGATCTATACGTGGTGTTAGCAGTATGGCAAGTGCCTGGGTTGAGAAATATGTGATTCAATGGTGCCGGTGTTGTCCATGTGTTATGACATCACCTTGACGCTTGACCTGCAAATTACACATCACCCACTGAAGCAAAATTTGTCCCCTCAATAATTTCAGATTTCTAAAATGCAAAAAAAAAAAAATAATAATAATATATATACATTTTAATATTAAGAAAAAGGCTAGCACAATGTATGCATGCATGCTCTGGGAAAAATAGGTATGGCTAGACTTGGCTACTTCTGCTGTCGGTGACTACGTTTCCCATGGTGCACAGCAAGCAATTTTTGTCCTGTGCATTATGGGAAGTGTAGTCCATACCCACAGAAGTTACCCAGGGTTTTGTTTTTTTTTAGGTCAGAGGAAGATCCCATTTTAATTATTTTTGCACTAAACCAACTACACATCTATTTATCTATGACACAAGCTGGATTGAATTCACTCAGTACAGCTGATGATCTCCAGTCTCCACATAACACAGGGAGAGTTTTTCTTTTTGCAAACGTTCTTAAGGACCCCCCCCCCCCCCCCCCTGAAAACTGCCATGGCTTTCTGCCTAATCCTACTTGCACACAGGTGTGTTTTGTCATTTTTTTTGTATCACTTCCTTTATATAACTCATTGTATCTTACAAACAAATCCCGGCCAACTTCTTATTATTATTACTGGCAGGTAGCCTAAAACGAGGGGGATATTTCGAATGTAACCTTTTCCCCTGCATTAAATCACTTGCTTCAGCAAGAAATAAGAGAAAAGCAAGAGGGGGGGGGGGGGGGGGGGGGGAGCCAAATCAAAATCAGGTGGATTGAAGAGACAAACAACATTTATTTTAAAGGGCACAAACGATCTCTCCGGGACTTGTTCTGCAAACAGACACAGGTTTACATTCGTCTACGTCTGTCAGGTGAGTCGGTCAGAGTGTGTGCTCAGCCAATCAGAGAAGCCAACTGCCGATCGGATCAAACGCTCCCTTGTTTTTGCAAATAACTGGTTATCGCTATTGATTGTAAAACTTAGGGTCATTCTCTGGGCTAGGAGAAAGACAACCAGATCAGCCTACATGCTACGCAAGCTGCTGGGCAGAGGATAATACGGCAAGTACCTTCAAAAGAAAGTCGTGCCGGTTTATCTTCATTTGCACATTACACTCTATGGTTTGTAGCTTGGTTCTGAACCTTATCCTACACATAATTACCATGGGCTGTTGATTTTCCACTTTGATGATGTCTTCGTAAATGTCATCCTCTTCGCAAGGGACATCATACGTATCGTTCTCACCCAGGTCATGCTCGCTGTAAGAGAGGAAAGCTTAAATCAGGACTCGGAAACCAAGAGAAGACCTCTCTGGACATCTTGTAGGACATAGACCTTCATTCTTATTGCAGAGTTCTTAGGATCATTTATTAAAAAGCAGTGTGGATATCGATAGAGCGGAGGCGTCCAACTGAGGGGCCCCCTCCCGGAGTATCCGGACTTCAACTACCATAATTCTCTGCTATTATAGAAATTGTGGGTCTTGTAGAGAGCCGCAGGTTGGGACCCCTAGGCCATAGAATATTAGCAGAAAGGAGATGGAGCCTTGAAAAGGGGGTGATCCCATTCAAAGACGAGCAGCCACCCCTCCTCCTCCTCCTGAAGGAGAAAGGTTTGATGGCTTGAACCAGATAATGTATACAAATGTATATAAAAAAGAAAACCAACACTATTTACATTCAGGATGCCTGTGAGATCCAAATGTACTCACGTTTGTTTCCTATACACTTTAAAAACACATGTCAGCTGGTTCGGAGTTGGACTTATCAACCACAGAAGATACCCAACGCGTTTCGCCTCCGAGGCTTTCTTCAGGCGCTAAGTGTTATGGTTTACATAGATATTTCAATGTGGTTTCCCATTCACAGACCTTTTGTGGCAATCTGTAAAGTTATATGGTTACTCCTATAGATGCCACAGGATGCTGAACTTCTAATATGTACGATAGTGAATCATCCAGCCGCCTCTAGTTAAGCACCAGGCTTGTTTATCCTTTCTGGAATATGAACTAAATTAAATAAAATCCTGAATACGATTAGACCCTTCTCAGCAATAATTAACACCTTGGACCTTGGAAAATATATTAATTACCGTAGATCAGTATCTCTGGGGGTGAGAATATATACAGCTAGCAGATGGAATACATTAGACCTATCCTGGTATGATGGCATTACAAGAATAAAGAAAATCTGTATAAATAGAAGGCTACAGAGTATCGTGAATGACAAATATTTCTAAAAATATGGACACTGTGGCCTTCTGATTAAGTGACCCATGTAATTAAGAATTTTTTTTTTAATTCCTTATATTAATTTGTGTATCTGTTATAAATACTTTGTAAATGATTATGATAAACGAATTAATCTGTGACAAGTGTATAAAAGACACAATGTAATATTTAGAGAAGTATATACCTTATTAAATCCCAATAAAGATCTATACTGTTTTTTTTTTTTTTTTATCTCCTTTTTAAACTGTTTAGTTCCTACAAGAAGAACAGAAATGTAGGGTCCTCTATGTAAAATGTGGACTGAGTGATGCTAAAATGGTTAATATTGTGGAGTTTGAAATTATAACTTATGTTGCCACTTTAAAGACATTTTGTATTTCCAAGCCTTTTGTCTAAGATCGAGGCTGATCAGACACCAGATTTTATTCACAGATAAGGTCCAACAACTGTAATTGTCCCTCTTCTGCGAACCCTTCTCTCTCTCCCCCCCCCCCCCCCCCCGAACTCCTTTGATGGGTCTGGGGCAAGGAGGTAACTACAGGTTTTACTTTTCCCATCTCCCAGGCTGCCCTGTGTCTTCTCTGGTGTTGGAAGGAAGTCAGAGATCAGAGAAACACATGGACCTCTGTGAGGAGCATCCCTGCTCTATAGGAATACGTCTCTATCTCTGACAAAGGAACAGGGCAAGACGCAATCTGCTGTTTTCTTTATGGCGTCTGCGATCAGTGTGAAAACACTGGAGAAGATTGGCACAGGATGAGTGGATGACCATCTGACGCCCAGAAGGCCTTTGTGCAGAGCTGGGAGAGGTGATGGAACATTGGAAGGGACTATAATCGATCTTCGAGAGACTCAATTCTGTAGCACAGCCGCTCAGAGGTAGATCACTATGATACAACGCCATCACATACTTCCTCTACGTTAGAGGGAAACTATAACAAAATAGATATTTGAACCTTGGCTGGATGCTAATGACTAAAGATATAGGAATCCGGCCTACAAAGATGTGCCATACAGTTGGAAAGGATATGAAGACCAGGCTGGGTGTCAGAGGAGGGCAATGACATTGTACATGGTGAACTTTTACTGAACTATGTACACTTTGACTATCCCTGCTGGGATGTAGGTTTGTTTTTTTTATCCTTGCAGAGGAGATAGATAATAAAATATAGAGGGATCAAGTAAAAAAGTTTGGAAGGTGGAGAAAAGGTGGAGAAAATGGCTGCTGGGATGGATACTCAAAGAAGGTCCAATTCTAGACAGTCTGGGATTCGGACCTTCTAAAAGAATCATGATAAAGGCTGATCATTTCGTGCACTAATTAATCCAATGCCACATTCACATTTATTCTCTTCATGATAAATCACGTGATCCGTCTCTGCTTGCCCTTACTAAAAACTATGCCTTGATCTCATCTTAGGAGTCTGGGGCAAAAGGGGCAGTTGTGGGCAGTAGTGTCGGTGGTGTCAAGTGGTAGCATGCATGTTAATGCAGTCCTGCACTACACATGTTATAACACCAAAAGCCATCACTGTCTATGTTACAAGGAACATCTGGCTATCCTGTTACAAATGAATTGTGCGGTACTTTGTTTAAAGTGACACTACAGGATATTTTTTAACTTTCGTTTCACTAATAGAAGCAAAAAGCTAAAATCCTTTGCCACTGCTCCTAAGTAAACCCAAACGAGCGTCTTTGTAGCGATCTCAACCCACGGCGACTTGTGGGGTTCACAATCTCTCCTTCATTTTTGAACGCCACCAACAGAGGTCGCACTAGCAGCGAGAGACTGTCGGAGATATCATGTCTGACAGTCAGAGGATAGACTGTGGCATGCACATTAGAAAGGGATATATACAAAAAAAAAAGGTTTAATGGCTCTTTAAACTGCACCCCAACTCTCCAATTCCATAGTTGCCAACATCGGCCATGTTTCCAGGGACACATATTTGATCCACATGCTGCAGAAAGAGCATGCACAGTGCAGAATCCAGTAACTTCAGGGTGGAGATCTCATAGGACCTGCCATGATTAATTAATTGGATTGTGTCTGTGCGTATATCCATCCTTCATACTGTCGGGCTGCACTTTGCATGCTCTTTCTGCAGCATGTGGAACAAATAGGTGTCCCTGGGAACATGGCCGATGTTGGCAACTCTGCAATTCTAAAAGCAAAAAAATGAAAAATAAAACTTGGGCTAAAACACAATATCCAGATTGACTCTAGAAGCCCGAACACCTTTTAATGTAGGCCAAAACCAGCCAGTGAAAAATCCCAAGTGACAGGGCCCTCTAAATGTGTTATTTTGGCTTACGGCCTATTTCCTCGCAGGGCCCAGGATGCAAAATAATCATTAAATTCCAACTAGGGAAAGCTGACATGACTGCCCAGGGTATTTAATAGGGTGCATTGACAAAGTGGCAAACGCAGAGGCCACGCTGCAAGGTCAATGACAGAACGTCTCTCGCTCTCTCTGCTCAAATAAAACCTGCTAAAACCACACTGCGTTGGCAAAGTCGATAAAAGGGATACTGACATCTACGCTGAATGGGATGGGCAAGCATAGTATAAATAAGAGTTTGACAAATACTATGGGAGCCAGGGAAGAGGTGCTGCCACAAACAGAAAAATCTCGGGAGCCAGCAGAGGGGGATTTTTGGAGCACTGGCTCCTGGGGTTTGTCAAGTCCCGGCCTAGATGGAATTTTAGATTTAAATCAGTAAAGTATAAAAAAAAAAAATTTGGGGGGGAAGTTTGTTTAATTGTTTTAGTCTACATGGCATTATATTTGTATGGTGCTATTGGTACAGCTGGTTAACCAATGCATCTCCATGTGCGCAAAGCCAGGGACACTGCTACACATATATTTGCTTTTCTCCATTGAGAGGAAATACATATATTAAGTAAACGATGGTCCTTTTGTAGCATCCCCTCCGCCTCCCCAGCCCCAGCCATCTGTTGACTTTCCAGTGTTTGTAATTGAAAGTGGTTCTCCGAAGCCAGCCATCTGGCCAACGAATGCAAGCAAAGGATGTACACAGAGCATCCATCATGCCTCGTCCCAGGGGCATTCTGGGGTTAGTGTGTGTCCTGTCCCTGCAAAAACCTGTATTAGGTGCAGATCTCTAGCACGTGGAGTCAGAAGGCGCACACGGAACACCGTGAAGGCATGACCGAAGAGGGGGGGAGGGGGGGGTGAGAATTTAGCGTAACTTGGTCCTTGCACACAACGTGGGGTTTGTAAGGATAGAGTAAGCCATGGGGCAGTCATTATGGAAAAAACGTAATGCTTCTACTGCTGGTTCCGATTTTAGAACTTTTCCCCAGATTTGACTCTTATTCAGAGCCCACTAAGGTATTCTAAAAGGTTTTTCTGTACATCCCGACACTTTTTGTGCCTCAAATGGCGCGTTTGCCATTTCCAAGACTGGTGCAGGTAACAAGAACACCCGCCTTTTGTCAGGAACTAGCATTCTTTATACCTTGGCACACATTAAAGTTGCACCACCATTAGGTGCTATTTTAGCATGCGCCACTTTTAAATATCACCCCCCCCCCATCTTTCTCTTAAGTGACGGACGTACCCCGGCCTACTAGAGCCTGAATCTAGTTCTGCTACCCCAGGATAAGCCCGGCGTATGAAAGAATCAGCAACTTGGGTCATGAAAGCGTGGGGACATCTCAGGCTCTATCGGCTGTCCGCCATTATACCATTTGCTTTCCTTCATTAGACCAGCCAAGCGTAAATCTTATCAGTCCATTGCACGTATGTTGAATTGTTCATCCGTATGCTACTTTCTGCCTCAGGCATCCCAGTCAAGAGCCACAGACCTTGTTACCCTCAGGGTAAAATATGTTTAGGAAAAAAAAAAAAAAAGAGAGAGAGACGGACACGGAATCAATATATGAATGCCAGAGTTTGACCAACAACCGCTTCTTCCTCACCCCTAACCTTCCTTCAGGGAGTGGAAATGGTTCCACCAGTGTCGACGAGCAGTTAAGTTTCGGATTTTTGACTTTAGCGGTGTGGCTCAGCAGTGCCACGTTTGGTACAGCAGGGTCTTGCGTGGAATCGTTGGCTCTACCCATCGGATCAAAAACATCTCCTTTAATGTCCCGGAAGATATCTTCATGATGGTTTAGTAAACCACACTTCTCCTTGGTTATATTCTGGGTAAAGCAGTTTGGGATTCCTTAATTCGTATCCATCCTTAGGATACACGTCTCAGGGGGGCTTGAATAATATCCCTTTCTTAACGTAAAACAATCACTCATGCAAAATCCACTTTGTCGTCTCACAGCGGCCAAGAGGATGGCAGAGAAAGGGAAGTACAAATCCCTAAGTGGGAGATTTGTTTTTCTCTTACAAATCCATCTGCAGAGTGGGGAATATAGCCTGAAAATGAATAAATGCCGAATGGCTTGCAGTGTCAGACCCAATAATCTCCCACAGGGGTATGACAAGGACCTCCGAGGCGAGGGGGCTGTTTAAATTCCAAGCACGGAATATTAATGTACAATAACCAGCAAATCATCCCAATGCTCAGGGTTTTTCTTGCCGACTGGCTGGAATTCAGCAGAGAAATGGTTTAGAACAGTAACACCTTGCAGAGCAATCTGCATACATTAATTCAATACCCATTGTGAGGTTGTGTTTGTTTGCACCTTTCATTGTGAAGTGGAGCACGCTAATTAGGGGTTGCGGAGTTTCTGTGTTACACGATCTTGGAAATTAAAGAAAATGTAATACCAAGTAAAAAAGACAACAATTAAGACCAACATATTTAATTATCATCTCTGCGTGGCATTAACTTCAACCTGAACTACTATACATCTACCTATATGTAACGTTGGACAGTTAAGGCCTATACAGTATCCGTTCCACCCAACGTATTTTCTGTATGTTAATATATGTGAAAGGCACTTATATTTATTTTAAACAATTTCCAGCTCTCCTGTAGTTTTACCTTGAAAATAATTTACCCGGGGCTTCTAAATTCATCAACATTCCGATAAGGAGGGGCTTGGAGAGATGGGCGGGGCTTGGGGAGACGGGCTGCAGAAATAACCCGATTACACTTTATTTGCAGTTTTTAGGAGACAGATCAGTTTCCCTTTTCTTTACATGATGCAGCCCTACGCTAAAAATAATACATTTGGGGGGGGGGGGGGTAAATGTAGGGGGTACTGTCCTTTTCAGCTATCTACACGATGATAGAGCTCAGGGCAATAGATACTATGCCGGGTCAGGATGATATGTACAAAGAATTCAAGATCATGTAAAAAAAAGGCTCAAACTATGGTCTCCAGCCAACCGATATTTGGTCGGGAATTGGCTTGATTAAACCAGGTCAACAGGAACTCGGTAGGTTCCGAGCACATATTGGGCAGAAGGTGGGAGTTTGGTGGCAGCTAAGGACAGAAGACTGCATGGATCTGGGTGGAAATAGTGCGGAGATACAGACTAAAGAGGACACACTCTGACTTCATCTGTTCGTACGTGAAACCAAGGTTCTTTGGATGGAAATTAAGACAGTCCCCTGTTCTTGACCTGACCTCGATTTAGAGCCACCATACAGAATTAAAAGGCACAGTAATAGTTTGTTTATGGACATGAAAAATGAGGAACAAAAATAATAAAGAATAAAGAATAACAAACGGCGGGATGCGTGGACAATACAAAGACTGGTCTGCTTGGTACTAAATGGGGGACTCCATCTTGGAGAGGAGAGAGAGGGAGGCACGCATCAGAGCAGCAGGAAATGAGCGATCCCTTCCTGTCGGCCATGTTTCTTAGCATCATTCACTGTCCGATAGGCCGGCATTGGATAAGGATGAACTTGTATCAATTTTATATTTTTACATTTCACTCAGATAAAGCCATCCCGTTTTAATTGCTTCAGAACATGTACACATTTGTATTTATTTATTTTTAGCTGGTATATGTTTTTTTTGTTTTGTTATTTTTGTTTAGACTTTATTAAAACGTATTACTTAAATAGCAAAACCTATTGCTATTTATCCGAGTGAGTGTCAATGGGGTGGTTGGTTAGTGGAACATCAACCAATATACATTGGGCGTCTTGTTTTTATACCGCGGGATCTAAAACGCAATTTGTGCTGCTTTTGGATGTAGTGTCATTAGGTGCCTTAAATTTGCGTAAGTCGCTAAGTGAATCTCTTGGCGTCAGTATGATACCCTTTCTCCACAACACCATCACAACAAGCTCATAGTCAAGATACTTCACAGTAAAGAGAGATGTTGAGGAATGTGTGTGTCTGTGTGTGTGTCTGTCTGTGTGCGTGTCTGTGTCTGTGTGTGTCTGTCTGTGTGCGTGTCTGTGTGTGTGTGTGTCTGTCTGTGTGCGTGTCTGTGTGTTTGTGTCTGTGTGTGTCTGTCTGTGTGCGTGTCTGTGTGTTTGTGTCTGTGTGTGTCTGTGTGTGTGTGTGTCTGTCTGTGTGCGTGTCTGTGTGTTTGTGTCTGTGTGTGTCTGTGTGTTTGTGTCTGTGTGTGTCTGTCTGTGTGCGTGTCTGTGTGTTTGTGTCTGTGTGTGTCTGTGTGTGTGTGTGTCTGTGTGTTTGTGTCTGTGTGTGTGTATGTCTGTGTGTGTGTATGTCTGTGTGTGTGTATGTCTGTGTGTGTGTATGTCTGTGTGTGTGTATGTCTGTGTGTGTGTATGTCTGTGTGTGTGTATGTCTGTGTGTGTCTGTGTGCATGTCCGTCTGTGTACGTGTGTGTGTGTCCGTGTGTCCGTCTGTGTGCGTGTGTGTGTGTGTCTGTCTGTGTGTCCGTGTGTGTTGACTTTACTTTTTAGATCTCCAATGGGAAATTAAAATTAAGTTCTGAACTGAATTTATCACAAAATTAGTTGGAGTAAAAAAATAAATTAAAAAAGGTCACAATTTTAGCAAGGCAAACAAATAGAGATCCCAACGCATTTCACCTAAAAGTAGGATGCCCATTACAATCCTATACATATTTCACGGACACGGTGTATAGGTTATAGTTAGAGTTCCAAGTACTGCAAAGATTCCTCCTTTTAATTAAACTGGATGGAATTTAAGAAAACAATTAAAGGTGGCTATGTATGAATGTACTTACTCAGCGAGTTCCTCCAGACTCCTATATACGTCATCATCGTTTTCCGCTGTGTCTTCCGAAGGGAAGGGCCTACGTGTAAGACAAAGGACAAGGTAAGAATAAGCACGGATCAAGGAAGAGACATAGAGGGGCGTGTACTTAAAAATAAAAAACGCAAATACATTTCATGTGCAAAACTATATTTGCGCTTTGCTCCTATTGCAATGTACTAAACATTTAAACACTCTAATAGTACATACGCGCAAATTGCGAATAAAAACAGGCAATTTTGCGAATATTTTTTCTACCCCTTTTGATAGCGCTCGCTAAAAGCCGGGGTAATTTTCACACGCAAATAAGAATAATTTTTCACAAAATATTCGCAAAGCTCTTTAGCGTGCGCAAATCTAATCGCAATATATTAGCGCAACCGGAAAAATGGACGCTAAATAAAAATAAACGGAAGAGGCGCAAATCAGGGCAAACAAGCGCAAAATGTTACAAATAGTCGCAAATTGCTCCTTACAAGTTTTACCTACTTTTTCCCCACTGCAATTGTTTAGTACATGACTAAACTCGTATTAAATTGAAATAGTATTACAGTATTTCTGTTGCTAAAACAATAGTCCCATCTCTCCAAGCCCCTCCTTAATACATGTGACTGAATTTAGAAGCCCCGGTGATATTATTTTCAATGTGTAACTACAGGAGAACTAAGGAAAAATAAGGTAGGTGGAACTGCCCCTTTAAATAAATGAATAGGTAAGGGGGATGGGGGGGGGGGGGGGCAAGCCCTTTGGTCACCTTGACCCATAATTCCTCTCTAATGATGTCACCAAGCTCTATACATAGACCTCAGGAGGTCATTTCCTACCAGTTTCCCTTCTCTGACAAAAACACACGCAGGGGAAATTCCTTTCCGGCCCAGTTCAGAAAGCAGATGGGAATTTATCCCGCTGAGAGCAGGTGATACAACCACTCAATCGCGACCTGCTCGGAGAGCGCCCACCTCGTCATAGTAAAAGCATTTGTTTGTCATGAAGCATTATGTCAAAAAAGCTTTCTGGTCTTTTTATTTTATTTTTTTAAACTTTTTCCCAGGAAAAATTTGCAACAGTAGCGGACGACTCTACACTTCATCACCAGGCTCCAAGTTCTAGAGAATCTGCTGGTTACATTTCGGCCTGGTTGTACCCAATACAGTATTCGGAGAGAATATTTGGTGAGCTCCTGGTAGATTACTCTCCGCATAGTATCAGGATTGTCTGTTGGTTGCCCAGCAGATATATGAAGAAAGCACCGTTTTGGTTGCAACTGGGACCCTCGGTGGGATCATAGGAGATAATGGACGAGAAAGGCGGCCCTGCGCTTGCAGAGAGACCGTCTGGATCCATTTAAATGGAGGCCAGGATTATAAATGAAGGTTTTTGGCAATGTCCACCCGGGACTCTAGCAGGGCTTGGCACATCCATGGTGGACACTTACTGGGATCTGTGGCAGACCATTTGTTCTACGGCACCTTCCCTGACCTTGCCACGAGGGACTGGAGACCTTGTGAGGTTGACAATCCCTAGGATATTACTCATATCCACTCCCCAAAAACTACACACAGCATTATCTACTACAACCCAACAACAACTCCGTAAACACAACCGCTGAAGCATATCTGTGCTGGTATCTGATTCACGTTATAATTGAAGATTTTTTTTTTTATTCAAAGAAATGTGATAATAAGAGGGATAGTGTAAAAAAAAAAAAAATAATACATGTATATATCTAGGAGAGCTTTAAAAAGGTTACAGTAGCTAGAAAAATAGGTTTGTGGGGGGGGGGGGGGGGACACACAACAACTCATCTTCATTTAATCATGAAAGAGGGAATTGAAAAGGAAATTGCAAACTTAAGGCCAAAGTAGTAGAGTTGGAAAAAATTGGTTCGTTGTGACTTGGCGTTCCTGATTGGTGTGCAGACTGTGGACACACCTCCAGCTGGTTCTCATCTACCTATTGGTTGTGTAGTGTGCAAGAAATCAGCGCAAACACCAATGACAGAGAGAGACGGCCGCCAGACCAGCTGTCACTGCGGCCAGCAAGTGATGAGATGGCCGCCCCCTACATCTTTGAAATTAGGCTCGAGTCCTTCTTTGACAGGGAGGGGGAAAACCAGACCTAGAAAGTCCCATTTTTTTTTTTTTGAATTGTCTGGAAATACAAGTAACAGGCCGTGGACAAACAGGCCTGAAAGAAAGACGTTTATTGTTACAGAGAGAGAGAAAAATAAATCCTGTATGCACGTGGAAGGGGCGCAAGTGTCCTTAATTATAGCAATTTCCATGCTTCTAAACACATACTGTAGTTCCCTTTGGCAAATCTTTTTTTCAGTAGAGAAATGGAAGCAAATAAGATTTCTACACCAGCCTCGGGGGTCGGTTACTGTTTCACGCAAACACCAGGCCGATTCCGTCGTTCACTTGGAATTTCAAGAAGGAAACAGTTCTCTCCTACGCTGACACTCGTACAGCAGTTACATCATCAAAAAGAACTACTTTAGAGTTTACCCAGAGGTGGTGTCAAAATATTTTTTAGGGATCATTTTTAAAATAATGTCTGCATAACAAAGAAATACAAACTGGATAGGGAAATAATTATTAAAATTGACAATTAAAACAGTAAATATAGATTTATTTATTTTTTTCCGGCTTTTTGGTATTTTTTTTTTTTTTTTTGCAAGGTTTATCTTTTGCGAGCTTTCTCCCCCCTGGGAATTAGCTGGCGCTTGGAGAGATGGGCGGAACTGTTGCTACAGCAAGAATTTTGCTTTATTTGCAATTTTTGGGAGATAGATAAAAAATAAAAATAAAAAAAAATTCAGACCCTGTAGGTGGAACTGCCCTAAGTGATTGATAAGCAATTCCCTTGATGACATATCCCCATCGATACATCTGTGGATGCGTTGGCCTTTTTCATTGCGCCATATTCGAAATTCCAATGCGTCTGGCTAAAACTAGCGAAAGACAAGGGCCCGGCTCTGGGTCACATTAATATTTCAGACTTCTGAAGGCAGCTCTTGTGTCTGGCAGATGGTTTATTTTTTTCTTCATTAACCGTGAAGAATTCGGGACACACACTGGGGAAGCCGGTCCTGAGCACACAAAGGGGACAGCTCTGCACCTGTATTTATGAGTTCTGTAAAACGCACGGGGGCTCTTCGTTTCAAAAAACTGTCTTTAGATAGAACTTTCTGCGCCGTTGCTGGTAAATCTTGGGGTAAGCATTTTTAAGAGATTTCCGTGAAGCTGCTATGCAGCTGGTGCCGTCACTGTCTTAATTAATGCAAGATCTCTGTCCCTTTAATTCCTGAGTAGATACAAATTCCCAACAATAAGGATTCTCTGCAGTTCCTTCCAAGAAAATATCTGCAAAAAAGAAATGATGTTTCCTGGAATATTATTAATAGATAATTATATTTTTTTGGGTGGGTGGGGGGGCGATTGAGGGCGATTATATTCAGATATATTAAGCGATAGTTCCACCTACACTGCAGTATCATGTAAGGTAGACCAAAAGGAACAGTGTAATAGACTTGTAGTTGTTTCTATAGCAACAGTCCTGCCAATCTCTTCAAGCCCCTCCTTATTGGAATGTCTGTGAATTTAGAAGCCCCGGTGAAAATGTTTTCGATGTAAAACTACGGGAGAACTATAAAGGATTTTAAAGTAAAAATGAGTGCGTTTTCACATTTATTAAACACATGTGCAACACACAGAAAATGAGCGAAATGATGTGAAGTCTTGCTTAAAGGGGCAGTACTAACACAATCTGGCTCTATGTTGCGTAGATATTCCAAAAGGGCAGGGATAGAGAATTGTCCGGAGACTCGCTGCAGGAGGTATTTAAATCCATGTGTTTATTCCAACAAATTCTCCCCCCCCATCAGCTATTCTGCGAGAGGAGTTGGGGATCCGAGCCAAGTATCTTAGGGCTGGGCTTGTTTGCTCTCTGATTCCTGCCGCTTTCTGAGATTCTCCACCCAAGACGTGTTCTCGGAGCAGATTCCAAGTTGGCCCTAGCCTGCCTTAGTCATCAAATCCTCAGATGGGTGTCTATTAATCGAGAAGCCGTAACAGACTTTGGACTTCACGCTGAGCTGCCTGTGTGGGAGGGAGGGAGGCCAGAGCCAGGAACCTGGTGCATATCCCTAAAAAAACATCTGGGATGCAACAAGCAGAAGAAGATCATCTATCCCTATCAGAACTAGAACTTGGCCAGATCGTACGTGACGATTTGGATGTCCATTTAGTTGCACCTTCCCACTGCTGCCACCAAGTGGAGGTGGCAGCTGTGAATCATGGAGGCATATTTCTTGATTGGTGAACTGTATTTTTTTTGGGGGGGGGGGGGCTGGGAACATGGAGTCAGATGGCATTTGGATGCCCTGACCAGTTTTTTCAATGCTGTTTGCCCCACTTCAAATAGAACCACAGCAAAGATCTCCTAACTCCGTGCTTCATGGGTTCAGGGCATGAATCCAATGAGGAAGAGAACCGGGTGGCATGCATACAAGAATAAACATGCTCCATCGTTCTTTTATATATATATATATATATATATATATATATATATATATATATATATATATATATATATAATAAACCGGCAGTATTCTCCAAATTAGCAGATAGCAGGGCCCTATCAGTTCTGGCGGCAGACAGAGAGTACAATGTGTGCGACCTTGGTCTACAAGACGCCCTCATTGGCAAATCGGGCTGATAATTTGTTTTAATACACAGTGTTTATTTATCTCCGACCAGATTACATTATCCATGTGACTCCTTACATACACACACAGCCCTAAAAACACAGCAATAACAGTGTACAAGAATGAAAACACCTACCACTGATTACAGATAAGCAGGTATGCATTTACACACGCTACAAACACATAAATGCAAAAGAAAAACCCCAAAATGAACAGAGCTACATATAAATATGAACACTGCGATACACAAAAACATCAATAAAAAAAAAAAAAAAACACACAATCCTACATAATCCCACTGCCATAGAAACACACACACATGCATGAACACAAACTAAACTGTGCATAAATATACACACTGCAATACACAAATACAGCAATCACAACTGTTACATACAAATAAAAAGCCCTGCATACAAATACATACAAAAATACAAAATAGACACATCTCTGCCAATAAATATACACACTGCAACAAATACAACCCGACAGGTAAATTCCTCTTCTGCAAAAGATACCTTTCTAACACGTGCATGTAAACAGACACCCACACGGGGTGTATCATTCTCCTGAGTGCGCCGAACTGGCAGAACGCCAAACATCCGAGCGGCCGACGGCAGTAGTGAATTCGGTGTCAGAGTCACCAGCACGAAAAAGGATACGATGTAGCGACTCTGAGATATGGCGACCGGCTGCCGCCAGCCTATCGGATTTATTTTGTGTATTGCCGGGGGTTTGTGTGCCGTCTGTCCAGAGCGCACAAAGCCCGGAACTACAGCGCGGGATCGTGCTAGGTGGGCGCCGAACACATAACGCATGGAGGATCGGAGCTTGGCGCGGACACAAACACACAGGAAGGAGCACCAGGCGCCTGGTATCAGTGCTGTGGGCATCACACAACGTTGCATGACATCACCTGACATCACAGAACCATTTTAGGCTCCACCCCCTTCATGTCCCGGAACATGGAAGAGGAAGGTTGGCAGAGATGCTAGTTACATATATGTCCAAAGTACACACACTCCAGTATATTTTGCCGTGTTTTTCCAGTGCAGGAATTCCCCGGCACGTGACAGACTCCGCGCGTTCATTTCTGATGAGGCCGGACGGTGCTGCCCGCCGGTGAACTGGTGCGTGCAAATCCATGACATCCAGTAGACGGCACAGGTTAAAATGTCAGCCCCATGCACGCTGCGCAGGGGACAGAATACATTAACCTGACATGCACCAACACAGGCTGCACAGCCTAAATGTACTCCATTAGTTAAAATTACAGTTTGTTCTTTTCTCCTTTCTTTGGGGATCGTTTCCAATTCTCCTTTTCTCTCTAGATCGTGTAGTCTGCCCTTCATCGGTTGTCACAGGTGGGAGTTAAATATCTTAAAATTACACCCCAAATAAAGATCTAGATTAAATATAACGCCATAATACTCGGAGGTATTTGTTCTGCTTCCCTGCTCTGGCTTCCCTCTTTTCAAGGAGCTCCAAATGGTTTGGTTTGTAAGTGCGCCACAGACTCCACAGCAATAAAACTCACAGTAATGTGCAGCGTGTGAGTGTGCCACAGACTCCACAGCAATAAAACTCACAGTAATGTGCAGCGTGTGAGTGTGCCACAGACTCCACAGCAATAAAACTCACAGTAATGTGCAGCGTGTGAGTGTGCCACAGACTCCACAGCAATAAAACTCACAGTAATGTGCAGTGTGTGAGTGTATCACAGACTCCACAGCAATAAAACTCACAGTAATGTGCAGTGTGTGAGTGTATCACAGACTCCACAGCAATAAAACTCACAGTAATGTGCAGTGTGTGGATGTATCACAGACTCCACAGCAATAAAACTCACAGTAATGTGCAGCATGTGAGTATATCACAGACTCCACAGCAATAAAACTCACAGTAATGTGCAGCGTGTGAGTGTATCACAGACTCCACAGCAATAAAACTCACAGTAATGTGCAGTGTGTGAGTGTATCACAGACTCCACAGCAATAAAACTCCCAATAATGTGCAGTGTGTGAGTGTATCACAGACTCCACAGTGATAAAACTCACAGTAATGTGCAGTGTGTGAGTGTATCACAGACTCCACAGTGATAAAACTCACAGTAATGTGCAGTGTGTGAGTGTATCACAGACTCTACAGCAATAAAACTCACAGTAATGTGCAGTGTGTGAGTGTATCACAGACTCCACAGCGATAAAACTCACAGTAATGTGCAGTGTGTGAGTGTATCACAGACTCCACAGCAATAAAACTCACAGTAATGTGCAGTGTGTGAGTGTATCACAGACTCCACAGCAATAAAACTCACAGTAATGTGCAGTGTGTGAGTGTATCACAGACCCCACAGCAATAAAACTCACAGTAATGTGCAGTGTGTGAGTGTATCACAGACTCCACAGCAATAAAACTCACAGTAATGTGCAGTGTGTGAGTGTATCACAGACTCCACAGCAATAAAACTCACAGTAATGTGCAGTGTGTGAGTGTATCACAGACCCCACAGCAATAAAACTCACAGTAATGTGCAGTGTGTGAGTGTATCACAGACTCCACAGCAATAAAACTCACAGTAATGTGCAGTGTGTGAGTGTATCACAGACTCCACAGCAATAAAACTCACAGTAATGTGCAGTGTGTGAGTGTATCACAGACTCCACAGCAATAAAACTCACAGTAATGTGCAGTGTGTGAGTGTATCACAGACCCCACAGCAATAAAACTCACAGTAATGTGCAGTGTGTGAGTGTATCACAGACTCCACAGCAATAAAACTCACAGTAATGTGCAGTGTGTGAGTGTATCACAGACTCCACAGCAATAAAACTCACAGTAATGTGCAGCGTGTGAGTGTATCACAGACCCCACAGCAATAAAACTCACAGTAATGTGCAGTGTATGAGTGTATCACTGACTCCACAGCAATAAAACTCCCAATAATGTGCAGTGTGTGAGTATATCACAGACTCCACAGCAATAAAACTCACAGTAATGTGCAGTGTGTGAGTGTATCACTGACTCCACAGCAATAAAACTCCCAATAATGTGCAGTGTGTGAGTATATCACAGACTCCACAGCAATAAAACTCACAGTAATGTGCAGTGTGTGAGTGTATCACAGACTCCACAGCAATAAAACTCACAGTAATGTGCAGTGTGTGAGTGTATCACAGACTCCACAGCAATAAAACTCACAGTAATGTGCAGTGTATGAGTGTATCACTGACTCCACAGCAATAAAACTCACAGTAATGTGCAGTGTATGAGTGTATCACTGACTCCACAGCAATAAAACTCACAGTAATGTGCAGCGTGTGAGTGTATCACAGACTCCACAGCAATAAAACTCACAGTAATGTGCAGCGTGTGAGTGTATCACAGACTCCACAGCAATAAAACTCACAGTAATGTGCAGTGTATGAGTGTATCACTGACTCCACAGCAATAAAACTCACAGTAATGTGCAGTGTATGAGTGTATCACAGACTCCACAGCAATAAAACTCCCAATAATGTGCAGTGTGTGAGTGTATCACAGACTCCACAGTGATAAAACTCACAGTAATGTGCGGCGTGTGAGTGTATCCCAGACTCCACAGCAATAAAACTCCCAATAATGTGCAGTGTGTGAGTGTATCACAGACTCCACAGCAATAAAACTCACAGTAATGTGCAGTGTGTGAGTGTATCACTGTTTATATATTTGTTTTAATAAATAAAATGATTTATTCTTACTCAAAACAAAAATACAGCTAATTAAAACTTTCTGGTCACAATCACATGTCACTCCCTTAAAGACAAATACAATAATCCCTCTTTGGTCACGTGAAATGTTGTGAGGTGAGGTGTACCCTTATCAGAATTATTGGCTATTTGCTTTACTTAAAGGAGAACCATTGAATTGCACTTTCCACTATGGATGTTATGACCCCAGGGTTACAAGACTCACTAATGACCTGTCTCCCCCGGGCTGGCCGTGGACTTGGGGTCTGTTTATTTAGGTCAATTCTAAGGATACTTCTCAGCCTGGGACTGTGTGATGCTGTGCAGTAATAATTGCAGGTGTTACCAGGCCAGCGACAAGTATGTGAGAGGTGTCAAGAGAGGACGAGCGAGAAAAGGACGAGCGAATGCTGAGAATAATGGACAACGTGTAAAAACGGGTGTAAAGGAAGTGCAAAAACTGACACAGATACAATGGGCCAGACTGGAAATCGGCAGGCGGACGAGCGGGAGCGGAGAGGACACAGCTTTGTGTAATATTAATCCGGCGCCCAACACAACATATACTTCATTAAAATGAACTTGCAGAGAGGTGAATTATTTAAAAAAAAAAAAAAAAAAAGGATCTACATATTGTGTCAACAGAAATGGGAGCAAAAGCATAAATGAAGAGAAAAATGTATTTACAAATTTGTCTGGTGTGTCTGTTGTCTGTGACTCCCAGACTGGCATACTTGTCAACATCGGCCATGTTTCCAGGGACACATATTTGTTCCACATGCTGCAGAAAGAGCATGCAAAGTGCAGCCCGGCAGTATGTAGGATGGATATACGCACAGACAGAATCCAATTAATTAATCATGGTAGGTCCTATGAGATCTGCACCCTGATTAATTCATTGGATTGTGTCTGTGCGTATATCCATCCTACATACTGCCGGGCTGCACTTTGCATGCTCTTTATGCAACATGTGGAACTAATACGTGTCCCTGGAAATATGGCCGATGTTGGCAACTATGGACTGGGGCATTTAAAAAGTGAAAAGTGATGCAGCCCTGAGAGAGATTAGAGAGCACTTTGGGAACAAATGCAAAGAGGCAATGCACGAAATTGAAGGGAGCGAGCCTAAAAGGGTAAATAAAAGGCCACAAAATGGTCACAGGGCAATTGTACCAAACAAGCTAACCATGCATACTCCAAGTGTAACACCTGCTTCAATATTCCCCTCCTGTGGAATGTGCAGGTGCTTTATAAATTACATGATCATATTCGACAAGCTGCCGACATATAGGACAACTGTCGGCAGCAAGTTAAGTTATGTTTAATTGAAAATTGAGTGTACGCATTTTGAAATGTTTTAATGAAAGTTTCGATGCAAAACTACCTTATTGTGCCCTCGATCCTTATCGCTGTCAGGGGGGCGGACATGTTGTTTAGAATCTTGGGTCAGGTGAGGAAAGATCTGAAAGACCTGATCCAAGATTCAAAACAACATGTCTGCCCCCTGGTAGAGCTATACGGCGCAAAGATAAGATCAAAGTAAGGTACTTTTAGTTGCATTCTTTCATTAAATAATTTCTGTTTAAAATGTCTACACTTGATGCCATCTTTCAATTAAACAAAACTTCATTTTTTGCTGAGAGTTGAATTCTTTTCAACATTAACGTTTACAGAGAGGGCTTGGCTTGGTCGTTTTTCTTAAAAAAAAAAAAAAGGATCTAGAGAATTGGCCTGGTAGATTATTCGACTTTGTCTCTGTTAGCCTCCCAAGAAGAGATTAAACGCGCGAGACTGCATCCAATAAAAATAATTCCGGTAGTTGAGAATAAATTAAACTCACAAATGCGTTTGTATACAAAATATCAGAGCTGCTCGGCTTTCCACCCCAAACACAAACAGTGCAGGAAACTAATGATTAATAAGGATTGGGTTGTGTCCTGTAACAGTTTGTATAAAACCAACAAGGTGAGGCCTGTCTGCTACAGTAATGTTAAAGTCAGTTTCACTACAAACTGCGTCATTTTTACACACAGGATGTTGTTATTGCTTTATGGGGTAAGGAGAGGGGAACTCCGTTTGCACCCACCTGCTGTAATTATTTGGTAATTTTAAGACCCAAACCCTCCCCCTCCCTCCCACCGAAATAAACTCTCTAAAAAAAATGCAGGACCTCCTGCTAGTAGGGATGTTGATAGTTAAGTTTCAATTTGAAGACATATGTGAACAAGGTCATTAAAAATATGATTACAAGGAGCAGCCATCTTGTCTTTCTATCTGAGGCAGAAATCTGAAGCATTTCTTATAGTTGCCAACAGCGGCCATGTTTCCAGGGACACATATTCGTTCCACATGCTACAGAAAGAGCATGCAAAGTGCAGCCCGGCAGTTTGTAGGATGGATATATGCACAGACACAATCCAATTAATTAATCAGGGTGGAGATCTCATAGGACCTGCCATGATTAATTATTTGGATTGTGTCTGTGAATATATCCATCCTACATACAGCCGGGCTGCACTTTGCATGCTCTTTCTGCAGCATGTGGAACACATATGTGTCCCTGGAAACATGGCCGATGTTGGCAACTATGATTTCAGTTGTTGGCAGACATCTTGTTTTATAGTGGAGCAACTTCTAAATATATGTTTTTTGGTCTAATGAGATCTTCTGGAGGGGTTACAAATTTCCCATAGCGACAATGGGGGCTATGTGCAAAAGGACAATAGCGGTGCAGTCACTATAGAAACCAATGGAATGTTCCTGATGGTCACACCCCGTTTAGAACTTTACCCCAGAAATTATCTGTAACTGGTCTAAACAGCAGGAAGATTCCATAGGTCTCCATGGCAACTGCTCCACATTTTGTACTTTAGCCACGAATTTAATAAATACCACCCCGGCCACCCCCACCTCTGCCACAGAGTTGTACTGGGCACGTTCTTTGTCCATTCCACCCGTCTGCCTTTCTGTTACATACCAAGCTCATCTAATAACCCATTAGATCCTTACCGTATTCCTTTGGTTTGTGATATTACGTGGTAAGATAATTTGGACAGCGCCGATATCACCTGCGAGACAAAAACAGAAAGGAAAACGTGTAAGGCTGGGAACACTTCATATCTAGAGGAACAGATCAGATTCAGTGACGCACTTTGAGTGTCTACTCAATAAAGAGAGAACTGCAGAGAACGGTGACCGGAAGTTCAAACTTCAGGCCAAAGTAGCCGAGTTAGAACAATTAGCAGCTGCACTGGAGAATATTTTCCAACTCGGCTACTTTGGCCTTAATATTGAAATTCCAGTGTCAATTCCCTGCAGTTCTCTCTTTAATCGACTAGACACTATGATGGCTTCATTACTAATTCCAACCACCCAAAGTAATCAATACCCTAAATACCTGGTATTAAACCTTAAGACACAGGTAAGGAAACCCAGCTGGGACAAATCCCTAAAAAGTACTGCACATCAGCAGGAACATCCTACTGGGTCCAGTGGTAATTGCTCCACTTTTAAGACTTTGCTCTAGATTTGCTCTTAGACACAGCCTTGCACTACGTTGATTGTATCTGTTCTTCTTGAGTATTTAGTATGTAGGCCCGAGGATCAATCTCTACACAGATGTCTCTCTTTTTTTTTCCAGGTACGGACAATGCTTGAGTCAGAAGAGCGACTCAAGACCATAAAGTCTTTAAAGTCCTCAGGAAGCCTTGGTAGGCTGAGGTCCACATCTACCAGAAGCCGACTCTAGAACCCGGCCCGAGTCCGAACAGTGGTGTAGAACAGGTGGTTGAGTATCCACAGGATAACATCATACTGGGTTGCCGACTCCAAAAAGCCAAACGCAACAATGGCTTCTAAAGAAATAGAAAGTCTACCCATTGAGAAAAGGGGGGGAGGTAACACCCCTCGCCCAGAATATTACACCCATCTGTCGCAGAGAAAATAATGCTGCCTTCCCCAGGCAGGTCAGATAGTGTGCAAAATATTTTAGTACTGGAAATACTCAAAGTCAAAACAGCAGGATACAAACGACACACTACAAAGTGAAAGCTGGTTTTGTGCTCCATATCCTGTCTACCCAAGCCCCTCTTCCTCGTGAGATCTGCATTCCAAGAAACATGAAAAAGAGTTCATCAGAAAGAGAGGCTGATTCCACAGTAATGGCTAATTAGAAGGGAGTTTAGACGTCCTAGCGAAATTCATTTCAGTAGAAAACTACAGGAGAACTGTAATCTTCCTTTGAAGTAAAAAAAGAACACATGTATCACATACACAAAAAGCTTTTCCTGTTCAACAGTAATTAGTCTTTGTTTTTCAAACATATCTTCAATTTTCACCTTGAAGGAATTATGGGGGGAAAAACGGCCAACATTTTCTTTCAAACAAAACAAGAAGAAAACAAAACAATTTTAAGGTTGGTGAGAATTTGCCGTAATGAGCTAATTCACCTTGATTTCAAGGTATTTCTACAGAGAGCGCATTGAGCGCAAAGCCCTGGAGTTTGCCGCCTGCTGTTACCCCTTCCTACGGGGGGAGATTATAAAGATCTGGATGAGTAAAGCTGATAATTATATTTAACTGGATGTAATAACCTTCCCGCAACCTGCAGTCTAATTAGCATCACAAAGAGCAGCAAAAAAACCCCACATTGGATGAATTTTTAGAACAACTTTATTTCGGTCAAGAAAAACGTGGCAACCCACCTGTCCCAGACACGCAGGTAATCTCTGCGCACATCCAACTGGAAGTGGTTCATGGATACGTGGCCATGATTTGTAAGGTCGAAATAATGTTTCAGAAAGAAAATTCATCTGTTCCGAACCTGGATTCGTTAAGGGTTTTTTTTTTTTAGCATGGAAGTAATTGTGGGGAAAAGTTCTAGAAATGGAGCAGTCAACGTGGCAACTAATAGAATCTTTTATTTTTAATAATAGTTACAAAATCACAGAAGTACAGGTTGTGTAATGACAACGCAGTAGACAGGCGAGCTGCCTTCCTTACACTGCCGCAATCCCAGCATGCCTCCTGTCTGTCACCCCCGTAACCGGCAAGTCAAAAGACGTGTGCCGTCAAGGTCAGCATCTTGTTAAATAACCAGAGAATCAAGGTTAATAACAAGCTCCTTCTCTGTCTCTGTTTATGTCTGTCTGTGTGTCTCTCTGTCTCTGTGTATGTCTGTCTGTGTGTCTCTCTGTCTCTGTGTATGTCTGTCTGTGTGTCTCTCTGTCTGTGTGTCTCTCTGTCTCTGTGTATGTCTGTCCATGTGTCTCTCTGTTTCTGTGTATGTCTGTCTGTGTGTCTCTCTGTATGTCTGTCTGTGTGTCTCTCTGTATGTCTGTCTGTGTGTCTCTCTTGTGTGTCTCTCTGTCTCTGTGTATGTCTGTCTGTGTGTCTCTCTTGTGTGTCTCTCTGTCTCTGTGTATGTCTGTCTGTGTGTCTCTCTGTCTCTCTGTCTCTGTGTATGTCTGTCTGTGTGTCTCTCTGTCTCTGTGTATGTCTGTCTGTGTGTCTCTCTGTCTCTGTGTCTCTCTGTCTCTGTGTCTCTCTGTCTCTGTGTCTCTCTGTCTCTGTGTCTCTCTGTCTCTGTGTATGTCTGTGTGTCTCTCTGTCTGTGTATGTCTGTCCGTGTGTCTCTCTGTCTCTGTGTATGTCTGTCCGTGTGTCTCTCTGTCTCTGTGTATGTATGTCTGTGTGTCTCTCTGTCTCTGTGTATGTCTGTCTGTGTGTCTCTCTGTCTCTGTGTCTCTCTGTCTCTGTGTATGTCTGTGTGTCTCTCTGTCTCTGTGTATGTCTGTGTGTCTCTCTCTCTCTCTGTATGTCTGTGTGTCTCTCTGTCTCTGTGTATGTCTGTGTGTCTCTCTGTCTCTGTGTATGTCTGGGTCGGTGTGTCTCTGTGTATGTCTGTGTGGGTGTGTCTCTCTGTCTCTGTGTATGTCTGGGTCGGTGTGTCTCTCTGTGTATGTCTGTGTGGGTGTGTCTCTCTGTCTCTGTGTATGTCTTGGTGTCTCTGTGTATGTCTGTGTGGGTGTGTCTCTCTGTCTCTGTGTATGTCTGGGTCGGTGTGTCTCTCTGTGTATGTCTGTGTGGGTGTGTCTCTCT
Organism: Pelodytes ibericus; assembly: GCA_036172795.1. Lineage (NCBI taxonomy): Eukaryota > Metazoa > Chordata > Amphibia > Anura > Pelodytidae > Pelodytes > Pelodytes ibericus. The sequence goes on from CM069864.1 coordinate 90,073,265, forward strand.
GTCTCTGTGGGTGTCTGTGTGGGTGTGTCTCTCTGTCTCTGTGGGTGTCTGTGTGGGTGTGTCTCTGTGGGTGTCTGTGTGGGTGTGTCTCTGTCTCTGTGGGTGTCTGTGTGGGTGTGTCTGTCTCTGCGTGGGTGTCTGTGTGGGTGTGTCTCTCTGTGTCTGCGTGGGTGTCTGCGTGGGTGGACTTTTTTTTGGAAACAAATTCTCCAGCTGTTGTTAGACTACCAATACAATCATCAACATATGACCAGAATAGGCACAGACAGGCTGAGGCTTGTAGGAGTCATAGTGCAAGAGAACAGAAGGATCAACCTGCTGTATAGCCCTGACTTAACTCAACTCTAGACCCTCCGAGGTAATGAATGTTAGCTCTGAGGACCAGTTTCTAATGTTCCGCAGAGATCAGGCTTGCCTAAATTAATACATTAAAGGGTAATGTGAAAAATGAAACAGAGAAAGCAGTAGATACCTGGAACGGCCTTACAGTGGAAGTGGTACACATCAAGAAAGAGTGATGTACAAGTACAGACCAATTTATGGGATGCATTATAGGTTACACTAGACAGATTGGTCAGAATGGGTGAACATGAAGCCGTTTATTACTCAGCCGAGAGGATATGGGATGTCTGGACTCCGGGGCTTGCGAATATAATGTAGCCTGAATCCCCATCCTGTAACAGAGCCAAACTGTAACGTTAGCTGAGACAGCAGTGTTAAAAGGAACATAACACAGCTAGAATCTAAACCCTGACTGCTTCTCCCATCCATCTGACCATGAAACCCCCAACTCAAGGATTTCAAAGACCACGTTGCTGCAGATTGATAGAAATTCCTTGATGATGGGCCCATTTATTAAAAAACAACGGAGATCACATCAAAGCCTTCTCCTAGCTGATACATTCAAGGCCAGAGGGGTGAACGGCCTGTGGGGCAAAACCAACATACATTAACCATGAGGACAATATATATATATATATATATATATATATATATATATATATATATAATCAGACTGTACTGTTTGCACAGGTCAATCCTGAGCGGGGGGAAGTAGGAAGCTGCAGGGACACAAGGAAAATACGCACAAAGGAAAATACAGGCAGTGGAAAAAGATTAAAGCAACATGCAAGAGAATACAGGGCTCTGTCACCTAAATAGCGGTCACAAGGAGAAGAAAAGCCTAAAATAGGACTGATACAATAGCGTTTTGTTATGTTTAATGGAGATTGCACATTTTTTTTATTTATAGCTCCCGACATTTTGCAGTGCCAGGGCGGTATAGTATAGCTCCCATCAGTATGTAGTTAGCCAGGGTGGTATAGTATAGCTCCCATCAGTATGTAGTTAGCCAGGGCGGTATAGTATAGCTCCCATCAGTATGTAGTTAGCCAGGGCGGTATAGTATAGCTCCCATCAGTATGTAGTTAGTCGGGGCGATATAGTATAGCTCCCATCAGTATGTAGTTAGCCAGGGCGGTATAGTATAGCTCCCATCAGCATGTAGTTAGCCAGGGCGGTATAGTATAGCTCCCATCAGTATGTAGTTAGCCAGGGCGGTATAGTATAGCTCCTATCAGTATGTAGTTAGCCAGGGCGGTATAGTATAGCTCCCATCAGTATGTAGTTAGCCAGGGCGGTATAGTAGAGCTCCCATTAGTATATAATTAGTTGGACATCAATGGTGGGATTGTGATGCTCCCACCAGTATATAGTAAGCCAGGGTGGTATAGTAGGGCTCCCATTAGTATATAATTAGTTGGACATCAATGGTGGGATAGTGACGCTCCCATCAGTATATAGTTAGCTAGGGTGGTATAGTAGGGCTTCCATTAGTATATAATTAGTTGGACATCAATGGTGGGATTGTGATGCTCCCATCAGTATACTGTATAGTTAGTCAGGGCGGTATAGTATAGCTCCCACATTAGCTGGACATAGATGGTGGTATTGGGAAACTCACATTAGTATATAGTTAGCCAGGGTAGTATAGTATAGCTCCCATTAGTATATAATTAGTTGGACATAGATGGTGATATTGGGAAACTCACATCAATATATAGTTAACCAGATTAGTATAGTATAGCTCCTATTAGTAAATAATTAGCTGGACATGGATGGTGGTACTGTGAGGCTCCTATCAGTATGTAGTTAACCAGACACGAATCTCCGGCAAGTGCCTCATTTGCCGCTCCCTTTCTACTGCTCTGGGTGAAGCATAGTGTTTTATCTGCCTGAGAATTTATTATGCAGATTTTAGTGACAGAGCCTTCTGCCTGACATTAGCCTGCCGGGGGAAAAAACCTTATATTAAACCTACCAAATAGCTCACACTTGACTACAACTCCCACAATCCTTATCCTGCCTAAAAGCTCTAAAGCTAGGGAAGCCAAGAATCGGGATTTCCAGTGATTGTTACGCTCCGTCTCCCCGGCGTAGCGCTCAGCCAATGGCTAGAGGACGGCTGAGGATCGTGAGAAACTCTGCTTAACATTGTAAAGCACCTCTTAAAGTGAACCTGTCAGATTTTTTTTATTGGGGGGGGGGGGGGGGCGGTGGGCAAAGCCAAACATATAACAAGCTTCTTGCACAATATAACTGTAAATTAATAAGCATAGCTTTAAAGCAAATGTATAATAATCATAAACGGATATTTTATGTATTTGTTTACGCATTACCTCATTAAAAACTGTGATGTGCTCCCAAACGGCACTGTACAATGCATTGGGGGTTCCATCGCAATGGGCGTGGCCAAACTTATTCCCATTGCAGTGACCAACGTATACGTCAATATATGCTTTTTTGCCTATGTATCTACCACGGTTTTGTTTTTACTTTTTTATTTTTTTTTAGAGCCCCATGCACTATATTTGGCGATATTACGCCTCTGGATGGAGAAAGGGTTGCAGGTGGCGCAAGAGGGGTTAAATATTCGCAGCTGCGTAACAGTTGGATGGCACTCCACGCAGCGACCAAGAAAGTAATTGTCTTCATTCCTACTTAAATTGGATCAATATGTCGTCGAACTTGCACTGCTTCCACACAAATATCATTATCCGAAATTCTGGTGAAGCCTCCCAACTGAGATCCCGCTGGGAGCGAAGAGGTTGAACGAAAACATGGAGAGGGGATGGAGTGAATTGGTTTGGCAGCTGACAGAAAGGATGCATCCAATATGTATATTGATTTCGGGGGAAGAGAGAGAGGAGCAGGAGGGATTTAAAGAAACAAGGAGCAAACACTCAGACAGGGGGAGCAGGAAAAAAAAAATCCTTCCAAGATTTAAAAATCCCCGGCAAGATGCGTGCAGACTTTCCAAGGCCCATCACTTCTTAATTATCTCTAAAGCCTAGGATGGAACGCCCAACCGCGCACGGCTTGGCGCTGGTGGACGCCATGTCCAAAGTATTATGATCATCGCAGACTCTCGGCTTAACAAAGGGGTTTTCCTCTTCCTCGAACATAAAGACTTTACGATCAGATGACCAATGCGATCTTGAAAGACAACGCTATCCTTTAAAGTTCTGTTTAATTTAAAGATTGTATCAAGTGGTAAAGGGAAATTCTTTAATGAAAATATACAAATAAAGAACTTTATTAAGACTACTTTGCTCTGTCAGGAGGCAGACATGTTGTTTAGAATCTTGTGTCATATTAAGGAAGATCTAGACCATGTGACCTAAGATTCTAAATAAAATGTCTGCCCCCTGGTAGAGCTATAAGGATAAATCGAGTTCAATCAGTTTCTTTATTTGTATTCTTTCATTACAGAATTTCTATTTAAAGTGCTTCAATGAAACAAAACTTCATTTTTTTGCTAACAATTGGCCTTCAAAAAGTTTAAAGCATCAGAAGGAGGAAATACATTTTACTTTTGAAAAATATAACCTAGTGCTTTTTTATTTAATTTTTTTAATTCTCTATATATAGGATACTGATTTTATGAGAGAAAATAGATTTTTAAGAATAATGATGTATTTTCAAACATGGTGGAAATGTAGAGGAATTATCCAGAAATAATTCAATATCGCCGGTTATAGAGCGCGATGGCTTGATCGATAAAGTGAAACAAATGAATTTTTTAAAGCCGAGCAGTGAGTAGTGTTGACTTAACGACTGATAAATAAAGGTTAAACTTTACATTAACCTACACATATATTGATAAATATATTATACCAATATTTTGTATTTTTTTTATTTTGCTTTGTTTCACACCAAAGCTTGATACAATATACATCTTCCTAAAGCCCAACAAGATCAACGCCAGTGGCCAATCCCTTACCAAAGTCAATCCCATAGAGTAAGCAGTGAAAGGATCCATTTGTTGTGAGAATTTCGAAGGCCTAGGTGAGGTTTGACCATAGGTAGGGCTGCTCTACTCAATGATAACTTAACTAAGGGCCAACAAGTAAGCACTCATGATCCACATAGATGTTCAGGTCGACTGAACGGAGGGGTAAAAATGGAGAGAAAAAAAAATAAACATTTTGTGAGATAATATTAGGACACAAATATTCTTCAACAGAGCCCCTTTAAATTCCACCTGCGGCCAAGTATTGCTTGGCTATTGAAGGGTTAGCATTTCAAAGAATCTCACAGTCTTTTCTTGAAGACATATTATTAATAAAGTAATAAAAATAATAATTAAGTATCTCCTGGGGATGTTACTACAGTTTTACTTCATGGCACTCATTTCACAAATCTTAGATGCATATTATATATATACTAGACATTAAACCCGTTAAATTAACAGGCGCTAGAACATATGTGGACGGGGGGGGGGGGGGGCGGGGGGACACGGACATAAGGGGGGCAACATAGGGGCAAGCACCCTGGTGAGGGGGGGAGCCTTGAGGGCTGCCTCATCTTGATGGGAGTTGTGATCCTCCTGCTGTATTATTGATGCAGCAGGGGGATCACAACTCCCATCAAGATGAGGCAGCTCTCAAGGCTCCCCCCTCGCCAGGGTGCTTGCCCCTATGTTGCCCCCTTACGTCCCCCCCCCCCCCCCTGTGTTACTTACCACCTTAGCGTGGTGTGAAGGGGGCGGGAGGTGGGTAGCGTCGCTCGCGCATGCGCAGTCTTTACAAAGTTACAGCTGAGTGATCAGCTGTAACTTTGTGCGCATGCGCAATGAGTAAATTCTCCTGCGATTGCGCAGGAGAATTTGCTCGAGAAATCTGTCAGAACACCTGTTCTGACCGAAGTCTCTGCGCTCCAAGTCCCAACGGCTGTCCGTGGGGCACATGCGCAGTAGCGCAATCCCACGGACACAGGGACTGGACGCAGAAACACTTCTACTTTATTATAGAGGATATATATATATTTATTGTTTTTAAAAACAATTCTTTTTTCTCATTCTTTTTTCCCATTCCAAGCGATTGAATGCTAGTCCGTCTGTTTGTAAAGAAATCCAGCTTGTTAGCGTTAGATTATTCACAGCCAGCAGCAGAATACGGTTTGATAAATATTTATGTTCCATAACAGTATTGTACTAATAACGTATCCGTCTGACAAACCCCGCGCACTACACAGAATCTACGGCGGCAGCGATACAATCTCGGCTTTCGTCGGGGAAAAAAGAAAAATGTTTGGATAATTAGACTTAGATCACATCTGTTTCTGGGAGATTGGAACAAGGGAGATTTTCTCTCATAGCCCTGAGGGAGAAACAAAAAAAAAATATATATATATGTATTAATGTATTTAAACTAGTGTATTTTCATTTTACTGTATATCACCATACATCCATCGCAGGATGTGTAATCCTATGTGCCTGTTGACAGAGGAGGGAGTGTTAGATATAAAAAAAAAAAAAAAAGATGATATATTAAAATAAAAAATGTGTATATAGTAATAAGAAAAGTGTTTAACCAGAAAAGATACATTCAGATATTCTCTGGTTTCTTAGTACATCCTGGGAAAAAGCAATTTTATTTTTCGTTTTATGGGACTCATTTTATCGAACTCGGAAGCATGGAGGGCTGTGTCGACCCTGCCAGGAATTGAACCTGAAAAGGGTTCCGAAAAGGTTGAACAGATTCTACTGTAGATGCTTTAGCCCACAGAGCTTCCTCTCTGGTTATTGTTCTGAAAGGACCAGTCATTCAATGTGAATATACATCATCTAGAAACCGTTAGCAAAATTACCAGCAAACACATCAGAGAAAAGAAAAACATGTTTTTAAAGGACAACTAGCGGACAAAATTAACTAATGTTTATTTGGCAGATTGCATCAAGTGTAGATAGTTTGTATAGAAATACTTTAATGAAAGAATATACATAATGTACCTTATTGGGCTTTCTTTGTCTGTTTAGCTCTAACAGGGGGCAGACAAGTTGTTTAGAATCCTTACTCTGTTTAGCTCTAACAGGGGGCAGACATGTTGTTTAGAATCTTGGGTCAGATCTTTGAATGAAGAACTGTCCTAAGATTCTAAACAACATGTCTGCCCCCTGTTAGAGCTAAACAGAGCAAAGATTCTAAACAACTTGTCTGCCCCCTGTTAGAGCTAAACAGAGCAAAGAATCTAAACAACATGTCTGCCCCCTGTTAGAGCTAAACAGAGCAAAGAGGGCTTAATAAAGTACATTATTTTTATTAAACATTCATTCATAAATTAAAACATTTCGATTTAAAATTTCTACACTGAATACAATCTTTAAATTAAACATTGCTTATGTTTTTGCTACAGTTGTCCTTTAATGTATCTGTGACATCCCCCTATAGCACCGTATGCCCCAAAATGATCTGTATATTGTGTATGAATAATAGCAAACAAATGCATGAATTAAGAAACAAAATTCTGTTTTTAGATGTGTCCCTGGTGTCCCCGGTTTATGACCTCACCTGTGGCATGATATGCAAATGAACCTGTATTCAAAGGGGAATGTGTAATTTGTATTCCAAGCCACAAGGTGATAGAGAGGACACACTACAGAGAGAAGTTTTATGTGTTTGCTTGCAATTCTGCCAACACAATGTTTATATCTTCTTTTGTATTCTCTACATTCACAGACTATAAATAATTTGGGGGATGGGGTCACTTTAAGTCTGTACAAGTCATAAAATATTTTACATGCAAAAAAAAAATACGTTTCCACAAACACAACTCTAAAAAAAATAATTAACAAAAGTTGGAATAGCTACCTCTTAAAACACCGCGAAAGAAAAATCTAATTTCCTTTAAAGCCTTTTGGCTGCATTTCTATTTGACGGGAAGCCAGTTGAATGAAATGTCTGGCAGTTAGAGGATATAATATCACGGTAATGGGAACACAATGGATCACAATGTCCCAGGGAGGTGGTTTGAATCAGTGATAAAGCTTTAGAACAGGTGTCCATCATGTTTACTCTCCTGAGCAGTTTTCGGAGCGGTCGCTGACCAGCAGGAAGTAAAGAGTGCAACGTAGTTTTCTTCCCCCAGCCTGCTGGGAATAAAGTACCCCACACACTGACAAAAACAGGCGTGTGCTGTGGATATACGTATTGTAGCTACATAATAGAGTCACAGGATTACAAGTAACATGAGATATAAATGTACTCTGTAATTTAACACATCCCCACTGTAAAAATTATACTGCTTGGTGCTTAACTACAAAAATCCTGACAGAACTACTTAAAAAGTAATTGGGAATTTTTTCTTGTTCTCCTGTTTATATATAGAAGGGGGGGGGTAACATTTTGCAGGTAATTACAGACTATTAAAGCAAGTCTTTGGAGTGAGGCCTGTTTTATTCCATTATAGTATAATGGAAACTGTCCACATTTAATGGCAGACCTGCCTGCAGGGAGGGGAACAGATGTTTGCAGGGAGTTTAAATTTGCTAAAGTTTCTGAACTTCTTGAAGTTCTGTTTAATTGAAATATTGCATCAAGGGCTGGCACGTTTATAGAAAGCACCTTATTGAGCCCCCTCTGCTTGTATAGCTCTATCAGATAGAGCTATACAGAGCAAAGATTCTAAAAAAAAACATGTCCACCCCATGATAGAGATATACAGAGCAAAGATTCTAAACAACATGTCTGCCCCCTGATAGAGCTATACAGAGCAAAGATTCTAAACAACATGTCCGCCCCCTGATAGAGCTATACAGGGCAAAGATTCTAAACAACATGTCCCCCCTGATAGAGCTATACAGAGCAAATATTCTAAACCACATGTCTGCCCCCTGATAAAGCTATAAAGAGCAAAGATTCTAAACCACATATCTGCCCCCTGATAGAGCTATACAGAGCAAAGATTCTAAACAACATGTCTGCCCCCTGATAGAGCTATACAGAGCAAAGATTCTAAACAACATGTCCACCCCCTGATAGAGCTATACAGAGCAAAGATTCTAAACAACATGTCTGCCCCTGATAGAGCTATCCAGAGCAAAGATTCTAAACAACATGTCCTCCCCCTGATAGAGCTATACAGAGCGAAGATTCTAAACCACATGTCTGCCCCCTGATAGAGCTATAAAGAGCAAAGATTCTAAACCACATATCTGCCCCCTGATAGAGCTATACAGAGCAAAGATTCTAAACAACATGTCTGCCCCCTGATAGAGCTATAAAGAGCAAAGATTCGGGAAATCGTAAAACTACAGCTAAACACAAACACCGCAGAAGTGTTAAAGTAGCCTCTACCACCAAGGGTAAGATAAAAAATAATCCAGTCACCAAGGGGTTAATGGATAACTGCTGGCTCCCCACTATGCTGTCCCCACGATCTTTCCATGAAAGCCACCCATCTCACTTGAGGACAAGCCAGCCAGCAGACATAGCAGTGCAGAGTATCCACGCAAGCAGTAGTCATAAAGTGGCAGAGGTCACCCGATCCAGGAGCAGAAGATGACATCATTCCTAAACCATTCTCTAAATTCACATTTAAAAGGGTTTTTTTTTTTTAGTTTTAAGCAACTACAAAAAATCTCTCTCTGTAATTATCCGCCGCTTCTCTGTAATTGTCCCCCTGGCAGGGCCTGGGTGTTCATTATATGAAACAAACCCCCAATTGTCTCGGGTACATGTTATGATGTTCCAGCGGTCCTCTGGGGGCTCGGGACTGAGAAGCTGGACACCAGATACAAACCGATTAACCCTTTCACGCCACAAAACATTTAAAAAATACGAAAATTCCGGTTCGCACCAGGAACACTTGTCCTAAGCAGCTACTCTCAACAGCAATTCCTATCCAAATTTACCTCCAGGGCCCTCCGTTCAGTCTGTGCCGCAAAACCTGTCCCTTCTGTCGCGTCACGTGAAGATCTCAAACCGTGGTAACGGCTCAAACCTAACCAAAAAACGGCTGTGGGATTTCATGAATAATGGAGAGAAGAAGAAAAAATATCTAAATTTTAGGAGATTTAGAAAGGATGTTTGTAGTCCCAGCACTCTAGAGAAGAGATGAAGCACACTTTCCCCTTTACGTACTGTCCGTGTAATGAATTCTGACCACGGTATTTGTTGGAAACCTATTTCAGGCCAATGGTCAGGGCCTTTGTGATGGAGCCAGGCTCATTTTTTTTATACTCTGTGTGTCGAAAAAGATAATTATAGCTAAGCTTTTCCATATCTGTTGGTATAGACTCTTAACCCACTTGGGGCCTTCCCAGGCTATGATTCCCGGCTCTTACGATCTCACGAGTGCATTAAAACACAGTGTGGAGATTAACTTGGCTTCTAGGAGCTGTATTCCTCCGTCTCCCTACAGAAGAAATCAATACGGACCATGATTCCGCCACTGAAACCCTTTTGCACTGTCTGTCCGATCAGATTGGATGCCTGAGCGTGCCGCGGTGATGGGAAGGGCGCGGGGAACTGCGCGGCTGATTATATTTGACATTTTGGAAAATGTTACCATTCACCGAGGCCATCTGTTTTTACACGACGCTGCCTAATTTCACATTTAATCTGATTAAATAGACCTATAAATTATTAACCTTCTTGCTGCTGAGCAAAAAAAAAAAAAAAACCAAAGATGAGAAGTCTGATGTACTGGGATGACAGACCGAATAAATACGTTAATCTGGGAGCAAAGACGAAACAAAGAACAAAAATCAAAACAAAAAAACGCAAGGAAACCAGTTCAAATGGTTGAAGACGGACTTATGTCTTTTAGGGGAGTGTCTGGTAGCTTGCACAATTTTGGGATAGTTTCAAGAAATTTAGCATTTTTCGAGCAGGAAACTTTGAAAGAGATTCCTAAGGAATGCTATTTGCAAGATAAAAATACCTGTACATTGTACAGGTTGAACACTACCAGACGAAGCAAAAGTTAGTTTGGTGCACGAAGTGTCCTTTTCTGAGCCAATCACAAGACTCCCTGGAAGATTAAAGAGGAACTCTTCATGTCCATGGCGAGTCCTAGAGATATTTAATGGAGGAAGAGCACAATTCCCAGACAGGTGTCCAACTGGTGGGCCATCCACCTACCATAATTCTCTGCCATTCTAGAAAGCTAGTGAGGAATTATGGGATTTGTAGTTTAGTAGCAGCTGGAAGGTCGAAGTTGGACGACTACTTTCTAAGTTTGATTCTAGGTAAGATTCTTTCTTATTTTTTCTTTTCCAGTTTTATAAAGCATTATGAAGAAGAAGAAGAAAAAAGAGTTTAATAAATACTACCTATGGAATTTCCTGTTATTAGACAATTTGTTGCACTGTTAAGAGCTCCTACTGAGTACAAGAGAATGTTTATCACATTGCACACAATGTATTCTATTCCAGCAGCACAGGAAAAAAGCCGGTGCATTATACAAGCAGTGATCTTCACCTTGCACCAAAGTGAGTTTAGGGACTAGACTGTCCCTTTCAATTCAACCTTTGATGCTCCATTTAGGTCGGGTTGTTTTTGGTGACTGGTCCTGTGCAGAGAACAGCAGTTACCGGACAGATACGAGTCATTTCCAACTTCAAGGAAATGGCATCACCGAGAGAATCCAAAAAAACAAGGATCCTCTATTCAGGTTCCGGTCCCAACAGTGAAAGGGATGAGGAGGGGAAAAAATAGGAAGTTAATTAGCTCGTTTGCAAGTCCCGGACAGAGAATAGCAGCTCACACTGCACAAGAGGGACAAACAAGGGAGGCCGAGAAAGCTGCCAAAAATAATGTTGATTTTGATCTTTGAGCGAGAAGAAAATGCAGCCACTGGCCTCAGCCAGGACCTAAAAATACAGGAAAGGGAAATACAGAAATAACCTGGGCTCTGCTTTGATTTCCCATTCCATGAGGTTCTCTAGCTGGAGTTGAACAGGGCGCTTAGGGAGATGCCCCGGGTCCAGTCTGAAGTCAACACTCTTGTTTGTCAAGAGGACTTTGAAGAACAGGTTAGGGTCCCAGGGTGGTGCTGGTGACTTCTTCGTGGTTCAAACCACGAACAACCTACTCACATGACTGTTATTATATGGAAGTCACATTAATGATGCTTTAGTTGGCTAAAGTCTTATCTGTCCACTGTAGGACGTCTGTCCACCAACTCTAGGACCTCCGTCCACCGAATCTAGGACCTCCGTCCACCGAATCTAGGACCTCCGTCCACCGAATCTAGGACCTCCGTCCACCACCTCTAGGACCTCCTTCCACCACCTCTAGGACCTCCGTCCACCAACTGTATGACATTTCAGTGGCTTCTCCTGACAAATCTTGGGGCAACTCGTAGATCAGGAGCTCTGGATAAATGAAAGGTTCATCCAAAGCATCAATTCTTCAAGTCTCTTTTGGAACCGGTGATGACTTGACCGCGTAGACTATCTCGCCCTACACAAGCTGCAGTCAAGATGAGCAATGTTGGCCAATTGGAGGAAATCTGTCTGTGGTTTTAGCATGGACTCTACTGGTGCCCAAAGTTGAACAAACCGGAATTCAGAAGTCTTTTTAATCATGTTTTTAATAGCAGGACTTTTATTTTAGGCTTTTAATTTTTTAAAATACAGAGACTGCTGGTATTTGTGTTGCAGGTTTTACATTTCACTAATATCAATAAACTTTTATTAATTTAATTTGTGAAACAAAGACATGGATGTCTTTCGAGGAATAAATGGCACCGAGCTGAATTACTGTACATGCAATGTTATAAATTTCCAAAATGCACTTCCTTTTACTATAGGAGGAGGAAAGATCAGTGTCTTATTATTTGCATGATGCAATGCTTCTCTAATAATATATTCTCAGACACTGTAGATGGAACTGCCCCTTTAAGGGCGCCCCTGGCAACTCTTCCTCCCTCCCCCCAGCTTCCCCAGGCTGGGGTATGCATCTGAGCATCGCCCTAAGGATGCTTGATACTTGCACCATATGCCTAAGAGACATATATAAGGATATGATCTGCCTGGGGGACGACATGCTGTCTTTTTAAAGAGATGCTAGTTCCCTACACTAGTCAGACAGAGGGAAAAGAATGACATTTAAAAGACAGTGTATTGTTAAGTGATGACACAGCTCTCTCTCCTGCTGCTTTTCCTCCTTCAAGCAATGCAACAATCCCGCTAGAGTATACTGGACGTATCAGGCCTGCCATCACTCACCGGATTACCCACGGACAGCTCACTATGAGATTAATAATATCCGACTGTGACAGGCAGACGTTGCACTTAGCGCTCGTATCTGCTCGCTTAAAAAAATAATAAAAAGAAGGGACAATGTTACAACCACATGAATCGAATGTTACTTAGTATTTCACCAGTAAAAGTACATGGAGATATCCTCGAGTCATCAAGTACGCCCTGCGGATACAACTATTGCCCAACTACTTGGGCTACTCGTTTAAATCGACCTTGGAAGGATGAAGGGCTGAACCATCCCCAGCGGGAATTGAACCTGCAACCTTGATGTTTGCGCAAATTCTACAGTTGACGTCTCAGTCTGTTGAGCCATCTCGCGGTACGGTCGTGGGTGCCGTACTTCAGTCCATATTATTGAGCCGTTCTCATACTGGGTCTTTGGGATGGGCGAGTAGGCCCAAGAATTTCAGAAGACATTTATGTATAAGTAGCCATTCTGGGGTGCACATTTCTAAAAAGGGGCACAATCAGCAGGGACATCCCACTGGTTTCCTTGGTGAAAACGATACTTTTAGGACATAGACTTCATTGTCATTCATAACCCACAATACACTGGTCTTCAGACACTTTTGTCTTAGTCTGGGATAGGCCCAGGCGTTGGGGGGTCCTTAAGCTCGCTGTGCCCGCAGGATTATCAGGTGTACTGCTCTGACAAGGACTAAAAAAAGGCCATAAAGCTTCACCCAACAGCAGCACTTTCATTCTCTTCTAGTTTCTATGATGTACCATTCAAAAGATATACTATAGTCATTGTTCACAAAACCAATGAAATACGTGGGAGGGTGAATGCCCAATATAATGAACAGTTGACTGCATTTATGCATCGCACAGCATTTTGGAGAACTATCTTGTAACTATTGCATCCACGTGAACCCACATTCGTACCAAATTCGGTGCAAATTTTTTTTTTTTACCACTGTATTTTTCACCTATTATCCGTCCCTAGATATTCCAGTAACACATCAGGGTCATATTTCTCTACGGAGCGTATCAGGGAGAGAAAAAAAAAACAGAGTGGTAATGAACAGTGTGATGGAAAATCTCATTAATTTATTCAGTGCAGACAATGCCCTCGCCTCTCCACTAGTAATGAGGTGCAAGACCAGAGAGTGTGGTAGGACACTGCCACGGGGCATTGCATTAGCTCAAATCCCCAGTGAATGTTTATCTTTATACAAAGCAGAGAGGCTTGCAGAGAATGAGAATGCTACAGAAATAACGGCTCGCAGAAAATGAGGCATAACCACGCACTGGAGATGGGCAAAAATGTACAGAAATAATGCAAACAATACCTTTTTATGTGAGGCTTTTACAGACCTATCTGGGGTTGAAACACAAGGGTGTTAGTTGCCTCAAATCTCCCTACAAGATAAAAATATTTAAGGATTTGTGTTGGGATAAAATGAAGTTATGTTTAATTGAAAGCTGGGCATTTAAAATATAAGTGCTTTAATGAAAGAATATAAATAAAATAAGTTACTGAGTCTTGTTTGCCCTGTATAGCTTTATCAGGGGGCGGACATGTTTAGAATCTTTGCTCTGTATAGCTCTATCAGGGGCGGACATGTTGGCAAGAATCTTTGCTCTGTATAGCTCTATCAGGGGGCAGAATGTTTAGAATCTTTGCTCTGTGTAGCTCTATCAGGGAGCGGACATGTTGGTTAGAATCTTTGCTCTGTATAGCTCTATCAGGGGGCAGACATGTTTAGAATCTTTGCTCTGTATAGCTCTATCAGGGGGCGGACATGTTGTTTAGAATCTTTGCTCTGTATAGATCTATCAGGGGGCGGACATGTTGTTTAGAATCTTTGCTCTGTATAGCTCTATCAGGGGTGTACATGTTGTTTAGAATCTTTGTTCTGTATAGCTCTATCAGGGGCGGACATGTTGTTTAGAATCTTTGCTCTGTATAGCTCTATCAGGGGGCGGACATGTTGTTTAGAATCTTTGCTCTGTATAGCTCTATCAGGGGGCGGACATGTTTAGAATCTTTGCTCTGTATAGCTCTATCAGGGGGCGGACATGTTGTTTAGAATCTTTGCTCTGTATAGCTCTATCAGGAGGCGGACATGTTGTTTAGAATCTTTGCTCTGTATAGCTCTATCAGGGGGCGGACATGTTGTTTAGAATCTTTGCTCTGTATAGCTCTATCAGGGGTCTGACATGTTTAGAATCTTTGCTCTGTATAGCTCTATCAGGGGGCGGACATGTTGTTTAGAATCTTTGCTCTGTATAGCTCTATCAGGAGGCGGACATGTTGTTTAGAATCTTTGCTCTGTACAGCTCTATCAGGGGGCAGACGTGTTGTGTAGAATCTTTGCTCTGTATAGCTCTATCAGGGGATGGACATGTTGTTTAGAATCTTTGTTCTGTATAGCTCTATCAGGGGGCAGACATGTTGTTTAGAATCTTTGCTCTGTATAGCTCTATCAGGGGGCGGATATGTTGTTTAGAATCTTTGCTCTGTATAGCTCTATCAGGTGGCAGACATGTTGTTTAGAATCTTTGCTCTGTATAGCTCTATCAGGTGGCAGACATGTTGTTTAGAATCTTTGCTCTGTATAGCTCTATCAAGGGACAGACATGTTGTTTAGAATCTTTGCTCTGTATAGCTCTATCAGGGGACAGACATGTTGTTTAGAATCTTAATAAAGTAATATCTTTGTTCCTTTGACCCAAGATGACCCGCCCCGTTAGAGCTATACAGAGCAAAGGTACATTAATAAGGTACCTTACTTGTATTGTTTAATTAGAACACTTCTATTTAAAATGAAACAGTTGTCCTTTAAATGTGTCTGTGTAGTCTCCTGTTTGTGACATCATCTTGTGGCTTACTATGTAAATGAGCTGCTTTCAATGGGAAACTTGTCTTTGTAGATATATAGCCTAACGCACATTGTTTTTGCAGACCAGACTATATGAGCTGCCCGCATAACGCATGCTACAGAATCTAGCAAGTGTAGCAGAGAAGATTCGCCTTTCCTCTAATTTCTAAATTCTCAGTGTCCTCCACAGCTTCAGGTATAGTTTCAGAGAGACTGAATGCTGAAAGAAAAGAAACGTGACTGTGCATTTTAAAATCTACCCGAGCGTCCATGTGCATGCATTCAAAAACAACGGAGCAATAAAAGCGCTAAGAACAAGCAGAACTTTAAATCATGTCCTTTTTATGGCTACCATCAATATACGCCTTTTAATATTTGCAGGTCTACCATGATCCTGGGTACCTTGCCCACCTTATAAGAGTGCACCCAAAATGCAGGGTTGTTATTTTTCTTTTACTATATTAAATGACTTCTCTGTGTTTTTGAATGAGACTTTCTGTGAACTACCCTTCAAAAGATATTCCATATTTATTGTACACAAAAAAAAAAAAAAAGACTTGGGAGAAATAGTTTAGAGAATCTGGTGGTTTACTGAGCGGGTCAAGTGACCACTGGTCGCTCTTAGTGGTGTATTTGTGCGTAAATAACATGATGTAATTAAGTCTATGTAGAAAGAGCCGCGTACAATGGACAGCCTTGACGTAGGCCAGACTGGGAGTGCTGAAATCCAGTCCTCCTGGACCAAGGATTTATTTATCTCATCCCTCAAGGAATACGTTTTACACGATATTGCTCTTGTTATCTCCCCCCCCCCCCGGTTTGGTTGTTATGTGATATTAACATCGCAGCAACAGTATCACTGCTAGATGCATTGCACTCGCTAATTTCATGTTTTACATACGCCTCACCACCCAGCCACCAGGAACACGATCCGTGGTGGTTACCATGGAAACAAGCACAACAGGGTATCTCGGCCGGATGGGTTTTTACCGGAGGGCTTGCGAAGGTCTGGCGGCAAAGTTAGCGAATTAAAGGGAAACGATTTTTTTTTTAACCTCTTCCTGTGCGGACTGCTCAGCAGCTCCCCTTCAATAGAGAGGAGATGGACCATATTATTACTGTTATGGTTAATACCCTTGACCTGCCAACATATAGATCAGTTGTAGTGTGGACAATTACAATGTTTCCAGCCCTGCCCTACTTGATAACATGGTGGCGTTAGATCATAGCATTGTGACCATTAATAGGATTGTGGGTGAAATAGTAGCCCCAATATCACCCTCTACTGACGGCTTCCGGTGAGAGAAGGGCCTTAAATTTCGAGAACAAAAAAGAAATAAAAATGGCGGGGCTATTATAGACGTAGGAGTCGTCAGTTAAGGAGTGGGCGGAGCTAAGCATCACCCCCCTTTGCCCATTGACTCAACAACCAGTCATCGAACCAGAAGCACCCTGCGTTCAAACTGCAAGCCCCTAGCTATGGCCGTGACATCACTGCCCCTCAGGATACCCTAAAACCAGTTTCGCGCATGCGCAAAAGATGGGCTGGAGATAAAATCGAGGCAGGGATGGTGGGATGACCTTGAAAAAAAGGAAAGGAGAACTGGCCGCTTTATGCCCATAATGTTACAGTGTAACAAATCAAACGATGCCAGGACGCCACGGATCTTCAACAACAACAAAAAAAATCTACGGAGCCAATTTGTGCAGAGTATTTTTATATGGAGCGCGGTATCCCTGGCTCAATAAACGAACTGGCTTCTATATACACCTCCCTGGCTCCTAAAACATTTTGAATCCACATTAAAATGTTCTAAGTTACAATGCGGAGACGCTTGTAGAAAAGATCTGAACTCACAGATAATTATCTCAGCCTGTGCTCAGAGATCCAGCCAGGACATAGGATAGGTAGCAGGCTCAGCCCCTCGGTAAGCCCCAGATGTGACATGGTTAAATCCCTTTTGTACCAATTAGCCTGATTCCCATTAGCTGTCAGCAAAGACCCCGCCAGGATTGATTTGCATAGGATACTGATGTCTGCCGTCTCTCTCTCTCACTCTCTGGGGCCCCCAATTCCGCAGACTTCCCACGCGGCAAGAAATGTAATATTTTGATTTGTAATTTTAGGATCAAACAGGGGGAATTGGGAGGAATCACTGGTGTTCCTGATCCCACACGAAAATGCAAAGAAAAAAAATAATAAGATTATTTTCTGGATGCCGGCTCGGATTAGCACAGATTGCAATCGAGAAGTTGAAATCCAGATTTCTCAGTAACAAAAATACACCAGGTTTTGTATTCTTTACATTCATAGAAAAAAAATGTTTAGGTGATACAGTCCCTTCATTCTCTCCAGTCACAGTATAAGCCATGTTTAGGTGATACAGTCCCTTTATTCTATCCAGTCACAGTATAAGCCATGTTTAGGTGATACAGTCCCTTTATTCTCTCCAGTCACAGTATAAACCATGTTTAGGTGATACAGTCCCTTTATTCTCTCCAGTCACAGTATAAGCCATGTTTAGGTGATACAGTCCCTTTATTCTCTCCAGTCACAGTATAAGCAGTGTTTAAGTGATACAGTCCCTTTATTCTCTCCAGTCACAGTATAAGCAGTGTTTAGGTGATACAGTCCCTTTATTCTCTCCAGTCACAGTATAAGCAGTGTTTAGGTGATACAGTCCCTTTATTATCTCCAATCACAGTATAAGCCGTGTTTAGGTGATACAGTCCCTTTATTCTCTCCAGTCACAGTATAAGCAGTGTTTAGATGATACAGTCCCTTTATTCTCTCCAGTCACAGTATAAGCAGTGTTTAGATGATACAGTCCCTTTATTCTCTCCAGTCACAGTATAAGCCGTGTTTAGGTGATACAGTCCCTTTATTCTCTCCAGTCACAGTATAAGCAGTGTTTAGGTGATACAGTCCCTTTATTCTCTCCAGTCACAGTATAAGCCGTGTTTAGGTGATACAGTCCCTTTATTCTCTCCAGTCACAGTATAAGCCATGTTTAGGTGATACAGTCCCTTTATTCTCTACAGTCACAGTATAAGCCATGTTTAGGTGATACAGTCCCTTTATTCTCTCCAGTCACAGTATAAGCCGTGTTTAGATGATACAGTCCCTTTATTCTCTCCAGTCACAGTATAAGCCATGTTTAGGTGATACAGTCCCTTTATTCTCTACAGTCACAGTATAAGTGTGTTTAGGTGATACAGTCCCTTTATTCTCTCCAGTCACAGTATAAGCCGTGTTTAGGTGATACAGTCCCTTTATTCTCTCCAGTCACAGTATAAGCCATGTTTAGGTGATACAGTCCCTTTATTCTCTCCAGTCACAGTATAAGCCATGTTTAGGTGATACAGTCCCTTTATTCTCTCCAGTCACAGTATAAGCCGTGTTTAGGTGATACAGTCCCTTTATTCTCTACAGTCCCAGTATAAGCAGTGTTTAGGTGATACAGTCCCTTTACTCTCTACAGTCACAGTATAAGCCATGTTTAGGTGATACAGTCCCTTTATTCTCTCCAGTCACAGTATAAGCCATGTTTAGGTGATACAGTCCCTTTATTCTCTCCAGTCACAGTATAAGCAGTGTTTAGGTGATACAGTCCCTTTATTCTCTCCAGTCACAGTATAAGCCATGTTTAGGTGATACAGTCCCTTTATTCTCACCAGTCACACTATAAGCCATGTTTAGGTGATACAGTCCCTTTATTCTCTCCAGTCACAGTATAAGCCATGTTTAGGTGATACAGTCCCTTTATTCTCTACAGTCACAGTATAAGCCGTGTTTAGGTGTTACAGTCCCTTTATTCTCTCCAGTCACAGTATAAGCCATGTTTAGGTGATACAGTCCCTTTATTCTCTCCAGTCACAGTATAAGCCATGTTTAGGTGATACAGTCCTTTATTCTCTCCAGTCACAGTATAAGCAGTGTTTAGGTGATACAGTCCCTTTATTCTCTCCAGTCACAGTATAAGCCATGTTTAGGTGATACACTCCCTTTATTCTCTCCAGTCACAGTATAAGCCATGTTTAGGTGATACAGTCCCTTTATTCTCTCCAGTCACAGTATAAGCCATGTTTAGGTGATACAGTCCCTTTATTCTCTCCAGTCACAGTATAAGCCATGTTTAGGTGATACAGTCCCTTTACTCTCTCCAGTCACAGTATAAGCTGTGTTTAGGTGATACAGTCCCTTTACTCTCTACAGTCACAGTATAAGCTGTGTTTAGGTGATACAGTCCCTTTATTCTCTCCAGTCACAGTATAAGCCATGTTTAGGTGATACAGTCCCTTTATTCTCTCCAGTCACAGTATAAGCAGTGTTTAGGTGATACAGTCCCTTTATTCTCTCCAGTCTCAGTATGAGCAGTGTTTAGGTGATACAGTCCCTTTATTCTCTCCAGTCACAGTATAAGCCATGTTTAGGTGATACAGTCCCTTTATTCTCTACAGTCACAGTATAAGCCATGTTTAGGTGGTACAGTCCCTTTATTCTCTCCAGTCACAGTATAAGCCATGTTTAGGTGATACAGTCCCTTTATTCTCTCCAGTCACAGTATAAGCCATGTTTAGGTGGTACAGTCCCTTTATTCTCTCCAGTCACAGTATAAGCCATGTTTAGGTGATACAGTCCCTTTATTCTCTACAGTCACAGTATAAGCCATGTTTAGGTGGTACAGTCCCTTTATTCTCTCCAGTCACAGTATAAGCCATGTTTAGGTGATACAGTCCCTTTATTCTCTCCAGTCACGGTATAAGCAGTGTTTAGGGGATACAGTCCCTTTATTCTCTCCAGTGACAGTATAAGCCATGTTTAGGTGATACAGTCCCTTTATTCTCTCCAGTCACAGTATAAGCAGTGTTTAGGTGATACAGTCCCTTTATTCTCTCCAGTCACAGTATAAGCCATGTTTAGGTGATACAGTCCCTTTATTCTCTCCAGTCACAGTATAAGCCATGTTTAGGTGATGCAGTCCCTTTATTCTCTACAGTCACAGTATAAGCCATGTTTAGGTGATACAGTCCCTTTATTCTCTACAGTCACAGTATAAGCCATGTTTAGGTGATACAGTCCCTTTATTCTCTCCAGTCACAGTATAAGCTGTGTTTAGGTGATACAGTCCCTTTATTCTCTCCAGTCACAGTATAAGCCATGTTTAGGTGATACAGTCCCTTTATTCTCTCCAGTCACAGTATAAGCCATGTTTAGGTGATATAGTCCCTTTATTCTCTCCAGTCACAGTATAAGCCGTGTTTAGGTGATACAGTCCCTTTATTCTCTCCAGTCACAGTATAAGCCATGTTTAGGTGATACAGTCCCTTTATTCTCTCCAGTCACAGTATAAGCCATGTTTAGGTGATACAGTCCCTTTATTCTCTCCAGTCACAGTATAAGCCATGTTTAGGTGATACAGTCCCTTTATTCTCTCCAGTCACAGTATAAGCCATGTTTAGGTGATACAGTCCCTTTATTCTCTCCAGTCACAGTATAAGCAGTGTTTAGGTGATACAGTCCCTTTATTCTCTCCAGTGACAGTATAAGCCATGTTTAGGTGATACAGTCCCTTTATTCTCTCCAGTCACAGTATAAGCAGTGTTTAGGTGATACAGTCCCTTTATTCTCTCCAGTCACAGTATAAGCCATGTTTAGGTGATACAGTCCCTTTATTCTCTCCAGTCACAGTATAAGCCATGTTTAGGTGATGCAGTCCCTTTATTCTCTCCAGTCACAGTATAAGCCATGTTTAGGTGATACAGTCCCTTTATTCTCTACAGTCACAGTATAAGCCATGTTTAGGTGATACAGTCCCTTTATTCTCTCCAGTCACAGTATAAACTGTGTTTAGGTGATACAGCCCCTTTATTCTCTCCAGTCACAGTATAAGCCATGTTTAGGTGATATAGTCCCTTTATTCTCTCCAGTCACAGTATAAGCAGTGTTTAGGTGATACAGTCCCTTTATTCTCTCCAGTCACAGTATAAGCCATGTTTAGGTGATACAGTCCCTTTATTCTCTCCAGTCACAGTATAAGCCATGTTTAGGTGATACAGTCCCTTTATTCTCTCCAGTCACAGTATAAGCAGTGTTTAGGTGATACAGTCCCTTTATTCTCTCCAGTCACAGTATAAGCCATGTTTAGGTG
The DNA here is from genome assembly GCA_036172795.1 of Pelodytes ibericus. NCBI lineage: Eukaryota > Metazoa > Chordata > Amphibia > Anura > Pelodytidae > Pelodytes > Pelodytes ibericus. The sequence goes on from CM069864.1 coordinate 90,094,792, forward strand.
ATACAGTCCCTTTATTCTCTCCAGTCACAGTATAAGCAGTGTTTAGGTGATACAGTCCCTTTATTCTCTCCAGTCACAGTATAAGCCGTGTTTAGTGTTAGTAATCTTTACCTGGCAAGAGGAAGTCAATGAAAATCATAAACTCGTGCCCTTCGGTGTTACAAGAAGCAGAGATACAGTTTTTCAGGTGACAAGTCAAATAACGAGCCAGATTATCACTGAATTCAAAAGCAGAAGTGAGACGTAGTTCACAAGGCCATGAGATACTAATATACCGACCGACAGCTGCCCTTAGAAAGCAGTATTCAGTATTATAGGTTTCTAGTAATTCTCCAGACAAGCCAGTGTGAATCATTCTGAGGTCGACAAAATGACTACCATTAAGCTGGATAATAGTAACATCCCCTGGATTGTGGGCCTTAGTTAATATACCCAAGACATGCTTGGAAATAATATGATATCTCATAAAACATATCAGCGTGGGCCTCACCACCATCCACAACCTAGAGAATTGGGGAACTTTGTAGGGATTTAGAAGGCAAAAAAAATCAATTCAGGAGCCAGCCCAGTTATTAAATAGAATTCTAAGTAAAACTAGCAAATAAGTTAGTAGCCAGAAGAAGGCCTTTTAGGAGACCGGATTCTCTGGGTATCTTTAGCCCTGCTCTGTAGGATGCCCTTGTACCAATATGTCATATTTACATGTTTAATTGTGTCACATTGTTCCCTTCTCTAATAATGAGGAGCACTGTCCTCCACGTGTGTAATATTTTTTTTAACTGGCTTTGTATGTACGTTACGATAAAACAAACAAACAAAAATCTAAACGATAACATGTGTTACATTGTAATGCAGCCTGGACAAACGGGAGATTAGAAAACATAATGGGGATTACTTCTAAAAAGCTAATTCAAGGGCTAAAAGGTCTAAACGTTCCATTGGCATCCATAGTAACTGCTCCATTTTCAGAATGTTGCCCACAATAGTTACTATATTCTTCCGAAATGTATCATTTGAGACGTCCGCGAGGTGGATCAGTTGGATAGTTCCCACGTAGGACAAACCCAGCCCAAGGCCAAGAAATAAAATGTTTGCCCAATAAATGTGTTTGCACAAGGGGCGGGCTGGTTAATATCCCCACACACTTTTAGTTAGAGTATCCTGCAAGATGAACCAGCTGGGTTGGACCTCAGACATATGCCGAATCTAAAACCCCATTCAACGGACCCAACTGACCGTGCCGGCCGTCTGGGTGTGTTCACCAGAGGATCCCCGGGGGCCCTGTCTGGCAGGCCTGCTCCTTATAACCCAAACCTTTTCATTTCTAATAGCGCCTAATCAAATTATTCATGTAGCCATTTGTACCAAACGTCTCCTTTATTCTGCGCCCAGCTGAGATTTGTGTTTTTTTTTTTGTTTTATTCTGGTAATGAGCACAATATAAATCCACCTCCATGCTATATAGAGAATAAAATCTGATTTACGGCCACAAATTCCCCCCAGAGAACTGACAAGGGAGACAAAAAGATGAACTCCGTAATGCTAGCGAGGGACCGTACTACACGCTGGGGATTACGCCCCCATCTCTAAACACCATAAAACACAAAAATACAAATTACTGGAAGCTAAAGTGGACCATTGCATCTCCCACCAGAATGAGGAAGGATGTGCAGGGGCTATGTACCCTGACTAATGATCTACTGCTTATCTGTAATATGCAATACAGCTAGAGAGGTGTAATATGCAATACAGCTAGAGACGTGTAATACAGCTAGAGAGGTGTAATACGCAATACAGCTAGAGAGGTGGAATACATGATACAGCTAGAGAGGTGGAATACAGCTAGAGAGGTGTAATATACAATACAGATAGAGAGGTGTAATATGCAATACAGCTAGAGAGGTGTAATACAGCTAGAGAGGTGTAATATACAATACAGCTAGAGAGGTTTTATACACGATACAGCTAGAGAGGTGTAATACACGATACAGCTAGACAGGTGTAATACACGATTACACGTATCATGTATAATATAGCTAGAGCGGTATAATGTATAATATAGCTAGAGCGGTATCATGTATAATATAGCTAGAGCGGTATAATATATAATATAGCTAGAGCGGTATAATGTATAATATAGCTAGAGCGGTATAATATATAATATAGCTAGAGCGGTATAATGTATAATATAGCTAGAGCGGTATCATGTATAATATAGCTAGAGCGGTATAATGTATAATATAGCTAGAGCGGTATAATGTATAATATAGCTAGAGCGGTATAATATATAATATAGCTAGAGCGGTATAATGTATAATATAGCTAGAGCGGTATCATGTATAATATAGCTAGAGCGGTATAATGTATAATATAGCTAGAGCGGTATAATATATAATATAGCTAGAGCGGTATCATGTATAATATAGCTAGAGCGGTATCATGTATAATATAGCTAGAGCGGTATCATGTATAATATAGCTAGAGCGGTATCATGTATAATATAGCTAGAGCGGTATAATGTATAATATAGCTTGAGCGGTATAATGTATAATATAGCTAGAGCGGTATAATGTATAATATAGCTAGAGCGGTATAATGTATAATATAGCTTGAGCGGTATAATGTATAATATAGCTAGAGCGGTATAATGTATAATATAGCTAGAGCGGTATAATGTATAATATAGCTAGAGCGGTATCATGTATAATATAGCTAGAGCGGTATAATGTATAATATAGCTAGAGCGGTATCATGTATAATATAGCTAGAGCGGTATCATGTATAATATAGCTAGAGCGGTATAATGTATAATATAGCTTGAGCGGTATAATGTATAATATAGCTAGAGCGGTATCATGTATAATATAGCTAGAGCAGTATCATGTACAATATAGCTAGAGCGGTATAATGTATAATATAGCTAGAGCGGTATCATGTATAATATAGCTAGAGCGGTATAATGTATAATATAGCTTGAGCGGTATAATGTATAATATAGCTAGAGCGGTATCATGTATAATATAGCTAGAGCGGTATAATGTATAATATAGCTTGAGCGGTATAATGTATAATATAGCTAGAGCGGTATAATGTATAATATAGCTAGAGCGGTATAATGTATAATATAGCTAGAGCGGTATAATGTATAATATAGCTAGAGCGGTATAATGTATAATATAGCTAGAGCAGTATACTGTATAATATAGCTAGAGCGGTATAATGTATAATATAGCTAGGGGGGTATAATGTATAATATAGCTAGGGGGGTATAATGTATAATATAGCTAGAGCAGTATAATGTATAATATAGCTAGAGCGGTATAATGTACAATATAGCAAGAGCGGTATAATGTACAATATAGCTAGAGCGGTATAATGTACAATATAGCTAGAGCGGTATAATGTACAATATAGCTAGAGCGGTATTATATATAATATAGCTAGAGCGGTATAATATATAATATAGCTAGAGCGGTATAATGTATAATATAGCTAGAGCGGTATAATGTATAATATAGCTAGAGCGGTATAATGTATAATATAGCTAGAGCGGTATAATTTATAATATAGCTAGAGCGGTATAATGTATAATATAGCTAGAGCGGTATAATGTATAATATAGCTAGAGCGGTATAATATAAAATATAGCTAGAGCGGTATAATGTACAATATAGCTAGAGCGGTATAATATAAAATATAGCTAGAGCGGTATAATGTACAATATAGCTAGAGCGGTATAATATATAATATAGCTAGAGCGGTATAATGTATAATATAGCTAGAGCGGTATAATATATAATATAGCTAGAGCGGTATAATGTATAATATAGCTAGAGCGGTATAATCTATGGCTCTTATAAAGATGGTGGCTGAGTTGTCAATGCACAGACCACATGAAGCCTGGCTTTGTATAGGTCATGTCTATAGGTCATGTGTATAGGTCATGGCATCCAGAAGTGCTGGCTTTAATTTGTGCTGCTTTTCGAGGCTTTTTTGCCTGATTTCTGTTCATTTAGCACAATATTGCCCATTTCTTTAAACTATTTTCACCCAGGAATGTCTCAGAAATCAGTCTGTCGCCCTGCCTCGCGCTTCCAAGTGAAGAGAGCCGGAGGGTAGGATCTGTCAGCCAGTTTCGGTGAGACAGGATCAGCTGTAGCATCTGTCTCTTTGTGTTATACAGAGGCATCTCCCAGACCTTCATAGCGAGTGAGAAGTGCTGCTTACCCCTGAGCCAGAGAGGGCATCCTGTAATGTATAGACTGAATACCCACTGCAGCTAACATACTCAGCTCTCTGAAGCACCAAACACTTCAGTAGGGCAGTGGATACTTTGCATGAATTGTCAATGCATGAACACAGGTGAGAAAAAAGTCTGGGATGAAGTCCAAGTATTTCACATTGTTAAAACCAATTTTAACTCCACAACAGGAAAAAATACTAAATCAGGTTTCAGATGTATATGACTGCAGGACTGAATAAATCCATTACACAAAACTCACCTGTGTTAAAGCAGGGGATGTGCTACTGATTTTTATCTGGATTTTTAATCCCTCCAGAAACCTTGGATTCTGGCCTGCCAGGGATCTAGACTGGAACAACCCATATGGGAGTATATATTATCATATATTACCTGCTCTGGAACTCAACTTTGACTATGAATACTAAAGGAAGGGAATTAAAAAGCAACAAGGGTTAAATTCATAGCTCCCGCCCTCTCTGACAGGCAGAGAGTTAATACATGGAGTCTCTGGTTAATGTAGAGGATAATACAGACTCTCCACATCTTAAGGGACTCTCCTGGGATTCCCAGCCGGCTAGACCATTAACCTCTTCACTGCCCGGATCAACCACAACAACGCTCTCGCCTTTAACCCTTTCACAACCCGCTTGGTAAGCAGAACAAGGGAATACTCCAAAAAAAAAAAAAATGTTTTTAAAAATCTATACTTTAAAAGATTTATTTATCATTTCTGACGGTTTATTTTCAGAGGAGCACACCTTCTGCACAGGGCCTTGTTACATAAAGGGAATCAACACAGTAAAGGAAGAGAGTATATTTAAAAGAAGAAAAACTACCACAACTAGAGGACATAGTCTGAAATTAGAGGGGCAACGATTTAAACGTAATATCAGGAAGTATTACTTTACTGAGAGGGTAGTGGATGTATGGAATAGTCTTCCAGTAGACGTGGTAGAGGTTAATACAGTGAAGGAGTTTAAGCATGCATGGGATAGGTATAAGGCTATCCTAGATATAAGATAAGGTCAGGGACTAATGAAAGTATTACTTTACTGAGAGGGTAGTGGATGCATGGAATAGTCTTCCAGTAGAAGTGGTAGAGGTTAATACAGTGAAGGAGTTTAAGCATGCGTGGGATAGGTATAAGGCTATCCTAGATATAAGATAAGGCCAGGGACTAATGAAAGTATTACTTTACTGAGAGGGTAGTGGATGTATGGAATAGCCTTCCAGCAGAAGTGGTAGAGGTTAATACAGTGGAGGAGTTTAAGCATGCGTGGGATAGGTATAAGGCTATCCTAGATATAAGATAATGCCAGGGACTAATGAAAGTATTATATTACTGAGAGGGTAATGGATGCATGGAATAGTCTTCCAGTAGAAGTGGTAGAGGTTAATACAGTGAAGGAGTTTAAGCATGCATGGGATAGGTATAAGGCTATCCTAGATATAAGATAAGGCCAGGGACTAATGAAAGTATTACATTACTGAGAGGGTAGTGGATGTATGGAATAGTCTTCCAGTAGAAGTGGTAGAGGTTAATACAGTGAAGGAGTTTAAGCATGCATGGGATAGGTATAAGGCTATCCTAGATATAGGATAAGGTCAGGGACTTATGAAAGTATTACATTACTGAGAGGGTAGTGGGTGCATGGAATAGTCTTCCAGTAGAAGTGGTAGAGGTTAATACAGTGAAGGAGTTTAAGCATGCATGGGATAGGTATAAGGCTATCCTAGATATAAGATAAGGCCAGGGACTAATGAAAGTATTACTTTACTGAGAGGGTAGTGGATGTATGGAATGGCCTTCCAGTAGAAGTGGTAGAGATAAACACAATCAAGGATTTTAAGCATGCGTCGGATAGACACAAGGCTATCCTAGCTATAAGACCGGGAACGGGGGACTAATAAAAGTACTAAAAAAAAAAATTGGGCAGACTAGATGGACCGAATGGTTCTTATCTGCCGACACATTCTATGTTTCTATGTTACAATTTAAACATATGGCTTTCTGCCCTATATACCTCCAGATTCTAATTATACATGGCCCCTGTATGCATAGTTGCCAACATTGGCCATGTTTCCAGGGACACATATTTGTTCCCCATGCTGCAGAAAGAGCATGCAAAGTGCAGCCTGGCTGTATGTAGGATGCATATACGCACAGACACAATCCAATTAATTAATCAGGGTGGAGATCTCATAGGACCTACCATGATTAATTAATTGGATTGTGTCTGTGTGTATATCCATCCTTCATACTGCCGGGCTGCATTTTGCATGCTCTTTCTGCGGCATGTGGAACAAATATGTGTCCCTGGAAACATGGCCGATGTTGGCAACTATGTGTATGCAAATTCCATTTCTCACTTGTGAATGTTGCAGGATATAAATCAATGTTCGCTAGCTGATCTTTCTTTGCTCAACCCATATCTTGCCACACATTCATTTTATAACGAATGCCTTACAATATTTTTTTTTTTACTGTGAATGTAGTGAGAATAAAAAAAAATGATTAAAAATGTTCTATACATTGTGTTACTAGAATTGCAAGCAAATCACTAAATTGGGAGAAACGTGTCTGTGGAGTCGACTGTTTATGACATCACCTGTGGCACGCCCTGCAGATTTCACCACTTTTCCCATTTGCATACCGTGCCTCAGGTGATGTCATTAACAGATGACAAATTTTTCTCCTATCTTAGTGATTTGTTTGCAAATTTGGAGTGAAAGAGTAGGTAGTGAGTTGTGGTTATATGTGCTCTAACAAACCAAGTAAACAAAAGATCCATGGCCTGCGTAAGAGGTATTTGTAAATACTTCTTTCCGCCAGATACTGATGAAGACCATCAGTTTAATTTTTCCCTGGACAAACCGAATCCCCATGGAGTCTATCAGCATATGTGCAGGAATCGGATGTACGATATAAATAGATGATTTATGGACCTTGGGTGTTTATTGTTCTCCATTTCATTATTGTCCACACAAGCTGACCAGTTATCTGCCCTTCTCACCAGAAGCGGTTCTTCTCGACCGCCATCAGTGTATGAGTTCCATGCCAGAGTCCAGTAAAAACATGTCCTCCGCGGTGTATGACTCGCTAACCTCTCATAGGTTCCTCAATAAAAAACAACTTTCAATTTAGAAGCATATGGTTGTAGCAATCATTCCTCCAAGTCCTCGGTAAAATGTCTACCAATAACTGGTGGGAGAATATAATAATATCATGAAAGAGAAGATTTGCCATACGTTATTTGTTTCAAAATAATTTGGCACCTTAGTCTGTTCAACCTCTATCTCCCTAGGACTGTAGGTTCTAGGGAACCCAAGGCATCCATAGAACATGGTCTTGGGTGGCCTAGAACCTTAAGTCCGACAACGACCTTCACAAGGTTATGGTGTATCAACGACTGTAAATCGTGGACTGGTCTCCACGTCATCAACACAACATACTCAGAACAGACAAGTCAAATATCCACTAATTAATAATACACACTAGACAAGTACGAGCAGGTATGTTGAAAGGAGGAGGGAAAGGGGGTGTACGACCGACTGAGATGGGAAACCACAAAGCATGAGCTATTATAGACCACTCTGTAAGAACGTCTCCAGGCCCATCAGTAGTCTCTGACGGGCCTGCGTATTACTGTACGCACCTGCCAATAAAGCTATGGCATTTTTATCCTGAGAGCTGGTAGAGTCACAAAAAGGTTTGAGTGCAACCCCCGACTAGGGTAGTAACAAGTTGCATGGAGAACACAGCCTCAGGCTTGGCTAAAGCCACAAATGGGGGAGTGTTGGACCCAGAGAGGCGAATGTCAAAGTGGCCCCAGTAACAGAAGCACTATTGAGAAGTGGCTGGCATTTAGGAGAGGTGTCGAATGGAAAAAATGAATGGGAACACTGTTTGCAGAACTGATTAGGATTCTCTAACCTCTACTGGGGATCCAGCCCACGCTATTCCCCCCCCCCCCCCCCCCCTTGTCTTGCAAGGCCGTGTGCACATTCATTTTTTAGGGCACCAAAGGTGAAGTGGCAAGGGTGCAGGGGGAGTACAACACATAATAGTAACCCCTTCACTGCTCTATGGTGCAACAAAAAAAATCCGAAATAGCTACCATGGACTCCGAGAGACTTTAGAGATGAATTAATTAAACACTGCGTTGAATTCTTGGCTGGGAAATGACTCATTTTAACCAAGGGTTGAAGTAGTTTAAAGACAGTGGATTCAGCAGTAAATGCAACATACAAATGCAATATTAACATTAACAAAGAAATTATAAGAGGAAGGAAAAGGCGTAAAAATCAATCTGCAAAGCGCTCTGCCCTACAGAAAATGGGAATTGCCCTTTAAGATGTTCAGCCTGGTCTTGGATCACAAGGCATGTGCGATAGGGTGGTGTAACACACTAATTGTGATCTTTCTGGATCTCAGGGCTCGAGCAGCCAATTCGCGAATCGATTCCAGTTTCGGAGGAAGCCTTAACCCTCTGTGTCCCTAGCATGGCGCTTAATGTTTCCAAACAAGCCTTGATTCATTAAAGGGTTTGCAAAGAGATGGGAGATACAATCAGGCCTGTCCCTCGGAGCGTGTCCCTGCCCGTCCTGTTATCTGGCACAAGTGCCACACGTGGGTTTCCTGATCAATCCACTGCTACTAAAAACCCTGATGTGATCAGATTCCGCATTTAACACTCAAATGATACATCTTCAGTTGTATCCCTGTCAAAGCCTCGCTGATTTTAATTAACGTTTAACCTTTTTACATTGCCGGAAGCCGGCCATCCATAAATGCAGTACTTTTAGCAGGTCTACCGCTACTGTAACTAGATAACGTCCAAATTTCTCCTTGATCTTGCAATTAGACTATCACCAGCTTTAAAAAAAAAAAAAAAAAAAAGTGGCGAAACGCGTTGCCACTGAATTATTTCACTTTATAAATGTACCACTTCTCTATCAGTCACACATATTAAAACCACTTCTGAAGTAGACATAGGTACCATATTTAAGGGAAAGGATGATGCTGCAAAAGTACTAGCAGATGTGTTACTGAGTATGTGTTGTCTGCTACTGCTTAATCTTCCTATAGAACCCCGAACGGGCGCACTGAGAAATGCGATGTAATTAACTTTTGCAGCAACTAAACATTTCACAGGAGATCAGACATGTGGTTCCCTGTAGGGTACAAAGAAAATGGAAAAAGAGATGAGTTGGAGCGGCTGGATTAGCTAGCAAACAGTTGTAGTTAAACGTCCACCTGATCTCAAGTAAAGCTGGCCTTAAAACACAGACAGTTTGGGAAGACACAATAAATGGACTCGTTTCAAGTCTTGGCTCTCTCATGCCTTCAAAATCCAAAATAGTGTCTTTAATTCGGGGCTCCTAAAATCCCTACTACCGGCACCAAACTACTAATAGTCTTCCTATTCGTTCCTACCCCAGTGTATTTTTGATAAGCTTTATTGATTCACTGATTACCATGATCCTTAAAATTTTTTTAAAACCCACCACCCGTCTGGCAATTAAAGGGACAGTACACCCTAAAAAAAAAAATGCTTTATCTTTGGATGGAGAGAATAAAACATGATTGTAAAAGATCTATCCATTGCAAATAAATGCCTAAAACCAAGAGAAATTTTCTTTTTAAATACTTCTGTGGAGTCTCCGGTTTATGACATCACCGGTGACTTGATATGCAAATGACACATTTCCCATTGAAAAGCAGTTCATTTGCATATCAGGCCACAGGTGATGTCATAAGCAGGCGACTCCACAGACACCTTTTTAAACACATTTTTCTCCTAAATTTTGGCATTTGTTTGCAATTCTGCTGACACAACGTATAGATCATTTAACCTCTCCATTTGGGGGATACAGTCCCTTTAAATCTACTTGGCTCCTGTGTATGTGGAGCAAGGAACAGTCAAGGTAGGAGATGATGTAACAGACTGTAGTTTCGTGTATTGTTCTCCCAAAGGTACTTTCCAGTCTGCACTCTGAGGATGTAATGGTTACCAGGGCTGGGAGTCTAGATATTTATTACCTAATGTCTATAGTTAGCCTGTGTATTTACATAGCTGCAGCTCAGCAATGTGTGAGACATACCAAGATTATTTGGAAGAGATTACAGTCAAATAAATAAACAGACTGTGAAAATATAGTGTAACCCCTTATAAACTCGTAGCTACTAGGGATGGGGGCTTGATAATCATGTATCACTCAGAGTGGACCAATATATGTTCACACATCCCCTATGCATTTAGGAAAGTGTGCTGCATTATTATGTATGGTTCAACCCCTGACTGTATATTAGAAATTCTGATAGTACAGCTGTATGCTCAGTGCTGCTCCCATTAAAGGGACAGTATCACCTAAACATTGTTTTTTACTGTGCATGTAGAGGATAAAAAATGATTGAAAATGATCTATACATTGTGTGAGCAGATTTGAAAAATGTAGGCATTTGCTGGTAAATTTGCTAACACAATGTATTTATATTTTCAATCATTTGTTATTTTCTACATTCAGAGTAAAAACAGTATTTTGGTGATGCAGTCCCTTTAAGTCTTCTTGTAACATAGAAGCACAAGTTTAGTAAAAAAAAAAAGTTTATTGTCCCTTTAAGAAGTAAGAATTTCTACGGCTTTAATATATATATATTTTTAGAGGCTGTACCTTTAAGCACAGAAGCCGCCATCTGTTTTATAGAAGGGAGTGACAGCTGGAATGCCTGCTGGAATTCAAGAAGTCAGAAACCAGCGACTTACACTGTAAGTCAAGAAATAGACAACCGGTCCCCATCACTCATTCCATGGGAGTGGATGGCACCAAGCCAACATCCTCCCACATCCTCATCTGGATCCAGGATGAAGAGGACAGCCAGAAGAGTGAATTACTGGTGAACTCACTGAAAAAAAAGTGTCATCATCATCAGCAGACAGACAGCCGAAGATCAAAGAAGACCTCCAGCCTCCAAAATATAGGCAAGGAAAAGGAAGCCTGGCTTATCATGGAAAACACTCATTCTGTGTTCATTATGCATTATTAATGTAATACAGGGGGAGCATTGGGCCCAATAGGGATAACAGACTATGATGTCTTAAAGGACATCTGTAGGCAAATAAATGAGGTCATGTTTCATTGAAAGATTATATCAGGTATTTTGAATAAAAATGCTTAAAGAATAGAAATACGGTACCTTATTGAGTTGGTTTTTTTTTTGCTCCATCAGGGGGCGGACATGTTGTTTAGAATGTTGGGTGAGATCTTCCTTCATCTTGGTCCGTATGAAGAAAGATATGACAGATATGGCCCAGCGTTCTAAACAACATGTCCGCCCCCTGATAAGAGCTGCATGGAGCATTGAGAGCTCAATAAGGTACATTTCTATTTTAATGTTAACACTTGATACATTCTTTCAACCAAAACAGAAATGCATTTTTTGACTACCTTTGTCCTTTAAACCTCTTTCGACACATGGTTACCCCATGAAGCTTTCCACCTTTTAAACCAGTTGCCCATCTTGAAATCCCCCCCAAGCCATTGTGCTGCCAATCCTACACCCTGAACCCTATCCCCCCTCCCCTCCCCTGCTCGTCTCTCCTTTCCCAAGTCCCTTAATGCATCTTTAATGCTGAGATGTATCGGTGATGTTCGAAAGTTAATGGAATCCCTGGTTTGCTCATTCAGTGGAGATTGAAGTCTGAAATCCCCATGTATCCATGCATTTATGAATGAGGACGGATGAGTGTGCATAGCAAGCCGTGGGATTACTCGGTGTCCAGACACTACAAATAGTAGAGCAGCAGAATAGCCTGCCACCGGCGGATCGATTAGGACCCATCCCCACAGGACAAGAGTTAAGTACTGAAGAGGTTGTTGGAGGCACTATTAAAAGATGAGGCTTGTCTATTTACAACGCTGTTTAATATTTACTGGAGTATTCATTAGGGCTTGGTTTTGTCTACAGCAATGGGACAAATTCACATCATAAAAGACCCCCGCAGGCTTCTCCACTTGGACCAGACCTACAAGTTGGTATCTGGGTTTTAAAGTGTTCAAAGTTTTAACTTTTAGAGTTTCCCAGTTCAGTTCTGGTCCTTTTGCATACTACCCTTGCATACCCCCCAACTTCTGTCCCGGGCGTATCAGGATGCCGGGGGGGGGGCCAGAGATTGGGAGGCTGAGTGTCAGCACTGTGCCTTCCTGTATTCTTCTATTTTCACAGAAGTGGCTAGGAGAAGGGGCAACTGTGCGGAATCCCTGACGACCCAAAAATGTGCATTGGGCTTCCCCACATATTGCTATGGGAGCATTCCAATTGGCTCCCAGGAGATTTTATTTTTTATTTAGAAAGTAGTTTTACCAGGAAGAATACATTGAGATTTCTCTCGTTTTCAAGTATGTCCTGGGGACCCAGTCCAGAATGGAGTTACACAGTGTTACACATTTAACAGTAGATGAAAAAAAATACATACGTATATTAAACAAGTTGGAAGGAATTTACGTAGCGCTTGGTACGAGGTAGAGGGGATGCCTATTTTTTTCCATAGACCTGGGTATGGTGGGAAGATTAATTACCAGGAGGAGATCTGCACAAAAACTTAAATTAAAAAAAAATTTAAAAAAAATTCTACGAAGAACAGCATATTTCAAATATCACTTTTAATAATCATGTTTTTGATCATTTCAGTCTGTAATGATCCTTTTAATCCTGATATTCCAACATGGAACGAGGATTGGATTGTGATGAGAGCCCAGTATATCCTCGGTCCACACGGGGTTAACAATCCCAGTTGTCAGCGACAATGCAAAAGTCAATAAACCAAGGCGGAATTGAAGGAGAAAGGAAGTATCCAGAGTAGCTTTATCTGATGGCCAGGTTGGATTAAGTGATCTTTTTTTCTACTGAGTTATTACGCCACATATCATGATGCTGCTACGGGAGAATAGACCACAAGGTGAAGGCGGGGAATTATTAGTTAATACCGTTCGTCTTTCGGAATACAATAGAGGTGCAATGAACTAGTGAGAAGAAGATGTATTGCCCACAGCCAGGTCCCCTTTAGTAATCGCTAAAGACTTGAGGGTCTTGAATGTTTTTGCCAATGCCCACCGACATCGGGAAGTGGACAAAATTATTGGCGGAGGAGAGGAGGGATTGATTTTAAAAATCCGTGAAGCATGGGGATTTTTTTTTTTGCTAAAAACCCAACTTGGTTTTGGTTCCAATGGTTCGAAAAGTACAGAGATGACTCTCCCACCACTCGACTAGAAGATCTAATGCTAGTTAGTCAAGGGCAACACCAGGGTTAATAAATAGCACGGCACAGAAGGGTTAATAGAAAGTGAAGCTTGATATGATCCAGTGTTGCAAGCAGCATAAGATGGAGAAAGAGCTGTAAAGGTCAGGTAACCGGGAACGGAGATAAAGGTCTAAGGATACACTAAAAGGTCAGACTTTCAGGTATGATCAGATCAATGAATCGCCAGCGACACAATAACAAGGCTGACAAAAGTCCATGGTCAAAGACAAACCACAAACAACTAAAACCGTGCTGGGTTTTGTTTAGCCAGATCTCCATGCAGAAGTACGCGTAGCTGGTCCAAGCAACGGTAAAGCTGCTACTCCCGACGGAGTACCAGCCATGGTAAGCCAAGCTGGGCCAGGGAACAGGAGGAGGCGGCGTAATACCCACAAGACACAAGGTATCCTCTACCTTCCAAGATAACTGGGCGCAATAACCTGAATTTCTGTTTAATCCAAGAGTAAACATTTTAAATAGGAATACTTTAATGGAAAAAAATAAATAAGGTACCTTACTGAGCCCTCTTAGCTCTTTAGACCCAAGATGTCAGCCCCCTGATAGAGCAATACAAAAGCAAAAATACTTGGTATCCTGTCCTGTTAAAGCATTTCTTTTAATTAAACATAACTTCATTTTTTTTTTTTGCCAAATTTTTAATACACTTTTGTACATGGGAAATTAGGTAGCGTTTTGAGGAGCCCAAGGCTTGTGATCTGTATTCAGCTATTAGTCAGTGGCCAAAAACATCTACTTGTTTGTCCAGGAGTGGGGATGGTCATGGGGAGGGTGGAATTGATTTTGTGTGCGGAGTTTTAAAAGCTATCCGTCATTCTGGAAATCTGACACAACCTTTTAGCTCAAACTGATGAATCCTACGGGGGGAAAAACAAAAGCAAATTTATAAACTCCAGAGAGAAGTATTGACATTATACAGATAGCATGCTGTCCGCTCAAATCAATTTTCCTTCCTCTGCAATCAGGGCCCCCTGTCCCTGGCTGCGCTGGGGAGAAATACTGAGCTTAATGAGTTCTGAGATTGAGCTTTCCTGAGAGTAACAATATCAGATAAAGGCTTCTTACAGGTGAGAGGGTCTTCAGAAAGACTGCGAAACGCGTTGCCAGGATTCAGAGGGTAACACTAAGCGATCTGTTTCCAAGCTTCAGATTAATAAAGATTGAAGTTGTACTGGCTCGTTTTTACCTTTCAACATCAGTTCTCAAGAAACCACAAATTACAAAAGTCGTGAGGTTAGGGGGGGGGACAGAAATGGAGCAGCAGGCAATGCACGGACCTGAAAATGTATTGCGCCGCTCAGTTAATTCGGCGCGAAACGGTACGGAAATAAGTGGTTGCATTGAATAGCCTTCCAGCAGAAGTGGTAGAGTTCAAGGCTAGCCTCAATATAAGATCTTTAGAAAAAATCATTAAAACAAAGTCCCCTCAAATTGGATGTCCTTATCTAGGGTTTTATGTGTGTGAGAGTCTCCTTTCACCTTACTGGATATGGTATTTTAGCCATAATAGTAACTGTATACGTTCTATGGAGGACTTTGCCTATTAAAGCTTATCACAGCATTATATTTGGCACTTAACTTGGCTACTGCCCCTTTGTTTATACCCCTTGGATATACGCACAGCAGATATTTTGCACTATATTGTACTTTACTCATTATATTGGGGTCGTTTTGTTTTTTTCAACAAATATATGTTTTGAGATTGAACTGATTTGAATGGTTCTTATATTCAATTGCTTTATATACGTTAATTTATTCATTGGTGATTTCAGTGTATATGTATATATATTTATATATATTTATGCACTAATATAGGCATTGTTTATTATTGCATATTTATATGTCCACACTGTGATCTTGGGTTCCCATTGTGTTTCCTATTACAGATCTAGTATCCTGCAGGTTTGCTTGGTAAGGCAGTGTCCCCCAATCTCTCTAACCCTGTATACCCCCAGACCTCATGCATTGATGAGCTACTGTGGTTCCTTTGCCACTGATGCTACACACCCGGTTCCTGATCATCTCAAGCATTTCCTGCCTTTCTTTCCTGTATTGGTGACCTTCACGACCTTGACATGACGCCGGGTCAGCTTGCTGCTATCTGCCCTGACCCCTCGGACTGTTTTGGTCTCGTCATTCGGGGGGCAGCACTAGTGCCAACCTCGGGGTCCGCGTGTTCGATATGTAAGCACTATCAGGTTTGCAGCTCCTACCGATCCTCCCACTCAGCTCTCCCGATGCACAACAATCAAAGTGTCTCAAAGGAGAACTGCGCTTGCAATGTGCACACATAACCCACCGGCACCGCGTCCAGAATCCTGGAAACACATCTTAGATTGCTTGGTTTAGAGAAGGCACTTGCCACTCACGTCTGTTGGGGTCCAGAGGTGAAGACAGTCTCTCCGTGGGAGAGAGACACCCTTGTTTGACACAATCAATAGAGGGTCCATTCTACAAAAAACAAGAGTCTCACTGTTCTAGCAAACAGAGACGACTGAATTATTTTGCCTGCTGCCCAGCAGAAGCTGTCGGTCAGATGATAAAACGTTTGCATCTTAAATAGTAGATTTTATCCTTATAGCAGAATACCTCCCATATAGCTTGCTCTGTAATGGAACATACCGAAACATCATGTGTACGAGCCGTGTATGGTACAGATCACCATTTATACCTGCACGCATGTATACATCATACCTGTAACACTGTAAGACTATCGTAGAGAATTGTGAGATGATACACAGGACCATGGTGCATAACTTCGGCACTGTAGATGTTTGGCATACATCACATAAATCTCAGCCATCCTTTAAAACCAGTCTATATGCTGCGTTGATTATTGCCTTGTTTGAAAGACGATTGAACAAACTTAACATTACCGGACACTTTTTATTTACGGATCAGTGGGCATTGTTTATCATTTACCTTCCCCTGCACAGTGGTCCTAGAGACCATCCTGGTCTTATATGCCTGCGCTTGGACCGCTGGCTTGTATACTGTTTATATCGCCTGCCAACTGACCCCTCCCTGGCTTGTATGCTGCTTATATTGCCTGCCAACTGACCCCTCCCTGGCTTGTATGCTGCTTATACAGCCTGCCAACTGACCCCTCCCTGGCTTGTATGCTGCTTATACAGCCTGGGCTAGGGTGCCATCGCTCCAACCCAATTCCGTGCTAACCATCTCATTTGGGCCGGTGGTGTTTGCGCTTTGGCTACCGGACCTGGCATAGTACCACAAATCATTTTTAGGGTCTTCTAATAAAGTAGCTTTTCTCTGCACAGCAAAACCCCCAGACAGTATCTTCCCTCATGTGTCAGCGCTGCGAAGGCTGTAATAGATTTAATAACCGTTTCACAATGCCTATGAGCTGAGAAGCTCAAATTATTAAAAAAAAAAAATAAAGGAAAGCTCTACTGTGCTCAATAAAAAATAATAATCATATGACACATGCCAGGTCAGTCCGTGTGCGGCGGGGAGAAGATCCAGGTGTTGGTAAACGAGAGAAGACGTGTAGCTTATTATACTCTTCTAGGCATTCAACAATAGGAGCCACACATAGCTATCATTTCCTGAAGCATTGATCTGCCCAACACAAGAAAGGGGGAGATAATAAGGATAATAATGTGCTTTATTACGCTGTAACTGTACCAGTATATTACAGGAAGAGTTCATCCCCCTGGGGGGGGGGGGAGGGGGGGGGTTAGTGAGTAGGGGAGCAGCGATCTCTCCGATAATCTACGCATTGGATTGTAATGATAATGAGAATATCCCAGCATCAATTACTAACTACAAATATCCAATAACAGAGGCGCAATAAAAGTGAATGGGGTAACTAGGGACCCTGCACCATGTATATATAGAAGAGCTCAGCTGGCCATGGATAATGCAGAGTTACATCTTTACACACTGTCACTTTATAACAATGCATTATACAGGACCAACTCTGTTCTTCTAGCAGGAGAAACTCACCAGGCCCTGCACAATGTATATATAGAAGAGCTCAGCTGGCCATGGATAATGCAGAGTTACATCTTTACACACTGTCACTTTATAACAATGCATTATACAGGACCAACTCTGTTCTTCTAGCAGGAGAAACTCACCAGACCCTGCACAATGTATAGAATAATATATAGAGGAGCTCAGCTGGCCATGGATAATGCCGTTACATCTTTACACACTGTCACTTTATAACAATGCATTATACAGGACCAACTCTGTTCTTCTAGCAGGAGAAACCCACCAGGCCCGGCACCATGTATAAATAGAAGAGCTCAGATGGCCATGGATAATGCAGAGTTACATATTTACACACTGTCACTTTATAACATGCAATATACAGGGCCAACTCTGTTCTTCTAGCAGGAGGAACTCACCAGACCCTGCACAATGTATATATAGAAGAGCTCAGCTGGCCATGGATAATGCAGAGTTACATCTTTACACACTGTCACTTTATAACAATGCATTATACAGGACCAACTCTGTTCTTCTAGCAGGAGAAACTTACCAGACCCTGCACAATGTATAGAAGAATATATAGAAGAGCTCAGCTGGCCATGGATAATGCAGAGTTACATCTTTACACACTGTCACTTTATAACAATGCATTATACAGGGCCAACTCTGTTCTTCTAGCAGGAGAAACTCACCAGACCCTGCACAATGTATATATAGAAGAGCTCAGCCGGCCATGGATAATGCAGAGTTACATCTTTACACACTGTCACTTTATAACAATGCATTATACAAGGCAAACTCTGTTCTTCTAGCAGGAGAAACTCACCAGACCCTGCACCATGTATATATAGAAGAGCTCAGCTGGCCATAGATAATGCAGAGTTACATCTTTACACACTGTCACTTTATAACAATGTATTATACAGGGCCAACTCTGTTCTTCTAGCAGGAGAAACTCACCAGACCCTGCACAATGTATAGAAGAATATATAGAAGAGCTCAGCTGGCCATGGGTAATGCATAGTTACATCTTTACACACTGTCACTTTATAACAATGCATTATACAGGGCCAACTCTGTTCTTCTAGCAGGAGAAACTCACCAGGCCCTGCACCATGTATATATAGAAGAGCTCAGCTGGCCATGGATAATGCAGAGTTACATCTTTACACACTGTCACTTTATAACAATGCATTATACAGGGCCAACTCTGTTCTTCTAGCAGGAGAAACTCACCGGACCCTGCACCATGTATATATAGAAGAGCTCAGCTGGCCATGGATAATGCAGAGTTACATCTTTACACACTGTCACTTTATAACAATGCATTATACAGGGCCAACTCTGTTCTTCTAGCAAGAGAAACTCACCAGACCCTGCACCATGCATATATAGAAGAGCTCAGCTGGCCATGGATAATGCAGAGTTACATCTTTACACACTGTCACTTTATAACAATGTATTATACAGGGCCAACTCTGTTCTTCTAGCAGGAGAAACTCACCAGACCCTGCACAATGTATAGAAGAATATATAGAAGAGCTCAGCTGGCCATGGATAATGCAGAGTTACATCTTTACACACTGTCACTTTATAACAATGCATTATACAGGGCCAACTCTGTTCTTCTAGCAGGAGAAACTCACCAGACCCTGCACAATGTATAGAAGAATATATAGAAGAGCTCAGCTGGCCATGGATAATACAGAGTTACATCTTTACACACTGTCATTTTATAACAATACATTATACAGGGCCAACTCTGTTCTTCTAGCAGGAGAAACTCACCAGGCCCTGCACCATGTATATATAGAAGAGCTCAGCTGGCCCTGCACCATGTATATATAGAAGAGCTCACCAGGCCCTGCACCATGTATATATAGAAGAGCTCACCAGGCCCTGCACCATGTATAGTTAAGTCAGTGAGATGGAATGTCCAACTAAGCTTTTAATAAAATAGATGAATATTATAATTAATATATTGAGAAATAATTAACCACTTTAATAAATGAGCCATGTTATCCTCTGCATCGTTCTGTGGCCCCTAAATCAGGCCCTTCAGGGGTTAACGGCCTTGTCTCCCTTGGTTTCTCCCATCCGCTCGCTTGCAGTTACTGTGACAGTAATTGGCTAGGAGCGCTTAAGGAAACTCTATGTTGTGACAATAGAGTCTTCTATTCTATCAGCAGTATCTCCCAGCCGCTCCAGTCTGTGCCACCAGTCAGCCCAGTGCATCCGTGGTGGCAGAGTCCCAAATAAAAACGAAAAATAAATAAATAAATCCCAAAGACTGTTTCTGTTGTACTGGAAGCTCGGAAATTTCTGGCTTCTGCCTTGCGAAGGAGGAGGGGTCTTGAGAAGTCTTTGGTGTTGCAGAGAAGGTCTGAGACGCTAACCGTTTTATTAATCAAACCTCCGAGTCTCATTGCTGATCAGAATACTCCCACCACAACAACAAAGGTTTTTAAACAAATGTGTGGTACACTAATGACTAGGGTTGCCACCTGGCTGGTATTTTACCGGCAGACCGGTAAAATCAAGGTTATATAGAAAAGAGACTCCCCAGACACATTTAAAAAAAAAAAAAAAATCTCCTAATTTAGTCATTTGCAGGATATAGATAATTTTCAGTTGTTTTTTAAACTCTGCACAGCAAAAACTATGTTCCGGTGATACCGTCCCTTTAACTGCACCATCACATCGGCCTTGTGTTCTAGAACTGATCATTTCTAGAGCAGCATTGCCAGACCCCTGAGTGTTCCGTGTGATCCAACACAAACCTAATCTAGAGCAGATTAAATCCTTGCTTCCCATATAGACAAACCTTATTTGCCACCTAAATAATACACACGTATCTTCTACCTGCGGCCTTAAGTAGAGATTCCCAATTTTCGAAGCAGTGGGCTAATCGACTTTATATTTACATCCGTTCCCAGGAAAACACAAGCCAAATTTGTGGGACAAGGACCCCAAAAAGCAACTATACTTCAGTCCTAAGTACTGATGCTGTACAAGAAAACAAGGAACAGCCCCATCGTCCGAGTGCCCCCACTGCCAGTCTGGCCCCCTGAACTACCCGCTGACAAATAAAAACGTTAGCTTTCATTATAACCAGCCCTTCATACCCCCATGTCCACACAAAAAAATCCTCACCATTTATAATATATTAAAATGACTTAATTCTTATTATTCTGTATGCATTGAATTTATGTTAATTCCTTTTTACTTCATACCCGGCACTGCTACCTGCTGGAGTTTAATTGGACGCAGGTTGCGAGAGATCGGAGAACTAATTATATTGAATTATAATTGAAGTGTGTAGCATTTCTCCTCTTGTTATTCTCCGTCGCGGTTGTGAGTTTGCAGCGAGGGGAGCAGATACAGGACGGAGGGTCTGTGCTGAGAGATTAAACACACAGCACAGACATGTCCAACGACTTGATAGTATTACAGTTTTTTTTTTCCCGAGACCCCTACAACTTTTACACGCTCCACACCATAATGTATGTGTGTCTAGGAAGAACTAAAAAATTATCAGGGATGGGATCCCACAAGAACTACTTGGATTCATTGATTTCACTTTAAATACATATGAAGTAGGCATTCTACAGGGCAGTATACAAAAGTTCTAAAAAAAAAAAAAAGGCAACCCTTTGTACAGCTGTATGCTTGGAATAGTTCCGATACAGACAGTGGGAGGAGTTAAGGTAAGATCTATTTAGTTTCTAAACAAGATAACCAAAATGATTCAGAAAGTGCGACTGAGAGGGATGGCTGCTTAGGGTACAAGTAACAAAAGAGTGTAGAGGGATTTACTTGAGTAAGACTGGCAAAATGTGGGAATATTTGCTGTACCAGTAGGGACTAGACATGTGCATTCGTTTTCGGACCGAACTAGAGTCCCCATTCATAAGAATTTCTTATGAATGGGGACTCTAGTTCGGTTTATAGAAAGCCAATAGTATTACATGTATTCCATAAGCCGAAAGTCTATAAACTGAACGAAGTTTGGTTTATAGACTTTCGGTTTATGGAATGTGTAGGTCAATTGATTCGTACGAACGAATAAAGCTAAACGAAAATAATGAACGAATTTTGTCTGAAATGAATTTCGTTCATTACTGCATTCGTTTTAGACGAAAGAAATAACATTTTCGTCCGAATGGACAAAAACGAAACAAAAATTTTAGTTTTGCACATGACTAGTAGGGACCATGATTGGAATAACAAGGCTGTGGATTGCGTGGATCCGTATTTTACAAGACAGATTACGATTTGCTATACACCCAGGCTCTTAAACTTAGTTCACGCACATATCATAAACAGATAATTATTCCAAAGTAATAAAACAAGGCTTGCAAAAGAGAATCAATACAGTATCACGTGGTATCATAAAAAAAGAACCAAAGTGTCATTCAATAAACTTCTGTGTACCCAGTTTATTAATATCAAGCCAGGACGCACGGATGTCATTTATATTAACGAGTGGATAAAAGAGAGACAAAAACAAAATCCCTGTTGGAAGAGCGAGATTTAAAAAAAAAAAAAATGTATTTAATTTTACTCCGAATTCTGAGCACTTTTCTACGAATTATTTATTAAGGTGAATTCAAGGGGGAAATTCTAAAAATGATCGTCCCGCTTTTAGAACTTAGAGTCTACCGTTTGGAATGACCCACCAATGTGTCAATTTGTAGAGCCCTTTTTTATGGCGTTCTAATCACTGATCTAGAAGGCAAGAGAGCCAGCAGCAGGGCACACTTTATTGTTCCATTGTCCGAGCTGGTGCTACCGTATTGGTCCGATAGACCAATAATAAGAGCCCGCTGCTGGTAACAGGCTACTGGTAGGCAGGTTCCAAGAAACATCATCTCCTAGTGCTTAGTTTCTGCTCTACATAACCAGAGATCTCTTCTAAACCAAACATGACAGAGAAAATGTAAAAAGCGATTATAAATCGATTATTGCGCTTGCTCCCAAGGAAGGATTAAATAAAGGGTTGGAAAAGTAACAGAACCCACTTTAAGCAACTTGTCCGAAATATTAACTGTATTTGGACCTACACAGGCTTCCCATGCTAAATGGACTGGGAAATTAATTTAAATTCGGTCCAGACAGGTGAGCTATTTTCGAAATCTGTGCAAATAAAAATGCATTAGTGAGCGATCTAATCAAGCCTGACATTATACACATCACCGTTCATTTCTTCTGTACGTACAAAGGAAGGATTTTTTTTCCCCCTTCTCCTTTCTGGAGGACAAGAATACTAATGTTCGAGAACAGCAGCAGAAGTAAGCTGTCTTACGCCCCACGTCCTCTTCTCCTAAAGCAGCTCATCCATATTTAAAAAAGCCCATAGGTTTCTCTGCTTTTATATTAAATGCAATTTGATTCAGTAGTAGACAAAAATAAAAAAAATTAAAATGAATTAATCGGCGTTTGAGATTTGGACGGTGGGTGTCCTGGAGGCTCCCAACACACGGCCTCTTTCGACTCACGCGTTTCACAGTTTGATTCCTAAGGGGGGGGGGAGAAAGGTTAAACAAGGTGCTTTAAGCCTTCCGAGGCCAGTAGAGTGGGCAAAGATTTGCATATAAAATGTTCTATTTCTGGGGTCTTTTCACATATCTGCATTGACGAAGCTAGTGTTTGCTGCCAGGTACATCCTACATTCCCCCATGTAGGGAGTAGGCCGTAGAGGTGTCTAAAAGCCCCTCCTTATTACTGAATTTAGAAGCCCTGTTGATATTCTTTCAATGCAAAACTACAGGAGAACTGTAAATTGTTTTAAAGTAAAAATACAGTACATCCATTTCACACATATTACAATCATACAACATGTTACACACGGAATATAAAACTGGGTGGAACTACTTCTTTAATAAAATAATCTGGGCTCATTTAACACGGTTATCAAATAAGACCTGGAATTCAGAAAACAGAGGCTGGCAATCCTATATGTATTTTTGATAAGGCAATCTTTTTCACACGGCAAACCAGAAGGTATGAAAAGTCCTCCTTGTATCGTTAGATACCAAAAGGAGAAATCAACCATGAAAGAAATAAAAACTAGAAAAATAAAAGTGAACTTTAAAAAAAAAAAAAGAGTTTCCTTACCTGGCATAAGAGGCCTTGTAGTGTCAGGTTTTGTTGGAATAACTTAGTTTGACATCTATATCTGAGATTAGTCTCCTCATTCTCAGAACCTATTGAGAAACTTCCTTCTTCCTGGATCTGAACTGGTCCGTTTGGCCCCGAATGCAAATTAACTCCTTTCAAATGGGAAATGTGATATTTGGGTCCCAGTATTCCAATTCTGTAACTAATCCCAGAGCGGTAAGTCGGTAACCCCGTATCTTAAAGGCTTTGTATCAATAGAAACATAGAATGTGTCGGCAGATAAGAACCATTCGGCCCATCTAGTCTGCACAATATTCTAAATACTTGTATTAGTCCCCAGTTCCCTATCTTATATCTAGGATAGCCTTATACCTATCCCATGCATGCTTAAACTCCTTCACTGTATTAACCTCTACCACTTCTACTGGAAGACTATTCCATGCATCCACTACCCTCTCAGTAAAGTAATACTATCATTAGTCCCTGGCCTTATCTTATATCTAGGATAGCCTTATACCTATCCCATGCATGCTTAAACTCCTTCACTGTATTAACCTCTAACACTTCTACTGGAAGACTATTCCATGCATCCACTACCCTCTCAGTAATGTAATACTATCATTAGTCCCTGGCCTTATCTTATATCTAGGATAGCCTTATACCTATCCCATGCATGCTTAAACTCCTTCACTGTATTAACCTCTACCACTTCTACTGGAAGACTATTCCATACATCCACTACCCTCTCAGTAATGTAATACTTTCATTAGTCCCTGGCCTTATCTTATATCTAGGATAGCCTTATACCTATCCCATGCATGCTTAAACTCCTTCACTGTATTAACCTCTACCACTTCTACTGGAAGACTATTCCATGCATCCACTACCCTCTCAGTAATGTAATACTTTCATTAGTCCCTGGCCTTATCTTATATCTAGGATAGCCTTATACCTATCCCATGCATGCTTAAACTCCTTCACTGTATTAACCTCTACCACTTCTACTGGAAGACTATTCCATACATCCACTACCCGCTCAGTAAATTAATACTTTCATTAGTCCCTGGCCTTATCTTATATGTAGGATAGCCTTATACCTATCCCATACATGCTTAAACTCCTTCACTGTATTAACCTCTACCACTTCTACTGGTAGACTATTCCATACATCCACTACCCTCTCATTAAAGTAATACTTTCATTAGTCCCTGGCCTTATCTTATATCTAGGATAGCCTTATACCTATCCCATGAATGCTTAAACTCCTTCACTGTATTAACCTCTACCACTTCTACTGGAAGACTATTCCATACACCCACTACCCTCTCAGTAAAGTAATACTTCCTGATATTACTTTTAAATCGTTGCCCCTCTAATTTCAAACTATGTCCTCTAGTTGTGGTAGTTTTTCTTATTTTAAATATAAAACACTTTACTGTGTTGATTCCCTTTTATGTATTTCAATGATAGTCTCAGTATCATGTGTTTATCAGCTTACAGAATTGTTATGTTTTATTTATTTATTACACACTCTGATCTACTCACAGCTGAAACTATCATTATATAATTTGCATACCAAGCCCCCAGGTGATGTCATAAACATCACCTTTCTCTCTTCAATTTACAAGCAAAAAAACATAGATTAACACCAAGGAATAGATCATTATTATTCTCTGCATTCACAATATACACAAAGTGCCTCAACACTCAATAAAACGAGAATGCACAGATGTACGAAACACCTAATGGGTTCGAAAAAGAAACATTTAAATCTAAATAACCCTCCCCCTAAAAAAAAAAAAAACACACAAAGCTTTACTGCTCTTTTAAAACAATTGGGGGTGAGATGATAATTCCAACAGATTAAATACAGAAATCACTGCTCTGGCCAAATATAACAAAAACTGACCTGATAAATAAGAATAAATACATCGTAAACAGGAAGCTAGCGGGGGAGATGATGGACAAGTAAAACCCAACAGACATGTTCAATAACAAACAAACACTCTATGAATATCTGTGAGGCGCCCAGAGAGTCGCTCAGGGTCAAGCTCCGTGAAGGAATGGACGTGCAAGGTTTGTGCTGCACTAGGATAGGAGAGAGGGTAAGAGCCAAGGGTGTGCCTTACTACTGACCTCCAGCTGTTTTTGGACTACAACTACCATCATTCTCTGCTATTCCAGTGGCGACAGCATTTAAGTGGTAAAGACCCTTTAAGGAGATAAGACGGTGATGGGATTTTTACATTATTCGACATTAAACCTTACACGACCCCTGAATAGTTGCACCACCTCCAGAGTCATTCCACACTGTGCATCCGTCTTTCCCAATCTGCTGTCAGTAATCGTTATCTGGGCGCGATTATCGGATGTGAAACGAGGCTGGCGGTCTCTGATTATAGCCCTCTGATCTCTAGCTGTTGGAGTGTAGAAAATACGTATATTTGTCCTACTTTGCCGCCTGGGTTCCTCATTGCAACAGTGGATCGTTCCAGGGTCTGTAATCATGACCCGTCTCCTAATTCCAGCAGTCGTCCCCCCGAGGGGAGACCGAGACAAGGCCAGCACTTCTAATGACCTGAACAAGTCTAGAGCGAAGGTTTAATAATAATAAATACAATTTTTTTTATTTTTTTTAAAAAACAATTCACAGTTCTTCAGTAGTTTTACACTGAAAATAATTTATCCGGGGCTCCTAAATTCAGAGACATTCCAATAAGGAGGAGCTTGGCAAGATGGGCAGGACTATTGCTATAGCAACAGCTATAATTCTATTGTGACATATCGGTTTATTTTTCTTTACTTTTAAGATTCATTGCTTATCCAAAAATATTTTTGGGGACATATTTTTTTTTGTAGCTAGATCTGCCCTTTGAACTATAGAGTTCCATTTTACACAATATCGGGTCTTTGTTTAGCAAGTTTCCAGTGAAGATCTCCATATGGTGTGTGCCGTAGATCTCCTCTCTCTGAATCACCCAAAGAAACCCCCCAGTAAGAGGCTACCTTCTGTTGTAAGTTACAGCAGGCGGTGACATCACTAATTAGCCGAATTGTGGGGAAAGCTAATGGAGTCACCAGGGAGGACACATCCATCATGGTGGTTTGGCAGCAGGACAGGTCTGTAGGGGGAGCAGAAGACCATATGTGCTCACTTCAGTAGTCAAAAACTGTTTATATCCCACCTGGAAATACACAGTCTTAATCTGTGATCATTAAACACTATAAGATGACCAGTAGCCAATCCGCAAATACTAGCCATATAGTAAAAGTCAGGGCTCGGCTTCAGAGATCCTGCGAATCGAGTCGGACAGGACAAATATTTGTAGGCTTTAGGAGCTAAAACAGACCGCTCCAGGAGACAGACTAGATACTTCTCGGAAATGGTGCTCGGCATAGATTTCTTTGTAAAACACTCAAAAAGGTTAGAAGGAATCAGTACTGACGTTAGGAACCATGGGTCTTTCAGATTTGTCAAGCCCTCTGAGATTTGTCAAGCCCTCTGAGATTTGTCAAGCCCTCTGAGATTTGTCAAGCCCTGAGCTAATCTACTATGAGAGACTTAATTCCCAGAAATATATTTCTTTAACCATGTCATATTGTGCCTTAATGGTATATCTCAATTTGTCACATGACGTAGGAGACTAGAATTAATCAGATTCAAAGTAAGTTTGATAAAAAAAAAATGTATTTTTATAGCCCCAACAATTTACGTAGAGTTTGGGGCAGTGCATAAAAGAGAACTACATTAAACAAACTAGATACACAAGATAGGGAGCCAGGTTCGCAGAGCTTGCAATCTTCAGACAGCACTGATCGGTTGATGGGCTTTGTTATTACAGCAGAAGAGAAAAGTATAATATAATTAAGCCAATACTACAGTACTTTGGTAGAACAGGGAACAAAAATTCTACTTTGATACTAATTAAAATGAAAATGATTAGAAATATATCTATTAATATCCAACCTAATGGGGGTATTGATAAGCAAGGCGCACATGCAGATAGCGCTAAATACCAAGTCTGCGCAGCCTTTGCCACTCCCGGGTTGTGCCGACGCAGCCCATGTATATTTCAATTTAAAATGTGACATGAGATTAGCGGTGCGTGGCTCTAACCCACAGAGCAGGCCGACACGGACATATAGTCATCCCATGTAACATTTAATGGTCACCCGGGCATGTCAGCTCAATGAAACCTTGGCTAATTACACGCCAACCAGGTAATTGATGCCACTGTCCAAGAGGTGCACGGGAGAAAGGCTGCTTTGTGCTGTTTAGGGAACCAGGAGATCAAAGCCACTGTGTACTCTTTCCAATCTGCTAGAGTGCCCAAGGGTCAGAGGTCAGGCCCGCCCTCCCGCCATGTCCCAAAGGACAGGACAACATCTGCTGAGGACACTAAAGAATATCTCCGACGCTTTAACTCTTTCTGTTCTGTATCGGAAGCATCCAAAAATACAGGAAATATCAGTTTATGGTTTTCTTAAAAGTTACCCGATCTCATAGTTGCCAACAGTCTCGGATTTTAAGGGATAGGCCCAATTTTTTTTTGGGGGGGGGGGGGGGGGGGGGCAGAGCTTTAACAGACATAAGTAACATAAATGAGCAGAATTATGAACCTAGACCCCCGATATCAATATCCCGGGATCACTGACTGACGATGCATGCCAGATTGTGGTGTTAAGTAGCCACACCATCAGTACTGCTTCACCACCTCATATACCGAGATCCGGAATGGAAAAGTCGCCAAGTGTAAAAACTCTGAGCGCAGGTTATTTCCTTTATTCAGATAGCAGACTGGTAGTACAGACTTGGTCGGAGAGTGGAAAAGTTTATTAAATCTGACATCAGTTTAAACAAAACAAAACAAAAAAGACAATTTAAAGCATTCCCCCTCTGGGCAGATCTGCGGAATTAATTCAGATGCATGTCACAGTGAATTTATTTCTCATTTGGGAAGATATTCAAAAAAACAAGGAAGAAATAAAAAAACCCAAGCAACCTTTTAATTGTCCAGAGGTAGATGCCGGCATTATTCATGTTGGACATTTACTGTGGAATACTGGCGACCTTGCCACGGACACACTGCCTATACCTGTGTTCTGTGGACCTTCACAGACCTTGCCACGGACACTTTGCCTATACCCGTGTTCTGTGGACCTTCACAGACCTTGCCACGGACACTTTGCAAAAGTACACGCCAGTTCATCCTCCTACTAGGGATAATGGACATTTCACTTCTATATTAGAAGCACAAGTGATAAATAACGTTTATTGCCCTTTGAGGATACCAAGTAGGGTATTTTAAAATAAGGAGACAAAAGGTTAAATGGCTTCCTAACTCTGTATCCATTTTATATAAACATTATACTAATCACATCCTGGGCAGATTAACAGTCAAATAAGAAATCACTTTAGTCTCAGAGCCGTTCCTATAGCAACTGCAAGCGGGGTTGTATGGGGAGAGAGCGGGGGAGAGGGCGGTATACAGGCCCGGGGAGAGGCCGGGGGAGAAGGCGGTATACAGGCCCGGGGAGAGGCCGGGGGAGAAGGCGGTATACAGGCCCGGGGAGAGGCCGGGGGAGAAGGCGGTATACAGGCCGGGGGAGAGGCCGGTATACAGGCCGGGGGAGAGGGCGGTATACAGGCCGGGGGAGAGGGCGGTATACAGGCCGGGGGAGAGGGCGGTATACAGGCCGGGGGAGAGGGCGGTATACAGGCCGGGGGAGAGGGCGGTATACAGGCCGGGGGAGAGGGCGGTATACAGGCCGGGGGAGAGGGCGGTATACAGGCCGGGGGAGAGGGCGGTATACAGGCCGGGGGAGAGGGCGGTATACAGGCCGGGGGAGAGGGCGGTATACAGGCCGGGGGAGAGGGCGGTATACAGGCCGGGGAGAGGGCGGTATACAGGCCCGGGGAGAGGGCGGTATACAGGCCCGGGGAGATGGACATGTTGTTTAGAATCTTTGCTCTGTATAGATCTATCAGGGGGCGGACATGTTGTTTAGAATCTTTGCTCTGTATAGCTCTATCAATGGCAGACATGTTGTTTAGAATCTTTGCTCTGTACAGCTCTATCAGGGGAGGACATGTTGTTTAGAGTCTTTGCTCTGTATAGCTCTATCAGGGGGCAGACATGTTGTTTAGAATCTTTGCTCTGTATAGATCTATCAGGGGGCGGACATGTTGTTTAGAATCTTTGCTCTGTATAGATCAGGGGGCGGATATGTTGTTTAGAATCTTTGCTATACAGAGCAAAGATTCTAAACATGTCCGCCCCCTTATAGAGCTATACAGAGCAAAGATTCTAAACAACATGTCCGCCCCCTGATAGAGCTATACAGAGCAAAGATTCTAAACAACATGTCCGCCCCCTGATAGAGCTATACAGAGAAAAGATTCTAAACAACATGTCCGCCCCCTGATAGAGCTATACAGAGCAAAGATTCTAAACAACATGTCCGCCCCCTGATAGATCTATACAGAGCAAAGATTCTAAACAACATGTCTGCCCCCTGATAGAGCTATACAGAGCAAAGATTCTAAACATGTCAGCCCCTTGATAGATCTATACAAAGCAAGAAATGGGGGCAGACATGTTGTTTAGAATCTTTGCTCTGTATAGATCTATCAGGGGGCGGACATGTTGTTTAGAATCTTTGCTCTGTATAGATCAGGGGGCGGATATGTTGTTTAGAATCTTTGCTATACAGAGCAAAGATTCTAAACATGTCCGCCCCCTTATAGAGCTATACAGAGCAAAGATTCTAAACAACATGTCCGCCCCCTGATAGAGCTATACAGAGCAAAGATTCTAAACAACATGTCCGCCCCCTGATAGAGCTATACAGAGAAAAGATTCTAAACAACATGTCCGCCCCCTGATAGAGCTATACAGAGCAAAGATTCTAAACAACATGTCCGCCCCCTGATAGATCTATACAGAGCAAAGATTCTAAACAACATGTCTGCCCCCTGATAGAGCTATACAGAGCAAAGATTCTAAACATGTCAGCCCCCTGATAGATCTATACAAAGCAAGAAATGGGGGCAGACATGTTGTTTAGAATCTTTGCTCTGTATAGATCTATCAGGGGGCGGACATGTTGTTTAGAATCTTTGCTCTGTATAGATCAGGGGGCGGATATGTTGTTTAGAATCTTTGCTATACAGAGCAAAGATTCTAAACATGTCCGCCCCCTTATAGAGCTATACAGAGCAAAGATTCTAAACAACCTGTCCGCCCCCTGATAGAGCTATACAGAGCAAAGATTCTAAACAACATGTCCGCCCCCTGATAGAGCTATACAGAGAAAAGATTCTAAACAACATGTCCGCCCCCTGATAGAGCTATACAGAGCAAAGATTCTAAACAACATGTCCGCCCCCTGATAGAGCTATACAGAGCAAAGATTCTAAACAACCTGTCCGCCCCCTGATAGAGCTATACAGAGCAAAGATTCTAAACAACATGTCTGCCCCCTGATAGATCTATACAGAGCAAAGATTCTAAACAACATGTCTGCCCCCTGATAGAGCTATACAGAGCAAAGATTCTAAACAACATGTCTGCCCCCTGATAGAGCTATACAGAGCAAAGATTCTAAACAACCTGTCCGCCCCCTGATAGAGCTATACAGAGCAAAGATTCTAAACAACATGTCTGCCCCCTGATAGATCTATACAGAGCAAAGATTCTAAACAACATGTCTGCCCCCTGATAGATCTATACAGAGCAAAGATTCTAAACAACATGTCCGCCCCCTGATAGAGCTATACAGAGCAAAGATTCTAAACATGTCTGCCCCCTGATAGAGCTATACAGAGCAAAGATTCTAAACAACATGCCCACCCCCTGATAGAGCTATACAGAGCAAAGATTCTAAACAACATGTCCGCCCCCTGATAGAGCTATACAGAGCAAAGATTCTAAACAACATGTCCGCCCCCTGACAGAGCTATACAGAGCAGAGATTCTAAACATGTCCATCCCCTGATAGAGCTATACAGAGCAAAGATTCTAAACAACATGTCCGCCCCCTGATAGAGCTATACAGAGCAAAGATTCTAAACAACATGTCTGCCCCCTGATAGATCTATACAGAGCAAAGATTCTAAACAACATGTCTGCCCCCTGATAGATCTATACAGAGCAAAGATTCTAAACAACATGCCCACCCCCTGATAGAGCTATACAGAGCAAAGATTCTAAACAACATGTCCGCCCCCTGATAGAGCTATACAGAGCAAAGATTCTAAACAACATGTCCGCCCCCTGATAGAGCTATACAGAGCAAAGATTCTAAACAACATGTCCGCCCCCTGACAGAGCTATACAGAGCAGAGATTCTAAACAACATGTCCGCCCCCTGATAGAGCTATACAGAGCAAAGATTCTAAACAACATGTCCGCCCCCTGATAGAGCTATACAGAGCAAAGATTCTAAACAACATGCCCACCCCCTGACAGAGCTCTACAGAGCAAAGATTCTAAACAACATGTCTGCCCCCTGATAGAGCTATACAGAGCAAGAAAGGCTCAATAGAAGCTACTTTACAGAATTTTATGCCGACAGTTGGAGTTGTCCTTTAAAGAGAACAATTCAGTAATCCCAGATCTTTGGTTTGACCCCCTGACCCACAGGTCCAGCAATCTTATCAAATCTAGAGCCATAGTTGCCATCAGCCACCGAATTTGCCCTTTTTGGGGTCTTGTCCACACAGACATACACAGTTTAAATGGGGAAATGAGCGTCAAACTGGAGGGGGTCAAGCAATACCGCGTCACGTAACTCCGCCCCTTTAGGCTCCAGCCTTTTTGTCCCATGACCTCCAAACAGAATGTTTGCAAGTAAGCTAGAGCCCCCTCCCTGGCTCCACCTACTTTTAAGTCCCGCCCCCATTTATCTGGGTACTTTAACAATACCCCAAGAGAATGTGTATAGTGCTGAGTACAGGATCAGTCCCTATCTTAATAATAATCCCCTGTACATGATCTAGCCCAGTTACAGCACCGAAGCCCACCCACCGGGCTACCCATTAAAACAGCAGATGTAAGCCCCCCGAGGAGCTCATCACTTTGTACTTCGTATTGGGAATGAATAATTCATCTCACACAGCGAAATCCAGGCTAATGTTCCTCAAACAACAGGTCTCCTGGCTTTGATATGCGTACAATAGCAGTCCTGTCCACGCAGGGGGGGTGACGCAAGATCAAAAAACATGTCTCAGTACTGTAATTCATGGAAAATTCAAAGGTTTTTTGGTTTGTTGGTTAAATCCTTTCTTACGCACCTCAATTTCCAAAATCTCTGCATAAATTGTATATAAACATTAGTATAATATACTTTTTTTTTTTCTTTTTTCAAAAAAACACTTATTAGAAGATAAAAGCAGACTCTGATTGGCTATCAGTGCACAAATACTCCAGACCAATAGATGGGGAAAATGGCTCATTATCCTTTCCTCTACAGCAGGGTTTGACTTTAGGGGTCAAACAGACCAAGTCAGGAGCCAGACCACTTATTTTCAGTGGCCAGATATAAGATAAGGACAGGGACTAATGAAAGTATTACTTTACTGAGAGGGTAGTGGATGCATGGAATAGTCTTCCAGTAGAAGTGGTAGAGGTTAATACAGTGAAGGAGTTTAAGCATGCATGAGATAGGTATAAGGCTATCCTAGATATAAGATAAGGCCAGGGACTAATGAAAGTATTACTTTACTGAGAGGGTAGTGGATGTATGGAATAGACTTCCAGCAGAAGTGGTAGAGGTTAATACAGTGAAGGCGTTTAAGCATGCATGGGATAGGTATAAGGCTATCCTAGATATAAGATAAGGTCAGGGACTAATGAAAGTATTACTTTACTGAGAGGATAGTGGATGTATGGAATAGTCTTCCAGCAGAAGTGGTAGAGGTTAATACAGTGAAGGCGTTTAAGCATGCATGGGATAGGTATAAGGCTATCCTAGATATAATATAAGGCCAGGGACTAATGAAAGTATTACATTACTGAGAGGGTAGTGAATGCATGGAATAGCCTTCCAGTAGAAGTGGTAGAGGTTAATACAGTGAAGGAGTTTAAGCATGCGTGGGATAGGTATAAGGCTATCCTAGATATAAGATAAGGCCAGGGACTAATGAAAGTATTACATTACTGAGAGGGTAGTGAATGCATGGAATAGCCTTCCAGTAGAAGTGGTAGAGGTTAATACAGTGAAGGAGTTTAAGCATGCGTGGGATAGGTATAAGGCTATCCTAGATATAAGATAAGGCCAGGGACTAATGAAAGTATTACATTACTGAGAGGGTAGTGGATGTATGGAATAGTCTTCCAGTAGAAGTGGTAGAGGTTAATACAGTGAAGGAGTTTAAGCATGCATGGGATAGGTATAAGGCTATCCTAGATATAAGATAAGCCAGGGACTAATGAAAGTATTACATTACTGAGAGGGTAGTGGATGTATGGAATAGTCTTCCAGTAGAAGTGGTAGAGGTTAATACAGTGAAGGAGTTTAAGCATGCGTGGAATAGGCACAAGGCTATCCTAGATATTTGATGGGGAACTGGGGACTAATAAAAGTATTTAGAAAATTGGGCAGACTAGATGGACCGAAGAGTTCTCATCTGCCGACACATTCTATGTTTCTTTGGCTCCCTGGGGTTTGTTAAGCCTTGGCTTGACTGATCATCATGGGATATGTATGTTCCCAAACATCTGCAGTGCCAAGGTTAGCCATCCCTGGCCTAGCATGAAGGAAACCTGCAGCCCATGCTACCAAGTGCTCTGGTGCTATGTTCTGTAAAATCATTTCAAAGGAAAATATTGTTGCGGGAACTGTAAGATATTTCCCTTTCTAGCAGACACAAACAGGCACCAGATCAAGATATCAGGAGGAGGTAAGGGCAAGTGTGTGTTAAAAACGCGTGGGGTACTGCTGCCGGGAGGCGCTTACGCACAAAGCAGCAGCAGCAGCAGCAGCATCGACCGTCGGGCAGGTACACCTCATGGAATGTCCACTCCGGTCCTTGGTAACAAGCTGGGGAACAACTTAAAACCGAACAGAAAGACCAAGTAAAAAAAAAAAAATACACACACACACAATACTGCCAGTAACTAGAGCAGGAAACTAGCAAAGCGTGGAGAGATGTGTTCTTATGCCACCTCGGTTTGGAAAGATCACAAGGATAGCGGCGCCACAGTGCTTATTAGACCGAAGGCATCTGTCAACAGGAAGCACCAAGCGCAGGTTGAGAAACTGCGCACCAGGCCGGTCATGCGAGAGGTAAGAAGGGAGTTAGACGGGGGGGGGGGGGGGGGGGGGAGAGATGCTCCAGCTGTTGTGGAACTACACTTCTCATGATCCTCAGCCAGCATATGTCACTTGAGGACGCGCCTGCCGAGAATCATGGGGGCTGTAGGGTTGTAGGGCCGTATACGTCTGCGATGATTAGCACATGAATGAGCACACGCCATCTGGTGTGGACCACAATTCCCATGATGCATCACACGTCCGCGCCGGCTGGAGAGATTGAAGGGTTTATGAAAATAACAGCGTTAAAAAAAAACCACAATGAAATTAAGAGCGCGGTCACCGTTATTATTCTGATCGATTTAGCAAAGGAAGGCACCAACAGCTTCACTGTATAGGAAAAACGCGTCTACGCAAAACGCGTTGGTTCCAGTTAAACCAGCTGCAGGTAGCTACTGTTTCTACACGGGGGGGGAAATGTCAGGATTCTCAGCCAGCATGTTCCTAGCAGAAAGAAATGATATGATAAAGATCACAGCATAGAAAAAAACGCGCCGGCGGATTGTCGACAAGCACGAAATTTTTTTAAAAAAAAATAGAAACTGAAGAGGGTGTAAATAATCTCGTTAGATTTCCTAAATCAAAAGCAAGCCACTCCTCTCTGTCTGTATTCTGAAGCTACAGCTGGCAGAGGGTGATAGGAGTTGTAGTAGCGGAAATACTTATGTGTTCAAGGGGGTTTTGAAAGCAGCGGATTAAATAATCCGCACAGCGCTTAACGAACGTCAACACGAATCATGACCGTAATTACCGATATTTACATCTTTCTTGTCCAAAGTTTTTGCCTTAAATCGATAAACAACAGAGGTTAATAGAGTTTAACCCAATTACAAATCTGATGTCACCTTTTTTGTGTGCCAAACGCATCAGTTACTCCCACGCATGTGAAAGGTTAAACAGATTCACACATTTTGGCTAGGCAGACCCTTTTTTGGGGGGGGGGGGGGAGTTGTTGGGTGGGATGGACGTTCTTACCTTTCCAAAATCCCGGACGTCAAACAAATCGAAGGGGTCGAAGAGGTCACAATTGCGCAGCATGAACTTGTCGTGACAGACTTTCAGGAACGTTCGAATGTTCTTTAGGCACAAGAACTGTAACGAGAAAAGGAAGGCGGTGAGTTAAAAGTGCTGGGGTAATTGGCAGTTCACTTTGTACTAAAAATAAATAAATAATAATAATAATAGGTAATTCATGGGTTAATAGTTCAGGTGTTTTTAATAAAAATGCAGTAAAAAAAACAAAAACCATAAGGAATTGTGTTAATTCTTTCACCTATTCTTGGGCACAATGGGCACTCAGCATCATCATGCAGTTCTAAACACTTCATGTCCCTCCCTTGCACAGTAGAATTCTGGGAGCTAGTCAGCCCAGCTTACGGAATCATGTCGTTTTAAAAAGAAAAATATCAGTAACTCTGTGACGGGAACATTTATTTAGAACTTTTAGAACATCAAGACCCTACAGAGTCCTATAATAAGGGTAAAAGAAAGAAGGGAATTAAGGGAGATAAAGGAGGGGAAAATAGAAGGAGACAGGTGAGGGAAATGAAGATGCAAACTACAAGACACCATTCATTTTAAGGATTATTTTTTAAATTACTCTTTACATATATTTTATTATAAATTGTCAGAAATCATCAAATCATCCAATATGAGCACTCCGATAGTGAAAAGCAGGGAGCATATTTAGCAATTTAAGAATAGGCCGTCTGCCCACCGAGCTCAAGATCCAGAATATTTGAGCTCTTGAACTGCACAAACAATGAATAATTCAGTGGTTGGAATAACCATAAAGGTAAAAAGGAAAACTTCTCGCGTAGCGAGGAGGCAGACAGCAGCTGACAGATCTAATGCAGAGCGGGGGGCTAGACGGATGGAGAAAGTGGACCAAGGACATGCGCTCTGACTTCAACCATCAAAGCAGGTTTTAGCACTTAAAAAAAAAAACCTTATATCCAATATTTACAGCTATCTGGCAAAGGGCAGGGTGGGAAATACAATGGCACCCCCTGACTCCTAACCTATCATGGTATCTCTATACAGACATGCGCCAATAGGTTGCTTGTAAAAGGCGTAACATGGCTGAATAAAGGTCTACTGTGGTCCTTAGCACCTCCATCTTGGCACATAAAATCAGCAGAGGTGGTAGACTAAGCAAATTCAGTGACTTATTAAGGTGCCCCCCCTCCCCCCTCCCCCCCGAAAGCATAGATCTGAGGGGAGGCAGTTATGGAAAGGGGGCAACAAGCAGACTGAAATTTTTAACACTGCAGGATCTGTCTGTTGCATGCGCACCTAAGTATCTTATATCCACTTTTGGATGGCGGTACGCGCTCGGCATTCTGGGTACGCGCATGGCATTCTGGGATGTCAAGGGGTAATATTTAGGTATCTGCAACTCATATTTCAGTTGGATGTCAGAAGTCATGTTCAAGATGGCCGTACACGTGCATGCAGAGAATAAAAAAAATTACTAAAAATGGTCGGAAAAACAAGTGCAGAATGTTACAAATAGTCGCAAATTGCTCCTTACTCATGTTTTACCTCCTTATTTCCCCCACTGCACTTGTTTAGTACATGACCCCCTTAGTGG
Source organism: Pelodytes ibericus (assembly GCA_036172795.1). Taxonomy (NCBI): domain Eukaryota; kingdom Metazoa; phylum Chordata; class Amphibia; order Anura; family Pelodytidae; genus Pelodytes; species Pelodytes ibericus. Next base: position 90,132,347 of record CM069864.1, read on the forward strand.
GAAATGGCATATCGGGGTATTCATTCATTCTCCCATCTTACACATCAGGAGACCTGTTTCTAGTATAGGGTTACAGTACATGAAAGGTTTGCAAACGTGAAGAATGTTGTTTGTGAAACGTTAAAACGATACAAAGTTTTATAAAGCAGATCTGATAACGTGGGACAAACTACTCTAGCAAATGTGTGGGTGTTTAAAGGTACACACACACACTAAATATTTTCCCCTATAATTTTTTTTTTTTTTTAAATACCAGCAATTTAAATGCCCTCTCCCTCCACTCTAGAAATTGGGAGAAAAAAAAATGTTCCTTGTATTATTTCAAGATCTTGAAGAGAAATCTTCATGCCGGTCAGAGAGTCGAATCCAGATCCTGCTTACGTAAAGGGATTAGTCACTTATGGTCAATCTCCCCGGGTAGCAGTGTTGGTCGTGGTTAGGAGGTGATAATCTAGAGATGCATCATGTAAGCAGTAAATTCCACATCAGGCTGCTGATTATTTGCATGTATATTCCCCTGGGGGGGGGTCTGCCTTGCTTCCTTCTCAGAAACTACATCGAACTCTTAACCAGCCAGAGGTCTTTCTGTAGCAGGTGCGTGTCTGCTGGGAAGGCTGCAAGCTCCAGTGGTTGGTATTCAGTATATACATAGCTCGGATTCGTGGCCTGCAGCTTATCTCAGAGCTGTGGCTTATTGAGGACTGTTGGATGATGGAAAGTGTTGTTCATCAAGGGCTGGATGCTCTAAATCCATCTTAATGTTATGAATTCGCTCATCTTCATTGTCCCAGAGCGTCTGGTGGTGACCACTGAATCGACTCTGTACCATGTAAAGTGGATTCGTTTGGGGGGGGGGAGTGGGGGGTTCTACAGTTGCACTAGAGGTATTTAATTTATACTTATATGCAGACATTAAAATGGGGACTAAATGCTCCAGGAAAAAAGTTTAAACTTAGTGTTCAGGTGCCCTGTGCGGACCACCCCTGTGTCCCTTCCCCCCCCCCCCCTCCTGCCCTCCCTTTCATTATTGCAGCCATATCCCTTGCCATTGCACCCACAGATGTTTGCACCCATATAACTTGCCACAGCACCGTCTTGCCGCAGCCAAATGTCTTGCCAGAGGCCAATTTAGCTGCGTTTGGTGGATTCAGCAGTCAGCTTGGTAGTGGCAGACGAAAGCTTGCTTAATGTGTATTTTTTAATCTATGGCCTAGGTGACCAGCTATCTCTGAACTGCACTGCAATGTGAAAGACTGGGATCTGAAATTCAGCTCTGTCCCTCCCGCTGTTGATTAAGAGCACCAAATACCTTTGGTGGCGATTTCACTGGAAAATGTTTAGATCAAATTTATACTGTGTTCCTGCCTGGGGTAAAGGGGAATATCGGTCTTTTTCTGTGTATGGGTACCGCACTTATATAGAAATATGTATTCAGGACACTGTAGGTGGAACTGTCCCTTAAACAGGGACTTGCTGATTTTCACTAGACAGGGGGGAATCAGATTGTGTTTGCACCTTTCTTGATCACATTCTCAACAGGAAGCAGCTGAGAGACATAACAGGAAGTAGGCATTTCGAAAAGGAAAACAAAGTCAAACGGATCGATAGTCTATTGAAGTCTATTATATTCTTTCAAACTTTGGGATAAGAATAATATAACATTAAAACAAAACATATATTTGGTTCTGAATGTCAAAAACTTTTCCCCTGGTATATTTCACATATATAAAAAAAAAAAAAAAAGTTAACCCTAAACAAAGCACAGCAAAGATAATATACAACAGGAAATAGCTGACATTTACTAGAAGTATTTGTAGTCAAAACTTGAAAATCCTTAACTTTGATCCACATCAGAAGAAAAACCGGGCCCATAACTGGTCAGACAAGGAAAAAAAAAAAAAAGGTTTCTAAAAAAAAAAATACAAATATTTTTACGATCATTTTTCTAGAAACAGGAAGACGGAAGAAAAAAATGCTAACTCACGTCATGGAAAGAAAATGTTTGAAAGAAATTAGCTTTAAGCAGTTAGTAAATTTAAAATCCAGGAAGACAACCGCAAAGAAGGAATCACTAACTTTGTCTATGAAGGCCCTTGAGGCGCTGAACATTCTAACCACAGAAGGTCCACATTCTAATGAGGAAGCCAACATTCTACCACAACAGATTCCACATTCTAATATAAGAAAAAAGTCCAACACTCGAAACCAAGGTGTGTTTTTTGAACCTCAAGTGGAAACGTTTCAACCCTGCTAGGTCTTGGTCAAGCCATTTGCTTGCCACCTGTGGTTGCGTAAAACACATCATGTTGGAGTGCTGGACTTTACTTTATTTCTTATACTATATGGGGCCTGGTGAGGTCCTAGTAGAGCACTCCTGAGAGTCTGTGTGCTGTCCAACTTGGTGTCCACATTCTAATGAGATATCAACATTCTAGTACAGATTAAACTCAACCTTGTAATTCTTACTGGGCACACTTTTTAACCATTTTTACACTTCTAGCCATGCAACATCCGGCCTTGCGATGAAGCCTGGTTGCTGCCTATAATACCACTACACAGCTGCCCCTCTTAGATATTGAATATCCTGATATTCAGTTTCCCTTTAGATAGTCCGGGTATGCTAATAAAGTGGACCAATCAACAGAATCCCAGATGGCCGAGTACAAAGTTTATAAGGGAAAATTCGAAAGGGAAGTAGCCCAATTTGTTTTGTACCAAAAAGGATCCCGCATACCAGACCTGGCCAAGATCCATGGACATTGGCTCAGTGCCCAGACTTCCACTTCTCCTATAACTCAGTCATCCCGTCAATATCTTTTTCCAGCAAAGGCTCTTTGAACTTTACTGTATTTCCCCATCTTGGAAGCAGGTTGCTGGGATACCCCGAGAGAGGAAATCCCGAGAAAGAGTCCAGGGGATGCCTAGGAAGAATGCATAGTATTTATCCAACTAGAACACCCATTAATTAAACTAGAACGGCCCCCAGATGCTGTTACTGCCAAAATCTTCCCCTCTGACCTCTTCACTCACCTTACACGTCTCCTGTCCCCCACTCCCTCTAGATTGTAAGCTCTCCGAGCTCTGTACCTCATGCATCAGTCTGTCTCTGTTCGGATATTTGACACTGTGTCCCCTTCCATGGTACGGCCTGTGAGTATGTGTACCACCTTTCCTTTAGAAAAATACCTGCCTTGGTACTGTCTCCATAGACTTAATACTGGCCCGATGCCCATTATTTATCAGCCTGCTGGTATAATACCGGCCATGTGGCAACCCTACCTGCGAGGGAACAAAGGTCTGCCACCCATCTAGCACAAGAACACAGGGGAGGGGGCAAGATGCCCCATGGAGTGCTGAGCCCACTAAACTTTCCCAACACATGGTCCGATCATGTCTGCAAACGTAACTGCCAACGTCGGCCATGTTTCCAGGGACACATATATATTCCACATGCTGCAGAAAGAGCATGCAAAGTGCAGCCCGGCAGTATGTAGGATGGATATACAAAATGAGATGTCCTCTTAGATAAGAAATAAATGCCAGTGTTTTCTGTCCAGTTTATAATCTGCTGCTGGGAAAGCTTGCTTCCATAAACTAGTGAGATATTAGTGATTTTAGAGCTTGCTACTTTTATATAATCAACGCTGCAATCTGCAAATTATTACACCGGCTGCACAATCCAGACACCATTTATACCCCCCAAAAGCCTTTTTCCCTTTTGATGGAGCAGAGGGCAAAATTAATTAATAAACCATATTGTTGGGGCTTAAAAGTCTTGTTTATTTTGCAGCCTCTAAGGACAAATCTAAATGTATCTGTCAGAAAGAAAACAACATCTATTGGTACCCGAGCATGATACATGTTATTACTGTAAGGGGTGTTTTTGTAAACTATTTCAAATTTGCATGGTTTTCCTGAGATTCCCCCTGGGGACCCACAGCATTGAACATTCTACTGATTAAGGGGGTATGCAGGGCCAAGCAGAGCTCTGAGACCATCTATAGCAGCAAGAACATCACTGATACAATGATGGTAACCACCGAATATTCTGTAGGGCTAGTGATATAAACACACTCCCCCCCCCCCCCACCCATCTTTGTAAAGGTTTTTAAACAGACCCAACGACAAAAAATAAGACCTTAACCGTAGGCTTTTTTTTTTTAGTGGCATCTGATACTAGCTAATAATCCTGGATTTCCAGCCTTAGTCCCTAGATTTTAACTGTTGTCTCAGAGTCCTGCTATAGCGGCATTTACTCCAGATTTAACTAAAAAAAATAAAAATTAATAAATCATTTTTAAAAAATGTAAAAAAAAAAAAAAATAAAAAAATAAAAAAAAAGAGAGATGACTAGCATTAAAAGCAGTCAAATATCTGTAGGCCTCAGGAGCCAAATAAACCAGTTCAGTAGCCACGGAAGTGGTCGATTCACAGAATTCTACTTAGGGCACGAAAAAAAGTTAGAGCCAGCAGTATGGATTTTTAGGAGCCCTGGCTGCCCTGAGTTATTCTATCCAGAAATATTGTTTTACATAACTGTGTTATGAAAAGTCCACTCCTTTAATTCAAACTGGAGCATCCACCCTGGCTACAAGGTGATTAAAAAAACTATAAAACTATAAAATAACACATTCAACATTATTCACCGATTTCTAGGAATATTTCTTCCTTTATTTTTTGAGTCTGTTCAGAGGGATTTATGGGAATGGCAATTTGTTGTGCTATAAAAAAAACAACACAGTTTCTCCCAACAGCGTTTAAAATAAGGGGTATTTATTCATTTATTTATCCAAACTTCTTAAAATAAAATCCCATTTGACAGTGTGCCATGTTGCTGTCGACCAGCGGGGGAGCTCCTCCGAAAAAAAAAGCAGCGGTAACGCTCTAGCATCTTATCGGTTGGAAGGTCTGTGGACCTAACTGTGCTTTATGAGGATAAATATCTCAGAAAGGTACCATCTATGTAAAAATAAATCCTTTAGAGAAAATGTTCTTGCAAAATAGGGAGCTACTTTCCAGAGACCTGCTAATCCATCCCATCTTGATGGATTTTAGATGATCTGGTTTTATAGAAAGTCACTAAAGGGAGGTGGGGGGGGGGGGGGAGGATGGAGAGATGGGGGTGATAGTAATGTGAACACAGCAAGCAGATAAATTAGATTATCAGCCCATCTGCTCCCTGGGGATAAGTTATCCGAGGATAAACTAATTCTCCCCTCAATGGAGGAAATACATTAACTGTCTCCATTCACACCAGTCACAAAGGTGGGGGGGGGGAGGGGGTGGGGGATATGAAATATGTAAAAATAAAATGTTGCGGACAGATTTACTAACACGGGAGATAAACACCGTCAGCTATTGGCTCGGTACCAGATACACGACGACCGAAAGATGCGGTTAGGGAATTATTTGAGGGGAGTTTTCCGCAACGTATGTGGAGCTATCAGAGAACGATTACGCACACAATGGAGGGGGGGGGGGGGTTATGTAGGAAAAAGTGTCGCAGTGCTAATTATGGTGTAAACCCGACACTATTAGAGATTACAAGAAAGCATAAAAAAACAGAAAGAAAAGAAAAAAAAAATACTTTACAGGAATAGTAGATCCCAGAAATCGCCTTCCAAACAAGTAAATTACTTACACTGAGAGATGTATAATTTGCATACCAAGCCACAGAGTGATGTCATAAGCAGGAGACTCTCTCAAAACACTTTTTTTTTTTCTCTTTATCTATTGCAATGTACAGATCTTTTTTTTTTTCTCATATTACGGTCTACATTTGCTGCATAATACAATGTTTCGGTGACCGAGTGACCTTTAAATCAGGGATGGGGGAACTTGCGGCTCTCCAGATGTTGAAGGACTACATTTCCCATCCTGCTCTGCCAGCCACTTGAGCTGAAACAGCATTACGGGAGATGAAGTTCATCCACAGCCGGAGGGCCCCAGCAGGTTCCTCACCCCTGATTTAAAAAAACGGGATTCAAGAGAAACATTTTTGCTTTCTACAATTTTGACTGTGAAACAACATCTCAAACACACAAGCTATCATTGCAACCATGCAAACACAAACACAGACCAAGTACAGACGTAAATTAACATATGTATGAACCCCCCCCCCCCAGCCCTGAAGAAGCATATTCTGCAAGCAAGACTCTTATGACCTCTCGCTAATCTGATCAATCCTTGGAGAGATAACGTCTCTTTACAGGCCTGTCCCAGCACACGGATATACCATGTGCATTTACTGTCCCGGGAAATAATCTATAACCCTGGATTAACCTCTACACGGAGGGCTGCTTTACCAAATCAATGAAATTATATGCGCCTTGCCCAATTCCCCCTCACGCTCCCCACAAATCTAATCCGGCCTTTTAACAAGCTCCTTTTCACCTCCTACGCTTTTCAGTTTACGCGCCACTTGCAAAGACATCTGGGGGCAACACAGAGGCCCAGGGAAAAATCTCTCTGCTAAGCGAAGCCGACCTTTGTGACATACAAGTTAATTTACAAGATCACACCTCAATAAAACGATGCACAAACTGCAGGTAGTTAATTGCCAAAACGACAATATAGCAAATAAATAAATAAATGACTGTGCCGAACATTTAATGCTGCCCCCTGTTCACCCTTCAAAGCTTACTGATTGTCGTTTAAAAATCCAGATTAACATAAGCTTCTGAAGTGGCCCATGGTATTTATATAATACAACTTGTAACCGAGGGTGAATGGGGAATATTAAAGAAAAATTAATTAATTAAGAAATTACTTATTACAGTGGAGGAATTAAATTAAAATGATTATTTTGTTGAAAAAATAAATAATTCTAAATTGTTTTTTTTTTTTTTTTAAAGAAAAAAAAAGCACTGATTAATTGGCTGCTAAAGTTTTTAAAATTGTGCTTTGAGTTTGGGCAGAAAATGCCATGCACTTTTTAAAAATACATGGCGTTTTCCCTCGGAGCATCTCACGGCTCCTGCAGTGAGACATACAGAGTTTGTCATAAAATAAGTCAAGAAGATCTGCTTAGAGTCTCTACAAGGAATGGTGCGATTGCCACCGGCTGACAGGGTTGCCACCCAACCGGTATTTTTACAGGCAGGCCGGTAAAAAATATTGGCTTGTTGCCAATATTAAGTCTATGGATGCACCAGCAAGGCTGGTATTTTTTTTTTTTTTTTGTAGAAAAGCTGGCAACCCTACCGGCTGAGATGCAACCCTAAGGGTGGGTGCTGGGTCTGGCAGTAATGGCCATAGAGGAAATGTGCGCTGCTACTGTCCCATCGACCCCTTGGAGAAAATGGAGGTGATCCACACAGTCAAACGCAGCAAGTTCCCAAAATGGCCGCCATCCAGATTCCATGGCTTTTCCTTTTAGCTTGCAATTGACAAGGTCTGTTCAGGGAATAAAACAGCATATATGTTTTGAAGTAAATTTAATTCCTTATGGGTGACTTAAATGACAACATATATTTGTGTTTCGGGACTTTCTATACAGGTTACCATGAAAGAAAAATAAAAGGCTCTTGCAACGTGGTCAAATATATATGTAAACATTACCAAATTACCAAGATAACCTCGGAAAACGGGGGAGGAGGGTGCGGGGGAAGAGTTTCTGGCTTCACAGAATTCCTTTTGTCTATTTTCTGTTAATTTCATCAAAGTTCAAGGTTTCCGGTTTATTTAGTTAAAAAGTATATCCTCATACTTTTTTAAATTCCTCTTTTCGAGGGCGTCCCACAAAACTTGACTGTCAGCAAGAAAAATGAAGTTATGTTTAATTGAAAGATTGCATCGAGTTATGAAAGTATACAAATATAGCATCCTGATTGAGCCCTCTCTGCTTGTATAGCTCTATCGGGGGGCAGACATGTCGTTTGGAATCCTGGGTCAGACGTAGGAAGATCTGAACCACCTGACCCAAGATGGCCGCCTCCTGATAGAGCTATACAAACAGAGAATGCTCAATAAAGGTGCTTTATTTATATTCTTTCATTAAAGCATTTCTATTCAAAATGGCTACACCACAGTGCGCACTTTCCCACTGGATGTAGGCAAAGAGTACAGTTGGGTTAATGCCCCAATATCAATGGTAAAAAAAAAAAAATATATAGAATTTTTGGCCAGGGCAAAGGTGATGAATGGGAAGAAAGTGGGCAAAGTGGGAAGTGTGAAACTAGCAAAACTATCCCATCTACCTAATGAGACACTAAATTAGGGCACCCACCCACTGAATTCTTAAGGGGGCTTTTAGCAAGTAGGTCCCTACTTGGAACTTGGTTGACGTTCTAGGGATATTGATGATGGAGTATCCACCTAATACTCACATACTTCCCCCCTCTATTTTAGAATATCTAGGGACTGTTCCTGGAAATGCAGGTCAGATGGCGGGTATGCAAATTTTTCTCAGCTCTCGCATACCTCTACGTCAGTAAAAACTCTGATAGGTGAAGTGTAGCAAAGTCACAGTATACGGGTGAAACGTTGTAACAGTGAATACCCGGCATGTTCCAGCCTGGCTGGCATTACTTCCCATCATTCCTCCACATTTTATCTCCAGAAAGGAAGATTTAGGAATTTTGATGATAAAAAGATACTAAATTCCCTATCGGAACATATTGCGTGTTTCTCTCTCCTCTGTATAACCAAAAGGTCAACTAAAAGAAAACACAATATTTAGTGTACGGGACAAAGCCGAAGGTATCTGCAAGATTTAAAATCAGGTTTCCTACAGGCAGGTGGTAAAAGCGTCAAGTGATCCAACTCTTCACCCCCCCCCCCCCCTCCCCCCTCAGCTTTGGCAAGAACAATGGATGCATGCTCATCCACCAGGTGTACAGCTGTATGCCTGGAATCCTGTAGGCACAGACAATGGGCGGAGTTAAGGTAAATTCTATTTCAGGTTAATGGAAAGAAAACTGTAGTGATTTAGAAAGGGGCGGCTGAGAAGCATAGCGGTTACAAGTAACAAAACATCAGGGAACAATTACTTCATCTCTGCGAGGAAAAATCCACGGTAGCGTTGTGTTTTGGACAAAGAACAAGTATAAATATGTACCCCAGAAAAAAAAAAATAAAAAAACTAATTAAAAAAGAAACCACTACAGACAAACACATCCAACGGTTTGCTCATTAAACCTTGAGTTGCAGCTCGTGAACGATTATGCAGTCCCGAAGGAGTGGGTGTTAAACTGGGGTACTTCTGCTGTTTCTGAACTCAAAGCTACAGTGATTCTCTCTACAACTGTTGGGAGCTGTTGGGATGTTATGGGATTGGTAGCTCATCGCCATCTTTGGAAGCCCAAGAACCAAGGGTTATCTCAAGTACACTGTGCATGGATCAAAAAGTAGGATTTTTTTTTTTTTTTTTTTTTATTCGTGGTAGGGTACCATCTGACTCATTCCTTGGCTCCATCAAGGAGGTACCCTACGTGGAGCCACAGAACGACCCAGATGGTACCCTAGCAGGAAAGGTAGAATTCAGCTAAAAAAAAAAATCCAACTCAGCTCCTTTGGTCTTAAATTTGAAATTTCCTTGCCAGTTCCCTGCAGTTCCCTTGTTTCAAGAATGAAGCCCCTAAATCTCGCTTTGCACGCGGCAACCTGCAAAATCATGGTTTGCCTTATAGATCCAAGCAATAAAACAAAAAATGTGGGGGCGTACTCTGCGTTTGTGGAACCCCCTGCAGTACCATTATAGGGGCATGCACATGTTCATCTTTCAAAATAATTGGCGACAATTTAGAACTTTGCCAGCCAGCCAAGACTCCGAGCACAAGACATTACCCATCACTAGGAGTTTAAGCTTTAAAAATACGACTTTAATGAGGAAGACAGTGCAAAGCTAAATGCCCCCCCAATGACTCTCTGGGGGTTCCCACGCACAGCAGAGAAGTTAATGCAGCCATACCTCCATATTACAGAGAGATGGATATTCTTAGAAAAAAAAAAAGAAGAAAAAAAACCTCCAAACCTCAATATACATAGCAAGCTCTACCAGCTGAACCAAGAAACCAAGGAAAGAAGTCTTTTAAAATAATCCTTCTGCATGTAACTGCTTGCCATGCCAGGAACAGATCCTGTACAACCCTATACCCCTTTGTATGTGCATTTTGTTCTATTAGATCTGCCGTTTAGTCTTACTGAGACAATATTTATTCCCCAATTTGTCGTAGATCCTTATTTAAATAAACATAATATACAAAAAGATACTGTCCGTATCAATGGGCACTTGACAAGTCCCTGGACCCAGGAAGTTTTGTTTTGTAAACAGAAAACAAACCCCTACTGCTGGGTTTACATAGAACTCTACAGAAGTTCCAATCCCATGGCTCCTATAAATAACCAGGCTGGCTCCTATAAATAACCAGGCTGGCTCCTATAAATAACCAGGCTGGCTCCTATAAATAACCAGGCTGGCTCCTATAAATAACCAGGCTGGCTCCTATAAATAACCAGGCTGGCTCCTATAAATAACCAGGCTGGCTCCTATAAATAACCAGGCTGGCTCCTTTAAATAACCAGGCTGGCTCCTTTAAATAACCAGGCTGGCTCCTATAAATAACCAGGCTGGCTCCTATAAATAACCAGGCTGGCTCCTTTAAATAACCAGGCTGGCTCCTTTAAATAACCAGGCTGGCTCCTATAAATAACCAGGCTGGCTCCTTTAAATAACCAGGCTGGCTCCAATTAATAACCAGGCTGGCTCCTATAAACCGACTCCAAGATATCATGGATGTTTTGCTCACCCCTTATACAGTAAAAGGGTTTCATTAACAGAGTTCATCCAGTAGATCAAAACTATAGATCAACTATAGCCAAGTACAATTAAGGAGGGATGTTGCAGGTTCAACTCCCAGCAGGGCCAATTCTGTCTTTGAACAGTTCAATGGTCAATAAAATAATGAACCGTTTTTAAGTTGAAAAATATAGACGCATATTATCCACTGCGGACGTTTTACCTGGAGCCAACTTACGTTGGCTTGCATGCTTCATAAGTCCACATGTTGACCCTTTGACAGCTGCCACGAGTCCTGCTGCAAAAAGCTTTCGCACGATATGTACTGCATACAGTTTGGTCTTCTAGACTGCAGCACCGGTCCATGCAAATATAGCTGCTCCACGCGAGATGAGGGGACAAAGTTCTCCGCACTGTAACCCATTCAGGATTTGGACAGAAGTCTTATGGCCATAGCTACCCTGGCTCTGGAGATTTATCAAGCAGCTAAGATCACCCTCCATCCCAACATTTTAAATGTTCAAAAAGTGACACTTTTGTTTTTTTTGAGAAAAGGTAGCACAAGGTTTGGCTACGGACGAAAGAACATTTTTAAGTACATTTATGGCCAAGGCGAGAGCTATTTATGTAAATTTTGGTAAATTTGGTAAGCCCGCCCCCGCCCCAAAAGAGAATTTTATTGCTTTTTGGAGCTCACCCAAATTTCGGCCTTCTTAGACCGGGGTAAGCAACTGTCGGCACTCCAGATGCTGCAGACTACATTTCCCATGATGCTTTGCCTGCTTAACGGCTGTTAGATGCATTATGGGAGATGAAGTCCATGATATCTGGAGTTTCGCAGGTTTCCCTGTCCTAGACAATAAGGACCCATGTGACGCATGTATTATTTAGTAAACGTTTCATCATTACAGTTGCATATAATAATATATACAAATTGTTGTTTTTTTAATAAAACGGCACCAAAGTCATACAAACAAAAACAAAACAAAAAAAAACAGGGAAACAAAGTAACATGCAATAAAAACATTAAACACGTGCGTTCGATTTCTATACGATAAAACAGATTTTAGTTGGAAATCTCCATCTGAAAATGAAAATAAGTGATAAATCCCAACACCACGTTTTTCTGCTGCCTTCGGAGGTGGGAAAGGAACATTAATTAATGTAATTTAACATCTTTTGAATTCATGACATGTGGGAAAACCCCACCATGTTATCTGCAAAAAGAAAATGTCACAAGACCAAAAAGAACCATTTTTTTTTTGTTTTTTGTTTTGTTTGGTCTTTGAATGAACCGAGAACCAGATCATAAAGGAAGAATCAGTGGTTTAATTAGTGCTTTCGACAGAGAGGAACAATTAACGCTTCTTTTGACGATAAGCAGAGATACGATGTTGGAATTTCATTTATTTTTTATTTTTCAGGGAAATGTCAGGTCGAACCAGGGAAAATAATCTGACTTGTGACATTTTTTCGGCGGATACAAAAGAAGAAAAAAAAACGTTTAAAATGAAACAAAAGGAGGGGTGGCGGGGGGGGGGGGATTTTCATGAATCGGGGTGGTGATACTGTAATTAACCATCGTACAAAAGCGTCAGATATTCTCATTGTTAAGCGTATTATATAGCATTTTGTGGAAGTTCGTAAATTCCATGAAACCGTTGAGCGCTTTTGTGGGATTTTTTATATATATATATTTTTTTTTTTAAATTCCCAGCTCCATTCAATGCAATTCTCTATTTATTAAATAGACCCCTATAATGTATCATTATAAGAAGCCAAATAGAACAAGTCATGTTAGATCAAATATATTGCACGAACCTATACTTAAGGTTTTTCGCACCTGTGCACAATTATATCCAAATGCTCTAAAATATAAACTACAATAAAAATCGACAAACTCACTTCCCTTTAGAATTACCTAACTTTGGATGTCCAGATTAGCACAGTCTTTTATTTCCTACTAAGTCCTTTTGATGGGCCCAATGCCATATTGCTGCCTAGCTTTATGGTACTCGTTTTATTGACCTCCAAAGGATGAAAGGCTGAGCTGAAAGATTCAAGAGAACCTACAGCTACAGCTAAGATCAAACAGCTACTATAGATGAAGCATAAGGGAACCCAAAAATATTTTTACAGGTAGGGAAGGTAGTACTGCCGGTTTAAGTACAGAAGGTCCCAAAAAAGGTCATCACATCTTTCTCACAATACTATAGGCTTCAGAAAAGTTACCTTGGCGCTAGTGACAGAGCAAGTTGGTTATAAACATTTTGGCATCTTTTAAAGTGAGATTAAGTGCTTTTAAAGGAGATGGTTTTAGACACCTAAGCATTATACTGATGAAATCATTCTAAAAGAGTTTTGGCCGGGGGGGGGGGGGGGGGGATGGGGGGTTTTAGGGGGGGGAGGGTGATTATTGAATTCTTGAAAAAACAGAGTTTTATCTCCATTTTTTTGAACCATTAGCTACTGAGTAAGACATCCTGGCAGTTTTACAAAATCCTTGTTTGCTGTTATCAAACATTACATCACCTGTTAAATTAATGACTAATTTCTCAAATGTATTTCTTTCCCTGATGAAATCTACCCTGGTTTTTTTTTTTTTCCCCAATATATTTTTAAAAACCCCACTTTTTGCCTTGGAAAAAAAAAAAAAGGGCAATGAAAAAATAATGATAGAATAATTTAAACAAATAAACGAACCAGTATTATCATTCTACACAAGTATTCATTTTCAGTAAGAAAGATGTAATCATTTTTATTTTATTTTTAAAAAATTTAGCTTTTTTTTTTTTTTTTTTTAGTAAAGCCATAGATTGGAATAATTGGCCCTGTTTAAGTTGTCCAAAATTCTTTTTAAAATTCCCAATTATGTACGTGAGATTCAAGGCGTAGCAGACGCACTTTCCGGAATCTGTTACGTACCTGACCTCAACACCTGTACCTCAAGGTCCTACAGGTTTTCGTTCCATGAGGCGTGTAGCAGCTTCTCTCTGTAATGCTTGGGAGGAGAGGTATATATTTTTTCCCATTAACTCGGTATAAAACATTCAGTGCAATCCATCATTTCGCAGGTCCTTTCATTCTGAGAAATGAGACTGCAAAATAATGTGATTCATGTGCGAGGGGAACGACAGGAGAAATATATGTCTTTGGCCAAGGAACTACACGCTGGTAACGTGCCTATTCTATTAGTCTCACGATGTGCAATACCCAGGGCAGGAAAATGCACCTCTCAATGTCAAACAGAGAGGACCTATAGGATGCACAACAGAAATGACTTACATTAATTTGTGGCTTATCTGAAACAGCAACATTGTTAGTATTTAGGCACCCAACCGTGGGATTTGGAGGGGTCTGTCATGCCGAGCTCTACCTCCATCCCGGCGAGTAGAGCGGTTAGGTACAGTCTAGTCCCCAAACTCACTTTGGTGCAAGATGAAGATCACTGCTTGTATAATGCACAGGCTTTTATCCCAGTGTGATTTGATGCAGGCATTCTGTATAAATCACATTTTTAATATTTGACTCAAGCCCTCCCCCAGTGATTACTCTGCATGTTTACTGCAGGTGCGGCAGCACTGATTATATAGACACTGAGGATATCAAGTTTTTGTTTCATTTAGTCACTTCCTGTGCTGCTCAAATTGATTATATTGTGTGGCCTCTGAGTGACCTTGCTCTTGTACACAGTAGGGTCTCTTGACAGTGTAACACACTGTCTGATGAAATCACTAGAGAGACAGGATATTCCATTTATTTGAATGGTATTATTCTTATTGGTTCCTGCTGCACAAAAAAAAAATGGAATGACTTTTACTAAGCTATTGTGGGCAGTCCTGATTTCTTGCAAACTGCTGTAATTTCCCAAATTCTTCTAGCTGTAAGTATTTTATATTTTAAGCAATGCAAATTGTAAATCATGCATTTGAAAGTACTTTGAAAGCACATTAATGCATTAACATTTGGAAGATGCATTTTGGGCACTTGACAGTCCCTTTAAAGTGATTTTTTTACTGGCCGACCATACAGCTGTATGCATGGAATCAGAAGTAGGCGGAGTTAAGGTCATATCTATTCAGGTAAACAGCAAGAAAATGGCTGCAATTCAGAGCGTTTGATTGAGAGGGATGGTTGCTAAGGATCCAACGGGTTAAGAGACTGGGAGACGAAGAATGGAAAAAAATGAGATTTGTTAAGAATAAAATTATTCGTCCGCAGCGTTTTACAAATGGCAAGACATCTGCGCTCAAGCATGGCTGGAAAAGCCACCACAGTTACTTGCAGATCCCCCTTCTCCCCCGTACACCCCTTAGTTGTCTAATCTAACCTCACAATCGACCCCTTTCAGAGAGTCTAGAAGTATTCCAGACAGTTTCTGGAGTCAATGAGTCATTGGCAGTGCACTGAGATCACACTGGCTCCAATACCAGCTGCAAATCTGGCATTTCTACTCTTTTTTCCCTTCTTCTTCTGTTCCCAGCTCCATAAATAAATTAACAAAAGAAACGGGCTACAAGAAAAGAAAATCTACAGCAAAGTATGCGCACCGAAACGCATAACTGATTATTTGAGAATTTGAGATTGAGAATTAATCATTATCTCTTTGGTCTGGAGAGATTTGTACTGTGCCCCAAAAAAAAGTTCAAATAAAAACACCTGCCCCTTCTACAAACCTGAAGCAAACCTCTAAACATCATGCAGCGTATCAAATTATAAAAATACAGGGAGAGATAATGGTTGGACCTAGATCCTTTGTTGGTAGGAATGAAGGCAACATGTGGAATATGATGGTGCCTTATTAATAAATCCAGTGTTGTGGCGCTTTGATAAAAGTTAATGTTAATTATATATCTATAGGCATCTCTATAGATGACCACTGATGGTCTCCTAGGAGATGCTGTGGAATCTCATTTTTTGGCTTGCGCTTCCAATGTCCTGGTGGGAGGGATCAATCGTAGGCAGAAGACTTGGAAAAGCTCTAACCCCTACTAGATACGAACGTGTATTTTATTGAGCTGTTTTGTGATTTCTACTTTAATTATTAGATGTATACTGTAGGATAATTGTATATTAAAAAATAAACCACAATAAAAATATTATTAAAAAAAATATGAGTGCAAAAAATAAAGAAAATTTTAAGTGTTAACTTTAATATGTATGAGGTTGGTGACCTTGAATTCTATATCAGCTGGCTTTCCTTACATTACCACAGTCATTTTAAGGTATTTATACTAAGTCGAGATTAGAAGCAAAGATCCAGAGAAATTAAATATGGATAAGTGACGAGATCTTCCACCGCTCAGCCAGGGTACCTTCACTGGGGCTATGAGTGGTCAATATGTATCCTCACATCTCAATCTCCATATGGTTTCAAATACATGTCTTCCATATTGCAGTTTATCGGATTTAGCATTTAAATCCATATCAGGAGGTAAAAGCAAATTAATTTCTTGCCGTTTTTTTTTATTTTGATCCATATTGAAATATATTAATCCCCTTTTCTAGGAAGCAGATGCCCCACTTATTATTTCTAAATTCCAAATTACCTTCTTGGAATAAAAGAAAGACTAATATCTGCTACTTTGATACCTAACAATATTTTAAAGGAAGTAGAAAACAAAAACAAAAAACATATAGTGTGGTGTAATTTTGAAAGGGTGACTGTCTTTGTGTAAAGGCCTCTGGTTCGTACAGATTGTCTTCTAGGTCTTTTAAATGTTTCCATGTTTATTTTTTCTATACAGGTTAAAACAATTTAAGGTGAAAAGATGTAAGAAGACACCAAACAAGTAACATTGGAGAGGAAAAAACAGGTGAATGCTGGAAGCAACTGGGGAAGCTTAATTTAGAGATGGGGGGGGGGGGGGGGGGGTATGGGAGGCATTTCAACTAGGGTCATATAATTAAAAAAAAAAAAAATACACTATTGCCTTGAAAAAATGTTTTAAAAAAAGTCATGTGTAGATAGAAAGATTGTCCATCACAGACCTCAGGAAAAGTCCGTCATAAGCAGTGTTGTCCCTGTACAGGGGTACCATATATGTACACTTAAAGGACAACTGTAGGCAAAAAATAACTAAGTGTAGAGTGGGTGTAAAGAGTACAAATAAAGCACCTTATTGAGCACTCATTGCGTCATACAGCTCTAACAGGGGGCAGACATGTTGTATAGAATCTTGGGTCAGATCTGCATTAAACTTCATGCAGGCGAATGAAGATCTGACCCAAGATTCTAAACAATATGGCTGCCTCCTGTTAGAGCTATATGGAGTAAAGATGGCTCAATAAAGTACATTATTTATATTCTTTCATGAAAACATTTCTATGTAAAACGCCTACACTTGATGTGATCGTTCAACTAAACACAAATTAATTTGTTGGTACAGTTGTCCTTTAAGGGACAAATACCTACAGTCCGATGGAGCTCAGGTGTTGGATCACTAGCTTCTTTGCTATCAGGAAAATTGTTTTGCTAGTTATATAAAACTTATCACACCAGGCCTGATCAGAAAATGCTTTCTTCTAAACTGGAAAGAAAAATGCTTTTCATATCATAGACACTCTTGTTCTTGCAGAGTTTTCCTGAATGACTACCAGCGGGACTCAAACTTGAAAAACCGCATGGGGGGGAGGCTTATCCCCGATTCGAAAAGAGCGATGTCGTTTCTTGTGATGCCAAGGAGGAAAGACATGAGAAGCAGCAGGATTGTTCGCAAACGCGGTCTTTTATCCGAAACAGTAGCCTTTTTTTTTTATTTCGACTTAGGGTATGTGCGTGCCGAGGAACCTGCTGCCCGGATATTTGGACTTTATTCATGATGAGGTTGTTTTTGTTTTGTTTTTTTTTTAAACTTTTGCGTGGAGATGGGAAGGGAGCTGCGGGTTGGCACGGGTTCAAAAGGTATCGGAGCAGGAAGTAGCTGAGCAGTTACGGACCATTTAACAGAGTCGCGGAGACTGAATGTGAACGGACCAGTTAGTCAGTATGGCCAGGCATTAAAAGGGTTTAATAAGCCGCCAACTGCAATTTTAAGGGGCAACAACACATATTTAGACAAATAATTATATTATGTTCTACAGATGACCTTCAAGGACAAATGTGAGGAAAGGGGGGGGGGGGGAGAATTACTTATGTTGTGCGATTACATTAATTGTAGAAGGTTTATAAGAAAAATATTTAATGAAAGAATACAAATAAATTGTCTTATGGAGCCCTCTTTGCGCCGAGCAGCTCTGTCAGGGTGGCAGACATGTTTAGAATCTTGGATCAGAAGAATTAAGATCTGACCCAAGATTCCAAACATGTCTGCCACCGTCATAGAGATCTTAAGAAGGTACTTTCTTTGTATTCTTTCCTTAAAGTGTTTCTTACACTTGATGCAAACTTTAAATTTAGCGTACGTTATTTTGCCAACAGCTGTCATATCAGAAATGTCATCATAAATGATTCTCTTTTCCTTCATATAGCACTTTTTGGGTTTTTTTGTTGTTTTTTTTTAAATGGTTACATTTGCCTAAAAAGTTTGACATTCCCATAGCAATTCCCTACAATACGCTCTTTATTGAAGACAACCTTATATATTTAGAATCATGCAGCCATCTGAAAATCAAGCAAATGCTTCTTCCGCCGAAATCTGTAGATACTGTGTATTTTTATTTAAAGATTTGTTGGGTAGACCCTCATTTTTAGATAAGTCTGCTTCGCATGGACACATGGCAGCTGCGAATTGTAGGATAATGTACCACGTGTTTTTAAAAAAGGTACATGCCCATTTATCCCCTTAGTAGGGCCACTAAACACTTAACTTGGACGTCTAACATAGAATATTTTAGTTGCCAAACAAGCTAAATTAGGAGCCAGCCCAGTTATTTTTTAGGAGCCAAGGAAAAAAAGCTAGAAGTCAGAACTCAAGATCTTCTGAGCCATGACTGCCAGGATTTGTCAAGCCCTGCTTTTAACTCTTGTATACCCCCAGGAGCCTGGGAGCCATGGCTCCTAAAACCTCTAGTGCCGACTCCTAGACTTTTTGGGTGTTCTGCATAGAACTCCCAAAATCCGTCGGCCTGGCTCCCTGCAGAAATGTTTCAATCCTCGTCGTACAGTCTCCAAAGCGACGGCCCATTCGCGATCCTGCTAAAGCTTTAAACGGTTAAAGTTTTCTATAGATTAATAAAACATGGTGAGAAGACATTGAATGGCTGCATATTATAACGTGCACGGAAGGCCACAGAGACAAGATGCCAAAATATTTACACTGCTTCCTCCACACAGGCTTAGTGGTCTGGCAATCCAAGTGTGAAACGCTTCACATGTCGGATAAGAGATGTGGAGATCCTGCCGACGCGATTATATCATTTATAGTAACTAACATGAAAGATTGCAGAGATTAGCTGCGATCCCCGGGGGAATGCCATAGCATCAGAGAAAAAACAACAGAACGGCGGGGAATGGAGGATAGCGCTATGGAGAAGGATCGGGAATACCACCCAGATTTTTGGCAGCGGTTGTCGACTACTTTTTCCATGATGCTCAAACACGTGGAGTGACAAGTATTAGCCACCCATTTACTAAAGTCGCAGTTCCACCTAGATTGTTTTCGGTGTGTTGTACATGTTTTTAATATATATATATATATATATAAAATGCACTTATTTGTACTTTAAAACAATTTCCAACTCTCCTGTAGTTTTACATTGAAAATAATTTACCCGGGGCTTCTAAATTCATCAACATTCCAATAAGGAGGGGCTTGGAGAGATGGGCAGGACTGTTGCTATAGCAACAGAAATAACTTGTTATTGGAGACAGGAAATGTTGAGGAAAAAACTGATAAACTCCACAAACTATTACAATACCAGATCCATTCCAGAGCAGAATAGGAGTCTAGGATGAAGCTGGTGCTTTACAGCAACTCTTTGGCATCTGTGAGATTTGCGAGATTTTTAAAGTACTGCAGGGCACTCTGGGGCGACACATGTCGCCTGTAATTAATTTACACTGGCAATAATGGCTTGGGATTTAGAAGCATGAACAGTTTCTTTTACTAGAAGAAATACTGTATCTTTACACATCCATTCAGCCCTGCTTCTCAGCATATGCACAGTTGATGTGTCGGCAAGCGCACGCCAGCTCAGCCAATAAAAACAGACATGGGCATTTGTTGGGGTCTGAAAAGTGCAGGTAGTCTCCCACTGCTAGTGCAGAACAAGACCCTCCTTATTACATGTAATCACTAGCAAGTACCTAGCTAGGGATATTCATTTTTTAAGGGTCTCTCGTGGAGCTAGCTACAAGCGACATTCAGATGCCAGATCAGCCTGCTTGCTTCACAGTGAAGCAAAGCTTCCACCGGACAATAGATAAATGGTGTGTATCTGTAATCAACGTTTATGATCTCTTTAAGACACATACAAATACGGGTAAGTACCATACTGAGTGGTCCTCAAAAATGAGGCATAATCCCGCAAAGTCTTTGGTAGATCCACACTAGAGTAAACAGCAGATTGGTGCAGTGTGTGATATAAGCACTGCATTCACAAGCAATGCTGCAGTGCATTCAAAATCCTGTAAATTGAGTCAATACACACACAGAATACTATGCATGAACGTAATGTCACTATGTATACTAGGTGTACAAGCATTTACATTGCAAACCCTCGCTTACAGATTCACAGCATTGCAAAGTGAAAGTGACACCAGATGAAAAAAAATTAATAAATATTAAAGAAAATATACTATATATATTCTGTCTGTGTCCTGATCCACAGAGGGCCTATTTAAACCTGCAAATAAATATCCAAACTCCTCCCCTTTTACGGACATCCCTTTTAGAATGCTGGCGGATTACGAGGTGTGACGTGAAGCACCTGCATTCTAAAAGTGAGGTCAGTAAAAAGGGAGGGGCT
The DNA here is from genome assembly GCA_036172795.1 of Pelodytes ibericus. Taxonomy (NCBI): domain Eukaryota; kingdom Metazoa; phylum Chordata; class Amphibia; order Anura; family Pelodytidae; genus Pelodytes; species Pelodytes ibericus. Next base: position 90,152,994 of record CM069864.1, read on the forward strand.
TCGCCCCTCAACACCAATATATAGGGGGTCATTTACTAAACAACGGCAGGGGGGGGGAAAGTAGGTAAAACATGAGTAAGGACCAATTTGTGACTATTTGTAGAAAATAGTTTTTCCCCTGATTTGCGCCTCTTCCGTTTATTTTTATTTTGCGTGCATTTTTCTGGTTGCGCTAACAAATTGCGATTATATTTGCGCACGCTAAAGAGCTTTGTGAATATTTTGTGAAAAATAATTCTTATTTGCGTGTGAAAATGACACCAGCTTTTAGCAAAGTGCTATCAAAAGAGGTAGGAAAAATATTCGCATCGTTTTGATTCTCAATTATGCCCGTTTTTATTCGTCTGTACTATTTGAGTGTTAAATGTTAAGTACATTGCAACAGAAGCAAAGCACAAAAAATAGTTTTGCACATAAAATAAATATTCAAGTTTTTTTAGTACAAGCCCCTCCTAGTATTTGAAGGATTTTGTTCTCTCAATCATCACTGTCAGGTATTCAGTATTCTGAGAATCCTTTGCTGTGTTGCCGGGAACGTACACTAATAATGTCCCTGGGGAAATATGTAATTTGCATATCAAGCCACAGGTGATGTCATAAGCAGGAGACTCCACTGACACACTGAAGAACCATTTTAATCTTAATTTATGCACTGGTTTTTAATAATAACGTATAGATGGTATTTGATTTTTTTTTTTTTCCTTCTCTACAGTCACAGTATAAATTACACAGAGGCTAATGTAGGGTTTGTTGGGGAATAAAATGTTTTATTTAACAAACAGATCTGTTTGTTTCCTTTAAATAACACAACAGTTATAAACTATTAACTGGCCTTACAATATTATGACAGGAGATTTATAAATACTGCTCTTTAGGGCACAGAGAAGAAATCCCACTGTTTTATTACTTGGGCAGCCATCCCGTCCAATCACACTTCCTGAATGTTTGCTGCAATCTGAATGAAACATACCTTAACCCCACCTACCATGCATACAGCTGTATGGTCAGCCATTTTTTTTTTTTTTTTTTAAAGGGACAGATAACTTTTGCATGCTGTCCTGCAGAATGTATAGTTTACATAAGTTTATTGGGAATCTGTTAATTAATCCAGGTAGTTCCTATTGGATACCTTCCTTAATTAATGAAATGGGTTCCCTCTGGACGCACATGGCTTCTGCAAGGGAGCAGGTCCAACTTAAAGGTGTACAGCAAAAAAAAAAAGGGGATGGGACTCTTCATCGCGGCTGCTTCCGCGCAGCCGCTTCACCGCCGACTCTACAGCACAAGACAGATCGTCGCTGGAGATTTCATCGCGGGACATTTCATCGCTAAAGGTAAGTATTTTACCGATTTTAGTTTGGTTAGAATTAGGGTTTAGGGGGTTAATTTTAGTATTGGGGTTAATTTTAGTGTTAATATTGGGGTTTAGTGTTAGGGGTTAATTTTAGTATTAGGGGTCGGGGGTTAGTATTAGGGGGTTAGAATTAGTGTTTAGGGGGTTAATTTTAGTATTAGGGTTCATTTTAGTGTTAGTATTGGGGTTTAGTGTTAGTGGTTAGTGTTAGGGGTTAATTTTACTATTAGGGGTCGGGGGTTAGTATTAGGGTTAGTATTAGGGTTTAGGGGGTTAATTTTAGTATTGGGGTTCATTTTAGCGTTAGTATTGGGGTTTAGTGTTACTATTGGGGGGGGGATCATTTATTAGGGGGGGTATTTTCGTTTTACTTGTACATTTGTAAGAGCTGACAGTTCAACGCTGAACTGTCAGCTCTTACATAGCCGCGGCCGCGATGTAACGGCCGCGTTATTCTTCATTGCTGACAGTTCAGCGTTCTAACTGCCGCGCTGAACTGTCAGCGATGAAGCCGCGGCAAAGAAGTGTCCTAGACCCAAAAAAAAAAGCTGGCTGTCCGTGCAACCCTAGCAATACATCCAAGAGAAGAAAAGCATACCATTGTGTGTACATGCTGCTGGTATATGCACAAAACTGCCAGTATAGTTATAACTTTAAAATGCTGCTTTATGCTGTCGGCTAACTGGGAGGATCGGTAGAAGCTGCAAACCTGATATTTGTGAAAAGATATTCTGAATTATTAAACAACATATACTCAACTTCAGTATGCATTAAAGGGACACTGCCAATGTAAGCATTGCTTATACTGTACATTTAGAGAATACAACAGGATTTAAAATGATCTATACATTGTGTGAGCAGAACTGCAAACAAATGCCTAAATTAGGAGAAAAATGTGTTTTACATGTGTCTGGTGAGTCTCCTGCTTATGACATCACCTGTGGCCGGATATGCAAATGAACATGATTTGCACAGCAAGCCACTAGGTGATGTCATCAACAGGAGACTCCACAGAGACCATTCTATATTTTGTGTCTTATTTTTGCCAAGTCTAGTTCATTTTCCAGTCTCTATATTCACAGTATAAGCAATGATTAGGTTGGCAGAGTCGCTTTAAATAAAGATATGGGATTTTTCAAGTAAACGGAAAAAAAACAGATAAAAATTTTTTTTTTTTTAATTCTCATGGCCAACCAACGTCTGCTGAATTAAACAGATTATATCTATATCCCTGGGTGTCATTAAGAGACAGAAATTATTTAAACAAAGATCAACCTACCTCGTAAATTATAGGTCACTGCACAATTACAGAGCTAATTAACAATTAAAACCATCTTTGAGGAAGAATTAACACTTTCCAGCACCAGAGCGGCTTTTAAAAATGTTTAATACGGCAGTAATGTCTGTATGTCTGCATTACGGTATATATGTCACTGCTGACTGTGTACTACACGGTATTGGATATAAGAGGCGAACGTACAATGTACTGAGACAGTCCGCGATGACATCATCCAACCGCAATTCAAAGCAGCAATGGTAAATAAATCCCATCCTATCCACTCTGAACATCTCAAAGTATGTATGCAATCACACACAAGTTGGCAAACAAAGGGGATTCTGAATAATCAATAATGTATATGGCATTTTTCTTCAAATAAGACCAGTGCACTTGCCAATAGTGGGGTTGTTAGTTTGTAAACTATACCACGATGAGCGCCAATAAGGGTCTACCAAGGTGCACCGGTGCCTCTACTTTTGAACCCCTTACGAACGAGAGTTTTTGGGGGGATTTTTTTGTAATATGTGTGTTTAACTATTAAGCAATTCAAGTAGGCCTCATCTGACACAGGTCCGTACTGTGGGACCAGGGGCACAGTTCATAGTGGGATCAGGGGCAGCAATGAGCTACGGTTACTAGGGCAATTTATGCCATCCGTATGGTCTTATGGGCCATGTTCGATATGACGGCATAGAGCGTTCATATACGCAAAGAGGTTAAAAGAAGCAAGGACGTGTGAAAAAAAAAAAAAAGCACTGAAAACACCAGAAAAAGAGGACATGCACCCACATCCCTTGCCATTGCACCCATATAACTTGCCACAGCACCCATTCCACTCAGAAGGACTTGCCCCAGCACCCAGATTGCACTCACAGGACTTGTAGCAGGTTAATGATTAATGCTGTATGTTAATATTTAAAAAATAAATTGCTACCTGCAAACCCATCAGGACAGGTATTTAAATCCTAGGACATGTTTGGGTAAAAGAGGTAGCACAGCAACCCTAACATAAAGACAACTTTTTTCTTTTACAAATACGAGTCACACATAAAGAGGGGTGAGTCATGTTACCGGCTAATTAATAAATAGACCAGAACAAAATCTACTCCACTTCTCACACCAATAAAGTTGTCAACAATTGTATAAAAAGTGAAGAGCACTCTGCATGTTCTCTGTTTGAGTTTGGCGGTGACATCCGAAGTGGGGCGGCCGTTTTGGGATTCCCTTACTCATTCCGACCAATAAGAAAGCAATAAAAATATATTGCACAAATTCCACAAGAGAGCTTGTGGAGATTAAAGGACAGACAGAACACCCGCGGGTGTTTCACAGTCATCCATGGCAGACAACCTTTAATGTCGCTTGTGAAAAAAAAAAAACATTTGGCCAAAATATTTTGAATACTATCAAAGTGTGACAAACAAAAATGTACTTTTTTTTTTTTAAGTAGCGGTTACCTAAACATAGCGAATAAGAAATTATATATATATATTGCGTTTTAAACGTGTGTGTGTGTGTGGTGTCACCTGTTCATGACATCACCTTGTGCCTTCATATGCAAATTAATTACTTCCAATGGAAAAGGTGTCATTTACCCATCGATCCACAAGGTGAGGTCATAAAAAGGAGACAATACAGACATATTGTACAAACCGTTATTTCTGACACCGCGGAAAGGTTTCGATGACAACTGCGGCCATTACATCAACATTTAGTTGTATAGCGCCAACAATTAATGCAGGTAGCCAACATTATCCGCTGGATGAATGGCCAGACGCCCAGAAAGGAGCGATGCCCCCATATTTAGAATTTTTTAATTTTTTTTATTTAATCCAACAAAATATATTTCCCAAAATGAATTTGGATTACGAAGACCGTATCAGGGGTAGCTAACCTTCGGCACGGTAGATGTTGTGGACTACATTTTCACTGATGCTTAGCCAGTACTACGGCTATAGGAGAATTATGGGAGATGTAGTCCACAACATCTGGAGCGTCGCAAAAAAAAAAAAAGGTTGACTACCCCCTGCCCAGGATTATGAAGATAGAGCTTTCCAAAATATCATGGGTCAGGTGGTACCCCCAAGGAATCTGGATCTAAACATGTTGTGTCATCAGTTTTTTATAAAAAAATGCACACTGAAAGCAGTGACTGTCTTGCACATGAATCTCTACCAGAAACAAAGAAAGAAAAAGAAACAGAAAGGGGAAATTATTTTTAATACAATGATTTAAAAAAAAAAATTAAAAAAAAATCACTGCAGGAGTGTGGTTAGCTTCTTAATGTCCTATATCAGTTACTGCCAAGGAGGATGGGTAACAGCAATCTGATCTGTATAACCATTCTGCACTGCAGGAATCCCAGCCAATGAGAGCCACATGGCTGGCTGAGCAACATGGGAAAAGTTATCCCTAATAATGACAGGCTGTACCTGAGGCTAGCCATCAGTTGAGCTACATTGTGGATGCATTGGGCAAGCTAGGCATTCAATACACACACATCTAGTAACCAGAAAGTGGCTAATACTAGCCATGTGGCTGAGAAATGTAAAGAGGATCACCAGCAGGATGGGGAGGGGTGTGAATTGATACATCAAATGTTGCAATAGAATAGAGAACATGTGCATGGTTACAATTGGAATCCAGATACAATAAGGGAATAAGATGTCCTGATAAAGGATGCTGAGCTCACCTGAGACATCTGGGGTCGGAAATTGATATCCTTGAGGTCTATAGATCCAGGGGATAGGTTGTGCAGAAGCTGGCAGAGCAGTACCCCATCCCTGAGGGCTTGGGCTAAATCAAAAACCACAGATGAGGGCCACACTACCCTGTGATCAATAGGCAAGACTTTGCAGTCAATTAGCCACCGTCCACACTGTCTCCACTCCTCCATGATGAGGCTAGGAATCCCAAGCAATATCCAGGGAAGAAAGGGGGGGGGATAAAAAAAATAATGTAAGGCAATTGACACCTCTGCTGGGAGTCAGATCACAGTCCAGGATTTAGAGCATGTGTGATCCTTGCATCTATTCTGCAAGATCAGGGACAACCCATTATCAGTGCTTTGCACAAGGTGGAAGGGGGTCTCCCAAAATCTGCACTTGTGCTGGGGGGGAAAGAAAAAAAAAATCAACATCCCCCCCCCAGCCACCACCACCACCACCCCCAATCCCTTGCACTTTGCAGGAAGATGTGAGGATCCAGCAGGAAGCAGTCTCCTTGCAGATCCTGGTTGGGGTGAGATGTTAGCAGACAGGACCCCCCATGCCTAGGAAGCAGAGCCCATCATTAGCAGGCATTGTGCATGCAGAGTGCAGGGGGGGCTGGAGCCTGGGAGGGGGTGACTGTGCTCCTCTCCTCTCCTCTTCTCTTCTCTCCTCTCCTGCAGTCCTTTCTTCCTTTCTCACACTCTGTGCCGGGCTGTGACTCCCTGAGCTGTGATTCAGTGCGCGCCCCCGCACTCCCAGAGTGTCGAGAACGCGCACAGGAGCTGGGGTGGAGGAGACACTGGGAGGGGGCGGGGTTAGGGAGGGGGCGTGGCTAGTGCTGGATCAGCTGGATGTAGGACAGTGTATTATATAGAAGGTGAGAGTGGGATTAGAGTGCAAGCTGTCAAGACCTCTCAGATCCCTTCATCAGGCAGGTTAGACATGGCAATCACTTGTCTGCTGTGCTAAATACACTTTATGGAAGTATCATTTATAAATATTACATTTTATCTGATATATGTTGCACACCATATAATATCTGTGTATAGTGTCCTCACATGCTAAATCTATACATATTATATACATATAGTGCCACAGCAAGAGGGAAGGAGAAGCATTAATTATGGGAAGTGAGATGGCTGATACTCCAGATATGCTTCTGGAGTGTGATCTGCCACCCAGCAGAGGTGGTAATTATTTTTTTTTTTTTTTTGGCGGGCCTGTTCCTTGGGATTCTTATCCTGGGGGATTGGAGACAGTGGCTTTTTGACTGCAAAGTCCTACCTAATGGGGCCCTCTGCTGGGGATTTTGATTTACTCATGATGCTCAGCCAGTTAAAGTAAGGCCATCGCTGGCTAAGATGCTCCAGTTGTGTGGATTACACTTCTATGGCCCCCAGGAAACCAGATGTGTATCTTTGCCCTGGGCTCTGCTTCCGTGCTAAGGCAGAGCTGGTGGGGAGACTGCCAGTCAGAGCTGGGGTTCATCCACGCTTATCTGATTGGGGTCTGAGTGGAGCAGGGGTCTCTCTGTGCTAGTACCCAGTGAAGGACCCCTCTGTTGATTCCCTTTGGAAAACGAGGAAAAAGAGCCGGTCGACGACCAGACGGCCGCCTGCTTCCCGTGGAAACATGGCAGCTGCCAGTCACCAGTCACTGCCATGTGCTATCAAAAATACCTGCCAGTTTATCTTCATACTGGGGAACACGAGTGGGAAAAAAAAAGTTTAGGTTTCCTATAAACTTAGAATTTTTGGAAACAAAAAATTGTTTTTTAGTTGGCACACAGTTGGCAGTAACAGTGGCAAACTGGAGAAGTACAGCTTGGAAACCAAAGTTTCCGAGAGAAAAGATATTTAACTATACTTTTACGTTACAAAAGACCGGTCCAACAACTGCCAGCATGGGTACTATTCCCAGACTCCTTTGGGAGTCCTAGACAGACAAGAACTGCTAGACATCCCTGGAAAAAAAAAGTAATATGGGGGTTAAACCTCTAGGAAAGACCCACTGAGGCCCAGGAGAAGGGGAGCCCTGCATCGCCTTGGAAATGGTGGTGGGTGGACAGGAAGGGAGGCGAGGCTGAAATCTTGAGAAAGATTATAGAGGATGTGTGGGAGAGAATTTGGAAAGAGGATCTGCAAAATTAAGGGAGCCAAGTAATGAAGCTGTTTTTTTGTTGTTTTTTTTTCATAAAAAAATTGTAGATTTTGGAAACATTAAATTTATTTCGAAACCATGAAAGGAGACAGGAGAGAGGGAAAAGGAAAACAGAATGCAGACCAAAGAAAGGAGGCTTAAAGTCTGCATGTCAAAGGGTACCGTGCCATCTGATAATACTGAGATCTTCTGGATTGGATGTGAGACTTCAGGATCACTAATAATAGTGACATTTTCTAGAGTAGATGTGAGATTTCAGGATCACTAATAATAGTGAGTTTTTCCTGGATTGGATGTGAGATTTCAGTATCACTAATTATAGTGACTTTTTCTGGAGTGGCTGTGAGATTTCAGTATCACTAATTATAGTGACTTTTTCTGGAGTGGCTGTGAGATTTCAGGATCACTAATAATAGTGACATTTCCTGGAGTGGATGTGAGATTTCAGTATCTCTAATAATAGTGACATTTTCTAGAGTGGATGTGAGATTTCAGTATCTCTAATAATAGTGACATTTTCTAGAGTGGATGTGAGATTTCAGGATCACTAATAATAGTGACTTTTTCTGGAGTGGCTGTGCGATTTCAGGATCACTAATAATAGTGAGTTTTTCTGGATTGGATGTGAGAGTTCAGGATCACTAATAATAGTGACCTTTTTCTGGATTGGATGTGAGATTTCAGGATCACTAATAATAGTGACTTTTTCTGGAGTGGCGGTGCGATTTCAGGATCACTAATAATAGTGAGTTTTTCTGGATTGGATGTGAGAGTTCAGGATCACTAATAATAGTGACTTTTTCTGGATTGGATGTGAGATTTCAGGATCACTAATAATAGTGACATTTTCTGGTTTGGATGTGCGATTTCAGTATCACTATTAATAGTGACTTTTTCTAGATTGGATGTGAGAATTTTGGTTAGATTTTAGGATCAGATGTCTGGAGTGGTTGTGAGATTTTAGGCTCTATAGTAATAGTCCTGTTTTCTGGAGCAAATGTGAAATAATGGGATTTTCGGGACTAGAAATAGAATATGCAAACAAACTGCTGGCAAATCTTCTAACACAAGGTATAGAGCACTGAATAAAGCTGAACGTAGCTAGATCAGCATGTTACCGTACAGACACAACCTGTGTCCGCGACAGGAGAAAAATCAGGCGGAAGATTATAGATCTCCTCCAATCTGTCCGCATTGCTCTGTAACCAAACACAGAAAATGATTGTTACAGGCAAGAAAGGAAGACTGAAATCCCAGCGGGGTCTGCAAAGAGATCAGCATCCGATTCTATGTAACGAGCATCAGTTGGGTTAATTTGCAAACTAATGATGCGCTAATGAAAACACGGGATCCAATTTAATGTTATCCGCACATGCTTATGGATGAGATGTACATCTTAATGAAGACTTACAGTAGCACATCACCCCGAATGACATACAGAAAGCGGAGTACGATGCTGTCTTTGCCCTGAGCTAATTACACACAGTGAATTAGCCATTTCACATCTGCCGCTCTATGAACTCAGGGAAGACCTTCTGGGAGATCAGAGATAAATCACAATATGAGGAATGGCCAAAAAGGGGGCTCTCAGGCCGGAGCACAACTCCTTTCAATCATTCATGTGTGCTGGCTGGCGGTCATGAGATTTGTAGTTTGTTAGGAGGGGCTATGTTTAGGACAGCGCTAATAAAAGTGCCATTGCTGAGATCTGATTTTAATGCCATTTTTGTTCTATAGATCACGACAGGAGCTGTAATAATGCCTCAGCTAAAACAGATTTGGCAGAGAGTGTCTGGCGTGTTTTAAACGCATTTCCTGCGCTTATTTTCTGTATACATAGGGGTAAGCGCTGACACACACACACACACACACACACACACACATACATATATATATATCCTCCAATAATTCCAAGGCACCTTATGAATTTGGATAATGTGATATCCTCAAGGAATAAGGACTATGGTTTGATCAGAAGTAATCTTTTACCGGGCTGGTGAGCGCAATCTAATAAATGATCTATACTTTGTGTTAGTTACAAACATGTAGTTGCCAACATCGGCCATGTTTCCAGGGACACATATTTGTTCCACATGCTGCAGAAAGAGCCTGCAATGTGCAGCCCAGCAGTATGTAGGATGGATATACGCACAGACACAATCCAATTAATCAATCAGGGTGGAGATCTCATAGGACCTACCATGATTAATTAATTGGATTGTGTCTGTGCGTATATCCATCCTACATACTGCCGGGCTGCACTTTGCCTGCTCTTTCTGCAGCATGTGGAACACATATGGGTCCCTGAAAACATGGCCGATGTTGGCAACTATGAGACTTGAGACACATTTTTTTTAATCTAGCGAAAAAATGCAGAGATTTTGCAATTATTTTACTCTCACCATTCACACTGCACACAGTGGTCAGCTGACAGCGGTCCTTTAAATCGAAAAGTTCAATAGGTCAGTTCCGGGGTAAGGTTCTAAAAGTGATGTCATCAGCAGGAACATTCCACTGGTTTCCAAGGCGACTGCTCCGCCTTTCAGACTGTAGCCATACAGCAGCCAGTGAGTGTGAGATGCAGCATTACTGTAAAAAATCGAAATGGATGGTCCCATTACCACGGGGTCTGGAAACTAACCACACAGTGAACTGACAAGCAAAACAAACTCCTGGATGATCATAAGAGATATTGCTACAAAATAAACAGCTAGGGACAAATATTTAGGCTGTATCTTCATTTAGAAAAACATTTACTGCTGAAGATAATAATACAGCCAGTAATGCAACAAATACTGATACCATTTAACAAAAAAAAGCAGACATGCACACTTATTAGTAAGTAGACATGTGCATTCGTTTTCAGACGAATGTATTTTCGTCCGAAAATAGCATTTTCGTCCATTCGTCCGAAAAACGAAGAACGAAAATGCTAAGCTAACGAAAGCCGAATGAACGAATGGTTAATAAACGAAAATCATTCGTTCATTCGTCCATTCGTAGCACTATTGCATTCTATAAGCCGAAATAGAGTCGGTTTATAGAATACAATAGCATTTCACTACACGGAGACAGAGTCTCCATTCATAAATTTATGAATGGAGACTCTGTCTCCGTGTAGTGAAATGCCGACAGCCTATAAACCGAACGTTCGGTTTATAGGCTGTCGGCTTATGTAATACATGTAATCCTATTGCTATTCTATAAACCGAACATTCGGTTTATAGAATAGCAATAGGATTACATGTATTCCATAAGCCGAAAGTCTATCAACCGAACGTTCGGTTTATAGACTTTCGGCTTATAGAAAACATGTAGTACTATTGCCTTTCTATGAACCGAACGAGAGCCCCATTCATAAGAATTTCTTATGAATGGGGCTCTCGTTCGGTTTATAGAAAGCCAATAGTATTACATGTATTCTATAAAACGAACGAATAAAAATTAACGAAACGAAAATAATGAACGAATTTCGTCTGAAACGAATGCAGTAATGAACGAAATTCGTTTTAGACGAAATAAATAACATTTTCGTCCGAATGGACGAAAACGAAACGAAAATTTTAGTTTTGCACATGTCTATTAGTAAGTAAATATATGTTTATTAGGAATAAAGTCATGTAACGGAAATAGATCCAGGTAGGAGAAATACTATGGAACATAGTAACACACTGAAAAAATAGACAAAAATAGAAAAAAGTACAGGAAGCTTCATAAATGAAAAAAAGCATATAAGCAACGAGAGAATGTAATGTAGAGAAAATGAGAGAAAAATAGTGTAAAAAAAATATATGGGAGAAACAAAACAAAAGCACAATAAATACTGGGAACAAATATCAAAAAGAGAGAGAGTGGAGTGGTTATAGAGGGCTCAAAGGGTAACAAATGAAGAAAAATAGGGAAAGTTATAGCCAACCCCTGCAACATCCAAAAAAATAACAGTATTGTGCAATAATAAAATATAGAAAAGGGAAAAAACAGGGTAAGTGTGGGAAATACTATTTAACCCTTTCGGTGCCAAAGATCTGGGATATAAAAACACACTTTGTGGTGGATTGTTCTTATAGATACCCCAGGCCTTTTACGGTCTCCGCTGAAAGGTTATTCCAGGTATTTACTACTCTTTCTGTGAAATGATATAGTTTTACCATTTCACAGTCTAACATGAAATCATGCTGCCTTATTCTCTTTTCTATTCTGCTTTATTCATTTCTTTCTTATTGAAATGATTGGCACCTCTCCTGTGTTAGGTAGGTATACTTATTTTACAGGTAACGTGCAGTTAGTATCTGGAAGGATCTACCTAATTTTCAAACTTTAGGCCATTTCCCATTCCCATCTCCATTCCCATCTCCATTCCCATCTCCATTCCCATCTCCATTCCCTGCAATTCTCTCTTTATTGAGTAGACTTTTGAATGGAAGCCAAAAGCAACTTATAGTTATGTGATGCCATCTGGTGGAAAGATATTGTAATATTCTATCCAGTATAATGTTAACTTGTACCCTGCTTTACTAGTATTACATTAATGACCGTAAAATTGTATATCAGAAATATACAGGTGAAATATATAGGTTTTGAAAAATGCTGCACAACTCGGTGTTGGTACCCATCTTTGTTCTATATAGCTCTATCAGGGGGCGGACATGTTGTTTAGAATCTTTGCTCTGTATAGCTCTATAAGGGGGCGGACATGTTGTTTAGAATCTTTGCTCTGTATAGTTCTATCAGGGGGCGGACATGTTGTTTAGAATCTTTGCTCTGTATAGCTCTATCAGGGGGCGGACATGTTGTTTAGAATCTCTGCTCTGTATAGATCTATCAGGGCGGACATGTTTAGAATCTTTGCTTTGTATAGCTCCATCAGGGGGTGGACATGTTGTTTAGAATCTTTGCTCTGTATAGCTCTATCAGGGCGGACATGTTTAGAATCTTTGCTCTGTATAGCTCCATCAGGGGGTGGACATGTTGTTTAGAATCTTTGCTCCGTATAGCTCTATCAGGGCGCGGACATGTTGCTTAGAATCTTTGCTCTGTATAGCTCTATCGAGGCGGACATGTTGTTCAGATGAAGGAAGGTCTGACCCATCTGACCCAAGATATATCCACTCCTTAAAGGAGCAGAGAGGGCTAATTAGGGTGCTTTATTTATACTCTATCATTAAAGAATTTCTATTTAAAGTGCCATCACTTGGTGCAATCCTTCAGTTACACAGATCTTAATGTTTGCAGACAGTTGTCCTTTAAATAAAATTTGTGTTACCACCTAGATAGCAAACGTTTGACTTAGGACTAATAACAATTTTTATCAGGGGAGGAACAGTATATGTGTGTCAAGGGAGTCCCTTCATGGAGATCTGGGCCGAAGTGATAGTGCAGGTTAGTGTGTTAGTGCAAGGCACTACAGTCCTCTAGAGTATAATGGTCCAAACATTGGGATATGTAACGGAAAGATCCGCTGTCCCAACCAGTTGTACCATTTTGACCTGCTGGTAATGTACACATGAAATAAACATTTCTCTATTTGAAGATACAATGTTGTGACATCACTGTGCAATATGTTGTCATGATATGATGTCATCAGACAGAGAAAGCTTAGCGGCCCATGCTCCCGACGTACATAGCTGACATCACAAGGTGGGGGCGTGGTCACAAATAGGGTAGATGGACTTCAGGGCTCGTCCCCTGGATCGACAGCGTAATAATAGATGGTATTATTACCCAGCTTAATGGTGTTCATTTTATAGACCTTCAGAAACAGGAATGTCCCAGAACAGCGGGAGAGACACATCGCTCTGTACGTGGCCCAGTTGGAGCAGAGTCAGCATACGTTATACTGTGGACTGAAATGCCGAACTGCGGTATGTTTTCCTGACTGCAACTTAATTAGTGGGAAAAGACTTGGTCGTCATGGGAATGACACGTTAATGTGAGCAATGGAGGAGCAATGGAGGAGCAATGGAGGAGCAATGGAGGAGCAATGGAGGAGCACGGTGAGAAGCTCTGCTTTGTTTCTGCTTTTTAAGCCCCAAATAATTCCCTACAGTAATGTCACAGACTATTCTGGAAAAAGCCTTGTAAACAAATGCAGCGGTGCTGAAATATAAATGATTTTAAGGGTAAGTGAATCAAGCCTTGGTGCTTGATATGACAAATATTGTTTTAATAATGTTTTACCTACAGTTGTAGCCGATCCCCCCCCCCCCCCCCCCCCCAATGCGAGGGGAGCCGACTTCCAGGGTTGAGACACAATGCCATACCTTGAGCGGGCAGCGTTGGCAGAGGTTGCAGCCAATTTGAAGGTGATTGATTTTTGTGGTTTAAAGAGTTAAAGGGAGAACTGAGAAAAGAGATTTGGGGGGGGGGGTCCCTCAACCACCAGCAGCAGGATATGGATAAAATGGCAGTGAGTGGGCAATTGGGAACCCACTAACCTGGTTCAACCCCAGGGCAAAGCATCCCAACTCCTGTGCTGTATTTACCGAGAGGCAACCTAGGTGGATGCCTAGGGGGGCACATTCTGGGGGGGGGGGGGGGGGGGGCGGCAGCGCACCCCAGAACTAAGAAAAAAACGAACTGGCAGCCTGATCGTGACAATCGGGGTGACCGAGCATTTTTTTCTTAATGGGGGCGGAGTGATGACGGGTCACGTGACCCGGCGCTCTGACGTCAGACGCACGCTGGGTCACGTGACATATCCACACTCACCGTGAGAGCTGAACAGGCAGCATGGTAGGACACCATGCTGCTTGCCACTAGCCCCCATGGATCAGATCAGTGTAAGTCCTGGGGTGAGGCATATAATGGGGGTAATGGAGGCATATAATGAGGGTGATGCAGGCACGTATTAGGGGTGACGGGGGATAATGGAGGCATGTAATGGGGGTGATGGGGGCATGTGATAGGGTTAATGGAAGCATATAATGGGGTGATGAGGTTAATGGAGGCATATAATGGGGTGATGAGGTTAATGGAGGCATATAATGGGGGGGATGGGGTGTAATGGAGGCATATAATGGGGGTAATGGGGTTAATGGAGGCATATAATGGGGGGGTTGGGGTTAATGGAGGCATATAATGGGGGTGATGGGGTTAATGGAGGCATATAATGGGGGGATGGGGTTAATGGAGGCATATAATGGGGGGATGGGGTTAATGGAGGCATATAATGGGGGGGATGGGGTTAATGGAGGCATATAATGGGGGGATGGGGTTAATGGAGGCATATAATGGGGGTGATGGGGTTAATGGAGGCATATAATGGGGGTGATGTGGGTTATGGTGCATGTCGTGCATGCGCAGTGTGGGCGGGGGGGTGCCCGAATTTTGTCTGCCTAGGGCAGCACAAAACCAAGGTACACCACTGCCTGTACCTTTAATTTAAAGCTGATTTTTTGGGGGGGGGGGAATTATAGGGGAGAATGGAAGAAGGGAATATTTTTGTTTTTTTTATACATGGAAAACAGTGTTTGTTTCTCTCTAATGCCACTACATGTTATGATATATACTCCGAGTCTCCGACATATCACCTGGAACTGGAACGACACCTGAAGCTTAGTTACCCTCAAAGTGAAGAGCAGGGTACCCCAACTTGGGCAGATTGACCGTAGGATGGGGAAGATAAGGTGACATGCGTGAGTGCTGTGGGATCAGTATATTACCGGTTGCAGAAAACATGCTCTCACTTTGGACAGTGGTTGGCGGACATGATGGCAGCTCCTGTGCGGGGCACAATCTTCTAGTTATCCCAGTAGCTAAGAAGGTTGACAATATGGGGCAATGGAGGTTCACAGTTAGTCTGACCTTTTCCAACACACTACTTTCCTTTCTGCTGTGCGGTGTCTCAGTGGGTCCAACCAGACCGCCAAACGCCTCTTCCCAAAAACAACGTTGCCCGACTTAGATGTGTTCTTATGCTAGCACCCCCACCAGCGGACATCTCAGCCTCCTCCTGCACTTCTTCCTCAGACAGTATTCCCCTCTACTACTGCCAGCAGCAAACTCTTAGGATCAGGTTATCACTACACGTTGTCAGGATATTGTATTTTTAAAGTGCTAGCCCTCAATCCTTGGATCTCACAGGCTCGCTAGCATCAGTTTGGGATAATGATCCAGAATGTTAACGTGTTCTTTCAGCCTCCTGACCAGAGCTGCTACATCAGGATGCAGAAAGCCACCGTGAACAACCTCACGGCATTCAAGGAAGACATCCATCTTACTCCCTAGATGGCTGGACATGGGTATTATTTAAAAGACACAGCTGCCATCAAGTGTTTGAAAGGCTCCCCAACTATCACATTAAATGAAGCCCCCCAACAGCTACTCAATTGGCCCAAAATTTCCCAAAAATTTTCCAGGGTTGGCTGGGTTGCTCCAACCGGCCTTGGTCATTGCCTGGCAGTAGCAGTAGCTCTTGGCTCTTCAACATCTCCCTTGTTGCTCATAGCTGGAACGTTCACAGAGCCGGTGGTATTTGTAGCCCTACCACTTTCACCCTCTTCCCCCAGTAGTATAGCCCTGCGCTGACTGCGGTGGTGATGGTTCCGGGCACTGGTGAGATGACCCAACACCTTCCCCCTGCTTCCTTTGCACTTGGTGGAGAGTTCGTGTCTAAGACTGACAAAGTTTTCCCAAACTGCTGCGACGTTGCACATTGAACTGTACCCTTTGGGAGACTGCCGCTCTGGGTGGATGACACGTGGGGCTGGTACATTGGTTGGTGGTGATTGCAGGCACACTGCTTCGTGGTAACTGAGCCGATTTGAGCAGGAGTCGTGGACCAGCAGGAGCTGATAGTGGGAGTAGAAGTTCTACCACTAACAAATTTGGAAGCAGTAGATTGTGGTGGTGACGGGCTACTGAGGGTTGAAGTAGCACTAGCAGGGGCTACTATCAGAGAAAGTGGCAAGGAATAATTTGCACTACTGGCTGGTGGATAAACATCCACTGCTGAGGAATCCTTACTCTCTGGTACGACCTCATCCTCAGGCTTATAATCAAGCCTTTCATAGCCCGACATAGCGGCAGAAGTACTTGCCCAACTGACGCAAAGGCTGTGTACTAGAAAGACAGCTAGTACTGGTGGCAGTGGTGGTGATGCTGACCCTCTTTCCTAGTACCGCTATATATACTTAGGATGATCTATTTGAATTATTATTATTTGACAAAGGCCAATGTAAGAATGAGAATGTCAGTGGTCCAGCCGTTAATTTTGGATGTTTCGAATGGTTGGGCCTGTGTGCAAACGCCATCGTTCAGACAAACGGACGAAAGAGACGATTTTCGTCCTAAAACAAATGCCCAATTCAGTTAGGAACCATAGTTTTATTTATAAAAAGTATATATAAATAAGTATTAGCACAAAATCATTTGTACTTTAAATATTTTTTTAAAACAGTTGCACACCATCAATCACCTTTATTAATAAAAAAAAAAAGCCAACTTTAATAAAAGGCATATTGATATAGAATCAACATGTTGATCATTTAATTCAACACTTCACGTGTAGACTGAACTCCTAACTTGTGACCAGCAGGTGGCGCAAAACCCTCAAGTCTAGGAAGTGGAGTCAATGGAAAAAGCATTTTTCTAGTAATTCTATTCTCTTTGCATTGATTCATCCTGAAGAAGAGCTCAGACCTGTTCTATCCCAGGCATCACTCAAACCCAGAGAGAACAATAGGTGTGGCTCTCTACACATCTTATGACCCCTCTGGGAGGGGGGTAGGCTGGGGATGCTTCTGTAAATGGGCACAGAAACAATTTTTTGTAAAAACAACGTTTGTTTGTTTTTAGCTGTACCCCACATCCTGAGGGAGGGATCTGTTAGGAAGTCAATTCTCAGATACAAGCAATACAATGTCATCCTCTGATATCACTGTATAAACAATGATACCTTCTTTCTTTTTTTTTTACATCAATTTAAAGATCACCTCAAGTGTAGGCATTTACATAGAAATACTTTAATGAAAGAATACAAATAAACCACCTTTTAAACCCTATTTGCTCCATATAGCTCTATCAGGGAGCAGGCATGTTGTTTAGAATCTTTGCTCTGTATAGCTCTATCAGGGGGCGGACATGTTGTTTAGAATCTTTGCTCTGTATAGCTCTATCAGGGGGTGACATTTTTAGAATCTTTGCTCTGTATAGCTCTATCAGGGGACGGACATGTTGTTTAGAATCTTTCCTTTTATACATAGTGCTATCAGGGGGCAGACATATTGTTTAGAATCTTTCCTCTATACATAGTTCTGTCAGGGGGCAGACATGCTGTTTAGAATCTTTCCTCTAAACATTGTGTTGTCAGGGGGCGGACATGTTGTTTAGAATCCTTTCCTCTATACATAGTGCTATCAGGGGGCAGGCATGTTGTTTAGAATCTTTCCTCTATACATAGTGCTATCATGGGGCAGACATGTTGTTTAGAATCTTTCCTCTATACATAGTGCTGTCAGGGGGCAGAAATGTTGTTTAGAATCTTTCCTCTATATATAGTGCTATCAGGGGGCGGACATGTTGTTTAGAATCTTTCCTCTATACATAGTGCTATCAGGGGGCGGACATGTTGTTTAGAATCTTTCCTCTATACATAGTGCTGTAAGGGGGCAGACATGTTGTTTAGAATCTTTCCTCTATACATAGTGCTATCAGGGGGCAGACATATTGTTTAGAATCTTTCCTCTATACATAGTGCTATCAGGGGGCAGACATATTGTTTAGAATCTTTCCTCTATACATAGTTCTGTCAGGGGGCAGACATGCTGTTTAGAATCTTTCCTCTATACATAGTTCTGTCAGGGGGCAGACATGCTGTTTAGAATCTTTCCTCTAAACATTGTGTTGTCAGGGGGCGGACATGTTGTTTAGAATCCTTTCCTCTATACATAGTGCTATCAGGGGGCAGGCATGTTGTTTAGAATCTTTCCTCTATACATAGTGCTATCAGGGGCAGACATGTTGTTTAGAATCTTTCCTCTATACATAGTGCTGTCAGGGGGCAGACATGTTGTTTAGAATCTTTCCTCTATATATAGTGCTATCAGGGGGCGGACATGTTGTTTAGAATCTTTCCTCTATACATAGTGCTATCAGGGGGCGGACATGTTGTTTAGAATCTTTCCTCTATACATAGTGCTGTAAAGGGGCAGACATGTTGTTTAGAATCTTTCCTCTATACATAGTGCTATCAGGGGGCGGACATGTTGTTTAGAATCTTTCCTCTATACATAGTGCTGTCAAGGGGCAGACATGTTGTTTAGAATCTTTCCTCTATACATAGTGCTATCAGGGGGCGGACATGTTGTTTAGAATCTTTCCTCTATACATAGTGCTATCAGGGGGCGGACATGTTGTTTAGAATCTTTCCTCTATACATAGTGCTGTCAAGGGGCAGACATGTTGTTTAGAATCTTTCCTCTATACATAGTGCTATCAGGGGGCGGACATGTTGTTTAGAATCTTGGGTCAGATCTTCATTTATCTTATTCTACACAGCATCAGTAAAGGTTTTTGTCCTATAATGGATTGAAAACAGGTTTGGAAAGTATTATTTTTTTTTTGGGAAAGTATTTTAAAGAATAGACAAATCTAGAGATGATTCAGGAACAAGATTATTTAATAACAAAATATATAAAACTGCAGAGTTTATCTTGTTATAATAACAACTCAATGAGGATTAACAAATATTTGTTACAATAAAAAGTTTGAGATTCCAGATTTATAGTAACAATGTTTCTTAAAATTATACAGGATATAAAAATAAAGAGAATGTGAAATATTATAGGAATTACAAGTAATGTGATTACATCATGATGACATCATAACTTACTGCAAGAAACAAAATCCTTCATTTACCAATAGCGCTAGTGATGTCATTGTGTCCATAGGAAAGGGTTACAAGTTTGCAGTTAGCTCACTTTGACGCCACATTCATCTGCCAATCCTACTGCGCCATTTCCTGATAAAAATAACATTTTCCCTACACTTTGTCGTCATTCAGACAACTTTTATAGATGCCAAACGGGCACAGCAGCAAAACTCATATTAAACGGGACTCTTCACCTAGACATCCTATGTGCGGCAAATTCAGAGAATATAAATGTATATGTTAATTTATGCATGTGTTTGGAATTCTGCCAAGAGAAAAAACATGTTTTAAATGGATCCACAGTGTCTCTTGGTTATGACATCACTGTGTGTCTTGATATGCAAATTACACATTTGCCATTGAAGGTAATATATCTGCTTCCACGTCACAAACACACACCACAGGGGTATTTTTTCTTTTAATTTCTGCATTTGTTTGTCATTTTGTTAACACAATGTATAGATCAGGTTTGATTTTGGTTTTATTCTCTATATTTGCAGTATAAACCATGTGTTTCAAGGAATCCAGCTAGAGCTAGAGAGCGCACTAATATGTGTACATTATACTCAATGTCTAATATAAAGCATCGGTGCAGTGATATGTATGATACCGGGATACCAGTGATACAGCTGATGCCGGGACTCATTTACCAAGGCATGGAAAAGGCTACAATTGTTATAGAATTAGGAGAATGTCCGTAAATTAATTAGAATAATGTAGCCATTGGCTGCCAGGGTCAGAAAGGATGGAGAAGCCAGTGAATAAGGTTCTACCCCAATATTACATGTTTAGATCCACTTACTAGAGGAGAATCAGGAACATCATTATATATCTAGCAACTGCTGCCATTTACATCTCTGAGACATGGAAAATATAATAGTCTCTCTGTTCGGACCCCGGGAAACAAGATTGATCTTTATTGGGTTTGCTAAGTGGTCTGCAGAATGGATAAGTCTAAAAATGATTCAGGAACAATATTGTCTCCTAACAAAATAAAGAATACGGAATTTAAAAACAGGTTACGAGAAGGTAAAAAAGAATTCGAAAAAAAATACCCCCTTTTTTTTTTATATAATTCGCTTGCCGTGATTGATCACTAGTCCATTTCTCTGCAAGCAACTTTGTATCAAAAGGTTTCTGAGGGCGGGATTCATGTCTGTACCGCGCACAGTTTTTTTTTTTTCACGCCTTGACGACAATTTCAAAATGGCCACCAAACAGGAAGCTGCCCTGTTACGATCAGTTAAGGACTTCCTGCTGGTGGGTGGGAGTGAAACATAGACTGCAAGCTAGGTTTATGGCCTAAAAAAAAAAGTGAGATTACCAAAAGGAAATACAGAAATTAGCCACTGACTTGTGTTGTAAATAAACAAGGCAGTTAAGGCAACTGGATAAACAGGCTTTAAAATATTTTACTTGAAAAGGACAAAATTATTATTATTTTCTTCAGTAATTATGTACAAATTATTTATACTTTAAAAATTATATTTTTGAATATTTATATTGTTAAATATAACAGGATGTAAAATATGGCTTACATTAGAACATACATTCTCACAAATTATTGGTACAACATCCCCCCCCCCCCCCCCCCTGTAGAGTTAAGGATGGCAGACGCGTTTCTCGACCTTCCTGGCCAGCCTGAAAGGGCAATTCTACTTCCTGCCCCCCACAATGCCTTGCAGCATGTCAATGGGGAGAGGGAAGACAATGGTGGAATTCTTCTCTGCCGCAATGGTGGTCAGGGTTTGGAGGTAGCGCAGCTGAAGAGCGGCTGGCGATTCGGAGATGACTATGGCGGCTTCTTTCAGAGCCCGGGAAGCATTCATTTCTCCTTCAGCGGCTATAACCTGCAGGCCAAATGGGAAGACATGATGATAATGACAAAAGAAAGCAGGTAATTACATTTATTAAATAAAATACTACACTATAAATATCTTTTCTTTTTTCAGTAGATCAGTTGGATTTCCTACAGAACCAGAAAACGAGCTCTATCCCATTACTAGAGACAGAACCTCTAGGAAATGGCAGCCATTGTGTAATGTGCCCCCCAGAGACCCTCATGCTGTATATAGCTCTAGAGATGCTGCTATGGGATGCAAGTTGGAAGAAGGTATCACATGAGTCGTAATCAAGGTGCCAGCTAGGTGCAATGTGTGTAACTGCTCCCGACTGGTAACGACAAACAAAAACAACCGGTACGGGCAAAATTCTAAAGGACAACTGTAGGCATAAAAAATAACTTATGGTAAACAAAGATTTCATCAAATGTAGAGACTTTAGATGGAAAGATTTTAATGAAATAAAGTACTTTATTGATCTCCCTTTGCTCTGAAATAAGGTACTTTATTTATATTGTTTCATTAAAATATTTATTTGGATTTGAAAGATTGTATCCAGTGTAGATATATTAATTATTACTTTTTTTTTTAACCTAGGGTCGTCCTTTAAAAGTTTTTTTTTTTAGGACCCAGGTAAGATTTGGACACGTAGCCTTGGTCAATTTGAGATCCACAGATTTTGGGTGTTCATAAGAAGACTTTTTGTAGAAGTCAACTTCTACAGCGATTGTGTATCACTGGTACCTGTGGGCCACCCTGAGCATGGTCTCCATAGGAAGAATTAGGACTGTGGCTTTTGCCAAGAGTTTGTCTTTTGCTATTGCAAAGAGAGACCATCGTTTCTTAATGCCGCCAACAGAGGGGGACCTTTATACTGTCCTGACACAGTCAGCCCTGTACCATTTGATTTGGGTCCGTCGGGGCTCACAGTCTCTCTCCGTTGGTGCAGAGAGACCAACAGAGGCGACTAGAATCCAGCCGAGCTCTGCCTCCGCTGTGAGCCAGAGCTCAGGGTAAACCTGCATGTATCTGATAATAGACGTGTGTTTTACTCTGGGATGGGGGGGACGGTATTGTTTAACCTTTGCTTGCTCTTAAGGAAGAAACCATGAATAAAATGAGGGCCGATATTGACTCCCCTACCCAATTAGAAAGGGAGGGGCACACGTTCTAAGCAATACAGGGTTGGGGGCTGGCTTCCTCAAATTCCCCAAATAACTGTGCCTGAAGACAGGCCGCTTGCACCAAACTAGAGCACCCTTATAAGGATCTGGCCCTATTCCCAGAAAGGGGGGAATATCAATAACTCTTACGTGGTCTACAGAAAACTCTGAATACTGAACAGAGTAAAGCTAGCAGCACAACCGAGCCTGCTCCGTATAGCAAGCAGCACGGGGCAGAATCAAAGTAAACTCCATAATCCTGCCTCAGTCTCAGATTTCCCCTGACCAGCTTGGCATGACTTCAGAAAGGTTAGCACGGGGATAGTTTTCACCACGCTTATGCTTGTACACGTGTTGTCACATGCATTTATTTTTTCTGTAAAATAATGTACAGTTCTCCTGTAGTTTCACATTAAACATAATTTCTCCGGGCCTTCTAAATTCAGTGACGTTCCAATAAGGAGGAGCTTGCAGAGCTAGGCAGGACTGTTGCCATGGCAACAGCTAGAAATCTATTTACTATGTGGGAAATCACTATACTACTTGTGATCTCTGATCATCTGTTCAATTTGATCTTTTATGTTACTTCTCTTCTCAATACTGTTATATCCCTATTGACAGGTGTATATTGTATGAATATAAAAAAAAAAATATTTACAAATCCAATAAAACAAAGATTAAAAAAGAAATCTATTACACTTTATTTGCAAGGGGTGTAGCCATTTTGTCCTGTGCTCAACACCTGTTATTTTCTTAGAATTATACATACAAGCAGTTTGTGCTGTTGGTGTTGATAAGGAATGTTATTGTGGTGGGGGTGAGTTAGTCACGATTCTGTGTAGACTTTGCTACGGGGTTAGCATAATGCTGAAGTAATAATGAATTTTACTAATTTCAGCTCAAAAGAATTGGAAACATTTTAAAAACAACTAAGCTGCCACAGTTTAATTATAAACAAAAATCCACAAAACTACAAACACACGCACACATATAAACAAACTGAATTTTTTTCTAACCTTAAAAAAGTGTTTAATCTCTTATGTAATTAGCAGAGCCTGAGGTTACACAGCCCCTTAGGCTGCATAAACGATACACAGGATTGACTGCACCAATCCAAAAAAACCAAAACAAAACTTATAGGGGTCTTGACTTTACTGCCCCTTTAAGACGTAACTACTGTCCAAATGCATGTTATAGACTTTACCACAACTGCACCACAGGCTGGAAAATACACACTGAACTTGAGGATATTCAATGCTTCTTTAACTTAATAAATAAAATATTACACACCCAGCAGCTTATAGCTTTAAAAATATAAAACGGATGAGTAGGTTACACAGAGGCCAAAACTCAGCCGCAATCTGGGATATCAGAGAGGAAACAGACTTTTTTTTTTGTTAAATATTTTATCATTATAAAAATGTATATTTTATTAAATATAATATAAAAGTAACTTTTTTTTTACATTAAAAAAAAAGTTGTGTTTTTTTTAAATTCCATAATTCAGAGACTGGATATTTTTTAGTTCCCTGTAGTTGAGCAAGGCCTTACTGATCCCTCTGGCACTCAAGCAGTTCAAAACAAAACAAAAATGAGTATAAAAAAAAAACGAAAAAAAAAAAACTTTTTGCAGCTGTAAAAATTTAATTTAAATTAATATATTTTAAAATGGACACCCGGCATAAACAAAATGGCTCCTGCGAGTTATTGCGATTGAGTATTACAATGCCACTTTACCTTGGCTCTCGCTTCCCGCGAAGCTTCGGCTTCTGCCGCCATCGCCCGCTGCAGCTGGACGGGTAACTTCACGTCCTTGATCTCCACTCGCTCGACCTTGATACCCCAATCATCAGTGGCCACATCGAGGGTAGACTGCAAGGGTAGAAAAATAAATATCCATGACGCCAATTACCAAGATCAACTAGAACAAAACGGCTTCATCGTACAAATCGCTCGATCGCTAGTTTCATTACGATGCAATATATAAATGCAGCTTGCGTATTATCTTAATGATATTTTTTACATTTCTAAATCATTTTAAAAGCACCGAACTTAGATGAAAAAATATTGGCGATGTAGTTCACAATATAGGGCCATAATTTGCTTAGCCCACCGCTATGCCAAAGTACTTTCCAAGTAAGTAACCTAGAGATAGGACTCACCACACCACTACAGCTAGATGGGAACCCTGAGAGAATGTAATAAACAAACTTCTTTAAAGGCTTCTGCCAACACAGTATGGGTGAGGTACGGAACATATAACATATCAGTCAATAGTACATTGAGGACTTCTATACTTCACTGGTGAGGTTGAATGGAAGCAAAATTTGTTGGGTTTTTTTTAAAAGTAGAAGGGAAGGGATTCAAATACAATTAAAATGTATCTTTTTTTAGTTTTTTTTTATTGTATTAGTTAATGTTTTTTTTAATTTATGTTAACACTTGCTTGTTTGTTTTTTCGAAGTTATTGAAAATTTGAATAAATATTTTTTTTTTTTTAAAGAAGAAGGGAATCACTTTCCGGTGGACTTTGTTATGTTATTGCCTAGTTTTGGAATGTAGTTAACTCTCCAGGTTACCGTTATGCATGGGGTTTTTTTTACAAAACAAACGGCTCACAGCTTCATCAAAATATCTATGAGGCATGCTGATTGAAGAGTTCATGTTTAACATCCCTTTGCAGTTTTGAGACAGTGACTAGTACTTTTTAATTTACAAGTCACTTTGCTGCTATTCCTTAGCAGTAGAAGAAGGGAAGACAGATGGCATTTTTTTCTTAACAAAAAAAATCAAATCTGAGGAGCGAGTTAAAGTGGAAGTCAAAAAAATAGTTTGTCTCTTAAATAATTAATTTTAAAAAATTATGAAAACATTTTTTATCTCTCAAAAAAATAATTCTCTTATTCAAGCACTTCATTCAGGCAGAGCTCACATTTTTAAAAAATATATATAATATATTTATATATATTTATTGCTCACTTAGAGAATTTCCTGATCACTCAGTAACCTTTTATTTGAGTTCACAGGGAGGGCAACACGGATGTGGATGGACAGATTTTTCCATGCAGCTAAGCTGTCCGATCCCTCCTAGTTATAGAACATTATGCAGTAAAAGTGTAATAACTCAGCAACCATAACTCATAGAAAGAAAATTCTAAAATCTTTGCTTCATAAAGTTGTCTTTCAGTTAAGAAAATAAAATTTTTAACTTAATTTCGGCTTTAATAATCATTCAAGCTTATCTCAGGGCTAATTAGTTAGAAAAAAATGACACTGTGTATTTTTCTTTGAAAAATTTTATGAGCAGCTAATTTCTCAAAGAAAAAAAATGTGCAAAACAAGCAGATCTGACAGTTTGAGATCTATTCCAAGTTAATATTTTACAATTTAACCCAAGAAAAAGCCAGCTCTGTCCTCCCTCCCCTCCAAATGTGGGAATAGCTGAACAACCAAGAAATGCAAAACTATGGTAATGGGATCCTACTGGTCTCTGGAGCAAATATATCCATTTGTAGGTTTTATTACATATATGACCGCGTGGGATAGGCATTTGGACATCTATCTAACTCACTAATCCCAGAGTCCTGCACCGGTTTTAAAAATAGTACAAATTAGCAGCCCATCATCTGCAGGATTGAAATTGGTTATAAGATATAGGTAGAAATGTTTAAGAAAAAAATAAAACAAAATCCTCTTTTCTGATTGGCCAGTTCACTCATTGGAGTTTGTTATATAAAAAGAGGAGAGCAAGATTAATTTGATTGTCAGCTCTGTGGCTGAGCATGAACTCGATCTCAAGTTCTCAGGACCCAGGTAAGTGGTTTAATCAGCTCAGGACTTCCTGACCTGCATGTTATGTGCGATCTCCTCTCTGTCCGACAGGATCTGAGACAGGTTCTTGGTTCCCAGTACATTCCTCAGGGTGGTCTGGGCCAGCAAGCGGGTGGCAGAATCGGCGTTGGTAATGTTGGCCACGGCTAAGGTGGCGTTTTGGACCCGATAATAGACCACGCCATCCACGCTGACCGTTACGGAGTCCTTGGTCAAAATCTGAGGGCAGAAATGAAGAGAACAATTAGAACAAAGAGACAGTGGAATGTGGCCTTTATCGTAATTCTGTTAGGGTAGACTGGAACACTCCGCACTAAGATGCGGCGTTTTGTGGTCACATTCTGTTAGATTACCATGTATATGTTGTTTATAAAAAGTTATAGGTAGTAATGCCTTAGAGTTTCTAAACTGGCTTATGTGTAAAAAAACAAACAAACAAAAAACTTGTCTTTCCAATTACAGCATGAAACAGAAAACTCAACTTAAAATTTTAAATGGTTGTTGAAAAAGAACTTATCACTATTTATCTTTTTCTCATTCCATATTTAAAGTTAAGCTGATTTTTTCCCTGTTGTCAAAAGCTGGTTATCGACAAATTCTCTTTGATAATTCATGTAATGACTGAGTGGGCCCACCGACCTCTTTAAGTCGGTTATCGGTTAAAAATTCTGCAGAATGAAATAAATAATTCCATCTAAAACAAAATAATCTGAAATTACCCAAACTGCACCGAACACTAATTGAGTTTGCTTGAATTAAGACGATAAGAGAGAGAAAAAAAAAAGGCAATCTCCTTTTTGGATGCTAATATGCATGTTACGATTCCAAACTTGCCCTGTGAATGTTTAATTGTTTAGGCTTTTGAATCTGCTCTATAAAAAACACAGGAATTTCTGGTAATTAGGCTCCGTTACTTTTTTTTAATTAATAATAATATAGTAGAGAAGTCACAGAAACCATTAAAGCATAATAAAATGTAATTATTTAACGATGCATGGAAAGAGACACATTTACATTATAATCTAAGCAGAAGGCAAAGGGCAGGCCTTTCCCTTATCTACCATTCATTGAATGAACAGATAAGAATTCTAAACCACTGGTGGCACCCTCTCAACAGGCAGGGTCTTTATTTTCAAAGACTATCTTTAAAGGGACAGTTATCCTCTCTCTCTCTCTCTCTCTTTTGGTCTAAACTTTCCATGACCCCCGGACCTGTGCTAACCCGAGCTACTTGTCTAGGTGTGTGACCTGTCAGATTTCCACTCTGCTAGACCAATAATAGACTTAGACTGTCAATCTGAGACATAAGCCTTTGCTAACAGACCAATGAGGGGGAGGGGGGGCGTGGTCAGTCAGCGACCAAGAAAAATTACAGACCACGCCCCCGCTTAAAGACTCCAGGAAGCAAGTTGCTCACGCTTTGGTTTTTACTCTAAATAACCTCTTGTATCTTCTAAATTAAATTTGATAGAAAGATCATTAAAAAAAAAATATTAATGAATCAGCAGTACAGAGCCAGTTGGTTAAATGTTTTTTTTTTTATTAAATAAAAAAAAATAAAAAAAACTTTATTAGGCGCAACAAAATACACACTTATAAAAATTTTTTGCAGGGGTAAAAAAGACTCGGGAAAGCCTCTCTATACAAGAACCTAGTTAGAAGAGTTATCCCAGAAGCCATCAATAGCACATGCCCCTCCTGGAAATCGGGGTTCACCATCCAACACAGAAATGGGCACCATCTCCAATTTAGCCCATGTCTCATTCTTGTACGTTTCCAAAGTTTTATAGTGGTGTTAAGCATTGGGTTGGCCACCACCTGTTTTAAACATTTTAAAATCACTGCCCTCTTTAAGCAGTCCTGCTTTGGGAGAAAGGAGTTATGGGTAATGGAGTGGGTTACCTCTTGGGGTGGAATGTCAAACGATATGGTTCTCATGTCCACTTTAATGAAACTGTCCGTACAGGGGAGAACAAAGAAGAGACCTGGGAAGAGGTGGGAGATTTAGTGGTGGCAATCATTGAGCAAAACATTAAAAAAAAAAACCCACCAGCACAGTTAGATGATCAAAGAGTGGAAATTACTTAGGACCGAAGCCTGGGAGTGTAGCCATTGCTCGTCTGGGTCACAGATGACGGATCAATTACAAGTGACCTCCCAAATGAGTCCCAATGCGAGCAAGAAAACATCTATATCTAATAAATGCTTTGACAGCACAATTTCGAGTATTTTGGAGGGGGCTACACCCTCAAATTGTTATTTGATTGTTGAGGGAGAACCCAACGCGCGCCTGTTGAGAAGTGCCGTTTTTGTATGGAGCACCATTTGACCCAGTGGCTTTCTTTCCGAGGGCGCGTCAACCTCACCACACACAGAGCCAACAACTGGTGGTGGCTTTGGCGTTTGAGATTCCGCACCGCTCCCGAAGAGCACCGTTCTACAGACCTTTACACCAGACAGAAGCAGGATTCTAAATCGCATAAATGGCGGTTTGCTGGGTTCAAACCAGATAAGCTTTACTCACAATTCTTCATACGAAACCCACCGACTCAACTGAGCACACGCACACTGCTCCCAGTCTCATGCCAGTAAATACATCTATAAGATCAAAACTTTCACCAAAAAGAAGTGTCCAATCGTCTGCTCCCACCACGCACGCATTATGATTAAATAATAATAATACTGACCAGGCCCCTTGGCTCCACCTCGCAGGATCCGCCCCAGTCTGAAGATGATAGCTCTCTCATATTCCTTTACAATCTGTAATACAGAATAAAGCTTAATAAAACCAAGAGCGCCAAATTTAATGCCAAAATTTGAAGCATTTTGGATCTTTTTTTTTTTTTTAATACATTGGTTGTGCAAGAGAAAACTCTTATGTTGAGACTAGCACGGGTAGCGCAACTCCCAAATTTTTGTTGGACGTTGGCATTACGTATTGTTGGACTGTTTCTGCAAGCGCCAAGCTTGTAGATCACCCACAGTAAGTTGGTTTGCGAGCATGGAGGAATTGGCTGTAGACCTCACCTTGATGCACATCCATACTGATATGGGAAAGGTGATCACAACCAAGAAAAAGGAGAATATCACCAATAGCCAACCGCAGCAGCCCAGTCCTACGTCCGTCCCTTCTGAGAAGAAATAAAAAAGGAGGAAAAAAACATTATGATTAGTTTTTTTCCCAGTGCAACTCTACACCTATAGGCTATATACATAGTGGGAGTATCATTTAAACAGGAGCCCTGGTTTACATTTGTAAACACATTTGTTTACATTTTTTTTTTATACACATGAATTAAAATAAAATGGCAAAAAGAAAAGAAAAAAACATAACATAAAAAAAAAAGTAATAAAATAAAAAAAATTAAAAATCCATTGTTTTATCACTTCCAACACTAGGTTATCTCTGCATTATCCAAGGCCAGCTTAACATTACCTGCAAGAGAAACTCACCCGGTTTGTCCCTGTACAATGTATAGTTATGAGATTTTCATCTTTGCTCACTTTTATTGAATCAAACCCATTTTCTTTTTGTTGTATTCAGACCAAACTGGCCCAAGAGCAAAAGGACTAGACATAAATCAAAGCCATTATTTGTATATAACCTTAATGTATAGATCCATTTTTTTTTTTAATTCTCCCTTTAAACTGACTTGCTTTATACTAAAGGGTCTCTGTGCATAAATGATGGAGTCTGCTGTATATATGTAATATTCTGTAAAATATGAGCCCTCTCTGGTATTGTGCTCTCTGTCTGTCTTGCTGTAAAGTCTCTAAATTTATTGATGTGAGAACCAAAAAACTGCCCAATATAAAAATAACTCTTAAAAAGGTTTGGGTTCTACAGGAATAAAAAATGATATAGAAAACTCCTGTGGCACGGTATGCAAACTAACTGCTTTTAAATGGGAAATGTACACAGTATAACAGCAGATTACTGCGTGTACAGAGGTTCTCCCTGGAGATCTGGTACGTGACAAAGCGAACTCGTAACGCTAGGGATCACCAGTGTTGTACAGTTCCTACGGGTTACATCTTGGTACCCGGAGAATAAAAGACAATAACAGGACAGGGAGAGTCATTCCCTTAAAAAGACTAGGACAGGTAGCATTCGCGGAGCCTGCCCTCCGTTTGTCTAGTATCCAAGCACACGCGTGTACACAGCTTCTGTAATAATGTGTACTCAAAGGAGAAAAAAAATATATACCGGTAATGGTATATTCATGCTTAACCCTGGGCTTATCAAGTCCCGGGAGCCAGGGCTCCTAAAATCCCTAGTGCTGGCTCCTAATTTTTATTTTAGTCTGGTTTTCCATCGGACTGGGAACAGAAGTTCCATTTAGGAGCCAGTTCCCTGTATAAACAAGGTTTAGGTGAAAGAGTTCCTTTAATTCAATCAAATTAGCACTCAACCAGTGCCAAGTGCATGCTGGGGGATATTAGTGGAATAGGGCCAAGCTCAATAGCAAACCAAAGGTGTAAGGAGGAGATATCGAGGGAGCTGAGTACAGGAGAACAAAATTGGACACTCCTGCTAACTCTGCTTAATGCTTGGAGGTAATACAAAGTCTCCATCCTTTTTGGAGAAAAAATATTTGCATGTTCCATTGGGTAAAACTGCAAGCAGATGCATGGATTAAAAGAAACACGGCTTTCAGACAGACAGGATAGACCCATATATTTTGTCCAGTTGGCCCAGTTGACCAAGTAAGATGTCCTACACACTTGGCAGCCTTATCGGTTTTCCTTTAGGTTCCAAACTACCATTTCCTTTCACTCCAAAGACACATCAAGGTAGGTCAGCACCTTATCAGTCCAGTATGTAATGCTTGCAGGATGGATTAGCCATATCGCACACTCACAGAGATTAGCAACGCAGCAAGATTAGCCCAGTTAACCCAGGTTTGGCCCTCAAACCATTTGTGAAACGTAAGCTTTCCTTCTCTCGTCACAATTTCCAAGGTGGGTCAGGTGATAACCGGCAACAGGTAAGGTGCCTTAGACATTACTCACGAGTTGAGCGACTAACAAGGAGTGGCTTCGGAAAGAGTTTGTTTGCTATCTTTTCACTGTAAAACGCAGGTAATTAAGGGATTAGATACAATAGGGGCTATGTGCTAATAGGGGAACAGTCCGCCGGATTGTCCCATTGGTTTCCATGGAATTTATTCCACGTTTAGAACTTTACCCCTTACTACACATCCATATTTTACACATGGAGCTCCTCTTACAGGGATAACTAGACTTTTTTTTTAAACTCTTGAATGGCATCAACAGTAATACATTTTTTTTTTTTTAAAGTGTTAATTCGGAGATCTGTGCCCTACGCCTCACTGGCAAATAAGTCATTCATTATAAGATTTATAGTCAAGGGGCATGGCCCCCACTTAAACCTTATCGCAGACTCTGGATCTTTGTTGTAATGCAGAAAGAATTGATCAACGATTATAATTGTCTCACCTGGGACTTGCTTCATCTAATCAGTTAATAGGTGATTGAGAAATGTTTTTTTTTTATAGTGCTTCACTTAAACATATCATATACCAGAGGTTATAAAACGTGCTGCAGATAATAAAAAAAAAAAAATAAGTACACACATTTATAGTTGTTCCCATATTGGATACTGGGAATGGGGATGGGTGAGAGCCTATAAATTGGTCTACATTCTAAACCTTGTGGACCCACGTGATAATAGTTACACAATAGCACTCACTGAGAGCTTACAAAACACCAAGGAAAGAAATCACTGTACTGCCAAACCTCAAGATCAAATGCTAGCTTTGTGCAACATTTACAGTGTTTTGCAGATACTTATTTGGGGAAATAAAGGTTCTATCTAGTTCTAGGCTACACTATAGAGAAAAGGTTTTGGTTAGAACTTACTAATTCATCGTAGACCCACTAATAATGTATATTGTTATTTTACCTTCTTCCTTTTGTGACTTAATTACTTAATCCACTGATTCCTGGCATTAGCTGACAATTACTCAAGCTGTAATATCATGAAATCCCTGCCCTGAATTTCCAAACAAGATGAATGAGCTTTCAGCTAATTCCCCTACTCAATTTAGCAACAAACCTTCCTTGAAACACGATCATAGTTACAAAACACGGAAGAGGATTTGTAATAAACACGTACTCTGTGGCCAAGTTATAGAAGTATAAACAATTAACAGTAGAAAAATGATGTTCACAAATGAAACAATTATAAAAATGATACACCACCTACAACATGTAATATAAACAGTAAATTAAATCACTTAAAAATAAAAAAAGAATACACACTTGAAATATATGGAAAAAAAATTCTCTCCATGGAAAAAACAACAGGTGCTCTCACGGGTCTTCTGTGAAAATACAAATACTAAAATACACAGAATAGATTTGGAGCAAAAAATGTGCCTTCCAACCTTGGGAATATACATATTGTAGAACGGTCTAAACAATATTAGGAGACTCATGTGGTTTTACTGCTAATTCAAGACAAAGGAGGGTTTTTTTCCCCCTCCAGTCATGCCTATTATGGAATATGTCAGAGTTAGTCGATAAACAGTACATTAAATAAAATAAAATTTAAAAAAAAATAAAAATAAAAAATATATATATATAATCTAAGCATGAGAAATCATGCCAGAAATACGTAATAATCTCCCAGGACATGCGGAAAGTACCAATTATAATCCCCTTGGGTATATATATTTATTATTGACGGGAACAAGCAGCAAATCCCCAGGCCAGGGGGGAAAATAACAAGAACTAGATTACAACAGTAAATACATAACAGAGAAAAGAAACGTATACATATACATATATATATGTATATATATATATACACACACATACACAAACACACACACACACACACACACATATACATACAAACATGGGGTGAAATTATTATTTGTGCATCAATCTTGTTTATTACTACCAATTTTATTTCTGTTATTTGATAGAGCAGGCTGGATTAGACATGCTCAAACGTTACATAATTGAAAAGGCAATTGCATAGCATTGCTCCACCCCTTAGCGTGGGGTGTAGTGTTCTCAGCATACAGCTGTACACACAGTATTACACTTGCACGGTAATTCCCTAATTGAAAGTAATAGGCAATATCATGGGGGGGGGGGCATATGCAGTGTGAACCCCCACGCATTTCTACCAAGTTTCCTGTGGGCATGTTGAAGACATTGGGAGGCCCCATGCATTTCTATGGTAGTCTGCTGACTGCCAACTAAGGGGGTTATGTACTAAACAAGTGCAGTGGGGGGAAAAGGTAGGTAAAACATGAGTAAGGAGCAATTTGCCCCATCACCCACATTGCACAGACATTAAATGCCCAATCACCCCAATACTTGCCCCCATCACCCACATTGCATACACACTAAATGCCCCATCAACCCCATTGCATGCCATTACCCACACTGCATACACACTAAATGCCCCATCACCCTCATTACATGCCCCCATCACTTACATTGCATACACACTAAATGCCCCATCCCCCCCATTATATGCCACCATCACCCACATTGCATAGCCCCACCATGTCCATTACATGCCCCCATCACCCCGATTAATTGGAAGGAGCTAAAGCTTGCTGAACGGAGGGGGAGGGAGTGAAAATGTTTGAAGCACCAGAAGTGTGCTTTAACCCCCTCTGGCAAAGTGCTGCCCTCTGGCAAAGGCGAGTGCCTTGTTTGCCTTTGGGAAGACACACTACTGCCCGGTCCATTGAGTCATGTTAGAAAACAGTCCACAGTAAGGGCCAGGATGGGGGTAAGGTATGGGAGAGGGAAAGATGGGAAGGCTTTATTACCCCTGTGGAATAAAATCCAGCGGTCACCCATGATTATATCTATTAATCCCAGGTTTCTGGAGATCAATTCTCCTTTAGACTATCTCGCTGCTAGACATACACAGATTAAACACAATGCTGCCGGTGCCCAGTGCAAAACAGACAAAAATTGAACAGAAAATGACTTGAAAAAACCCAGGACTGTGAATGCAAATTCAGGACCGTTGACAACTGGTACGGTATATCTTCATGCAGAGCACAGTCCTGCAGATCTCATATAAATGTATAAAGACAACCACTATTTACATCACCCGGTAAATTTATCACCAATTCATTCTGTTGCAGAATAAACACCAGACCGTTAGATTATTAGTCCCTTTTTACAGACTATAATCTCACTTTGTTTGCGCCCTGTGCCTGATCACAGACAAACAAGATAATTACATAGAGAGGTTTTATAGATGGAGCCTGCGGGGCAGAATAAAAACAACCTAAAAGAAACAAAACCGAACAAAATCGGAGATTTTCATACATCAATCTTCACGAATTTATTTGGAAATTAAAATACCATTTTTTTTTTTAGAAGAAGAAGCTTCGCGCATACAGTTGCGTCCATCTGTATGTTAATGTATGTGTTATACATATTTGTGTGTATGTAAATGTATGTGTGCGTGTCTGTATGAAAGTGATCTCTAACCTTTTGTACTCCAGCGGCTATGGACTAAACTTCCCATCATGCTCAAAGAAGGTTTCTAGTAGAGTGCTACAGGTTATTGGGACAGGTTTCTATCTTATTGAAAGAACAACTCAACTCTTCATTTACCAAGATCCACATAGTAATGAGATAAACAGATTCGTGTATCATAACTCCCAACATTTCAAATGGTCAAAGAGGAACAGTTCTTTTTAGCGGGAGAGGGGCTGAGATTGCAGCCGTTGGTGGGGCGTTACCAGGAATTTTTTCGTGACTTTATGCTCATTTCATAAATATTTATATAATTTGATTTAAAGTCATTTAGAATAAGAATAAAAATGTTTATTTACACAAATTAATATGAACAACATTTATTGCAGTTTAAACTCAATGTATTGTGAGTATTATTGCTGTGGAGCTCTGTGATACAGTTACACAAACCAAACAAAGGAAAGAGGGACAATAGAGGAGGTAAAAGGGACAATAGAGGAGGAAAGTGGGCAATAGAGGAGGTAAAAGGGACAATAGAGGAGGAAAGAGGGACAATAGAGGAGGTAAAAGGGACAATAGAGGAGGAAAGTGGGCAATAGAGGAGGTAAAAGGGACAATAGAGGAGGAAAGAGGGACAATAGAGGAGGAAAGAGGGACAATAGGGGGGGAAAGAGAGACAATAGAGGAGGAAAGAGGGACAATAGAGGAGGAAGGAGGGCAATAGAGGAGGTAAAAGGGACAATAGAGGAGGTAAAAGGGACAATAGAGGAGGAAAGAGGGACAATAGAGGAGGAAGGAGGGCAATAGAGGAGGAAAGAGGGCAATAGAGGAGGTAAAAGGGACAATAGAGGAGGAAAGAGAAACAATAGAGGAGGAAAGAGGGACAATAGTGGAGGAAAGAGGGAGAAAGGGATTTGGATGCATAGGGGCATTTAAGAGGTACAGTGTATTCTTTTTTATTGACTGCTGTTTCCATGGGACGAAATCTGCCATTTTATGCACCCTTTGTGTTCTATAAATTGGTGTGTGCGTTGAATTATGTTTATAGTTTACTCCGCGTTCATTAGCTTCAGCACTCTGCGTTGGGTTTAGCTGCTCTGTCCCATCTTTCCAAGCAAATACTTGAATCACCTTATCCAGATAAAGTCCCCTTTTACACATATATATTGCTACTCTGGCTACAGCAGCAGAGATTAAATACATTCCTAGTCTTTCCAGAGAGAGCTTTTCTTCCTTTATTCAGAGTTTGCCCAGGACAGGATCACACAATGATAAACAACACTTGAGTCCAGCACAATACCCTCCTACCCCGCTGTATACCAGCTTCTCTCTCACCAAGACTTCAACAGAAACATTACCCCACTCTACTACCCCTTTGGTAATTACCCCATGAAATATTTTACAACCTCTGAAAGGAAGATATTCTGGTCTTTCATGCTAAACAAAGCTCCCCAGGGAACTTCCTATCTTACTGGAAAATCAAACATCAAAGACCATCCTACCCTCCTGTCTACCTGAGCAAGATATGTGAACTCACCTGGTACTGTTTGTAAGTAGATACACAACGGACATTCTATTCAACACAGTTCTATTTACTCTATATATACACACACACAGATATATGCACAGGCCCATATGTACCTATACTTGGGTCTGATTAAGTTTCCAAAAACTGCTAAGTAAAATTAATAGAGGGACAAATGTTTTAACCAGCAAAAAAAAAAATTCAAACAATACAACAAATACTTTTTTTCCCACTTGAAAATGCTAAAAAAAATGATATGAGAGGGCCAAGTATGGGTGCTGGGGGGCAGAGGTGGGAGTGTCAGTTGGTGGGGTGGTTTCTAGGATTAGTTGGGTGGTGGGTCATATGGGTCCTCTCTCCCCTTTTGTTATGATGTTAATTTGTATGGGTTGTATTTAACCCTTGTTTTACAGTCCGAGCTAGGGGGAATATGATCTTGCCAGGTAAGGGTTAATGAACTTGCGCCCTGCTTAAAAGGAGGTAACAAAAATTAACTTATGTTTAATTGAAACATTGTATCAAATGTAGATGATTTATAAAGAAATTGTCGAATGAAAGAATACAAATTCAGTGCATTATTAAGCCTTCTTTACTCCATTTAGTTCTCTAGGGCCCTAATAATACTACCTCCTGCAGCCACAAAACACAGGTGAGAAATGCGCTGCCCTAACCCTACCTCCTGCAGCCACGAAGCACAGGTGAGAAATGCGTGGCCCTAATCCTACCTCCTGCAGCCACAAAACACAGGTGAGAAATGCGTGGCCCTAATCCTACCTCCTGCAGCCACGAAGCACAGGTGAGAAATGCGGTTCCCTAATACTACCTCCTGCAGCCACGAAGCACAGGTGAGAAATGCGCTGCCCTAATACTGCCTCCTGCAGCCACGAAGCACAGGTGAGAAATGCGCTGCCCTAATACTACCTCCTGCAGCCACAAAACACAGGTGAGAAATGCGTGGCCCTAATACTGCCTCCTGCGACCACGAAGCACAGGTGAGAAATGCGCTGCCCTAATAATACTACCTCCTGCAGCCACGAAGTACAAGTGAGAAATGCGCTGCCCTAATATTGCCTCCTGCAGCCACGAAGCACAGGTGAGAAATGTGCTGCCCTAATCCTACCTCCTGCAGCCACGAAGCACAGGTGAGAAATGCGTGGCCCTAATCCTACCTCCTGCAGCCACGAAGCACAGGTGAGAAATGCGCTGCCCTAATACTACCTCCTGCAGCCACGAAGCACAGGTGAGAAATGCGCTGCCCTAATATGAGGCTAAAGTTGCATTTACTTGTGATAACAAATGAATCCTCTGTCTGGCAGCAGCCATGCTCCCCTAGAAACAGGCAGCGTGGGTTGGTCGGCGGTTGATGACAGAGACCCTTGTATAGGCTCAGCAAACTCATTTAGTGCAGAGGCTCCGGACCATAGAGAGCAAGCCCCCCACTCTGACTGGCTGTGCACGCACTGACAGCAGGGAGCAAACCTACATGTATATCTAAAGATACATGTTAGGTT
Organism: Pelodytes ibericus; assembly: GCA_036172795.1. Taxonomy (NCBI): domain Eukaryota; kingdom Metazoa; phylum Chordata; class Amphibia; order Anura; family Pelodytidae; genus Pelodytes; species Pelodytes ibericus. The sequence goes on from CM069864.1 coordinate 90,190,719, forward strand.
TACTTTGGAGAAGGGGGGGACACACACTATTTTTTAACCCTCGCATCTTCTAATCTAATCAATACTGTTAGTAGAATTGCCGAACTGGGATTTACACTTATACGACCTGATTATTTCAACAAACAGTCCAAAGTCTGCAACATATATACGGTTAGTGGAGGATGGGAACTACACGTATAAAGAGAGGTTGGTGGCAGATCCTTGCTTTGGACTCTTATAACAACGGAAAGAGTGAGCAATGGCGTCTGGTGAAGAAAGGATTTCATTGGATGACACTAGACGTGTTTTATACTCGTTGGAATAATTCTGGGGCAACATTCTAAGATTGGAACCTTCAGCAGGAACATTCCATTGGTTGCCGTGGTGATATCAGCAGGAACATTCCAGTAGTTGCCATGGTGATATCAGCAGGAACATTCTATTGGTTGCCGTGGTGACTGCTCAACACTTAGTAACCATGTCCCACAATTGACCATTCTGAGTAACTCGATCCAACACAACTGCCTTACTGGTGATTATCTGGGGGTATGCTGATAAGATTTGGGATGGGAGGGGGCTTGACACTATAGTGCACATGCCCTGTAGCACTGTCATGCAGTGTGCCCAGTAATAGAGCATGCGCAGTGGCAATGGCAGGCAAATGGAGACCAACTGCGCATGCATGATGGGTAATCATTCAGCGGCCATTTTCTGGGACACTAGAGAGTCACACTGAGAATGAAGGGCAGGAGTCCTAAGTTGGGACTGAGCAGCACTAACCAAGGAGAGACATTTTGACCTCAGGGGAAGATTCAGGAAAGGGGTAGAGCAAGTCCAATACTGGATATATGACTTTCTACTAATTAATAGTTATGTTGTTATTAGTCAAGTCATTAACACTATAAACAACATTCATTATTTACACAGACACACACATTACAGACACACATACACACACACACACACACATTACAGACACACACATTACAGACATACATACACACACACACACACATTACAAACACACACATTACAGACATACATACACACACACACACACATTACAAACACACACATTACAGACACACACATTACAGACACACATACACACACACACACATTACAGACACACACACACATTAGACACACACACACACACACACACACATTACAGACACACACGTTACAGACACACACATTAGACAGACACACACACACACACACACATTAGACAGACACACACACACACACATTAGACACACACACATTAGACACACAGACATTAGACAGACACACACACACATTAGACACACACACACACATTAGACAGACACACACACACACACACACACATTAGACACACACACACACACACATTAGACACACACACATTAGACAGACACACACACACACACACACAAACACACACATTAGACACACACACACACACACATTAGAATATTTTTATTTTCATTAAAGGCATTTGTAAACAAACCATCTAAACTTTGTGTAATCTTTCAATTAAACACGATTGTCCTTTAAAAATAATTATATATATATATATATATAGTATTTGCACTATATTAAAATAAAAATACACACATTTGGCAAAATTAGCGAATATTAAATTCCATTTTTTGTCCACTTAAAGAAACAGAGTTGAATGTACTTTCCAGGTATATTATACCTGGATGTCGCTGTAAGGGTGACCCCTTCTGTTATATTCAGGGGGGCCTATGAAACACGCAGGGCTGCATGAAGGGTAATATAATCCGCAGATCACCCTACATTAAATACTTAATGCTATTATACATTGCATTTATTAATTGGGGTAAGAGTTAAGGGGGCATTTCCTGGCAGGGCAATGGGTTACTGTTGGCAATGCCTTGCAATAGATATCAGGAGGACTGGCAATGAAAGGTTAATCCCTTTAAACATGTCAAAGATCAGAATTAATACATGTCCCAGCTGAGCAGACAAAACTGACAGATCTCTGTACAGACAGCTGCAGGATAGCACAGGAGTTACATGTGTACAAAGCATTTAGAGCAAGACAATTTTACCCGTTAAATTAGGAGCCAACTAGTGGGTCTTCACTTAGTGGGGACAAAAATAGATAACAACCCCCCCCCCCCCCCCCCCCCAAAAAAAAATATACAACAAAACTAAATACAGGAAAGAAAAACACTATATTGGGCTACAGAAATTCTAGCAAAATGTATGGATCAAAAGGTTAGTTTTACACCAATAACATCTTTCAAGGGGCAGTTGTATCAGGGGCAGTTGTTTCAGGGGCAGTTGTATCAGGGGCTGTTGTATCAGGGGCTGTTGTATCAGGGGCTGTTGTATCAGGGGCAGTTTTATCAGGGGCAGTTGTATCAGGGGCAGTTGTTTCAGGGACAGTTGTATCAGGGGCTGTTGTATCAGGGGCAGTTGTATCAGGGGCAGTTGTATCAGGGGCTGTTGTATCAGGGGCAGTTGTATCAGGGGCAGTTGTATCAGGGGCAGTTGTATCAGGGGCAGTTGTTTCAGGGGCAGTTGTATCAGGGGCAGTTGTATCAGGGGCAGTTGTATCAGGGGCTGTTGTATCAGGGGCAGTTGTATCAGGGGCAGTTGTCCCCTAAACAGAGGGAATCACCTGTCACCCCAGTGAGGTCAGGAGGCAGATACTCAGCAGAGATCTAGAGAAGACACAGTGCAATATGCTCTCTCTTCACCCTCCACCACCCTCTTATTACCCCTTGCAGCCCTGTCTTGGGCTAGTTACCTTGGCTTGGATCAGCAATCCGCCGGGGCTTTAGCTCAGGGTCTCTGTTGTCAGCCATGGGTGAGGGTCTTGGATCTAGTAAAGTGCTTTCACAGACATGCAAGTTTATATTATCAGAACTGCTCATACTACACCAAGCAACAACAGGCTGGGACACTCCCAGGGACGAGCCCCTGCCTCCCCCTTCTACAGAGTCCTCCCCAGTCTATCCACCCCCTTCTCCTCCAGTAAATCCATTGCATCTCCGCCTCCACCTCCACCTCCTCCTCCTCCTCCTCAATGATCCTCCCAGTCTATTACTATGAGATGCACCACCTCCTACTCAATGATCCTCCCAGTCTATTACTATGAGATGCACCACCTCCTACTCTATGGTCCTCCCAGTCTATTACTATGAGATGCACCACCTCCTACTCTATGGTCCTCCCAGTCTATTACTATGAGATGCACCACCTCCTACTCAATGATCCTCACAGTCTCTTACTATTAGATGCACCACCTCCTACTCAATGATCCTCACAGTCTATTACTATGAGATGCACCACCTCCTCCTCAATGATCCTCCCAGTCTATTACTATGAGATGCACCACCTCCTACTCAATGATCCTCCCAGTCTATTACTATGAGTTGCACCACCTCCTACTCAATGATCCTCACAGTCTCTTACTATGAGATGCACCACCTCCTCCTCAATGATCCTCCCAGTCTATTACTATGAGATGCACCACCTCCTCCTCTATGGTCCTCACAGTCTATTACTATGAGATGCACCACCTCCTCCTCAATGATCCTCACAGTCTATTACTATGAGATGCACCACCTCCTCCTCAATGATCCTCACAGTCTATTACTATGAGATGCACCACCTCCTCCTCAATGATCCTCACAGTCTATTACTATGAGATGCACCACCTCCTCCTCAATGATCCTCACAGTCTCTTACTATGAGATGCACCACCTCCTCCTCTATGGTCCTCCCAGTCTATTACTATGAGTTGCACCACCTCCTCCTCTATGGTCCTCCCAGTCCTTATTACCATAAGGTGGAATTCCTTTTCCAGGATCCTCTCTGTCATCATAGCTTCTCAGTCTGTCATATGTTGGGGTTATATCTTGGGGTTTTGTGAATGGAAACCAATGGAATGTTCCTGCCCCAAAATTAAATCTTATTAACCTCCCCCATGGTGAGATACAATTCATAAGGGGTCACAACCACCAAACAGGCTGCATGAAAACACCGATCTCAGACTCAATCACATTATAAATCCATATCATGCTCAGCCAGCCACTGCATGAAAGCACTCCAATATTGGCAGGTCCCAAAGAGGGTTGACCGGTTGGCCATTTTTTGTTACTGAACATCTAAAAGTTTTCCCTTCTCCCCTGCAACCTATAGAAGGCCAGCGAGTCCAGAAACCATGATTAATGAATAGATTTCTCTCTGAGCCCGTTTGGATTTGATTTGGTGGATGGGACGGTGTAAAAGTTATATGTGCCCCTCAAAAATGGATGATCTGGCAATCCTAAATCCCGTACACAGGGGGGGGGGGGGGGGGGGGGTTTATGTATCAAATAGGAGACAAAGGGGGTCATGGATGAAAACTCCCGCAAGTGTCAGGAGTTTTATAAAAAGGTGTAAATTTCTTATGTATAACGGCGATTGCGCTTTTCTATAACTCCCGACACTTTGTAGTGTGGGCGAGGTGCCCGAATTTTCCACAACTTCCATGGTGCGCTGTGTTTACACAAGACCCCCGTAGTTTCTAATGTGTACCAGTGACAGCAGGGAAGAAAGACAACAAGTAAAAACTAAGGACTGCCTGTGAAATACAGGACAGTTGGCAGATATCTGTTTTATGGCTCGGTGAGCTGTCTGTAAGTGGTCACAGGACCATGGGTGCCATCACGCTTCAACCTCGCGCACGTTTTGTTTTAAATGTAACATTTCTAGATTGTCTGCATTTTTCTAAAAGTTAACATTTTTTTAAATTCAGGGTTTACATGACTGGTAATAAGTTCACGTGGCCCTCTGGTGGCAATCTTTGCACATGCCATGTGGTTCGCTAGTATGTATTGGATAGTTTTTTTGGCTAATATAATTTATACATTATACTCTAGATTTGATACACTTTCTGAAACTAGCAGTACAGATAATAACAACTCACCCAGGTGATTATAAGAAGCTGTAACTATGTATGACGCTTGGATTGTTCGCTTGTAGCCAGGGGAAGCTCCCATTGTTACTACAATAACTGGTCTCCAAAGAGATTCTAACATACACCTTCATGCAGCAGTTACATGTGTAATGCTATTGATCAGCATGTAAAGCTGTTCATACAGAGAGATCCTTGTATGCTGATTAATTAAACAGACTCATTTGGGAAAGATTCGGACCTGTTTTTTTTTTCTCGGCTGCCATGTGAGTTTTATACTTTGAAAATCTCCATGCGTCATATAACTGAGAGGTGCGGCCCCTATACTCACATGTAACTGTTACATGAAGGTGTCAGAATCACTTTGGAGCGGTAGTGTATCTTGGTTTTGTGCTGCCCCAGGCAGACAAAAATGTGGGCACCCCCACCCACCCACGTTGCACACCTACGACATGCCCCATCACCCCCGTTGCACGCCCATGACATGCCCCATCACCCACGTTGCACACCCATGACATGCCCCCATCACCCACATTGCACACCCATGACATGCCCCATCACCCACGTTGCACACCCATGACATGCCCCCATCACCCACATTGCACACACTCTAAATGCCACCATCACCTCCATTACATACCCCCACCACGTACATTACATGCCCCTATCACCCTGATTAATTGGAAGGAGCTAAAGCTTGCTGAACGGTGGGGGAGGGAGCGAAAATGTTTGAAGCACCAGAAGTATGCTTTAACACCCTCTGGCAAAGTGCCGCCCTAGGCCATAGTTGCCAACATTGGCCATGTTTCCAGGGACACATATTTGTTCCACATGCTGCAGAAAGAGCATGCAAAGTGCAGCCCGACAGTATGTAGGATGGATATACACACAGACACAATCCAAATAATTAATCATGGCAGGTCCTATGAGATCTCCACCCTGATTAAATAATTGGATTGTGTCTGTGCGTATATCCATCCTACATACTGCCGAGCTGCACTTTGCATGCTCTTTCTGCAGCATGTGGAACAAATATGTATCCCTGGAAACCTTGCTGGTGTTGGGAACTATGCTAGGCGAGTGCCTTGTTTGCCTTGTGGAAGATACACTACTGCTTTGGAGACCAGTTATTGTAGTAACAATGGGAGCTTCCCCTGGCTACAAGCGTAGAATCAAAGCGTCACACATAGTTACAGCATCTTATAATCACGCAGATGAATATATACTAATCCAGCGACCTTTCTATAGTAAGTATTTACTCAGTGAGTCACACGGGGCAATTCCTGTCTCTGGTTAAATCATAACACACTATATACTATATAACGGCGATTCGCCAAACAATACCCAGTGATAAACCCCTCTAAAGGCCTAATTATTATCCATTCATTTACCTTGTGAACAGGAATAATATGATAGTGTTTTGTGTGTCTTTTTAGCGTCCAGATAAAGATTAGCTCAAATATTTATATTATTGGATGATTCTAATTATATATATATATATATTCGTAGCATTAAACATTCTAACTTGAAATCCTTTGTTACTGGTCTAAACACTCATTGGTTTGTTCACTATATCTGGAGTATAAGTGATTAACATGTGGCACAGCTCACTCTATACTGTATGTTATGTTTTATAAACCTCTCTGTGCAGACCATTTACTCGCTATACGTGGTGAGACTCAGGGCTGTTTGTTTTTAAGTTTTTTTCAGCCTCTCACAGATTTTTGTAACACTTCATACTGTGTTTTTTTAGAAGTTAGGTTTGCCTCTTTTTCATTTGTCTATGACATTTCCAGGGTTATTTGCCTTTTTTTGAAGTCCTTTTCTAACTTACTAAGACGCTGAAAAGATAATATTAGTATAAGAAACGATTGTGTTCTGCTTCAGGATGAGATGCAGAGGGGAGACACCATGAGTTACTGCGCCAGGTAACACCAACCCTAGGGATGCCTGTGAGCACACCTTACATTATACAAGACACAGTCACAGGATTCCCCAGCCTGTGAGCACACCTTACATTATACAAGACACAGTCACAGGATCCCCCAGCCTGTGAGCACACCTTACATTATACAAGATGCAGTCACAGGATCCCCCAGCCTGTGAGCACACCTTACATTATACAAGACACAGTCACAGGATCCCCCAGCCTGTGAGCACACCTTACATTATACAAGACCAGTCACAGGATCCCCCAGCCTGTGAGCACACCTTACATTATACAAGACACAGTCACAGGATCCCCCAGCCTGTGAGCACACCTTACATTATACAAGATGCAGTCACAGGATCCCCCAGCCTGTGAGCACACCTTACATTATACAAGACACAGTCACAGGATCCCCCAGCCTGTGAGCACACCTTACATTATACAAGACACAGTCACAGGATCCCCCAGCCTGTGAGCACACCTTACATTATACAAGACACAGTCACAGGATCCTCCAGCCTGTGAGCACACCTTACATTATACAAGACACAGTCACAGGATCCCCCAGCCTGTGAGCACACCTTACATTATACAAGACACAGTCACAGGATCCCCCAGCCTGTGAGCACACCTTACATTATACAAGACACAGTCACAGGATTCCCCAGCCTGTGAGCACACCTTACATTACACAAGACACAGGATCCCCCAGCCTGTGAGCACACCTTACATTATACAAGACCAGTCACAGGATCCCCCAGCCTGTGAGCACACCTTACATTATACAAGACACAGTCACAGGATCCCCCAGCCTGTGAGCACACCTTACATTATACAAGACACAGTCACAGGATCCCCCAGCCTGTGAGCACACCTTACATTATACAAGACACAGTCACAGGATCCTCCAGCCTCTGAGCACACCTTACATTATACAAGACACAGTCACAGGATCCCCCAGCCTGTGAGCACACCTTACATTATACAAGACACAGTCACAGGATCCCCCAGCCTGTGAGCACACCTTACATTATACAAGACACAGTCACAGGATCCCCCAGCCTGTGAGCACACCTTACATTATACAAGACACAGTCACAGGATTCCCCAGCCTGTGAGCACACCTTACATTATACAAGACACAGTCACAGGATCCCCCAGCCTGTGAGCACACCTTACATTATACAAGACACAGTCACAGGATCCCCCAGCCTGTGAGCACACCTTACATTATACAAGACACAGTCACAGGATCCCCCAGCCTGTGAGCACACCTTACATTACACAAGACACAGTCACAGGATCCCCCAGCCTGTGAGCACACCTTACATTACACAAGACACAGTCACAGGATCCCCCAGCCTGTGAGCACACCTTACATTACACAAGACACAGTCACAGGATCCCCCAGCCTGTGAGCACACCTTACATTACACAAGACACAGTCACAGGATCCCCCAGCCTGTGAGCACACCTTACATTATACAAGACACAGTCACAGGATCCCCCAGCCTGTGAGCACACCTTACATTATACAAGACACAGTCACAGGATCCCCCAGCCTGTGAGCACACCTTACATTATACAAGACACAGTCACAGGATCCCCCAGCCTGTGAGCACACCTTACATTATACAAGACACAGTCACAGGATCCCCCAGCCTGTGAGCACACCTTACATTATACAAAACACAGTCACAGGATCCCCCAGCCTGTGAGCACACCTTACATTATACAAGACACAGTCACAGGATCCCCCAGCCTGTGAGCACACCTTACATTATACAAGACACAGTCACAGGATCCCCCAGCCTGTGAGCACACCTTACATTATACAAGACACAGTCACAGGATCCCCCAGCCTGTGAGCACACCTTACATTATACAAGACACAGTCACAGGATCCCCCAGCCTGTGAGCACACCTTACATTATACAAGACACAGTCACAGGATCCCCCAGCCTGTGAGCACACCTTACATTATACAAGACACAGTCACAGGATCCCCCAGCCTCTGAGCACACCTTACATTATACAAGACACAGTCACAGGATCCCCCAGCCTCTGAGCACACCTTACATTATACAAGACACAGTCACAGGATCCCCCAGCCTCTGAGCACACCTTACATTATACAAGACACAGTCACAGGATCCCCCAGCCTCTGAGCACACCTTACATTATACAAGACACAGTCACAGGATTCTCCAGCCTGTGAGCACACCTTACATTATACAAGACACAGTCACAGGATCCCCCAGCCTGTGAGTACACCTTACATTATACAAGACACAGTCACAGGATCCCCCAGCCTCTGAGCACACCTTACATTATACAAGACACAGTCACAGGATCCCCCAGCCTGTGAGCACACCTTACATTACACAAGACACAGTCACAGGATCCTCCAGCCTGTGAGCACACCTTACATTATACAAGACACAGTCACAGGATCCCCCAGCCTGTGAGCACACCTTACATTATACAAGACACAGTCACAGGATTCCCCAGCCTGTGAGCACACCTTACATTACACAAGACACAGTCACAGGATCCCCCAGCCTCTGAGCACACCTTACATTATACAAGACACAGTCACAGGATCCCCCAGCCTGTGAGCACACCTTACATTACACAAGACACAGTCACAGGATCCTCCAGCCTGTGAGCACACCTTACATTATACAAGACACAGTCACAGGATCCCCCAGCCTCTGAGCACACCTTACATTATACAAGACACAGTCACAGGATCCCCCAGCCTGTGAGCACACCTTACATTACACAAGACACAGTCACAGGATCCTCCAGCCTGTGAGCACACCTTACATTATACAAGACACAGTCACAGGATCCCCCAGCCTCTGAGCACACCTTACATTATACAAGACACATTCACAGGATCCCCCGGGCCTCTGAGCAGACCTTACATTATACAAGACACAGTCACAGGATCCCCCAGCATGTGAGCACACCTTACATTATACAAGACACAGTCACAGGATCCGCCAGCCTGTGAGCACACCTTACATTATACAAGACACAGTCACAGGATCCCCCAGCATGTGAGCACACCTTACATTATACAAGACACAGTCACAGGATCCACCAGCCTGTGAGCACACCTTACATTACACAAGATGCAGTCACAGGATCCACCAGCCTCTGAGCACACCTTACATTATACAAGACACAGTCACAGGATCCCCCAGCCTCTGAGCACACCTTACATTATACAAGACACAGTCACAGGATCCGCCAGCCTGTGAGAACACCTTACATTACACAAGATGCAGTCACAGGATGCTCCAGCCTGTGAGCACACCTTACATTACACAAGATGCAGTCACAGGATCCCCCAGCCTCTGAGCACACCTTACATTATACAAGACACAGTCACAGGATCCCCCAGCCTCTGAGCACACCTTACATTATACAAGACACAGTCACAGGATCCGCCAGCCTGTGAGAACACTTTACATTACACAAGATGCAGTCACAGGATGCTCCAGCCTGTGAGCACACCTTACATCATACAAGACACAGTCACAGGATCCGCCAGCCTGTGAGAACACCTTACATTACACAAGATGCAGTCACAGGATCCGCCCGCAGAAGCTGCTGATATCAGAGCAAATTATTACCTTTCAGGCACAGTATCTTTATTTTGTTCGTGTGCTGTTCAGAATGTATGGAATGTTTTACCTGGATTATCTTCTTGTCTTTATTACTCGAAAAATGTAGAAGATGTTTTTCCTCTGACCATATTTTTCCCTGTTAGTTTTGTAAGACTCCTTGTTAATATTTAATTTCCACCATCTACCAGTGGAACACTAGATGAAAGTTGGTCTTTAAAAATATAATAAAAAAATATAAAAAAAATGTATTCTGCACACATTGGCATCAGTGAGATTCTGCACTCATGGGGATCAGAGAGATTCTGTACACATTGGCATCAGGGAGATTCCCTACACATTGGCATCAGGGTGATTCTGTACACATTGGCATCAGGGAGATTCTGCCCTCGTGGGGATCAGAGAGATTCTCTACACATTGGCATCAGGGAGATTCTGCACTTGTGGCGATCAGAGAGATTCTGTACACATTGGCATCAGAGAGATTCGGTACACATTGGCATCAGGGAGATTCTGCACTTGTGGGGATCAGAGAGATTCTGTACACATTGGCATCAGAGAGATTCTGTACACATTGGCATCAGGGAGATTCTCTACACATTGGCATCAGGGAGATTCTGCACTCGTGGGGATCAGAGAGATTCTGTACACATTGGCATCAGAGAGATTCTGTACACATTGGCATCAGGGAGATTCTGCACTCGTGGGGATCAGAGAGATTCTGTACACAGTGGCATGTTAAACATTTAACGAATACATGCCTTCACATTTGATTAGATAAAGGGCAGCCATCGGCCGGCGGCAAGGAAAGGGCTGGCAACTGTTGGCCCCGAAGGTAATAACTATTTAATTACCCATGGTGCCACTTTATCAGCCCACCATCATCAGAGATAGAAACACATAGACATGCAAGACAGATCTGCTGACAGATAAAGGTGCAGAGGTTGACTTTCAGAAGTAACATCAGACTTGGAGACTGCTTGTCATGTGTCAAGCATCATTGGGGCAATCATGCCAAATGACTATCTCCAGGCAGAGAGAGATCAAGGTTCAGTTAGAGCTCACTAGGGAGGTCACGACCCAAGGAGGTCACAGGCAACATTCCATCTGTGTGCCACTTTAAAGATCTGCCCTGATGACAGGATGATAGGAGTTCACCAAGGAAGATACGTGTAGAACACCGTCCCCTACATGTAGCAAATGCCTTTAATATTAATTTCATGTCTGATGTGCCACAACCCTGACTGAATGACAAAAGTGGATCAGGCCCCACCAAATTTTGCAGAGTCCCCATAACACAGAGAGATTTAATTTAAGACCTGTGCCTGTTAGTTTCATTAATACACATCTCAATACAATGCAAACTAAATACCAGTGTGAACCTGGATTACCTCTCCAGCCATGTGTTTAAGAGCTATTCTGGAAAGCTCCCACCCTACCTGAATGCTCACCCAAGCTGTTCCCATCTCCTATAACCTCCGATCCAGTACCAGCAGTTTACTTCCTATACCACAATACAACGATCCTCATTTTCCTACAGAGCACCACAATTATGGAGCAACCTCCCGGACATCATCAGATCTTCCCCCAGTCTAAAATCCCTCAAAAGATTTGTCAATATACCTTAGTACATAATGCACCTGTAATCATGGTTAATTATATTTCTTACCTGTTTGTATCCTGTGTTAAATTTGTATATTTCCATTTTAATATTTTGTAGTTTTAATATTCTATTCTATTCAAATGTAACAATGTTCATTGAACCAGGACATCCTCGGAAACCAGAGAAACCTCAATGTATCCTTTCTGGTAAAATACTTATAATAATAAAATAATAAATAAAATAAATGATACTTTATTGCGATCACAGTGCCGCCTAGTGGCCCCCAAAAAATGTAGTTATTTGAGGAAAAAGGGAGGCATGTTCTTGCTTTCCTTCCCTTATGGATGCCTATCTTTTCTTTAAAACATTACCGGCCATGCTATTGTCTCCATAGCATTAACATTGGCCTTTTGCCATTTTTTTTTTTACCAGCTTGGTGAAAAGCCTACTTTCCCTTTCTTTAATCTCTCTTGCACCAATAAGTTCAAGCAAAAAGTTCTAAAGATCAGAACATTTACTGGCTCCTCCATAACTGCAACTGCCACCTCAGAGATCTCCTGGTGCCATAGGTTCACCATTGATTATGGAAGACAAAGTAAATGTTATGATCTAAGCCTGAGGTAGAGCTCGCAGGACATGCATGCGTGGAAGAGGTTGCAGTATAGGAGGATGCGCATGCGTGGAAGAGGTTGCAGGATAGAGGGACGTGCATGCATGGTAGACGTTGCGGGATAGGAGGACGTGCATGCGTGGAAGAGGTTACAGGATAGGAGGCCGTGCATGCACGGTAGAGGTTGCAGAATAGGAGGACGTGCATGCGTGGAAGAGGTTACAGGATAGGAGGCCGTGCATGCACGGTAGAGGTTGCAGAATAGGAGGATGCGCATGCGTGGAAGAGGTTGCAGGATAGGAGGACGTGCATGCATGGTAGACGTTGCGGGATAGGAGGATGTGCATGCGTGGAAGAGGTTGCAGGATAGGAGGACGTGCATGCATGGTAGACGTTGCGGGATAGGAGGATGTGCATGCGTGGAAGAGGTTACAGGATAGGAGGCCGTGCATGCGTGGAAGAGGTTGCAGGATAGGAGGACGTGCATGCGTGGAAGAGGTTGCGGGATAGGAGGACGTGCATGCGTGGAAGAGGTTGCAGGATAGGAGGACGTGCATGCGTGGAATAGGTTGCTGGATAGGAGGACGTGCATGCATGGTAGAGGTTGCAGAATAGGAGGACGTGCATGCGTGGAAGAGGTTGCAGGATAGGAGGACGTGCATGCGTGGTAGCAGTTGCGGGATAGTAGGAAGTGCATGCGTGGTAGCGGTTGTAGGATAGGAGGAAGTGCATTTGTGGTAGCAGTTGCAGGATAGGAGGACGTGCATGCGTAAAAGAGGTTGTGGGATAGGAGGACGTGCATGGGTGGTAGCAGTTGCGGGATAGTAGGAAGTGCATGCGTGGTAGCGGTTGCAGGATGGGAGGATGTGCATGCGTGGTAGCGGTTGCAGGATGGGAGGATGTGCATGTGTGAAAGAGGTTGCGGGATAGTAGGATGTGCATGCGTGGAAGAGGTTGCGGGATAGTAGGATGTGCATGCGTGGTAGAGGTTGCGGGATGGTAGGATGTGCATGCGTGGTAGAGGTTGCGGGATAGGAGGACGTGAATGCGTGGTAGAGGTTGCGGGATAGTAGGATGTGCATGCGTGGTAGAGGTTGCGGGCTAGTAGGATGTGCATGTGTTTGAGAGGTTGCGGGATAGGAGGACGTGCATGCGTGGTAGAGGTTGCGGGATAGTAGGATGTGCATGCGTGGTAGAGGTTGCGGGATAGTAGAATGTGCATGCGTGGTAGAGGTTGCGGGATAGTAGTATGTGCATGCGTGGTAGAGGTTGCGGGATAGGAGGCCGTGCATGCGTGGTAGAGGTTGCGGGATAGGAGGACGTGCATGTGCAGTGTTGACACACAACCTACTAAGCTCCACCCCCTGTAGTCCCTATTCGCCAGGGCAGATGTTGGGAGGTATGTGTATGTGTGTATATACATCATACATGCTGCCTGGCTGCACTTTACATGCTCTTTCTGCAGAATATGTGTCCCTGGAAACTGAACCATTGTTGGCAACTAATCCATTACTTTATATTATGTGTTTAATAAATGTATATAAATGTGGTAAATGTCCAAAGAGGGACATTTTATTTTTGTGGGATGGTCTAAAGGTGTGGGGGCATTATAGGGAACATTTAAACAACTTTATAATTATTTTTGTAATTTGGAAAGTCAATTAAAAAAGAATGAAGTATATTATTTACACAAATTAATATACCGATAAAAACACATTTATGGCAGTTTAAACTTACTTTAATTGTGAATTTTATTGCTCTGGAGCTCTGTGATACAGTTATACAAACCAAACATTCTGAGCTCCCAGAAAAGAGGGACAATAGAGGAGGAAAGAGAAAAAAATAGAAGAGGAAAGAGGGACAATAGATTATAAAAGAGAAACAATACAGGAGAAAAGAGAGACAATAGAGGAGGAAAGGATAACAATAGAAGAGAAAAGAGAGACATTAGAGGAGAAAAGAGAGACAATAGAGGAGGAAAGAGAGACAATAGAGGAGAAGAGAGAGACAATAGAGGAGAAAAGAGAGACATTAGAGGAGAAAAGAGAGACAATAGAGGAGGAAAGAGAGCCATTAGAGGAGGAGAAGAGAGAGACAATAGAGGAGAAAAGAGAGCCATTAGAGGAGAAAAGAGAGCCATTAGAGGAGAAAAGAGAGACAATAGAGGAGAAAAGAGAGCCATTAGAGGAGAAAAGAGAGACAATACAGGAGGAAAGAGAAACAATAGAAAAGAGAGACATCGGAGGAGAAAAGAGAAAAAATAGAGGAGAAAATGGAGACAATAGAAGAGAAAAGAGAGACATCGGAGGAGAAAAGAGAAACACTAGAGGAGGAAAGAGGGACAATAGAGGAGGGAGGAGAGACAATAGATTAACAATAGAGGAGGGAGGAGAGACAATAGATTAACAATAGAGGAGGGAGGAGAGACAATAGAGGAGGAAAGAGGAACAATACAGGAGAAAAGTGAGACAGTAGATTAACAGTGAAGGGGGAAAGAGACAATAGAGGAAGAAAGAGGGACAATAGATGAGAAAACAGACATAATAGAAGAGAAAAGAGGGACGATAGAGGAGAAAAATTTACAATAGAGGAGGAAAGAGAGACAATGGAGTAACAAAAGAGGAGGAAGGAGAGACAATAGAGGAGGAAAGAGGGACAATAGATGAAAAAACAGACATAATAGAGGAGAAAATAAACAATAGTGGAGGAAAGAGGGACAAGAGAATTTTGGTGCGAAATAGGGACTGTCCTTCTTAAATCAAGAAACGTGGGAGGTTTGGAGGTTGGAGTTTAATCCAATGTAAATATAGTAACCACATTACACAGAGATTGCATTGATAATCCAGCTCACAGCTCATTACAGTTCATTATAATGCTGCGGACTGAGCGGAACCTTCGTGCTGCGGACTGAGCGGGGCGGAACCTTCGTGCTGTGTCCGTGTATCCGGGGGGACACAGCTCCAGCGCGGACTCGCTGCAGAGGACAAAGCGTTGCCATGGCTGCAGGGGGACTGGCTGATGGACGGATGAGTCTCCGGTGACCCGGGCAGGGCGTGTAACCCCCCTCCACCCCGGGGACAGCAGCGAGAAGGTGAGTCCTGGATGCGAATAGTCTGCTGGGCAGGGCCACTAATAGCATGATGTCATTGCATTAATCGGATGATGTCATTGCATTAATCGGATGATGTCATTGCATTAATCGGATGATGTCATTATTATGTCTCTATATGTATCACATCATATAAACACTGGGCCTGGGAATGCACTAGAATGCAGCTCAATGCTGACCGCCACATTACCTATCCCTATGGGATAACGGGACATATTTATATGGGACAATGCTGACTGGGCATCATGGTCATTGCAGTCCATACTGTCTGGAGCTGACATGATCAGAGTGGCCTGGGTGTCATGGGGATTGCAGTCCATACTGTATGGAGCTGACATGATCAGAGTGGCCTGGGTGTCATGGGGATTGCAGTCCATACTGTATGGAGCTGACATGATCAGAGTGGCCTGGGTGTCATGGGGATTGCAGTCCATACTGTCTGGAGCTGACATGATCAGAGTTGCCTGGGTGTCATGGGCATTGCAGTCCATACTGTCTGGAGCTGACATGATCAGAGTTGCCTGGGTGTCATGGGGATTGCAGTGCTTACTGTATGGAGCTGACATGATCAGAGTTGCCTGGGTGTCATGGGCATTGCAGTCCATACTGTCTGGAGCTGATATTATGCGCTGCCATGTTTCTGGTTGAGGGTTAAAGGGACTAAACATGGCTTATACTGTGCATGTAGAGAATATAAAATGATGACAAATTATCTATACATTGTGTGAGCAGAATTGCATGAAAATGCAAAAAATAAGGGAAATATATGTTTTAAATGTGTCTCCGGATTATGACATCACCTGTGGCTTGGTATGCAAATGACCTCCTTTTCAGTGGGCAGTGAGTCAGTTGTATATCGAGCCACAAGGTGATGTCATAAACATGAGACTCCCCAGACCCATTTAAAACCTATATTTCTCTTATTTTATGCCTTTTTGCTTGCAGTTGTTCGGACATCATGTATAGATCCATTTTTTTATTCTCTCCAGTCACAGTATAAGCCATGTTTAGGTGATACAGTCCCTTTATTCTCTCCAGTCACAGTATAAGCCGTGTTTAGGTGATACAGTCCCTTTATTCTCTCCAGTCACAGTATAAGCCGTGTTTAGGTGATACAGGCCCTTTTATTCTCTACAGTCACAGTATAAGCCATGTTTAGGTGATACAGTCCCTTTATTCTCTACAGTCACAGTATAAGCAGTGTTTAGGTGATACAGTCCCTTTATTCTCTCCAGTCACAGTACAAGCCATGTTTAGGTGATACAGTCCCTTTATTCTCTCCAGTCACAGTATAAGCCGTGTTTAGATGATACAGTCCCTTTATTCTCTACAGTCACAGTATAAGCCATGTTTAGATGATACAGTCCCTTTATTCTCTCCAGTCACAGTATAAGCAGTGTTTAGGTGATACAGTCCCTTTATTCTCTACAGTCACAGTATAAGTCATGTTTAGGTGATACAGTCCCTTTATTCTCTACAGTCACAGTATAAGCCATGTTTAGGTGATACAGTCCCTTTATTCTCTCCAGTCACACTACAAGCTATGTTTAGGTGATACAGTCCCTTTATTCTCTCCAGTCACAGTATAAGCCATGTTTAGGTGATCCAGTCCCTTTATTCTCTCCAGTCACAGTATAAGCCATGTTTAGGTGATACAGTCCCTTTATTCTCTCCAGTCACAGTATAAGCCATGTTTAGGTGATACAGTCCCTTTATTCTCTCCAGTCACATTATAAGCCATGTTTAGGTGATACAGTCCCTTTATTCTCTGCAGTCACAGTATAAGCCGTGTTTAGTTGATACAGCCCCTTTATTCTCGCCAGTCACAGTATAAGCTATGTTTAGATGATACAGTCCCTTTATTCTCTCCAGTCACAGTATAAGCCATGTTTAGGTGATACAGTCCCTTTATTCTCTCCAGTCACAGTATAAGCCATGTTTAGGTGATACAGTCCCTTTATTCTCTCCAGTCACAGTATAAGCCAGGGCTCGACAAACCCCGGGCGCCAGGTCGCCATGGCGACCTGGAAATTAAGCCTGGCGCCCGGGTGCCGTTCCCTACATGACCCCCTTGCTGCTGCCGTTCGTGTGTTAGTGGATTTTTGCAGCGCGAGGGGGAGAAGTCTGTGCGGATCGCGCAGACGGTAAGCTCCGCCCCCTCGCGCAACGTGTGTCTGAGTGCTGGATGTCGTCACTTGACAACCCAGCACTCATCCGAAAGAGCAAGGAAGAACGGCTGCAGCACGAATGTTCCCCAGCCCTGCAATGAGGTAAGGCAGCAGGGAAGGAACATTCGTGCTGCAGCCGTTCTTCCTTGCTATTTCGGATGAGTGCTGGGTTGTCAAGTGACGACACCCAGCACTCACAAGTTAAGACAGGGGGAAAAAAAAATAAACTTTTGTATGTGTGAGGTGTATATGTGTGTGATGTGTGTATTTGTGAGGTGTGTATGTGTGAGGTGTATATGTGAAGGGGGGGGGGGGTGTATATGTGAAGTGGGGGGGTGTATATGTGAGGTGTATATGTGAAGTGGGGGGGGGTGTATATGTGAGGTGTATATGTGAAGTGGGGGGGGTGTATATGTGAAGTGGGGGGGGTGTATATGTGAAGTGGGGGGGGTGTATATGTGAAGGGGGGGGTGTATATGTGAAGTGGGGGGGGTGGATATGTGAAGTGGGGGGGGTGTATATGTGAAGTGGGGGGGTGTATATGTGAAGTGGGTTGGTGTGTGTGTGTGTGTATATGTGAAGTGTGTGTGTGTGTGTGTGTGTGTATATGTGAAGTGTGTGTGTGTGTGTGTGTATATGTGAAGTGGGTTGGTGTGTGTGTGTGTGTGTGTGTGTATATGTGAAGTGGGTTGGTGTGTGTTTGGTGTATATGTGAAGTGGGTTGGTGTGTGTGTTTATGATTTGCGTGTATGTTTGCGTGATTGTCTGGCTCCTAGAATCAAATTAAATTTGTCAAGCCCTGGTATAAGCCATGTTTAGGTGATACAGTCCCTTTATTCTCTCCAGTCACAGTATAAGCCATGTTTAGGTGATACAGTCCCTTTATTACTAGTTCCACCCATAAGGACAGTCCAGATCCAAAATGCTTGGCAGGTCTCCTTTGGACGAAAGACACAGCAACCACCGACGTCCGTTTCAGCCTTCATTGGCCTTCTCAGTGTGGTACGGCTAATGTCCCTCTAGGTGCACTGAGCAAGGACCCGTATAACTCACTGAGACAAACAAAGAAGTTAACCATCTTTGCCCTTGTAGAATAGATTAGTACTGTGTCCCCTGCTAAAACTATGAGCTCTTTATTTCATACTTCCTTGTCTGTTGCCGCAGAGAGGATTATAGAAAGTCAATGCAGGATGCCAAATATGATGGGTAGTGCCCCTATGCCCTCCTTCAGCACCAGGTCTGGTTTCTAGCACAAAAACTATATTTGTTTTTCAGCATCTTGAGTGGCAGGTTTAACCATCGTCCAAAACCCACCGATCTCCCTGCTGGAGAGAAAGGTGGGATAAACTCAAAGCCTGGTTCACAGTTAACTCAAACCAAGTATCCTTCCTCCAGAAAGAAGTCTCAAACAGTTTAGTTTACCCCCACCAACGTATATATTTATCAGCTTGTAACTATAAACTCTTCTTCCGAAATTGCTCCCTGGTAACTGTAAATATTACAAATATCCTGAATAGGTTTAAATAACTTAATGTCAACAATGCTTCTGTATACATTATAACGTAGCTATAAAAGCACCAGGACTTTGTGCAAACGAGGATTGCCGATTGCCTCTGTGAGTGGGGATAAGTTCTGATGGTTGGAAAGTTGCATTTGGTAATGTTTTTTTTAATACTCCTTATTCTTTCAGGAGGGAGATATGGGGGGGGGGGGGGGGGGGGGTTATAACTTGGCACATATAGAAATAAAAAAGTATAATTTCAGTAGTCATATTTTTAGCAGTGATTGCACCCCTCTTCTAATAAACGGGTTGCGCTAACACATCAGTTCTGGGGCAGACACAGAACTTACACCCCTACTGGGCGGTCTTCGTTCAGACACCACTTTTACAAAGTTTACCCTTCCTTACAGGTGAAATGATTATCTGCACAAACCAAAAAGGGAAGATTGGAATACATCAGTCAGCCATGTCTCATATCAAAGAGCCATGCTGTAACGAGTAGAGAGACGGCAGCCTAGCATTCTGGGATACGTTGAGCAGCATCTCACAGAAGACGTGGTACCTTGTTCCTTCATGTAAGTGACATTAATTACTAACCATCCCATGGACTTTGCCAATCTCCCCTGGCATCCGTATCAAAGACTCAACCAGCCTAGACCCCGCCAGGCAAATCCATCCCACGATGAATGACGGACGCTTGCCGTTGGCGGAGAAGGCTCTGTCTGAAGGCTACGCCAGACTGCGCTACAGAGACGCCTCTTTGCTCATTTGGCAACAGCAGCAGTTGAAATTGGAGTCGGCGCCACCTTCTACCTATCTCACCCGCAACCACAGCATGTGGTATTCACAGTATGGTAACCAGTCAATATTGGTACGGGATAAAAACACATTGAGGATTTCTAGAGACACTGGACAGTCCAGATTCTGCACCTTGATGTGATTCAGTGTTATAAATCATGTGTGAGCAGGGTAGAGTGCCAAGTAGTAACGCATGTGTGTTTGTGTAAGTCTGCCAGCACCGTGTAAGTCTGCCAGCACCGTATACAACTTTTCTAAACGGTCACAGTATTTTTATTACTCTATTGACAGTCTCGTCTTCACAATAAGTGTGTGTACACTAGGATGCTCGCACTTTCACACTCTAATGTCTTGTTGCACAGTGTGGTTTTGTGTGGTTTTTTTTTTTTTCTCTATAGACTTTAGGAGCCAAATAGAGCAATTCAGGAGCCAACCTGGTTAATTTTAGGAGCCAGGAAAAATTTAACTAAAATAAAATCTAAAAAAAAAAATGCACATTAGAATTTAAAGTTATATTTAATACTTATAGCACTTCAATACAGCCAGTTTCCTACACTGTTCAGTGTCCCTTTAACATGTTAACCCACAATCATGTTATTATTTTATTCAATTGCATCATGATTGTAATAATAATAATATCTGATTTAACAGACAACTATCAGACAAAAAAAAAAATAGTTATGGAATGTTTAAATATACATGTTTTAATAAAAATACAAATAAAATAACTTCTTGAGCCCTCTCTGCTTGTACAGCTCAAATCGGGACGGACATCTTGGGTCAGATCTTCCTTCATCTGACCCAAGATTCTAAACAGGATGTCCGCCCCTGATAGCTATACAAGCGAAGTGAGCTCAATAAGGTACTTTTATTTGTATTCTTTCATAAAAGCATTTCTATTTAAAAATGACGATGACGCCTTTCAATTAAATAGTTTTTTGGCTGACTGTTGTCCTTTAAACGATTCTAGTCTCATCTATTATAAATCACAGCACTCTAGCACACCTAACTTCACAGGTCACAATGATTGGGCAGATATATCAGATCTTTAGAAAGCAAGTGCACCAGATCCTAAATATTAAAACGGTACAAGGAATCCAATTCACCAGCAAGCTCCATTTACAAAGCCCTCAACAGGTAGAGGGCTCCCCCCCATCGTCTAGACTTTGTATAACTCAATTCACTGCATTAACCTCGGATGAAGAAAGGCTCAGTTATGTCACATGTACTCATCTGTCTAAAAAGGGATTTCTACACAGTTGCTGTAATTAAGACTTTTCAATAACGAGAATAAAATTGTGAAAAAAAATAAATAAATTTGTGTTTTGTAGCTTTTATATCCTTTGGACTAGTGGTCTCTATCCCAGTCCTTAAGGTATTTTTTTTTATTTTTTTTATTACCTTAGACCCAACTGGGTAATGTCTAAATCCGTTGGGTGGGCCTTGAAGACAGGATTGGAGACCGGTCTTCCAGCAAATTAGAAAAAATGATCACTACATCCCATAATGTTTTTCTTATTCAGGGTATCCATGGTGGTGAAATAACAACATTAGACTTTTTAAGGTTTTTGTTGTAGTTTATTATGAAAAACAAAATGCCCAGAAGGCTCGTAATTATCAGAACATCAAGGAGTACGTTCTACCTTTTTAAGATTTTTTTTTTTTTTAGATTTTTTTTTTTTGTGTGTTTTGAGGCCTGCATTGCAATAAACAAGCTAAAATCTACTTTACATTGACTGGTTATCAATATAACGGACATGTACAATAATATACTATGGACAGCACTAAAAATCGAAGAAAAAGTTACAGTAAAACTTACATGCACATCAGAGATAAAAGAAACATTTAAAAAAATAAAGTTATGCATTTAGAACAGATCTAAAATGACAAATTACAGAGGGGCTAGATACAAGTTTAGTAATTAAAACCCTTTATCTTCCAGATTGCTCCACAGACATTACTGGCAGTAAAAAAAAAAAAAAAATATATATAAAATTACTAAAAAAAAAAAAGTTAAAATGTTACTAGAATCCTTTCAGCAGAAAAAAACTAATTTGTGCACATTACAAAAAAAAAAGAGAATATTATAAAATGAATCCATATAAGCCGCTTGTTGTCCTAATTAAGAGATTTATAATCTACCTGACTTTAAATTTCTCTTGATATGGACACGTATTTGGTATGAAAATAACCAAAATATCTTTTGAGGTCTTGTACACTGCATTTCTAATAGGAAAAAAAATACATTTCCACACATCCCAAGTGATTTAATTTCACAGATCTTAAAGATGAGCTTGTAAAATGAATACAAAATTAAAAAAAAGAATACAAATTGGGAATTTATTTTAAAAACACCTACCTTATGGAGTAGGATTTGATTACCTGTAGTAACAATCTATAGCCATCAACATTAGGAAGCAAATTATAGAGAAGTAGGTTTGAGATGCAAAGACCAAATTTATACCAGAAAATATATCCAAATCAATTAGAACCTTAATAATTGGATATTGACGCTAGACCATTAAAATAAGCTAAAAAATAGTTTCAACCCTTAAAATATAAAAAAAAAAAAAAGTTAACATTTTTATTTTACTCTCAATATTTTTATATGGATTTATTGAATGCCTTAGTTCCGAGTAATTGGTAGAAATTTATATAGAAAAATGACTGACAAAACAAAGCAAGCGTTAACTAGTTTTTTGGGGTAATTCTGAACATGGAGCGACCTCCACGTAAGTATCTGTATTGATAGATACATGCCCTGGTGTCATTATTAACTCTGGCATCCTGCATGAATCTTGTGGTAACAAATTAAAGTATCAAATTATTCTATAATATTTCAAACAGCACTGCTACAGTCACAGATTAGTAATGGAGAGGGAATGATGGTTAGCAGTAACATGCAATAGTCTTAATTAAAATAAGACATAGGTTATCCCTATAAGATGCCACACGCTATTCAAATAGTTTGCCAACAATGATCACAATCTCGGAATAGCAGTGTCCTAGAAGCTAGTGAGGAATAGCCTTCCAATCAAGAAATCCATACAGTATTATAATGTAAAATAATGTCATTTTAGTGGTATGGCAGAAATGTGCTTACGTTTTTTAAAAATCAAGTCAACTTCACTTTAATGGTGGTTCAAAATTGAAAAATTAGTATAAAAATAAAATAAACCAGCCTATTTGTAAATCCTGCAGTGTTAAAATCTTGGGAATGCTACTTTAGTTACCCAGAGGAAAAAAAAAACAAGCTACATGTAATATCCACCAATGTGTACTGCAATATGACGATAATGAATAAAATCAGAAAAGGGAAGGATGCTGGAGGCAGCCATTTTGTTTTCCTAGCAGATTGCAGCAGAGGTAGCTTGAGGGATATCATAAGGGGGGGAAGGAGGGAGGGAGGGAGAAGTTGTGACCATCCTCAAAAACAATGGCTAGCCCCATCACTCATATTAGAAAAGACTACTTTACTTTTAAAGCAAATAAGAGATCTACTTTAAGGTGTCATTTCACATTAATACCTTACTTTTACCAGTTACAGCTTATTGGTTAAATATCCCCCCCCCCCCCCAAAAAAAATTCAACCAACTAATGTTGCAATTTGGAAATTTTGAGTTACCGAGCTTACTGTAGTCTGTGACAGACTTATAGAAATACCTGTTGGTCGACTCTAAACAGACCTTTGGGACTTCAGGATGCAAATTCTAAATTACAAATTTCCCCAGCAGACATTAACCGATATAATTTTTAGAAAAAAGTGTTTTATATTTAAAAGTGAAAACTAAAAATAGGCATTCAATCTGCAAGGTTTGGCAAGACACAAAACAGCTTGAGCGTGTGCCAATCCATCCTCCATTACATCTGAAGTTCACGTGGCTTAGATACTGAAGGTATCGAGAATAACGTTTTGATAAATGTAATATTATGTAAAACAGCTCACCTTCCCATTAATTTTATGTTGTAGGCAATAAACATCTATTAATAACAAAAAGGCCAGAAATTTTTATATATATATATGTAAGATTTTTGCAACCTGTTAAGTACAGTGCACCATTACTTGCTTAACCTCTGCATATTTTACATTAAAATAAAAGGGAAAAATAATTAAAAACAAAAAAAATTATTCTGTTAAATTCTATATATTTAATTAAAAAAAAATTCAAATAGATATGAGAATATATAGAAATGATTGATAAATTGTACAGTACAAAAAAAATAAATACAAGGCATGTATTAGATTGCTAAGATATTCCTAAAGTGGCAACCAAACAAGTTTCCCATTGTAAGGGGAACACAAAACGTCTGTCATTGATGAAGTCTATACCTGTAATTTACCTTTTTTTTTTTTTTTGCGGATATGTCCATGTAGCAAATATTTTAATTATTTTTGGAAAGAAAAAAAAAAAAAAAAAAAGAAAATACATTCCACTTGAAAATAAGTTGTGAATGCAGAACCTGCCAGTGAAATGCAAGTGAGCATGGTCAACTGGTTTGTGTCCACTCAAGTTCAATAAATACCATACTAACATTTAAACTTGTTTATTTTTTCTAATGTAAAAGAACTAAGAGTTACAGGAATAAACAAAATGTTAATTTCCCCCAACAAGTTTTTAAAAAATGAAAGATTCATGGGACAAGCTTTAAAAAAAATAAAAAATAAAAGTCTTTCCTTGGTTATTTTTGCCAAGTTACCACCGCTTTCCACTTGTAACAACTTTAGGTAAAAACATCTTACAATGAATGCTTCCAACTGCCAAAAAGTGCACCTCACCTGATGTATAAAATCGCGCTTTTATTAAATTTAAAAAAAAAAAAAAAAAGAAAAAATGAACAGAGAACGTAAAAAATAAAAAATAAAATTAATTAGTGCTGAATGTTTTTTTTGTGGTGTGGCAGGATTGGGGGGGGGGGGGGGGGGGGGGGGGAGAGAGTTTGCATTTTACTTTTTACACCTCTAGATTTACATAACTTTGTTTTGAAATTTCTTTTAAAAATGAATAGCATGAGACTGATAAGTGGTTGTCATGTGCATTAAAAATAAAAAAAAAAATGGAGAGGCTTATGGAATGTGTAACCGGGAAAAAAATGACTTCAGACCATTTAATTATCTCACATACTCAAAAATAAAAAGTTGCAATGCCTTAAGAAATGGTGTTTTCGGAGGTAAAATTATAAAAAGCTTTTAAAAGAAAAAAAAATAAAACACACGTCCCTATCCCAAACTGCAATATACACAATATTTTCCTCATAGAAATACCTCCAGGTGCCCATGTGAACACAGTTTGTCCATATTTTAGTTAAAAAAATAAAATTAAAAAGGCATAAAACATTTTTTTTTTTATTTTGTCTTCAAACTGTAAACTTTTGATGATTAATTCTATGTACTACTGCAAGGATGAAAACACCTACTCAATTACAAGGCAAATGTTGTCCTTTGTGAGAGGGCACTAAGTGATACATTAAATTTAGCTTAGGGCTAGTATCAAACACAGAGGGGAAAGTTATACTAAGCCATTTAAAGCCTGTGGTTTCTGATAAAAAAAAAAATTTTTTTTTCTTTTTTCCCTTACGACACCTTTCAGGCCCAAACCATGACAAAAAAAAAAAATTAAAAAAGTATTTTTTTTTAATAGGTTTCTGCAAAGTAAACCTTTGTAAAATCCAATCAAGGTAACAGTACCTTCTGCATTGCTGGTTATTGCTGGCATCTATGTGCCATTTTGGAAAATGCTGCCATCTTATCTTCGATTTTAAAAAAAAATAAAATACAAAAAAAGTGGGGTAGGATAAAATTAGTTGTTTTCTTTCTTCCATTTTTTTTTTGTTTAGGTTTTTTAAAACGGCACACAAAAGATAAAAGGGTTATATGAGCCTCAGATGGGAACAGTGGAGAGAAGTAGGGACTTGTGTGCTCAGTGTCCATATTTTTTTTTTTTTTGTTTTTTACTCTGAATCACTGCTATCTGAACTGGATCCACTTGAACTGCTGCTACCGGATTCTGAAGAACTGCTGCTACTGCTCAATCGTGATGGACCCCCAGCTGCACTGGATTTTTCTATAATGGTAGACAAAGTACATTTGGGTAAAACATTAAAAAAAAAATAAAAAAAAAATTAAAGATCGTAAGCTTACATGAACATTTGTCAATTTATAAATTGTGGTTTGAGTTTGAAGACATACCAGCATGGAACAAACAAAATCCCTCCCACTTGTCTACAAGCCATAGGTATTTTTAAAGGGAATCTTTTTTTTATTCCTTTTTACATTTACTTTAGTAAAAAAAAAAAAAAAATATATATCAGGTCAGGTATAGGCTAAAGATTATTATAGTCTGAACATTTAAAAGGTAAATATCTCTGTGCATAAATAAATAAATACAGCCATGTTGTGTATTAAACCAAATCTAAGCCAAAGAGAACCTAAGGATCATAATTTTACGAAATATTATATATATCCAGTAATGTCAGAATGTACAAATGCAATATTTTAAAAATGAAAAAAAAAAAAAAAAATACTGGAAGGCCATAAAAGTAAAATGTAAAATTCCAAATTTAGTTATATAAAAAAAAAAACTAATTAAAATTATTTGTGAGAATGCGCACACTGCAGAGTGCATGTGATGTCCAGAATGAACAGTTTATGCCACAGACAAAAATGTAAGAAGTATAAATCTAATTGAATGTTAACTATTAAAGTCAAGTTAAAAAAAAAAATCAAAATTACTTTTTGATAAGCATTAGAAAGCAAAATTACATTATGGCGGGGGGGGGAGGGGGTTTAAAAAAAACCAAAACAAAACAAAAAAAAACTTTAGCAACTTAACAATATTATTTTGACCTGACTATCTTTAAACCTATGAGTACCAGAAAAGGACTGTAAACATTGCACAAAATCATTGAACATTAAAATACAAAAGTTCTAAAGTGGGATATAAAAAAAAAAAAATTCTGTCTTAATTAGCATCCTATGCTAAACCGGGTGGGAGCAACTGGTCCCCTAAAATCTACCCAGTTTGGGTTTTCAAACTGTACCTTTTTTTGTAGGTTTCTTGTTATTTAATTGGCCGCTCACGTCTTGGAGCCTCTTCTCCAGCTCTTTTTTCTTTTCCTGAGCTAACTCCTCCTTCGACTTTACGGCTTGCTTCTTCCCCGATGCTGCGGGGAAAGTTCAGCAATCAGAGACAAGCCAACATTGAGCTTTGATATTTTTTTTCTAAATGGTTTAGAATTATTGTTTAGAATGTCATAGTTATACATCTCCAGGCCCTCAAATCACAACCAACAGGCCAGGGTTTAAGAAATGTTCTTGCTGGAATAGAGTGGGTAAAATCAAAATGACTGAACCACTTGTAGTTCACACATTAACTATTTTTTTTTTTTTTTTTTTTTTTTAAATAAAACAGCATTTGAGTAATAAAAAAAAAAATAAAAAAAAAAATAAATCTAATCCTTAACTTTTTCTTTTAATCACAAGAATTTGATTATTTTTGTCTACGAGACACATTTGAGATATTAGAATAAACAAAACATATCCGGATTAAAAAACATCCCTCCATGACACAGGCCAAGTTGTACACCTACGTTTTGGTGATGTCACCGCGCTCCGCCAGGTGTTTGGCCTCCGTGAGATCACGTGCCTCCTTGGGGCCAATGGGGAGGGGTGCGTGACATCACTATGGCCTCGCTCCACAGCGGAGTGTGGTGACATTGTAGAGGGGTAGCTGGTCCAACTGCCAGGACCTGTGATGATGGAAGAGAAGGAAGGTGAGGGGGGTGGCGAATACATTTAGGTCAACAGCAGAATTGCTTTAGTAAAGGGACATGTCAATTAAAAAGGAAAAAATGGATATTGTGAAGCAGAACTGAGAAATTGCTTTAACAAATTTTTTTTAAATTTTTTTTTAAACCCATTGTTTACCTTGTGATCTTCCCATTTGCTACTTTAGGGATTATAATTTAATTCCAACTAAAAACTACAGCTTTCTCTTATTTTATTAGTCTTGCTTCTGCTGGTGTCTTACACAGAGGTCAATCTAACTTTATTTTTGTTTAAAAGAAATGTAGAGAAGTTTTGAATGTATTTTCTTAGAAGCCTGAAACGATCGAAACAGAAGTTACCAGAAGGAGAAAAGAAAAAAAAAACATGAAAAAAACATGAAAAACAAAATTTACAATAATTGTGTCTCTGTTGAAGAAAAAAAAAAAAAAAACCTAATTTAAAAAAAAAAAAATCTTATTGGCAAATTATATTAAGTCGATGTTGGATCCAACAACATAAACTGAATCATAAGAAAGAGTATTCTGAAAAACTCAGGCCCCCCATGAACTTTTCATTTAAAAAACCCCACCACAAATCTATATTACTTGATCTCTGAAACGAGCACAGTCTTTTATAGTAAACCATGAACTTACTATATAAAAGATATATTAAATATTTAGAAAGGTCTTTATTCCTCATTTTGCTAGCAAGATTTTTTTTTTGTTAAAATGTTTTTTTTTAAAGCCCATAGGATTTCGAAGATTAATTAGCTATAGAAGTTCCTAGATCAACAGACATTCAATGTTCAAATAAGCCTTATATCCACACTACACATCGTTCGGATGGGGCTGTGGAGAATTCAGTTTAAACCGAAAGGGACTAGTTTTCCTATATAGAAGTAAATGTTAAAAAAAGCCACACAAAAAAAAATGCTCCTTACATATTCATCTTGCTTTAAACAATGATCGTATGCATTTCAAGATTCCCTTTAAAGATATCTGTGCTTGTAAACTGGTGGCGCAATTAGTGACTCAGTCATTTTGATTGATTATTGGTGAAATATTTCAGTGGATCATTGAGCAACTTTCATGAATTGATGAAAAATAAATGTTTAAAAATTAAGGGGGAGGAAGGGGAGCACACAATAAGCAATGTTGGTATTAAATTAAATTAATGACATGCCCAATGGGGACCCAGTTTAATGAGGGCTCAATGTGCACAGCACAAAGATTACTCAATTTTTTTTTTTTTTAGATATATACGTTTAAAAATACAAAAATATAAACAAAACATTACTTACAAAATGGTTTTCGCTGCTTTTTTTGTAAACACGATTTGACATATCGCTCCAGTTCTCGCAAAGTGGTGGGCTTTAATGTCTCAAAATCAATTTCAATCTCATCGGGATTGGAGTCTCTTAGGGAAGGTTCCCGGGATTGTATGATGTGGACCACACGGCCCAGTTTCTCTCCTGGAAGTCTGTTGATGTCCAGGCTTAGCTGGCGCTTTTCGTCGTAGGTCATGGGTAACCCCCCCTCCTCTTCCTCTTCAGAATCGTAGGTGGCTGTGGATGGCTGTTTTCCTCCCTTTTTAGGTGGCTTGCTAGAGAGAAAAAAAAAAAATAATACCAGAATGAGATTTTTTTTTTTTAAAGTCTGGTTCAAAAGGAATTGAAAATTCTACAGGAGTGCATGAAAAAAATGAATAAATGTATAAAAACCTAAATAGTATTCTTGAAAAACTCAAAAGTGTAATAATTATCCGTTCATATGTACTCATGGTGTAATAAAACAAAATATATCCAGTTGTGGAAGAGCTTTCATTTTTAAACACCCAAAGTACATATTTTTCAATTAAAGAAAACTCACTGGAAAATGCTAGAGTAGGGGCAACACAATATTAAAGGTAATACAGGTTAGTAGTGCTGTCTGCTCACTCTAAATATAAAGCTACCTGGGTGAGCGTTTTATATACATTTGTATTGGTAAAATAGTGAGAATTTTATTTAATTTTGTGTTAAGAGAGATTTACTAATGAAATAGATAAGAAGTACATAGGAGACAGGTTTGCTCCCTCTGAGGAAATGTAGTCATTACTGTGGAATCAGCCTCTACCGGTTTAGCTCCGTTGTTCAAAGTGCATTGAATGCAGCACCCCACCTATCTATCAAAAAATCTTTTTTAATTTTGAAAACTGGTGTTAGTAATTTTAAACCTATTTAGTTTTGTGCTAAATTGTGTAAAATCACCATTGATTTCCCTCCGTGTGCACAATGGAAAGTCTGGGAGCATCCACTTAAAAACAAACAAAAAAAACAAACAAAACAAAAAATGAAAATATTATTTTCAGCTTTTGCTGTAACAAGATGTCAGTCCCCCAACCAATACCCTTATCTTTGAGGACCTGGAGGAAAAAAAAATGTACAGTATTTATCGGCGTATAACACGCACTTTTTCTCCCTGAAAATAGGGGGGAAAATGGTGTGTGCGTGTTATACGCCGAAAAAAAAAAAAAATCTAAAACTTGCCTCGTTCCTGCTCTGTCCCCCGGTGCTCTTAAGCTGCGAGGGAAGCGTTGTGAGTTTCCCTCCAGCCGCGCGGTCAATAAAGTGTGTTTTTTTTTAAACACACTTTATTGTTCCGCGCGGCTGGAGGGAAGCTCACAACGCTTCCCTCACAGCCACGCAGCTTCAGAGCACCGGGGGACAGAGCAGGAACGAGGTAAGTACTGGGGTCTGGGGGAGGAGGGTGGCATAACGAGCATACTAAGGGGCAATATCCTGGCATATTGGGGGCAATATCCTGGCATATTAAAATGGCATATTGGGGGCAATATCCTGGCATATTAAAATGGCATATTGGGGGCAATATCCTGGCATATTAAAATGGCATATTGGGGGCAATATCCTGGCATATTAAAATGGCATATTGGGGGCAATACCCTGGCATATTAAAATGGCATATTGGGGGCAATATCCTGGCATATTAAAATGGCATATTGGGGGCAATATCCTGGCATATTAAAATGGCATATTGGGGGCAATATCGTCGCATATTAAAATGGCATTTTGGGGGCAATATCCTCGCATATTAAAAAGGCATATTGGGTGCAATATCCTCGCATATTAAAAAGGCATATTGGGTGCAATATCCTTGCATATTATAATGGCATATTGGGGGCAATATCCTGGCATATTAAAATGGCATATTGGGGGCAATATCCTGGCATATTAAAATGGCATATTGGGGGCAATATCCTGGTATATTAAAATGGCATATTGGGGGCAATATCCTGGCATATTAAAATGGCATATTGGGGGCAATATCCGGCATATTAAAATGGCATATTGGGGGCAATATCCGGCATATTAAAATGGCATATTGGGGGCAATATCCTGGCATATTAAAATGGCATATTGGGGGCAATATCCTGGCATATTAAAATGGCATATTGGGGACAATATCCTGGCATATTAAAATGGCATATTGGGCTTCAAAGTTCTTTATTTGAAATGTAAGTTTTTTTTCCTGAAATTTCCTTCTTAAAATGAGGTGCGTGTTATACGCCGGCGCATGTTATACGCCGGCGCGTGTTATACGCCGGCGCGTGTTATATGCCGGCGCGTGTTATACGCCGGCGCGTGTTATACGCCGGCGCGTGTTATACGCCGATAAATACGGTAATTAAAAGACTTTGGGATATTCAGATGAATTAAGAGAATTCTAGATTACTTCAATGAGAAATAACGGTATTATTGGAATAAATGGGTGGTGCACACACCTGTTAGGGGTGGCCGTCGTGGTGGCGGTGGCGGTAGATGTTGTGGTGGTTGTACTGTTGGCTTTCTTGGTCGGAGCTTTCTTGGGAGGTACAG